>JAOPSE010000001.1:103504673-104940640 GCA_029449295.1 Zea luxurians
TTCCGCCGTGCGCCTGTACCCCTCGCTGAAGCTGTCCACGTTGTACCACTGGTGGATGGGCCCGGCGTGTCAGGTCGTGCGTCCCCAATGTGCGGCCACGCCGTTGCGACGATCTCGCGCATGGCCGGGTGAATCGGGGTGGGAGTTGTGGGAGCTCGTGGATAAAGCCAAGGCATCTCCGCGACCTTCTCCTCTTCCCTGCCTTCCTCTGCGCGTAGACTAAAGCAAGTGCAGCACCGCGAAAAGCTCAAACCGAGAGAAAGGAGGGCCGCCGCTAGGGATAGCCGTCGCTAGGGGATCTCCGCTCTCGGAGTTGGCTCTTGGAGGACCGTACGCGTATGCAGAAGCTGTCTGCGCCAGCAATTGGGGGGTGCGGACCGCGGGGCGACGACAATTGCTTACCGGACTCGGGACAAAGCAGGGAGTCGCGCCATCAAGCCGTCCGACCTGTTCTCGCGATGATAGACTGGTACGACTCCCTCCTTACATTTTCCCCAACTCCTGGATTGTGCACGTCCATTTTAGTTGGGTTAGGTGGTGTAGTCTATCGGGAATTGTTCACCGGAGTATGGGATTGCCGCCAAGTCTTTCCTCACCGTGGTCAGTGGTTGGGGAAGGGAATTGAGCGCCGCGAGTGGGAGAAGTTGATTCGGGGCATGGTATTTAGTATCGAGAGCTGAGGGGATCACAGATTAGGGCACGTGCGTTCGATTGCGGGAATCACCGGCGTTGTCGCTGCCATGGGTGTGATACCCGATTTTCTGAAAAGAAGTTAAATTTATTTTTTCCCTTTTCTTTTGTGATCTGTGTAGTTGGGGTTGGAGTTTTTTAGGAAGCATTCACCAGTAAAACAGTAGAATACTTGTTGGATTTGTGCGCTGGGGTCGGGAGCTGACGTGAGAGCGAGTTTGGGCCGTGGATCTCGATCCGGCGGTGGGGAGCCCATTAGTTTCCCCCCTAACCCTAGCCACCCCCTCCCTCTCACTCCCCCACCCCTTTGGCCGCCCCCCTCTCTCTTCCTCTCTTGCAGCCGCCCCAATCCCTCTCCTTCGTCCCCAAGTGACTGCAGCGCCACCCCTCAACCCTAGCTGCCCCCCCTCCTCTCCAAGGTGGAGCGTCCCCGCTTGGTGTCCGTCGTGTGGGTGCGAGTCTTCCATGGGAGTTTGGAGGGAGGAAGAAGGAAGAAAAGGAGGAAAGGAGGAACCCAAGGTGATTTTCGTGATCATTTTGTTGTATTTGTGCTGCAATCCAATTGGTTACATGTTTACCTATGCGATTTGGTAGAGGTGCTGTCCAAAAATTTAGTGGGTGGACGAACAGCAGTAGTTCTAGGGATTTCTGGGAATTTTTCGTGGGCAATTAGTGGGGATCAGTGAGAGAATCATGTAGAGCATTGTCATACCTTTCGAACGAGTACTTATGCGCTCGATTCGGAGTTATAATTTTGGAGATATCGTTGTTTGAATCCGGTTCTGTTGTTGTCCAAAAAAACAGATTTTTCAGGTGGGTGAACAGCAGTAGTATTAGCAGTTTCTGGGAATTTTTCGTAGGTAATTAGTGTTAACCAGTATGATAATCATGTAGGGCTTTGTCTTATCTTTCCAATGAGTACTTATGCGCTTGATTTGGATTTATATTTTAAAAGATATCGCTGTTTGAATCCGGGTATGTCGCTGTCCAAAAGACAAAAAAAACAGATTACAGGGTTCATTTTGTGGACTGTTTTGGGCTAATTAGATGTTAGAATTTAATTATAAATTGTATACAAAACTTGTGGAGAATTTTATGTAGATGCCTCTGGAGTTTTTGTTTGTTACCACTGCTGTCATAATTTTAAAGTAATCAAATTATTAAGCAGCACCGCTGCAGTTTGGTGGGTGTGGGGAGAGATGTAACCCGCGGCGGGGTTTGAGTTTGTGCGTAGGTGCGGCGTCGTTTATGAGCCTGATTATGTGAAATTGGTGCACTAAGTTGTGTGTCAAAACAGGTGTTGGACATCCGGATCGTACTTAGGGATTTGCCCGAACTTCCGGTAAAGGCAAGTAAATACAGTGGTGGTTGCTACCGTTTGGTTTGCATCCTATTCCCTGTCATTGAGTATGCATAAGTTTTAATTATGTTAATTATTGAATTCTATGATGAAGTTTATTTGTTTGGAAGTATTTATTCTCAATTGTCTAATATTGTGGATGATCATAATGTGGTAATGATATATGTGGTTGATTCCCATCTTGGATGAAGTTGAAGTATCTTTTTTGGAATCACGTTATATGAGGTGTTGTAGGCATGACATGCACATCGCATCATCCATCTTGCATTTTGAAGTTATGTCGTGATCTTATGGTCCGACCGTACCAGTACATTTTTAGCATCGTACGTTGCCCGAGGAGGGGTACGATGCGGCTTCATATCCATAGAGGTATGAAAGCAGAAGTCATCCTTGCATTTGCAGACATTTGCACTCATGAGGTATATATATATGAAGTGTGACATTACTATGTTAATATTGTGGTTTCTACCTGCGAGGTGTGGTGACTAGGTGTGTTGTACGTTGTATACGTGCTGCACCTTCGTAATAAGAAAGTTGTGGAATGAAGTGGTGGTAAAACAATGTGCTTATGTGGTTAAATAGTTTGATATTATTTTACTTGCTGAGATGTGTCATCTCACTCTTGCATTACTCAATGCAGGTACTTGATACATGTTGGGAATGAGGGGAGTAGCAGCACGTCCACTTTCACTCTCACAATAACGCTGCCCAGGCGCAGCCATGATTTAATTAGAAACTTATTATCAAAGGAAGTTTGTTTTTTTTAACTAGTCGTGCGCACTAGTTAATTCAGTTCATGTCGTATGTTTAACTTCTCTTTGCTAGCCGATTAATAATACTTAGTATGTTTTTGTCATGATATATGTTTATACACTGTTGCCCCCTCATTTATGCAATTTTTGCAAAGGGGATGCTGCCGAAATTTTATATATAGATGTCAGAAGTGTTGTTTAGTACCATTCCGGGGTGTTTGTGGACCCCGGGGTGTTACAGTTGGTATCAAAGGCACAGGGTTTAGATTCTACGCAATTTGAAGATAAATTTGACACACTTGCACATATAGGAAGGGTATCGGTTCGTATATCTTTCATATAAGTACTTTATTATATAGATGACTAGAACTTCCTTACTCCAAATTCCTTTATGGTTTGATGGGGTATGTCGTCGACGACGTAATGCTTGATATGATATGTTACTTCTATTTAATATCGGTTTCTTGATGTGGTTGTTATTGAAGATATTATGCAAGTGAATCTACTAATGTACTTGTTTTATATACATATCGTCATGATGTTTTTTTTTGGATGCAATGTTTTCAAATCTTTGAGCTATTACCATCATATATTTCTATATGCTTGACTGTGGATGTTTTTTTCCCAAAAGGATTCTTGGGTTCTTGTACTTATAGGACCGATTGTTTATTGAGCTTGTGTATAGTGGGTCTAATCCGACTTGGTGTAGTGTGAAAACACTATATGATGTAGTTTTATGGTGTTGTTGAGTTTGATTGACTGTTGGGTTACAACCCAACTTATCAATTTAATATTTCCATGGGTGCAATGCTTTGCGCCTCACTTTTTTTTAGGCTAGTGTGGCTACTTGCTAACTTGATCTTAGTATAAAATTGGTTTGTCTCTATAGAGCAGAGGCAATGTTGTAATGTCTATGAAATCTTTAGACTGGTGGAACTCGAGTGAATTTGTGAGATGATGTAGATTGATAAGTCCAACCATGTCTACCTGATAGGTTTTCTTATTATGTGCAACCTTATTTTTAACAATAAATAGGGTGGTTTCAAGTGGATTTTATGTCGTGCATGTTTTCCTTCTATGGCTTGTTTCAATAGCCATAAAGGCTATGCATAATTTTTAGTTGTTGCAGGCTAGTCATGTGGGCGATTTTGACAACCCGTTTTATATATTTTTTTTATGAGCAGTTTCTCTATGCATGCTTGTTGAATCATTATTTGGACCGCTTTATCTTAAACGAAGTCAATGCTTAACTGGGAGTTGCTTATGTTTGTTAGTCATCTATCTCTTTAATGATGGGGTTGTTGCATCGGATTGAGATTTTTCTTATATGAATGATGGTTGATAGATCATGTATGTCTACTACTTTGAATGCATCCTGTGATATCACGAGGTACAAATTGTTCAAGTGCAGTAATAGTAGGTTTTGTTGTATGTGAGGTTAATCAAGGTAGTTTGGTTAGGTGGATTGTCTTATTGATGTCCAATTACTCCTGTTGAGCATAGTATCGTGTTATTATTTTAGTATTGAAGGTAATATTTATGAAGCTTTTGCATGAGTCTGTGTCAAGAAGTACATTAGTTTTTCTTGTTGTTATCCCTCCATTGCTTTATGAGTATTGCAAATTTTATCTCTTTTGAGAGGAGGAAAAGACGTTACATGACATGAGCACCATTTGCTTCACGTCAACCGAATAGTTGTGGAGCGCTCTAATAGTTGGATTCTAGTGTAATAACAACCATGTTTTATAGTGCTAGAGGCGGGTATGTCAGGTGTTTCATACATTGTCGATACATGGATGTTTGACCTTAGTGGCATTAACAAACGAGGTTGTTGAATTCGTTGATTGTTGTGCTTAGTGTTCTAACCTATTAGGTAAAGTGTTGCTTAAAGGCTTTGGGGAGTTGCATCCCCAATTGGTAATGGAAAATCCTGGTGTTGATCGCACCTGCCAATGCCTTGGGTTTTATTTTATATTGTTTTTTTATTGTGGGTAAGGTGTTGTTTCGTTTTGGGAGTCATTTTAAACTAGTTGGAGGCTAAATCAGGCTTCACTTATCTCGAATGTTTTGTAGTAGGTTTCTTCATCTTTGCATAGGATGCTCAATCACCCAGTTTGGTCTAAACATTTGAGAGTTATGGGTTTCCTATAGCAGCCTTAATTTTGTACGGAAGTATAGACATTGAATACGGTAAAGTGGGTTTTGTTGGATTATGAAAGTTTTAGTAATTTCATGATCTTCCCAAAGAGTATTGGATTGTAATCTTCATTGCATATAATTGGAGTTAGGCTACTCTAAAGTTGTTGCACCGTTGTGTCTGAACTTTAGGTGTCGTTAAAACAACTAATAAATCGACCGCGTTTTGATAGTTTCAGAGCCCAAATTTGGGAATTCTCTTTAAGAAAAACTTTTAGTTTTCTTAGTACCTTTTAATGGGTATTTACTTGTAATTGTCTGTTAAATAGATTGGGAGAGGTGGTTGTCCGGATATAAGTCGAATCTCTGATGTGCAGCATCTTAGGCTGAGTTTAGCTGTAGGTCATGCAGGGTTGAGGGCTATAAAGATAAATTTGGGTGCAACTTTATTGCAAAAGTCGTGGACAATTTCCAAACTTTTCGAACGTGTGTTCGTTGTAGTTTTACGTTGAGTATAGCAGGGTTATAGTATTTTGAATTTTAGTTATCCATTGTTTCTAACCTATCAGTTTTGCAACAAAGCAGTTGCATTGTTTTATCGGTTTGGAAACCAATTCTGAGACACTAATTATAATAAAAGTTTTAGGGAATGTTATAATCTTTTCAATGAGTTTATATTTGTAACATTTTGTTAGATACAGAGAGTTATGAGGTTTTGAATTTATGGGTCTTGTTCCGTCAGGTTCTGGTGGCAGATCATGTATGTCGCCTTACAAGTCAAATTAAAAAAATGGAGATAAAATAAAACTTTGTTTATCCTTTGAATACAAAAGTTGTAGGTCATGAAGTTTAGATGATTTTACAATATTTCTTTGTTATCATTGCTTTTATAGTGAAAGAGGTAGAGACAGAATGAGCATTTGTGCTGTTGATTGTCAATTTTCTATTTAGGGATATTTCTTTGGGAGTTTGGTTTAGTTATGGTGAGCTCCTTCGCAATCCATGTTAATTATGTTGTATGGTGGGAGGGAATAGATGAAGTGGTTGTGATAGTTATCTTGTTATTGTATATGCGAAGCGTGGGCTGAAACAGAGAGATAGCGAGGGATATTTGAATAGGCCACTGCGTATTGTTGTGAAGCCATGTTTTCTGGTCTTGGTGTGTTTGGGTAAGTATGAAATAGTTACGTCGTGTGAAGTCTAGGTGGAGATGTAGATTGTGTGAGTTATTGGATGGATATATATATGCATAGTATAATTAAAAAAGAGAGAGTTCTTCGATGGGATGATATAATGTATAGAATGTGCTTGGATGGATATATGGGCGGGCATAGTATGCTTAAATCGATTCTTGCTTGCATGATGTGAGATCAGGCTTAAAATGATTTAAAAAGTAAGCATATTGCTTCTACCCTTATGTTGGCTCTAAGTGTCTCGTAATGAAGAACCTAAAGTTATTAGTCCTTCGATGAACGCTTAATCTTAGAAGAGTATAGAACCTAAATAAATCTATTGCTTGTTGTTTGGGACTACATGACCAATTTTGGTTATGCCGCTAGTTCAATGAATTACACCATGTTTTCGGTAGAGGTGTTGTATATAAAAGTTGTAGCCAACTTCTTCATCTTACTTGTGTCAAATTTCATGACCATAGGTCTAGTAATTTGGGAGTTATGATTTTCTGAAGTCTAGTCTTGGAATCTGTCCGGACTCTGTATAGATTTCGAAACTGACCTTGTTTGCCCAAGTTAAACTTCGAATCAGTTCTTATAAATTATAAAGAAGTGGTAGTACTTTCCTTAAGCTTTCCAACAAAGTTTGGATCACCCTTTTGGTGACCTATAAGTTAAGCTACAACTGTTTTAATTGGAATCTTTGAATCTGTCCAAATTTGGACAGCAAAGCCTTTCTTATGTCTTTTGATCTTGATATGCATTGAATTAACCTGATAGGTTTATAAATGAAATATAGACAATTTTACTGGCTTTCTAAAAAGTCTAGGAGCGCCTGAATTGGATGACTGAGACTCCAATTATGGATTTTTTGAAGTGAGTAGTTGAATTCTGTCCAAGTCTGGACAAAATTTACGTTTCGCACTGTTTGGCCTTTCTAAGTGTCAAATCTTGTGGTGATGATAATACCAAGGGTATAGTGGACTTTGTAAGCTTTCCATAAAGTCTTAGTTTAATTCTATTGGATGCATATTTTGTGAGTTATGAGGAAAACAAATAACCATTGTGCTGCTGTCTAGAAATATGCAAGCATTAAATTGATCTTTTGAAGTTACTCTTGATTGGATAGGTTTGGTTTAGGCTATTTGAGCACAGTATGTATTGCATTCATATATATATTCATTGAAGTACTTGCATGTGTCGTTGTTGATTTGGTGTCTGGAAAGCTTTGTCCGAGTTATATAGGACCGTCTACTCTCTTAGCCCGAGTTGGCAGCTTGGCTTAGCACCTACAATTGTTGGAGTCTATGATCAGAGTACACCATGTATTCCATGCCTTTATGTTGAGGAAGTATTTGCGGAATCTAGACCATCAAATCGAGCTAGAGCCGATTCCTGTGTAGCAAGACCAGACTCTAGAGTGTCGTCTGCTGCGTATCTTAGAATCCTAGGAGCTTGAGGAGCTGATGCGGCAGAAGTATCCGAACCTTTCTTTATGTGTGAGTTTTGGTTGATTCATTGATCTTTCCTTGTCGTTCTGATAGAAGCGTCGGAATTCGAGGTCGAATTCTTTTTAAGGGGGGTACAGTGTGATACCCGATTTTCTGAAAAGAAGTTAAATTTATTTTTTCCCTTTTCTTTCGTGATCTGTGTAGTTGGGGTTGGAGATTTTAGGAAGCATTCACCAGTAAAACAGTAGAATACTTGTTGGATTTGTGCGCTGGGGTCGGGAGCTGACGTGAGAGCGAGTTTGGGCCGTGGATCTCGATCCGGCGGTGGGGAGCCCATTAGTTTCCCCCTAACCCTAGCCACCCCCTCCCTCTCACTCCCCCACCCCTTTGGCCGCCCCCCTCTCTCTTCCTCTATTGCAGCTGCCCCAATCCCTCTCCTTCGTCCCCAAGTGACTGCAGCGCCACCCTCAACCCTAGCCGCCCCCCTTCCTCTCCCAGGTGGAGCCTCCCCGCTTGGTGTCCGTCGTGTGGGTGCGAGTCTTCCATGGGAGTTTGGAGGGAGGAAGAAGGAAGAAAAGGAGGAAAGGAGGAACCCAAGGTGATTTTCGTGATCATTTTGTTGTATTTGTGCTGCAATCCAATTGGTTACATGTTTCCCTATGCGATTTGGTAGAGGTGTTGTCCAGAAATTTTGTGGGTGGACGAACAGCAGTAGTTCTAGGGATTTCTGGGAATTTTTCGTGGGCAATTAGTGGGGATCAGTGAGAGAATCATGTAGAGCTTTGTCATACCTTTCCAACGAGTACTTATGCGCTCGATTCGGAGTTATAATTTAGGAGATATCATTGTTTGAATCCGGTTATGTTGTTGTCCAAAAAAACAGATTTTTCAGGTGAGTGAACAGCAGTAGTATTAGCAGTTTCTGGGAATTTTTCGTAAGTAATTAGTGTTAACCAGTATGATAATCATGTAGGGCTTTGTCTTATCTTTCCAATGAGTACTTATGCGCTTGATTTGGATTTATATTTTAAAAGATATCGCTGTTTGAATCCGGGTATGTCGCTGTCCAAAAGACAAAAAAAAACAGATTATAGGGTTCATCTTGTGGACTATTTTGGACTAATTAGATGTTGGAATTTAATTATAAATTGTAAACAAAACTTATGGAGAATTTTATGTAGATACCTCTGGAGTTTTTGTTTGTTACCACTGCTGTCATAATTTTAAAGTTATGAAATTATTAAGCAGCGCCGCTGCAGTTTGGTGGGTGTGGGGAGAGATGTAACCCGCGGCTTGGTTTGAGTTTGTGCGTAGGTGCGGCGTCGTTTATGAGCCTGATTATGTGAAATTGGTGCACAAAGTTGTGTGTCAAAAACAGGTGTTGGACTTCCGGATCGTACTTAGGGATTTGCCCGAACTTCCGGTAAAGGCAAGTAAATACAGTGGTGGTTGCTACCGTTTGGTTTCCATCCTATTCCCTGTCATTGAGTATGCATAAGTTTTAATTATGTTAATCATTAAATTCTATGATGAAGTTTATTTGTTTGGAAGTATTTATTCTCAATTGTCTAATATTGTGGATGATCATAATGTGGTAATGATATATGTGGTTGATTCCCATCTTGGATGAAGTTGAAGTATCTTTTTTGGAATCACGTTATATGAGGTGTTGTAGGCATGACATGCACATCGCATCATCCATCTTGCATTTTGAAGTTAGTCGTGACCTTATGGTCCGACCGTACCGGTACATTTTTAGCATCGTACGTTGCCCGAGGAGGGGTACGATGCGGCTTCATATCCTTAGAGGTATGAAGGCAGAAGTCATCCTTGCATTTGCAGACATTTGCACTCATGAGGTATATATATATGAAGTGTGATATTACTATGTTACTATTGTGGTTTCTACCTGCGAGGTGTGGTGACTAGGTGTGTTGTACGTTGTATACGTGCTGCACCTTCGTAATAAGAAAGTTGTGGAATCAAGTGGTGGTAAAACAATGTTCTTATGTGGTTAAATAGTTTGATATTATTTTACTTGCTAAGATTTGTTATCTCACTCTTGCATTACTCAATGCAGGTACTTGATACATGTTGGGAATGAGGGGAGTAGCAGCACGTCCACTTTCACTCTCACAATAATGCTGCCCAGGCGCAGCCATGATTTAATTAGAAACTTATTATCAAAGGAAGTTTGTTTTTTTAACTAGTCGTGCGCACTAGTTAATTCAGTTCATGTCATATGTTTAACTTCTCTTTGCTAGCCGATTAATAATACTTAGTATGTTTTTGTCATGATATATGTTTATACACTGTTGCCCCCTCATTTATGCAATTTTTGCAAAGGGGATGCTGCCGAAATTTTATATATAGATGTCAGAAGTGTTGTTTAGTACCATTCCAGGGTGTTTGTGGACCCCGGGGTGTTACAATGGGGCTGTCGGCGCCGCCGTGTCCTAGCGAGCTGAGGTTGGTGACGCCACGTGAGCCATTGATCATGCATCGGACGTCCCTGATTAGAAGTAAGGGTAACGCTTCGCGCGCGGGATCGGATCCATTGGATCGCGATTGGATGGTCTCGGGTGGATCACGATTATTTAAAATATGAGTTGTGGATCTCTGATCCGACGGCTGTGTGGGCGTACCGGTTCGTTATACACCCGATCTAATCCTGACCGCTGGCGTGATCGGACGGCCGTGATCGTCCAATACCCCTTCAGTGCGGGCAAGTTTGTAAAAGAGACCCTAAACCTTTAGCTAATCAACCCGCAGTCCACGCGCCAGTAGCCAGAGTCATGGGAACACTTTGATTTAGCCCCCTATGTTTTCCAGAATTTAGTGCCCAATCCAGAGAGTAATGAAAATAGAGAATTAATTCTAGAAATTGATTTTAATACAAAAATAATTCCAGAAACTTGTATAATTCATATTAAATTCATTTTAACTCCAAATTAATCCATTCCAATTTCTATAATTTTATAATACTATTGTTTATCCATTAGTGCCACTGTTTTGACATGAAAAGACACATTAAAATTTATCTCTTACTTAACCATGTATTAAATACATAAAACTTTTGGAAATTCATATCTTGAAATCTATAACTCCAAAATTAATGATTCCTATTCCTAGGATCTTATTTTAATGTGTAGATTTTTATTATGTATTTTGTTTACATGTTTGGTCTGATGTTAATTTTCCCATTATACTATGTATGTTTGTATTGATGCGAGTAGACGAGCAAGTCACTGAGGATCCTGGTGCCTAGCAGATAGAAGTTGTTGAGCAGGAGCTCGTTGAAGGCAAGTTGTGCCCTTGATCACTTCCTTTTTACCCAGTAATGTTCTTATTAATCATAATAATCTCCATAGGTTAATTTTGATGGGATCCAATAGGTTACCCTAGTTTTGGCTATCTTTATACCTTGTTTTACCACGGAATATTTTTGGGTAGTATATGCTATTGCTTTATGTGGTTTTGGGTATGCAGATATACATCACTCATTGTTACACTTTTATTATCAGTTATCATTTACTGTTCATAATAAGATCATTATGTTAATGGGAACATGGAGAACCACCCGGGAAAACAGTGCTACCACAAAGGTTGTATGGGACGCCCTTTGCTGATTAACTAGGAAAGCTAGTGGATGACTACCTTACCCTAAAGGGGCAAGGGCAGTAGGGGAGTGGTCAGTGTAGGGAGGTCCTTGGGTTGATTTTTCTACGATGGCGGTCAGGCAAGGGATTCCTACAATGGAGCTTCCTAGAAACTGTAGCGGGTTTTCTAAAGCTAGTGGAACTTTGTAAAGGCCTCGTAGTGTTACCCTGCCTCGCTTCCTTGGTAGAGGTGTATGGGGTCCGATCAACCCCGTGGCAAATGGGTAACACGACTTGTGGGTAAAGTTGCGTAACCTCTGCAGAGTGTAAAACTGGTATACTGGTCATGCTCACGGTCATGAGCGGCTCGGACACTCACATGATTAATTTATGGAATTAAACTCAATTTGTCATTTCATCGCATTGGGATTATTTTATTATTACTTTTATTTATTATTACTAAGGTTTTGTATTTATTTACACTTAGTAATTGCTATTAAAATTTTGACCAACTTATAAAAGCAATGCTTAGCTTCAGCCTTTGTTTTATTGATCAGCCTTACACATCACATGAACTCCCACCCTTGGCGAGTTCATGCACATTATTCCCCACAACTTGTTGAGCGATGAACATGTGTGAGCTCACTCTTGCTATCTCACACCCCCCACAGGAGAAGAACATGTGGTCGAAGAAGTGCCGCCTAGCACTGAGGCTTTCGACTTGATCTAGGTGGCATCTCCGGGTCAGCTTTGTGGCGCCAGGGAATAATATTTAGTTTGCTTTATTTTATCATTTATTTTTGTAAGACTTCCGCTATGTAATAAGTACATTTATGATATTTATGACATTTATCTCTATGCACTCTGTTATTATATGTGTTGTCTTCTCTAGCGCATATATGAGATGCACCCGGCTTTGTTCCTTAAATCCAGGTGTGACACATCTTCTCTGTCTTAGGTTGAGTTCTTTTTGTGTGAAGATATATTTCAAGCTTTTGTGATTCGTGAAGATTTTACACTTGTTTCCAATCGTGTAGTGCCTCCAAATCTTCAAAGCGTGCACTACGGCAACTAATTCCAAATCATGCGTAGGATAATTCTTTTCATGCTTCCGTAACTGCATTGAAGCATAGGCAATTACTTTTCCTTCTTGCATTAACACACATCCAAGTCCTAGGTGTGATGCATCGCAATACACATCAAATCCTTTATGAATATCAAGCATAATTAACACTGGTGCAGTGGTTAGCCTTTCCTTTAATTCCTCAAAACATTTCTGACATGCTTCATCCCACTTAAACTCTTTTCCTTTCTCCAACAGTGAAGTAAGGGGTTTCACTTAAATCTTCTGTAGTATCCCGCTAATCTAAGAAAACTCCTGATCTTGAACACATCCGTGGGTTGTTTCCAATTTAGTATTTCACTTATTTTACCAGGGTCTACTTTGGTTCCTCCATCGGTGATAATATGACCTAGGAAAGTGACTTCCTTCTGCCAAAAATCACACTTTGAAAATTTCGCATACAACTGATTGTCTCAAAGTTTCTATAGAACTAATCTCAGATGACCTTCATGTGCTTCTTCACTCTGAGAGTATACTAGTATGTCGTCGATGAATACCACAACAAACTGATCGAGGTATTCCATGAATACTTTATTCATCAAGTTCATAAAGTAAGATGGTGCATTAGTCAGTCCAAAAGACATGACTAAAAATTTATATAGTCCATATCTTGTAGTGAAGGCCGTTTTAGGTATATCTTCAGTCCGAATCTTCAACTGATGATAGCCTGATCTTAGATCTATTTTTTAGAATACTTTAGCTCCTCTCATCTGATCAAACAGATCTTCAATTTGAGGTAATGGGTATTTGTTCATAATCATTACTTCATTCAAGCTTCTATAGTCAACACACATTCTCCTTGAACCATCTTTCTTGTTCACAAATAGAACTAGGGCTCCCCATGGTGATGAACTGGGGCGAATAAAACCTTTTTCTAGCAATTCTTCTATTTGTTTCTTCAGTTCAATTAAATCTTTGACATCTATTCGGTAAGTTCTTTTGAAATTGGTGCGGTTCTGGGTAATAGTTCAATAGAAAACTCTATATGACGATCAGGTGGCATACCTGGTAATTCTTCCGGAAATACGTCTGGGTATTCACACACTTTTCTGATGTTCTCCAAAGATTTCTCTTCCAACTGATTTACCATTGCCTCTGCTGTTGCTGGCATAATAACATTGACTTCAATTCTTTCTCCTTGCAGACTAGTTAATGTAACCATCCTCTTGGCACAGGATATTATTCCATCATACTTGGTCAAGTAGTCTATTCCAAGTATCACATCGATTCTACTTGAGTCCAAAATTATTAGCTCTACTAGAAAGCTTAGGCCTCTAATTTCAATCTTAGTCTGAGGGCATGAGTGAGTGGCTCTAAGTTCACCTCCTGGTGATTGAATTAATAGTTTCTTCTTCAAGGGATATTTTGGTATATTATGTTTTTCCACAAATGACTTTCTTACGAAGGAGTGAGATGCTCTAGAATCAAATAAAACTGATGCAGGTTTGGAGTTAATAAGAAACATACCATACACCATGTCGGCATCCTTAGGAACTAATTCCGCTGTCACATGATTAACTCTACCTCTACTCTGGTTCTGTGGAGTCTTGTTCTGTGCAGATCCACGAGCATGTGTGTTCTGGTAAGTCCTCTGGTTGCTGTTCTTTTGTGGTGTCTATTGGTTACGCCTTAGGCAGTTGTTAGCATAGTGGCCAAGTTTGCCACACTTGAAACAACCATTAGGTTGAACTGGGGTAGTTGTGTTGTTGTTCTTGGCCGGTGTGTTCACGGCGCTTCCATGACGGTTCTGTTGTTGCCCACTAGACCTTTGACCGGTTTGAGTGCTGCTTCTCTGTTGGTTCTGGTATTGGTTGCTCCTTTGACCTTGTTGTCCAGAGCGTTGTGCTTGGTAGTTGTTGTTCCCACTCTGATTTCCGGAGTGGAACTGAGAACCTTGGGAGTTGTTCTGACAGGTATTCCTGCTGGTCTGCCCGTGGTACTTTCTCTTGTGATCCGACAACTCTTTCCTTTTGCTTTCAAGGCCAATTACCTTGTTAAACAAAGTCTGGAAGTTAGGAAAGTTGTGGCTCTGTAGCTGATAGTTAAAAGGCCCGATAAAGCCTTCTAAGAAACGTTCTTGGTGCTTCTCGTCAGTGTCCACTTCTTCTGGGGCGTAATGTGAAAGCTAGGTGAAGCGATCACGGTACTCACTAACAGTCATGTTCCCTTGTGTGAGGGAAAGGAACTCCTTCTTCTTGAGCTTCATGATTCTCGAGGGAATATGGTGAGCACGGAAGTTTACTTGGAATTCCTGCTAGGTTATGGCATCAACATTAGCATGTGCCATGGTGAAGGCATCCCACCAATCGGACGCGGCTCCTTCGAGTCTTCCCGAAGCGTACAAGACCTTCTCTCGGTCATTCCACTGGGTGATGTCTAACTTCTTTCCAATGACCTTAAGCCAGTCATCGGCATCCAAAGGGTCTACTGCATGAGAGAAAGTAGGCGGGTGATGACTCATGAAGTCTCGGTGCTTGTCTCTAGCTTGGGGTGCATGTTGTTGTTGTTGTTGGTACTGTTGGTTCTGCTGATTCTGTTAAATCTGCTATACAGAAGTTGTGAGTCCTTGCAGAAGTTGCATCTGCGCTGTGCTGAATTGATCCATAGTGGGATTGGGTGGCGGTGGTGGCAACTGCTGTCCACGTTGGTTCTGATGGTTATTGGGACCTGATCGAGTGTTCACCATCTGGTTGGTTAGAAAGTGCAATCATGGGGTAAGTGAGAGGTAGAAAAGATTCTAGGGGGAATAACTTATTATTAATGTTAAGTTTATTATTATTTTTATGCTCTTATGTCCATCATTCCATAAGACCATTGCACTAAAGCAAAAATCTAAATAAAACATTTCAAACAACACCATCACATGGTTGTTATTATTATAAGTGTAGTAATAAAAAAGTGCTCTTCGTCTAACGCGAAAACTAACTTATTACAACATAAATGAAAAATCTATAGCAACCTGGTGATGGATCCTGGTTCTCCATAGCGGATCCTCTTGTGGGGGGCAGGGACTTGAACTTTAGGGGGATTCCTTCCATCAAGCTGAGCTTCCGGCTGCGATCCTTGCGTGTGCATCCTCTAGCTCCAAGTGTACCCTAGAGAGGTCTAGGGTAGCACTATCCAGGTCAGTGTTAAGACCTGCCACCACACCAGTTAGGGTGTTGAGGCGATCTTCTCCAGCTCCACCTAGAACAATGCTGGTCTGTCTTTCTCCACGAATATGTAGAGGAAGATGCCTGTACTTCATGTTGTGCAGATGCTGCCGGTAGGTGTGGCTGAGGGACCACAGAGTTTGCCTAGCAGCATCGCTGACTGAAGCAGCGTAGGTGGATAGCAGCATCAGAGACTTATGAGCTAATAGAGTCCTAAACCCTCTATCACCCGCATCCATCACCCTGACATGAATGCGAGTGATGTAGTAGCAAGCCCAAGGAGGCTCGCACACTCGCCTGGTCTCATACAGGGGTCGGACGTAGGTTCCCAATGCATGTAGAACATTCTGCAGCAGGTTAGGGAAGTGCCCTGTCTCGAACATTGAGGTATAATGTTCAGTGACAGGACATAACCCCACGTAGTGGTCCTGCTGTTCATCGTTGGCTTCATCGTTGATGTTTTCCTCTTCTTCTTCTTCTTCATCATCGTCACTAGAGTCGTTCGGGTCGTCACCTCTGGGAGCAGGGGCTAGGACTGCTGGTGCAGGCGGTGCTGAAGCTGACGATCCAGCTGTGAAGGCTAGTGATTCTGCCAATGGGGTGTGCGAAGGCAGAAACTCCTCCGAGCTTTCCTCCAGAATGACTCCGTTCTCCACACGAATGCGAGGGAGATCCACAAGAATTTCCTCGATTACCACTGGGTAGACAGGAACTTGCCGTGGCGGAGGGATGTAGTTGGTGTTGATCCGAGTGGTTTGGATTGTACGAACCATCTACAAGAGAAAATGTCAACTTAGTTGAATTTTAAACAGGTAAGGTTAATAAAATAATTTTGTAAGAACAAAATTAGCATGTTTTGAACAGACTAGGCTTTCCATTTCTAACTAGTCTAACGACCTAAAGTCAGCATAGCTTTGATACCACTTCTGTCACACCCGATTTTGGGGGCAAAACCGAATGCATATCATAGGTAGCCAGGATCCATTTTCGACACATATGTTGACGTCACAAGTGTAATATATCAAAAGACAATGCAATAAAGGCGTAAAGAGAGTAGAGTAACTTTATTACATCATCTGAATCATAGTATCTTAAACAAGTTTCATAATCAAAGTACGGCGGAATTAAACATGGACACTCTTCCATAGGAAGGTGACTGGCGCATCGTTAGACTCAAAACTCATCAACGTCATCTGTGAAGTCTCCGTCATCACCCTCTAATCAAAATATTAGCAAGGGTGAGCTCACTTATGGTCGGGGCTCGGCAAGTGGGGAAATTAATACAAGTTAACAAGGTAGGCTATGGATAAGTGGTAAGCATTTTAGTTGGTCAATATTTTATTAGCAACACCTGTCTTACTAATAAGTGTGTATCCCAAATATCCCAATTAATCAAAGGTATAAGATTATATCAAAAACACTTAAGTGAAATCACTTAAGCAAACCACTGGTAGATCATCAGATCATGATTTATTTTCCATCTTTAAGTTTAATTATCATGTGAGGGTCCAGGTTGCTCTTAACCGTGAGCACTACTGACATATCAGTTTTACACTCTACAGAGTTTGTACAACTTTACCCACAAGCCATGTATCCCATCTAGCCTGGGTTGATCGGACCCTTAAACACTGCCGAGGTGAATGGCTAGGGATCCACTATGAGGCTTTCACAAAATATCCTTAGTAAAAGCCACCCACTAAGGTTTCCACGTCAGTATTGATGGCCCTCTGGGTGAGGTAACTTAGCCAAGATTGCCACCCCATGTTAACATTAGCTGCCACCAAACCACTGCCGCCCCTCTTGCCCATCTTTTAGGTAGGGTTGCTAAGCACTAAGTCTATAGAGTTAATTACCAAAGCCAGAGCATTATAGCACTCGTGGTTGCACTGTTATCCTTGGTGGTCACTCCATGTTCCATTTAATACAAAATGTTCTTGTTTAACCATTGGGTTAACATCATAATAAAACTTCATTTCTTGAACATAGTATCATTAAAAGAGTGACATCATATTTATCAAGTTGAGCAATAGCAAAAATTGCTAAGCATAGCATTTATCCCAGGGTAATTCAAGGAATATGGTTGGTAATTCTAGGAAATCCTTATTTAGGCAAATCCCATCAAATTATGCAATATATATATCCAAAATTAAATATTATTGTATGCATTATTTCGGTACAAATAGAAATGCAGAGGGAGAATCCACTTGCCTTGCACGAAAGTGTCCTGTGGGTCGTCCTCGAACGAGTTTGGTTCGTCTACCTCACAGTCAACTTCTAGCATCGTTTTGCGTATCGTACATACAAAAGAATACATATGCAAAATAAATAAACATACACCATTACATGGGTAATCATTCACCATTACATACACATTACACAACTGTACTCATAAATATGCCTACAGCATAAATATTTATTAATCCACTATATCTTCCACCTTGAGTTATTATTGGTGAAAATATGAGTAGGTGACAATGACGCTAGTTTATCTAGTATAATGTAGATAAAAATGTCTTAACAAACTTTACAGAAAAAAATTATTTTCTTTATTAGTTAATAATAGTCCTTTTGGGTTTTATCCTTTTCTTTCTAAATAGAAATTATATGTATAGCTAGAAATGTTTATTTCTAAATCACCTTACATTAATATTCTATGAATTAATGTAGATTACTAATTTTGGACTTTAATACCATAAACATAGTTATTATGACATAAATAGATATTTTACTAATTCTGAGTAATTAAGTGCTATAGTGTGAACACATTTATCATGACTAGTAATAATCTAGATTTTAACATGACTAAGAAAATGGGACCTAGTATTTATTTTAAATCCTTATATCATCAAAAATTATACTTACACAATCACTAACATAATATTATTTTATGTGTCAAATGAGAAGTTAATCAAAAAGGATTCTAGTGCCTAATCACAATATTATAGAATAATGACATAACTTATTTATTTTCAAAATACAAAAATAATGTCTATATCCAAAATATTTCTGTAGGGCTGATCTGTAATTAAATGTATACATCAGGGGTCTCTTTTCAATACTTTCTGCACTAGATTTTTTGGAATTAGTTTTATACAAAACCGGGGGCTAAAATGCAAAATCGCCTTCTTCTACCTTGGAGCTCTTGCTCAGACGCAGGGGACTCGACGAGCAGGAGGGGCAAAACGATCGCGGCTAGAGAGCAGGGCAGTGGCGGTCTAGGTGTCGGGGTGGACGGGGACAGGCGTGGCCGACTCGACGAACTCCAGCGAGCAGGGCGCAGACGGCGAGGCTCCAGCGGTCAGCGGTTCGACGCGACAGCGAGCAAGAGAGAGAGAGAGAGAGAGGAGGGAGCACGGTGGGGAGGGAGAGAAAACGGGCTTGGCCGACTCCTATTTATAGAGAGAAGGGAGGAGGAGAAGAGCAGGGAGGGGAGAAGACGGCGATGGTGCCATCAAAACGCCATTGATGGCGTTTGCCATAACTCGGCCGTTACCGGCTTGAAGGAGAGGGAAGTGGGGGAGGGAAGCGAAGAGATGGCGGCATTGGTTTCCAACTCGGAGGGGAAGCGAGGGGCCAGCAGGGTTGGCTCGACCGTGGGGCGCGACGCGGCAGCGTCGTGAGAGGAAGGAGAGGGGCCCTGACGGGTGGGCCCCACCGGTTAGTGAGAGAGGGGAGGGGGGAAATGGGGCACGCGGCTGGGCCCTTAGTGCGCCGGCTAGGGTTAGGGTTTTTCAATTTATTTTTTCTTTTCTATTTAAAAATATAAATAAATATGTTTTTAAATAATTCTAAAAATCATAATAATTATACCAAAATTATTTAAAACTAAAATATTTATTTTTGGACCAATATTTCTATATTAATTAATTGGATTTTCAATATAAAAGAAATTCTATGCAACAACCATAAATCAATTATGAGCAAATAAAATTACTCTAAATGCAAATAAAAATCAAACACTTGAAAGAAAAATTCATTACCATATTTACCACTAATAATCTAAATGCATTATTTTTAGTTGATGGTTTTGTAGTGTTACAAACATACCCCCTTAAAAGAATCTCGTCCTCGAGATTACGGAACTTCTAAGAATAACTGGGAGAATTCTGCTCTGAGTTCATCTTCTCTTTCCCAAGTGGCCTCATCTTCTGAATGATGATTCCACTGAACTTTAAACATGTTGATAACTTTACTCCGAGTAATTCTGCGAGATGTTTCTAAAATTCTGATAGGGTACTCTGAATAAGTCAAATCCTCATTAACGTTGAGTTCTTCCATAGGTAATTGTTCCTCCGGTACTCTTAAGCATTTCTTAAGTTGTAACACATGAAATACGTCATGCACGTCTGATAAACTATGGGGTAGCGCTAGCTGGTATGCTACTTCACCTTTTCTTTCCAAAATTTTGAATGGGCCAATGTAGCGAGGAGATAGTTTACCCTTAACTTTAAATCTTTTCATGCCTCTCACCGGTGAAACTTTAAGGTATACAAAGTCTCCTACTTCAAAGATCAACTCTCTTCTTCTATTGTCAGCATAGCTTTTCTGTCTCGACTGTGCTGTTTTCCAATTCTCTCTGATCTGTACTTGCTTTTCTGCTTCTTGGAGAATTTCTGGACCAAATACTTGACTTCTCCGGTCTGATTCCAAAAAAGCGGTGTTCTACACTTTCGTCCATAAAGTGCTTCAAACGGTGCCATTTTTAGACTTGCCTGGTAACTATTGTTATACGAGAATTCTGCATAAGGCAAACTCTTATCCCAGCTTCTAGCATGCAGTCTCAGCGTTGGGGTGGCCGGGGACGGGTACGGTCGACACGACGAACTCCGGCGAGCAGGGCACGGACGGTGACGCTCTGGTAGTCGGTGGTTCGACGCGACGACGAGCAAGAGAGAGAGAGAGAGAGAGAGAGGAGGGAGCACGGTGGGGAGGGAGAGAAAACAGGCTTGGTCGGCACCTATTTATAGAGAGAAGGGAGGAGGAGAAGAGCCGGGGAGGGGAGAAGACGGCGGCGGCGCCATCAAAACGCCATTGATGGCATTTGCCATAACTCGACCGTTACTAGCTTGAAGGAGAGGGAAGTGAGGGAGGGAGAGGAAGAGATGGCGATGTCGGTTTCCAACTCGGAGGGGAGGCAAGGGGCCAGCGGGGTCGGCTCGGTCGGGGGGCGCGACGCGATGGCGCGAGAGGGAGGAAGGAGAGGGGCCCTGACGGGTGGGCCCCACCAGTCAGTGAGAGAGGGGTGGGGGGAATGGGGCACGCAGCTGGGTCCTTAGTGGGTCGGTTTGGCCGGCTAGGGTTAGGGTTTTTCAATTTATTTTTTTTCTTTTCTTTTCTATTTAAAAATATAAATAAATATATTTTTAATAATTCTAAAAATCATAATAATTATACCAAAATTATGTATAACTAAAATATTTATTTTTGGACCAATATTTCTATATTATTTAATTGGATTTTCAATATAAAAGAAATTCTATGCAACAGCCATAAATCAATTATGAGCAAACAAAATTACTCTAAATGCAAATAAAAATCAAACACCTGAAAGAAAAATTCATTACCATATTTACCACTAATAATCTAAATGCATTATTTTTGGTCGATGTTTTTGTAGTGTTACAGGTTGGTTGCTGGGGCAGGAAGGCGAGGTGCCTGGTTGCTCCGACGCTGATACTAATTTCCTCTGTGCTGGTTGTTCTGATGGTACTGCTGCTGCTACTACTGAGAAAACTGCCTCTGGTATTGCTGCTGCTGGTTCTAGCACTGATGCTAGTGCTGGTGACCTTGCTTGAATTGCTGAGGTGGTTTGCTTGAGTAGTGGGGACGGCTGCTACTCCCGGCCTGAGATCCACCAATCTTGCGTTTCCTGTCATCCATCTCCCGGCGCTTCCTTTCAGTCATAATGGCTCTGTCGATCAAATGCTGAAAGGTAGGGAAAGTGTGGTTCATCAGCTAGTAGTGAAGGGGAACAACCAATCCCCTCAGGAAACGGTACTGCCTCTTAGCATCCATATTGACATCTTCTGGCGCATAATGTGATAGTTGCAGAAACTTGTCCCTGTACTCTCTAACATCGAACATTGCTTCAAGGCTAGAAACTCCTCCTTCCTTACTATCATCAATCCCTCGGGCACATGGTGGCGACGGAAGTTGTCCCTGAATTCCTCCTAGGTGATGGCTTCAGGGTCGGCATGGGTGCTGAAGTAAGACTCCCACCAAGACTATGCTGCTCCTCTTAGCTGATGGGGTCCATTCAACACCTTCTCACGATCGTTGCACTGAGCAGTGTGCAACTCACGTTTCACGGTATGCGACCAATCTTCGCTATACATGGGATCAACAAAATGGGCAAAGACAGGGGGATGGCCCCTCATGAATTCTGCCCGCTTGTCTCTGGGCACCTGTGGCATTTGGACTTGCACCTGAGGTTGAGGTGGGGGTGGTTGTTGCTGCACCTGCTGCATTGCTACTAAGGTCTGACCAATTGCTTGGACTACTTGGGTCTGCATCAGGAACATCTGCTCAATGGTCATCGGGGGTGGCGGTGGCAACTACTAATGAGCTGCATCTTCCTAGGGTGCCTGCTGCTCCTATTGAGCATGCCTTGCACCTTGGCGCCTATTCTCAAAATCTGTAGAAAGCACACACAAATCAGCCCCAACTCTGCAGTCTTTCATCATAAGAAAAGATATGAAAATCTTCATAGCATTGAACAATTGATCATCTTCACTGACAACTTCTCACATGAATAGGAAAGTGGAAATAAATAGGTTGCCCAACAAAATAACTGACTTTATTAATAATTACACCAAGTTGCAGGGGATGCCCACATCTTGATGACAATCATTACAAAGATCCAATTCATTACAAGTTCATCACGACAAACATCAAGACATATGACAAGCAAACTAACTCTAACTAAGACTAACTGAGACTAAGGAACTGACTTAAGCATTATTATAGACTCCGACTCTATCGATCTATGGATCCAAATCTATTTGGATCCTGCAGTCAGGGGTACCATAATCGAAGCAACCACGGGGCGGCGAACGGTAAGGGTGCTGAATCCCAACCGGGGCAGGAGAACCACCATCCAAATAGTGGCGTGCTGCGCACTCTGCACGCAATTCCGCAACCTCTTCCTGAACCTTGCCCAACTCGTCAAGGGCGTGGTCCAGCTCGGTGTTGAGCACGACGACCAGGTTTACTGTGCTGTTCAGCCTAAGATTGCCCTCACCAACGGGTGAGACAATCACACCTCCAGCACTACCAGTCGAATGGCGAGGGTAGTACTTCAGGTCGAGGCCGTCAGCTACCCCACTGAACAACGAGCAACATTGAGAAAGTGCACGTCGTGCTGCATCTTGCATGGCTACCTCAGCAATATCCCTCTCAGTGATAGAGTAGTGCTTTAAGAAGGCCTCTGCACCCCGGAGATCATTGTTCGGACGACACACCAAACAAGTAGCCTCCCACCGGTCCGGGTATAACCCGCGACTATGCTGGTAGACTACACTACGGTACTCGATGGACCAAGTGTGTCGGTCAAATGCCCGACACAGCAAGGTGTCGAGAGCGTCGTGGAAGTGACACCTGCGAGCGGCGTCGCGAGTGATGGGTCTAGCGATCCAGCCCTCTAGCTCCTGCTCCTTTGAGAGCTCCGTGCTGTGGCTCGAACTACCACCAACATCATCGTCGTCGTCTTCGTCAGGGTCACCTCCAGCAGCTGGGATGCCCTGTGGTGGTGCAGGGGGCATCTCTAGCTGAGGCACAGGGGAAGGCTACCTCCCAGACTCCACCTCCTGCTAAGGCGAGGGGGAACAGTCCTGCTGCTCCTGCTCCTGGCGTCGGCGCTCCTGCTCCCCGTGCAGGCGACGATGCAGTCTCTCCAGGTGGCTAGACTGACCTGTCACCGTGCGGCGTAGAGGGCACTCTGCTAGGCGAGAAGGCAAAAAGGGGATCACTGACTTACGTGTAGTGCATCTAATACGAGCTATCTACAAAAAACATCGTAAGCACATGAGTGAGAATAGAATTATATGACTAGCAAATAAACAGAAAGAAAAATGAGACAAAATTTGTAAGATGAGTAGTAACATAGAATTGGTCAAGATGACCAACTTTTGAAATGACACTAAGGATCAAGGTAAGAGTAGGGGTCTATAGTCCTTAGGGCAACCATTCTAGTCTAGGTTAAAGGTCCTACAGTCAGCAAGGCTTTGATACCACTTATGTCACACCCGGTTTTAGAAGGCAAACCGAATGCGAACCATGTACATGCTAGGATCAGAAACACACGTACAGAGTGATTACATAATTGGACATCATCACACATTACTCAAAGTAAATAGCAGAAAGGTACTTTTATTACAATAAGATGTCCAAGACATCCATAGGGTCTAATACATAGCATAGTCATTAATATCATCAAAGTGCAGAAATACGAAACGCAGTAGGTAAGGCCTACACACGCAGCTGACTGAGGGTTTGCCACTAAGAAAAACTGGAACTCATCGTAGTTGTAGTACCCAACTTTGGAATATAACAGAGAAGAATAAATTTTATGTGTATTGCACTTTTGATTCATGAGAATTACTAGTAACCATGTTTCAAGTGGATAATCCCCCAATAAAACATGCATCATGTTGGAGTTTTGTTTGTGCATTGAATAATAATAACACTAATAAAAAAATGTGATGAAGATTTGAAGTAAAACCAAATTTGAAATTGGATTTGAAAATAGGGAAGGAAGAGAGAAAAGACCATTTAATACAAAATAAATTTATAAACAAAATAAATTTATTCCATAATAATATGTTCAAACCATACTCAAAATTCGAGTACAAATTCTCCACGATATTTGAATTCAAATTTTAGGTTTGAAATAAAAAGGGAAAACAAACCAGAAAAGAAAAGAATAAAGAAAATGGAAAATGGGTGCTGGGCTGAATTCACTGCCTCGACCCATCTAGTTCTCTATCCGCGCGGCCCTGTTCACATGCGAAGCACGCCTGGTGTGACTGGCCTGTGGGCTCGTGTGGTCGGCGTACCGTGAAGCGGAGACAACTAGTGGGTTCTCGCGGCACATGCGGGCACTCAGGTAGTACCAATGACAAGTGGGCCCAGGAAGGGGAGCGTGCTGTTGCATTAGTTTGAGACTCTTGCACGTGGGCCCGTCTACCAGGTCTTCTCCCTCCTCGCGATCACCCCGCTGGAATCGCACGCAGCTAAAAATCCTCCGATCGAATCGTGGAGTCCGTTGTAACTAACCGGCAAAATCTAGCCAGGCTGGGGATCCTCGGCTCGCGGCTGGGGATCCTCAAGGATCCGGCCATGTACCCAGCCCTTTCCCTCTGTCGACTTGGCCGATGATGCACTGACATCCTCCTTGGGCCTCGCCCTCTGTGTACTCTCTCTGTCTCTCTTGCCGTTTTTCCGCCTCCCATCGTTGCTACCCTCCCCCGTGCTCTACTCACCAATTCCTCTAGGATTCGGATCTAGGATGGGGAGTCTAGTGCCGGAATCAAAGCAGCACATGCTGAGCTCGGCCCAATTGCGCGGCTGTGGGAGGCGCCCCACCGGCACAACCATCAGCGCACACTGACGAGCAGCCGTTGTGGCAGGATGACCTGCTCGATGGACCCAAGACTCCAGCATGGGCACACGGCTGGCCCGGCCACTGTGGGTCGTCCAATGACTCGTTCGAGCTCTTCGAGGGTGGCAGCGCTGCGGGAGCATCCGTTGGTCGCCTGCCCATCACTAGCTTGCGCCTCATTGCAACTGACGCGACGACCGTCACTGGCTCCGTCCTCATTAAAAACTGACTTATAAAGTTTTTTAGTTTATCAAAAACTCATGGAGAGAAGATCTATCAGATTCAGAATTCAGAAATATACAACTCAAAGTGGAAGATATGACTCTTCACTGTAAAGAAAATACTATATATAATAATATACCACAGTTGAAGGTATTATTCTTCAATAAGGATTTTATATCTGCTAGGGATTATCTTCTTGATAAATTACAAAATGAGTCAGATAAGGTTATAGTCAGAGCAATGGGGACATATACAATTGAAACTATCCTCCTCGGTAAGGTCCTGTCCATACTGTATTCAAGGTGTGCTCCACGTTCGTTTTATCAGATCGGGGACCATGGGCAGTCACGGGAAACGCCAGTGGGGAGCTTCCTGGCCATGGCACCACCGTCGAATTTGGGCGCCGTTAGCTGGTCGGTGAGGGTGAGAGATAAAATGGCTTGGGTATCAATCTCGTGATTAACGGTCTAGATTCGATGAGCGTGTGTGAGTTGTTCGGATACCGTAGATCTCCTAACTGACGACTCTCATTAGAGCACCATCGTCCCGGGCCATCCTGTGCTAGTAGGGCTTGTGTGCGCCGTCGGATCGCTAGTGGACGGTAGAGATTAAATCGGGCGTGGGCTCGATGTGGGCCGTTTGATGAACATCCAACGGATCTGATATAAACATACCTCTTTGCCACGGCAGTGTTGCGTAAGAGCCCCTCCATTTTTACGTTATTAACCCGTCGTCCACTGCGGATTGAATCTGGGTCTAGGTAATTTTGCAAGGTTGACCCCGACCTTCTCTGTTTTGATGCGCGCAATCCAGGAAGTTGATAAAAATAGATGAAGGATTTTAGGAAATTGATTTTTAGTATATAAATAATTTCATAAACTCATTTAATCCCTAGAAAATCCATCTCAAGTCCAAATTGATCCATTCCAGTTTCTATAATTTTGTAATATTATTGTTTATCAACTAATGTCTCTATTTTGACATGAAAACTACATTAAAATTTATCTCCTAATTAATCTTGTACAAAACACATAGAATCTTTAGAAATTCATAACTTAAATTCTATAACTCCGATTTGATCCATTCAAGTTGCGTTAGTCTCGTACAAGTATTTACTACGCAGAAACAACATTTATTATACCATGTCTCATTCTTTTCTAATTAGATCTTTATTTGATTTATGTTGGTTAAGACTTGTTAATTTGCGTATCAATATTATCTACTAAAATATGATCTATGGTCAAATTATAATTTGGAATAAAGTTGAATTAATTACTACCCTAGGTTATCTTTTCTCTAGAATTATAAAATAAACATAGAACCTGGTGTTAATCATTTAATCACATCATAACTTGATGACCATAACTCCGATTTTAGTGGTTCTCGAACCCGTGATCTCGTAGCAACGCGTGGATTATTATTATTCAGTTTGTACTTATGTTTGATGTGATGTTAATTCTATCTATACCATGGTTGTTTGTATTGCTACGACTAGCAGTAAGGTCACGTGGATTTGAAGAATCATCCTGGTACCTAGAATCTCAAGTGCCAGACAAGTTGTGCCCTTGATCACTTCCTTTTTACCCAGTCATGTTCTTATTAATCATAATGATCTACATAGGTTAATTTTGATGGGATCCAATAGGTTACCCTAGTTTTGGCTATCTTTATACCTTGTTTTACCACTGAATATTTTTGGGTAGTATATGTTATTGCTTTATGTGGTTTTCGGGATGGAGATATACATCACTCATTGTTACACTTTTTATCAGTTATTATTTACTATTCATGATAAGATTATTATGTTAATGGGAACATGGAGAACCACTCGGGAAAACAGTGCTACCACAAGGGTGGTATGGGACGCCCTTGGCTGATTAACTAGGAAAGCTAGTGGATGACTACCTTACCCGAAAGGGGCAAGGGCAGTAGGGGAGTGGTCAGTGTAGGGAGGTCCTTGGGTTGATTTTGCTGCGATGGCGGTCAGGCGAGGGATTCCTGCACTGGAGCTTCCTAGAAACTGTAGCGGGTTTTCTGAAGCTAGTGGAACTTTGTAAAGGCCTCGTAGTGGTACCCTGCCTCGCTTCCTTGGTAGAGGTGTATGGGGTCCGATCAACCCCATGGAAAATGGGTAACAGGACTTGTGGGTAAAGATGCGCAACCTCTGTAGAGTGTAAAATGGGTATACTAGCCGTGCTCATGGTCATGAGCAGCTCGAACACTCACATGATTAATTTATAAAATTAAATTCAATTTGTCATTTGCATCGCATTGGGATTATTTTATTATTACTTTTATTTATTATTACTATGGTTTGGTATTTACTTACACTTAGTAACTGCTAATAAAATTTTGACCAACTCATAAAAGCAATGCTCAGCTTCAACCTTTATTTTGTTGGTTAGCCATACACTTCACATGAACTCCCACCTTTGGTGAGTTCATGCACATTATTCCCCACAACTTGTTGAGTGATGAACATATGTGAGCTCACTATTGCTGTCTCACATCATCCTATATTTTATTGGTTAGCCTTACACTTCACATGAACGCCCAACACTGAAGCTTACAATTTGATCTAGGTGGCGTCTCCCAGTCAGCTTTGTGGCGCCAAGGAATAATATTTAGTTCGCTTTATTTTATTATTTATTTTTGTAAGGCTTCCGCTATGTAATAAGTACATTTATGATATTTATGACATTTATCTCTATGCACTCTGTTATCATATGTGTTGTCTTCTCTGGCACATATATGAGATGCACCCGGCTTTGTCCCTTAAAACCAGATGTGACAGTAGTCCTGAAACTCGTCAAAGTCCTCCATGTTGCCAGCATGTCTTCCTGAGCACTGAGTACAGTGGGGACAACCTAGGGTGGGGGTGGTTTGTAAAGCAAGGGTGAGTACACAGCAACGTACTCAGCAAATGTCCCGTTTGGCTAAAGTGGACTAGCTGTATGTGGAGTTAAGGTTAAGCAGTTGCTTTTAGTTGGTCAAGTATTTATTACTATTAGTAGAGCCATGTTTTAGGAGTAACCCAATTATTACCCGAATGTACCTCCTCCAAGAGGAAATACCAGAGATCAAAATTATAACCTTCATTATTAACCATCATTATAAAAGTAACCAAAGTTATTTTAATCAAAGCGGATCCCAAGGCCGCTCTTAACTGTGAGCTCGGCTGATATACTAGTTTCTAACACTCTACAGAGGTTTCACACTTTACCCACGAGTCGTGATACCTTCCAAGCCTGGGTTGTACAGACCCTATCTTCACTACCATGGTGAATGGCCAAGGATACACTACATAGCCTTTACAAAGACTTCCCTGGTGCATAGCTGCTCATTAGGTTTCGCCAGTCGTACAAATGTAGTACACCTCCCCAATGTGGGTGAATAACAAAACCAAATCGAATGAACCTCTGCACCCCGCTTGGTAGAGCGAGCACTACGCCCCTGCCCCCATTGACGGCCCTCAGGCAAAGCCAACTACACCCCCGGGTTTATCTAATTAATCAGCTAAGGGCGTCCCATTCCACCCTCATGGTTGCACTGTTATCCCGAGTGGTCACTCCACGAACAGGTCCTTATGGAGAGGTACTCAGGAAAATGGCCTGAGTCCCCTAAAGTATCACAATATCATCATCAGGATAACATCATTGTATCATAAATGTTCACATCATGTTCATTGATTAAGTTGAAGCAATAGCATAAGCTAACCAGAATTAACCCAAAAGGTAAACAAGGATAAGTAAATACAGACTAGTCAATCCTTAGGTTTCAATAATGTAATGCAGGACAGTGAATTATAAAGTAAGTAGGACATAATAGGTCAGAGGACACTTGCCTTCACCAGGTTGTTGCCCAGGAAGATCTTCGGCAACACACTTAGGAACCACGAGCTGCTCATTATCTAAATAAAGCGATCATACATTCAATACATTTGGTAAATGACAAATAAACAACACATCAATCATGTACAAACATTGGAACACATCTCAAAAGTAAAAGTATAAACTCAAAAGGGACTTTAAATTATAGGGTGAACTAATCTCATTTACTAGTTGATTATTCTTTAAGTGTTGTCCATGATTACATAATCTGATTTTATTCATTTTAATGAGACATAAAGTTAAAGCAGAGATAAATTCATATAATACACATTATTAATCTCACAAGATTAAATATCCATTAACCACTAGGGTTTTCTTTTTATTTATTTTATAAAGTGAACAATTCAACACATACAGTAACCACGAGGGAAAGAAGAAGCGGGAAGGGGCGAGGCTGACGGGCGGGTCCTCCTAGTCAGGACCGCCGTCTTCCTCGGTCGCGCGCACAGCGCGAGCACCATGGCCGGAGCCGGCGACTCCACGCGGGCGCAGAGGGCACGGGGCGGTTGCGGTTGGTCGGGGGGTCTTAGTACGACGGTGCGGTACTGATACCGGCGGCTAATCAACGGAATAGAGAAAACAGGGGAGAGAGAAAAAGAGATCCAGCGAGGAAATTCACCTTGGGTGGGGCGAGAACGATGGCGAGGTTGTGCCTAGCGATGGCGGAGCACAGTCGGGGACGATGGCCAAGCTCTACTAGGGGCGGATTCAGGCGCAGGAGGCCTGGTGACGGGGATGCTCCGGCGAGCTTGAAGAATGGGTGCACGTAGCTCGGGTGTGTGTGCAGGGGAGAAATGAGTGAGGCACGTGGAGGTGGGGGTGTGCGGGGACTTGAGGAGGGGGTCGGGTTGCCGGTTTGGCGCTAGGAGGCGACGTGGGCGTGACGATCTCGGCGTGCGTACGCGCGGTCCGCGCGGGCAAGCGGTTGAAGGAGGGGAGAGAGACTGGCAAGCGGGGCCCGAGGAATAGCGACATAGACGTGCGAGCGCACAACGGGCCAGGGCGCCGCCAAGGCAGGCCCACATGGCGATAGAGAGAGGGAGGGAGAAAGCGTGCGGGCGCGAGATCCACCGCTGACAAGCGGGGGCCGCCTGTCAGCGTGGGCGGGCATGGGCGCGCTACTGGGCCAGCTTGGGCTGACCTGGGACGAAATGGAGTTTTCCTTTTTCCTGGAATTTCTAATGCCTTTCCTATTTATTTTCTCTAGGGGTTTCAATCAAATTCAAACCAAGTTTCAAATTCAAACTAATTCAAACATGTGCAACAATTCAAAGAATATTTTAAGCTCAGCATGATGCAACATTTCATGACTCATATTGTTTTGACAAAAATAAATAATTAATCCCTCACTAATTAAGCTAAATCTACTTAAAGAAAAAGACAGAGAGAGAAACTAGAGAGAGATACAAGAGTAACACCTGAATTTGGTAGATATTTAGAAAGAAATTTTATACCCCCAAATCCAGGGTGTTACAATTGATCACGTTAGGAACGACTGGGATTAAAACCTCGGATACCCCTTGGCATAATTAAATCCTGGTCGTCCGATCGGATCAGACGTTTGGAGATGGTGTCTGGCGTGGGTGTCTCGCGGGCCGTCCATCTTCGATCGTGTGGTTAGCATAGGATACCGATTCTTAACACCTAGGATCTAATCGTGGTCGTTGGTTGACAATCCAACAACCAGAGCAAGCCAATATCCCCTGCATCATGTGGATTTTCATAAAGAACCCCTGAGATTTTTATAAATGAACCCGCCGTCCCCTGGTAGCTAGAAGTATTCACAGCTGGGTCCCTAGATCTTATGTGTTAGGCCCTGGTATTTATCGTATTAGTAGCTATATCCTGATTTTATTTACAAATAATTTTGAAATGGAGAGTAATCTAGTGAACATTAATAAATCGATAACTTAAGTAATATAATTTCGATTTAACCCATTCCAGTTGCGTTGGACTCGTATTAATACTGGCTACAACTTAGTAACATTATTTTATTATGTAACATGTCGTCAAAATCACGCATTTAATTTATTTAGCTTATGTTTGACACATAAACATTTAGAAAATCATAACTTTATAGCCATAACTTTGATTTTAGTGGTTCTTGAACATACGTCATTGTAACAATGCATAGAATATTATTACGCTATTTGTTCTCATGTTTGGTATACTATTATCTTTATGTACTCCTTGTCTATATGTATGTATTGCTACGAGTAGCAGCGAGGTCACGAGAGACTGAAGAACAATTTAGTGATGTACCGAGATTCTCAAGTTTAAGGCAAGTTGTGCCCTAGATCACTTTTCTTTACCTAATAATGTTCCTGTTAATCACTATGACATGCTTACGTTAATTTGATGGGACCCAATAGGTTTCTCTAGCATTGTTTATCCCGCACCTTGCAAACAAAAGAACTATTAGGTAGATTTGCTATTGCTCTACCTAGTTTTGGGACTAATGTTACATTTAAATTATGATCATGTTCCAATTTTGTTGTTGTTATAATTATTGTTCATGACAAGATCATTGTGTTAATTGGAACATGGAGATTAACTTGAGATAGCCGTGCTACCACAAGGGTGGAATGGGACGCTGTAACGCCCTAAATTTGAGGGGTAGAATTTTTTTTCTTCAATACTCACCAAATTCAGGCATTACTCTCTTTTCTCTTCCTGTTTCGCTCCTTCTTCCCATTTTCAAAGCAGTATAGCGACTGGTGTCCGTCTCGCGTGTAAACAAAAACCTAAGTTGACATGGGTGTTGCATCATGCCGAAGCATATTTCTTTTGTCTGATGTTGTGTTTAATCACGCATCCGTCTCGCCTCGCTTCGGATTTTGATTCGCAATTGGATTATGGTCAGTGGTCGTGCGTGTAGTGGGCTTCCGTCCCTGCCCAGCCCGACCCAGCCTAGCCTGGCCCTGACCACTCGCCCCTGGCTCCCCCACCTCCCCATGCGCGCCCCTCCCTCCCTATCTTATTTTGTTTCCTGCACAACAACCTCCTCCCACCTCTCTCCCACCCCTCTCCCACCTCTCTTCCACCTCCTTTGCCCTAGGTGTGATCCGGTGGACGGTTGCCGCGATCGTCTAGCCCTAAGGTGAGCCCCCACATCCCTCTCTCTTTCCCTCTCCTCTCCCTTCTCCTCTCTTCCCAGTTGCGCCCTGGCGCCTTGGCCGTTGCTCCTTGGCCGCGAGCCTCGGTTGCGCCTTGGTCACGCGCCTCGGCCGCGCCCAGCCGCGACCTGGCCATGTGCCTCAGCCGCGCCCTAGCGCCCTGGCCACCACGCCTTGGCCGCGCCTTAGCCGTGCGTGTGGTGGAACCACCCAGATTATTCTAGCTTAAGTGCCCGAGTCACGCCTTACAGGCAGCAACACACTTAAATCAGAATAACCCTCCAGTCCCTCGGATCTAGTCCGATAAAGCCACTTACCAAGGATCGAATACCACTAGCTCACACGAAGGTGAGACACAGAGAAATACAATAAAGCATAATACCACAAATTTAAGAAGTATCAGTAGTGATTACATTATCGGAGTTTCAAAAGCAGTAACAATAGTTTTTAGTGCAGCGGAAATAACTAATGGAGAAAACCGAGTAACATGGCGAAGCCTAGCCACGCTACTCCTCCTGGTCCTCTCCTGCGGAAGCAGTAACCCACTTGACCGTCTATCCCGGTGGCAGGGATGGAGGCCAAGTCACACGATCAACCAATCAAGGAGGTACCTGCAAAAATTATGCCACAAGCAAGGCTGAGTATACTAATACTCAGCTAGACTTACCCGGTGTGAGGAGTCTAATCCTCTACCTCTAGACCGTGAAGCTGTTTGGGTGAGGGGTTTGGTTTGCCAAAAGCACTAGCTGAGTCTAAAATCAAGTTTTAGATTTTCAAGTTCTATAATAATAATTTAGACTAGATGAGAACCTATCTATTCATACATGGTATCAAATATTATATCAATCAACATCCTTTGCTAGTATCTCATTTCCACTTATTACTCAATGCAGTACAATGGATCAAGCAGTCTCATTAGCTACGAGAAGCAGGTGATTCGAATCGAGTTTTAACCTTGCAAGGTAAACCTAAACACATGACATGTAGGGGCACTCCATCCCCACACACGTCAACCATCCCCATTGATCCCCCGTTCGCGGCCAGGGCTCACCACCTTGGCATACAATGCTCCGCTGACCCCGGCTGTCGCCTTGCAGGGGCCACACTTGTACCCACCATATCTAGAATGAGAGACCCAGTCTCAGGACAAGTGAGGAGAAAAGTCCGCGCCTAGCTTCACTCAGATACTAGGTTTACCGGTTACCATATTTCCCGACATGTGTTTCAACCAACTCCTACACTTAAGTGCACGATACAAGCCTACAAACATTATGTGTAGTAAAATAGCATATATAACGGTTATGCATAAAACCGAGGCTTGCCTGGGGTTTAACACTAGATAGTGTTTGCTAGATGACACTCGCTTGGCGAGCATCTACTGGTTAAGTCCACCCTTCTTCAGGTCATCCACCAACTGTCTCTTGTGGTTGGCACCACATCACTTGCTCGATCATCATCTCTCTGTCCTAAATGAGATGCAAGATGCATATGTATGAATATGACGAAATATATCACAAGACATTCAATACACGGTAGCGAACTAACACTAAATTGTAAGACATCATAAACAACCATACGCTAGCATTAGTTATCTGCACGTTATCGGCGTTCAATATTAACACCATTAAAAAGATGACAAATATTCCTTATATGTACCCAACACAAACACGATATCACAAGCACAAGCATTTACCACGTTCACTTTAATTATCCATTAGTTACCTAACCTTAAATCAGTTAAGTCTATAAGTTCGCTACGGCTTTTCATTAGTTCTTCTATTAATCACACAAAAGCATCCTAAACACAAGTTTAACAGAGGACATCAGCATCAAATAACTACGGAACTCCTATATCACAATCAACTAGAGAAAGAAACTTATAAAACATGGCACACATGCAATTTTAAGCTTAGCCACGGCAATTCTACATTAATTAAGTGCTAACCAGACATTTTTAGCAAAAAGGGTGAACTAAACAATCAATTGAGCACTTGCAGATTTTTGGACAGCAGCACACTAGTTATTTATTTTAATCATAAATCTTCAAATATTAATCCAAAAATAGCAAACTAGGATTTTCTGGAAAGCTTAAGAAGTGCTCTACAACTTTGGTATTATCATCTCAACATGATTCAACACTTAGCAAGGTCAACAAGTGCTAACACGACAGCTCTGTCCAGATTTGGACAGATTCAGACTTGCAACTTCAAAAATTCACAACTAAAGATTAAGACATCCAAACAATGTGATCCTAGACTTTCTGGAAAGATAATGAAATTGTCTACACATCATTTATAAACATCTCAAGGTTATTCAATATGCAATTTAGGATAAAAGACATTAGAAGGCTTCGCTGTCCAGAACTGGACAGATTCAGTCTTCACACTTTAAACATCCATAACTTAATCTTCAGATCGCCAAAAAGAGTGATCCAAGACTATTTGGAAAGCTCAGCAAAAGAACTACATAACTTTTATAATCACCAAGAAGTGATTCTATGTTTAACTAAATCAAATAGTACAGTTTGCGAAATCGGTTCTGTCAATGGACAGAACACAACAACCATTTTATAAAATTCATAACTCTTGAACTATCAGGCGGTTATGAAATTTTAACTCAAGGAAGATAAGAAAAGCATATACAACTTTCTTATAACGACCATGAACAGATTGTAACATTAACTTAAGCAAACAATTCACTCTCTGAAATCTGTACATAAATTGGACAGATTCAGTTACTGAATTTGTGAAAAGCACAACTCCTAAACGATCAGTCTTACAGCTATAAATTTTAACACAAGTAAGATAATAAAGTTATCTACAACTTTTCTATATGGCTTTTCTACAGAAAACACAATTTAGTTCATTAAACAAACAGCACGACGAAAATAGTGCGTGCAGTCCAAAACAACATCTAATAAAATTCAGCTCCTAATTACTTTAAGAATTGTCGCGTTCTAGAGAATTGAACCATTCTAACACTTTGCTATCTGTTAGAGTTAAAATAATCAAATTAGGACCAACAAGTCGACTTGCTACTTTTTATCCAAGTTATTTCGTGCGCTAGAATTACCATACACAATCAACAACGTATTCACCACAAAAATCAAATCCGGTATATATGTGTTTAGCGATGTGCTCTTCACACAATAATTTGCATTTTAAATTAGACATCACATGAGCACCACTAATTTTACCTGCGACCATAACCATGCGCATTTGGACTATAACAAGTAATTTATCGTGATTACATGCTTAACCCAGGCTATCTAACAAGTCTGCTAACTGGAGCAACGACATAGCCCGCTATACAACATACACGTCGGCTTGTCTATTATTATCGCAAACTGAGACACAACATACACTACAACATTTACAAACATACATATTCACAAGTACTTTCACATATCGACCAACTTATACGAATCATAAACCACCAGTCTACAATTCGCAAACACCATGCATTTACTTCCCCAATCATGAACGCATACATGTTTATCACACGAGCCGAGTATTTCAATAATTATCCTAAAACAACTAACTCCATTACACACTTGTATCACAAACCTACTTGACTTACTTGAAATGTCTACTCGAAATCATGAGCACAATCATACACTATATGCGAAGCATAATTTAACGAACGCATAATACGCATCGTCACGACTCGACTTATAAATAGAGAGAAAGCGATGACTACTTGGCATGTCACCACCTTTCTATATAAACCAAAACAATTTCTACTATCGACTAAGAGTTCTAAGTATTAAACACATTATTACTTTCCACGCACAAATAAACCTCAACTTAGCACTAGTGACACCGATGGATTTTTTTACTAAACTCATCATGCGCATAACCCCGTCTCTCATACAACCATATTGTGGCATGCACTCGAGACACTTAAGCATTTCAAGAAACATGCATACTTTTGTTTACTTCTAATTTTTCACTAATTCTTCTTATAATTATGAAATGTGTGTCATTTTAGCACCATATGAAACTATCTAATTTGGGGTTGGAATTTTATGAGGCATAGGTAATAACAAATCATGATCAACGTATAAATTTCACATGCCCAGGTTTTATATTTTATTTAATACAAAAATAACAATTTGTTAATGCAATAAAGCATGTGAGAGCAAGTTAAATGTAAAACTAATTATTTTCTTTGGATGCATGACCATATTAAGTTTTCTTAGGATACTATAATATCATGCAAGGACAGTGAAACACCATTTTCCATTTTTTCATTCATATATTATTTACAAACCATTTAAAACTACTTAATATGCATCAAACAAGTTAAATCACTAACTTAATCATACATGCACCACAATTCATGAAATTTTTACCAGTCTCCAAGCATCACACCAAGCGTCTACTGTAAAATGTTCAACCCATTTGGAGCAATAGAGCTAGAGATCCAAAAATAACAAGCAAATAAATCTTCTTTTTCCTATTTAATTTGATTTAGTTAGCACACCAAGAAAATAGTGAACAACATATAAGTTTTATATTTTTCCTTGATGAAGATGACAACATCTAACAAACAAAACAGGTTTCATTTTTTTTGGATTTTTATAAATAAAATTATGGAGAGAAGCAAGTTCGTTTATTCTCTAAACCAGTTTTAATTACAAATTTCTACCACCAAATATTTCTACTGTTCGGGGCCTTCGGCTTCCGAAGCTCCTCAAAAACATGATTTGACAATATTTTCCAAGTGAAACATGTGAACAGGTATCTTCGGAGTCAGGTTGCGGGTGTACAAGAGCATGGTTAAGACGAAGCTTGACTGGGGTGGAAAGCGATCACGACGAAAGACAGGACGATCACGAAGCTACGTGCAGAAAAGCTTCGGCATGACGAAGGAAAAGAGGAACCGACTTAAGGATGAAAAGTCAAGTTAAACCTCGAAGGATTGCCATAAAGTTATTATCAAATGTAAAGGGCATCAATGTAATTTTACATGGGCTGCGTCCCGTGCCTATAAATAGATGAACAGCACTCCCGTACTGTTCACGCTGACTTCGCATACGCTTTTTCACATTACATCTGCATCCTTACTTTCCATCAATCCGAAGGTACACTTGTAATTTGTTTTCATGAATTTGGCAATAAAGATAAGTTGATGATAATACCCAAACCATTATTTGTATTTTACATATGTGTTCTTTTTTATCGTTAATTAATCTTATGAAAATCTTTTCCTTTGTAACCTTCGTTCAAGATTCATTATATCCGAAGGGATATAATGTTTTTAAGGACGAAGGAGCTTAACATTTAACACTTTCTATGTTGTCTTGTTCTTAATTCTTAGCATTTGAGAACAAGTCCCCAACATCTACTAAAACATTCCAACTTATGTACCCATGGCATAGAGAATTTCACAAGGATTCCAAAAAGTCCTCATTTAACTTTTTACGATTTTTCTACGGTTTTCTATGAATTTTCAAACTTCAGCACAAAATCTGAAATACAAAACCGAAAAAGGGAGCAACAAACTTTCACCGAAGTCCTTGAACAAACGTGCCTACACGTCAGCACATATGCCCTTTCAGCACTGTTCACAAGAGTCACAAACCCTTCACTTACCCCCCTGGTGTTCTGAAATTTGCAGATCGGTCCATCGTCTTCTTCCTTGGAACGTACAGGGGAAAGGGGATCGGCCTCGCCTGGCCGGGGCTCGCCGACGTCAACCGAGCGCGGCGGGACCAGCTAGGCCATCCCAGGCAATAGGCGCACCCAGCCAAGGAGTTAGTTGGGCCGGTGGCAGTCCCAGGTGGCCTAGCCATGCGAGCCCACGGTGGCAGCCTGCTGTGGCGATGGCGCGGGCATCGCGGGCCAAGGCTTCGCTCGGGGAAGGGTCTGAATGGATCGACATGGCGAGGGGGAGGTGATGGCAAACTCAATTTATGTAACCGGCTACTGAGGACAGGGAATTGGATGCAGCCGGGAAACTCCTGACGTCCATCCATGGCGCTAGCGTGTGGAAGTAGAGAAATGAGGGAGCCGAGGCGAGCGGAATGCGGAGGCGAGTCCAGGGAAGCTCGGAGGGTGCGCGACGTGCTTTTAAAAGCGAGGCACGGGCGGGCATTGGCCGGGGATTGGCTGTCCATGGCGGTGGCCACTGCCACACACCTGGCTGCTTGCTGTTCACGTCCCTCCCTGCAGCAACAGTCGAACTCGCATTGGATGGCCGTTTTTTGCATTTTCTGCTTGGGATCGGAACCGGATCACTGCAGAAGATATGTTCCTTGATATATACTCTACAAATCTTGTACAGACCTTGAGGTAATTCGGGCATTGGTTAGAGAGTTATAGACCCACGAAAATTGGTTTGTTAGTGGGTTAGAAATCAGTGGAAACTTGTGAAAACTGAGTGTCAAAATATGTCAAACGTAATTGGATGAATGCCATCTTTTAATATGTTGTGCCCCTCTTAGTTATTAACAACTTTTTTATTTGGGAAAACTTGAGTTGTTCAACAAAAATTTGGGAACGTGGGACGTCGACCCGGACGACACTGATTTCAGACTTAAAAGATTTCGAATCCTGAAATCAGATTTTTATTCTGTCTTGATGGCACTGTTTGAGATACTTAGAGATTGAATCAAGGCTTGGTTTAAATATAAAATTTGTTGTATAACACAGGTTCTACAACTTTTATTAAAGGTCAAACCTTTTTTCTTAAATATAAATTAAAGTTTCACTTTGGTCAAGGTAGCGTCATTATAGGGCTTCAAATTATATTTTATGGCAATTGGGGTATTTTCTCGACATTTCTTTGGCATTTTCTCTGCATGAACCCTTAATAACTTTTGTTGTAGTGTTCATATAGAGTGTTTTGGGAAAGTTGGCATGACTTGGTTGAATTTATAAATTTCCTTTTACTTAATCGAGCAGTCTCAGTCAAGCGTAGGATTTTTAACTTCACACGAATATTTGGTTCAAACTTTAAGAAATCTTTAGAATACACTTGATAGATAGAGATGAATGATGACATAAAGATAACAAGTTGATTTGCATAAAAATTAAATAGAGGTTGACACAAAGAGATTCTGCAGGAGAATGCGGATTCGGATTAAGTATTTGGACGTAGACCGACTATCGAGAAAGCGGATACGGACACCGATGGGATAACATAACAACTATCGAGAGTCCGAATAAATGAGTCTACACGGGAGTTGTGAGACGAGATTGACTTTTGAATTTGCGTTTGCTTCAAGAAATAAAAAGGTTTAACAGGCTCTAAATTTGGCTGTTCTTGAGATTGAATAATTCCGAATTCGGTGAAATGAGAATGAATAGTCTGGATAATCAGAGACATACGCGAGCGAGAAATATAAATTTTCATTGAGCATACGAGATTAGGATAAATCTCACGACATAACACAAAATAGACACCTGGGGTGTCATAGCCTTCCCCCCTTAAAAGAATCTCGTCCCGAGATTCGAATGAGGATCTTTAAGGGTGGAGAAGCATGTAACTCCCACGATAGAGGTAGATTCCAATTCATGAGATGTTATCTGACAAGATACAGAAGATAGATTTTGATAGAACTTCATGACATATCGAGACAAAATGCAACGATCACTTTGAGAGAATGTCCACAAAAGATAGCACATCAGTATAGTATCGTAATGGATCACGACTATTAACCACGATATCAGCGCGTGCCGAGCAGCTCAACCATGTGTGCACCCATAGGAGGCTCTCGGTTTCGTCGCGGCACCATTAGTCGTTTAGTCACAACACCATTACTAAACATAACCAATAAGAAATTCACAAAGCACAGATAGGTGGAGCCTATGAGAGTATGGCTCGAAAAATGAGATCATGACAAGAGTTGAAACATAGATTTTTGGCAAAAGGAGCAACGCATGAGAATCTTCGACTCCGTGAACCTGTCATGATCACCACATGGATTATCGAATCAAACATTGATACGATATTTGATATGAGGAGGAACCAACCATGAGATCAATATTCATGAGCTTTTAGAAACATGAGAGAACCAAAGACAACAACAACATCCATTGAACCAAATGGATATGCCATTTAGAGATAAGGTTGATAAAACGACGTCATGATCAGTGGAGAAAAGAGTATGAGAACGACCAAAAATAAGATATTAGGTTGATCTACATCCGATACTTGAGAACAGGTTATAGCAGATAACCAGATAACGGGGCAGAATCATTGGATGATCTAGAGATTCTGATGATAACGCCACAACATTATCCACAAGGAAAAAGGTTACCAAATCCAAGTGAAAGGAGAGGTCATCAACCCAGATGGCTTCTAGGTTGAGCAGAAGATAATTTAATGAGGATTTTGGACATGGTTTCCAAAAAGAATTTGAGGCTAGACATGTTTTGCGTGAACAGATAATTAACTTTTTTTACATAAACAAGTGCACAAGGAAGCTTTAGTCGATTTAGGGGTCAAGCTATGGGAATCTACAAGTTGTGTAAATTCAAGTGTAAAACACACAAGGGCTAGAAACACAAAAACAAGCACATGATAATAATTTTTTTAAAGGTTTTACTTGCTAACCACAAGGTTGTATGGAGGGGGGTCTTTTCATGAGCAGAACAAACAACTTTTTATATATATTTTTTCCTGGTTGGGGAAAAAGGGTTGAACCACTAAAACATTTCCTAGATAGCAAGACAAGAGAAGCACATAGCACAACAAAGTCAAGACTATCATGACACACAAGATAAGACATTTTTTTGCAGTTCATAGCAATACAACACATTATTCATAATTTCTTATTATTGGAATGAAGGTGAGAGAAGCATGTTGATGCACAAGAGACAATAATAATGCGACAATCATGATGCATGTTCATTCTAGTCGTCTTCTCAGACCTAACTAATTTTTTGGGTGCTTCTACAGCATCCTTATTAGTAGTAGTAGTAGCCTTTATGGCCTATATAAATAGCCACCTAGTTACCCATCTATTCCTAAGGCTTCACGTCCTAGGTCTATCCTTATTGTCCTGATGATCTATCCAACATTGGTTTCTAAGCAAATTTTACTTTAGAAAAGGTGGGAAATCATGCCCTATTGACTTCTCTATAATGGTATTTGCTCCGATGCCAGCTGTGGCGGAACCGCCGAGATTATTCTAGCTTAAGTGCCCGAGTCACACCTTAGAGGCAGCAACACACTTAAATCAGAATAACCCGCCAGTCCCTTGGATCTAGTCTGATAAAGCCACTTACCAAGGATTGAATACCACTAGCTCACACGAAGGTGAGGCACAGAGAAATACAATAAAGCATAATACCACAAAATTTAAGAAGTATCAGTAGTGATTACATTATCGAAGATTCAAAAGCAGTAACAATAGTTTTTAGTGCAGCAGAAATAACTAATGGAGAAAACCGAGTAACATGGCGAAGCCTGGCCATGCTACTCCTCCTAGTCCTCTTCTGCGGAAGCAGTAAACCACTTGACCTCTATCTCGGTGGCAGGGATGGAGGCCAAGTCACACGATCAACCAATCAAGGAGGTACCTGCAAAAATTATGCCACAAGCAAGGCTGAGTATACTAATACTCAGCTAGACTTACCCGGTGTGAGGAGTCTAATCCTCTACCTCTAGACCATGAAGCTGTTCGGCTGAGGGGTTTGGTTTGCCAAAAGCACTAGCTGAGTCTAAAATCAAGTTTTAGATTTTCAAGTTCTATAATAATAATTTAGACTAGATGAGAACCTATCTATTCATACATGGTATCAAACATTATATCAATCAACATCCTTTGCCAGTATCTCATTTCCACTTAATACTCAATGCAGCACAGTGATCAAGCAGTCTCATTAGCTGCGAGAAGCAGACGATTTGAATCGAGTTTTAACCTTGCAAGGTAAACCTAAACACACGACATGTAGGGGCACTCCGTCCCCACACACGTCAACTGTCCCCATCGATCCCCCGTTCGCGGCCAGGGCTCACCGCCTTGGCATAAAATGCTCCACTGACCCCGGCCGCCGCCGTGCAGTAGCCGCACTTGTACCCACTATATCTAGAATGGGAGACCCAGTCTCAGGACAAGTGAGGAGAAAAGTCCGCGCGCGGCTTCACTCAGGTACTAGGTTTACCAGTTACCATATTTCCCAACATGTGTTTAGTACGTTCAAACGCTTGACACATTTATCCGCACATTAATCCTTATTCCAATTTCGTCTCATAGACAACGCATCCCCATGGATCCATGTCCGCAGACCATCATCATTCTGTTATCGAATTGGATACAACCAATTCCTGACCTCGCGCGAGTGCTAGAAAAATCACTCGACTTCTACCGAGATCCTGATTTAGCATAGCAGCTACTTGACCTAGCATACTAGTATCCATCTCAAAAGGAATCCTGAGTTCATATAACTAGAGTTTCAACCAACTCCTACACTTAAGTGCACGGTACAAGCCCACAAACATTAAGTGTAGTAAAATAGCATATATAACGGTTATGCATAAAACCGGGGCTTGCCTGGGGTTTAACACTAGATAGTGTTTGATAGATGACACTCGCTTGGCGAGCATCTACTGGTTAAGTCCATCCTTCTTCAGGTCATCCACCAACTGCCTCTTGTGGTTGGCACCACATCACTTGCTCGATCATCATCTCTCGGTCCTAAATGAGTGTAATACCATAAAAGCCATCAACTAAAAATAATGAATTTAGTTATTATGGTAATTAGGATAATAATTTTGTTTTAAGTGTTTAATTATTTATTTGCATTTTGATCATTTTTCTTTGTATGTGCACGATTAACGATCGGATGTTTTGTAGCAATTCTTTTTAAGAAGAAATCCTAGTAATTAATATAATAATTAAGTAGTATAATAATTATTAGTCTAAAAACAAGTATTTTATTTATAAATAATTTTGGTGAATTTTTATGAATTTTTGAGCTATCTAAAAATGTATTCTAGAATTAGAAAAAAGAAAAAAAGGAAAAAAACAAAAACAAAAAAAACCTCCTAACCTAACCGGCTCACCAGGGCCCATCTATTCTACCCAACACGCGCATGCCCTAGCTTCCCAGCCACCGCCAGCCCCTACTGCTCCTCTCTCTTCTCTCATCTCCCTCCTCTCTCTCTCTGCTCTCTCACGCTCCCTGCACGCCCGCGGCACCAGGCAGCCGAGCGCGCACCAGGAGCCCTCCCTGCGTGCCTCTGCATCTGAGTCAGCCCCGCGCCGAGCCCCAACGCTGACCCTGCCCCGCGCGCACACCACTGAGCCACGCCCTGGACGCGCTCGCGCAAGCGGCCAAGCCCAAGACCCCGACCGGCCTCAGCACCATGTGACCCGAGCGCCCTGCCTGCACCGACGCGCGCCCTTGCGCCTCCCTTTCGCGCGACCTGCTCGCCTCCCTCCATTACACCAAACCGAGTCATTGCATCGGACGTTTCTATCGCTCCGTAAATCACCATTAATGGATTTCAAAGCTCTTCAATCCACGTTCAACGGCAGTCGTGAAGCTCTACCCACCTCCGGCTATAAAAGCAGCGTCTACGAGCCTCTTTCTTTACCTGCTCATCCTTGCTGCTCTCTTCCTCGTACACTCGCTTCTGCATGATGTGTCGCTGCTGCATGTTGCTCGTTGCTGTGTCTACGCTTGCAGCCACCGTGCACCATCACCAATGGCTGCCGGAGCCCTTCGTCGACCGCCGCTAGAACCCAGAGCTCCGGTGACTTTCCTCGCAGACGCCCGACCTCGCCCTCTCGGTAGTCCACGCGCCAACCTTCCCTGCTCGCCAACCTCTCTCTCTCTGTGCGCGAAGGCCCGAGGTAGAAGACAAGTGTATTATATTCTAACCCCTGCAGCATTTTATTGTTTTAAATTTGTAAATTTTAGAGTTCGAATCACGTGTAAATTGAATGATTGATCTCCTGTGTATATGTTTATACCATTTTCCATGTTTACCTCTTAGTTTGGTTATGTCGGTTGAAATTAAATTTAATATAATTTTCTAGAGTGAAGAATTTTGGAATAGAGTAGACCATATCTTTTTAATAAAAATACTATATGAATAATTCTACGGTTATTTATGCTTGGGATGAACTGTATATTTTTAGTCAAATTGTATGTGTTCGTATGTGCGATTATAGACAAATTGCTTCTTCGCTAAGTCGTGCTAGAGTCTCAATTAGTATCAAATAATATATGTACTATGACCACTATAAACTAAATTGTAGAATTAAATTGGTAGGTTAATTTAGTTCTCCTAAATATCAAGGTTATATGAATTTTTAAATAATATTGTAACCTCTACTATAATTTTCTTTTAGAAAGAAATAATAAAATATAATCCACGTACTATCCGGTAGAAATAATTGATTAGCTAATTAAACTTACTCCATAGAGTTTAGTTTAGCACGATATCTATATTAATGAATTTATATAGTACACACTTTCATAGTCAAATGTGCCACATAGATCTCTCCAGTGAATTGCAAACAAAATAAATAATATGTCGTAACAAATGAGATGATTGTTGATGTGTTTTATTTTATTTTATAGTTACAAATTAAGTTTTCTTTTTGGAATGTTTTTCTTTGACAAGTATAATTTGTAAAGTGAATGTTTCATTGTTTGTTGAATGGTGTATATTTATTTATTGGTGTATGTTTTCTCTTTGTATGGCAACGTATAACGTTATTAGAAGCTGATTTTGTGGTAGAGGATCCGAATTCGTTCGAGGACGAACCGAAGGACACTTTTGAGCAAGGCAAGTGGATTCTCCCTCTATATATTCTTTTATACCAATCATTGCATATAATAATGTTTACTTTTTGATATACTGCATAATTTGATGGGTTTTACCTAATTAAGGATTTCCTAGATTTACCAACTGTATTCTTTTTTTACCCTGGGAAATTACTAAGCTTTGCAAATTTGTGCTACCACTCAACTTAATGATTTTTTATGTCACTCATTAATTGGTATTAATGTTCCAAAAATTTAATTGGCAATTATGACATTAACCCGATGGTTAAAAACAATATTATTACATATTAATTGGAACATGGAGTGACCACCCAAGATAACAGTGCAACCACGAGTGCTATCATGGCTCTGGCTTTGGTAATTAGCTTTATATGCTTAGTGCCTGGCAACCTTACCTGAAATATGGGCAAGAGGGGGAGCGGTAGGTGTTGGCAGCCCATGTTAACATGGGGACGTATTCTTGGCTAAGGTACCTCACCCAAGGGGCCACCACCATCGTCTTTAGAAACCTTAGCGGGTTGCTTCGTATTAAGTGTATTTTGTGAAAGCCTCATAATGGATCCCTAGCCATTCACCTCGGCAGTGTTTAAGGGTCCGATCAACCCGAGCTAGATGGGATACATGGCTTGTGGGTAAAGTTGTACCACCTCTGCAAAGTGTAAAACTGATATATCAGCCATGCTCCCGATTATGAGCGACCTGGACTCCTCAGATGATAATTGAACTTGAAGATGGAATTAAATTGAGATCCGATGATCTGCCAATAATTTGCTTAAGTGGTTTCACTTAAGTGTTTTTGTTATACTCATTTTCCTTTGTTTAATTGGGATACTTGGGATTCACACTTATTAGTAAGATAGGTGTTATTAATAAAATGTTGACCAACTAAAATGCTTACTGCTCAACTTTAGCCTCACCTTGTTATACTTGCATTAATTTTTCTCCCACTTGCTGAGCCCCGACCATAAGTGAGCTCACCCTTGCTAATATTTTGATCAGAGGGTGATGTTGGAGACTTTGATGGAGATTTTAACGACGACGAATTCTAAGTCTAATGATGCGTCGGTCATCTTCCTGTGGGAGATTGCTCCTATTATTTAAATTTCGCTTTACTTCAATGTGATACTTGTTAAAATACAATGATTCAGATGATGTAATAAAGTATTCTACTCTCTCTTTACGCCTTTATTGCATTGTCTTTTGATATATTACACTTGTGACGTCAACATATGTGTGGAAATGGATCCTGGCACACATATGCTATGCGCTCGGTTCTACCCCCTGGAACCGGGTGTGACAGAAGTGGAATCCAAGCTATGCTGACCCTAGGTCGTTAGATTACTTAGAAATGGAAAGCCTAGTTTGTTCAAAACTTGCTAATTTTATCCTTATAACTTATTTTATTAGCCTTACCTCTTTAAAATTTCAATTGAGTTGACATTTCTCTTGTAGATGGTTCGTACTCTCCAAACTACCCGTGTCAACACCAGCTACGCCCCTCCGCCCCGGCAAATCTCGGTCTACCCAGTGGTAGTCGAGGATGTTCCGGTGGATCTCCCTCACATCCAAGTGGAGAATGGAGTCATCCTGGAGGATAGCTCGGAGGAACAGCTGTCGTCGCCCACCCCGTTGGCAGAGTCCCTGGCCTTCGCAACTAGGTCATCGACATCGGCACCGCCTGCACCAGCCGTCCAAGCACCTGCACCCGAGGGCGACGACCCCGACGACTCTGGGGACGACGATGATGAGGATGACGACGACGAAGAAGGAGGAGACGAACACGTCAACCAGGAAGCCGACTACTCCCAGCAGGACTACTTCATGGGGTTTGGTCTAGTTGTCGAACATTATACATCAATGTTCGAGACGGGGCACTTCCCCAACCTGCTGCAAGACATGCTGCACGCGCTAGGCACCTACATCCGCCCCCTGTACGAAACATGGCGAGTGAGTGAGCCTCCCCGGGCTTTCTACTACATCACTCGCATCCACGTCAGGGTGATGGATGCAGGGGATAGAGGATTCAGGACTCTGTCTGCTCATGAGTCCCTGACACCACTATCCACCTACGCTGCCTCGATCAGCGATGCTGCCAGTCGGACCCTGTGGTCGCTCAGCCACACCTACCGGCAGCAGCTGCAGAACACGAGGTTCAGGCATCTTCCTCAGCGTCTGAGTGGAGGAAGTCAGACCAGCATCGTCCTAGGTGAAGCTGGTGAGGATCGCCTCAACACCCTAGCTGGTGTAGTGGACGGTCTCAACACCGACCTAGACAGTGCCACCCTAGATCTCTCTAGGGTGCACTTGGAGCTGGAGAATGCCCATGCCAGGATTGTAGCCCTGGAAGCCCAACTTCAAGGACTGGATCCACCCGAAGCCTAGGTCCCCGCCATGGCATTGTCTCCTCCCCGCAAGAGGCTGCGCTATGGGGAGCTCGGATCCGTCACTAGGCTGCTTTAGGTGCTTTGAGTTATGATGTAATAAGTTAGTATTTGCGTTAGACGTTGAACACTCTGTTAATTTATCTTATTAATAAATAACAACCATGTGATGGTGTTGATTGACATGTTTGAGTTGGATTTTTGTTTGAGTGCCATGGTCTTATGGAATGATGGCCATAAGATCATATAAAAAATAATAATAAACTTAGGATACTCCCCTCTTGAATCTTTTCTACTACTCACTTTTCTAAGGATTTCACTTCCTAACCAATCACATTGTGAACACTCGTCAAGGACCCAACAACAACCGGAACCAGCGTGGTCAACAGATACCACCACCACCACCGAATCCCAATATGGAGCAATTCATTGCCGCCCAGATGCAGTTTCTACAAGGACTTACTGCAACTGTTCAGCAGATTCAGCAGAACTAGCTGAATCAACAACATCAGCAGCAGTAGCAGAATGCACCCCTGGCCAGAAATAAGCACCGGGATTTTATGAGTCATCACCCGCCAACATTCTCCCATGCGGTTGATCCTCTGGATGTCGATGACTGGCTCATGGTCATTGGAAAGAAGCTGGACATCACCCAGTGCAACGACCGGGAGAAGGTCTTGTACGCCTCGGGAAGACTCGAGGGTTTCGCGTCTGACTGGTGGGATGCCTTCACAGCGGCACATCCCAACGCGGGTACAATAACCTGGCAGGAGTTCCAAGCGAACTTCCACACTCGTCACATTCCCTCGGGAATCAAGAAGTTGAAGAAGAAAGAATTCCTTTCCCTTACTCAAGGGAATATGACTGTCAGCGAGTATCGTGATCACTTCACTCAGCTTTCACGCTATGCCCCTGAAGAAGTGGATACAGATGAGAAGCGCCAAGAGCGTTTCTTGGAAGGACTGATTGGACCTCTGAACTATCAACTTCAGAGTCATACTTTCCCCAATTTCTAGACACCGCTGAACAAGGCAATTGGCCTTGAAAGTAAAAGAAGGGAATTATCTGACCACAAAAAAAATTTCAAGGTCAGTCAAGCAGGAACACCCGCCCGAACAACGCTCAAGGTTCATAGTTCCGCTCTGGAAATCAAGGCGGAAACAATTATCAGATGCAACGCTCTGGACAGCAAGGCCAGAGAAATAATCAAAATCAGAACCAACAAAGGAGCAACTCTCAGACCAACCAGAGGTCTGGTGGGAGTTCACAGAATCGTCAAGGTGGCGTCATAAACACACAGGCCAGAAGCAACAACGCACCAGTCCAACCTAATGGCTGTTTCAAGTGCGGTGAGCTAGGCCACTATGCTAACAACTGCCCAAGGCGCAACCAGTAGACACCTCAGAGGAGCAATACTCAGAAGAATGACCAGAACAACCCCGCTCGTGGATCTGCACAAAACTAGACTCTGCAGAACCAAAGTAGAGGAAGGGTCAATCACGTCACAGAGGAATCAGTGCCTGAGGATGCCGACATAGTGTATCATATGTTCCTTGTTAACTACATACCTGCATCAGTTTTATTTGACTCTAGAGCATCGCATTCATTTATAACTGAGTCATTTGTGGAATAACACAACATACCTATGTATCCTCTTAAGAAGATGTTACATATTAGTTCACCGGGAGGTGACATGAAGGCCACACACTCATGCCCCCATGTTAATATCAAGATTCAAGGAATAGATTTTTCAGTCAACCCAGTGGTCCTAGGGTCCAACGGTATTGGTGTGATTCTTGGATGCGATTGGTTGAAAAGTTGTGATGGAGTGATACAGTGTGCCAATGGAACAATTATGTTGACAAGTCCTCAAGGTGAAAGAATCCAAGTTAGCATAGATAAGTCAACAAATGCAAAAGGAAAGACAGTGATCAATCACTTAGAAGAAAAGCCCTTGGAAAATATCAAGGTAGTGTGCGAGTACCCAGACGTATTTCCGGAGGAATTACCAGGTGTGCCACCTGACCGTGATATAGAGTTTTCTATTGAGTTATTACCCGGAATCGCACCTATTTCGAAAAGACCTTATAGAATGGATGTCAAGGATTTAGTAGAACTGAAGAAACAAATAGAAGAATTACTAGAAAAAGGTTTCATTCGCCCATGTTCATCCCCTTGGGGAGCCCCAGTTCTATTTGTGAACAAGAAGGATGGTTCGAGGAGAATGTGTGTTGATTATAGAAGTTTGAATGAAGTAACCATCAAGAACAAATACCCATTACCTTGGATTGAAGATTTATTTGATCAGATGAAGGGAGCTAAGATATTCTCGAAGATAGATCTGAGATCGGGATATCATCAGTTAAAAATTCGAGCAGAAGATGTACCCAAGACAGCCTTCACAATGAGATATGGATTATATGAGTTTTTGGTCATGTCGTTCGGACTGACTAATGCACCAGCATACTTTATGAACTTGATGAATAAAGTATTCATGGAATATCTAGATCAGTTTGTGGTCGTATTCATTAACGACATACTGATATACTCTCCTAATGAAGAAACACATGAAGATCATCTAAGGCTAGTCCTACAAAAGCTTCATGAAAACCAACTATATGCGAAGTTCTCGAAGTGTGATTTTCGGTTGAAGGAAGTTGCTTTGTTAGGGCATATCGTTATCGATGGTGGAATTAAAGTAGACCTAGGAAAGATAAGTGAGATACTGGATTGGAAGCAACCAAAGGATGCGTCCAAGATCAGAAGTTTTCTTGGATTGGCAGGATACTACAGAAGATTTATTGAAGGTTTTTACAAGTTAGTGAAACCTCTTACCTCTTGTTGGAACTTGCTCTCAACTGCAAGGGGGATCCAACACAGGTGAATGGTGATGACAACAGGGCACTCGCGTGTGATGGCAAAAGCTCTGTTAATCTGGCCTCTCACGGGCACTGTACAGGGGTATTTATAGGTACCTGAGCGCACAGCACCTCGAGCTAAGGACGCATGTGCCCTCAGGCACCTAGGTTGTCCCAAGAATATTCCCATAAAGCGGGGTTACAGACCGTAATTACAGGAATGCTTTTACAACATAGGCCCGTAACACAGGGCGGCCATGCGGGGCCCGTTATGACGGGCCGGATTGCACGTGGGCCTCCGAGCTGGACGGAGGCCGCGCCGTGGGGTGCCCTTCGTCGCCAGTCTTCGCCTGGAACGGAAGGAGCGAAGGGTGTCCCCGCCTGTTTTGTTTCTGTCAGTTCGGCTGCTGCAGCAAAGACTTCGAGCGAAGGGTGGCGCCTTTGCCTTCGCCCCAACACCTCTCTACTGGAGAAAGGTAAAGAATTCAAGTGGGATGAATCTTGTCAGAATTGTTTTGAAGAACTCAAGAAAAGGTTAACCACTGCACCAATATTGGTAATGCCAGACATCCACAAGGGATTCGATGTGTATTGCGATGCATCACACCTTGGACTTGGATGTGTGCTAATGCAAGAAGGAAAAGAGATAGCTTATGCCTCAAGACAATTGAAAAAGCATGAGAAGAATTATCCTACGCACGATTTGGAACTAGCTACCGTAGTGCATGCCTTGAAGATTTGGAGGCATTATATGATTGGAAACAAATGCAAAATCTTCACGGATCACAAAAGCTTGAAATACATATTCACTCAGAAAGAACTCAACCTCAGACAGAGAAGATGGCTTGAGTTGATCAAGGACTATGATTTGGAAATACAATATCTCCCCGGAAAAGCAAATGTAGTGGCTGATGCTTTGAGCCGTAAGGGTCAAGCGAACAACATCACTACTCATTTGATGTCATAGGAATTGTTCTGGGAAATGGAACAACTCAACCTTGTTATGCTCAATAATGTAGAAGTAATGGTTATGGAAGTTGAATCTACTTTGGAAGAAGAGATTCGTAAAGGACAAGAGTCTGATGAGAAAATTAAGGAAATTAAAACTTTGATTGGGATGGGTAAAGCCCCAGATTTCACGGAAGATGATCAAGGCACAGTATGGTTTAAGAAGAGAATCTGTGTACCGGAAATCGAACACCTGCGCCAACTTATTTTGAGAGAAGCTCATGATTCAGCTTACTCTATTCACCCTGGTAGTACAAAGATGTACCAGGATCTTAAGGAAAAGTATTGGTGGTACGGATTGAAAAAGAGATGTTGCTACTCATGTTGCATTATGTGACGTGTGTCAGCGAGTTAAAACCGAACATCAAAGACCAGCAGGATTACTACAACCTCTCAAGGTACCAGAATGGAAATGGGAAGAAATCGGTATGGATTTCATAGTTGGACTACCCCGTACTCGAGATGGCTATGATTCTATATGGGTCATAGTAGACAGGTTGACTAAAGTGGCACACTTTATACCTGTAAAGACAACTTACTCGGGAGCGCAGTTAGCAGAGTTATATATGTCGAGGATTGTTTGTCTACATGGAGTACCGAAGAAGATTGTATTAGATCGAGGAACCTAGTTTACCTCGCGCTTTTGGAAAAGATTACATGAGTCCATGGATACCAAGCTAAACTTTAGTTCAGCTTATCATCTGCAAATAGATGGGCAAACAGAAAGAACAAACCAAGTGTTGGAAGATATGCTAAGAGCTTGCGCTCTAAAGTATGGTAGAAGCTGGGATAAAAGTTTGCCTTATGCAGAATTTTCATATAACAATAGTTATCAAGCAAGTCTAAAAATGGCACCATTTGAAGCACTTTATGGACGAAAGTGTAGAACACCGCTTTATTGGAATCAGACTGGAGAAAGTCAAGTATTTGGTCTAGAAATTCTCCAAGAAGCGGAAAAGCAAGTGCATATTATTAGAGAAAACTTGAAGACAACACAGTCAAGACAGAAAAGCTATGCTGATAATAGAAGAAGAGAGTTGATGTTCGAAGTAGGAGACTTCGTATACCTTAAAGTTTCACCGAATAGAGGAATGAAAAGGTTTAAAGTTAAAGGAAAATTATCTCCTCGCTATATTGGCCCATTCAAGATTTTGGAAAGAAAAGGTGAAGTAGCCTACCAGTTAGAGCTACCCGATAGATTATCGGATGTGCATGATGTATTTCACATATCACAACTTAAGAAGTGCTTGAGAGTACCAGAGGAATAGTTACCCATGGAAGAACTGAATGTCAATGAGGATTTGACTTATTCGGAATACCCTATCAGAATTTTGGAAATATCTCACAGAATTACACGGAGTAAAGTTATTGACATGTGCAAAGTTCAGTGGAGTCATCATTCGGAAGATGAGGCCACTTGGAAAAGAGAAGATGAACTCAGAGCAGAATTTCCCCAGTTATTCTCAGAAATTTCTTAATCTCGAGGACGAGATTCTTTTTAAGAGGGGTAGGTTTGTAACACCATAAAAGCCATCAACTAAAAATAATGAATTTAGTTATTATGGTAATTAGGATAATAATTTTGTTTTAGGTGTTTAATTATTTATTTCCATTTTGATCATTTTTCTTTGTATGCGCATGATTGACGATCGGATGTTTTGTAGCAATTCTTTTTAAAAAGAAATCCTAGTAATTAATATAATAATTAAGTAGTATAATAATTATTAGTCTACAAACAAGTATTTTATTTATAAATAATTTTGGTAAATTTTTATGAATTTTTGAGCTATCTAAAAATGTATTCTGGAATTAGAAAAAAAAACAAAAAAACCTCCTAACCTAGCCGGCCCACCAGGGCCCATCTATTCTACCCTACACGCAGATGCCCTGGCTTCCCAGCCGCCGCCAGCCCCTACTGCTCCTTCTCTCTCTCTTCACTCATCTCCCTGCTCTCTCTCTCTGCTCTCTCACGCTCTCTGCATGCCCACGGCACCAGGCAGCCGAGCACGCACTAGGAGCCCTCCCCGCGCGACTCTGCAGCCGAGCTGGCCCCGCGCCGAGCACCGACGCTGACCCTGCCACCCGCGCACACCGGCGAGCCGCGCCCCTCGCCTCTGCCGCCGAGCCGCGCCCTGGACGCGCTCGCGCAAGCGGCCGAGCCCAAGACCCCGACCGGCCTCAGCACCGCGCGACCCGAGCGCCCTACCTGCATCGACGCGTGCCCTTGCGCCTCCCTTTTCACGCGACCTGCTCGCCTCCCTCCATTACACCAAACCGAGTCATTGCATCGGACGTTTCTGTTGCTCTGTAAATCACCATTAATGGATTTCAAAGCTCTTCAATCCACGTTCAACGGAAGTCGCGAAGCTCTACCCACCTCCAGCTATAAAAGCTGCGTCTACGAGCCTCTTTCTTTACCTGCTCATCCTTGCTGCTCTCTTCCTCGTACACTCGCTTCTGTGTGCTGTGTCGCTGCTGCTTGTTGCTCGTTGCCGTGTCTGCGCTTGCAGCCACCGTGCACCATCACCAGTGGCTGCCGGAGCCCTTCGTCGACCGCCTCTAGAACCCAGAGCTCCGGTGACTTTCCTCGCTGACGCCCGACCTAGCCCTCTCGGTAGTCCACCTGCCAGCCTTCCCTGCTCGCCGACCTCTCTCTCTGTGCGTGAAGACCCGAGGTAGAAGACAAGCGTATTATATTCTAACCCCTGCAGCATTTTGTTGTTTTAAATTTGTAAATTTTAGAGTTCGAATCACGTGTAAATTGAATGATTGATCTCCTGTGTATATGTTTATGCCATTTTCCATATTTACATCTTAGTTTGGTTATGTCGGTTGAAATTAAATTAAATATAATTTTCTAGAGTGAAGAATTTTGGAATAGAGTAGACCATATCTTTTTAATAAAAATACTATATGAATAATTCTACGGTTATTTATGCTTGGGATGAACTGTATATTTTTAGTCAAATTGTATGTGTTCGTATGTGCGATTATAGACAAATTGCTTCTTCGCTAAGTCGTGCTAGAGTCTCAATTAATATTAAATAATATAGCTACTATGACCACTATAAACTAAATTGTAGAATTAAATTGGTAGGTTAATTTAGTTCTCCTAAATATCAAGGTTATATAACTTTTTAAATAATATTGTAACGTCTACTATAATTTCCTTTTAGAAAGAAATAATAAAATATACTCCACGTACTACCCGGTAGAAATAATTGATTAGCTAATTAAACTTACTCCATAGAGTTTGGTTTAGCACGATATCTATATTAATTTATTTATATAGTACACATTTTCATAGTCAAATGTGCCACATAGATCTCTCTAGTGAATTGCAAACAAAATAAATAATATGTCGTAACAAATGAGATGATCGTTGATGTGTTTTATTTTATTTTATAGTTACAAATTAAGTTTTCTTTTTGGAATGTTTTTCTTCTACAAGTATAATTTGTAAAGTGTATGTTTCATTGTTTGTTGAATGGTGTATATTTATTTATTGGTGTATGTTTTCTCTTTGTATGGCAACGTACGACGTTATTAGAAGCTGATTTTGTGGTAGAGGATCCGAATTCGTTCGAGGACGAACCGAAGGACACTTTTGAGCAAGGCTAGTGGATTCTCCCTCTGCATATTCTTTTGTACCCAATCATTGCATATAATAATGTTTAATTTATGATATACTGTATAATTTGATGGGTTCTACCTAATTAAGGATTTCCTAGATTTATCAACTGTATTCCTTGTTTACCCTCGGAAATTACTAAGCTTTGCAAATTTGTGCTACCGCTCAACTTAATGATTTTTGATGTCACTCATTAATTGGTATTAATGTTCCAAAAATTTAATTGGCAATTATGACAATAACCCGATGGTTAAAAACAACATTATTACATATTAATTGGAACATGGAGTGACCACTTAGGATAACAGTGCAACCACGAGTGCTATCATGGCTCTGGCTTTGGTAATTAGCTTTATATGCTTAGTGCCTGGCAACCTTACCTGAAATATGGGCAAGAGGGGGAGCGGTAGGTGTTGGCAGCCCATGTTAACATGGGGACGTATTCTTGGCTAAGGTACCTCACCCAGGGGGCCACCACCATCGTCTTTAGAAACCTTAGCGGGTTGCTTCGTATTAAGTGTATTTTGTGAAAGCCTCATAATGGATCCCTAGCCATTCACCTCGGCAGTGTTTAAGGGTCCAATCAACCCGGGCTAGATGGGATACATGGCTTGTGGGTAAAGTTGTACCACCTCTGTAGAGTGTAAAACTGATATATCAGCCGTGCTCCCGGTTATGAGTGACCTGGACTCCACACATGATAATTGAACTTGAAGATGGAATTAAATTGAGATCCGATGATCTGCCAATGATTTGCTTAAGTGGTATCACTTAAGTGTTTTTGTTATACTCATTTTCCTTTGTTTAATTGGGATACTTGGGATTCACACTTATTAGTAAGATAGGTGTTATTAATAAAATGTTGACCAACTAAAATGTTTACTGCTCAACCTTAGCCTCACCTTGTTATACCTGCATTAATTTTTCTCCCACTTGCTGAGCCCCGACCATAAGTGAGCTCACCCTTGCTAATATTTTGATCAGAGGGTGATGTTGGAGACTTTGATGGAGATTTTAACGACGTCGAATTCTAAGTCTAACGATACGCTGGTCATCTTCCTGTGGGAGATTGCCCCTGTTACTTAAATTCCGCTTTACTTTGATGTGATAATTGTTAAAGATATAATGATTTAGATGATGTAATAAAGTATTCTACTCTCTCTTTATGCCTTTATTGCATTGTATTTTGATATATTACACTTGTGACGTCAACATATGTGTGGAAATGGATCCTGGCACACATATGCTATGCGCTCGTTCTACCCCCTGGATCTAGGTGACAATGAGATGCAAGATGCATATGTATGAATATGATGAAATATATCACAAGACATTGAATACACGGTAGCGAACTAACACTAAATTGTAAGACATCATAAACAACCATACGCTAGCATTTGTTATCTGCACGTTATCGACGTTCAATATTAACACCATTACAAAGACGACAAATATTCCTTATATTTACCCAACACAAACACGATATCACGAGCACAAGCATTTACCACGTTTACTTTAATTATCCATTAGTTACCTAACCTTAAATCAGTTAAGTTTATAAGTTAGCTATGACTTTTCATTAGTTCTTCTATTAATCACACAAAAGCATCACAAACACAAGTTTAACAGAGGACATCGGCATCAATAACTACGGAACTCCTATATCACAACCAACTAGAGAAAGAAACATATAAAACATGGCACACATGCAATCTTAAGCTTAGCCATGGCAAGTCTACATTAATTAAGTGCTAACCAAATATTTTTAGCAAAAAGGGTGAACTAAACAATCAATTGAGCACTTGCAGATTTTTGGATAGCAGCACACCAGTTACTTATTTTAATCATAACTCTTCGAATATTAATCCAAAAATAGCAAACTAGAATTTTCTGGAAAGCTTAAGAAGTGCTCTACAACTTTGGTATTATCATCCCAACATGAATCAACACTTAGCAAGGTCAAAAGGTGCTAACACTACAGCTTTGGACAGATTGAGACTTGCAACTTCAAAAATTCACAACTAAAGATTCAGACATCCAAACAATGTGATCCTAAACTTTCTCGAAAGATAATGAAATTTTCTACACATCATTTATAAACATCTCAAGGTTATTCAATATGCAATTTAGGATAAAAGATATTAGAAGGCTTTGCTTTCCAGAACTGGACAGATTCAGTCTTCACACTTTAAACATCCATAACTTAATCTTCAGATCACCAAAAAGAGTGATCCAAGAGTTTTTGGAAAGCTCAGCAAAAGCACTACATAACTTTTATAATCACCAAGAAGTGATTCCATGTTTACTAAATCAAACAATACAGTTTGCGAAATCTGTTCACAGCAACTATTTTGTAAAATTCATAACTTTTGAACTATGAGGCCTATGGTTAGGAAATTTTAACACAAGGAAGATAAGAAAAGCATATACAACTTTCTTATAACGACCATGAACAGATTGTAACATTAACTTAAGCAAACAATTCACTCTCTGAAATCTGTACATAAATTGGATAGATTCAGTTACTGAATTTGTGAAAAGCACAACTTCTAAATGATCAGACTTATGGCTGTCAAATTTTAACACAAGTAAGATAATAAAGTTATCTACAACTTTTCTAAATGGCTTTTCTACAGAAAACACAATTTAGTTCATTAAATAAACAACACGACGAAAGTAGTGTGTGCAGTCCAAAACAGCAACTAATAAAATTCAGCTCCTAATTATTTCAAGAATTGCCGCGCTCTAGAGACTTGAACCATTCTAACACTTTACCATCTGTTAGAGTTAAAACAATCAAATTAGGACCAACAAGTCGACTTGCTACTTTTTATCCAAGTTATTTCGTGCGCTAGAATTACCATACACAATCAACAACGTATTCACCACAATAAACAAACCCGGTATACATGTGTTTAGCGATGCGCTCTTCACACAATAATTTGCATTTTAAATTAGACATTATATGAGCACCACTAATTTTATCTGCGACCATAACTATGCGCATTTGGACTATAACAAGTAATTTATCGTGATTACGTGCTTAACCCAAGCTATCTAACAAGTCGGCTAACTGGAGCAACGACATAGCCCGCTATACAACATACACGTCGGCTTGTCTATAATTATTGCAAACTGAGATACAACATATACTACAACATTTACAAACATACATATTCACAAGTATTTTCGCACACCGACCAATTTATACGAATCGTAAACAACTAGTCTACAATTCGCAAACACCATGTATTTACTTCCCCAATCATGAACGCATACATGTTTATCACATGAGCCGAGTATTTCAATAATTATCCTAAAACAACTAACTCCATTACACACTTGTATCACAAACCTACTTGACTTACTTGAAGTGTCTACTCGAAATCGTGAGCACAATCATACACTATATGCGAAGCATAATTTAACGAACGCATAATACGCATCGTCACGACTTGACTTATAAATAGAGAGAAAGCGATGACTACTTGGCATGTCACCACCTTTCTATATAAACCAAAACAATTTCTACTATCGACTAAGAGTTCTAAGTATTAAACACATTATTACTTTCCACGCATAAATAAACCTCAACTTAGCACTAGTGACACCGTTGGATTTTTTTACTAAACTCATCATGCGAATAACCCCGTCTCGCATACAATCATATTGTGGCGTGCAATCGAGACACTTAAGAATTTCAAGAACATGCACGCTTTTGTTTACTTCTAATTTTTCACTAATTCTTTTATAATTATGAAATGTGTGTCATTTTAGCACCATATGAAACTATCTAATTTTAGGCTGGAATTTTTATGAGGCATAGGTAATAACAAATCATGATCAATGTATAAATTTCATATGCCCAAGTTTTATATTTTATTTAATACAAAATTAACAATTTGTTAATGCAATAAAGCATGTGAAAGCAAGTTAAATCTAGAACTAATTATTTTCTTTGGATGCATGACCATATTAAGTTTTCTTAGGATACTATAATATCATGCAAGGACAGTGAAACACCATTTTCTATTTTTTCATTCATATATTATTTATAAACCATTTAAAATTACTTAATATTCATCAAACAAGTTAAATTACTAACTTAATCATACATGCACCACAATCCATAAAATGTTTACCAGTCACCAACCATCACACCAAGCGTCTACTGTAAAATTTTCAACCCATTTGGAGCAATAGAGCTAGAGATCCAAAAATAAACAAGCAAATAAATCTTCTTTTTCCTATTTAACTTGATTTAATTAGCACACAAAGAAAACAATGAACGACATATAAGTTTTATATTTTTCTTTGATGGAGTATGACAACATCTAACTAACAAAACAAGTTTCATTATTCTTGGATGTCTATAAATAAAATTATGGAGAAAAGCAAGTTCGTTTATTCTCTAAACCAGTTTTAAGTACGAATTCCTACCGCCAAATATTTCTACTAAAACATTCCAACTTATGCATCCTTGGCATAGAGAATTTCACAAGGATTCCAAAAAGTCATCATTTACCTTTTTACGATTTTTCTACATTTTCTATGAATTTTCTAACTTCAGCACAAAATCTAAAATACAAAACCGAAAAAGGGAGCAACAAACTTTCACCCAGGTCCCTGAACAAACGTGCCTACACGTCAGCACATATGCCCTTTCAGCAGTGTTCACAAGAGTCACAAACCCTTCACTTACCCCCCTGCTGTTCCGGAATTTGCAGATCAGTCCATTGCCTTCTTCCTAGGAACGTACAGGGGAAAGGGGATCGGCCTCGCCTGGCCGGGGCTCGCCGGCGTCGGCTGAGCGCGGCGGGACCAGCTGGGCCATCCCTGGCGGTAGGCGCACCCAACCAAGGAGTCAGCTAGGCCAGTGGCAGTCCCAAGTGGCCTAGCCATGCGAGCCCGCGGTGGCAGCCTGCTGCGGCGATGGAGCGAGCATCGCCGGCCATGGCTTCGCTTGGGGAAGGGTCTGAATGGATCGACGTGGCGAGGGGGAGGTGATGGAAAACTCAATTTAAGTAACCGGCTACTGAGGACAAGGAATTGGATGCAGCCGGGAAACTCCCGACGTCCATCCATGGCGCTAGCGTGCTGAAGTAGAGAAATGAGGGAGCCGAGGCTAGAGGAATGCGGAGGCGAGTCTAGGGAAGCTCGGAGGGTGCGTGGCATGCTTTTAAAAGCGAGGCACGGGCGGGCATTGGCCGGGGATTGGCAGTCCATGGCGGTGGCCACTGCCACACGCCTAGCTGCTTGCTGTTCACGCTCCTTCCCTGCAGCAACCGTCGAACACGCATTGGATGGCTGTTTTTTGCGTTTTCTGCTTGGAATTGGACCTGGATCACTGCAGAAGATATGTTCCTTGATATATACTCTACAAATCTTGTACATACCTTGAGGTGATTCGGGCATTGGTTAGAGAGTTACAGACCCACGAAAATTGGTTTATTAGTGGGTTAGAAAGCAGTGGAAAATTGTGAAAACTGAGTGTCAAAATATGTCAAACGTAATCGGATGAATGCCATCTTTTAATATGTTGTGCCCCTCTTAGTTATTAACAACTTTTATATTTGGGGAAACGTGAGTTGCTCAACAAAATTTTGGGAACACGAGAGGTCGACCCGAACGACACTGATTTCAGACTTAAAAGAATTCGAATCCTGAAATCAGATTTTTATTCTGTCTTGATGACACTGTTTGAGATACTTAGAGATTGAATTATGGCTTGGTTTAAATATAAAATTTGTTGTATAACACAGGTTCTACAACTTTTATTAAAGGTAAAACCATATATCTTAAATATAAATTAAAGTTTTATTTTGGTCAAGGTAGCATCATTATAGGGCTTCAAATTATATTTTAAGGCAATTGGGGTATTTTTTCGACATTTCCTTGGAATTTTCTCTACATGAACCCTTAATAACTTTTGTTGTAGAGTTCATATAGAGTGTTTTGGGAAAGTTGGCATGACATGGTTGAATTTATAAATTTTCTTTTACTTAATCGTGCAGTCTCAGGCAAGCGTAGGATTTATAACTTCACACGAATATTTGGTTCAAACTTTAAGAAGTCTTTAGAATACACTTGATAGATAGAGATGAATGATGACATAAAGATAACAAGTTGATTTGCATAAAAATTAATTAGAGGTTGACACAAAGATATTGTGCGGGAGAATGCGGATTCGGATTAAGTATTTGGACGTAGATCGACTATCGAGAAAGCGGATTCGGACACCGATTGGATAACATAACAACTATCGAGAGTCCGAATAAATGAGTCTGGACGAGAGTTGTGAGACGAGATTGACTTCCGAATTTGCGTTTACTTCAAGAAATAAAAAGTTTTAACAGGCTCCAAATTTGGCTGTTCTTGAGATCGAATAATTCTGAATTCGGTGAAATGAGAATGAATAGTCTAGATAATCAGAGACATATGTGAGCGAGAAATAGAAATTTTCACTGAGCATCCGAGATTAGGATAAATCTCCCGACATAACACGAAATAGACACCAGGGTGTCACAGTGCGCCTCGGTTGCGCCTTGGCCGCGTGCCTCGGCCGCGCCCTGGCCGTGCGCCTCGGTCGCACCCCGCCGCACCCCTGGCCGCGCCCTGGCCGCGCGCCTCGGCCTCATCTTGGTCGCGCGCCCCGGTCGCGCCCTTGCCGTGCCTCAGCTGCGCCCTTGCCGTGCCCCAGCCGCACACGTAGCCCTAGTATATAATGTTTAAAATTCAGTTTGATCAGTTGTAGTTTTAATTTAATTTAGCGTGCTGCATCGCGTGCTTCGTCGTGTGTTGATTCAGTTTATTTTAGATTATTTAGTGTGCTGCGTCTCGCGACAATTCATTTTATTTTCAGATTATTTAATAGGTTGCGTCGCGCGATGATTTATTTTAGATTCTGTTCGAGTGGTGTATGCAGTTGTGCGCCTCGTCGCGCGATATTTTGCGTCACTTTCATCTTTAATTCAAGTGTTTGGTTGCACGCTTCGCCGCACGACGATTCATTCAATTTCAAGTTTAGTCTAAGTGTTGAGTCGTGCACTTCGCGTGTGACCACTCGTTTTATTTTCGGTTTAGTCGCGTGTGCCATCGTGCGTTTCGCCACACGACAATCCTTTTAAATTTACCATGAACTGTTCATAATGATTTTACGCGTAGCGTAACTTTATTTTATGTATAGGGAGATCGTGGAGCATGTGGCTATGTGTGATAGCTGTCGAAGGATCAAGACAGCATCAGAAGCCAGCTGGGTTGTTGCAGCCATTTCGAATTCCTCAGTGGGAATGGGATGAAATCGGGATGGACTTCATAGTCGAATTGCCTCGCACTCGAGCCGGCTACAATTCCATTTGGGTAGTGGTGGACCGCTTAACCAAGTCAGCCCACTTTATACCTGTCAAGACTAGCTACATCAACGCAATATTGGCGGAGCTATATATGTCCTGGATTGTTTGTCTTCATGGTGTGCCAAAGAAGATAGTGTCAGACAGAGGAACGCAGTTGACCTCTCATTTCTGGCAGCAGTTGCATGAAGCCTTGGGTACACATCTGAATTTCAGTTCAGCATATCATCCGCAGACAGACGGTCAGACTGAAAGAACTAATCAAATCCTCGAAGATATGCTAAGAGCATGTGCGCTGCAAGATCAGTCTGGATGGGACAAGAAGTTACCTTATGCAGAATTCTCCTATAACAACAATTACCAGGCCAACTTGAAGATGTCACCATTTCAGGCGCTTTATTGAAGGAGTTGTAGAACTCCGTTGCAATGGGATCAGCCTGGGGAAAGGCAAGTGTTTGGGCCAGACATTTTGCTCGAAGCTGAAGAGAACATCAAGATGGTTCGGGAGAATCTAAAGATAGCGCAGTCAAGGCAGCGGAGTTATGCAGACACAAGAAGGAGAGAGCTAAGTTTTGAAGTCAGAGATTTTGTCTACCTGAAGGTATCCCCATCAGAGGAGTCAGAAGATTCAGAGTCAAGGGCAAGCTAGCACCCCGATATGTTGGTCCGTATCAGATCCTTGCAAAGCATGGAGAACTCGCCTATCAGCTCAGTCTTCTAGAAGATTTATCAGCGGTGCATGATGTCTTTCATGTGTCTCAGTTGAAGAAGTGCATGCGTGTGCCAGAAGAACAGTTGCCAGTGGAAGGTCTAGAAGTCCAAGAAGACTTGACCTACATAGAGAAGCCAACGCAGATTCTTGAGATTGCAACAGGGTCACCCGGAGGAAAACTATCAGAATGTGCAAAGTCAGATGGGGTCACCACTCTGAGGAAGAAGCAACCTGGGAGCGTGAAGATGATCTGATGGCCAGGTATCCCGAACTCTTTACTGACCAACCTTGAATCTCGAGGGCGAGATTCTTTTAAGGGGCATAGGTTTGTAACGCCCAGAATTTGGGGGGGGGGGTAGAATTTTTTCTTCTTCGATACTCACCAAATTCAGGCGTTACTCTATTTTCTCTTCCCGTTTCGCTCCTTCCCATTTTCAAAGCAGTATAGCGACTGGTGTCCCTCTCGTGTGTAAACAAAAACCTAAGTTGACATGGGTGTTGCATCATGCCGAAGCATATTTCTTTTGTCTAATGTTGTGTTTAATCACGCGTCAGTCTCGCCTCGCTTCGGATTTCAATTCGCAATTGAATTCCGGTCAGTGGTCGTGCGTGTAGTGGGCTTCCGTCCCGGCCTAGCCTGACCCAGCCCAGCCCAGCCCGGCCCTGGCCGCGCGCCCCTAGCGCCCCCACCCCCCATGCACGCTCCTCACTATCTATCTCATTTTTTTCCCACGCAACAACCCCCTCCCACCTCTCTCCCACCCCTCTCCCACCTCTCTTCCACCTCCTTTGCCCTAGGTGTGATCCGGTGGACGGTTGCCACGATCGTCCAGCCCCAAGGTGAGCCCCAACCTCCCTCTCTCATTCCCCCTCCTCTTCCTTCTCCTCTCTTCCCAGCCGCGCCCTGCCCGCCATGCCTTGGCCACGCCCTGGCCTCGTGCCTCGGCCGCGCCCTGGCGCCCTGGTCGCGCACCTCGACCTTGCCCTAGCGCCCTGGCCACGTGCCTTGCCCGCGCCCTGGCCACGTGCCTCGGCCGCGCCCTGGCCATGCGCCCTGACCGCCATGCCCCGGCCATGCCCAGCCACACCCTGGCTGCCGCGCCATGGCCACGCCCTGACCGCGCGCCTCAGCTATGCCTTGGCCGCGTGCCTCGGCCGTGCCCTCGGCCGCGCCCTGGCGCCCTGGTCACGTGCCTCGACCGCGCCCTGGCACCCTGGCCGCGCGCCTTGTCCGCGCCCTAGCCGCGCGCCTCGTCTATGCCTTGGCCGCATGCCTCGGCCGTGCCCCGCCGTGCCCTGGCCACACGCCTCGGCCTTGTCTTGGCTGCGCGCCCAGGCCACGCCCTTGCCGCGCCCCGACCGCTCGCCCTAGCCACACGCGTAGCCCTAGTATTTAATGTTTAAAATTCAGTTTGATTAGTTGTAGTTTTAATTTAATTTTGCGTATTGCGTCGCGCGCTTCGTCGCATGACTATTCAGTTTAATTTTAGATTATATAGTATGCTGCGTCTTGCGACAATTCATTTTTTTTTCAGATTATTTAATAGGTTGCGTCGCGCGCTTCGTCGTGTGACTATTTATTTTAGATTTAGTTCGAGTGGTGTATGCGGTTGTGCGCTTCGTCACATGACGTTTTGCGCCACTTTAATTTCAAGTTTAGTCTAAGTGTTGCGTCACGCACTTCGCCGCGTGATGACTCATTTTATTTTCGGTTTAGTCGCGTGTGCCGTCGTGCGTTTCGCCGCACGACAATCCTTTTAAATTTATCGTGAACTGTTCATAATGATTAAATGTGTAGCGTAACTTTATTTTATGTATAGTAGTGTTTAGACAAGTACTTTAATCCATAACTGCTTAACGTGATCACTCTTCGACCGTAGCCTCGACTATTGCTTTCTCTTTCTCGCTTGGTCATAGGTGCGAGCCCTGCACCGAGCGTCTACTTATTTATTATATTTGACTGCATGGTGTACTGTTCTTTTTATATTAAATTTGTAGAATGTATGTTTGAACTCGTATAGATAATGGTCAGTTGGCGGAGTCCAAAGGAGTTGCAGGTGAAGACCCTGAGCAGCAGCTGGTTGGTGAAGGCAAGTGTCCCTTGACCCATCTATGTCCTATTCATTTTATAATGCACTCCCCGCATTTACACAATTTATACCTAAGGATTGACTAGCTTTTGTTGATCTTGTCCTTGTTTACCTATGTTGGTTGGGTTATTTTGGTTTAGCTTTATGCTAGTGCTTCACATTAATCAATGAACATGATGAGATTATTTATGATACAATGTTTTCCCTTTTCATTATGATGATGATACTGACGTTTAAGGGGACTCAAGTGGTTTCTCGAGTGCCTCTCCGTAAGGACTAGTTCGTTGAATGACCGCCTGGGAAAATAGTGCGACCATGAGGGTGGTATGGGACGCCCTTAGCTGAATAATTAGAGGAACTGAGGTGTAGTTCGCTTCACCGTCGTGCCACCAATGGGGCTCGGTGTATGCGGCTCACTCTGCCGAGGGTGGATTGCCCCTTGGGGAGGAGTGCGGTACATTAAGGAAACCTAATGGGTGACTACAGTCTCAGGGAATCTTTGTAAAGGCTACATTGTGAAACCCTGCCTGTTCACCTTGGTAGTGTTTAAGGGTTTGATCGGCCCGAGTCAAAAAAGGGAATCACGGCTTGTGAGTAAAGTGTGCAACCTCTACAGAGTGTTACGAAACTGATATATCAGTCGTGCTCGCAGTTATGAGCGACTAAGGGAGCTCCATTGATTAGAGATACTTTGATCAGAGATGTTTGGTTTATAGGTGATGACGAGGATGATGGTTTTTTATTATGATTATGGTAATGGTTCCTAGTATTCTACTAGTAATAATAACTTGGGTTAATGCTAAAACCTGGCTCTCTACTAGTAATAATAACCTGACCAACTAAAAGCAACTGCTTGACTTAACCCCACATAAAGCTAGTCCACTATAGCCAAATGGGACAATTGCTGAGTATGTTGATGTGTACTCACCCTTGCTTTACATACCAAACCCCCTAGGTTGTCCACGTTGCAACCACTGCTCAGGAGAAGATGAAGTCGTGGAGGAGGACTTCCAGGAGTTCCAAGAGTACGATGAGTTCTAGGCGTGGGTTAGCGGCAAACCCCTAGTCGGCTGCCTATGAAGGCCGCGTTTATCTATGTTTCTTTTTCACACTTTGATAATTGTTAATGACTATGTGGATGTCTTGGACATCATGATGTAATCGACTATTACTATCTTTCATGTTATTATTCGAGCACTGTGTGATGATGTCCGATTATGTAACTGTTGTGTACGTGAATTGCTGATCCTGGCACGTACATGGTTCGCATTCGGTTTGCCTTCTAAAACTGGGTGTGACAGATGCCCTTGGCTGACTAATTAGGAAAGCTAGTGGAGGACTAACTTACCCGAATGGGGCAAGGGCGGTAGAGGAGCTACAGTATAGGGAAGTTCTTGGGTCGATCATGCTACAATGGCTTTTCGGACGAGGGATTCCTATATTGCCCTTCTCAGAAAGGCCTCGTAGTGCTACCCTACCTCGTCTCCTCGGCAGCGATGAATGGGAAGTCGCAATCCCTTGGCAAATGGGTAACACGACTTGTGGGTAAAGGGCACAACATCTAGAGAGTGCAAAACTGGTATATCGTCGTGCTCGTGGTCAAGAGTGACTTAGGACTATCACATGATTAATTTATGGAACTAAACTCAATCTGTCATTTGCATTGCATTATAGGTGTTATTATTAATTGTGATCTCTTATTTAATTGGGTTGGTATCTACTTTCACTTAGTAACTGCTAATAAAATTTTGATCAACTTTAAAAGCAATGCTTAGCTTTAACCATCTCCTTTGGTAAGCCTTACACTTCACATGAGCCCCCACTGTAAGTGAGCTCATGCACATTATTCCCCATAACATGTTGAGCGATGAACGTTTGTGAGCTCACTCTTGATGTACTCACATCCCCCTAGGTCAAGGACATGTACCAGAAGATGAAGAGCATGAAGGATGTCGCGTTGAGTTCGTGAGAGGTCTAGGCCATCGTCTCCCAGTCAACTATGGTTGCTGGATCGTTGTCTTCGTATGATGTAATTATTTAGCTATTTTGTACAGAATTCCTATTATATATTAAAGATGTGACATTTGTTTCTGTACCTTGAGTCATCATATGTGTGAGACTTGATCCTAGAACACATTTGATTCATGCCCTTGTTTTTCCCTTAAATCTGGGTGATAGAAGTGGTATTAGAGGAATGTTGACTATAGGACGTAACCTAGATAAAACACTGGACAACCCTTACCTAATTATCTTTGCTGCTCTGATTCTTTCTAAAACATTCCTTAACCCTTTCTCATCTATTGTTGCTTTACTCTGATTACTCTTACCTTTTTCTTTTCTAAAGACAAAAGTGGATTTCACACCTTGGAATCCTGTACCTCAAGTGACCTTTAGTAATAGGAGACCTACTCTTAGGAACAAAAATAAAACTATTTTTGTAGGTATCTATACGTTTGAATGCTTGTCCTTATGATACCTATCTGATTTGGTTCTTTGATTGAGTGTGATGAGTTGTGGAGTAATGTCCACAATTGCATCTGCATATATAGATAGGCATAAAAAACACATGTCTATAAGACAACTTAAATTATCCCCATTAAAATATATCTACCTTAATAGATCCATCTTATCATAAAAGAGTCCATCTTATCCTAGTAGATTCTTCTTGTCCTGGTAAGCATACCTATCTCCCCAGTGTATCAACCATGATCTAATCCAAATCAATTAGATCCTATCTAGTCATACCAAACTAATCTAGATCCCATCTAATCTAAATATGACATAATCTAAGGTCAGTCACTTAACAAGTTAATAGTGGTGAAATAAATTAGATCCTACTCCTATAAACATGTTTTAACCTATATTGGTGCCTTAGACCAACTCGGACATGAATAACAACCTAACCTACATAGTGGGTTGTATGACCTATCCAGCTCAACCTAGAAGCAAAACAACTAAACCCGATTCTGCCTATTCTCATTTAGCTTAGTCCACCTCCTAAGCCATCTACTCCACCTACTAAACTATCTGGTTTACCTACACTACTATGTTAACCACATGTCCCTAACTCAGATGATAGCACTATGATTGGAGAAGGGGGGATAGATCGACCTCAACAAAGTGGGATAGAAGCCAAACAAGTTCCCCAAATTGGACATGATCCACCATCTGGGATAGAAATTTTCCTTGCCAAATCTTTCTTATCCCAACCTTGCTATGAACATCTCTCATCTTGCCTAAAAGATAACTAGACATAGAAGATACTCATTAAAGACCTTAAAAATGGTATTGGAATCAATTAGAAACTAAGAGCTAAAACCACAAACCCAACTTGTTGCATCCCTTTTCTTACTAATCTTGTGGACAAGATTCTCTTTAAGGGGGGTAGGATTTGTAAACCCGGAATAATGCCTTAAGAAGTTTTAGCTAGTTCTTTATTATTTTATAAGAATAATAGTAGGTGTTGGGGGCATTCTCCTTCTGAAGGCCCTCAAAAACACGACTAACCATTTGCTTTCAGCATACTACTAAATAATACAGGAGCTTCGTCACCAGAAAAGCTTCGACATAACTCAGGAGAAGTACGACGAAGCAAGCTTCATCACGGTGAAGCAGGAAGACGACATAGGGAGAAGGTGTTGTTCAAGTTATTGAATAAAAATGACGATAATGTCCTTGTGACATCTGCAATAACGTACGAAGATGTATGATTGCCTATAAATAGATGAACATTACCCCCATACTGTTCACACTGGATTGTAATTGCCTCGCGTCATCACCTTCAAACAAGCCAAAGATATCAATGTCAAACTTTGACAATGCTTGTACATTTATTATGAAATAAATATGTGGTATGACATCACATCTCACAAGTATATTTTCATATTTAGAATGATGAGGAATTGTTATTCATGACCTTCGTCTAAGATTCATTAAACCTGAGAGGGAATGATGCTTCGAAGGACGAAGGTCTTTAACATATAACAAATGTGTTGCCTTGCTCTTAATTCGCAGCAATTGAGAACAAGTGACCAACATTGGCACCCACCTCTGATGAACTCGAACAACCACCTTCGACAACAAGAACTCGAACAACTACCTTCGCCATGCCGCCGAAGAAGGCAGTAGCGCCAGGGGCTACCCTTGCGCCGCTAGACACCAATCAAGAGGGGATCCTTCTAAGGGAGGCCCGAAGCCAGAAAAGGAAGGCCATTAGCCCTACACCACAGGAAGAAGAGTTGGATCAATAAATCAGAGATCTAGAGGCTATCCATCAACAAGTGGAAAGAAGAAGGGAGAAAATGCTTCGGCTGACTAAACTCCAGAAGAAGATTGATGTAGCAGCCGAAGAGATGCGTCACATCACACAAGACAATGAGCAAGGGCGTAGGCCACAACAGAGAGAGCTTCATTAGGAAAGCCCAAGCTATGATGATGTATGGTATGACGATTTTCATCATGATAATCTTGCTTTTGATGTTGCTTCCCCCTAGCTACAGAATTGCAGGCTACCCCATGGCCACCTTCATACAAACCACCACATCTAATGTATGACGGGCATTCGGACCCGAAACAGTTCCTCATGAGTTACAAAGCAACCATATCATCATGGCAAAATCCTTCGTCATGGCAGTCAGGAGTGTTGCTCAAACATGGTATTCTTCTCTTCGGCCGGGAATAATCACATCGTGGCAGAAGCTAATGGATATTATAGTCACAAGCTTTCAGGGCTTTTAGATGAATCCAGTGAATGCTCAAGCCCTATTCTAGTGCACACAGGACCACGAGGAGTATTTGTAGACATATGTCCGAAGGTTTCTATGTCTCAGAGCTCAAGCGCCAATGGTGCCAAATGAAATTGTTATTGAAGCCATGATAAAGGGACTTCGTCCAGGACCAACAGCGCAATATTTTGCCAGGAAGCCCTCACAAACCCTGGAGAAGCTTCTACATAAGATGGATGAGTATATTAGAGTCGACAATGATTTTCGACAAAAAAGGGAAGAAGCTTATAGATATTCTAAGATGACTAGGGGCTTCGGAAGAAGGCTCCACCTAAGGCATGTCAGAATGATACACAATCCTAGCCAAAGTGAAGACAGAGGCAATCACAACCAAGGACATGAACACAGTTCCCAGTCATCTGGGACGTAGCAAAGCTCCTTCAGACCACCAGCCCCAAGAGGCAGAGGGGGACGAAGCCTTGGAGGAAGATTCATCTCACAACCAAGAAGGCTGTAGTGTTTGTTTTGTGGAGAAGATAAGGGGCACACAACTAGGACATGCCAAGTTACAATACAGAAGCAAAAGAAGATAGCTGAGTCCGAAGCACGACAGAATCAGTCGAAGCAAGTCCTACATATTGCTTCGTGCTATTCCCCATACATTCTTGAGTATGTGGGCAATCAACAACCATTTTCACAACCCACAGTGTCAGTAGCTTCGGCGAGCCACTCCCTAGATGCATGGGCCTTGCTACCACCACCCATCATGGCTCCAACTTTGTCCCACAACCAACAGCCTGAAGGGCATCACCAAATTCCGCAACAAAGTGATGCAAGGGAAGAGTTCAAAGCCCAGACAGTTAACAACACTGTACCAGAATCAAGGCACATCTACTGAAGCAACAGAGGGGCTGGATCAAAAACTTTCAAACACACCTAATGTAATTTCATTTCTCTCGATTTCATGTTTTTTTCCTCAAAGACAATTTGAGAAGGTACAACCTTCAACATGTTGTAATAAATCGAGTGTAACAGAAAGAGTGAAAAAGCTCCAAAGTCGTTCCTACCGGGATGCAGAGCTAAAATACCACCTAAGTAAAAGGTGAAGAAGCTCTAAAGTCGTTCTTAAGGGGATGCAGAGCTTAGCTCCAAAGTCATTCCTACGAGGATGCAGAGCTAAAATACCACCTAAGTAAAAGGTGAAGAAGCTCCAAAGTCGTTCCTACGGGGATGCAGAGCTTAAATGCCACCTAAGTAAAAGGTGAAGAAGCTGCAAAGTCGTTCCTATGGGGATGTAGAGCTTAAATGCCACATAAGTAAAAGGTGAAGAGACTCCAAAGTCGTTCCTAAGGGGATGTAGAGTCTTACTATTACGAAGTGTTTGTCCATCAACATTTGTTGCATGATATCTTCACATCATTCATCATCTTGCATCATCCAAAACAGCGGAAAAGAAGGGAAATTACTCCTTCAACCACAACAGCTAACCCATAATGTTAAGCGTATCTAGGAAAAAGAATTATGAAAGGATGCTGCAGTTTTACCCGTTGCTATTAAACGGTAAATAATTCCTCAAACAAGACCTACGGCAAGATCTTCGGACTACTTTTGTTACTTCGGCAACGGTATTCCTTATGCAAGATCTACGACAAGACCTTCGAGTTTGATAATACTGCTACGGCAAAAAAGGGATTTTTCTTTATGAAGCGTGAAAAGAAGGGAAGGTGTTTTATCACCTTCGGCTAAAAACGATACGTATGACAATTTCACGCTACACAAAGAAATATATTACATCATGAGACACAAAGCTTGCAATTGTTTGTTACATAAAAAACACCACACAATAATTTGCAAAATGTTTTTATACATAGTCTAATCAACCTCCTTTAGGACTCTCTCATCAGCTTTGTTTAGAAGTCTATTTACAGCTTCATCAATTGTTGCATTTGCTATTCTGATTACATCGAGAGAACCCTTCAGGGCTAGATCAGCCTTAGGGTTGTATGGCTCTGGACGAGGAGACAATTCAGCTACACCAAAATATAAGCTTTTGTCAGGCACGAAGTTAACATACTTACGAAGCTAAAATATGAAAACGTACCTATACGTCTTTCACGCTCAGTGGCCTCTTCAGCTTTTCTTGCTTCTTCTCAGGCAAGATGAGCCTCTTCTTTATTCCGCCTAATGGCTTCGTCTGCTACCTCTCGACTGCCATTCATCCACACTTTAGAATAGAATTTCCCACTAAGGGCAGTAGCTTCGGCTGACGACTCCTTGATGTTAGTCGCTGAAACCAAGAAGTCTAGCTGAATTACAGCCTTTGCATGGTCACAGCCAGCCTTTTCAAGTAAAGATATAGCTCCCCGAGCGCCTACACAGGCACAAAAATCCCCCCTGCCGAAGAGAACTTCATCGAATGCTTCGACTTCGCTCTCAATCCATTTGACTACACCCTCGGGGCCACCGTGAATGAAATTCTGCCTAGCTAAGAATGCCGGAAAGAACTTCATCGAATGCTTCGACTTCGCCCTCAATCCATTTGAGTACACCCTCGGGGTCACCGTGAATGAAATTCTGCCTAGCTAAGAACGCGGCAACACTAGTAAAAGAATTTTTCAGCTTGTCTGAGCACTGCATGGCAATGTTATAGCACTCCTCTTTCGCCTGCCAAAGCTCTTCAATGTTCTTTTGAACCCTTATCTGCTCGATGTCAGATATCTCGTGTTTCGATTGCTCCACATTGAAACTTTCAGTAACTTCATCAAGTTTCTTTTCCAATCCTACTACTTCAGATCTGTGCAATTCAACTTGAATGGGTAAGGCATACTCCAAATCAGCTATACGCTTTGCATCTGCTTCTTTTTCTTTCTCAAATTTCAGAATTTTTTGGTTCACTTCAGAGAATTTGGCCAAGCTAGCTTTGCAAACCTTTAATCTTTCAACCAAAGAAAGCAGGATTTTATCTTTTTCAAGCGCCTCATTCCGAAGAGTTATCATCTACGAGCGTAAATTCCCAAAGGCTATCTTTGTGCTCCGATCTTCGCAATCCTTTTGGGCTTTTAAAGCTTTGCTTAAGATAAGACCGTAATAATAGAGAAAAGTCTATTCAAATGAAAAATACACTTGAAATGATGACCAAAAGATTAAAAGGAATAGTAAACACAAACCTTCAGACTATTGTATGCTAAGCTGTCTGCCAGATGGTCCTTCGGCATTAAGGATAATCCAAGCTCAAGCTTCGGATAACCCATCTTGTCCATCATCTCTCCACAGACGTCGATTTCCTTGCTGTCAGGAAGACAATATAGGAAGTCATTTTCTTCATCTCCTTCGTACACCAAGGTCCCTCGAGGATATTTCAGTTCCTTGGCGTAATGTTGGGCCTCGACAATTTGCCTCTGTGTTAGCTGCTTTCCCGAAGCGTGACAGATAATAAAACCAAGATCTTTGGTCGACGCCGCTTCGGGTATTGGCAATGTTAATTTCTCTCACAGACTTTCCTTTACTTGCTCTATTGGCCTAGTTTTCGAAGGTCCGGCCTCATCGCAGGCAGGAGAAGCGCTTGTAGTGATAGCTTCTCCCAATTCTTCAATATTGTCTTTGAAAACCCAAGTAGGAGCAGGAGTAGCCACCTTCGAAGGTTTCAGAACAGCGTCAAGAACGCTTCCCATTCTCCTCCCTCTCCTAGGAGTCACGGTTGGAATATTTGTTGTCCTTAGCAACTCTAGCAGTACTGAAGAAGTTTGCAGCTTCGACTGCTGGTCACTTTTCAAACCTTCTGATTTTAACTTCTCCGGTTGAGCGGTGGTAGCTCCAGCTGTCACAGAAGGTATTACCTCCAAAGCTGAGAGGGTAGCTTCAGCAGATTCAGCAACCTCTACCTTTGAACCTCCTGCAGCAGGCAGTGTAGCAGCTCTCTCCAAAACAAAAGACATTGGCCGACGAGTTATAGTCTTCATTATTTTCGATTTCAGAGCAATAGAAGGGGAAGTTGATGCAATCCTTCTCATTATTTTCGATTTCAGAAAAGCAGTAATCAGGTATGTTGGGGGGCCTTCCTCTTCCGAAGTCCTCAAAAACTTAACTAACATGTTTCACAGTATAACAGACTGTTACAGGAGGCTTCGGCCATGAGATGAAGGTGTGCGTAATATGAAGGTGCGGTTTGAAGAAAGGGCGAACGAGCGCCGAAGCTGTGGCTGAAGGACCTTCGGCTTAGCATGATAACGATGGCGAAAGATGGAACCGACTTAAAGAAGAAAAGACTACCTAATCCTTGATAGTTTGCTTCATGGTCAACAGTAAATGTCAGGGACATGAATGTAATTTTGTCCAGGCTGCGTCCTGTGCCTATAAATAGATGAATAGTAACACCGTACTGTTCACTCTGAATTGTAATCACTCTCAGGCCCTTCACTCTCTCTCTCTCACTTTCTGGCAAGCCGAAGGTATCATTGTAATATGAATATTGTTAATGCTTATAAATGTTCGATGAAGGTAATAATAAATGAATCATTGGCATATAATAATTATTTTCTTCATTTATTTGTATTCCTTTATTTTCTTATTTATATTCATGTTTATATGATAAGATGATGAAGGTGTATCCTTCATGACCTTCGTCTGAAGATCATTATATCCGAGAGGAAATAATGCTTCGAAGGATGAAGGTCTTTAACCATTAACAATCGTGTTGCCTTGTTCTTGATTTATAGCATTTGAGAACAAGTGACCAACAGGGTACACAAAACCAATAACATCAAAAACTCTATTCAACCTTTTTCTTTCCATGGGCACCGAAGGCAGTATTCATGGCTTCGTCTTTAGCCTTCGTATATGCCCCCAACAAATCATCAGTGGTCGCCTCAATAGCCTCGAGCCATTCGTCATGTGGATCCCCAAACTGACTTCTGTAGCGGTATGTATATTTCAAATAAACTAGGACACCTTCACTTGAGCTATCAGTGGTCTCCTTCGACATTTCCCATTTGTTAACAAGGGGCCATACTTTGAAAGTTATATGTTCTTGGACCAAGTCTCTAATGCCAATGTAGCTGCACACAATGTTGAAGGCTACCAGGCAGGCTTGAGATTTATCACTATTCACGATCGAGGGCCTTCAGATGTCGAAGCGAGATCGTACTGGATGCTGAATTATATCTTTTACATCCTCCCTCTCAACCAAATCATTCTTAACATAAAACCATTGATTCATCCAAGATCCTAGCCATTTCTTGCAAAACTTGGGAACAGGGCGTCTTGCATCAGAGCGGTACATGAAGGAATAGAAACCTTAATTGTTCTGCTATTGTTCCTTCCCTATTGCCTTCGTTTGATAAGACAATTCATTTATATTACAGAAACAATTGGCGTCCGATTGCAACCCCTGGCTCCTCATTTCCCAGATGAAAACCCCGATTTTGATCAAAGCTTCGGGGGTGAGTTGATGAAGATATATCTTGAATCTTTTAATACTTCAACAAGCATTTTATGTAGAGGAAACCGAAGGCCAGCCTTCATAAAACTCTTAAAAACAACCACTTCATCAGATTTGGGAAGATGAACCGTATTCTCTCCTCCGGCCCTCACTATAGTTATGTCACGAAAATATTTACCTTTCATTGCTTCAATTTGTCCTCTCTTAACAGTGGACTTTCCAAATACAACATGGCTTGGCCTTCACGACCGATCTTCGGCATCATCGTTGTCACTCTCCACATCAAAATCCTCACTGTCACTAGAACCCCTAGACAGTCCAGCTAACATCTCATCAGTAATTTTCTCAACATTGGTCCTTTCCATGGCTTCATAGAAACCATCTAGTGTGGGGTCCACGCTTTTCTTTTCTTCGACCATCTCAGAGTTGATTGCAACAAAAAGCCAAAGCTCCAAAGCAACTGCGGTTACAAAATTAGAAAGCTAAAATGACAAACCCAACACAAAGCTTGATACAACAAAAAATATTTTCAACGCAAATCCTCATTTTTGGGGGCCTTCCTCTTCCGAATGTCCTCAAAAACATGACTAACCATCTGCTTTTAGCATAACATGGATTACTACAGGGAGCTTCGGCTTCAGGATGGAAGTTTTCTGCCATGACAAAGGTGTACAAGACGAAGATATAGCCCGAGGATGATAAGAATGAACGCTGAAGCTATAGCCGAAGAGTAACAACTTCGGCTTAAGATGATGATGAAGACCAAACTTGATGCTGGCCCGAAGAGAAAAAGACTAGCCAGTCCCTAATGATTTATGTTATAGTTGTGAATAAATGTTGAGGACACAAATGTACTTTTACTCAGGTTGTGTCCCGTGCCAATAAATAGATGAACAGTAGCACCGTACTGTTCACGCTGAATTGTAATCATTCTCGCATCTTCACCTTCGAACAAGCCAAAGGTACCAATGTGACATAAATTTTGTTAATATTCATGTCCATATTATGAAATACTCATGTGTATGAGCCAATATATTACATTCATTGTCTATATGTATTTTTACAATCAAGAATCATGAAGACTTGTCTTTCATGACCTTCGTCTGAAGATTATTATATCCAAAAGGAGATAATACTTTGAAGGATGAAGGTCCTTAATCCTTAACAATTATGTTGCCTTGTTCTTGATTCACAACATTTGAGAACAAGTGACTGTGACAGAACCACCCAAGTCATTAGGCCCACCTACAGTTGTCCTTGTCCAATGGACCTTGGGCAACTCTGTAGATGCACATAACCACTTGGCAAGTTCGGTATCTGTATCCTTTTCCTTTCCCAAGAGCGTTTCACCCGTCACGCAGATATTACAACACATCGGGGGAATGAATAAGTGGAAGCGAATTACAATAACTTAATTTACATTTAAAATATAGAAGGAGTATTACTATTACATCACCAGGTTATAAGAGTGCATAAGTATTATTATTACAAACTTGGGAGGCAAAACCCCTCCCGCATAAAAGTATATTGTTTTTCAAAAGGAAGGACCACATCCTTCTGCAACCACGTTACTGCTGAGGCTCATCTTTGGGCGCCACGTCCTTGGGCACCACCTTAGTGCAAAAACAGCAAAATTCTGCCGTTTCCTCACCTACAACAACATGGGTTCGAAAACCCTGAGTATGAAGTGTACTTTTGCAAGTCTTACCCGTCAAAATAAAAGACTCTCAAGGATATGCTGGCTTAAGGGAGTCAAGGTAAGGCTTAATCAAGAATCAAGACTCTATTTGCAAAAATGCTTACTAATAGTGGATCCTTAAAAATCCAGTTTTATTAGCCAATTAAGTCATTATCTGTCATTAGAGTTCTTTCTACCCTAGTTCAAGCACATGGCCTATGCTAGCCATCCTTTTATCAACCCCTTTTTGTTCACTGGAATGCTACGTGTAGGGCAGTGACCAAGTCTTCATGTCCGAGAAGTAACGGTGATCTGAATCGATTAATACCTAGCTGGGGATCTCCAATCACACGACATTTATAGCACTTAACCCTTGCATATGTCAACTCACCACCGGGGTTATTAAGACCAGACTGGGTTCACGCCAATCGATAGCACAGATACACCACCGTCCAGCGTCTTGCCATGGAGGGTACACACTACTCTCGCCATTTCTCCACTCCCATTGCATGTTGGCCTTTCTGGTATTAGTCCGCCCGAGGCAAAGCTTACCCATGATGACGCATGTGACTAGTTAAAAGGTCCTCAATCATTAAGCCTACATCAAGACGGTCCTTAATCGACTCAGACGGAGACACTACACTGAGACTCTCTTCTCATGCAAGTCACCTACCCGGTCTCAGCTTTATCATTTAAAATCCAAAGTTTGGTACCTGGGAGAGGTACCTTTCCGATGTTGAACCCATCATGGCCATGATGGATTCACCATCAAGTTTTATTTTTGAAAACATCCCATCCATTGTGAAGCATCACCTTTTGTTTTAAAACAAAAGATTTGTTTTTCTAAAGTAGGACTAAGCATAAGAAAATCCTTTTAAGAAAAATAGGTAATCAAGGAATGGTAAACAGTTCCAAGGGAGGAAATGCATCAATTGGTTTAACACCCAACTCCTATCACCTAATGCATCATTCAAGTGATAAAGAGTTTAAAATAGCAAGGAGGTGGCAAATGCACCAGGGCTTGCCTTGTTTTGTAGGAGAGTCGGGCTCTGTTCCACGAATATCAAAATAGAAACAGTTCCCGGCAGGTGGATTTTCTGTCGATGGAGTAGTCTCTTCCTCTTCAACAGTTATTTCTTCTTTGTTATCTATACATAGTCATATATAACCATGAATGCTCATGTAATGCTTATGAAAATGCAATAATAGAAAAGATATATCAAGTTGTATCTTGAATACAACTTTCCTTCACGGTGCTCGAAGGAAACTAGGGTTTTCTGAGTCAACATCCTAGTAGGGGTAGATAGTTTTACCCTGAGGAGCTAGGGTTTTTGGTTTAGGCATCAAACAATGTCCAAAGCATATTAAACTTTACTCATGGGATCTAAATATCATATTAAACTTATCCAAAAAGTTTGGTGATTTTTGGAGTCATTAAATAATTCCTAAAACTCTAGAGGTATAGGTTTAAGCTCTTCTAAATACTGATTAATTCCTTGTTTGGACTAAAAATACTAGAACTATTTTTATTAAATACTAGAGAAATATAGGAGTCCAATAAAATTAGTCTCATATTTTTATCATTTTTCTATAATTTTCTATGGATTTCCTAAGTCTGGCACAAAAGGAAAAAGGAAAATAATACAGTGTTGGGTTGTAAACTAGTCCAAGTCGCGCCTGCGCGCGCCCGGCCTGGCGTTTTTGTGCAAAGGTCCTGAGAAATAAAAAAAAAACAGAAACACACCCACACACTGTTTCTATGTGTCACTAACAATTACAAAAAAAACCCCGTACTTCTATTTCTTCACAGTTCTTGGTCCACGACGGGACCATGCCGAACACCTGGCCAGAGTTGCGATTTCACGGCGATGGCGACCCAGACAGAGAGCAACAAGCTCATAAACATCAAGCATAAGTCTATCCGAGCAAAAACCCTCACTTAATTTGAAAGATTTGACCATAATTGGAGCTTGTTCATGGTCACGGCAGCGTAAAGATCCTGGTGATCACGTTCTGGACATCTAACGGCAGTGATGCTAAAATTGAAGCTCGGGTGATCTTCACGGGTTCACCAGAGTCTATGTACACGTTTGAATTTGGACTGAACGGGGATGGGAGAGTGGGTCAACGGAGAGGGTGTCCGCGACGACATTCTACGGGGCGACTTGTTGTTCCAGGGTTTAGGCTTTCACTACAAGAAACTAATAAAAGTTCGTGGGTTAATTTAAGAACGTGGGTACCAACGTGCTTAACGGAGTTATGTTCGTGGGTTAATTTAAGAACGTGGTACCCACGTTCTTATATTAAATTCGTGGGCCCATGAGAAAACCATCGAACTTATAGTATTAAGAACGTAGGTACCCACATTCTTAACTTAAATTCGTGGGCCACGTGGACCCCGTCGAACTTAACCTCAGACCTAAATTTCTGAAAACCCGCGCGGCTGTATTCTTTTCCTTGTTGAAACCGCGCGCGTGCGCCCGAATGAAGCTCAGCGCAACCTCGCCGCACGCGCCCACCGCCACAACCCCGCGCCCGCCCTGCCGCCCCTCACCGCGTGCTCCCGTCGCCGCCTCTTCTCCGCCTCAACCCTGCGCCCACCCTGCCGCCCCTCGCCGCGCGCGCCCGCCGACACACGCGCCCCACCTCCACCCCGAGCCCGCCCAGCCGCCCCTCGCCGCGCGCGCCTCGCCTCAACCCTGCGCCCGCCCCGCCGCCCCTTGCCGCGTGCGCACGCCGCCACACGCGCCCCACCTCCACCCCGAGCCCGCCCTGCCGCCCCTCGCCACGCGCCCGCCGCCACGCGCGCCCCGCCTCCACCCGCACCACCGCGCGCAGGCTAGCCCGCCTCCACCAGCGCCCCCCGCCACAACCTCGTCGGCCCACCGTGCCCCCCTCGCCCCACCGCGTGCCACCCAGCCAGCGCCCCTCCTGCGCCTGGTCGCGTGCAGCCGGCCCACCGCGCCCTGCCGCTTCTTCCTCTCTGCAAATCTCTTAGTGCAAGCAAGGAGGCCGTTCCACGCTTCTCCAGCGAGCTCCGTACTGTAGCGGCAAGGTAAACCTGCCTCTGTTAGTCTGTTGGTGTGTAACTCTGAAAATATGTCGTCGGTTTCAACGATGCAAAACAACAGTAATCCGCATGTTCTTTAGAAGATCTCTTATTCTGGATGGCCTGAACTGGGAAACGATGAAAGATGTATATGTATAGTTAGATATTTAGTCCTGATTGGTAGCATGACAAGCTAGAGAGATTGAGTAGAGATTGATGGAGCGCGCCGGAAGAGTAGCTAGCTAGCTAGCCTGCAAGGCAGCAGCAGCATCCTAAGTGGTTGGTAGTGGGATACGACAAGCCCTAGCTTTTTTAGCTTTGGCCAGCTTTTCCATTTTCTTATGTTTGCAAAGCATTCGTACAATATGGTTAAGGATGTTAGTTTATTAGTTAAAATTTGATGCTGAATTTGTTGGGTAGTTGTTACAATTGATGCATAATTTCTTGTTCATTGTATATTAATTGATGTTAGGTTCAATGTTTGCTTAAACAATTTTTTATGTCTAGTGATTCTTTTTAATAGGGTTATTATACTCAGTCTGGATTTACGTTTATATGCTTAATGATGTTTATTTACACATTTTTTATACATTGGGTTACTTAGTTTTGGAAATGGATGACAATAGAAGAAGGGCGATGTATGATGGATTCAATAGCGTGACTCTAGGTCACTCAAAGGAATGGGTTAGGGTTGCAAAACAATTCGTGGTTCTCGCATTTTCCGGTGGACCTCGTGTGGTGAAGTGTCCGTGTACCAAGTGTCGAAATTTTAAGTATGTGAGAAAGATCGAAGAACTGGAGCATCACCTTTGCAAGAATGGGTTTATGCCTAACTATCTTGTGTGGCGCTCACATGGAGAAGTAGAGCAGAATATCACAGAGTCAGAAAGAATTGATGATGAGGAGGATCGGATGGATGACTTGGTGGCTGATATTAGTAGAGAGTATCCAACATTGGCCTCGTAACAGGGTACACCAGAGGAAGTGCAGGAGTTTTATAAGCTTCTTCACACGTCAGAGGAAAAAGTGCATGACAACACCACTGTGACCGTGTTGCTGGTGGTTACATGTCTTATGGCAATGAAGGCAAAGTATAACTTCTCGAATAATTGCTATAACAATATAATCAATCTGATTATTGATCTCATCCCATCGAACCATAAGATGCCAAAAGACTTATACCAGTCTAAAAAGATTGTGTCCGGTCTTGGGATGAAGTATAAGAAGATTGATGTGTGCGAAGATAATTGCATGTTGTTCTGGAAGGAAAATGAAGGGGCCACCCATTGTCCGAAATGCGGTAAATCAAGATATGCAGAGGTACTAAAAGAGGATGGAGCTACTTTTACTACAAAAGTGGCAGTTAAACAGCTTCGATATGCCCATCACTCCAAGGCTTAAACGTCTGTTTTTAACCCCAGAAACTGTGAAGCTAATGTTGTGGCATAAGGAAGGAGAATGTGAGATCCAAGACCCAGACATTATGATGCATCCATCAGATGGCGATGCTTGGAAGGCTCTGGATCGTTTTGACCCAGAATTTGCAAGAGACGCTAGGAGTGTTCGTCTAGGCTTGTCCACTGATGGTTTCACTCCTTATGACAATAGTTCAACTTCATACTCTTGTTGGCCGGTTTTCATCATGCCCTACAACCCCCCTCCCAACGAATGCATGAAAGAAGGGTTCATATTTCTTGCCCTTATTATTCCAGGGCCTAAACATCCTGGAAAGAAGATCAATGTATTCATGCAACCGTTGATTGAAGAGTTCAAAGAGCTATGGGTAGGGGTAAAGGCTTATGATGGCCATGTAAAACGTGAATTTACCTTACGTGCTGTATATTTGTGGTCAATTCATGATTTGCCTGCATATGGTATTTGGTCTAGCTGGTGTGTCCACGGTCGAATGTGTTGTCCCATATGCATGGGGGACACACAAGCATATCGATTGGAGCATGGTAAAAAGGTCTCATTCTTTGATTGTCATCGACGGTTTCTTCCATCCAATCACATGTTTCGAAATGATACAAAGTCATTTAGAAGAGGCATAAAAGTTAAAGACAGTCCACCAAAATGTTTAATGGGGGAAGATATCATGATACAACATCGTGCCCTTAAAAGGGCTGTAGAAGGTCATGAGTTTGAAGGCTACGGTCAAGATCACAACTGGACTCATATTTCTTTTCTCTGGGAACTTCCGTATGCCAAGGTATTGATTTTACCACATAACATAGATTTGATGCACCAAGAGCGCAATGTTGCTGAAAGCATCACAAGCATGTGTCTAAACATTAAGGGTAAAACAAAAGACAACATCAATGCCAGGAAAGATTTAGCTAATCTTTGCGATCGCCCTAGCCTTGAGGTCAAATTAAATCCTAATGGAAGGGAGAGGACACCACGAGCTCCAAACTGTCTAAAGCCAGAAGAGCGAAAAGAAGTATTTCGATGGTTGAAAATGTTGAAGTTTCCAGACCGCTATGCAGCTAACATAAAACATACTGTTAACCTCGACACTAATAAATTAAATGGTTTGAAGGCTCACGATTATCATATTTTGATGGAAAGACTTATGCCGATAATGTTCCATGGCTATTTGAAGCCTCCTCTCTGGAAGATGATTGATGAACTTAGTTACATATATAGACATATATGTGCTAAGCATATCTCAAAGAAATTGATGATTCAATTTGAGAAACAAATCGCGGTGCTTGTATGCAAGATGGAAAAAGTATTGCCGCTTGGATTTAAGAATGTGATGCAACATTTGCTAGTGTACTTACCTTATGAAGCATTGGTAGGAGGACCAGTGCAGTTCCGATGGATGTATAGTCAAGAAAGAGAATTGAAAAAACTTAGAGCTACTGTGTGGAACAAAACAAGGGTTGAGGGGTGTATCGCAGAGGCCTTTGCAGCTAAAGAGATCACAATCTTCTCAAGTTAGTATTTATTACACACTAACAACGTGAATGCTCAATCAACACGGTATCATACTCAAGAAGAAGGCCCTTCGACCGACCTTAGTGTTTTTCTCTGGAAGGGGAAAGGGGTCAGGGCTTCTACTGCACATTATGTTGACATAAGAGAGCGTAATTTTACCATGCTCTACTTGTACACCAACATTGAGGAACTTGATCCATACTTTGAAATGTTTGATTCCATATATTTAGCTGGCCACAAACCTACACCAAAGGAACTGGATAATCTACGTATGAAAGGGATGAACGGAGGTCCATGTTTTGTTGAATGGTTCCACGAGCATGTAATTATCTCTTTATAATTTTCCTTTGTGTACTTAGTTTGCACATACGACTTGCTATTTACCTATATCTTTTTCTGCTCTATGTAGTGTAAGAAACTTGACTCTCTAGTCTCGGATGATTTGCGACAGATATCACATGGTCAGTTGAAAGCAAGAAAATATAGCCGCTATGATATTAATGGATACCGTTTTCGAACATCAAAATTAGAAAAAATCCGCCCGCAGGCAGCCACGACAAACAGTGGAGTAGTGGCAACTGCCACAAATGCAGACGGAGGCACTCATGACTATTATGGTGTTCTTCAAGACATAACGGAGTACACTCTTTGTGGGGCCAAAGAGTTCATGTTTGTGTTATTTGATTGTGAATGGTTTGATCCTCAACAAACGCGAGAGGATGAATTTGGAATTGTGGAGGTAAAGCATGAATCACGGTTTAAAGGCAGCGATTATAGCAATGTTGTGCTTGCACATCAAGCGCAACAGGTGTACTATCTAACATATCCTCATGAAAACTTGAAGTCTTGTTGGGTTGTATACAAAATTAATCCTGAAGTCCATCCTTTACGATATGATTATTACAACACAAATAACAAAGATGATGATTCTGTTAATATTTATCAAGAAGAAGGCGATCAGTCAGAAAATAGAGAATTTACTATATGTGAGGATTTAGGGCTCAATGAAGTAGCTAGTCTCGCCATAATCATGCATTGTTTTATTTGGTTATAGGGTTCTGAGACCGGACAAGGAAACCCACAGATGGACATACAGTGGTCGATGACCCCTAGAGGACAGATTCTTCCTCCTCCACAACCAGGTATGAGATATTGGCCGCCACCACCATGGGGATATCCTACACATCCAATGGGGCCTTGGGGACGCCCCCATGGCCATCATAGCCACTTCCATCACCAGCGGTACGTTCCTGATTCATGCTGCTTGCTACTTTTATTTGCTACAAATTGGACTTTTTTGGGACTACTTCACTACTGCTTGTACATCTGGCTTTTTATTTGCCTATATCTTTGTGTGTACATGTGATTTAATGCCAGTTGTGTATTTATGAGAATTTTGGTTTATTTTGTAGGATTCCGGCTCTCATCAAGTGACTCCTCCCCCTCACGTTGACTTTGCAGACAGATGTCTCAATTCTAGTGGTGGAGCTACGAACAACAATCCGATGTCCTGATCGAGAGCGATGGAGTTAATGTTTGAACTTGTGTGTTTGAACTTGTGAACTTAAAATGTGAACTATGGATGTGAACTTGTGTGAATTTGTGAACTTATGTATTTGGACTTATGTGAATTTGTGAACTTATTTATTTGGACTTGTGTGAATTTGTGATATGAACATATATCAATGTGTTTGAAATCTATATTGTATGTGATATATTGTGTTGCATGTGATATTATGTGTGTCTAATTATTCATTTTTGTATTTTTTATTTTTTTCTGGAAAAGGGTTAAGAACGTGGGTACCCACGTTCTTAAGGTTTAGAACATGGGTACCGTCGAACTTATTGCGCATTCCTCGCAGACCCACTCAGGGTTAAGAACGTGGGTACCCACGCTCTTAACGTCAAGAACGTGGGTACCGTCGAACTTATTGGGCAGGCCGCTTAGACCTCCATAGGACACATAAGTTCGACGGCCGCGTGACCTCGTCGAACTTAACCTTAAGAACGTGGGTGCTGTCGAACTTATGGGAAAAAAATCGATGGCCCCGTCGAACTTAAAAACGCATGTTCTTACGGTTAAGTTCGACGGTACCCACATTCTTAAGGTTAAGTTCAACGGTACCCACATTCTTAAGGTTAAGTTCGACGGGGCCGTCGAACTTACTTCTCTAAGTTTGTCCAAAAATCGCCGTCGGCTATATTCGTCGGTAAACCCACATTCTTACGGTAAGTTCGATGGCTTATTACATTAAGTTCGATGGTTTTTTACCCACGTTCTTTAACCTGTTTCCTATAGTGTTTGGTAAAGTTAAATTGGCTGACATCGTGAGCAACACGAGGCTAAAGGCAAGCTAAAACAAGAGGCAAATGGGTAGGTACTGACCCGAGGAGGGCTGGCCACGGATGGGTCCTTCACGGCGGCGGAAGTGACCAATCACAGGGAAATCTGATGATCTCCGATGATGGTGGGAAAAACAGGATGGCTAGTGAGCCATTAGCTTCGTAACTAAGAGAAGAAGAGCAGTGCACGGTCAATTTAGATGACGGGGGTGAGGGCATGGTGAATTTATAGGTCCAGTGATCTATGGCGACGGCCAAGGTGATAACCTTCACCGTATTTTGCTGGCAATCAACAACAACATCGGGCGTGGTCCTTTTCTAGGGGTTTGACACGTCTCGCCATGACAGTAACACGGTCAAATTGATGATGCCGTGGATGAACGCAGGGAAGCGGCGCCGGTGACCAGGCATGGCCGCAAAGATCAGTGGCCGCGTGGTGGCAGGGATAGTTGCCCTCCAGCACGGCGATCTTATCCAATTTGTGAATATCGTCACGAAGAGATGCCCGCCGAGCGCCTAACCGGAACATGGCACGAATTGTAGCGTGGATCGGTGCCAGCAGTGAGGTGCTCCACAAAAGAGATATTTCTAGTACTGTAGTATCGCGATTGTTCTTCAGAGCAACTGACAGAGCACAATTAGGGGAAATTTTCTCCAAAATTTATGTGGCAACTTCATCACCCATCTGCATCAAAGTTGTGTATCTATAAACCATCTTCAATTTTGCTATAGCATCCCCAGCCGAATTCCTACTGGATGCTACTCAAAATGGATACAAAAATTCTGCTAATGTCACTGGTGGCCAAAAATTCAGTTCGAGAGTTGACTGACAGCCCAATTTCAAGCCTATTTATCTCTCATTTCTGTGCAACACTAGTGCTTGGTCACTTAATCAAATTTGTTCTCCTTACATAGCTCTACAAATTTGCTATACTGACCAATAGCAAAATCCTCAAGAACCCTGATATTAGAGCTCCAAAGTCAGCCCTATTCAACTGATTTTGGACTTAGGCACATGAGAGGCATAGGGTGCCTTTTTGCAAAAAACCCAAATCCCATAATTTGATTTGCAAATCCTCAAATGTGTGAAACATATGATTTGTGGTGCTCTAATACTTTGGTTTTTGCACTTGGGTCCAAAAGTGCACAAAATTTACACTTGTTGGGGGCCTTCGGCTTCCGAAGGTCCTCAAAAACATGATTTAACAATGTTTCTGGAAGTATAATGCATGAACAGGTACCTTCGGACTTGAGTTGAAACCACAGCGTGAGGAAGCATAAGGAGTACGAAGGATAGCGCGAAGCCGAAGCTGTGCGCAGGAGAGCTTCGACGTGATAGCAGAAAAGGCAAACCGACTTAAAGATGAAAAGGCTATTTAGACCTCGATGGATTACTATAGAGTTATTAGCAAATGTAAAGGGCATGAGTGTAATTTTACATGGGCTGCGTCCCGTGCCTATAAATAGATGGACAGTAACCCCGTACTGTTCACGCTGCTGGTACTTTTACCTTCTTTCAAGTCGAAGGTACACTTGTAATTTGATATCATTTCTATGTTTCCATAGTAATAAAATAGAAATGAGATAATAATAATATATGACTGCTTATATTATCTTTTATGTTTTATGTGATTCTTTCTTCATCTCTATATGTTATGTTGATGAAGGTATGTCCTTCATTACCTTCGTCCAAAAGTCACTATATCCTAAGGGAAATAATGCTTCGAAGGACGAACGGCTTTAACATTTAACGTTTTTTGCGTTGCCTTGTTCTTAACTCATAGCATTTGAGAACAAGTCCCCAACATTGGCGCCCACCTCCGGTGAACCCTTTTCCGACCACCTTCGGCAAGCATCGACCTTCGTCATGCCGCCAAAGAAAGCTTCGGCAACAGGGGCTGCCGCTCTACAGCCGCTGGACCCGAACCAGGAGACCCTTTCTCTTAAGGAGGCCCGAAGCCAGAAGAGGAAGGCCACCAGTCCAACACCACAAGAGGATGAGTTGGACCAAGAAATCAGGAATATGGAGATGCTTCATCACTAGGTACAGAAGAAGAAGGAGAAGATGGCTCGGTTAGCTGACCTGCAAAGGCAGATTGACGAAGCTACCGAAGAAGTGCGTCATCTTGCTCAAGATGAGCAGAACCGAAGGCCCCAGCACAGAGAGCTGCACCAAGAAGGCTTCTTCAACGAGGATGACTGGTATGAGGATTTCCATCATGGAAATTTTGCTTTTGATGATGCTTCTCCTCTGTCAGCAGAACTGAAGGCTACACCCTGGCCCCCGTCTTACAAGCCACCCTAGCTTCCCATGTATGACGGACACTTAGATCCGAAGCAGTTTCTAATGAGCTACGAAGCAACTATATCTTCGTATGGTGGCAACACTGCAGTCATGGTGAAATCCTTCATCATGGCAGTCAAAAATGTTGCACAAACCTGGTACTCCTCTCTTCGGCCAGGAACAATCACATCATGGCAGAAGCTGAAGGACATGCTGGTCACCAGTTTTCAAGGGTTTCAGACGAAGCCAGTTACCGCTCAAGCCTTGTTCCAGTGCACGCAAGATCAAGAGGAATATCTTCAGGCGTATGTCCAAAGGTTCTTGCGTCTGAGGGCACAAGCTCCAACAGTGCCCAAAGAAATTGTCATTGAGGCCATGATTAAGGGGCTTCGGCCAGGACCTTCAGCCTAATACTTTGCTAGGAAACCCCCTCAAACCCTGGAGAAACTGCTTCAGAAGATGGATGAATACATCCGCGCTAACAATGATTTTCGATAGAGAAGGGAGGAAGCTTACAGGTTCTCTAAAATGGCCAGGGGCTTCGGAGGGAGAATCCACCCTAGGCACGATAGATCAATTCATTCCACTCAGAATGATGACAGGGGAAGTCAACAACAGAGGCTGCAATATTCTTCCCAGGCTTCGGGGCAGCAATAGAGCTATCCTCGGCCCTCAGCTCCAAGGGGCAAAGGCGCCAGGGGCTTCAGAGGAAGGTTTGGGGATCAGCCCAGGAAAATTTATTGTCTATTCTGCGGTGAGGACTAGGGCCACACTACCAGGATGTGCCACATCACCATCCAGAAACAGAAAGAGATAGCAGAAGCTGCAGCCCAACAGAGCCAGCCGAAGCAAGTCATGCATACTGCTTCGTACCACTCACCGTACATTCCAGAGTATGTGGGTAACCATCCTGCAGCCTCTACTGCTTCGGCAAGCCAACCTCAGGCATCTTGGCAACAGCCTCCACCTCCACCACCATTGCAACGACGCCAGCAGCCAGAAGGGAACCAGCACACTCATCAGCAACGAGACTTCAGAGAGGAGTCCAAAGCTCGCACAGTCAACAGTACTGTGCCAGAATCGAAGCACATCTACTAGAAGATATCCTACTTTTGAAATAGTTCTGGCATTCGTTATCATTTTTCTTTTTTAATAGAGAACAATCGTTAAAAGCCTAAGTTTTTCCTGTCATTTACAATTCATTGTAATAGCTTCGTTTTGTCCATAGTGGAAATGTATCTCTTTTATAGACTCACGAAGTCCAAAAAGTTGGTGAAGCACAAAAGTTGCTCTCAAGAGAGCGCGGGGTTCATAATCACATTACAAGTTTTGCTGAAGCAATAGAAAGTTGTTCTAAGGAACGCAGTGTAAGTTTCCCGAAGCAACAAAAAGTCATTCCTAAGGGAGCGCAGTGTAAGTTTTCTGCTCAAAAGTCGTTCCAAAGGGAATGCAGAGCTTACAGCGAAAAATAAACGCTGATTCCGCCGAAGTAAAAGGCGAAGCACGAAAAGTCAACGCGAATACCGCTGAAGTAAAAGGCGAAGAAGCTCCTAAGGGAGGCTTACAGGGAAAAGTCAGCGCTGATACACCGAAAAATAAGCGGTGAAGCCGAAAAATAAACGGCAAATAGATTGTGTGCTTTATTGAGGGAATGTGTGTGTATCTTCGGCACAAATACCATTTTGCATAGCATAGCATCATTACATCATTTTGCATAGCATAACATCATACATCATATCGCATCAATGGCGCAAGAAGGGGATTCAATGTTGATCTTCGGAGATTGTTTCGAAGAAGCAGTGCCAAGGCACAAAATAAGTATTGAAGAAGTATAGCTTCGTCAAACTCTAAAATGAAAAGGAGATCTATTGCTTACGAAGCATAATGATTTTACAAAGATTGGATGTTTTTACGAAATATGGATATTCTTCACAACGCATGAAAAGAAGGGAAGGTGTTTTTTCGCCGAAGGCTCAAAAATGGTATGTACGTAAAGTTTCATGCATCGTAAAGAATTCAGTTACAAGCAGCTTAAATATTACATTCAAAACTATAAAAATATTACACACTTTGTTCAGCAAATGTTACTTTCCAAATGTTTTTACAATAAAAGCTATTCTTCTTTTAAAACTGCTTCCGTAGCTTCGTTCAGCAGTCGATTAATAGCTTCGTCCAAAATAACTTTAGCCACTTTAGTGACTTCATCTTCTTTCTCTACTTCTGGGTTAGCCATCGACTCGAAGGGCTCTGGAGGAGGAGATAGTTCAGCTGCGATATAAAACGTAAATAAGTCCAAAGTTGCAAGATTAGTAAATAAAGTTAAAAAGTTATTAAGCAGTACCTATCCGCCTCTCAAGTTCCGCCGCTTTCTCAGCTGCCTTCGTCGCTTCTTTTGAATCATGAGAAACTTTTTCGCTCTTTTCTATCATCTCGTGCGCCATCCCTCGGCCGCCATTCTCCTAGATGTCAGTAAAGAATTTTCCACCAATTAAGCTTGCTTCAGCCGAGGGATCTTTTGTATCTTCAATAGATAAAGTAGCTTCGGCTTGAGCCAAAGCTTTCACATGGTCGCCGCCTGACTTCTCTAAAATAGCTGTGATTCCCCTAGCACCCGAGAAAGCGCAGATATCCCCGCGACCACTCAAAACTTCCTCAAAAGCTTCAGCTTCGTTGCTGATCCAATCAATTGGGCCTTCAGGATCACCCCTTACGAAGTCGTCTTCGTTAGAGAATGCACCAACATTGGCGAAGCTAGTTTTTATTTTCTTAACACACTCTATAGACTTTTCATAACACCTCTCCTTGGATGCACGAAGTTCATCAACTGTTTTTTGTAAGTGGTTCCTCCAATATACATTAATATCTCGATCAGCCTCTGCAAGACCACATTTTTCTTTAGCTTCGAGTAGCTGTTTCCGAAGATCTTCGATTTCATGTTTCTGAGCTTCAGCTTGGGCTTTGGAAGCAACTTCATCTTCTTTTATTTTGTTCAACAATGAGTTTAATATTTTATCTTTTTCAAGACCTTCGTTCCTTAGTTCAATTACTTCGGAACGAAGGTTGTCTAAGGCTATAGTATACCCTTCATCTTCGGCACTTTTTTGCGCCCTAAGGGCGTTGCTAAGGATAAGGCCCTGCAAAAATGCGGTATTGATTGTAAGCAAATGGAAAATTTTGTTTTTAAAGACAAAAATCTTATTTTCTCACCTTTAAACTGTTATATGCTAAGCTGTCGACCAACTCATCTTTTGATAACACTGAGAGCCCATCTTCTAGTGTCGGGAACCCGAAGCTCTTGCCCATCTCTCGGCAGACAGAAATCTCTTTGCTGTCTTGGAGACAATACAAGAAGTCTTCTTCCCCGCTGCCGTTGAATACCAGTGCCCCCTTAGGATATTTCAATCTTTGAGCATAGAATTGAGCCTCTCGCTTTTCTTTCTCAGATAATCTTTTTCCCGAAGCATGTCGTATAATATAATCAGGAGCTTCAGATGATGCTTCGGGAGTAGGAATTGCGGTTTTTTTAGTTAGAATTGCTTCTGGAGCTTCTTTCTCCGTCTTTTCTCCGATTTCCAAGGATTTCTCCTTGGCGGGCTCTGAAGGCCCAGCTTCGGTCTCGACATGGATCTTGGCAGCTTCGACCTCAATTTGTGTTTCCAAAGCTTCGGCAGCTTTCTTCGGAGTAGAACTTGAAGTTTTTATTGTTTCTAACACATCTAATACGTTGACCATTCTCTTCCTCTTGGGAGTCGTTGAAAGATCCTTTTGTGCCTTCGGCATTGTCACCTCTGCTGAAGGACATATTGCTTCTAATATCCTCTTTTTCTCAACCTTCATCCCTTCAATGTTAATGGCCTTCGGCTCATCTGATTTGGCTGATGATGCCTTCGGCGATGCAAACGATTTTTCAATTTTCTGCGTAATCGCAGGTTTCTTGCCTTTGGTCGCCGAAGAGGTCTCACCGCCAAATTCGGGCACTGTGGCCGGTTCAATATAGCGTGGCCGATGAGTAAGGACCTTCACCCTTTTCCTCTTCAGCACAGGCTCGCTCCGAACGGCTGAAACATCATCTCTCCCGGAACCTCCACTTTTTCTTTTTTGCCCCCGGGGCGGGTAACGGTAGTAAGGATACATGAACCCAAGAGCATCAAAAACTCTGTTTAGTCTCTTCTTTTTCTGGTTCCCGAAGGTCACAGATAATGCGTTATCTTCTGCTCTGGAGTACAGCCCAAGCAGCTCTTCGCTTGTAGCTTCGACGCTTTTCAGCCAGTCGTCGTCTGACTCGGTAAACTGGTCTCTAAACCTGAAGGTATATTTTAGTCGAACCAAACCACCTTCGTGCGGATTGCTGATGGATTCTTTTGGCATCTCCCAGTTGGCTACCAATGGCCATATCCTGTAGGCCACGTGCTCTTGAACTAAGTCCCTTGTCCCGATGAAAGAGCAGACTAAGCCGAAGGCCTTGCGACATTTTTCGGCCGCTTCGTCAATTTCTACCTTCGGTTTCCGGAGCCTGAAGCGTTGCCAGATAGAGCGCATGATTATCTCTTTAATGTCTTCTCGTGCCTTTAAATCATTTTTTACATAGAACCATTCTTTCGTCCAGTCTCCAGGCCATCTCTTCCGAAAAGTCGGTACTGGGGAGCTTGAACCAGAGCGGGCAACGAAGCTATAGCAGCCGAAATTGTTATGATACTGTTCTTTACCCCAGGGCTTCATCTCATATAACAGTTCATGCATACTGCAGAAACTTTTTGCATTTGGCTCCAAGCCCTGACTCCTTACAGCCCATACGAAGATTCCCATTCTTATAATGGCTTCGGGGGTAATCTGGTGAAGGTAAATCTGGAATATCTTCAAAACCTCCACTACGAGGCTGCTCAGAGGGAGCCGAAGCCCAGCCTTGAAAAAGCTTCGGAAGATCACGACTTCATTTTCCTCTGGAGTAGGACAAGTCTTCTCTCCGTCGTCAGCCCTCACAATAGACATATCTCGAAAGTATCTCCCCCTCATGTTGTCAAGATGGCTTTGTTTAATAGTTGATTTTCCAAAAACTGCATGGCTCGGTCGCCAGGGTCGATCTTCGGAGTCTTCCCCACCGCTTTCCACATCATAGCTATCACTATCACCAGTGTCTTCAGATAAACCCTCCAAAATCTCCCTAGTAATCTTCTCTGCATTTGTCTTTGCTATTGATTCAATAAAGCCAAGATTCATCTCCTCAGAAAGGCTCAGTTTTGATTCAGCGATAGCTTTTTTATCTTTAGACATCTTCGAAAATGCTGAGAAAATGCTCTGAAAGCCGAAGCTTAAAAATTTTAAAAAGCCAAGCAAGTGTTGGTGCACAAGAGCTAAAAATTGAGTAAGCATGAGCAGATGGCAAGAAAGTGTGCCAAATGAGTTCGTGGTGTGCTCTTATTTATACGCCTGGTGCATTGCATGCTGGAGGGCACGCTTGTCAGTGGCTGTTGCTATTCTAGCAAAGGGAAGGTGTTTTTTGGACCTTCGTCTCAGGGCCTTCATCCTTGTCGCAATCTGAATTTATCATTCTAACAAATTAATATTGCGAGGGGCTACTGTTGGGGGCCTTCGGCTTCCGAAGGTCCTCAAAAACATGATTTAACAATGTTTCTGGAAGTATAATGCATGAACAGGTACCTTCGGACTTGAGTTGAAACCACAGCGTGAAGAAGAATAAGAAGGAGTACGAAGGATAGTGCGAAGCCGAAGCTGTGTGCAGGAGAGCTTCGACGTGATAGCAGAAAAGGCAAACCGACTTAAAGATGAAAAGGCTATTTAGACCTCGATGGATTACTATAGAGTTATTAGCAAATGTAAAGGGCATGAGTGTAATTTTACATGGGCTGCGTCCCGAGCCTATAAATAGATGAACAGTAACCCCGTACTATTCACGCTTACTAGGCATTGGTCATTGCGCCATGCTGGTACTTTTACCTTCTTTCAAGTCAAAGGTACACTTGTAATTTGATATCATTTCTATTTTTCCATAGTAATAAAATAGAAATGAGATAATAATAATATATGACTGCTTATATTATCTTTTATGTTTTATGTGATTCTTTCTTCATCTCTATATGTTATGTTGATGAAGGTATGTCCTTCATTACCTTCGTCCAAAAGTCATTATATCCTAAGGGAAATAATGCTTCGAAGGACGAAGGGCTTTAACATTTAACGTTTTTTGTGTTGCCTTGTTCTTAACTCATAGCATTTGAGAACAAGTCCCCAACAACACTTAACCCCCTAGGGTTTTTGTTTATGGTTTTTCAGGGGTCTTTCCAGGGTTTTTAGCACTTTAGGGTTTTGGTGTCACTAAAGTCCTTCAAATTTTATATCCTACGATCATGTCTCATGTCTTTTAAGGTTTTCACATATTTGGGCTTCACTTATATCCATAAGCCTTGATCTGAAGTTAAGCACTTTACCCTAGGGTTAACCACACATCAAGTCATATCAGTACAACTTGTTTGAAATTTTTACCGAGTGAATGCCCTCTAGGTGTAACAAACACATGATATGCCCATGCACATGATGTTATGCTCAAGTTGTAGTGACAGTAACACCAGGGGTATTACATCCTTTCCCCCATAAAAGAATCTCGTCCCGAGATTTAAAGTCCTAGGGCAAGTAGTGGAAAAGGAAATGCATCATATTTTTATTTCCTTATTTCTTGTACAAGGCAGGTGGTGGTATGGGTCTATTCCATTCTTACAAACAACTGCACATATCTCACAAATTACATGAAGCTAAAAAGCCAGGGAAATTCTTTTTTAAAAATTCTTCGGTTTCCCATGTAGCTTCATCTTTCGTATGTTGGTTCCATTGTATCTTACAAAATTTGAGACCTCTTCTTTGGGTGACTCTGTCCTTTTGATCCAGGACTCGAATGGGATGTTTTGAATATATCAAGTCTGGTTCCAAGGTAACATCCATCACATCAATAGTTCGATCTAGAACCCGAAGACATTTCTTCAATTGGGATACATGGAACACATTATGCACTGCAGACAATGTTTTGGGTAGTTGGAGTCGGTACGCCATTGGTCCACATTTTTCAAGAATAGGAAATGGACCAATGTACCGGGGTGCAAGCTTTCCTTTTACACCGAAATGAGATACACCCTTCATTGGTGATACTTTCAGGTAAACATAATCTTCAACTTGAAAGTACAAGGGTTAGCATCGTTTGTCTGCATAACTCTTTTGTCAAGCTTGTGCTTCTTTCAAATTATGTATAATTCGTTGAAGTTTTTCTTCCATTTCTTTAACCATATCAGGCCTAAAAAACCACCTTTCCCCTGGTTCAGACCAATTCAATGGAGCACGGCAACGTCGTCCATACAAAGCTTCAAAGGTTGCCATCTTAATACTTTCTTGATAACTATTGTTATATGAAAATTCTGCCAGTGGTAAACAGTCATCCCATTTCTGCGAAAACTCTAGAACACATGCCCGTAACATGTCTTCTAGTATTTGATTCACTCTCTTAGTCTGCCCACTTGTTTGGGGATGATAGGCTGAACTGTGGAGCAACTTAGTACCCAGAGCTTTGTGGAGTTCTTCCCAGAATTTGGATACAAATTGTGGTCCGCGATCCAATAGAATTGTTTTTGGGACCCCGTGCAGACTGAGAATACGAGCAATGTAAAGTTCCGCATATGTGATCACTAGATACTTTACTTTTACTGGAAGAAAGTGGGCGATCTTTATAAGTCGATCAATTATAACCCAGATAGAATCAAATCCTTTTGCTGTCCTGGGTAATCTCACAATGAAGTCCATGCTAATGTCCTCCCATTTTCAAGTCGGGAGGGGTAAAGATTGCTGTAAACCAGCAGTCTTCATATGTATGGCTTTGACACGTCTATAGGTGTCACATCTCGCCACATATCGTGCAATTTTGATCTTCATCTTCGTCCACCAATAATGTTGTTTTAAATCTTGATACATCTTAGTGCTCCCGGGGTGAATGGAATATCTACTAAGATGAGCTTCATCCAAAATTTGCTGGCGGACCTCATCATTATTGGGCACAACTATGCGGTTATTAAACCATACTATGCCTTGATCATCCTTTCTGAAACAATTTGCTTTATCGGCTTTTATTTTCTCATGAATATGTTTCATACCCTTATCACTTCTTTGGGCATCAATAATCCTTTGTAGAAGAATTGACTCAAGCTTCAATTGGTTCAAGGTTCCATGTTGAATCATTCCTAGGTTTAATTTCTCCATTTCTTGACATAATATGATGTCAGAGGCCTTTACTGTAAGACAATGGCAAGAAGCCTTACGACTTAGTGCATCTGCCACCACGTTGGCCTTGCCTGGGTGATAATGGATTTCTAATTCATAATCCTTAATCAGCTCAAGCCATCTCCTTTGCCTCATGTTTAGTTCTGACTGGGTAAAAATATACTTCAAACTTTTATGATCTGTATATATATGGCAGATATTTCCCAGCATATAATGACACCATATTTTAAGGGCATGAACTACAACAGCTAATTCCGGCGCAACTGTCTTGAAGCATATGCTATAACTCGGCCCTCCTACATTAAGACACATCCGAGGCCACTGCCTGATGCGTCACAGTACACATCAAAAGGCTTTTCAATGTCCGATTGAGCAGATACCGGAGAAGTGGTCAACAATACCTTCAGCTGCTCAAAGGCTTCATTGCATCTTGAGGACTAGTTAAATTTTGTATCATTCTTCAATAGACTTGTGATTGGCTTCACAATCTTGGAGAAATCCGGGATAAATCTGCGGTAACATCCAGCCAGTCCAAGGATGCTTCGAACTTGATGTACAGTGGTTGGTGGTTTCCACTCAAGAATATCCTTGACCTTGCTGGGATCAACCGCAATCCCATTTGTAGACAATACATGTCCCAAAAATTAGATTTCCTCCAGCCAAAATGCACATTTGCTGAATTTAGCATATAATTGATGTTCCCTTAAGCGCGTTAATACGATCCGTAAATGTTTAGCATGCTCCTCTTCAGTCTTGGAATAGATCAAGATATGATCAATGAAGACCACAACAAATATATCCAGCTCGGGCATAAACACCGAGTTCATTAGATATATGAAGTGGGCAGGAGCATTTGTCAAGCCGAAGGACATAACCAGATATTCGAATAATCCATACCGCGTAGTAAATGCGGTCTTGGGTATATCCTTGGGTCGAATACGGATATGATGGTAGCCCGACCTGAGGTCAATCTTGGAAAATACCCGAACTCCGGTAAGTTGATCGAACAAGATATCAATCCGGGGAAGAGGGTACTTATTCTTGATAGTGACCTAATTAAGGGGTCTGTAGTCCACACACATTCGAAGTGTTTGAACCTTCTTCTTGACAAAGATTGCGGGACATCCCTAAGGTGATGAACTGGGCTGAATGAATCCCTTCTCAAGCAAGTCTTGTAATTGAATCTTGAGCTCCGCTAATTCATTTGGGGCATCCGGTACGATCTTCTAGAAATAGGGGCTGTACCAGGCTTCAGTCAAACTCTACATCCCTTTCTGGAGGTAATCCAGGCAAATCTTCTGGAAATACATCCAGAAATTCACATACTACCGGAATATCCTAGATTTCTGGTATAATAGCTTCATAGACCCGTCCAAATGGTTTGGCGGGGATAGCTACAGGGATGGACAAGAGAACTTCTTCATGGTCATGGCTCAACTTGATAGTCCTTAAGTCCGTATTGAGGATAGCTTTATGCTGGGCCAACCAATTCATGCCTAGTATCACATCTATATCTTGGCATTTTAAGACAATCATGTTGGTGGGAAAATCTCGTTCAGGCAATGTTACTGGCACATGGAAGGCTATTTCCTTAGTAAATATTTATCCCCCAGGCGAATGGATGATAAACCCTTCCCTTGATTCAGTGCAATGAATGCAATATTTTTCCACAAATTTCTTGCTTATGAATGTATGCGAAGCACCAGAATCAAAGAGAATGACTGCTGGGTGATTGGCCACAAGGAATGTACCCATCATTACCGGCTCTCCTTCCGGTGTAGTGGCCACTTGCGTGGAATAAATTTGCCCAGTCTTCTTCACATTTTTGCCTGCTGAATTATTTGCCACGTTCCCTTTGGCTTGATTTGAGCTCCCTGAGTTCTGCTGATTGTTGGACTTATTCTGCCTCGGATATGGGCAGTATTTGATAAAATGACCAGACTTCCCACAGTTGAAGCAGCCAGTTGAGGAACTAGGGAGGGCGGGGAAACGAGCACCAGGGGCACTCGGCTGATTTGTAGAAGTGGGGGCAATGGTAGGACAAATGAAAACAGGCTATCTAAATGGATAGGAGGGTGGACGAGGCGAAGAACGATTCTGATTGAAAGGTCGGATTACCAACCTTGTTCGCTTCTCAGGTCCCTGATTGGACCTGTCACCTCCAAATCCCTAGGATTTTCCTTGGCCTTTATTCTTTGCTTCTACTGCCAGCGCCGTGCTGACAGCCCTGTTGTATGTAAGATCTAGGCAGGTGGCCATTTTCCTTTAGAGCCGGTCGTTGAGTCCTCTCGTGAAGCAATTCTTCTTTTTAGGTCAGTATTTACTTGATCAATCACATATTGGGATAAATGGTTAAACTTGTTGAGATACTGCATCACATTATCCCCTCCTTGTTTTAGTCGAATGAATTTCTCTTATTTCATGTCAAGCACTCCTTCTGGAATATAGTGCTCACGGAATGCCAATTTAAATTCATCCCAAGTGACCTAATGTCCAGCTTGTTGAATCGCCACAAAATTTCACCATCAGGTACTGGTAGGACCTCTTAGTTGTTGGGCGGCGAACAACGGCTTCTTAATCCAAACTTCTGCTCCATTACCCTAATCCACTCATCATCTTCAAGAGGATCTTCAGCTTTAACAAAGAGTGGGGGACGTGTTTCAGAGAAGTCAAGGTATCAGGTTTCACGCGGTCCCTGGGTAGGAGCCCTTCCGCCTTGCTGCTGGAATTGCTTACACGCCATTTCACGTAGGAAGCGGGTATTATCGGTAGTCACATTAACCAAGGCAGCGATAGCCTCAGCCAGTGTTGGTGGTATAGGTGGTGGATTAGGAGTATCTTCCCGACCACGGGAAGTACCCGCACCATCCTGCGCACGAGTCCTGGATGGCATATGAGGCAAAGAAACATTTGGGAAAAATATAACATGCTGATACACACCATCATTTTACATTACCAAGATGTAATGATATAGACTCAAGTGTACAACATGACTGCATTACTTATTTTACATAGGTATAGTTCCTACACTATACTAGTCTAGTCTTCATCGTCCTTGGTTTCTTCATTTCCTACCGTGGGAGACCGATCATCAGCCAGGTTCATGGAAGGAGGAGGCCTAAAAAGGTCTAGCTCTTCATCAGTTCCTTCACCTGCTGTTCTTGATGGACCGACTCCCATTGGAACAGGGTCAGAAGGTACGCCCGAGTGCAGTCGCGAATACAGTACATGCACTTCCTCATGTAGAGTATTGTAGTATACGTGCAAGTTGTCAAGGGCCGCACTAAGCTCGGTCACACGAGCACGAGCTTTGGCTTCCCGATCCCAAGAAACCGAACGCGAGTTGACGGCCCAATTGACCGCCAGATCTCGTTCAGCAAGCTCGTCATGCAGACGTCTGATGTCAGCTGCCAACTCATTTATACGCTGACCATCTTCTGCCCACACCCTGTTTCCGTGACGTAACTCCATCCGAAGCTGTTCCACTTGGGCTTCTAAGTCTATGATTGGATTGTTGCTACCGCTGCTACTCCCTTCATGTCTTGGAGCCAACTGATGACGAGGCACGCCAATAGGTCCAGTGGAGTTGCACGCGGTTTTCCTCGTACGCGGCATATTTCCATAAGGGTAAAATTTATTATTGTAGTTTTAAACATGATGCATGCATAATTACATAATCAACCTTTGTTGATCCTACTTCCTATATATTGCACTTTATTACCTTGTCTTACAGGATGAGGGCTTCCAGAAAATGATAGGGTAAGAATGAAAGAAATTTCCTTAGATAAGTATTTGAAAATTCTTTTGAAATGCTTCATAATATCTGAAGAGATGGGCTTTGCTCCGATACCAACTGTGACAGAACCTTCCAAGTCATTAGGCCCACCTATAGTTGTCCTTGTCCAATGGACCTTGGGCAACTTTGTAGATGCACATAATCACTTGACAAGTTCGGTATCTGTATCCTTTTCCTTTCCCAAGAGCGTTTCACCCATCATGTAGATATTACAACACATCAGAGGAACGAATAAGCGGAAGCGAATTACAATAACTTAATTTACATTTAAAATATAGAAGGAGTATTACTATTACATCACCAGGTTATAAGAGTGCATAAGTATTATTATTACAAACTTGGGAGGCAAAAACCCCTCCCGCATAAAAGTATATTGTTTTTCAAAATGAAGGACCACGTCCTTCTGCAACCACGTTACTGTTGAGGCTCATCTTTGGGCACCACGTCCTTGGGCACCACCTTAGTGCAAAAATAGCAGAATTCTGCCGTTTCCTCACCTACAACAACATGGGTTCGAAAACCCTGAGTACGAAGTGTACTTTCGCAAGTCTTACCCGTCAAAATAAAAGACTCTCAAGGATATGCTGGCTTAAGGGAGTCAAGGTAAGGCTTAATCAAGAATCAAGACTCTGTTTGCAAAAATGCTTATTAATAGTGGATCCTTAAAAATCCAGTTTTATTAGCCAGTTAAGTCATTACCTGTCACTAGAGTTCTTTCTACCCTAGTTCAAGCACTTGGCCTATGCTAGCCATCCTTTTATCAACCTCTTTTTATTCACTGGAATGCTACGTGTAGGGCAATGACCAAGTCTTCATGTCCGAGAAGTAACGACGATCCGAATCGATTAATACCCAGTTGGGGATCTCCAATCACACGACATATGTAGCACTTAACCCTTGCATATGTCAACTTGCCACCAGTGTTCTTAAGACCAGAACGGGTTCATGCCAACCGAGAGCACAGATACACTACTGTCCAGCCTCTTGCCACAAAGGGTACACGCTACTCTCGTCATCTCTCCACACCCATTGCATGTTGGACTTTCTGGTATTAGTCCGCCAAAGGCAAAGCTTACCCATGATGAGGCATGTGACCAGTTAAAAGGTCCTCAATCATCAAGCCTACATCGAGACAATCCTTAATCGACTCAGACAGAGACACGACACCGAGAGTCTCTTCTCATACAAGTCACCCACTCGGTCTCAGCTTTATCATTTAAAACCCAAAGTTTGGTACCTGGTAGAGGTACATCCTTTCCGATGTTGAACCCATCATGGCCATGATGGATTCACCATCAAGTTTTATTTTTGAAAACATCCCATCCATTGTGAAGCATCACCTTTTGTTTTAAAACAAAACATTTGTTTTTCTAAAGCAGGACTAAGCGTAAGAAAATCCTTTTAAGAAAAATAGGTAATCAAGGAATGGTAAACAGTTCCAAGGGAGGAAATGCATCAATTGGTTTAACACCTAACTCCTATCACCTAATGCATCATTCAAGTGATAAAGAGTTTAAAATAGCAAGGAGGTGGCAAATGCACCGGGGCTTGCCTTGTTTTGTAGGAGAGTTGGGCTTTGTTCCACAAATATCAAAATAGAAACAGTTCCCGGCAGGTGGGATTTCTGTCGATGGAGTAGTCTCTTCCTCTTCAACAGTTATTTCTTCTTCGTTCTCTATACATAGTCATATATAACCATGATTGCTCATGTAATGCTTATAAAAATGCAATAATAGAAAAGATGTATCAAGTTGTATCTTGAATACAACTTTCCTTCACGGTGCTCCAGGGAAACTAGGGTTTTCTGAGTCAATATCCTAGTAGGGTTAGACAGTTTTACCCTAAGGAGCTAGGGTTTCTGGTTTAGGCATCAGACAATGTCCAAAGCATATCAAACTTTACTCATGGGATCTAAATATCATATTAAACTTATCCAAAAAGTTTGGTGATTTTTGAAGTCATTAAATAATTCCTAAAATTCCAGAGGTATAGGTTTAAGCTCTTTTAAATACTGATTAATTCCTTGTTTGGACTAAAAATACTAGAACTATTTTTATTAAATACTAGAGAAGTCTAGGAGTCCTACAAAATTAGTCTCATATTTTTATCATTTTTCTATACTTTTCTATGGATTTCCTAAGTCTGGTAGAAAAGAAAAAAAGGAAAATAATGAACAGTGTTGGGATGTAAACTAGCCCAAGTCAGCCCCTATCTGGGCGAAAACGCGCCCGTGCGTGCCCGCCCTGGCGTTTTTGTGCAAAGGTCCTGAGAAATTCAAAAAAAAAACAAAAACACACTCACACACTGTTTCTATGTGTCGCTGACAATTACAAAACCCCCCATACTTCTATTTCTTCACAATTCTTGGTCCACGACGGGACCATGCCGAACGCCTGGCCGGAGCTACGATTTCACGGCGATGGCGACCCGGACAGAGAGCAACAAGCTCATAAACATCAAGCACAAGTCTATCCGAGCAAAAACCCTCACTTAATTTGAAAGATTTGACCCTAATTGGAGCTTGTTCATGGTCACGACAGCGGAAAGACCATGGTGATCGCGTTCTGGACAACTAACGACAGTGATGCTAAAATTGAAGCTCGGGTGAGCTTCACGGGTTCACTAGAGACTATGTACACGTTTGAATTTGGATTGAACGGGGATGGGAGAGTGGGTCAACAGAGAGGGTGTCCGCGGTGACGTTCTACGGGGTGACTTGGTGTTCCATGGTTTAGGCTTCGGTAAAGTTCAATTGGCTGACATCGTGAGCGACACGGGGCTAAAGGCAAGCTAAAGCAAGAGGCAAATGGGTAGGTACTGACACGAGGAGGGCTAGCCACGGATGGGTCCATCACGGTGACGGAAGTGACCGATCAAATGGAAATCTGATGATCTCCGATGATGGTGGATAAAACAGGATGGCTAGTGAGCCGTTAGCTTCATAACTAAGAGACGAAGAGCAGTGCACGGTCAATTTGGATGACGGGGGTGAGGGCACGGTGAATTTATAGGTCTGGTGATCTATGGCGACGGCCAAGGTGATAACCTTCACCGGATTTTGCTAGCAATCAACGACAACATCGGGCGCGGTCCTTTTTCTAGGGGTTTGACAAGTCTCGCCGCGATAGTAACGCGGTCAAATTGACGATGCCGTGGATGAAAGGAGGGAAGCGGCACCGGTGACCAGGCACCACTGCAAAGATCAGTGGTCGCGTGGCAACAGGGATAGTTGCCCTCCACCGCTGCGATCTTACCCAATTCGTGAATATCGTCACGAAGAGATGCCTGTAGAGCGCCTAACCGGAACATGGCACGAATCGCAACGTGGATCAGCACCGGCGGCGAGGTGCTCCGCACTAGAGATATTTCTGGTACTGTAGTATCGCGATTGTTCTTCAGAGAAACTGACAGAGCACAATTAGAGGAAATTTTCTCCAAAATTTAAGTGGCAACTTCATCACCCATCTGCATCAAAGTTGTGGATCTATAAACCATCTTTAATTTTGCTATAGCATCCCCAGCTGAATTCCTACTGGATGCTACTCAAAATTGATACTAAAATTCTACTAATGTCACTGGTGGCCAAAAATTCAGTTCGAGAGTTGGCTGACAGCCCAATTTCAAGCCTATTTATCTCTCATTTATGTGCAACACTAGTGCTTGGTCACTTAATCAAATTTGTTCTCCTTACATAGCACTACAAATTTGCTATACTGACCAATAGAAAAATCCTCAAGAACCCTGAGATGTAGAGCTCCAAAGTCAGCCCTATTCAACTGATTTTGGACTTAGGCACATGAGAGGCACAGGGTGCCTTTTTGCAAATAAACCCAAATCCCATAATTTGATTTGCAAATCCTCAAATGTGTGAAACATATGATTTGTGGTGCTCTAATACTTTGGTTTTTGCACTTGGGTCCAAAAGTGCACAAAATTTACACTTAACGCACTAGGGTTCTTGTTTAGGGTTTTTCAGGGGTCTTTCCAGGGTTTTTAGCACTTTAGGGTTTTAGTGTCACTAAAGTCCTTCAAATTTGATATCCTATGATCATGTCTCTTAAGGTTTTCACATATTTGGGCTTCACTTATATCCATAAGCCTTGATCTGAAGTTAAGCACTTTACCCTAGGGTTAACGACACATCAAGTCATATTAGTACAACTTGATTGAAATTTTTACCTAGTGAATGCACTCTTGGTGTAACAAACACATGATATGCCCATGCACATGATGTTATGCTCAAGTTTTAGTGACAGTAACACTAGGGGTGTTACTGTGACCAACAATCATATACATATACACAAAGCACCATTCAACGATGGGTCCCACAATACAGAACGTCTCGCTATTCTAGTGAAGGGAAGGTGTTTTTTCGGACCTTCGGCTAAAGGCCTTCGTTCATGTCGCAGTCTGAATTTGTTATAAAGAAACAAACTAATACTTTGAGGGGTTACTGTTGGGGGCCTTCTTCTTCCGAAGGTCCTCAAAAACACGGCTAACCAATTGCTTTCAGCATACTACTAAATATTACAGGAGCTTTGTCACCAGAAAAGCTTCGACATAACTCAAGAAAAGTATGACGAAGCAAGCTTCATCACGATGAAATAGGAAGACCATGTAGGGAGAATGTGTTGTTCAAGTTATTGAATACAAATGACGATACTGTCTTTGTGACATTTGTAAACCCTGTATGTAATTATTAAGGGCATGAATGTAATAACGTATGAAGCTGTATGATTGCCTATAAATAGATGAACAGTACCCCCATACTGATCACGCTGGATTGTAATTGTCCTCGCGTCATCACCTTCAAACAAGCCGAAGGTATCAATGTAATATAAACTTTGACAGTGCTTGTACATTTATTATGAAATAAATATGTGGTATGACATCACGTCTCGCAAGTATATTTTCATATTTGAGAATGATGAGGACTTGTTATTCATGACCTTCATCTAAGATTCATTAAACCCGAGAGGAATATATGCAAATGTGTTGCCTTGCTCTTGATTCGCAACAATTGAGAACAAGTGACCAACAGTAAGGAAATAATATTAGAGTTAATGTAGTATGTGTTTTGTTATGGCGGCATGTAACACCCTGAATTTAGGTGTATAAAATTTCTTTCCCAATATCCACCAAATTCAGATGTTACTCTCTCTCTTCCTTACTTCTCTTTTCTTTTTCATATGAAGTAGTGAAGAATTATTTTATTTTATATCAAGGTGTGAGCCTAGTAGAATAAAACCCTAGGGAAGTTTCGATGGTTGCATCATGCTAGAGTGCATATTTCTTTTGATTGATGAATTTGCTTGTTGTGAATCCTTCTCAGTTGTGAGTTTGTGCTCGAGCTTGGAATTAAAGAAAGAGAGAAAGGGAAAAGCCCACCCTAGCTTCCCCCAAGCCAGCCTGCTCTCCTGGGCTAGCGCGAGCGCAGCCCAGCGCCCTTCCCCGGTGGTCTGTACGCACGGCCCACCCTCCCTGGCCAACTCCCGCGCCTACCCCTTGGCCTAGCCTCTCCCCCCATGCAATCCCTGCCCTGGCCCATCTCAACCGCATGGCCCAGCGCGCTGGCAGCCCACGCTCCTGCCATCCCGCGCGCCTGGCTAGCCTAGCACGCCCCTAGCCACCCCGCGCGTGGCGGTCATGCCCAGGCCACAGCAGGCAAGGTGCTGCCCCTGGCAGTAGGGCCCAGCAGCTAGCCCATGCGAGTGGAGGCACTCGCCTGCGCAGCACGACCCACCGCACTAGCCATCGTCCTCAACTGCTGCCTTCATTTCCTCCTGCTTCCCCCGACTGCGATGTGGGATTTAAAAACTGTCGCGATTTGTGTAGAAAAAGGGAACCCCTCCCTTCCCTAGGCGTCTACGCCCCCTCCTCCCTGTCCTTCTTCCCCAATGATGACCCCTACCGAGCTGCCCAGTCCGCCTGGTGCCGTCGCAGCGCTCGCCGTCGTGCAGGAAGCTTGAAATCACCCTCGCCTCCTCGGAGCTGCTCATCGCGCCACCAGACCGACGTCTGCTCATCGCCGCCGTGCAAGTAAGCTCCATGGCATCCCCCCACCTTGTCCTAGCGAGCTCATCCTACATTGCGCCACTGACAAACCATCGTGCAGGCTTCTAGCCCGAGCCGCCTCATGGCTGGCGCAACCATGGCTTGCCGAGCTCTCCTGCGTGCGCACTGTCAGTCGGCCCGGCCAGCTGCACCTTTGCTGACCCAGTCCGGCCATCGGCGAGCCGCCGCGCCTTCCCAGGCGCACTGCTGCTGGCGCCGTGGTCCTGCTCGGCCTCCATAGCTTGGCCGCGCACCGCTCTGGTGAGCTGCCAAACTCTGCTCCTGGTCGGCGTTGCCCGATGAAGATAGTCCTTCGCGTGAATCGTTTTTCGCGCGGTTTAAAAAAATCGTTTCTCCACACTGTCGGTTATTTAAAATTACAGTTCGATCGAACCAAACCTATAATTTTAATTATGCGTTTGTGAATACCTGTTAATGTGTGGACGCCAACTTAAATGTCGTGTTTAAGATGTAGTTAGTATGAATACGACATAATTTAGCAGTACTCGTGTGTCACGTTGTTTATAAATTCATTATATGTTTAAATGGAGTCTCATGCGTCATAAACTCGTTTCGGTCGCGTCAACCCTGTTGTAGTGTCAATTTCATATTAGTAACATTATTTTGTCACGACACAAGTTTTAATTAATTAGTTAATTAATTGTTCATCCGATATTTATTAGAATATCAATTTAAATAAAACTAATTTTATAGCTTTATTTGTGTCTTTATAAATACAGAGTAATGTAGTTAATGTCAACACACATGTCTTAAATTGATACTCGTTCATAATAAACACGACATCCGTTATTGATCCTCACGTGTTGTTCGTGCACGTCGTCGCCTCGCTGTAGTGTTTGCGAGTTTGCATCTTGCACAGTGGCCTGCGCACTGCTTGTGAGTTGTCGCGCGTACCGCTCGTGCTATCTGCATGTATCATTGTTGCTGTTCACGTGCGGTTCTCGCACGCTGACGCGTGCCACATTGTTTAAATTCCGCGAACCATTAAATATCCAATATATTTGTGTAGCAATCCGTTTCGACTTATTTCTCTTACGTTACCTTCGTAAAGCTATATTAACGATGTATTAGGTAACATTACTTTATCATCATGCACATTCTAATATTAATTAATTGGTTATCCATTTATCTGACAGTTATTAAAGTAGCTATCTAATTGAACTAATTTATAGTTTTAGTTGCACTTTATAAATACCAATTAATATGATTACGCCTACTCGAATATTTTCGAACTAATACTTGCTTAGTATAAACACATCCTCTATTTAATATTTTATCATCTATCGCGCACGCTGTTCCGCATGCGGTAGTGTGCTGCTTCGCGCGTCGTTCGTGCTGGTCGCGCACACTGTTTCGTGCATCGTTCAAGTGCTATGTCGCGCATGTCCGCACGTCGTTCCACACACTGTCGTGCTGTTTCGCGCATCATAAATTCGCCTCGCTTAGAATCTTTCGTTTTAGTTAAATTACTTATTTAACTGAAAAATGTTAGTGTAGCAGGTTAATTAAAACTAAATATTAGACATTATTTATATTTTATAATGTCGAATTATAGGTTATAGTTATTCTTGTTTGGCGTAAACACGCTAACTTCTAGACCGTAGCTCCGATTATCGCGGTTCTTTTCCTCGTGTGTCCGTAGAAGCGATCTCTATTTTATATTACATGTTTTTATCATGTTTTCCTTTGTATGGTGTAATGTTATTATGCATGTATATGTTTGTATGTTTATGCCTGTTCGTATTCACTGCGCGTCGTGAACAGATTGCGATCCATTTTCGTGCTTTGAGGAATCGACGATTAAGCCTTGGCGAGCAAGTGACCAGGCTCTTCGAGTTCTACAAAGTTGAAGACCCTGAGCATCGTTTTGGTGAAGGCAAGTGTCCTTTGACCCTTTATGTTCTATTTACTTTATAATTCACTGTCCCACATACCATGATCAACCTAAGGATTGACTAGCTTTCTATTTACCATGTCCTTGATTACCTTTTGGGTTACTATGGTTAGCTTCATGCTACTGCATTACTTTAATCAATGAACATGATGAGAACATTTTTGATACATTGATGTTATCTTGATTATGATGATGAACTTGTGATACTTTAGGGGACTCAGGCTGTTTCCTGAGTACCTCTCCATAAGGACCTGTTCGTTGAGAGACCACCTGGGAAAACAGTGCAAACATGAGGGTGGTTTGGGACGTCCTTGGCCATGTAATTAGGGAAGTCTTATGTTGGGTGTTGGTTTTGGTCATTGGGGACAGAGGCATCTATTATGGCTCTTATATTCTCGCTCAGGGATCTAGGTACGAGCATCGTTCCACGGCTTTTTCCCATGGGTGGAGGTATAGGTTTTGGTATGTCAGATGGTCTCTATGCAGTGGTCGCATTTGTTATGGCTCCTATATTCTCGCTCAGGGATCTAGGTACGGGCATCGTCCCACGACTTTTTCCTGAGGGCGGAGGTATAGGTTTTGGGACATCAGATGGACTTTATGCAGTGCTCATTTCCAACATCCGCATAGTGAGGACCCTAGGGAATAGCCACATAGTGATACCCTGCCAGATCACCTTGGAAGTTATCAATGGGGAGTAGTGCTCTTCGGGCAGAAAGGGAATCACTGCTCATGGGTAAAGTGTGCAACATCTGCAGAGTGTAATGAAACTCATATATCAGTCGTGCTCACGGTTAAGAGTCGCCTTGGGATCCTATTTGATTAGAGATGTAGATGATGTGAGATATAATTGTTCTATTGATGGTTTTGGTTCGATGATGATAATGATGCTTTCTCGACGAGGAAATTGTTCATGGGTTAGTTATTGCTAAAACTTAGCTTCTACTAATAATAAATACCTGACGAACTAAAAACATCTGCTATGATCCTAACCCCACATAAAGCTAGTCCACCTCAGCCAAATGAGACATTTGCTGAGTACGTTGATGTGTACTCACCCTTGCTTTCACAAAACACCAGGTTGCCTTTCGTGTAACCTATGCTTAGGTAAAGAAGAAGAAGAAAGTGTCGAGGCAGATCTCCAGGAGTTCCAGGACTTCGATGAGTTTGAGGATTAGGCTAGCGACCTCCCCCAGATAGCTGCTTGTGGTGGGTTTATTTACGTTGGCTATGTTTCTACTATGTGCATTTTGATTTATATTATAAAAATGACTCTAGTCTTTAATATTATTACTTACTCTTTATTATTATTCGAAGCATTGTGCTATGATGAGTCATTTATGTAATCGCTGTGTACGTGAATTTCTGATCCTGGCACGTACATGGTTCGCATTCGGTTTACCTTCCGAAATCAGGTGTGACTTAAGTGGTATCAAAGCCTTGCTGACTGTAGGACCGCTATTCTAGAGTAGCATTGGCCGTTTTAAGGACTTATTGACTATTGCTTCAACTCATCCTTGTTGCCACTTCAAAATATTAGCCACATCGGCTAATTCTATGTTATGCTTCTATATATCACCTTGCCAAATGTATTTTATTCTAATATTGTCTATGCTTCACCTATTCAGTCTATTAGATCTGATCTCACTCTTGTGCTTATGACATCTTTGTAGATGACCCCTGACCATAGCCTTTAGTCTTTTGCGATTCTTTCCTCTTCCATTATTAAATTGCTACCATTTGACCATCTCTATTCACTGGGTATTGACATGCTCGTGCTCCTAGACTCTTCAATACTCTTGTTTCAAATACTTACATATGAATTTCTACTGCCTACTTAAACATTTCAGTTTATATGTCCATGAACTTCTTGTCTTTTGAGACCCCTTCCTATTCCGTTGTGAAACCGCCATCTTTTGACTTTTTCTATTCTCTTGGTATTGGTACGCTCGTACCATTGAAATCTTGCATACTCTTATTTTATATATGCTTACCTTGATATCCCAATGTCTGTCTAAGACATTTGGGTTAACATGCTTTTGATCACCCTTATTTCTTGATGATCCTTGAGCGACTATTCTATTTCGCACATCCTTGATGATCTCATCGTTTCCTTATAACTTCTCTCGGCAATAATTTCTGTTACTTCAACCATTTTGTTGGAACCTTACCTATCTTACCCTTAATTGTTTCCTCTACTTTGCTATTTCATGAGCCTTACCTTAATTCTATACGTTGTTATGCTTTTTATTGATATCATCTTTACCTTTGTCATCTCTACATCTCACCTTGCTGCTTATTTTATACCTACCCTCTAAAATCTTCTCTCTTTCATCTCAATTTGAGAGTTGTATTTTACCCATTTTCCTTTGGATGTGTCCTATTCTTTGCTGCTTGCGGACTTTCAACTCCATCGTTTAATGTGTTTTGTTCGCTATCGCCTTTACCCTTGTGATCCTACCTTAATGCTTGTCGTATGTCTGCCACTTAAAACCCCTCTTCCATCTAGATTTGAGAGAAGTGTTTTACTTATCCCACCCTTGGTCGGAACCTCATCTTTGCTAGGTTTGAGTCTTATCTTAACTCCATTGTTTGTTGTACTCATACCACTGGGTCTTCAATGCCTTCATCTTTTACCCTTGTCAGTTATCGTCTTTGACCACTGCGATATTTATGTCTTCTACCTAAATTCTTACCTTGAACTTATCATTTAAAAGCCTCCCCTTTCTTTCAACCCAGTTTGAGAGCTGTGAGTTACCTATCTCTCCCTTCATTTCTTTTCACTCCTTGTTGACTTACAAGTTCTGTCCCGATTCCATCCTTTGATGTGTTTTTATTTGCTATCACCATTCCCTTGTCATCTATCGATCTTACCTTGACATTTATATCTATTCATGCTCTTTAAAAATCCCCTCTCTTCCACCTCCATTTGTGACTGGCAATTTACTTATCAGGCCCTTGGACATACCCTGTCCTTTTCCATTTATAGGTCTTGTCTTAATTCCATCCTTTATAGTACTTATATCCTTTGTTCTTATGACTATTTCCCTACTCTCATATATCCTTGTACATTATCACCTTTAAAACACTCGTGATATCTATGCCCTTGCCTTCCTGCTTACCTTGAACCTACCCTTCGAAGCCTCCTCTTTTCCATCCTTGTTCAGGGATAATGCCTCATCTATTTCATCATTGACTGCTCGCCCTTCTGTGACACCCTGCAAGCTTTGTCTAAAATACACCCTTTGTTGTGTGTTTGTCTGTTATCACCTTAACCCTTGTCATCCCTTGATCTTTACTTTAATGCTTATCCCGTACCTGCATTTTAAAGCCTCCTCTCCTATTTGAGTTTAAGAGTGTTGTCTTACTCATCCCGCTCTTGGTCGTTCCCTTTTCCTCTGTCACGTTGCAAGTCTTAGGTTTTTGTTTGATATCACCCTTACCTTTGAAATCAATAGATCTTGCCTTGATGCTTACCTTAGGTCTGCCTTTTGAAATCTCCTCTTTTCTATCTCATCTAGAGGGTGGTGTTCTACCCATTATGCCCTTGGCCGTATCCTTTTCTTGGTCGCCCACAATGCTTGCTTTAACTCCATCTTTTATGGTGCTTGTGCCCCTATCCTGCACGTCTTGTTCTTCTCCTTTTCCTTTAATAACCTTAGAGAGTAGTTATTCCCTTTTCAAGAAAGACCACCATTTAATTAAAATGAACATATAGCAACGAGATGTTTGTTGTTGTATGCTTGTGCTGTTTGTCTTTGTGTGATGACTGATTTGCTTCTTTGTGATGAGTGTTGATGTGTTGTGGCATTTGGTCCGCAATGACATCAGTTTACTAGCTGAGTGCCATAAAGTTAGGTAGCTAGGTGCTCTCCCTTTCTCTGTTTAATCCATCTATTCTTACCTTTTCTGTCTATACCTTCCTTCTTGCACCTGTCTAGTTGGCATCATACAACCTATCTTAACCAGTCAAGATCAGAGTTGGCAGCATCTTCACCAAGTGCATATCAACGCTCCTGTTAAGGGGGTTAGCCGCTAACCTCGATGATGGCAATGCGATCAACATCAACCAACAAGATCAGAGTGGTGCAGCGGAAGCTTGTGTGGGTCCTAACCCACAGGTCTAAGAAATCCTCAGGAATTGCATCAATTGGCCTCGAGTATCTGAAGGTTAAAGCAACCAGTCCGCAAGTTAAAGTTTCTAGAGTTAAAGTTGAGTTAGAAGAAGCTATGAAAAACCAATGAACCAATCTCATTTTCTTGCTAGCCTCTTCTTGAATCTCGAGGGCGAGATTCTGTTAAGGGGGTTAGATTTGTAACACCCTGAATTTGGGGGTATAAAATTTCTTTCCTAATATCCACCAAATTTAGGTGTTACTCTCTCTCTCTCTCTTCCTTACTTCTCTTTTCTTTTTCATATGAAGTAGCAAAGAATTATTTTATTTTATATCGAGGTGTGAGTCTAGTAGAATAAAACCCTAGGGAAGTTTCGATTGTTGCATCATGCTGGAGTGCATATTTCTTTTGATTGATGAATTTTCTTGTAACGCCCAACTAAAACTTGGGCATGATATCATATGCATTGACATTTAATTATGTATGTTACACCTAGAGTGCATCCAATAGGCTAAAATCTCAAACAAGCTTGTGATGTGATGACATGACTTGATCTTTAACCCCAGGATAGGGTACTTACTTAAGGGCTAGAAGCATGTGGGTGGGTGAGATAACAATTTGAGTATGAACTAAAAGGTTAGTGGAGATGTTCAAAAGAGACTAAACTTAGAGAGTTTGAGTGGCACATAAACCCTAGAACACTCAAAACCCTAATAAGGACCCCAGAAACCCTAATTAGTGCTCGATGAGATGAGATCAATTTCTATACACTTTTGGACCAAAGTGCATATATCAAAGTGGTATAGTAACAAAAATTAAGTAACTTTTACATTTGGAGATTTCCAAGTTTTGTGGAACAAATTGGTGTAAATTGCAAAAAGTCCCAAAGGCACCCATATGGCTTAACTCTAAAAAACAGTTTGATTAGGCTAACTTGGAGTCCTTGTATCTCCTGATCCATGGAGATTTTGCCATAAGTCACTAGAACAAAATTGTAGAGCTACTGTAGTAGTCTAAGTTTGATTAAGTGGTTAAGCCTTGGAGCTACATGGAAATTGGAGAAAAATGGACTTGAAGATGGGCTGTCAATCAAGTATCAGTCTGAAATTCAAACTCACAATTGCATCGGATCAACTTTAGAACCAAGTAGTGCTCGATCCAGTGGATGTTTGACCAAGATCTCTATAACAAAATTAAAGCTGGTATATTGGGCAACAACTTTGATGTATTTGGATTAGTAGTTTGTCACATGAAAATTCGAGAACAAAGCTCTTCAAATCGCCCTGTCAGAATGACTGAACAAGATCACGATGGTATAGTGACTGAAAAATATTAGAGATGCAGTGCATCTCGCCGCCGGTGATCTCCGCGCGATGATTTGCGCCAACCACTGTGATTCGTGCTTGGCTCGGGGAGGATATTACCGAGGGAGTGAAAAGATCAGCGGGGTGCTAGATTGAGCCTGCCTCACCGTACCCACTTGCCCGGCGACGTGGACGTGCGACCATCGCCGTGATTGCCACCGTTCGCTTCGGTTGTGCCACGCCATGAGCCGTGTACCACCTCGCTGTAGGTTTTGTGAGACAGTCACTTACCCCCCTAGACTTTACCCTCACTGAGCGCCATGGTAGCCGTACTCCAGTGACTCACCCTCTCACCGCCATAAGCCCAACCTTGCCCAAATTCATAGCACCGATGATCAATCTCTATAAATTGATGCCCCAGCCTGCTCCGCTATCTTGTTATGAAGCCAGAACACCACTCCTCACTCCCGATCATCCACTATAGCTCGTGAATTCCAAATTTATCCCAAATCGGCTGGAATGCCACCGTGAGACACCTCGCCGTAGCTAGAGAATTCTAGGTCGGTTCATACTTTGGTTTGTGTTCTAGTATCGTTAGGGTCTCTTGCTGCTTGTAAGCTCGACCGATTGAACGCTACCGCGCTAGGTCGATGGGAACAACTCTGCTTGTCCTCGGTATTCGTTGTCGTTGTGGATGGGGGGGATTCCGGGTCAGATTAGCTCAATTAGTACATGGACTAGGATCGTCTTGGATCGGGGATGATGATCCGATACTCAGTTTCGATGGTCATTGCCATTTGAAGCGAGTCCCAGCAAGGGGGGCTGGATGGCAAACGCGTCGTCGTCGAGGACCTATGTCGTGAAGAAATAGAAATAGAGGGGCTTAAGTGCAATGGTCAGAGAAACATATGAATAGTACTTAGGGATTCTTTACCAGTTATTTAAAAGGCTAGGGCCCTCTACGCAAGTTCGCCAGCGCGGGCGCGGGCGTGCTTGCGTGTTCTCCTGTTCGCGGGCCGACTTGGGCCAGAATTGGCCCAACACTATTCATTATTTCTCTTTTTCTTTTTACTAGCAGATTAGGAAATTTGTAGGAAATAGTAGAAATTGGTAAAATCATGAGACCAATTTTGGATAGAAGGGTACATTCTTTTATTTTAGATGGAAGAAACATTTCTTCTATCTAAAATAAAGGAATTTTGCTGATTTATTTATTGCTATATCCAATTTATAGAATTGATATACCATTTAATTGATATCATTTAGCAAAATGAAACACAGCATATGCATCCATCTTTGGGCTCGAGAATTTCATGGTATAGAGATATAATATAAGAAATAGGCTATTAAGTAACTCTAAATGAATTGTGGATACATATGTATCCTTAACATACTGAAACGACTGCCATTATTCGTATCAAACCAATAGCGATTCATAAAAGCTAAATCTTCTAATCCATGGTGGGCCAATAATGAATTTTTTTGCATATGTATTAAGACGCTTGGTCTGATTTCGAAATTGTCTAGAGTTTTTTTGTTGTTTTCATTGCAAAATGATGGATCTCCTTCCGTAAATTTCCAATTATGAGTACGAAAATTGAAAGACATGAAAATTCTCAATTCTTTACGGCGTCTAGGAGATAGATCGAATATTTTTAGGAACAAGAAAATCAGAAGAATATTTTTCTCTATTCACTACCATTCCGCGTCTTCGGCTTCTATTAGTTTCTTTTCTTCTTTAATGCAATAGCTATAGTTTGATATAGAATCCATTTCTCAAAGTAATGGAAACCATTCTCTTATAGGAAATGGTTCAAAAATCGCTATTCCACCTTCTAGGTTTAAGTATCGTGAAAAGTGATACCTGTGAAGATCGTGCATTTCAGTCACATTCAGATCCGTTTTTCGAGTCCATGATATAACCAAATTGGATGGATCTTCCACCTGTTTAGCTAAGAAAGAATAGATGTAGAGGTGGATAATAGATCGATATGAAGATCATGAGCTGCTCCATATTGAAACCGCTAGTAGTCGCGAATATCTCCTTCTTCCCTAACCCAAGTCTCTTCTTTCTTTCCTTGTTCATCCAATAGCTCTCCAAATGGAACCTCAACTTTCATAAACAGGAGCCGAAAGAAGGCAGATTGATGCAAGTGTAATCATTCCACGGACAAAGAAAAGAGTGCATGCATCAGTCTCAGTCTCAAAGCCCTTTGAGGAAAACTGATTACCATTCCTTATTACCTAATTTACTTAAAGTTTTCTGATGCTTAGCCTTGCTTTAGAACACAAAAATGTTTTATTTTAACCAAAAGGTTATGCTTCATATGGGATGGGGATTTTTACAAAGAAAAGACTTGTGATGGTGAATTCATTAGGTCATCATGGGTTCAACATCTGAAAAGAGTACCTCTGTTAGGTACCAAACTTTGGGGTTTTAAGTAATAAAGACGAGACCGGGCGGTTGACTTGCATGAGAAAGGATTCTCGGTGTAGTGTCTCCGTCTGAGTCGCTTAAGGACCGAGCCAATGTAGGCTTGATGATCAAGGACCTTTTAACTGGCCACATGCCTCATCATGGGTAAGCTTTGCCTCGGTCGTACCAATACCAGAAAGGCCACCATGCAATGGGAGTGGAGAGATGGCGAGAGTAGCGTGTACCCTCCGTGGCAAGAGGCTGGACGATGGTGTATCTGTGCTCTCGGTTGTCGTGAACCCATTCTGGTCTTGAGAAACCCGGTGGTGAGTTGACATATGCAAGGGTTAAGTGCTACATATGTCGTGTGGTCGGAGATCCCCAGCCGGGTATTAATCGATTCGGATCACCGTTACTTCTCGAACAATGAAGACTTGGTCACTGCCCTAGAAGTGGTAGAACCGCCCGGATTATTCCGGCTTAAGTGCCTAAGTCACGCCTCAAGGGTCGTAACACACTTAAATCGGAATAACCCGTAAGTCCCTCAGATCTAGTCTGATAAAGCCACTTAACCAGGATCAAATACCACATACTCACTCGAAGGTGAGTCACAGAAGAAACACAATAAAACAGGAAAACCTCAAATTAAAGTACTGGAGTTAGTACATAAATCAGAATTTTCAAGTAAACTAAAATAGTTCATAAGATAAAATGCAGCGGATAATCAATGTCGTTGGTAGCGAGGAATTGGGCGAGGCCTAGCCCACTACTCCTCCGGCTCCTCTCCTGTCGGAGCAGCATCCCACTCGACCGTCCAACCCGGTGGCAGGGTGGTAGGCCAAGTCACACCATCAACCATATCCTGAAGCGTACCTACAAAAATTTTGCCACATGCAAGGCTGAGTATACTAATACTCAGCTAGACTTACCCGATGTGAGGAAACTACTCCTCTACCTCTAGACCATGCAGCTGTTTGGCTGAGGGGTTTGGTTTGCCAAAAGCACTAGATGTCTCTAAAATCAAATTTTAGCTTTTCAAATTCTAGCATCATTATCTTAACTAAGTTTGCTCCTTCTAAACATGCATGGTAACAAGCATTTAGTACATACAAGTTATCTCATGTAACCTCATTTCACTTCTTACTCGATGTAGTACAAGGGGTCAAGCAGTCTCATTAGCTGCGAGAAGCAGACAATTCGAACCGAGTTTTAACCTTGCAAGGTAAACCTAAACACACGCCAACCGTCCCCATCGATTCCCCGTTCGCAGCCAGGCCTCACCGCCTTGGCATTCAATGCTCCACTGACCCCGGCTGCCGCCGTGCAGTGACCGCACTTGTACCCACCATAGCTAGCATGGGAGACCCAGTCTCAGGTCACGTGAGGGATAAAGTCTACGCCCGGATTCACTCAGGTACTAGGTTTACCGGTTACCATATTTCCTGACATGTGTTTAGTACGTTCAAAATCTTGACTCAGGTATCCACACATTAATCCTTAGTTCCTTTTTCCCTTCTCATGGACAAGGCATCCTCCCTGGATCCATGTCCATAGACTAACATAGATCCCGTTATCAAGATGAATACAATCAATTCCTAACCTCGCGCGAGTGCTAGAAAAATCACTGGACTTCTACCGAGATCCTGATTAGCAAGCAGCTACTCAACCTAGCATACTAGTATCCATCTCAAAAAGGATTCCTATGTTCATGCAACTAGAGGTTTCAAGCAATTCCTACACTTAAGTGCACATTACAATCCTATAAACATTAAGTGTAGTAAAGTAGCATATATAGATGCGGTTATGCATAAAATCGGGGCTTGCCTTCAAATGCTGGGGCTGCGGGGAGATCCTTGATGGCAATCTCGGGAGCTGGCTCCTGGTCTTCCCCGTGGATAGCTCCTTGCTCGGGGGTGAGCACGTACTCTCCGTCGGCGAGATTGCAATCTAATGAATACAATGAGTAAGATATATGCATGACATGATATGCAATTATAATTAAGATTTGCTGGGGGGGGGATGATCAATTTAACAAGGTAGGGTTTAATCTTGCTACTTGAAGATTCTTGGGGTATACTTAGCAATTTAGGGTCAAGCTTAGTTAAACTAAGTGGTAAGTCCATTTTGGTGTTTCACTAATTTCCTTTTAATGTCTTAGTGAGAATTTATTAAGATGTCTAGTTGAACTATTTGTAGCGAGGTTTATTTTCCTCTCTTCCTTTCTAATTCTTTTATTCTTTTAAGGTGGGTTTGAACTACAAGTTAACTTAATAAATTTCCAAAAATTCTATAAAAATTACAGTGGCTTTTTACTTGTGTATAAGTTTCGGACTCAAAATTTGGGGTTCAAAAAGTGAGGGTTTCTCTCTGTATAAAATTATCAAATATTAGGGCAGAGGGGGTGTTTTGAACTACAACTCCTTTTTAACAGAGGGTTATATTCTAAGACATATTTTTGCTGGCATCTAGATGTAATAACATGACTTTGTGAAAATTTTTAGCCACTACTACTTATTAGTTATTTTACTATGATTTTCTAAGGTTTCTAGCCAAAGGGGTGCTTCCTACTACCACTATACTTGAAAAATATCAAACAATAGATTTCTAATTTTTCCTATCTTCTTCTTTGTGCAAGAGCAATCATTTTGATGTTTGGAAACTTTTTGCTTAAGGGAAGGGGGTAGGAATTTCTTGAACTAAATGGCCTTTTTCATGAAGTATTGGCAACGGGTATTATTTTGCAGCTTTCAATTGGGTTTTGCATTTTTCTCTGGTGGCCTACTACATTACCTATCTGGTAAAAATTTATTTGCCCATTATTGCACTATTTTTGGTTTGCTCATGATTTAATTGAAATATGGCCCAATATTAAGTTTTATTTGTTTACCCTACTTAAAATGATGGACTGAGGTGTTTATCATTTTTGTAGTGGGGTTCTAGTGGTTACAAGTTCACTGGATTTTTATTAACAATTTTGAAATTGTTTTCATAATTCTAATAATTGTTTTTCTAGTTTGGTTAGTGCTTAATAAAACATTTCACTTTGAATCTGTTCTGGACAAGGGGTCCCTTTATTTTTCCTAGGTTCTCCATTACTTAAGTGGACAGGGAAAAATAATTGCATTCACTGTTCATCATTTTCTAATGCTCTTCTGATTTTCTTACGTTTTGGGCAAAAATGGCTTTTAATAAATAACCTTACTTAAATCTTCAATACTGGGGTGTTCAATATTTTTAAACAGTGCCTAAGGGGGGTTTACACATCTACAAATTTTCTTAAGTTCAACACAGGAGCATAACTATTTTTCTTTAATTTAACAAGGTTTGGTCATTTTCCTTAATCAATTTCAAACTCTAAAATTTAAAACAGAAAGTATAGGGTTCAGTATTTTTAATTGATAGTCCATAATATTTTGAATCCAGCAAATTTGGTTTTGTTAAATTTGGTTGAATATAACTCAAGATATAAATTTTCTAAGTTCTCTGCTGAATTTAAAAAGGTTAAATAGAAATGGATAAAGGAAAAATAGTTTTGCGCTGGGGTCCCTGGCAAAAGATCTTAAACGAATTACAAACAGGTCCCCGGTGCACTATTCACATGAGTCTACGGCTCCGCAGAAAACCCCCTAGGGTTTCTAGAAATTGAACCTGCGGTCCTTCCCTAATGGAACAGTGGCCGCGAAGGAAGAAAGGGGCGGAGGGGCTTACCGGCAGCGAGGCTGCTCCGGTGAGGGGTTGGGTGAGGTCCGGGAGTCTCTGGTGATCACGTCGAGGTATGGGTCGCCGGCTATGGTGGTCGGAGTAGGTCGGTCGGTGTGCGCATGCGGGGGAGCTCATCGGCGACAAGGAATCCGGCCTGCTCACGGCGCCATAATCCGATTGAAAGGGTCAGGGAGCTCCACCAGAGGTCAAGGAAGATATGTGCACGAAGAATTTGAGAATGGCTCACCGGATTGCTCGGTCTACGCGCGACCGCGGGCGATCGAAGTCCGACGAGGACGATCTCGGGTCTCCGGTGAAGTTCTGTCATGTCCGAGGACTTGGAAAGCTTCACGGGCTATTGGCGAAGCTAACCGAGTGGCTAGCGCGGATTGGAAGTGATTGGAGGGAGCTGGCCATGGTGGCTGAGGCTTGGGTGGTGATGGCGGGCGGTGGCTCGGCGTGCTCGGGGCGAATTCTAGTGAACTTTGGCTCGGGCAAGACTTGAGAGCGCGCGGGGAGGTACGACCGAGGCCTAGGGTTGCTTTATAGGCATGGCACGGTGCACGGGCGGTCGTGGACCAGCGAGCGCGTGCGGGCGTGCAGTGCGGAGCGCGGGTGCGCGAACGGGCGTGAACCAGGTATGTTAGCCGATTGGGCGCAAATCTTCGCGAATTTGGGCAAGATCGCTGTGAAGGATTTGTTCCCCTGACTGTGCTTTGTCATTTGTGTGTGGACATCTCGCGGTTTTAGGCTAGGGACAGAGAGTTGTAGCGTCACCAAGGTTCCAGTGTCAGATAGCCGGGTCCCGAGGTCAAACGGTGCCAAAACCATGCCAAACGAATTTGGTTTGTGTCCAAATTTTTCTAGAGCGTGTTCAAGGAAATTTGGCACCACTTTGATATTTGGATCTTTTGGTTTTGAGTTTTGGAAAACAGGGAACGCATTTGATCTTGAAAAAGGGTTCTAAAATTCAGAATTCTGAATTCTGAATTTCCCCATAGGACCTTGGTTCAAGGGCTGATTTGGGGATTTTGGAAAAACCAAATGGCCAAACTTTCTTACTATGTTTTCTTGGTCATTTAGTGTATTAAAACTTTGTTATTTGGGCACAAATCTTCGCGAATTTGGGCAAGATCGCTGTGAAGGATTTGTTCCCCTGACTGTGCTTTGTCATTTGTGTGTGGACATCTCGCGGTTTTAGGCTAGGGACAGAGAGTTGTAGCGTCACCAAGGTTCCAGTGTCAGATAGCCGGGTCCCGAGGTCAAACGGTGCCAAAACCATGCCAAACGAATTTGGTTTGTGTCCAAATTTTTCTAGAGCGTGTTCAAGGAAATTTGGCACCACTTTGATATTTGGATCTTTTGGTTTTGAGTTTTGGAAAACAGGGAACGCATTTGATCTTGAAAAAGGGTTCTAAAATTCAGAATTCAGAATTCTGAATTTCCCCATAGGACCTTGGTTCAAGGGCTGATTTGGGGATTTTGGAAAAACCAAATGGCCAAACTTTCTTACTATGTTTTCTTGGTCATTTAGTGTATTAAAACTTTGTTATTTGGTTCTTACCAAAATCTTGTATTTTTCCCAAGCCTTTTTTCCCAAATTCCCTTTTATGTGCTTAATGGTTCACTTTGGGTTAATTAGGGTTTCAGAGTTCTTCTTACCTTGAGGTCCATGATATGATTAGGAGAATATCATAATATGAAAAAGACTCACTTTAAACCTTGATTATTAGTTTTTGATGTTCATGCCTCTATTTGGTTCACATGTGATAATAGTTCAAGTTAGCTTAAGGAAGAAACCCTAGGTGACATTGGGGTGTCACAGCCTTCCCCCCTTAAAGGAATCTCGTCCCGAGATTCGGGTCAGAGTCCTCCTAGGGTGAAGCGAAGGGTTAAGGCTGGCTTGAAGTGGGTGCTTTATTTGTTAAGGTTCTTCTTGGTAAACTGCTCTTCGAATGTCATTCTCTTTGCAACTTCAGAAGGAAGTCCTTTTAACTTTAGTTCTATAATTAACTCATTCTGATTTAATATCATTTTTTCTAAAATTTAGATTCGAAGGGCAGGAGGAGGGTGTGGTTGGGCATGATTACATACCAATTTCCTTAGGTAGGCAATCGGGGAAGTTGGAACGCAGGAATTCCTCAGTCTCCCAAGTAGCCTCTTCCTCTGAGTGATTACTCCATTGGATCTTATACATCTTGATCGATTTAGCCCAAGTTGATCTTTCTTTGCAATCCAGAATCGTGGAAGGGTACTTTTGGTACGATAGATCCGGCTCTATCTCCAATTCTGGTTCTACTATGATCTCAGTTGGCAATCGAACACACTTCTTCAGGTGGGATACATGGAACACATTGTGGATGGCAGACATTTTTGGAGGTAACTTCAATTTGTATGCCACGGGTCCACATGCTTGTATGATCCCATAAGGTCCAATGTAATGAGGGGCTAACTTGCCTTTGATCCCGAATCTCTGCACTCGCTTGGTGGGTCAAACCTTCAGATATACGAAATCTCCCACCTCAAACTGGAGAGGTTTCCTCCTCTTATCATGGTAACTCTTCTGCCTGGCCTGAGCAGCTTCTAGATTCTTCCTGATTAGTTTGACCTTCCTTTCGGCTTCAGTCACTAAGTCAGGTCTGAAAACTTCTCTTTCTCCAGGCTGAGACCAATTGAGGGGTGTTCTACACCTTCTCCCATAGAGAGCTTCGAAGGGTGCCATCTTTAGGCTAGATTGATAACTGTTGTTATAAGCAAACTCTGCCAAGGAGAGGTGCTTATCCTAGTTCTTGCCACAATCGATTGCATAAGCCCTCAGCATATCTTCAAGAATTTAATTTACCCTCTCGGTCTGACCATCAGTCTGTGGGTGGTAAGCTGAACTTCTGATTAGCTTGGTTCCCAAAGACTCTTGCAGTTGTTCCCAAAATCTGGCAACAATTTGGGCTCCTCGGTCAGAAACAATGGTCCGAGGCAATCCGTGCAAACACATGATCCGGTCAATGTACAACTTTGCATACATTTGAGCCTTATCAGTGGTGTGCACTAGGAGAAAATGTGCCACTTTTGTCACTCGGTCCATAATAACCCAAATCAAAGCATGATGACGAGAGGTGTTGGGCAGACCCACAATGAAATCCATGCTGATGTCATTCCATTTCCATGAAGGTATAGATAGGGGTTGCAAAGCACCAGCTGATTTCAAATGGCTTGCCTTTATCCTCTGACAAGTGTCACATTCTGAGACATATTGGGCTATCTCTCTCTTCATTCTGGTCCACCAATACAAGGGCTTCAGATCATGGTACATTTTGGTGCTCCCTAGATGCATAGAGAATTTGGAGAGATGAGCCTCATCCAAGATTTTCTTCTTGAGATCCTTGCTTTTAGGAACCACCAATCTGCTTTCAAACCACAATATACCCTTTCCATCTTGGCGAAAAAATTTATACTTCTCAGTCTTCTAATGGAGGTTCTCCTTAATAATTTGCACTCCCTTGTCACTGAGCTGGGCCATGATGATCTGGTCTTGCAAAGCTGGCTCAATGGAAATGTGAGACAAAGCACCAGAAGGAATCACTTCAATCTTCATCTTGCTCAACTCATCACACACGGTGTCAATGCGAGAATCCATCATAACACAGTTGCATTGCAACTTCCGACTTAAGGCATCTGCTACCACATTGGCCTTTCTTGGGTGATAATGTACCTCCAGGTCATATTCCTTGATCAGCTCTAGCCATCTTCTCTGCCTCATGTTGAGATCAGCCTGAGTAAAGATATACTTAAGGCTCTTATGATCAGTGAAGATGTTGTAGTGGGTTCCCATCAAATAGTGTCTCCACATTTTCAATGAATGGACCACAGCTGCTAACTAAAAGTCATGATTGGGATAATTCTGCTCATGAGGCATGAGTGCTCTTGGTGCATAAGCAATGACTCGGTTGTCTTGCATCAAGACACAACCCAGTCCAATGCCAGAGGCATCACAATACACATCAAATGGCTTGTTGGTGTCAGGTTGCGCTAACACCGGTGCTGTGGTCAGATGTTGCCTTAATGCATGAAAGGCATCTTCGCACTTCTGACCCCAAACAAACTTGGCTTCTTTCTTCAATAGCTCAGTTATGGGCTTCGCATTTCGAGAGAAATCCGAAATGAATCTTCGGTAATAACCAGCTAATCCCAGAAAACTTCAAATCTAACAGACAGTCGTTGGTGGCTTGCAGTTCATCACCTCTTGCACCTTATCATGATCAATAGCTATACCTGCCTCAGAGGTAATGTGATCAATGAATTTGATCTCCTTTAGCCAAAAATCACACTTTGACAATTTGGCATAAAGATGGTGCTCTCGCAGACGTTGAAGCACTACATGCAAATGCCCGACATGTTCTTCTTCGTTCTTTGAGTACACCAAGATATCATCGATGAAAACCACTACGAACTTGTCCAATTCAGGCATGAAAACAGAATTCATCAGATACATGAAATATGCTGGTGCATTAGTCAGCCCAAAAGACGTCACCAAGAATTCATATAGCCCATATCTGGTCGAGAAAGCAGTCTTCAGAATATCGCTTGCTCGTATCTTGATCTGATGGTAGCTAGAGCGAAGGTCTATCTTGGAAAACACTTTGGCTTTGACCAACTGATCAAAAAGAACATCAATACGAGACAATGGATACTTGTTCTTGATAGTCACCGCATTAAGTGGGCGGTAATCTATACACAGCCTCAAACTTTCATCTTTCTTCTTCACAAACAAGGCAGGACATCCCCAAGACGAAGTATTTGGGCAGATAAAGCTTTTGTCCAGCAATTCTTGCAATTGCTTCTTCAATTCTGTCAACTCAGCGGGTGGCATCCGGTAAGGCCTCTTTGAGATAGGTGTCGTTCCCGGTTGCAACTTGATGGTGAATTCAATATCCCGGTCTGGTGGCATTCCTGGCAATTTATCAAGAAAAACATCTGCATACACACAGACCACTGGAATCTTCTTTAGAGGTAACTCCATCATAGCAAAAGCACATGACTGAGTAGAGTCTTGACTGGGCAGAAACATGGTGAAACTCCCACAGATCAGGGAATTGATTTCCACGATGCGGCTGGCTACATCAAGCACTACTTGGTGTAGGGTCATCCAATTAGCTCCCAGAATAATATCCACATTTTCCAAACCCAAAACAAGAAGGGTGGTTTTGATAATGTGGCTTCCCAATTGAATAGGCACACTTTGGTTTAATTGGTTAGTTGCAATTTTACCCCCAGGTGTGGCTATCATAAATGACCCTTTTGTGTGATAGAAAGGCAGTTGACATTTAGCACTGAACTTTTGGCTAATGAAACTATGAGATGCACCAGAATCAAACAGGATTAAAGTTGGTTGATTATGAACTGAAAAGATACCAGTCATAATGGGGGCTCCCCCAGGTAACTCCTCCAGAGTAGTGAAGTTGAGCTTCCCTTGCCTGACTTGTACCTTCTGCTTTCTTCCCATGTCTTGATTTGGTGTTGGCATCTACCTCTCCTGATTTCTTGGGCAATTCTTAGCATAGTGGCCCACATTGCCACAAGTGAAGCACTTGTTCCCATTGCCCTAGCGGAACTGCTGCTGCTGTGGAGGCTGATTGTTTATTGGAGCGGGAGCTGGAAAATGAGTGGGTGCCGGCTGCTGCTACTGAGGTGGCCGGATCACCCATCTGCCTGCCTACTCCTGAAATCCCCTGCTCTGATTATGAGAAACAATCCTGAACATCTGGGCCTGAGCGGATGGTGCTGCCATTGGTGCCTTTCTCTTCTTCTCTGTCCGGTGAGCTACAATACAATCCTCCTGGGAGATGGCCAGGTTGACCAACTCATTGAAGCTATTAGCCCGAACAGTGTTGAGACGTTCTCGCAGCTTGGTGTTGAGACCCCTGCGGAAGCGGTCTCTCTTCTTCTCATCGGAATCAGCATGATAACTTGCATACTGGCACAGGTCGTTGAAGGCCTGAGCGTACTGCAATATCGTGTGGGCCCTTGATTGAGTGCCAGAAACTCATTCAGCTTGCGATCAAGAATTCCATCTGGAATGTGGTGCCCTCTGAAAGCAGTCTTGAATTCCTCCCAAGACACTTCACGATCAGCAGGTAGCATAGCACGGAAGTGGTCCCACCAAGTCCGAGCAGGGCCATGAAGCTGCTGCGTGGTGAAGCGAGCATTGGTATCATCAGGGCATTCTCCCGTGAGGAGAGGAAACTTGGATTCCACGACGCGTAGCTACACATCGGCATCCAACGGATCCTCTGCCTTGGTGAACAAGGGCGGCTACGTACTCAGGAACTCCTGGTAGGTTGCCGCAGCCGGAGGTCACTGTAGCTGGCCTCCACCACACCGCTGAGGGTGGGGCTAGTGCTGCAAGAGTTGTCGTAGAATCTCATTCTGCTAGGCCATTAGCGCCTACACCGTGGGAGTTGGAGGAGGTGGCGGGGGAACTTGCTCGTTATGCCCGCGACGCTGCCTAGCTGCCATCTGAAAACAGAGGTTGTCGCCATTGTTATCCCAACTCACAATTTTGAACAACATGCTATTATCTCATATGGAAGGAAATTGCCATAATCATAATATTAGGTTCGAATGAAGATAACATGGTTACAAACATCCCATAGATCTCAAAAGTTCATAAGGGTTACATCAATTAGGGGAAGGTACCCATAAGCCTAGTCCAAAATTTGTCATTACTAAGCTTGCGTGGGTTTCTATTCGCCTAAAGCGTCAAAGTGACTGATCAACCCTGAGCAGTGGAAGTGACACTGGATGCGGGTGAAGGGGGCATCGCGGAGGTAGTCCCATTGGCACCAGGGGCTAGTCCTAACTCCTCGGGAGCCTCTTCTCCCTTGCATCTGGCCTCATGGTCCTCCATCTCTAAGTGGTGCATGTCCAGGTGGTCATTAGCTTCTTCGAGTTCCCGCTACACATCATGGAGCTGGTTCTCCAAGTATCAATAGTGTTATCTCGTATCTCCACCTGCTGCTCCAAGGTGGTAATGCGCTGGCTCAGCCTTTCCACCTGTAGGTCCTTCTCCACCAACTCGGAAGACAAGTTGACCACAAAGTCTTCTCGGCTGTCGAGGGTGAGCTTGGTGGTTTGAGCGATGTTAGCAAGATGTGTCATAGCGTCGCTCTGCAGGGCCTGAAGGCAATATAGTGCACTCATGCACTGAACAGTGACCCTCCCAACCAAGTCAGGATACATTTCCCACACATCCTTCACATGCCTCACACGATTACACCACATGGGGTCATCCTTCTTCTCAGCGGGGAAGAGTCTCAAGGGGTGCACCACCATCTCCAGGGGATGGTAGCCACAGAAAGTTGTCAGAGTCTTCATCGTTGCCGCTTCAGTGGTGTCGTCCATCCTGAATCCAATCGTCTCGGAGTCAAGAGAACACCAACCCGGCTGAAGGGGATGAGCCTCCAAAGTCAGCCAAACTCGGCAACATGGTACCCGATGCTCCTCGTACAACTGCACCGTGTACAAAGGGGGCATAGGGTAACCGACGGAGTTAAGCACTTCCCACAAGATGGAAGGAAAGCCATCGTGAGAAAGGAAGTTAGAGCTGAAACAAGTGTCTCCACCACTGGCGGGGGTGGGTGAAGTCATCTGCGGAAGGGTATCAGATGTAAAGATTATGGTGGAAGGAAGAAAATAAAAGAGCCTGAGTGGTTTAAAAATGAAGCGGTTTAGCTCAAATTTTCACTTCTTTAGTTCTTAATCCTTTTAATTTTATAATGCATGCATGCGAAAAATAACGTCTCGTCTCCGAAATAAAGGGTGCTTCTAGGGCATCCTTTAAAAATCTAAATACTGGCCCACAGGGCCTACTTAATTAGCCACCTATTTCTCCCACTATCCCTAAGGCCTTTCGTCCTAGGTATAGCGGTCTAGTCCTGACGATTCTTATCAGTTTCCAAGCAAGTTTTAGATTTTGAAAATTGGTATTCATGGTTTATTTTCCTTCTCTGTGGCGGTATTTGCTCCAATGCCAGCTGTGGTAGAACCGCCCGGATTATTCCGGCTTAAGTGCCTAAGTCATGCCTCAAGGGCCGTAACACACTTAAATCGGAATAACCCGTCAGTCCCTCAGATCTAATCTAATAAAGCCACTTAACTAGGACCAAATACCACATACTCACTCGAAGGTGAGTCACAGAAGAAACACAATAAAACAGGAAAATCTCAAATTAAAGTACTAGAGTTATTACATAAATCGGAGATTTCAAGTAAACTGAAATAGTTCATAAGATAAGATGCAGCGGATAATCGATGTCGTTGGTAGCGAGGAATTGGGCAAGGCCTAGTCCACTACTCCTCCGGCTCCTCTCTTGTCGGAGCAGCATCCCACTCGACCGTCCAACCCGGTGGTAGGGTGGTAGGCCAAGTCACACCATCAACCACATCCTGAAGCGTACCTGCAAAACTTTTGCCACAAGCAAGGCTGAGTATACTAATACTCAGCTAGACTTAACCGGTGTGAGGAAACTACTCCTCTATCTCTAGACCATGCAGCTGTTTGGCTGAGGGGTTTGGTTTGCCAAAAGCACTAGCTGTCTCTAAAATCAAATTTTAGCTTGTCAAATTCTAGCATCATTATCTTAACTAAGTTTGCTCCTTCTAAGCATGCATGGTAACAAGCATTTAGTACATACAACAAGTTATCTCATGTAATCTCATTTCACTTCTTACTCGATGTAGTACAAGGGGTCAAGCAGTCTCATTAGCTGCGAGAAGCAGACGATTCGAATCGAGTTTTAACCTTGCAAGGTAAACCTAAACACACGACATGTCAGGGCACTCCGTCCCCACACATGTAAACCATCCCCATCGATTCCCCGTTCGCGGCTAGGCCTCACCGCCTTGGCCTACAATGCTCCACTGACCCCGGCTGCCACTGTGCAGTGACCGCACTTGTACCCACCATAGCTAGCATGGGAGACACTGTCTCAAGTCGCGTGAGGGATAAAGTCCACACCCGACTTCACTCAGGTACTAGGTTTACCGGTTACCATATTTCCCGACATGTGTTTAGTACGTTCAAAAGCTTGACTCAGGTATCCACACATTAATCCTTAGTTCCTTTTTCCCGTCTCATGGACAAGGCATCCTCCCTGGATCCAAGTCCATAGACTAACATAGATTCCGTTATCAAGATGAATACAATCAATTCCTGACCTTGCGCGAGTGCTAGAAAAATCACTCGACTTCTACCAAGATCCTGATTAGCAAGCAGCTACTCGACCTAGCATACTAGTATCTATCTCGAAAAGGATTCCTAAGTTCATGCAACTAGAGGTTTCAAGCAATTCCTACACTTAAGTGCACATTACAATCCTACAAACATTAAGTGTAGTAAAGTAGCATATATAGATACGGTTATGCGTAAAACCGGGGCTTGCCTTCAAATGCTGGGGCTGCGGGGAGATCCTCGATGGCAGTCTCGGGAGCTAGCTCCTGGTCTTCCTCATGGACAGCTCCTTGCTCGGGGGTGAGCACGTACTCTCCGTTAGCGAGATTGCAATCTAATGAATGCAATGAGTAAGATATATGCATGGCATGACATGCAATTATAATTAAGATTTGCTGGGGGGGGGGGATGATCAATTTAACAAGGTAGGGCTTAAGCTTGCTACTTGAAGATTCTTGGGGTATACATAGCAATTTAGGGTCAAGCTTAGTTAAACTAAGTGGTAAGTCCATTTTGGTGTTCCACTGATTTCCTTTTAATGTCTTAGTGAGAATTTATTAAGATGTCTAGTTGAACTATTTGGAGCGAGGTTTATTTTCCTCTCTTCCTTTCTAATTCTTTTATTCTTTTAAGGTGGGTTTGGACTACAAGTTAACTTAATAAATTTCCAAAAATTCTGCAAAAAATACAGTGGCTTCTTACTGGTGTATAAGTTTCTGTCTCAAAATTTGGGGTTCAAAAAAGTGAGGGTTTCTCTCTGTATAAAATTATCAAATATTAGGGCAAAGGGGATGTTTTGAACTACAACTCCTTTTTAACAGAGGGTTATTTTCTAAGACATATTTTTGCTGGCATCTAGATGTTATAACATGACTTTGTGCAAATTTTTAGCCACTACTGCTTATTAGTAATTTTACTATGATTTTCTAAAGTTTCTAGCCAAAGGGGTGCTTTCTACTACCACTATACTTGAAGAATATCAAACACTAGATTTCTAATTTTTCCTATCTTCTTTGTGCAAGAGCAATCATTTTGAAGTTTGGCAACTTTTTGATTAAGGGATGGGGGGTAGGAATTTCTTGAACTAATTGGCCTTTTTCGTGAAGTATTGGCAATGGGTATTATTTTGCAGCTTTCAATTGGGTTTTGCATTTTTCTCTGGTGGCCTACTACATTACCTATCTGGTAAAAATTTATTTGCCCATTATTGCACTATTTTTGGTTTGCTCATGATTAAATTGAAATATGGCCCAATATCAAGTTTTATTTGTTTTCCCTACTTAAAATGATGGACTGAGGTGTTTATCATTTTTGTAGTGGGGTTCTAGTGGTTACAAGTCAACTGGATTTTTATTAATAATTTTGAAATTGTTTTCATAATAATTGTTTTTCTTGTTTGGTTAGTGCTTAATAAAACATTTCACTTTAAATCTGTTCTGGACTAGGGGTCGCTTTATTTTTCCTAGGTTCTCCATTACTTAAGTGGACTGGGAAAAATAATTGCATTCACTGTTCATCATTTTCTAATGCCCTTCTGATTTTCTTAAGTTTTGGGCAAAAATGGCTTTTAATAGATAACCTTACTTAAATCTTCAATACTGGGGTGTTCAACATTTTTAAACAGTGCCTAAGAGGGGTTTACACATCTACAAATTTTCTTAAGTTCAGCACAGGAGCATAACTAATTTTCTTTAATTTAACAAGGTTTGGTCATTTTCCTTAATCAATTTCAAACTCTAAAATTTAAAACAGAAAGTATAGGGTTCAGTATTTTTAATTGATAGTCCATAATATTTTGAATCCAACAAAATTAATTTGGTTAAATTTGGTTGAATATAACTCACGATATAAATTTTCTAAATTCTCTGCTGAATTTAAAAAGGTTAAATAGAAATGGATAAAGGAAAACAGTTTTGCGCTGGGGTCCCTGGCGAAAGATCTTAAACGAATTATAGACAGGTCCTCGATGCATTATTAACATGAGTCTACGGCTCTGCAGAAAACCCCCTAGGGTTTCTGGAAATCGAACCCGCGGTCCTTCCCTAATGGAACAGTGGCCGCGGAGGAAGAAAGGGGCAGAGGGGCTTACCGGCGGCGAGGCTGCTCCGGTGAGGGGTCGGGTGAGGTCCAGGAGTCTCTGGCGATCACGTCGAGGTACGGGTCGCCGGCTACAGTGGTCGGAGTAGGTCGGTCCGCGTGCGCAGGCGGGGGAGCTCGTCGGTGGCGAGGAATCCGGCCTGCTCACGGTGCCATAGTCCGATTGAAAGGGTCAGGGATCTCCACCAGAGGTCAAGGAAGATATGTGCACGAAGAATTTGAGAATGGCTCACCGGATTGCTCGGTCTACGTGCGGCCACGGGCGACCGAAGTACGGTGAGGACGATCTCGGGTCTCTAGTGAAGTTCTGCCAGGTCTGAGGACTTGGAAAGCTTCACGGGCTATTAGCAAAGCTAACCGAATGGCCGGCGCGGCTTGGAAGTGATTGGAGGGAGCAGGCCATGGTGACCGAGGCTCGGGTGGTGATGGCGGGCGGTGGCGCGGCGTGCTCGGGGCGAAGTCCAGTGAACTTTGGCTCGGGCAAGACTTGAGAGCGCACAGGGAGGTACGGCCAAGGCCTGGGGCTGCTTTATAGGCACGGCGCGGTGCACGGGCGGTCGTGGACCGGCGAGCACGCGTGGGCGTGCACTGCGGAGCGCGGGTGCGCAAACGGGCGTGAACCAGGTGTGTCAGCTATGGTCGAGCATGTGGAACCGTTGCTTCTACCCGAGTTCTAACGCCGATTGGGCGCAAATTTTCGCGAATTTGGGCAAGATCGCTGTGAAGGATTTGTTCCCCTGACTGTGCTTTGTCGTTTGTGTGTGGACGTCACGCGGTTTTAGGCTAGGGACAGAGAGTTGTAGCATCACCAAGGTGCCAGTGTCAGATAGCCGGGTCCCAAGGTCAAACGGTGCCAAAATCGTGCCAAACAAATTTGGTTTGAGTTCAAATTTTTCCAGAGTGTGTTCAAGGAAATTTGGCACCATTTTGATATTTGGACCTTTTGGTTTCGTGTTTTGGAAAATAGGGAACGCATTTGATCTTGAAAAAGGGTTCTAAAATTCGGAATTCTGAATTCTGAATTTCCCCATAGGACCTTGGTTCAAGGGCTGATTTGGGGATTTTGGAAAAACCAAATGCCCAAACTTTCTGACTATGTTTTGTTGGACATTTAGTGTATTAAAACTTTGTTATTTGGTTCTTACCAAAATCTTGTATTTTTCCCAAGCCTTTTTCCCAAATTCCCTTTTATGTGCTTAATGGTTCACTTTGGGTTAATTAGGGTTTGAGAGTTCTTCTTACCTTGAGGTTCATGATATGATTAGGAGAATCTCTTAAGATGAAAATGACTCACTTTAAACCTTGATTATTAGTTTTTGATGTTCATGCCTCTATTTGGTTTACATGTGATAATAGTTCAAGTTAGCTTAAGGAAGAAACCCTTGGTGACACTGGGGTGTCACAACCTTCCCCCCTTAAAGGAATCTCGTCCCGAGATTCGGGTCGGAGTCCTCCCGGGGTGAAGCGAAGGGTTAAGGCTGGCTTGAAGTGGTTGCTTTATTTGTTAAGGTTCTTCTTGGTAAACTGCTCTTCGAATTTCATTCTCTTTGCAACTTCAGAAGGAAGTCCTTTTAACTTTAGTTCTATAATTAACTCATTCTGATTTAAGATCATTTTTCTGAAATTTAGATTTGAAGGGCAGGAGGAGGGGGTGGTTGGGCATGATTACGCACCAATTTCCTTAGATAGGCAATTGGGGAAGTTGGAACATAGGAATTCCTCAGTCTCCCAAGTAGCCTCTTCCTTTGAGTGATTACTCCATTGGATCTTATACATCTTGATCGATTTAGCCCGAGTTGATCTTTCTTTGCAATCTAGAATCTTGGAAGGGTACTCTTGGTACGATAGATCCGGCTCTATCTCCAATTCTGGTTCTATTATGATCTCATTTGGTAATCGAACACATTTCTTCAGCTAGGATACAAGGAACACATTGTGGATGGCAGACATTTTTGGAGGTAACTTCAATTTGTATGCCACGGGTCCACATGCTTCTATGATCCCATAAGGTCCAATGTAACGAGGGGCTAACTTGCCTTTAATCCCGAATCTCTGCACTCCCTTGGTGGGTGATACCTTCAGATATACGAAATCTCCCACCTTGAACTGGAGAGGTTTCCTCCTCTTATCATGCTAACTCTTCTGCCTGGCCTGAGCAGCTTCTAGATTCTTTCTAATTAGTTTGACCTTCCTTTCGGCTTCAGTCACCAGGTCAGGTCCGAAAACTTCTCTTTCTCCAGGCTGAGACCAATTGAGGGGTGTTCTATACCTTCTCCCATAGAGAGCTTCGAAGGGTGCCATCTTTAGGCTAGATTGATAACTGTTGTTATAAGAAAACTCTGCCAAGGAGAGGTGCTTATCCTAGTTCATGCCACGATCGATTGCACAAGCCCTCAACATATATTCAAGAATTTAATTTACCCTCTCGGTCTGACCATCAGTCTGTGGGTGGTAAGCTGAATTTCTGATTAGCTTGGTTCCTAAAGACTCTTGTAGTTGTTCCCAAAATCTGGCAACAAATTGGGCTCCTCGGTCAGAAACAATGGTCCGGGGCAATCCGTGCAAACAAACGATCCGGTCAATGTACAACTCTGCATACTTTTGAGCCTTATCAAAGGTGTGCACTGGGAGAAAATGTGCCACTTTCGTGAGTCGGTCCATAATAACCCAAATCGAATCATGATGATGAGAGGTGTTGGGCAGACCCACAATGAAATCCATGCTGATGTCATCCCATTTCCATGAAGGTATAGATAGGGGTTGCAAAGCTCCAGCTGATTTCAAATGGCTTTCCTTTATCCTCTGACAGGTGTCACATTCTGAGACATATTGGGCTATCTCCTTCTTCATTCTGGTCCACCAATACAAGGGCTTCAGATCATGGTACATTTTGGTGCTCCCTGGATGCATAGAGAATTTGGAGAGATGAGCCTCATCCAAGATTTTCTTCTTGAGATCCTTGCTTTTAGGAACCACCAATCTGCTTTCAAACCACAATATACCCTTTCCATCTTGGCGAAAATATTTATACTTCTCGTTCTTCTGATGGAGGTTCTCCTTAATAATTTGCACTCCCTTGTCACTAAGCTGGGCCATGATGATCTGGTCTTGCAAAGCTGGCTCAACGGAAATGTGAGACAAAGCACTAGAAGGAATCACTTCAATCTTCATCTTGCTCAACTCATCACACAAGGTGTCAATGCGAGAATCCATCATAACACAGTTGCATTGCAACTTCGGACTCAAGGCATCTGCTACCACATTGGCCTTTCCTAGGTGATAATGTACCACCAGGTCATAATCCTTGATCAGCTCTAGCCATCTTCTCTGCCTCATGTTGAGATCAGCCTGAGTAAAGATATACTTAAGGCTCCTATGATCAGTGATGATGTTGCAGTGGGTTCCCATCAAATAGTGTCTCCACATTTTCAATGCATGGACCACGGCTGCTAACTCCAAGTCATGAGTGGGATAATTCTGCTCATGAGGCCTGAGTGCTCTTGATGCATAAGCAATGACTCGGTTGTCTTGCATCAAGACACAACCCAGTCCAGTGTCAGAGGCATCACAATACACATCAAATGGCTTGCTGCTGTCGGGTTGCGCTAACACCGGTGCTGTGGTTAGATGTTGCCTTAGTGCATGAAAGGCATTGTTGGGGGCCTTCGTCCTCCGAAGGTCCTCAAAAACATGATTTGACAATGTTTTCCAAGTGGATTATGTGAACAGGTATCTTCGGACTCAGAATTATGAACATGAAGTACGGTCAGGACGAAGCCTGAACCAGACGAAGGGGGATTAAAATGGAGGACGGGCTGATTACCAAGCTCCACGAAGGATGGTGCACAGCCGAAGCTGTGCGCAGGGAAGCTTCGTCGCGATAGCAGAGAAGGGAACCGACTTAAAGATGAAAAGACTACTTGGGCCTTGACAGTTTTCCATAAGTCATTAGCAAATGTAATGGTCATGAATGTAATTTTACGTGGGCTGCGTCCCGCGTCTATAAATAGATGAACAGTACTCCCGTACTGTTCACGCTGACTTGGCATTTGCTTTTGCGTCACGCTTGTACTCTTTACCTTCTCTCAGGACCGAAGGTACATTTGTAATTAGAAATCATTTCTATTTTTCCATGTTAATAAAATAGAAATGATTCTATGATGATGTTTATATTATATTTCATGCTGTATATGAATCCTTCGTCATTACTTGTTATATTTACGAAGGTATGTCTCTTGTGACCTTCGTCCGAAACTCATTATTTCTCGAAGGGGGATAATGTTTTGAAGGACGAAGGACTTTAACACTTAACACTTTTTATGTTGCCTTGTTCTTAACTCTTAGCATTTGAGAACAAGTCCCCAACATTGGCGCCCACCTCCGGTGAACTCACTTCCACTTCGAGTTTTTTGAACACCTTCGGAAGCTATAGACCCTCGCTATGGCGCCGAAGAAAGCTTCAGCGACTGGGGCTACAGCACTGCAACCGCTGGACCCCAACAAGGAGACCGTCTCTCTTCGGGAGGCCCGAAGCCAGAAGAGGAAGGCCGCCAGCCCGACGCTTCAGGAGGATGAACTAGACCAAGAGATCAGGGATATGGAGATGCTTCATCAACAGGTGCAGAGGAAAAAGGAAAAGATGGCCAGGCTAGCTGAGCTGCAAAGGCAGATAGACGAAGCTTCTGAAGAAGTTCGTCATCTTACCCATGATGAGCAGAACCGAAGGCCTCAACAAAAAGACCTTCATCAGGAGGGCTTCTTCAACGAAGATGACTGGTATGACAATTTCCATCATGGAAATTTTGTTTTCGATGATGCCTCTCCTCTGTCCGCTGAGCTGCAGGCTACACCCTGGCCTCCATCCTATAAGCCACCCCAGCTTCCTATGTTCGACGGCCACTCAGACCCGAAGCAGTTCTTGATGAGCTACGAAGCAACAGTGTCTTCGTATGGGGGCAATGCTGCAGTCATGGCAAAGTCTTTCGTTATGGCCGTCAGGAGTGTTGCTCAGACCTGGTATTCCTCCCTTCGACCAGGAACGATCACCTCATGGCAGAAGCTGAAGGATATGTTGTTAACCAGCTTTCAAGGATTTCAGACGAAGCCGGTCACTGCTCAAGCCTTGTTCCAGTGCACTCAGGATCATGAAGAATACCTTCAGGCGTATGTCAGAAGGTTCTTGCGTTTGAGGGCGCAGGCACCAACGGTGCCCAATGAAATTGTCATCGAAGCCATGATCAAGGGGCTTCGTCCTGGACCTGCAGCTCAATACTTTGCTAGGAAGCCTCCTCAGACTCTGGAGAAGCTGCTCCAAAAGATGGACGAGTACATTCGTGCCGATAATGACTTTCGCCAAAGAAGGGAGGAGGCCTTCAGATTTTCTGAGATGACCAGGGGCTTCGGAGGAAGATTCTATCCGAGGCATGTCAGGTCCATCCACAACTCCACTCAAAATGATGATAAGGGGAGTCAGCAGAACAGGCCGCAGTGCTCCTCACAGGCTTCGGGGCAACAACAAACTTTCTTCCGGCCACCAGCTCCAAGAGGCAGAGGCGCCAGGGGCTTCGGCGGAAGATTTGGAGATCAACCAAGGAGGATATTTTGCTTATTCTGTGGTGAAAACAAGGGCCATACCACCAGGATGTGCCATGTCACCATCCAGAAACAAAAGGAGCTAGCAGAAGCTGCAGCGCAACAGGGCCAGCCGAAGCAGGTCATGCATACTGCTTCGTACCATCAGCCTTACATCCCGGAATACGTGGGCAACCACCCTGCAGTTTCCGTAGCTTCGGCGAGTCAACCTCAAGCTTCATGGCAACAGCCCCCGCCTCCACCTCCGCTGCAACAAGGCCAACAGCCAGAAGGGAGCCAATATGTTCCGCACCAAAGGGATCTCAGAGAGCAATCTGAAGCTCGCACAGTCAATAGTACTGTGCCAGAGTCGAAGCACATTTATTGACAAATATCCTACTTTGATAGCAGTCTTTTCCGTTTAAGTTCTATTTTCTGTGTAATAAAGAACATTTCAGTTTTCATATAATAGTTTCGTGGTTGGTTATGAGGAAAACCTATCTTCTCCACAGGCTTAAGTTGCTGAAGCTTAAAAATTTGCGGTAACAAGGAGGACCTTCGAATTATTAAAAATCTTTCGAAGCAACAAAAAGTCGTTCTAAGGAACGCAGAGTAAGTTGCCGAAGTTACAAAAAGCCGTTCCAAAGGGAGCGCAGTGTAAGTTTTTTGCTCCAAAGACGTTCCTAAGGGAATGCAGAGCATACAGCGAAAAGTCAACGCTGATACCACCTAAGTAAAAGGCGAAGAAGCTCCAAAGACGTTCCTAAGGGAATGCAGAGCTTATACCGTCTAAGTAAAAGGCGAAGAAGCTCCAAAGACGTTCCTAAGGGAATGCAGAGCTTATACCGTCTAAGTAAAAGGCGAAGAAGCTCCAAAGACGTTCCTAAGGGAATGCAGAGCTTACAAATATATTTTGTGTGTATCTTCGGAACAAATGTCATTTGCATAACATAACATCATCACATCATTTTGCATAGCATAAGCATCATACATCATGTTGCATTTGGCAAAAGAAGGGGACACAGTATCAACCTTCGGAAGGACGCTTTGAGAAAGTGAAAATTGTGTAAAGACACGAGGGAATACAATGATAATCTTCGAAATTGTATAACTTCGGAGAATGTTTTCACGAAGCATGGACGAGCTTCATCAGAGCAATATCAAAATTGTATAACTTCGGAGAATGTTTTCACGAAGCGTGGACGTGATTCATCAGAATAGTTTCAACGGAGAATGTCTTCTTCACGAAGCATGAAAAGAAGGGAAGGTGTTTTTTCGCCGAAGGCTCAAAAATGGTATGTATGTAGAATTTCATGCATCGTAAAGAATTGAATAATGAAAAGAGACTTGTATATTACATTCAAATGTATAAAATATTACATAGATCACACTTCAAATGTTTTTTCTAATAACACCTAGTCTTCTCTTAATACTACTTCGGCAGCCTCATTTAGAAGTTGTTCAACAACTTTATCCATGATAGCTTCGGCCATTTGTTTGATTTCGTCATCCTCTTTTGTGTGAGGGTCAACAGACGATCCAGCAGGTTCTGAGGGAAGAGAATATTTTTGCATTACTATTACAAACCGCGAGCAAAGTTTGAAATAAAAATTACAACACAATAAGAGCGACTAATTAGTACCTATTTGCCCTTCGGCAACTTCTGTTACTTTCCTAGCATCATGGATGCCTTTTTCACTCCTTTGAATAATTTCTTGCGCCATTTCTCGGCCGCCGTTGTCCCAGACATCAGTAAAGAATTTGCCACCAACCATGCTTGCTTCGGCCGAGGGGTCTTTGATGTCTTCGGAGGATAAGGTAGCTTCGGACTGAGCTAAAGATTTTACATGTTCACAACCTTTCTTTTCCAAGACAGTAGCAACTCCCCTGGCGCCCGAAAAAGCACAGATGTCACCGCGGCTACTCAGGATTTCCTCGAAGGCCTCTGCTTCGTGACTGATCCATTCTATTGGACCTTCGGGATTGCCTCTTGAGAAATTCTCTTCACTGGAAAATGCGCCCACGCTGGCGAAGCTAGTTTTAATTTTCTTTACGCATTCCATGGATTTTTCGTAGCATTTTTTCTTAGAAGACCGAAGCTCTTCCACGGTTGCTTCCAGATGATCAGCCCATTGGTCGCTGCATTCCCGTCTTGTTTCTTCAAGTATGCGTTCTTCTTTCGCCCGGGCCAATTGCTTCTGGAGATCTTTAATTTCGCGTTTCTGAGCTTCGGCCTGAATCTTTGCAGCAGCTTCGTCCTTTTTTATCTTGTCTACTAATGTAACCAGAATTTTATCTTTTTCTAGAGCTTCGTTTCTCAGTTTAATAACTTCTGATCGTAAATTGTTGAACGCAATTTCATAGCTCTCATCTTCGGCACTCTTTTGTGCTCTTAATGCGTTGCTCAGGATTAAACCCTATACAAAAAAGAATCCATATAAGAATAAAGGAATGAATTACGTTTTGTAAAATTTTTTCAAAAGTCTAATTCCCATACCTTCAGGCTATTATATGCAAGACTATCCGCGAGATCTTCCTTCGTCATAGCGCATAGTCCAGCTTCAAGCTTCGGAAACCCCATACTCCTAGCCATCTCCCGGCAGACAGATAATTCTTTGTTGTCAGGGAGGCAGTATAGGAAGTCATCTTCGTTTGTCCCATTGAACACCACTGCTCCCTTTGGATATTTTAACTCTCTGGCATAATGATTGGCTTCATAAATCTCTTCTTCAGATAATTTCTTCCCCGAAGCATGTCGCACGATGTAATCACATATTTCGGAAGGAGCTTCGGGGGCGGCAGTGTCAATTTCTTCAACCAAATTTGGTTCTGATATTTTTGTTTCCAAAGATTGTTCTTTGGTGGGCTCTGAAGGCCCAGCTTCAGCTTCAGGTTGTTGCTTCGAAGCTTCAGCAACTGCAGCCTCGGTAGACACTTCAGCAACTTCAATAGTCTTCTTTGGAGTTATGCTTGAAGACTTAATTGTCTCCAAAACATCTAGCACGTTCACCATTCTTTTTCTTTTCGGGGTCACTGACGGGCCCTTTTGATTTTTTATTGTTTCGACATTTGCTGAAGGACTTAAGATTTCCGATATCTTTGGCTCTTCAACCTTCGGTTTCTCTGCTTTTTCTGCTGAAGGCCCTTCAGTCTTTTCTTCCATCTTCGGCACTGGAGCTGGTTCTGTAGCTTCAGAGGCCAAAGAGACTTCACCAATAAATTCCGGCACTGTGGCCGGCTCAATAAAACGCGCTCGGTGGGTGAGCACCTTTATCTTTTTCCTTTGCGGCGCTGGCTCGCTAGTGGCACTCGTGGTAGCTTCTATCGCAGGAGAAGTATTTTTTCTTTTGCGACCCAATACCGGATAGTGATAGTCAGGGTAGATAAACCCGACTGCGTCAAATACCCGGTTGAGCCTTTTCTTCTTTCGGCCTCCGAAGGCTGCTGATAACGCAGTGTTCTCGGCCTTCGAATAGGACCCAAGTAGTTCGTCACTTAATGTTTCAATGCTTTTCAACCAGTTGTCGTCAGGTTCAACAAACTTATCCCCGTATTTGAATGTGTATTTCAGTCTGACTAGTCCGCCTTCGTCGGACTCTTTGATGGTCTCCTTCGGCATTTCCCACTTTCCTGCAAGTGGCCACACCCTGAAGGCAATATGCTCTTGGACCAAGTCCCTTGTCCCAATGAAAGAGCAGATTACGCCGAAGGCTCTTTGGCATTCCTCGGCTGCTTCATCCATTTCAACCTTCGGCCTTCGTAGTCCGAAGCGTTGCCAGATGGGGCGCATAATAATACTCTTAACATCTTCCTGCGCTGTTAAGTCATTCTTTACGTAGAACCACTCTGTCATCCAGGCTCCGGGCCACCCTTTCCGAAAGGTTGGCACAGGGCGGCTTGACCCGGAGCGGGCACCGAAGCTGTAACACCCAAAGTTGTTGTGATATTGTTCTTTCCCCCAGGGCTTCGTCTCATATAACAACTCATGAATATTGCAAAAGCTTTTAGCATCTGGTTCTAAACCTTGGCTTCTCGTAGCCCAGACAAACATCCCCATTCTTATGATAGCTTCGGGAGTAATTTGATGAAGGTAGACTTGAAATGTCTTCAGGACTTCAACAACAAAGTTGCTTAGGGGGAATCGAAGCCCAGCCTTGAGAAAGCTTCGGAAGATTACGACTTCATCTTCTTCGGGGGTGGGAGAAGTCTTTTCTCCAGCGTCAACCCTCACAATAGATATATCTCGAAAATACCTCCCCTTCATATTATCAATATGATTCTGCTTAATAGTGGTTTTCCCGAAAACCGTGTGACTTGGCCGCCATGGTCGATCTTCGGACTCTTCCCCACCACTTTCTACATCGAAACTGTCGCTGTCACCAGTATCTTCAGACAAACCTTCAAGAATCTCTTTGGTGATTTTCTCCGTATTGGTCTCCGCCATCGCTATAAGGAACCCCAAGTTCTTCTCTTCGTCGAGACTCAGCTTCGTCTCAGCAGGGATCTTCTTACCTTCAGACATCTTCGAAAACGCTAAAAAACTGTTTTCAAGGCCGAAGCTTCAAAATCAAAAAGATCAGCAAATCTTAGTGCACAAGAGCTAAAAATTTAGTGGGCCGAAGCAAATGGCAAGTGTGCGTACCAAATAAGTTTGCGGTATGATCTTATTTATACCCCCAGGGCGTTGAAAATTGAAAGACCCCGCTTGTCAGTGAATGTTGCTATTCTAGCAAAGGGAAGGTGTTTTTTCGGACCTTCGGCTCAAGGCCTTCGTCCATATCGCAATCTGAATTTATCATTAACAAATTAATATTGCGAGGGGCTACTGTTGGGGGCCTTCGTCCTCCGAAGGTCCTCAAAAACATGATTTGACAATGTTTTCCAAGTGGATTATGTGAACAGGTATCTTCGGACTCAGAATTATGAACATGAAGTACGGTCAGGACGAAGCCTGAACCAGACGAAGGGGGATTAAAATGGAGGACGGGCTGATTACCAAGCTCCACGAAGGATGGTGCACAGCCGAAGCTGTGCGCAGGGAAGCTTCGTCGCGATAGCAGAGAAGGGAACCGACTTAAAGATGAAAAGACTACTTGGGCCTTGACAGTTTTCCATAAGTCATTAGCAAATGTAATGGTCATGAATGTAATTTTACGTGGGCTGCGTCCCGCGTCTATAAATAGATGAACAGTACTCCCGTACTGTTCACGCTGACTTGGCATTTGCTTTTGCGTCACGCTTGTACTCTTTACCTTCTCTCAGGACCGAAGGTACATTTGTAATTAGAAATCATTTCTATTTTTCCATGTTAATAAAATAGAAATGATTCTATGATGATGTTTATATTATATTTCATGCTGTATATGAATCCTTCGTCATTACTTGTTATATTTACGAAGGTATGTCTCTTGTGACCTTCGTCCGAAACTCATTATTTCTCGAAGGGGGATAATGTTTTGAAGGACGAAGGACTTTAACACTTAACACTTTTTATGTTGCCTTGTTCTTAACTCTTAGCATTTGAGAACAAGTCCCCAACAGGCATCTTCGCACTTCTGACCCCAAACAAACTTGGCTTCCTTCTTCAACAACTTAGTTATGGGCTTCACAATTCGAGAGAAATCTGGAATGAATCTTTGGTGATAACAAGCTAATCCCAGAAAACTTCGAATCTAACGAACAGTCGTTGGTGGCTTCCAGTTCATCACCTCTTGCACCTTATCAGGATCAACAGCTATACCTACCTGAGAGATAGTGTGACCCAAGAATTTGATCTCCTTTAGCCAAAAATCACACTTTGACAATTTGGCATAAAGGTGGTGCTCTCGCAGACATTGAAGCACTACATGCAAATGCCTGACATGTTCTTCTTCGTTCTTTGAGTACACCAAGATATCATCAATGAAAACCACTACGAACTTGTCCAATTCAGGCATGAAAACAGAATTCATCAGATACATGAAATATGCTAGTGCATTAGTCAGCCCAAAAGACATCAAGAATTCATATAGCCCATATCTGGTCGAGAAAGCAGTCTTCGGAATATCGCTTGCTTGTATCTTGATCTGATGGTAGCTGAAGCGATGGTCTATCTTGGAAAACACTTTGGCTCTGACCAACTGATCAAAAAGAACATCAATACGAGGCAAAGGATACTTGTTCTTGATAGTCACCGCATTAAGTTGACGGTAATCTATACACAACCTCAAACTTCCATCTTTCTTCTTCACAAACAAGGCGGGACATCCCCAAGGCGAAGTACTTGGGCGGATAAAGCCTTTGTCTAGCAATTCTTGCAATTGCTTCTTCAGTTCTACCAACTCAGAGGCTGGCATCCGGTAAGGCCTCTTAGAAATAGGTGTCGTTCCCGGTTGCAACTCAATGGCGAATTCAACATCCCGGTCTGGTGGCATTCCTAGCAATTTATTAGGAAAAACATCTACATACTCATAGACCACTAGAATCTTCTTTAGAGGTAACTCCGTCATAACAAAAGCACATGACTGAGTAGAGTCTTGACTGGGCAGAAACAAGGTGAAACTCCCACAGATCGGGGAATTGATTTCCACGATGCGGCTGGCTACATCAAGCACTACTTGGTGTAGGGTCATCCAATTAGCTCCCAGAATAATATCCACATTTTCCAAACCCAAAACAAGAAGGGTGGTTTTGATAATGTGGCTTCCCAATTGAATAGGCACACTTTGGTTTAATTGGTTAGTTGCAATTTTACCCCCAGGTGTGGCTATCATAAATGACCCTTTTGTGTGATAGAAAGGCAGTTGACATTTAGCACTGAACATTTGGCTAATGAAACTATGAGATGCACTAGAATCAAACAGAATTAAAGCAGGTCGATTATGAACTGAAAAGATACCAGTCATGATGGGGTCTCCCTTAGGTAACTCTTCCAGAGTAGTGAAGTTGAGCTTCCCTTGCCTGACTTGTACCTTCTGCTTTCTTCCCTTGTCTTGATTTGGTGCTGGCATCTGCATCTGCTGATTTCTTGGGCAATTCTTGGCATAGTGGCCCACATTGCCACAAGTGAAGCACTTGTTCCCATTGCCCTGGCGGAACTGCTGCTGCTGTGGAGGCTGATTGTTTCTTGGAGCGGGAGCTAGAAAACAAGTGGGTGTCGGCTGCTGCTGAGGTGGCCTGATCACCCATCTGCCTGCCTACTGCTGAAATCCCCTACTCTAATTATGAGAAACAATCTTGAACCTCTGGGCCTGAGCGGATGGTGCTGCCATTGGTGGCTTTCTCTTCTTCTCTGCTCGGTGAGCTATAATACAATCCTCCTGGGAGATGGCCAGGTTGACCAACTCATTGAAGCTATCAGCTCGGACAGTGTGGAGATGTTCCCGCAGCTTGGTGTTGACACCCCTGCAGAAGCGGTCTCTCTTCTTCTCATTGGAATCATCATGATAACCTACATACTGGCACAGGTCGTTGAAGGCCTGAGCATACTACAATACCGTGCGGGTTCCTTGATTGAGTGCCAGAAACTCATTCAGCTTGCCAGTTGGAATGTGGTGCCCTCTGAAAGCAGTCTTGAATTCCTCCCAAGACACTTCACGATCAGCAGGTAGCATAGCACGGAAGTGGTCCCACCAAGTCCGAGCAGGGCCACGAAGCTGCTACGCAGCGAAGCGAGCCTTGGTATCATCAGGGCAGTCTCCCGTGAGGAGGGGAAACTTGGATTCCACGACGCGTAGCCACACGTCGGCATCCAATGGATCCTCTGCCTTGGTGAACAAGGGCGGCTGCATACTCAGGAACTCTTGGTAGGTTGCCGCTGCTAGAGGTCGCTGTGGCTGGCCTCCACCATACTGCTGAGTGTGGGGCTGGCGTTGCAAGAGCTGTCGCAGAATCTCATTCTGCTAGGCCATTAGCTCCTGCACCATGGGAGCTGGAGGATGTGGCAGGGGAACTTGCTCGTTATGCCCGGGACGCTGCCTAGCTGCCATCTGAAAATAGAGATTGTCGCCATTATTATCCCAACTCACTATTTCGAACAACATGCTATTATCTCATATGGAAGGAAATTGCCATAATCATAATATTAGGTTCGAATGAAGATAACATGGTTACAAACATCCCACAAATCTCAAAAGTTCATAAGGGTTACATCAATTAGGGGAAGGTACCCGTAAGCCTAGTCCAAAATCTGTCATTACTAAGCTTGCATGGGTTTCTATCCGCCAAAAGCGTCAAAGTGAATGATCAACCCTGAGCGGTGGAAGCGACACTGGATGCGGGTGAAGGGGGCATTGTGGAGGTAGTCCCATTGAGACCAGGGGATGGTCCTAACTCCTCGGGAGCCTCTTCTCCCTCGCTTCCGGCCTCATTGGCCTCCATCTCTAAGTGGTGCATGTCCAGGTGATCATTAGCTTCTTCGAGTTCCCGCTGCACATCATGGAGCTGGTTCTCCAAGATATCAATAGTGTTATCTCGGATCTCCACCTGCTGCTCCAAGGTGGTAATGCACTGGCTCAGCCTTTCCACCTGTAGGTCCTTCTCCACCAACTCGGAAGACAAGTCGACCACAAAGTTTTTCTCGGCTGTCGAGGGTGAGCTTGGTGGTTTGAGCGATGTTAGCAAGATATGTCATAGCGTCGCTCTGCAGGGCCTGAAGGCGATACAGTGCACTCATGCACTGAATAGTGACCCTTCCAACCAAGTCAGGATACATTGCCCACACATCCTTCACATGGCTCACACGGTTACACCACATGGGGTCATCCTTCTTCTCATCGGGGAAAAGTCCCAAGGGGTGCATCACCATCTCTAGGGGATGGTAGCCACAGAAAGTTGTAAGAGTCTTCATCGTTGCTGCTTCAGTGCTGTCGTCCGTCCTGAATCCAATCGTCTCGAAGTCAAGAAAACGCCAACCCGACTGAAGGGGATGAGCCTCCAAAGTTAGCCAGACTCGGCAACGTGGTATCCGATGCTCCTCGTACAACTGCACCGTGTACAAAGGGGGCGTAGGGTAACGGCGGAGTTAAGCACTTCCCATAAGATGGAAGGAAAGCCATCGTGAGAAAGGATGTCAGAGCTGAAACGAGTGTCTCCTCCACTGACGGGGGTGGGTGAAGTCATCTGCGGAAGGGTATCAGATGTAAAGATTATGGTGGAAGGAAGAAAATAAAAGAGCCTGAGTGGTTTAAAAAGGAAGCGGTTTAGCTCAAATTTTCACTTCTTTAGTTCTTAATCCTTTTAATTTTATAATGCATGCATGCGAAAAATAACTTCTCCTCTCCGAAATAAAGGGTGCTTCTAGGGAATCCTTTAAAAATATAAATACTGGCCCACAGGGCCTACTTAATTAGCCACCTATTTCTCCCACTATCCCTAAGGCCTTTCATCCTAGGTCTAGCGGTCTAGTCCTGACGATTCTTATCAGTTTCTAAGCAAGTTTTAGATTTTGAAAATTGGTATTCATGGTTTATTGTCCTTCTCTGTGGTGGTATTTGCTCCGATACCAGCTGTGGCAGAACCACCCGGATTATTCCGGCTTAAGTGCCTGAGTCACGCCTCAAGGGCCGTAACACACTTAAATCAAAATAACCCGTCAATCCCTTAGATCTAGTCTGATAAAGCCACTTAACCAGGATCAAATGCCACATACTCACTTGAAGGTGAGTCACAGATGAAACACAATAAAATAGGAAAACCTCAAATTAAAGTACTGGAGTTATTACATAAATCGGAGTTTTCAAGTAAACTGAAATAGTTCATAAGATAAAATGTAGCGGATAATCGATGTCGTTGGTAGCGAGGAATTAGGCAAGGCCTAGCCCACTACTCCTCTGGCTCCTCTCCTATCGTAGCAGCAGCCCACTTGACCGTCCAACCCGATGGCAGGGTGGTAGGCCAAGTCACACCATCAACCATATCCTAAAGCGTACCTGCAAAAATTTTGCCACAAGCAAGGCTGAGTATACTAATACTCAGCTAGACTTACACGGTGTGAGGAAACTACTCCTCTACCTCTAGACCATGCAGCTGTTTGGCTGAGGGGCTTAGTTTGCCAAAAGCACTAGCTATCTCTAAAATCAAATTTTAGCTTTTCAAATTCTAGTATCATTGTCTTAACTAAGCTTTCTCCTTCTAAGCATGCAAGGTAACAAGCATTTAGTACATACAACAAGTTATCTCATGTAATCTCATTTCACTTCTTACTCAATGTAGTACAAGGGGTCAAGCAGTCTCATTAGCTGCGAGAAGGAGACAATTTGAATTGAGTTTTAACCTTGCAAGGTAAACCTAAACACACGACATGTCAGGGCACTCCGTCCCCACACATGTCAACCGTCCCCATCGATTCCCCGTTCGCGGCCAGGCCTCACCGCCTTGGCATACAATGCTCCACTGACCCCGGTTGCCGCCGTGCAGTGACTACACTTGTACCCACCATAGCTAGCATGGGAGACCCAGTCTTAGGTCGCGTGAGGGATAAAGTCCGTGCCCGGCTTCACTCAGGTACTAGGTTTACCGGTTACCATGTTTCCCGACATGTGTTTAGTACGTTCAAAAGCTTGACTCAGGTATCCACACATTAATCCTTAGTTCCTTTTTCCCATCTCATGGACAAGGCATCCTCCCTGGATCCAAGTCCATAGACTAACATAGATCCCGTTATCAAGATGAATACAATCAATTCCTGACCTCGCGCGAGTGCTAGAAAAATCACTCAACTTCTACCGAGATCCTGATTAGCTAGCAGCTACTCGACCTAGCATACTAGTATCCATCTCAAAAAGGATTCCTAAGTTCATGCAATTAGAGGTTTCAAGCAATTCCTACACTTAAGTGCACATTACAATCCTACAAACATTAAGTGTAGTAAAGTAGTATATATAGATACGGTTATGCATAAAACCGGGGCTTGCCTTCAAATGCTGGGGCTGCGGGGAGATCCTCGATGGCAGGCTTGGGAGCTGGTTCGTGGTCTTCCTTGTGGACAGCTCCTTGCTCGGGGGTGAGCACGTACTCTCCGTCAGCGAGATTGCAATCTAATGAATGCAATGAGTAAGATATATGCATGGCATGACATGCAATTATAATTAAGATTTGCTGGGGGGAATGATCAATTTAATAGATAGGGCTTAATCTTGCTACTTGAAGATTCTTGGGGTATACTTAGCAATTTAGGGTCAAGCTTAGTTAACCTAAGTGGTAAGTCCATTTTGGTGTTCCACTGATTTCCTTTTAATGTCTTAGTAAGAATTTATTAAGATGTCTAGTTGAACTATTTGGAGCGAGGTTTATTTTCCACTCTTCCTTTCTAATTCTTTTAAGTCGGGTTTGAACTACAAGTTAACTTAATAAATTTCCAAAAATTCTGCAAAAATTACAGTGGCTTCTTACTGGTGTATAAGTTTCTATCTCAAAATTTGGGGTTCAAAAAGTGAGGGTTTCTCTCTGTTTAAAATTATCAAATATTAGAGCAGAGGGGGTGTTTTGAACTACAACTTCTTTTTAACAGAGGGTTATTTTCTAAGACATATTTTTGCAGGCATCTAGATGTTATAACATGACATTGTGCAGATTTTTAGCCACTACTACTTATTAGTTATTTTACTATGATTTTCTAAAGTTTCTAGCCAAAGGGGTGCTTTCTACTACCACTATACTTGAAAAATATCAAACAATAGATTTTTAATTTTTCCTATCTTCTTCTTTGTGCAAGAGAAATCATTCTGAAGTTTGGCAACTTTTTGCTTAAGGGAAGGGGGTAGGAATTTCTTGAACTAAATGGCATTTTTCGTGAAGTATTGGCAATGAGTATTATTTTATAGCTTTCAATTGGGTTTCGCATTTTTCTCTAGTGGCCTACTACATTACCTATCTGGTAAAAAATTATTTGCCCATTATTGCACTATTTTTGGTTTGCTCATGATTAAATTGAAATATGGCCCAATATCAAGTTTTATTTGTTTACCCTACTTAAAATGATGGACTTAGGTGTTTATCATTTTTGTAGTGGGGTTCTAGTGGTTACAAGTCCACTGGATTTTTATTAACAATTTTGAAATTGTTTTCATAATTCTAATAATTGTTTTCTAGTTTGGTTAGTGCTTAATAAAACATTTCACTTTGAATCTGTTCTGGACTAGGGGTCCCTTTATTTTTCCTAGGTTCTCCATTACTTAAGTGGACTGGGAAAAATAATTGCATTCACTGTTCATCATTTTCTAATGCCCTTCTGATTTTCTTAAGTTTTGGGCAAAAATGGCTTTTAATAGATAACCTTACTTAAATCTTCAATACTGGGTGTTCAATATTTTTAAGCAGTGCCTAAGAGAGGTTTACACATCTACAAATTTTCTTAAGTTTCGCACAGGAGCATAACTAATTTTCTTTAATTTAACAAGGTTTGGTCATTTTCCTTAATCAATTTCAAACTCTAAAATTTAAAATAGAAAGTATAGGGTTCAGTATTTTTAATTGATAGTCCATAATATTTTGAATCCAGTAAAATTGGTTTGGTTAAATTTGGTTGAATATAACTCAAGATATAAATTTTTTAAGTTCTCTGCTGAATTTAAAAAGGTTAAATAGAAATGGATAAAGGAAAAACAGTTTTGCGCTGGGTCCCTGGCGAAAGATCTTAAACAAATTATAGGTCCCCGGTGCACTATTCACATGAGTCTATGGCTCTACAGAAAACCCCCTAGGGTTTCTGGAAATCGAACCCGCGGTCCATCCCTAATGGAACATTGGTCGCGGAGGAAGAAAGGGGCGGAGGGGCTTACTCCGATGAGGCTGAGGCTGCTCCGGTGAGGGGTCGGGTGAGGTCCGGGAGTCTCTGGAGATCACGTCGAGGTACGGGTCACCGGCTACGATGGTCGGAGTAGGTCAGTCCGCGTGCGCAAGCGAGGGAGCTCGTCGGTGGCGAGGAATCCGGCCTGCTCACGGCGCCATAATCCGATTGAAAGGGTCATGGAGCTCCACCAGAGGTCAAGGAAGATATGTGCACGAAGAATTTGAGAATGGCTCACCGGATTGCTCGGTCTATGCGCGGCCGCGGGCGATTGAAGTCCGGCGAGGACGATCTCGGGTCTCTGGTGAAGTTCTACCGGGTCTGAGGATTTGGAAAACTTCACGGGCTATTGGCGAAGCTAACCGAGTGGCTAGCGTGGCTTGGAAGTGATTGGAGGGAGCTGGCCATGGTGGCCGAGGCTCGGGTGGTGATGGCGGGCGGTGGTGCGCCATGCTCGGGGCGAAGTTCGGTGAACTTTGGCTCGGGCAAGACTTGAGAGCGCCCGGGGAGGTACGGCCGAGGCCTGGGGCTGCTTTATAGGCACGGCACGGTGCACGGGCGGTCGTGGACCGGCGACCGCACGCGGGCGTGCACTGTGGAGCGCGGGTGCATGAACAGGCGTGAACCGGGTGTGTCAGCCATGGTGGAACACGTGGAACCGTTTCTTCTGCCCGAGTTCTAACGCCGATTTGGCACAAATCTTTGTGAATTTTGGGCAAGATCGCTGTGAAGAATTTGTTCCCCTGACATTGCTTTGTCGTTTGTGTGTGGATGTTGCGCGGTTTTAGGCTAGGGACAGAGAGTTGTAGCGTCACCAAGGTGCCAGTGTCAGATAGCCGGGTCCTGAGGTGCCAAAACTGTGCCAAACTAATTTGGTTTAAGTTCAAATTTTTCCAGAGCGTGTTCAAGGAAATTTGGCACCACTTTGATATTTGGACCTTTTGGTTTCGAGTTTTGGAAAACAGGGAACGCATTTGATCTTGAAAAAGGGTTCTGAACTTCAAAATTCAGAATTTCCCCATAGGACCTTGGTTCAAGGGCTGATTTGGGGATTTTGGAAAAAAGCAAATGGCCAAACTTTCTTACTATGTTTTGTTGGTCATTTAGTGTATTAAAACTTTGTTATTTGGTTCTTATCAAAATCTTGTATTTTTCCCAAGCCTTTTTCCCAAATTCCCTTTTATGTGCTTAATGGTTCACTTTGGGTTAATTAGGGTTTGAGAGTTCTTCTTACCTTGAGGTTCATGATATGATTAGGAGAATCTCTTAAGATGAAAAAGACTCACTTTAAACCTTGATTATTAGTTTTTGATGTTCATGCCTCTATTTAGTTCACAAGTGATAATAGTTCAAGTTAGCTTAAGGAAGAAACCCTAGGTGACACTAGGGTGTCACACTACACGTAGCAATCAAGTGAACTGAAGGATTGATAAAAGATGGCTAGCGTAAGCCAAGTGCTTGATCTAGGATAGAAAGAAATCTAGATGCAGGTAACTACTTAATCTGACAAGTAAAATGGATTTTTAAGGATCCAATCTTAATAAGCTTTTCGGCATACAGAGTCTTTGAATCTTTATAAGCTTTACCTTGAATCCCAAAAGCCGGCATATCCTTGAGAGTCTTTTCCTTTGACGGGTAAGACTTGTGAAAGTAAACTCCATACTCAGGGTTTTCAAACCCTTGTTGTTGTAGGTGATGAAATAGCTGAGTTCTGTTGTTTCTGCTCCAAGGTGGTGCCCAAGCAGGAGAAAGAACACTAAAACTTATTTAGGGAGGGTGTTTTGCCTCCTGGTAATGTAATAATAAGTTCCGCACTCAAACACCCGGTTATGTAATAACTACTCTTTCTATATTTTTGGTATAAATGTAAATTATATTGCTGTAATCCTTTCCGCTCATTCTCTACTCCGATTATGTGTAATGTCTGCGTGATGGGTTAAGCGCTCTTGGGTGATATGATAGAGATACAGATAATCGAACTTGCCGAGTCATTATGCACACCTGCATGACTGTCTAAGGTCCATAGGACAAGGACATCTATAGGTGGGCCTAATACCTTGGTAGGTTCCATCACAGCTGGTATCGGAGCGAAGCCTGTCTCTTCGGACATTATGTAGTACTTCAAAAGGTTTTCAAATACTTACCTTGAAACATTCTTTCGTTCTTATCTTGCCACTTTCTGGTAGTAACTTATCTTTTGAAGTCAGGTAAAAGAGTGCCAAATAATAGTATACTTAAGAGGTAGGGGATCAACGAAAAGTTGGTTCCATAATCATTAGGTCATGCATGCATCATGTTTAAACTATACTAAATAAATCTTTCCCTATTATGGAGGTACTCCTCACCTTAATCCATCCACCGTAGCCCGAAAATTTGGAATTCCCCCAAATCGGTCGCCAGCGCTGCCGTGAGACATCTCACTATGGCCAGAGCTCTCTAAGGTAACCGCAGTCGAGCTTGTTGGTGTTTTGGGTTCCATTATGTGTGGTGATGCTCATCGGCCAGCACGGTTGAACTCTACCATAGCAAGATCTCCGGAACACCGTGTCGCCACCATGGAACACTGTCGTGGACACTCTCCCAGTCGACCCACTGGTCTGTTCTTTGGCCCATCTTCCAAGTCGTCATCCTTGAGTCCTGGTGAGTTACTGAAGCTTATCGTACTTCCAATTCGAACGCTACCATGCTGTGTCACTAGGAACGAGTTCATAAAAGTTTTGGTTCCGCGGGTGCTCATGGGCCGAGCTCTGGGATAGAGTTCATCCCGATTTTTATCCTTAGAGTAGCGCCAAGAGTTGAATTTGGTGTGAGAACAACTTTGAGCTCGGATTATGGGGTTTGGTGGCCTGCACAAGTTCGCCGGAGCGATTGCGCCATCGTCCGTGGTCAGGGACCCGGTCGTGTGAAGGAGAAAGAAAGGGAGGGTTTCTTTGTAAATGTCAGTGACTCAGAAAATAGTGCCTTGTATTGGTCTTCAGTTATTCAAATACCCAAGGGGTTCCTTGGGCTGGGCCGGACCACTTTTAGCCCAACTCTATTCATTGTTTTTCCTTTTCTTTTTGCCGTGAGTTTAGGAAATTCATTAGAAATGCTACAAAATTGGTAAAGTCATGAGACCAATTTTGTTAGATTCTAAAATCAAGTAGTATTTAATAAAAATAATTCCAGAATTTTTATTTAAAACCTAGAATTATGTAGCATTTAAAGGTGCTTAAATAAAGTGTTTTAGAATTTTAGAAATAGTTTAGTAATTGCAAAAATCATAAAACTTTTTGGGTAGACTTAATATGATGGTCAGAGACTGATCAAAGTTTGAAGTTGTTTGGACACTATTTCACCAGAAAAACCCAATAACTAGCTTCATAGGGTTAATTATTTAATACTAATCCTAAAGGAACACCTAACTAAGAAATCTTAGTGATTGATTCGTACCGTGAAGGAAAGTTGTATTCAAGATGCAACTTACTATATTTCTATTGTATAATTGCATATTCATGACATAGCATAAGCATTCATGTACATGTATTATCATGTATAAAACATGAGGAAGAATCTATATTAGAGGAAGAAGTTGTCTCCTAGACCGAGAATCCTCTAGTGGAGAACAACATTGATTTGAACATCTGCGGTGTGGAAACAGACACTCCTACAACACAAGGCAAGCCCGGTGCATTTTACCCCTTTTCCTTGTTGTTTTAAAATCTTTATCACCTTATATGATGCATTAGGTGATAGGAATTGGGTGCTAAACAATTGATCCATTTCCTTGCTTGGAAAATTTGGTTACCAGTCCTTGTTTACCAATTTTATATAAAAAAGTTTTCTAATGCTTAGTCTTGCTATAGAAAACAAAATGTTTTGTTTTGAAAAAGGTGATGCTTCACACTGGATGGGGATTTTTACAAAGAAAAGACTTATGATGATGGATCTGTCACGGCCGTGATGGGTTCAACATCTGAAAAGCGTACCTCTATTAGGTACCAAACTTTGGATGTGAATGATAAAGACGAGGCTGGGCAGGTGACTTGCACGAGAAGGAAGTCTCAGTGTAGTGTCTCTGTCTGAGTCGTTTAAGGATCGAGCCGATGTAGGCATGCTGATTGAGGACTTTTTAACTGGCCATATGCCTCGTCATGGGTAAGCTTTACCTCGGTCGGACCAAATACCAAAAAGGCTACCTCACAATGGGAGTGGAGAGATGGCGAGAGTAGCATGTACCCTCCATGGCAAGAGGCTGGACAGTGGAGTATCTGTACTCTCGGTTGGCATGAACCCATTCTGGTCTTGAGAAACCCAGGTGAGAGTTGACATATGCAAGGGTTAAGTGCTACATATGTCATGTGGTTGGAGATCCCCAGCTGGGTATTAATCGATTCGGACTGCCGTTACTTCTCGGATATGAAGACATGGTCACTGACCTACACGTAGTGACAAGTAAACTCAAGGGATGATAAAAGATGGCTAGTATAGGCCAAGTGCTTGATCTCGAATAGAAAGAAATCTAGATGCAGGTAACTACTTGACCTGACAAGTAAAATGAATTCTTAAGGATCCACTCATAGTAAGCTTTTCTGCAAAAAGAGTTTTGAATCTTGATATGCTTTACCTTGATTCCCAAAAGGCAATATATCCTTGAGATTCTTTTTCCTTAGATGGGTAAGACTTGTGAAAGTACACTCCACACTTCGGGTTTTCAAACCCATGTTGTTGTAGGTGATGAAACTGCTGAGTTATGCTGTTTCTGCTCCAAGGTTATTCCAAAGCAGGAGGAGGAGAAATAAGAACTACCTTTGGAAGGTATTTTGCCTTCCTGTGATGTAATAAGTTTAAGCACTCAGAACCCAGTTATGTAATAATCAACTCTTTCTATGTTATACTTATGATATAAATTATGTTATTGTAATCCTTTCCGCTTTACTCCGATGGTCTGTAATGTCTACTTTATGGGATAAGCACTCTTGGGCGATGTAATGGAGATACAGATAACCGGACCTGCCGAGCCATTGAGTGCACCTAGATGACTGTCTGAGGTCCTCAGGACAAGGACATATGTAGGTGGGCCTAATATCTTGGAAGGTTCCGTGATAGATGGTATCGGAGCAAAGCCCATTTCTTCGGTCATTACTTAATGCTTCAAAAGATTTTCAAATACTTACCTTTGAATGTTCTTTCATTCTTACCTCGATCCTTTCTTATAGCAACTTATCATTTGAGAAGTCGGGTAAAAGAGTGCCAAATAATAGGTTATACATAGTAGGTATGGGATCAACGAGTAGTTGATTCCGTAATCGTAGGTCATGCATGCATCATATTTAAACCATACTAAGTATTCTTCCCCTCTTATAGAGACATGGCATGCACAAAGACTACCCTTCGAAAGGCGATCGAACCTCATGGTGTACCTCGGAACTAGTTGGCTCCTCGACATGAGGGGAGCAGTAGCAGGAGTAATGATCCCATAGGGGATCTGGAGGCTAGAGTTGAATGTCTAACGATGGAACTGCTCCATGGAGGCTGGGAGCGTGTGAGTGATAGTCGCCGCATCGCTGAGTTGTAAGTGGAGGTTGAGTGTTTGCAGCGGGATAGGGCCATTGACTGGGCTGTAAATTCATGATGTATAGCCTAGGATTGTGAGGCGACTGCCCGAGCCCGGGTGGAAGAGCTAAGCGTAGCCCTAGAATGTAACACCCCAGGTGTTACCCAAGGCCCTGGCTCAATATATGTACCTATGGCCTATTATCACATGTGTTAAATGGGAAGAAAGGGGCACCAAAACATTAGGAACCATGGCATAGCTAAGTGATTATCATGATGGGAGGGAGACCCTAGCCTTTCATGTATCTTCACCTATGAAAAAGGTTCTGAAACCCTAGTTCCCCCTCTTGAGCCATTAAACCCCCAAGCATTGGATTAGTGAGAAGGGGAAGCAATTGATCATTTCATGACTTAAACCCTTTACCAAAGTTGAAGTAAATTAATATATCTACAAAATATAGTAAGGGAAGTATTACAAAAAGACCCCACAAAAACCCCAAATCAAGCCCCCAAGTGGAGAGCACCCTAGAGCAATCCATTTTTTCTCTAAGTCAAAAATCAGCACTAATCTAAACATCAGAAGTGTTCACTTATTTGCTGGCGCCAAAACCACATGGTCCAAATAACAAAAAGTAGCCAAACTACCCAAGGCACGCCCCTGAAAATTTTGAAATCAAACCAGGGTCGTTTGACATGGTTTGGCATCTGTTTTGTCGTGAGATGAACAATGCAGACAGACAAGACTTGGCGCCACCATATCTTCTAAGCCAGACCCAATCTCCCCTTGAAACACACATGAACTAGGTAGCTCTAGGTGCAGGGAAGAAATCTTACACAAGTCATATGGAAAGGTTCGCACGTTTGGGTGCTCAGCAGGCGCAAGAAATCGGGCAGATTAACACGGCCACGTGTTTGACGTGCCCTGGCAACGCCAGAGCATGCCCCGGCGCTCGGCCCCGCGTGCACCGCGCCACGCCGCGTCAACCCTACGCCCATGCCCGCGCTCACGGCTATAAAACCAACCCTTGCCTTGACCGTATGCCCCCGCTCGCTCCCAACCCTGCCCAAGCACAAGCTCACCGGTGTTTGCTCTGGGAACGGCGTGCCAGCGGCTGCCTGAGCCCCTCGTCTAGCTTCCTTAGAGTTAAGTGAAGCTCCCCGAGCCTGCAGACCAAACACCACCTCACTGGAGACGCCGGATTGACGCCGCCGGACTTCACCGGCCGCCATCGCACGTAGACCGAGCTGCACGGTAAGCCATTCGTCGATTCCTTGTGCTTACGACATCCTTGACCTCTAGTGAAGCTCCCTGTGCTATTTAATTGAACTCTACCGCCATGAGCAGGCCGGAGCACGCACCACCGACGAGCCCGACCGCCTACGCATGCGGCCAGCCCTATTCCGGCCATCACCGTCGGTGATCCGCCCCTCGACATGACCGCCAAGACCTCCCGGACCTCACCCAGCCCTCCACCGGACCTCTCCCGCCGCTGGTAAGCCGCGCCACCCTTTTTCCTCTCTGCGGCCACTGTTCTGGTGAAGAGGGAGCTCGGGTTGAGAGAGAAAGAAGCCAGGGGGTTTTTGGAAACGTCAGTGACTCTAGTGAAAAGTTTCTAGGGGTGCAGATTTAAGGATTTGATTAAAAACAACCCCAGGGGTCCCGGTGCATGTTGTAGAACCTCCCAAGTTATTGGGCCCACATGCACCTACCCTTGTCTCAAAGACCTCGGACGGCTATGCATGTGCACCAGATAACTAACAAGATTTGTCCGAGTGCCCCAAGGACCTCGGATAAACCACTTACAACCAGGACTACATGATTAAGTAAACACAAATCACACACCAACATTTTGCAGCGGAAATCTTATTACCAAATTATACAAATTACATCAAGTTTTACAATGTACATGATCGGAGTGATTACAAAAGTGATTCAAAGAAATAAATTTGAACTATTATAAATTATTTGTAGTTTTGAAATATATGCTAGCTTAAGTGACCATCCTCTATAAGAAGTATAGAAGAAGTACTTAGACTTATAGAAGGTCGTGCCCACCGACGCTTAACATCAATCACAATCAAAGTGACTCGTAACCTATAGCAACAATGGGAATAAAACCCTAAGTACGCAAGTACTCAGAAAGACTTACCCGACTAAAGAAAAGACTCTCAAGGATATGCTGGATTTGGGAGTCAAGGAAAGGCTTTTAGCAAGAATCAACATTAATAGTTTGCAAAAAGCTTACTAAAATGAGTCCTTACTTTCAACATTTTAATGCAAGATTAAGTATTAATAGACCTTGTTTGCATCTAGTCTAATTTCATCATCACTTTAATCAATACAACATAATTTTTGCTCATTATGATTCCATCTCTACTCCCATTGCGTGTTGGCCTTTATGGTATTAGTCTGCCCGAGGCAAAGCTTACCCATGACGAGGCATTTGACCAGTTAAAAGGTCCTCAGTCAGCAGGCCTACATTCCCTATAATCCTTAATCAACCTGGGTAGAACATCACCTGTTCCTAGCCCAAGTCTCGATTTAAGTACTTCCACCCTTAGGATTGTTTGTGTTCCTTAGGATGAAAAGAGCATTATAGGGAACTTTGCAGTAAGATCCCACCACGCTCCCAATGAAAATATTCTTGCAGGTAGAAGCCATCCTTCCTCAGGATAAACCTGAGCTAGGCATTAGTGCAAAGGACAAACTTTATCCGCAAGATTTACCTCTAGGTAGGGCTAAGCAATTTTGTAAATCATATTTGATACTTCACCAGAAGTATCTATAAAAGGAATGGATTTCAAGGTAGCCAATGCATCAAAGGGGTTCCAAGCAACTCCTATAAACATAATGCACATTTCGCTAGACTTAAAGTTTGTAAAAATCATTTAAAAACACAAGGAAAGGGTTGCATGCACCGGGGCTTGCTTGGAATAAACACTAGGTTAGTGTTGTTAGACGATGTTGATCACTTGACGATCATCCTTGTCCTAGCACTTGATCAGGTAGGTTCATCCATCAGCACCACCATGCGGAGTAGCCCGCGCTTGGGGTCGACTTGGCTCGTCTTCCACATTAGGTGGTTAATTCACGTACTTGAATGAAATGCATTATGCACATGAATGCATATAGACAGGAATATCACAAACCTAAATAGTGCTACGCGATAGTGAATTAAATACCTATAGCAAGACATCGCAAATCTAGTACGAAAATACTAGATATCGATATCACATTTAAAACTATAGCTATGACATTCTAACTTAATCAGATTTAATTCTAACAGCACACAATAGTAAATTTTGTATAAGCATTTTACCCTCCTAAAACCTACCTCTCGATATGCAAACTTGGGATAAGCATAGAAATTGTTTAATTAACTTTTTAAACTAATTCTCTAGGTTACTTATTTAGCACAATAATTAACATAGCATCACATCATTCGCTTTAGCAAGCAGAGCCTTATCAGACATCAAAGACTATCACCAGACCATAATTTTTAAATCTAAAGACTTAAAACGTTTCTTCTGCACAGGGTTCTTATATTTCGACTTCACTAAACAAATATATTTAGCATAATCGACAACGACAAAATTCATTGGATAATTGTATGAAATACTAAATCTATCTTATACGTCGTCATCTCGCCCAGGTATCACCTAAATTAATCTACCTTTCGCATTACTAAATCCATCGTACTTCACATATATTTAACACTACCACAACGTGCCTGTGCTATGAGGATTATTACGATTAATATATCTTATTCAATCCATCGACTCAATCACTTAAAAAAATAGCGAACTAGAGAACGGTTACCGATTCAACTAGAATTCCAAGCCAACATTGACGATTCTTGTTCATGCCTTCTGTCGAGCCCCTGACAAGCGCCCCGCGGGTTCCACTTTTTCACTCAAACTCCTAAAAATTGCAGTGGTGATCGAAGGTGAGCACATTATTACCAAACGATGCAAAAGTTTCTGAAAACGACGATGCTTTTGTGGGTGAGGCGTTTCGTTGAGCACCAGGCGAGCCTCGCACAAACATCATTTTCTACTTTTATCGAATGCCTCTCTTAATCAAACCACCACCTATGCAGATCAACAGACCATCGAGACCAAGCGATGCTGAATAGTCTTCACGGTGACGAGAGCGGGTGTGATGATGGCAAGGTTCGAACACGATGGAAAGATCTGCACGGCCGGCGTGACACTGAGGACAATTCGACCAAGCCACGGCGAGCCGATGTTATAGCAGAGACCAACGGTGACCCCGTGTTGAGTATAAGGACGCGTCGAGTGAAGATTGGAGGCGGCAGCCGGGTGAGGCGAGCTCGCGGCAACAGACACGCTCGATGACCACAGACGCAGCCGAGATGACTAAAACACTGCGACAACCAAGGGAATAGCGAGGTAACGAGCTCTAGCGACACAGAGTCAAGCGGCGAACGCGTTCGGCGCGCATACGCGAGCCGAACCGAAGGCGAGGAATTGATGAAACAAAGCTCATCGGCAGGCACCATGGAGGAATCAGCGACATTGCTGCACGCACGACACGACGACGAACGACAACAACTGGCATGGAGACCTGATACGACTAAGGAAGGGGTTCGACGGTTCAACGACACCGACGAGGTCAACGATGAGACGACCAAATAAAACTCCGCGACGCTGACCGGCAAACGAACCACAGAATGGCGGCTGACAAGTTGGAGCGCTGCGATGGTGCGAGGTGGAGCAGGGACGAGCGCCATGGGAACAAAGGCGAGGTCATGGCATGACGGGGACGGCCACAGATCTGGCTAGCTGGGCGCATGGTGTCAACAACAGGGAAGGTGGACGCGAGCTGGGCACCATGAGTGGGCTGCTCGGCCACCAGCGAGGCAGTACGTCGAGCGGGGAAAAATACACAGGGCGCGCATGAGCTGAGCGACGGTAGGGTAGATGGATCGGTGCCATGGGCGAGCACCAGAGAAGGGCAGCGGCGGCCAGACTCCATAGCTGAGGGCAGGGGCGAGCTCGGCAAACAGAGCTGGGGGGTCGCGACGCTGGAGCTGGTGGAATGCGTGGCTGGGCGAGCGCGCCAGGGAGCTCGGCCGGGCACGAGCGAGCAGAGGATCCACTCCAACCAGGGAACGACGGGCGAGATGGAGCACCACAGTGCGCAAGAAAGAACCAGGGAGGGGGGCGCGCCATGGCTGGAAGCTTGGGGGAAAAACGCGGCACGCAGGGGAGCTCTATGCGGCCATGGAGGAGCAGTGGGCGCCGAGCGTTGGAGAGGAGGGAGAGAGAGAAGAGAGGAGCTGGGAAGCCACGGCGAGGGAGCTCGGCATGCAGGCTGGGTGATCTCCATGCTGGGGCCAAGGACGCATGGAGGGAGCCATTGGGCAGGGAGATGTGTGGCGGCTGGCGCAGGAGCAGTGGTGCGGTGCTGTAGGGAGAGCAGGGCGCGTGCACTCGAGAAGATGGAGCAGGGAGGACGCGTGCACACGAAGCCTGAGAGGAGAGAGCTGGAGCAATTGAAGCAGACGCCAAGGTAGAAGATAAGGCTGAAACTTGGCTGGATGTAGGGGAGATGGACACCACGGCTGGAGAAGATAAGACGGCAACGGCTCCAGGAAATATCCCTAGCCAGCTAGCAGAAAAAAATCTGATAGAGGAGGGTGGCGCAGGATAGGATTGGCTGCAGAAAAAAAATCTTTGAAGATTTTTCTTTTGATGCAAAAATCCATATACATCTGTGTTCTAAGATGTAGATCAAAACGAGATGCAATCGCATCGAATCACAACATCGGCTTCAATATTTTAAGCTGCACTTGATTCAGTTGAATTTAGACGAATTCCGTCCGCTACTCGAACACTCGACTAGAGAACAATTCAATTAAAAATCTGTAGACGCGATGTCATGGTTGACAAAAGGGGACTAAATTATTTCACCCAAAGAACTTGGTCGTCAACTTCTATTAATTTGTTTGAGAGGAAATCGGAGGACTGGACTAAATTTCCAAATTCGTATTCACGCAAGCGATGAATTTTAAATAATCACCGGATGCACTGATTTTCGAAACAACTATGTTCCGAACATCAGGAAAATTTAGGAAAAGCCCGGATAGATAAAAATGATGTTGAACTCGCGACTGACGAAACAGATGCGATATTAAAATCGCGATAGGCGAAGATGATTAAAATTTAGCATCCGTTTTATCCACTGATATTATGTGCTTAAATCCATACTCGTTGTCAAGCGGAATATAAACACCTGGGGTGTTACAGCTCTTCCCCCTTAAAAGAATCTCGTCCCAAGATTCGGAGCGAAAGACTTTTGAGAGTAGAGAAGCATGTAACTCATGTCCATATCAGCGATAATCATGAGACATTTCCAAATAAAGGCGAGTGTCTCAGGATGTGGTTTCTCTAGTGGAGATATCATGTATCGCCTTAGACTAATTTAAAATTGTCCACCAATAGAGACGATGTCTGCTAGAGGAACACATAAGGTTCCATGTGTGCAGTTCGCTTTTTTTGACACTGTACTATCTGAGGCAGTTGGGCGAGCGGTAGATATGCGACTTTACCCAAATAGAATTAGATGCAACCTCTTGGGTAAAACACACAGAAAGAGGTTTACCAACAAGTGGTCACAGTAAGTTCATAGCACATGAGACGGGTGTGAATATCGAATAATATCACAGTTAACTTGTGTTAGCCAGAGAATCCAAGTCCATGAAAGGTGATATAAATTCGAGAAAATCACCAGCGGAGGGATCTGTAGATGCTGCCTTCGCAACCAATCCATTTTATCGAGCACTAATCATGGATCTACTTGATCACACATGCTGGAAAAGCACACGTGAGGCGATCGAGGCATGACTAGATCGATGACTAGGTGGTTATTGGCAGACTTAATCTCTATTCTTGTAAGTACTTTCTTAGGATGTGTTGAACCAAAGTGAGTTCAGATAACTCGATAAAACGATCTCTAAACTCAACCTTTGTTCGTTGGGCAGTTACAAGTTAGTAAAACCAACTTGTTGAACTACTTTTGACATTGAGTAAGCCTTCTCATTACCCATCGGCAATCCAATGGTCAAGAGTTCACTTTTGCTAACAAGAGATCATGCATTTGGGTAGAAATCCATTTGGTTAGGTTGTTCATCCATTTATTCATGCGAGATGAACTGACTTGGTTAGGGAATACATGGATTAAATAAAAGAGCGAATGAACAAACTCCTACATTTCAGCAGCAGGGAATGTCAATCTCTATTTTGAGAGCTAATCAGCTGTCTCTCAATACTAAAAAGCTCCAAGGCTTCACCTTTACACAAAGGACGTAAAGGGAACTTGTATAAGTAGTCACTACCAAGATCAAAAGAAAAGGGACCATACATGAAAGTGGTATGCCCTTTTTATCCAACAGAAATGATAGATGTTGCTTGATCACTTGACAAACAACATAGAAATTGTTTCAAGGGAGGAGTCCATGGAAGATCACACATTAGTGTAGTTCCACAGTGGATCATGGCCAGAGACCTCGATACCCGCATGTGCCATGCAGCATAACCTTGCGTGTACATTCACAAGGGGCTCTCAGTTTCGCTGCGGCACCATAAGTCATTAATCATGACACCATTACAGAACAACACCAATAATGAATCCCACATGGTAAAACTAGATGGTACCAAGATAACACATTGATATAGTCTCATAATGGATTACAACTACTAACCGTGATACCAGCGCGTGCCGAGTAGCGCAACCATGTGTATGCATCCACAGGAGGCCCTCGATTTCGTCATGGCACCATCGGTTTTAGTCATAACACCATTACCAGACGTAACCAATAAGAAATCTCATGCCACACCAATAGATTGAGGAAGGGTAACAATATACATAGAAATACTCCACCTGTAAGAATGGTTACAAGTAGAGAGCCAAATAGATCTTGGCCCGATGAAATGAACAGGACATGGCCATAACCTAAACTTGATAAAAGGAGTATGATGGGAGACTGTTACTTCAGCCCCAAGCATATTTCTATGCCCATCATAGAGATCACAAGGTCAAGGATTAGTATCTATTGGATATAGAGGGAAAACAATCATAAGATTAAGTTGGTATGCCTTTTATAGATATGAGGAAACCAAAGGCATCAAATAAAGAAGATGATCAGGCAGGACTTTCCTAGGTTGGGTTGATAAAGCAACAATGCAATCCTCCAGGAGAGGCATAATAAAATAGAGACATCAACTTGCACCAACTGAACAAGGGAATGGTTTTGGAAGGAGGCATGACTCGAGATTCTTGTTTTAAGCCCGGGTACACTTTATGTCCAACAAAGAAATTATCTAAGCATTTATTTGCATGAGTTTGGACATGGAGTGATAATGGAGATTTCAAATTTGGGTCATAGTTCACTAATTAAGATCATGGCCTAATTTTGGGTTTAGGCTACAAGTCACCAACCATTCTATCGGCACATCAATATAAGAGCAAACACCATTTGCACTAATGGTCAAATTGAAACAACCTGAAAGCTATCTAAACATGTAGCTTTAAGACACCATATTATTTACAATCACTGGTTACTGGAACAAAGATGAGAGAAGCATTTTGGATGTATAGGTGACAAACATGGTGCAACAATCAGGATGCATGCTCGTCCTATGCCTCCTCACAAATTTTGCCAACATACTGTGGCAATAGCGTTCTATATCAGTGGCATACTTACGTCTCTCTCGGTATATTGCTAGTCGTCAGCTACACATACGTTTTCGAGGTTAGTGTACCTGCAGAAAATTCATCACAGCCCAATTGCCCATGATGCAAGATCCACACATGACAGTTTATCACAGTTTATACTCCATATATTGCTATATGGAGGCCAACTCTTTATTAAGCACTGAGCCACGCATAGGTGCCAGTGCCACACTTTAACCATAGGGCAACTCATTATGGTAACTCACCTTCTTACCTAAGCATAGGTGCGTTGTTACAAGTACATTACACTTCTCAGTATTCCCATGTTTGAATACCCATACACACCCATGGGATACTGAATTCCTAGAAAAGTAAGTACTCCACATCGCAGCCTTCATATATACATAAGTGGAACATGTATATAATCAAGCACTTTTTTACACTCTTCCCTAGACCGACGTTTGTTCGGTCATGCTCTCACATCTCACCTTACCTGAGCGTCGATCCATTCAGAACTGAATGGCCTGAAAAATAACAATACACATGTATGCAATACCCCCGGTTGTGAGTTAGTGGTTTTTAAATAAGCCACCTGACAGTCCTTAACTTAGGGCTTAACAGAGGATGTCGCTTGCATTAAAGTTTTTCAAAGCTGTTTTTTAAAACCAAACAATGTGTTTAGTTGAAAATAGGTTTTTCGAAACCAAAAATTTTGTTTTGAAAAGACGTATGTGACCGTATATACTTAATCCTGCTCCGATACTAGCTGTGGCAGAACCTCCCATGTTATTGGGCCCACATGCACCTACCCTTATCTCAAAGACCTTAGACGACTATGCATGTGCACCAGATAACTTAACAAGATCTATCCGAGTGCCCCAAGGACCTCGAATAAACCACTTACAACCAGGACCGTAGGATTAAGTAAACACAAATCACACACCAACATTTTGCAGCGGAAATCTTATTACCAAATTTTACAAATTACATCAAGTTTTACAATGTACATATTGGAGTGATTACAAAAGTGATTCAAAGAAATAACTTTGAACTATTATAAATTATTTGTAGTTTTGAAATATATGCTAGCTTAAGTGACCATCCTCAATAAGAAGTACAGAAGAAGTACTTAGACTTGTAGAAGGCCGTGCCCATCGGCGCTTAACACCAATCACAATCAAAGTGACTCGTAACCTGCAGCAACAATGGGAATAAAACCCTAAGTACGCAAGTACTCAACAAGACTTACCCGACTAAAGAAAAGACTCTCAAGGATATGCTGGATTCGGGAGTCAAGGAAAGGCTTTTAGCAAGAATCAACATTAATAGTTTGCAGAAAGCTTACTAAAATGAGTCCTTACTTTCAACATTTTAATGCTAGATTAAGTATTAATAGACCTTGTTTGCATCTAGTCTAATTTCATCATCACTTTAATCAACACAACATGATTTTTGCTCATTATGATTCCATCTGTGACTTAGATTGCATGTCAGTGACCAAGTCTTCATATCCGAGAAGTAACGGCCATCTCGAATCGATTAATACCCAGCTGGGGATCTCCAATCACATGACATATGTAGCACTTAACCCTTGCATATGTCAACTCGCCACCGGGTTTCTTAAGACCAGACCGGGTTCACGCCAACCGAGAGCACAGATACACCACCGTCCAGCCTCTTGCCATGGAGGGTACACACTACTCTCGCCATCTCTCCACTCCCATTGCATGTTGGCCTTTCTGGTATTAGTCTGCCCGAGGCAAAGCTTACCCATGACGAGGCATGTGACCAGTTAAAAGATCCTCGTTCAGCAGGCCTACATTCCCTATAATCCTTAATCAACTTGGGTAGAACATCACCTGTTCCTGGCCCAAGTCTCGATTTAAGTACTTTCACCCTTAGGATTGTTTGTGTTCCTTAGGATGAAAAGAACATTATAGGGAACTTTACAGTAAGATCCCACCACGCTCCCAATGAAAATATTCTTGCAGGTAGAAGCCATCCTTCCTCAGGATAAACCTGAGCTAGGCATTAGTGCAAAGGACATACTCTATCCGCAAGATTTACCTCTAGGCAGGGCTATGCAATTTTGTAAATCATATTTGATACTTCACTAGAGGTATCTATAAAAGGAATGGATTTCAAGGTAGCCAATGCATCAAAGGGTTTCCAAGCAACTCCTATAAACCTAATGCACATTTCAGTAGACTTAAAGTGTGTAAAAAACATTTAAAAACACCAAGAAAGGGTTGCATGCACAGGAGCTTGCCTGGAATAAACACTAGGTTAGTGTTGTTAGACGACGTTGATCACTTGACAATCATCCTTGTCCTAGCACTTGATCAGGCAGGTTCGTCCATCAGCACCACCATGCAGAGTAGCCCACGCTTGGGGTCGACTTGGCTCGTCTTCTGCATCACGTGGTGAATTCACGTACCTGAATGAAATGCATTATGCACATGAAAGCATATAGACAGGAATATCACAAACCTAAATAGTGCTACGAGATAGTGAATTAAATACCTATAGCAAGACATCACAAATCTAGTACGAAAATACTAGATATCGATAACACATTTAAAACTATAGCTATGGCATTCTAACTTAATCGGATTTAATTCTAACAGCACACAATAGTAAATTATGTATAAGCATTTTACTCTCTTAAAACCTACCTCTCTATAGGCAAACTTGGGATAAGTATAGAAATTGTTTAATTAACTTTTTAAACTAATTCACTAGGTTACTTATTTAGCACAATAATTAACATAGCATCACATCATTCGCTTTAGCAAGCAGAACCTTATCAGACATCAAAGACTATCACCATACCATAATTTTTAAATCTGAAGACCTAAAACATTTCTTCTGCACGGGGTTCTTATATTTCGACTTCACTAAACAAATATATTTAGCATAATCGACAACGACAAAATTCATTGGATAATTGTATGAAATACTAAATCTATCTTTTACGTCATCATCTCGCCCAGATATCACCTAAATTAATCTACCTTTCGCATTACTAAATCCATCGTACTTCACATATATTTAACACTACCACAACGCGCCTGTGCTAAATATGAGGATTATTACGATTAATATATCTTATTCAATCCATCGACTCAATCAATTAAAAAAATAGCGAACTAGAGAACGGTTACCGATTCAACTAGAATTCCAAGCCAACGTTGACGATTCTTGTTCATGCCTTCTCTCAAGCCCCTGACAAGCGCCCTGTGGGTTCCACTTTTTCACTCAAACTCCTAAAAATTGCAGCCGTGATCGACGGCAAGCACATTATTACCAAATGATGCGAAAGTTTCCGAAAACGATGATGCTTTCGTGGGTGAGGCGTTTCGTCTAGCACCAGGCGAGCCTCGCACGAACTTCATTTTCTACTTCTATCGAACGCCTCTCTTAATCAAACCACCACCTATGCAGATCAACAGACCATGGAGACCAAGCGATGATGAATAGTCTTCACGGCGACAAGAGCGGGTGTGACGATGGCGAGGTTTGAACGCGATGGAAAGATCTGCACGGACGGTGTGACACTAAGGACAATTCGACCAGGCCATGGCGATCCGATGTTATAGCAGAGACCAACGGCGAACCCCGTGTTGACTATAAGGACGCGTCGAGCGAAGATTGCAGACGATAGCCAGGTGAGGCGAGCCCAAGGCAACAGACACGCTCGACGACGACAGACGCAGCCAGGATGACTAAAAATACTACGATAGCCAAGGGATCAGTGAGGTCACGAGCTCTAGCGACAGAGAGTCAAGCAGCGAACGCGTTCGTCGCGCATATGTGAGCCGAACCGAAGGCGAGGAATTGATGAAACAAAGCTCATCGACAGGCGCCATGGAGGAATCAACGACGTTGCTGCACGCACGACACAACGACGAACGACAACAACCGGAATGGAGACATGTCGCGACTGAGGAAGGGGTTCGACGGTTCGACGACACCTACAAGGTCAACGACGAGCTGACCAAATAAAACTCCACGACACCGACCGGCACACGGACCATAGAACGGCGGCTGTCAAGTTGGAGCACTGCGATGGGGCGAGGTGGAGCAAGGACGAGTGCCATGGGAACTAAGAAGAGGTCACGGCTCGACGGGGACGGCCATAGATCCGGCTAGCCGAGCGCACAGTGTCAACAACAGGGAAGGTGGACGCAAGCTGGGCACCATGAGTTGGCTGCTCGGGCCACCAGCGAGGGAGTACGCCGAGCGAGGAAAATACACAGGGCATGCACGAGCTGAGCGATGGCAGGGCGAACGGATTGGCGCCATGGGCGAGCACCAAAGAAGGGCAGCGACAGCCAGACGCCATAGCTGAGGGCAGGGGTGAGCTCGATAGAGGGAGCTAGGGGGGTCGCGACGCTGGAGCTGGAGGAACGCGCGGCTAGGCGAGCACGCCAGGGAGCTCGGTCGGGCGCGAGTGAGCAGAGGATCCACTCCGATCAGGGAGCAACGGGCGAGATGGAGCACCACGGCGCGCAAGAAAGAACCAGGGAGGGGGGGCATGCCATGGCTGGAAGCTTGGGGGAAAAAACGCGGCGCGTAGGGGAGCTTGGTGCGGCCATGGAGGAGCAGGGGCCACCGAGCGTTGGAGAGGAGGGAGAGAGAGAAGAGAGGAGCTGGGAAGCCGCGGCGAGGGAGCTCGGCGTGCAGGTTGGGTGAGCTCCATGTGGGGGCCAAGGACGCGCGGAGGGAGCCGCTGGGCAGGGAGATGCGTGGCGGCTGGCGCAGGAGCAGCGACGCGGTGCTGGAGGGAGAGCAGGGTGCGCGCGCACGAGAAGATGGAGTAGGGAGCACACATGTGCACGGAGCTTGAGAGGAGGGAGCTGGAGCAATTAAAGCAGACGCCAAGGTAGAAGATAAGGCTGAAACTCGGCTGGACGCAGGGGAGATGGACACCGCGGCTGGAGAAGATAAGGCGACAACGGCTCCAGGAAATATCCCCAGCCAGCTTGCAGAAAAAAATCTGATAGAGGAGGGCGGCGCAGGATAGGATTGGCTATAGAAAAAAATCTGTGAAGATTTTTCTTTTGATGCAAAAATCTATATACATCTGTGTTCTAAGATGTAGATCAAAACGAGATGCAATTGCATCGAATCACAGCGTCGACTTCGATATTTTAATCTGCACTTGATTCAGTTTAATTTAGACGAATTCTGTCCGCTACTCAAACACTCGACTAGAGAACAATTCAATTAAAATTCTATAGACGCGATGTCATGGTTGACAAAAGGGGACTAAATTATTTCACCCCAAAAACTTGGTCGTCGACTTCTATTAATTTGTTTCAGAGGAAATCAGAGGACTGGACTGAATTTCCAAATTCGTATTCGCGCGAGCGATGAATTTTAAATAATCATTGGACGCACCGATTTTCAGAACAACTATGTTCCGAACATCACGAAAATTTAGGAAAAGCCCGGATAGATAAAAATGATGTCGAACTCGCGACAGGCAAAACAGATGCGATATTAAAATCGCGATAGGCGAAGGTGATTAAAATTTAGCATCCGTTTTATCCACTGATATTATGTGCTTAAATCCATACTCGTTGTCGAGCGGAATATAAACACCTGGGGTGTTACAGTGCAAACCTGCTTTTCATAAACCTTTAAGATTTATTCTTTCTAAATAAGCAAAGAACTTGACAAATTCATAACTTGAGCTTTATCCAACCAAATTTGGTCGAACCAATTTTGTTAGGTCCTAAATATTATAAACTATTCAGGAAAAATAATAAACACCCTGATTCCTGCAATACTTTTAGAGTTTTAATTTAAATAAGTAAACTGCCCAAAACTAAATAAATAGAGAAAAAATAGAAATACTTTTGGGCTAAGGGTAAGAAAAATTAGAGGCATGCTTAACTATTAACTACCCTATTTAAAAATGTTAAACTCCTCAGTATAATAGGTTAAGGAGGGATTAACCATTAAAACTTGGATTGACCTAAACCTTAAGAAAATGAAAAGGGGGATTTAAAATTAGAACTGGAGGGCAACCCTATTTTTCCTAGCTTGCTTAGGTGATATAGTTTATAAGAAAATTATGTTGAACCCTCTGTTAGTAAAAAATAAATGCACCACATTTTATTTTATAAAAACAGTAAGAACTAAGAAAAATCCTAGCAAAATAACTCTAAGGAGAAACCACCCCAATCCTTGGGATAACTACTAATATGCTAGTATGAATCTAGAAAAAATACAAGTTTTGTTGTTTGATATTTTTTCAAATCACAAGTTAGTTATAAGTGTCTTTTTGACATTAAACTTTAGAAAATCACAACTAAATAACCCTTAAGTCACTTTATGTGATTTTTGGCATAGAGACCTGTCATTACCCATAGATGTTGACAAAAATAATTTTTAGTGCAGAACCCCCACCTAAATTAGAGCTATAGTGCAAAGTGATCATCCACCTTCACTTTTGTTATTTTTGCCTAGAGTTTACCCTAATTAATCTTAACCTCAAATTTGTAGAGCAGACTACAATGCACAATATTAGCCCACTATAACTTTTGCAACATTTTTGGAAATTTCTAAATCACTATGGTAGTTCAAGCTCACTCAAAAGCATAAATAGAAAATAATGAGGGGAATTGTGTAAGGAATTAATATTATACCATTAGATCTCTCTAAGTTTCCAATACAACATGAAGGAAAGAATAAAATTCTTAATTTCACTCAAGACCCTAAAATAGGTGTGTATAAAACACTAAGAGCACCATCCGATAAAGAAATCCTAGTTTACCCACTGTTTTAATATTGTTTCACCATACATAGTATTTACTAAATTGACATATCATTAATATACATGTATCTTATTCATTGCATTCAATAGATTGTAATCTCGCTGACGGAGAGTACGTCCTTATTCCGGAGCAAGGAGTTGCTCAGGAGGTAGTCCAGGAGCCAGCACCAGAGCATGCTACTGAGGATCTGCCTGCCCCAGCTTTTGAAGGCAAGCCCCGGTTTTATGCATAACCATTATACATGTGACGGAACCTCCCAAGTCATTAGGCCCACCTATAGTTGTTGTTGGGGGCCTTCGGCTTCTAAAGGTCCTCAAAAACATGATTTGACAATGTTTTCCAAGTGAAATATGTGAACAGGTATCTTCGGAATCGGGTCACGAGTATACAAGAAGTATGGTCAAGACGAAGCTTGAGTAGGACGAAAGGCGATCATGACGAAGGATAAGATGATCACGAAGCTATGCGCATAAAAAGCTTCGGTATGACAGCAGAAAAGGGGAACCGACTTATATGATGAAAAGCCAAGTTAGACCTCGAAGAATCACTATAGAGTTATTGATAAATGTAAAGGGCATTAATGTAATTCTCCACGGGCTGCGTCCTGTGCCTATAAATAGATGAACAGGACTCCCGTACTGTTCATGCTGATTTGGCATTTGCTTTTCGCATCACGCCTGTACCTTTACTTTTCGTCAAACCGAAGGTACATTGATAATTTGTTATTATGATTCTGATAATGCAAAGTAATAATAAGTCGATGATAATATCTGTATTATTATTTGTATTTCATATATGTATTCTTCTTCATCATTCATCGAACTTATGAAGGTCTCTTCCTTCATAACCTTCATCCGGAATTCATTATATTCGAAGGGATATAATGTCTTGAAGGACGAAGGACTTTAACATTTAACACTTTTTATGTTGCCTTGTTCTTAACTTTTAGCATTTGAGAACAAGTCCCCAACATTGGCTCCCACCTCCGGTGAACTCACGTCCATTTTTTGAGTTTTGAACATCTTCGGCAAGCATCACCTTCGTCATGCCGCCGAGGAAAGCTTCAGCCACAGGGGCTGCCACTCTGCAGCCGCTGGATCCCAATCAGAATGTCCTTTCTCTCAGGGAGGCTCGAAGCCAGAAGAGGAAGGCCACCAGTCCAACGCCTCCATAGGACGACTTGGATCAAGAAATCCAAAACTTGGAGATGCTCCATCAACAGGTCCAACGGAAGAAGGAAAAGATGGCTCGTCTAGCTGACCTACAAAGGCAGATAGATGAAGCTGAAGAACTTCATCATCTTGCTCAAGATGACCATAACCGAAGGCCTCCGTGCAGAGAGCTTCATCAGGAGGGCTTCTACAACGAGGACGACTGGTATGAAGATTTCCATCATGGAAATTTTGCTTTTGATGATACTTCTCCTCTATCAACAGAACTGCAGGCTACACCTTGGCCACAGTCTTACAAGCCACCTCAGCTCCCCATGTACGACGGTCATTCAGACCCGAAGCAATTCTTGATGAGCTATGAAGCAACCATATCTTCGTATGGTGGCAACACGGCGGTCATGGCAAAGTCTTTCGTCATGGCTGTCAGGAGTGTTGCACAAACCTGGTACTCCTCTCTTCGGCCAGGGACAATCACCTCATGGAAAAAGCTGAAGGAAATGTTGATAACCAGCTTCCAAGGGTTTCAAATGAAGCCAGTCACTGCTCAAGCTTTATTCCAGTGCACCCAGGACCACGAAGAATACCTTCAGGCGTATGTCCGAAGGTTCCTGCGTTTGAGGGCAAAGGCACCAACAGTGCCCAATGAAATTGTCATTGAGGCCATGATCAAGGGGCTTCGGCCGGGACCTTCAGCTCAGTACTTTGCCAAAAAGCCTCCTCAAACTTTGGAGAAGCTGCTCCAGAGGATGGATGAGTATATTCGAGCTGACAATGATTTTCGCCAAAGAAGGGAGGAAGCATTCAGGTTCTCTGAAATGACCAGGGGCTTCGGAGGAAGATTCCATCTGAGGCACGTCAGGTCAATTCACAACTCTACTCAAAGTGATGACAGAGGGAGTCAACAGCAAAGGCCACAGTGCTCCTCGCAAGCTTCGGGGCAACAGCAAAGCTCTTTCCGGCCGCCAGCACCAAGGGCAGAGGCGCTAGGGGCTTCGGGGGAAGATTTGGGGATCAGCCAAGAAAAAATTACTGCCTATTCTGTGGTGAAGACAAGGGCCATACCACCAGGATGTGCCATGTTACCATCCAGAAGCAAAAGGAGATAGCAGAAGCTGTAGTGTAACAGAGTCAGCCGAAGCAAGTCATGCATACTGCTTCGTACCATTCGCCTTACATTCCAGAATATGTAGGCAATCACCCTGCAGCTTCTGTTGCTTCGGCAAGTCAACCCTAAGCATCTTGGCAACAGCCTCCACCGCCACCACCAATGCAACGAGGTCAGCAGCCAGAAGGGAGTCAGCACACTCACCTTCAGCGGGACTTCAGAGAGGAGTTCGAAGCTCGCACAGTCAATAGCACTGTGCCGGAGTCAAAACATATTTACTGACAAATATCCTACCTTGACAGCGGCTTTTCGCATTTTCGCATTTCAGTCTTACTTTCTTTTTAATAAGGAACAATTATGGGAAGTTTAAGTGCTTTTTATCGTTTTTTAATCTCTTGTAACAGTTTCGTTCTCTACCATAATAAAAATATGTCTTCTCCATAGGCTTAAGTTGCCGAAGCATAAGAATTTATGGTGGCAAGGAGGACCTTCGAATTATCAAAAAAATTTTCTAAGGAATACAGTGCAATTTCTTCGAAGCAGCAAAAAGTCGTTCCTAAGGGAGCGCAGTGTAAGTTTTCCACTCAAAAGTCGTTCCTAAGGGACCGCAGTGTAAGTTTTCTGCTCAAAAGTCGTTCCGAAGGGAATGCAGAGCTTACAGCGAAAAATAAACGCTGATTCCGCTGAAAGTAAAAGGCGAAGAAGCTCCTAAGGGAGGCTTACAGCGAAAAATAAAAGCTGATTCCGCTGAAGTAAAAGGCGAAGAAGCTCCTAAGGGAGGCTTACAGTGAAAAATAAATGTCGACCTTCGGCAAATATCATTTTGCATAACATCACATCATTACATCATTTGCATAGCATAACATCATACATCATAGTGCATCAACAACGCAAGAAGGGGGGTCTCAATATTGATATTCGAAGATCGTTTTGAAGAAATAGTGACACGGCACAAACAATAGCCATTGAAGAATTTTATCTTCGTCAAACTCTAAAATGGAAAGATCTATTGATTATTGGTTTTACGAGGATTGGCTACTGATTTTATGAGAACACGGATATTATTTACGAAGCATGAAAAGAAGGGAAGGTGTTTTTTCGCCGAAGGCTCAAAAACGGTATGTATATAATGTTTCATGCATCGTAAAGAATAGAACTATAAACAGCTAATATAGTACATCCTAAGTTACACAATATTACAAATGATTCTCAACAAATAGTACATTCTAAATGTTTTTGCAACAACATCTAATCTTCCATTAAGACTACTTCTGCAGCTTCGTTTAGAAGCTGATCAACAACTCTATCCATGATGGCTTCGGCCATTTGTCTAATTTCGTCATCCCCCTTCGTGTGGGGGCCCGCAGATGACTCAGCAGGTTCTGAGGGAAGAGTAGATACAGATTTATTACTATTACAAACCGTGAACAAGTTCGAAATCAAAAAATTACAACAGTCAAAAACCGCTAATTAATACCTAATTGCCCTTCGGTCTCTGCGCTTTTCTCAGCGGCCTCTGCTACTTTTCTAGCATCATGAATGCCTTTTTCGCTTTTTTGAATTATTTCTTCGGCCATTTCCTGGCCACCATTGTCCCAGATGTCAGTGAAAAATTTTCCACCAACCATGCTTGCTTCGGCCGAGGGGTCTTTTATATCTTCGCAGGATAAGGCAGTTTCGGATTGTGCCAAAGATTTCACATGCTCACAGCCTTTCCTCTCCAAAATAGTAGCAATCCCCCTAGCACCTGAAAAGGCACATATGTCTCCACGGCTGTTCAAAATTTCCTCAAAGGCCTCATCTTCGTGATTGATCCATTCAATCGGGCCTTCGGGGTTACCCCTTATGAAGTTTTCCTCGCTCGAGAATGCGCCAACGCTGGCGAAGCAAGTTTTTATTTTCTTAGCGCATTCTATAGATTTGTCATAGCACCTTTTCTTGGATGCACGAAGCTCTTCAACGTTTCCTTCTAAATGATTTGCCCATTGATCGCTAAGTTCTCGTTTCGTCTCTTCAAGTATGCGTTCTTCTTTAGCTCTGGCTAACTGTTTCCGAAGATCCTCGATTTCGTGCTTCTGAGCCTCAGCTTGAGCTTTAGAAGTAGCTTCGTCTTCCTTTATCTTATCCACCAATGTAAGCAGAATTTTATCTTTTTCCAAAGCTTCCTTCCTCAGCTTAATAACCTCTGTTCGTAGGTTGTTGAAAGCAATATTATAGCTCTCGTCTTCAGCATTCCTTTGCGCTCTCAAAGCGTTGCTAAGTATTAAACCCTATATGAAAAGAATTAGTATAATAATAAAAGAATAATTCAAAAATTATAAATTTCCAAATATATAATTTTCATACCTTCAGACTATTATATGCGAGGCTATCTGCAAGATCGTCCTTTGTCATAGCGCAGAGGCCAGCTTCAAGCTTCGGGAACCCCATACTTCTAGCCATCTCCCGGCAGACGGATAATTCTTTGTTATCTGGGAGACAGTATAAGAAGTCATCTTCGTCTGTGCCATTGAATACTAAGGCCCCCTTTGGATACTTCAGTTCTCGGGCATAGTGATTAGCTTCAAAATCTCTTCTTCAGATAATCTTTTTCCTGAAGCATGTCGTACAATATAATCGAGGGCTTTGGAGGATGCTTCGGGGGCAGCAGTGCCAGTTTCTTCAACCAAAATTGGCTCTACCATTTTTATTTCTTCGGCTTCCAAGGATTTTACCTTGGTGGGCTCTGAAGGCCCAGCTTCAGTTTCAGATTGTTGCTTTGAAGCTTCGGCAACAAAAGCTTCAGTATGCACTTCGGAAGTTTCAACAATTTTCTTCGGAGTTGTGCTTGAACACTTAATTGACTCCAAAACATCCAGCACATTAACCATCCTTTTTGTTTTCGGGGTCACTGCTGGACCCTTTTGGCTTTTTGCTGCCTCAATTTTTGCTGAAGGACATAAAACTTCTGATGTCTTTGTTTCTTCAGTCCTCGGTTCTTCTGTTTTTTCTGTTGCTGGCACTTCGGCCAGCTCTTCGATTTTTGACAGTGGAGTTGGTTCTTTAGCTTCGGTGGCCGAAGAGGTCTCACCGATAAACTCAGGCACTGTGGCCGGTTCAATATAACGTGGCCGGTGTGTGAGAACCTTTACCCTTTTCCTCTTCGGCGCCGGCTCGCTAGGAGCGGCTCAAGCAGTTTCCTTCGCAGAAGATGTATTCTTTCTTTTTTGACCCCGCGTTGGATAGAGATAGTCGGGGTAAACAAACCCAATTGCATCAAATACTCGGTTGAGTCTCTTCTTCTTTCGGCCTCCGAAGGCTGCTGATAATGCAGTATCTTCGGCCTTTGAGTATACCCCAAGCAATTCGTCACTTATGGCCTCAATACTTTTCAACCATTCATCATCTGGCTCAACAAAGTTATCTTCGTATTTGAATGTGTATTTTAGCCTGACTAGTCCACCTTCGTCAGCTTCTTTAATGGTCTCCTCCGGCATTTCCCACTTTTCCACAAGTGGCCATACTCTGAAAGCAATGTGTTCTTGGACCAAATCCCTTGTCCCAATAAAAGAGCAAACAACGCCGAAGGCTCTCTGGTATTCTTCGGCTGCTTCATTCATTTCCACCTTCGGCTTCCGGAGGCCGAAACGTTGCCAGATAGGGCGCATAATGATACCTTTAATATCTTCCCTTGATTTCAAGTCATTTTTTACATAAAACCATTCCGTCATCCAGTCGCCGGGCCACCTTTTTCGAAAGGTTGGCACGGGGCAGCTTGACCCAGACCGAGCGCCGAAGCTGTAGCAGCCAAAATTGTTGTGATACTACTCTTTACCTCAGGGTTTTGTCTCATACAATAGCTCATGTATGTTGCAGAAGCTTTTTGCATTAGGTTCCAAACCTTGGCTCCTCACGGCCCACACAAAGATGTTCATCCTTATGATTGCTTCGGGGGTAAGTTGGTGAAGGTAGATTTCAAATATCTTCAGTATTTCCACGACAAAACTGCTCAAGGGAAATCGCAGTCCAGCCTTTAAGAAGCTTCGGAATATCACGACTTCATTTTCTTCGGGAGTCGGACAAGTCTTCTCTCCTTCGTCAGCCCTCACAATAGACAAGTCCCGAAAATATCTGCCCCTCATATTGACAAGATGATTTTCTTTAATACTGGATTTACCGAAAACCGCATGGCTTGGTCGCCAAGGTCAATCTTCGGAATCTTCACCACCACTATCCACATCATAACTGTCACTGTCACCAGTATCTTCAGATAAACCCTCCAAAATCTCCCTAGTAATCTTCTCTATATTAGTCTTTGATATTGATTCAAGAAAGCCTAGATGCATTTCCTCAGAAAGGCTTAGTTTTGAATCACCAACAGCTTTCTTATCTTTAGACATCTTCTTATCTTCAGACATCTTCGCAAATGCTGAGAAAGTGCTCTCGAAACCGAAGCTTAAAAATTTAAAAAGCCAAGCAAGTGTTGTTGCGCGCAGGCTAAAAGTTGGGTGAGTAAAAGCAGATGGCAAGGGAGCGTGCCAAATAAACTGGTGGTGAGCTCTTATTTATACACCTAGTGCGTTGAAAATTGGAGGGTCCCGCTTGTCAAAGACTGTTGCTATTCTAGCAAAGGGAAGGTGTTTTTTCGGACCTTCGGCTTAAAGCCTTCGTCCATGTCGCAATATGAATTTATCATTCCAGCAAATTAATGTTGTGAGGGGCTACTGTTGGGGGCCTTCGGCTTCCGAAGGTCCTCAAAAACATGATTTGACAATGTTTTCCAAGTGAAATATGTGAACAGGTATCTTCAGAATCGGGTCACGAGTATACAAGAAGTATGGTCAAGATGAAGCTTGAGTAGGACGGAAGGCGATCATGACGAAGGATAAGATGATCACGAAGTTATGCGCAGAAAAAGCTTCGGTTTGACAGCAGAAAAGGGGAACCGACTTATATGATGAAAAGCCAAGTTAGACCTCGAAGAATCACTATAGAGTTATTGATAAATGTAAAGGGCATTAATGTAATTCTCCACGGGCTGCGTCCTATGCCTATAAATAGATGAACAGGACTCCCGTATTGTTCATGCTGATTTGGCATTTGCTTTTCGCATCACGCCTGTACCTTTACTTTTCGTCAAACCGAAGGTACATTGATAATTTGTTATTATGATACTGATAATGCAAAGTAATAATAAGTTGATGATAATATCTGTATTATTATTTGTATTTCATATATGTATTCTTCTTCATCATTCATCGAACTTACGAAGGTCTCTTCCTTCATAACCTTCGTCCGGAATTCATTATATTCGAAGGGATATAATGTCTTGAAGGACGAAGGACTTTAACATTTAACACTTTTTATGTTGCCTTGTTCTTAACTTTTAGCATTTGAGAACAAGTCCCCAATAGTTGTCCTTGTCCAACGGACCTCAGACAACCCTGTAGGTGCCCCTGAATCACTTGACAAGTTCGGTATCTGTATTCCTTACCTTTCCCAAGAGCGTTTCACCCGTCACGCAGACATTACAATACATCGGAGGTACGAAAATGCGGAAGTAGTTACAATAACTTACATTATATTTAAGTAAGAAAGAGTAGTATTTATTACAGACCAGAGCTAAAATATAAGAGTGCTGAAGTATTATTATTACATCACTAGGAGGCAAAAACCCTATCGATAAACATCAAACAAAAGTTTTTAATGGAGGATCCTTTCCTCCCAAAGCTTCACTCCTAGTTTTCTTCTTTGGACACCACCTTTGAACAAAAGTAGCAAAAGTTTGCCGCTTCCTCACCTAAAACAACATGGGACAAAGCCCTGAGTACGAAGTGTACTTTCGCAAGTCTTACCCATCAACATAAAAGACTCTCAAGGATATGATGGCTTTTAAGGGAGTCAAGGTAAGGCTTATCAATAGCCAAAGACTCTGTTTGCAGAAATGCTTACTAATAGTGGATCCTTAAAAATCTAGTTTTAATTGTTAGGTTAAGTAAAGTTACCTGTATCTAGAGTTATTTCTACCCTAGTTCAATCACTTAACCTATACTAGCCAATTTCTTAACAACCCTTCTTATTCACTGGAAAGCTACGTGTAGGACAGTGACCAAGTCTTCATATCCGCGAAGTTACGGCGATCCGAATCGATTATACTTAGTTGAGGATCTCCAATCACACGACATATGTAGCACTTAACCCTTGCATATGTCAACTCGCCACCGGGGTTCTTAAGACCAGATCAGGTTCATGCCAACCGAGAGCACAGATACACCACCGTCCAGCCTCTTGCCACGGAGGGTACACGCTACTCTCGCCATCTCTCCACTCCCACTGCGTGTTATCTTATTTTGGTATTAGTCTGCCCGAGGCAAAGCTTACCGATGATGAAGCATGTGACCAGTTAAAGGGTCCTCAATCAGCAAGCCTACATCGACAAGGTCCTTAATTGACTCAGACGGAGACACTACACCGAGACTCTCTTCTCGTGCAAGTCACCCGCCCGGTCACAGCTTTATCATTTCAATTCCCAAAGTTTGGTACCTGGCAGAGGTACATCTTTTCTGATGTTGAACCCATCATGGCCATGCTGGACCCACCATCAAATTTTATTTTTGAAAACATCCCACCCACTTTGAAGCATCATCTTTTGTTAAAACAAAAACATTTGTTTTTCTAGAGCAAGGCTAAGCATAAGAAAAACCTTTTTGTAAAATAGGGGATTGAGAAGTAATCAAATCCAAGGAAGGAAAATGCAGCAACTAGTTTAGCAAACAACTCCTATCACCTAATGCATCAAGTAAGTGAGGAAGATTTCAAAATATCAAAGGGGAGGCAAATGCACCAGGGCTTGCCTTGTGTTACTAGTGAGTTAGGTTCTGCTCCACAAATATCAAAGTAAAAGCAGTTTCCTGCCTGCGGTTCTTCGGGTGGTGGTGGTGGTGTAGTCCTGGCTTCTTCAATCTCTATCTCTTCTTTGTTTTCTATACATAACCATATATAATCATGAATGCTCATGTAATTCTCATGGAAATGCAAATATAATAAAAGTTTATTATTTAAAGTCTTGAATACAACTTTCCTTCACGGATCTCTGAGAAACTAGGGTTTTTGGAGTCTATAGTGAAGTTCATAGGGCAGGGGGGCTAGGGTTTTGGGTTCTAGGTATCAAACATGGTCTAAATCATACCAAACTTTACCCAAGGTTTCTAAATAATATTTAAAGTTTAGCTAAAAAGTTTGGTGAATTTTGGAATTATTAATTATTCCCTAAAATTCTAGAAGTATGGTTTTTGGCTGTTTTAAATACTCTATAATTTCCTATTTGGACCAAAAATCATGAAACTATTTTTATTAAATATTATGGAAAATTAGGAGTCTAGCAAAATTGGTCGGGTATTTTTAGCATTTTTCTACAATTTTATAGAAATTCTTTAACCCTGGCGGAAAAAGAAAAGGAAAAGCAATGAATAGTGTTGGGCTGAATTCAGCCCAACCAGCCTACAGTAGGGGAGAATCCACGCACGCCCGCACCCGCGGGGCGATTTTACACCGAAGCCCTCCGGGGTTTGAATATCTAAACAAGAATCCTGCGCACTATTTAATTAGGTCACATACATCTACGAATAAGCCCTTGCACTTCTATCTCTTCACAGCTCGTAGTCCACGACGGCGAACGGCGCGGGGCCGAGCTCCGACGAGCTTACACCAGCTGATTCACGCCAAAACCGGTGCTCTACTTTGGTTTAAACCTAATTCAAGTCCTAACCAGTGTTTCCCCCAACTAATTTGACTAATGGAGCTCTAACACGCTCTGTCCACAGTGACAGCGGGCACCACAGGAAACCGAACGCGTTCCCGGTGATCCTAGGGACTCTAGCTCAATTGGATGGGTCAGAGAGTATCAGGAGCATCCAAGGATATGGAAACAAGGATCCAGAGGACATGAACGGACCTGAGATGCGCTGGCCACAGCGAGGTCAAACCGCTCGGTGCTCTTGGTTGATTTGGAGGGAATCCAAAATTGGGGAGTTCTAGTGGACGATTCGAGGCATGGGTTGCTCTACTGGTTGCACAATTACTTATCAGAGTAGGCAGGGTCGGCAATTTATAGTAGGCTTGAGCGGCGGCCGGTGAATTTGAGAAAGACGCGCGGTGGCCGGAGAAGAAGAAGGTTACTGGCGAGCGCGATTGGTGGCAATTACTGTGGCAAGCTCTCCGGCGATCACCGGATAGGTTTAACATGATCGACTAGGACATGGTAAGATGCCTCGGCACGTGGCGCACGGTCGTGAAGAGGCTATCTCCGGCGAACCTATCCAAGGCAGCCGTGACACGCTCGGGTACGGCGGCCAGAGTAAAATAGCGGCTGCAGTTCATCCTTGGGCGATATTTCTTACCCCCGGTGCTATCCAATTGATCCGAGCGCGAATCACCACGACGATAGCACAAATCCACGCGCGGCTCGTCGCGCGGCAAGGGGGATAAGCTTGGGATCTTGTTCTGTTACTGTACCATGGAGTCTCTATTCAGTGCGCTTGACAGACCACTTTGCAGGGCTCAGATCCTAGGTTTTTACATGACAACCTGTTGATCGTCCAGTAGCAAAGTTGTTGTCTGATGATCCAGCTACAATCTTGCTATAGCAACCATAGCCAAACTCTCACTAGATCATGGTTGAATTCTAGTCCAAAGATTGCTCAATCCCTATAGCAAAGTTGTTCTCCTTATATAGTTCTATTATTTCGATGTGTTGACCCTTGGCAAATTCCACAAAATTTGAAAGATACAGGGCTTCAAAGTTGGTTCCATTTACTGAAATTCATACTTAGTTATAGAAGCACAAATGTGGCCTTTTTGCAAATAATCCCAAAACCTATGGTTTCATTTGCAAATCTCCAAACATGTGAACCATATGACTTAAGGTACTCTAATGCCTTGATTTTTGCACTTTTGTCCAAAAGTGCACTGATTTTGCACTTAGCCCCCTAGGGTTTTAGTCCAGGGTTTACCAGAGTTCTATTTAGGGTTTTAGGTACTTCTAGGGTTTGGATGCTACTTAAGTCCATCCATGGTGATATTTTATGATCATTTTAACTAAGTTTTAAAGTTTTCTCTTAGTTAAGCTTTATTTACTCTTCTGAGTCTAGTTTAGGGTTATGTACCCTATTCTAGGGTTTTACCCACAACCAGGCATATCCACACAATTTGTTTGAAATTTTTGCCTAGTGAATGCATGCTAGGTGTGACAAACACATGATATGCCAATGCTTATGAAGTTATGCTCAAGTTTTAGTGATAGTAACACCAGGGGTGTTACATCTTTCCCCCCATAAAAGAATCTATCCCGAGATTAAAAAGTCCTAGGGTAGGTAATGGAAAAGGAAACGTGTCATACTTTTATTTCCTTATTTTTGGCACAAGGCAGGGTTGGTATTGGATTCATTCTTCTTATTACAACAAATGTATACATCTTACAATTTACACGAAGCTAAAAAGCCTGGGAAATTCTTATCTAAAAAGTCTTGAGTTTCCCAAGTAGCTTACTCTTCTGTATGTTGGTTCCACTTTATCTTGTAAAATTTGAGAGTTCTTCTTCGGGTAATTCTGTCCTTTTGATCTAAGACTTGAATAGGATGCTCGAAATATGTCAAGTTTGGTTCTAAGGCAACATCCGTTACTTCAATGGTGCGATCGGGAACCCGAAGACACTTCTTCAGTTGAGACACGTGGAACACTTTATGTACAGCAGACAAGGTTTCGGGTAACTGGAGTCGGTATGCCACTGGTCCACATTGTTCAAGAACAAGGAAAGGACCAATGTACCGGGGTGCAAGCTTCCCTTTTACCCCAAAACGTGATACACCCTTCATCGGTGAGACTTTGAGGTAGACATAATCTCCAACTAGAAAGTACAAGGGTTTTCGTCGCTTGTCTGCATAACTCTTCTGTCAAGCTTGAGCTTCTTTCAAATTATCAATTATTCTTTGAACTTTTTCTTCTGTTTCCTTTACCATATCAGGCCTGAAGAAACTTCTTTCACCTGGTTCAGACCAGTTTAACGGAGTACGACACCGTCGTCCATACAAGGCTTCAAAGGGTGCCATTTTGATACTCTCCTGATAGCTATTATTGTACGAGAACCCCGCTAATGGTAAACATTCATCCCATTTCTGTGGAAATTATAAAGCACAAGCTCACAACATGTCCTCAAGTATTTGGTTCACCCTTTCAGTTTGCCCACTAGTTTGAGGATGATAGGCCGAACTATGGAGTAACTTAGTATCCAAAGCCTTGTTAAGTTCTTCCCAAAATTTGGACACGAATTGCGGTCCACGATCCGACACTATGGTCTTTGGAACGCCATGTAAACTGAGAATACGGGCAATATATAACTCTACATATGTGGCCACCATATACTTTACCCTGACTGGAAGGAAGTGGGCGATCTTTGTAAGTCGATCAACAATGACCCAGATGGAATCATACCCTTTTGATGTTCGAGGCAATCCCACAATAAAGTCCACGCTTATATCCTCCCATTTCCATGTAGGGATAGGTAAAGATTGTAATGGACTAGCAGCTTTCATGTGTATGGCCTTGACACGTCTACAAGTGTCACATCTTGCCACATAGCGTGCAATTTCAATCTTCATCTTCGTCCACCAATAATGTTGTTTTAGATCATGATACATCTTAGTGCTTTCCAGATGAATAGAATAGCGACTAAGATGTTCTTCATCTAGGATTTGCTAGCGGATCTCATCATTTTTGGGCACAACTATGTGGTTGTTAAAGCATACAACACCCTGATCTTCTCTTTTGAAGCAGTTGGCTTTTCCAACCTCTATTTACTTATAAATGTGTTTCATTCCCTCATCATTTCATTGTGCGCCATCATCACCCTACCCCGAGCCGACTCGGGCCGCAGAGAACAAGACCGGCGTCCCATCTGGCTAGCTCCGCCAGATAGGCAATGATGGCGCCCCGCTAGCCCCGTGACGACGGCGGCTCTCAGCTCCCTTACGGAAGCGGGGGGACGTCAGCAAGGACCCAACACCTCCGACAGCTGTCCCTCCGCCAGGCTCCATTGCTCCTCCGACAGCCACGACACCACACCAGCTGGGTGCCAAGATCTCTCCGGCTGCCACCTTGGCATGTACTTAGTGCGCTAGCTCTCCCCCGCTAGACACGTAGCACTCTACTACACCCCCATTGTACACCTGGATCCTCTCCTTACGCCTATAAAAGGAAGGACCAGGGCCTTCTTAGAGAAGGTTGGCCGCGTGGGGACGAGGACGGGGCAGGCGCTCTCTTGGGGCCGCTCGCTTCCCTCACCCGCGTGGACGCTTGTAACCCCCTACTGCAAGCACACCCGACCTGGGCGCGGGACGAACACGAAGGCCGCGGGATTTCCACCTCTCTCACGACTCGACTCCGGCCACCTCGCTTTCCCCCCTTCGCGCTCGCCCACGCGCTCGACCCATCTGGGCTGGGGCACGCGGCACACTCACTCGTCGGCTTAGGGACCCCCCCGGTCTCGAAACGCCGACAGTTGGCGCGCCAGGTAGGGGAACGCTGCGTGTTGACGAGCAGTTTCCCGTCAAGCTCCAGATGGGCAGTCTCCAACGACCTCTCCAACCCGGGACGGTGCTCCGTTTCGGGAGTCTCGAGTTCATGTCTCTCGATGGCAGCTACGACATGATACTCCTTCCACCGCCGCGCGACGACGACAATGGCGGCCGACAGCCCGCCCGCCGGCGGCGGAATCGACGACGTCTTCCCCGCGTGGTGGAAGAACAACATTCAAGCTCGCCCCGTCCTCTCCCCCGCCATCGGAGGAGGAGGCGGGGCAACCAAGGCCAAGCGGGAGGCCGCGCTCCATCGGCTGTCGAGCGAATCGACGTCCCCAGCGCCCCAACGGAGGACGCGTCGGGCGTCGACCTCGCGTTTGAGACGAAGGCGAGCTCCGTCCCCCCGCGACACGCCAATCCCGAGCAAGTGGACGACGCCAGCACGCTCGCGGAGGGCCTGCAGGACGTCGCCCTCGTACCCAAGACGACGGCGCAATCAGTCCCCGACGTGACTACGTCGCTCCTCGTCGACCAAAAGGTACCGGCTGATTCCCATCCTACGTCATTTCGACTTGGCCTCAACCCGCCTAGCGACCTCGCTTTGGCGGGCGCTCACGTTGAGGTGAGTGCAACCCCTCTGGGGTTTCGTGTGCGGTCGCCTTGGGACCGATTGACGGACGTCTCGACCTACGGGCCCTCTGGGTCCGAGGAAGATGACGATCCCAGCATCTGCTGGGATTTCTCTGGATTTGGCAACCCCAATGCCATGCGAGACTTTATGACCGCATGTGACTACTGCCTCTCCGACTGTTCCGACGGCAGCCGCAGCCTTGACGCCAAGGACTGCGGCCCGAGCCGCGAATGTTTCCACGTCGAGCTAGGGGATCCCTCCGAAGGCAACCGTCTCGGCATGCCGGAGGATGGCGATCTCCCTAGGCCGGCGCCTCGCGCCGACATCCCGCGGGAGCTAGCTGTGGTCCCCGTTCCGGCGGGGGGTCATGACCCACAGCTCGAGCAAGTCCGCGGGGCGCAGGCCAGGCTCGACGAGGGAGCAGGAGCGCTCGAGTCGATCCGCTGGGACGTCGGGCAGGTATGGGCGGGCCAACCCCCGGCCGGAGAAATACGTCACCTGCCCCAGGGTTTCCAGCACCGCGTCGCCAACGATGCCAGGGACAGGCCGCCACCCGCATCCAGCGGGGTTGGTCAGAACCTGGCAGCCGCAGCGATGCTCCTCCGCGCGATGCCGGAGCCATCAACCACTGAGGGTCGGCGAATCCAGGGAGAGCTCAAGAATCTCCTGGAAGGCGCTGCGGCCCGGCGGGCCGAGAGCTCTGCCTCCCGAAGGCAGGGGTACCCCTCGGAACCTCATGCCGCGACTTCCCGATTCATGCGGGAAGCCTCGGTCTACACCGGGCGCACGCGCAACACCACGCCTGCGGCCCCGTGCCACCTCGGCAACGAGCACCATCGTCGTGACCGTCGGGCTCACCTCGACGAAAGGGTGCGCCGAGGCTACCACCCCAGGCGTGGGGGATGCTACGACAGCGGGGAGGATCGGAGTCCCTCGCCCGAACCACACGGTCCGCAGGCCTTCAGCCGGGTCATCCGGCGGGCACCGTTTTCGGCCCGGTTCCGACCCCCGACTACTATCACAAAGTACTCGGGGGAAACGAGACCGGAATTGTGGCTCGCAGACTACCGCCTGGCCTGTCAACTGGGTGGAACGGATGACGACAACCTCATCATCCGCAACCTCCCCCTGTTCCTCTCCGACACTGCTCGCGCCTGGTTGGAGCACCTGCCTCCGGGGCAGATCTCCAACTGGGATGATTTGGTCCAAGCCTTCGCCGGCAATTTCCAGGGCACGTACGTGCGCCCCGGGAATTCCTGGGACCTCCGAAGCTGCCGGCAACAGCCGGGAGAGTCTCTTCGGGACTACATCCGGCGATTCTCGAAGCAGCGCACCGAGCTGCCCAACATCACCGACTCAGATGTCATCGGCGCGTTCCTTGCCGGCACCACTTGCCGTGACCTGGTGAGCAAGTTGGGTCGCAAGACCCCCACCAGGGCGAGCGAGCTGATGGACATCGCCACCAAGTTCGCCTCTGGCCAGGAGGCGGTCGAGGCCATCTTCCGAAAGGACAAGCAGCCCCGAGGCCGCCCGTCGGAAGAGGCTCCCAAGGCGTCTACTCCGCGCAGCGCCAAGAAGAAAGGCAGGAAGAAGTCGCGAGCGAAACACGACGCCGCCGACGCGGACCTTGTCGCCGCCGCCGAGTACAAGAACCCTCGGAAGCCCCCCGGAGGTGCTAACCTCTTCGACAAGATGCTCAAGGAGCCGTGCCCTTACCATCAGGGGCCCGTCAAGCACACCCTCGAGGAGTGCGTCATGCTTCGGCGCCACTTCCACAAGGCCGGGCCACCCGCAGAGGGTGGCAGGGCCCACGACGACGACAAAAAGGAAGATCACCAAGCAGGAGAGTTCCCCGAGGTCCGCGACTGCTTCATGATCTATGGAGGGCATGCAGCGAATGCCTCGGCTCGGCATCGCAAGCGAGAGCGTCGGGAGGTCTGCTCGGTGAAGGAGGCGGCGCCAGTCTACCTAGACTGGTCCGACAAGCCCATCACCTTCGACCAAGCTGACCACCCCGACCACGTGCCGAGCCCGGGGAAATACCCGCTCGTCGCCGACCCCATCATCGGCGACGTCAGGCTCACCAAGGTCCTGATGGATGGGGGCAGCTGCCTCAACATCATCTACACCGAGACCCTCAGGCTCCTGCGCGTGGATCTGTCCTCCGTCCGAGCAGGCGCTGCGCCCTTCCACGGGATCATTCCTGGGAAGCGCGTCCAGCCCCTCGGACGGCTCGACCTTCCTGTCTGCTTCGGAACACCCTCCAACTTTCGAAGGGAGACTTTGACGTTCGAGGTGGTCGGGTTCCGAGGAACCTACCACGCGGTATTGGGGAGGCCATGCTACGCGAAGTTCATGGCCATCCCCAACTACACCTACCTGAAGCTCAAGATGCCGGGCCCCAACGGGGTCATCACCGTCGGCCCCACGTACAAACACGCGTTCGAATGCGACGTGGAGTGCGTGGAGTACGCCGAGGCCCTCGCCGAGTCTGAGGCCCTCATCGCCGACCTGGAAAACCTCTCCCGAGAGGTGCCAGACGTGAAGCGACACGCCGGCAATTTCGAGCCGGCGGAGACGGTTAAGGCCGTCCCTCTCGACCCCAGTGGCGACACCTCCAAGCAGATCTGGATCGGTTCCGGGCTCGACCCCAAATAGGAAGCAGTGCTCGTCGACTTTCTCCGCGCAAACGCCGACGTCTTTGCGTGGAGTCCCTCGGACATGCCCGGCATACCGAGGGATGTCGCCGAGCACTCGCTGGATATTCGGGCCGAAGCCCGACCGGTCAGGCAGCCTCTGCGCCGATTCGACGAGGAAAAGCGCAGGGTGATAGGTGAGGAGATCCACAAGCTAATGGCAGCAGGGTTCATCAAAGAGGTATTCCATCCCGAATGGCTTGCCAACCCTGTGCTTGTGAGAAAGAAAAGGGGGAAATGGCGGATGTGTGTAGACTACACTGGTCTCAACAAAGCATGTCCGAAGGTTCCCTACCCTCTACCTCGCATCGATCAAATCGTGGATTCCACTGTTGGGTGCGAAACCTTGTCTTTCCTCGATGCCTACTCAGGGTATCATCAAATCAAGATGAAAGAGTCCGACCAGCTCGCGACTTCTTTCATCACGCCCTTCGGCATGTACTGCTATGTCACCATGCCGTTCCGTTTGAGGAACGCGGGTGCGACGTACCAGCGGTGCATGAACCATGTGTTCGGCGAACACATCGGTCGTATGGTCGAGGCTTACGTCGATGACGTCGTAGTCAAGACAAGGAAAGCCTCTGACCTCCTCTCCGACCTTGAAGTGACATTCCGGTGTCTCAAGGCAAAGGACGTCAAGCTCAATCCCGAGAAGTGTGTCTTCGGGGTGCCCCGAGGCATGCTCTTGGGGTTCATCGTCTCCGAGCGAGGCATCAAAGCCAACCTGGAGAAGATCGCAGCCATCACCAGCATGGGGCCCATCAAGGACTTAAAAGGCATACAGAGGGTCATGGGATGTCTCGCGGCCTTGAGCCGTTTCATCTCACGCCTCGGCGAAAGAGGCCTGCCTCTGTACCGCCTCTTAAGGAAGGCCGAATGCTTCACTTGGACCCCTGAGGCCGAGGAAGCTCTCGGGAACCTGAAGGCGCTCCTCACCAAGGCGCCTATCTTGGTACCCCCAGCTGATGGAGAAGCCCTCTTGGTCTACGTCGCCGCGACCACTCAGGTGGTTAGCGCCGCGATTGTGGTCGAAAGGCAAGAAGAGGGGCATGCATTGCCCGTTCAGAGGCCAGTTTACTTCGTCAGCGAGGTGCTGTCCGAAACCAAGATCCGCTACCCACAAGTTCAGAAGCTACTGTATGCAGTGATCCTGACGAGGCGAAAGTTGCGACATTACTTCGAGTCTCATCCGGTAACTGTGGTATCATCCTTCCCCCAGGGGGAGATCATCCAGTGCCGAGAGGCCTCGGGCAGGATCGCAAAGTGGGCGGTGGAAATCATGGGCGAGACAATCTCGTTCGCCCCTCGGAAGGCCATCAAGTCCCAGGTATTGGCGGACTTCGTAGCCGAATGGGTCAACACCCAGTTGCCGACGGCTCCGATCCAACCGGGGCTCTGGACCATGTTTTTCGACGGGTCGCTGATGAAGACGGGAGCCGGCGCGGGCCTGCTTTTCGTCTCGCCCCTCGGGAAACATCTGCGCTACGTGCTGCGCCTCCATTTCCCGGCGTCCAACAATGTGGCTGAGTACGAAGCTCTGATCAACGGATTGCGAATCGCCATCGAGCTAGGGGTCCGACGCCTCGACGCCCGCGGCGACTCGCAACTCGTCATCGACCAAGTCATGAAGAACTCCCACTGCCGCGACCCGAAGATGGAGGCCTACTGCGATAAGGTTCGGCGCCTGGAAGACAAGTTCTACGGGCTCGAGCTTAACCACATCGCCCAACGCTACAACGAGACTGCGGACGAGCTGGCAAAAATAGCCTCGGGGCGAACGACGGTTCCCCCTGACGTCTTCTCCCGGGATCTGCACCAACCCTCCGTCAAGATCAACGACACGCCTGAGCCCGAGGCGTCTTCGGTCCAGTCCGAGGTTCCCTCGGCCCAGCCCGAGGCGTCCTCGGTTCAGCCCGAGGAACCCTCGGCCCCCGAGGGCGAGGCGCTGCGCATCGAGGAGGAGCGGAGCGGGGTCACGCCTGATCGAGATTGGCAGACCCCGTACCTGCAATATCTCTGCCAAGGAGAGCTACCCCTCGACCAAGCCGAGGCTCAGCGGGTAGCGCGACGCGCCAAGTCGTTCGTCTTGCTGGGCGATGAGAAGGAGCTCTACCACCGCAGCCCCTCGGGCATCCTCCAGCGATGCATCTCCATCGCCGAAGGTCAGGAACTCCTGCAAGAGATACACTCGGGGGCTTGCGGCCATCACGCAGCGCCTCGAGCCCTCGACGGGAACGCTTTCCAGCAAGGCTTCTACTGGCCAACGGCGGTGGCTGACGCCACTAGAATCGTTCGCACCTGCGAAAGGTGTCATTCTATGCGAAGCAGACCCACCTGCCTGCTCAGGCTCTGCGGACGATACCCATCACCTGGCCCTTCGCTGTGTGGGGTCTGGACCTTGTCGGCCCTCTGCAGAAGGCACCCGGGGGCTACACGCACCTGCTGGTCGCCGTCGACAAATTCTCCAAGTGGATCGAGGTCCGACCCCTGAACAGCATCAGGTCCGAACAGGCGGTGGCGTTCTTCACCAACATCATCCATCGCTTCGGGGTCCCCAAACTCCATCATCACCGACAACGGCACCCAGTTCACCGGCAGAAAATTCTTGGATTTTTGCGAGGATCACCACATCCGGGTGGACTGGGCTGCCGTAGCTCATCCCATGTCGAATGGGGAAGTAGAGCGTGCCAACGGCATGATTCTACAAGGGCTCAAGCCTCGAATTTACAAAGACCTCAACAAGTTCGGCAAGCGATGGATGAAGGAACTCCCCTCGGTGGTCTGGAGCCTGAGGACAACGCCGAGCCGAGCCACAGGTTTCACGCCGTTCTTCCTGGTCTACGGGGCCGAGGCCGTCTTGCCCACTGACCTGGAATACGGCTCCCCGAGGACGAGGGCCTATGACGATCAAAGCAACCAAGCTAGCCGAGAAGACTCGCTGGACCAGCTGGAAGAGGCTCGGGACAGGGCCTTACTACACTCGGCACGGTATCAGCAGTCCCTGCGACGCTACCACGCCCGAGGGGTCCGACCCCGAGACCTCCAGGTGGGCGACCTGGTGCTTCGGCTGCGGCAAGACGCCCGAGGGAGGCACAAGCTCACGCCCCCCTGGGAGGGGCCATTCGTCATCGCCAAAGTTCTGAAGCCCGGAACGTACAAGCTGGCCAACAGTCAAGGCGAGGTCTACGGCAACGCTTGGAACATCCAACAGCTACGTCGCTTCTACCCTTAAGATGTTTCCAAGTTGTTCATATACCTTGCACCCACGCAAAGTTTAGTCAACAAGGAAGGGTCGGCCTCGCCTCGGCAAAGCCCGACCCTCCCTCGGGGGCTAAAAGGGGGGAAACCCCCTCTGCGTCAAAATTTTCCTCGAAAAAAAAATCTCTTCTACCAGAATATCTTTCGTGCTTTTTGACTACTTCGAAAAGTGGGTCCTGGAAACGACGGAGTACACGTAAGCAGCCAAGACTGACCGAGCTGAGGGACTCCTACGCCTCCGGGATACGGATACCTCACTCATCACCTTCTGCGATAAGTAACTCGCGTTCGGATAAAGTGGCTCCACGGATCGAACAAGTCTTTACGTTCGAAAGCCCTTCTGCCGAAGCGATCCTTCGAGCCTTCTCGACCGAGTCGGTGACAAGGCCTCATGGACGGGTGATAGTACGCGTAAGCGGCAAGGCCGACCAAGCCGAGGGACTCCCACGCCTCCGGGATACGGATACCTCACTCATCACCTTTCGCGAGAAGCAACTCTCGCTCGCACAAACATCCCTGTTACCGACAAAAAGTCCAGATACTCGGAACAAGAGGAAAAGAGACGCAGCTTTACAACGCAGCGAGGGTGTGTGTTCTGGCCTCGACGGCCGCACAAGGCACACGCTACGAGACAATCTGATCCTGCAGGCTCGGGTCTTGACGCTGGAAGGGGGCAGCAACACCCTCGGCATCGACGGCACCTTCGGCGAGGCCCGACCTAGCCTCGGACGGCGACGAGGTCCGAGGGTCTCCGCTCTGAAGGACGACGTCATCACCGCGCCCGGGCAATCGCTCCCAGGGACTCCTCCGGGAATCCGGCCCGAGCAAGCGGCTCGGCTGGTTACCCCTGGGGCCTCGGCCAACCATCTTCCGAGGGCGCCAGCCTGGTCCGAAGCCTCGACTGATCAACTCCGACGTCGATCCTACCAACGGACAACCCGGCTAGGCTTCGGCCAACCAGGTTTCATTTTCGAGCCGACTCCACCTCTGTTCATGCTGATATCGCTACCCCTGGCCTCGGCTCGACGAAGAGCGGCCGAGGGGTCTCTTTAACTAAGCTAGAGGAACCTCGGACAGCAAGGCCGACCGAGCCGAGGGACTCCTACGCCTCCGGGATACGGATACCTCACTCATCACCTTGACACGGGGTGACTCATGCTTGGTGAAGCGATTCAGATAGTCAACAGACGAGTCTTAGTGCTCAAAAATGAGGAAAAAACACGGCTCCGTGCCGTAATTACATACATGTTCAGGCCCCGAAAGCCGAAATGAACAAAAAACCCTGGCATTCGAAGTGCCATTACAAACGGAACTTCGGTTCCCCCCCCCGCAGGTACGAACAACCCCACTCGATAGGGGCGGGCCTGCGGGGCTACAGAAGACTGACGGGCGGCTCGCCGCCGCCCGCTCTGACCACGACGACAACGGCCCCCACTCCGGATGGCCGAACTGCAGCAGCGCAGGCCTCAGGGTAGGCGCTGCTGCAGTCTTGCCCTCGCCCACGCCGACGCTCGAGGGGCGAGGACAAGTACAAAGAGCCGGAGGCCCGAAGCACGGATGGTGGCGGTGATCCCGTCGGCGACGGGGACTTCTCGAGCCGCCTCCGCCTCGGCACCGACGGCAGGAGCCATCAGCCCTTCGGCAGATCCCCACTCAAGTCCTCCCAGATGAGTGGGGCACCGGCCTCCGCGTGAAGGCGCCGCCCCGGTGCAAAGGCAGGACCACCCTAGAACACGAGCGCCGCCCTAGCAGCGCGCGGCATCTAGGGTGGTCCTCCCGTGTACATGGCGCGGCAACCGCCCCCCCTGCAGAAGGGGCCGCCGGGAGCCAAGCCGATGAACCCGACATGCTGGAGGTGACGACGCCTGCCGTCGACCCGCCTCGCGTTGTCGAAGTCCGGGCCGCCCGCAGGGCCAGTGAGCGCCCTCTCCCTCGAACCCGGGCGGGAGGTAGAGCGCCGGCTCAGCACGGCACCCACCCCAGCGAGGATGATGAACATCCTTGAAGCTAAGGGTGGGACCAAGATCGCAGCCCGGCTTGCTCCTCCCCACCCAGGAGCTGGTGGTCACCGTCTCGGGTGACCGCCAGCGGAGGGGAGCAACCGGGCCGCATGATGAAAATCCTTGAAGCCGAACGATGGCTGAAAGGTACCAACTCCCACGGAGTTGTGTTCCTCCAACGATGGGGCGAAAGGACGGCGGTTTCCCCCATCCGGGGGCTTGGAAGGTGGAAAGACACAATGCATAAGGGAGGAAGAAGACATGGTCGCCTTACGAAAGGGGTCGCCCTCCTTTTAAAGGCGACTCTCCCAGCTTGCGCCCCCAACCGTCACGGGCTGAGTCTTCTCCAACACGTTCCAAAGCCCTCCCCTGTGGCGCGGGGGCTGGGTCCCGCATGTCATGTAGACCGACTCCGAGCAGAAGAAGCCAAATCGCCGCGCGTGGTGCACGCAACCGCCCAGCGGTTACAAGTTACCCTCCACTTCTGCCCAGGCCAACGGGCGAAAGGGGCGGGCAGCCATGCAGGCGGCATGCAACCGCGCTAAGTGGACGCGCCTCTCCGACTCCCGACATGTCAGCATGGAGGCCCAGGCCCACGCGTCGCGAGACCAGCGCGCCGGATGCTGCATGCAAGCAACTGTACCACTTGCGCCACCACCGCACCTCCTCGATTGCCGAACCAATACCGCGACTCGAGGCGACCTAGCGCGCGACCCAGCAGCGCCAGCCTGACGCAGCGGTCAACGCGGTCAAAAGTGGGCTGGCAGTGATGACGGTGGCAGGCGCGTGGGAGCAGCGGTCACGTCGTCAGCCAAGCTCACGTCCCATCCGGAGGCAGCGAGAGAACCCCCTCTCACAGCGTGAAGACAACGCGCCCGTGACCCGTTCCTCGAACGGCTCGCGCACGCGCAACGGCAGCCCCGCCAGCTACTCGCCTCGTCGCATTAACTCCGCAGCTGGACAGGCGGCGCTTCTGGCAGGAGCAGCGGGCGACGCTTCGCCTTCGCCAAAACAACCGCACCAAAAAAGGTACGCCGCGTCGTTCGGTTTCGTATCCTTTTTCCTTTTTTTCCTCTTTCTCTATCTCTTGCGACAGGGACCGGGAAGGGGGGATACCCCGAAAGGGATCCTTCCCCGTGAAGGAACTAGGCTCCGAGCCTCCTTACTGATCAGGGGTTCGAAGGTTGGCCCCTCGAAGGGTTCAACAGCCGCCTTAGATCGCGTGGGCCCTACACCCACTACTGCTCAGAGGTTCGAAGGCCGGCCTCCCGAAGGGTTCCATGGCCGCCTCAGGCTACTCGGGCACCGCGCCCATTACTGATCAGGGGTTCGAAGGCTGGCCCCCGAAGGGTTCACAGTCGCCTCAGACACCGAGCGAGGGATGACCAGGGGTACGTTCGATACACAACCAAGGCTCGGGTTGCGCTCCCGAGGTACCCTAGGACATTTCCGAGACCAGCGGGAGCGATCCTGTAACGGAATCCCATCGGAGGGAGGCATCGAGCCCTCGGACCCCGTCGCCAGGGGACCGGGTCCGGCAGATCACCCGCAGGTACTTTTGGGCGTGCCTCTGGGCCCCTAGTCGACCCCCAACGAACGGGGCACGGACGTCCACTCGGATTACCCGCTTGCAGCTCACCGGAGACACCATGTTCGGTGCCCATCGAGGGTAACATGGCACTCTCCCCCCTCCTCCTTGCGGAAAGGCGACGTAGGGGCGTATGTAAAAAAGCCGAGTCTGTCCCTGATCGCCCTCTCGCCCTGTGCGGAGGCTCGGGGGCTGCTCTCGCAAACCCGGCTCCGGCCAAACCGTTGACAGCGTCAACATACCAGCCCGAGAACTTGGGCCCCGACCGTGCACCCGGGCTACGGCCAGTTCGCATGAGGGAACCACCAGACCAGCTGAAGCATTACGCAAGGCATTAAGACCTCGAAGGAGTGAAACCACTCCTCCGAGGCCTCGGGGGCTACACCCGGCGGGTGCGCTCGCGCGCACCCACCGGAACAAAATGCAACCGAGAAAGGCTGGTCCCCTTGCAAAAAAGTGCGACGAAAGCCTCCAAGCGAGTGCTAACACTCCCTTCGAGGCTCGGGGGCTACTGTCGGGGACCATAATTAGGGGTACCCTCAAGACGCCTAATTCTCAGCTGGTAACCCCCATCAGCATAAAGCTGCAGAGGCCTGATGGGTGCGATTAAGTCAGGGATCAGTCCATACGAGCGACTCGATCACGCCTCGCCCGAGCCTAGCCTCGGGCAAGGGCAGCCAACCCCGAGGTGTTTCCGTCTCGCCCGAGGCCCCCTTTTTTAACGGCAGACGCATCTCCGGCTCGCCCGAGGCCTTGCCTTCGCTAAGAAGCAACCCTGACTAAATCGTCGCACCAACCGACCGAGTCGCAGGGGCATTTAACGCAAAGGTAGCCTGACACCTTTATCCTGACGCGCGCCCCCCGGCAGAGCCGAAATGACCGCCGTCACTTCGCCGCTCCACTGACCGGTCTGACAGAAGGACAGCGCCGCCTGCGCCATCCCGACTGCAGTGCCACTTGACAGAGTGAGACTGACAGGCAGTCAGGCCTTGCCAAAGGCGCCATAGGAAGCTCCGCCCGACCCAGGGCTCGGACTCGGGCTAAGGCCCCGGAAGACGGCGAACTCCGCTCCGCCCGACCCAGGGCTCGGACTCGGGCTAAGGCCCCGGAAGACGGCGAACTCCGCTTCGCCCGACCCAGGGCTCGGACTCGGGCTAAGGCCCCGGAAGACGGTGAACTCCGCTCCGCCCGACCCAGGGCTCAGACTCGGACTAAGGCCCCGGAAGACGACGAAATCCGCTTCGCCCGACCCCAGGGGTCGGACTCCGCCCTGGCCTCTGCTGAACGACCTCCGCCTCGCCCGACCCAGGAGCTCGGGCTCGGCCTCGGCCATGGAAGACAGACTCGACCTCGGCCTCGGAGGAGCCTCCACGTCGCCCGACCTAGGGCACAAGTCCGCCACGTCAACAGGAAGCGCCATCATCACCCTACCCCGAGCCAACTCGGGCCGCAGAGAACAAGACCGGCGTCCCATCTGGCTAGCTCCGCCAGATAGGCAATGATGGCGCCCCGCTAGCCCCGTGACGACGATGGCTCTCAGCTCCCTTACGGAAGCGGGGGGACGTCAGCAAGGACCCAACAGCTCCGACAGCTGTCCCTCCGCCAGGCTCCGTTGCTCCTCCGACAGCCACGACACCACACCAGCTGGGTGCCAAGATCTCTCCGGCTGCCACCTTGGCATGTACTTAGGGCGCTAGCTCTCCCCCGCTAGACACGTAGCACTCTGCTACACCCCCATTGTACACCTGGATCCTCTCCTTACGCCTATAAAAGGAAGGACCAGGGCCTTCTTAGAGAAGGTTGGCCGCGCGGGGACGAGGACGGGGCAGGCGCTCTCTTGGGGCCGCTCGCTTCCCTCACCCGCGTGGACGCTTGTAACCCCCTACTGCAAGCGCACCCGACCTGGGCGCGGGACGAACACGAAGGCCACGGGATTTCCACCTCTCTCACGACTCGACTCCGGCCACCTCGCTTTCCCCCCTTCGCGCTCGCCCACGCGCTCGACCCATCTGGGCTGGGGCACGCGGCACACTCACTCGTCGGCTTAGGGACCCCCCGGTCTCAAAACGCCGACATCAATAAACTTGTGATTGGCTTCACAAGCTTAGAAAAATCTGGAATGACTCGGCGGTAATAACAAGCCAGTCCAAGGAAATTCGGACTTGATGTACAGTGGTTGGGGGTTTCCACTCCAAAATATCCTTGACATTGCTGGGATCCACCACAATCCCCTTGGTAGATTATACATGTCCCAGAAATTGGATCTCCTCTAGCCAGAACGCGCACTTACTGAACTTAGCATATAATTGGTGCTCTCTTGAGCGCGTTAATACGATCCGCAAATGCCGAGCATGCTCCTCTTCATCCTTAGAATATATCAAGATATCATCAATGAATACCACCACGAATTTATCCAACTCGGGCATGAATACCGAGTTCATAAGATAGGTGAAGTGGGTAGGAGCATTCGTTAGTCCGAAAGACATAACCAAATATTCAAATAATCCATACCGCGTAGTAAATGCGGTCTTGGGTATATCTTCGGGGCGGATACAGATCTGATGATAACCCGACCTGAGGTCAATCTTGGAAAATACCCGGGCTCTCTTAAGTTGATCAAATAAGATATCAATCTAGGGAAGAGGGTACTTATTCTTGATTGTGACCTCATTAAGGGGTCTATAATCCACACACATCTGAAGTGTTTGGTCCTTCTTCTTGACAAAGATGGCTGGACAACCCCATGGTGATGAGCTTGGCCGGATAAATCCTTTCTCTAATAGATCTTGTAATTGGGTCTTGAGTTCTGCCAAGTCGTTCAGAGGCATTCGGTACGACCTTCTTGAAATAGGAGTCGTACCGGGCTTCAACTCAATCACAAATTCTACATCTCTCTCAGGAGGCAATCTGGGCAAATCTTCTGGAAAGATGTCTGGGAACTCACATACTACTGGAATATCTTGGAGCTCCGGTATGATAGCTTCATATACTCTGCCAATTGGTTTAGCTGGAATAGCTACGGGGATGGACAAGAGAACCTCTTCTTGGCCATAACTCAACCTGATGGTTCTCAGATCAGTGTTGAGGATAGCTTTATGTTTGGCTAACCAATTCATGCCCAGAATTACATCTATATCTTGGCCTTTTAGAACAATCATATTAGTAGGAAAGTCCTGTTCAGCCAATGTTACGGGCACATGGAAAGCCACTTCTTTAGTGAATATTTGTCCCCCGGGCAAATGAATAGTAAACCCTTCCCTTGATTTAGTATATGGAATGCAATGTTTCTCCACAAACTTCTTGCTTATGAAAGTATGCGAAGCACCAGAATCAAAGAGAATAACTGCAGGGTGATTGGCCACTAGAAACGTACCCATCATAACCGGTTCTCCTTCCGGTGTCGTGGCCACTTGCATATAATAAATCCGCCCAGTTTTCTTCATATTTTTGACTGCAGTATTGTTCACCGCATTTCCCTTGCCTTGAGCGAAACTCCCCGAACTCTGCTGATTATTTGATCTATTCTGCTTCGGGTATGGACAGTCCTTGATAAAATGTCCGGACTTTCCACAATTAAAGAAGCTTGTTGAAGAGCTTGGGAGAGCAGGGAAACGAGTACCAGTGGCACCCGGCTGAGTGGTTGAGGTGGGGGCAGGGATAGGACGAATGAAGACTGGTTGTTTAAAAGGGTTGGAGGGTGGACGTGGTGAAGAGCGATTCGGATTAAAAGGTCGGATCACCAACCTTTGTCTTTTCTCAGGCCCCTGATTGGGCCTATCGCCTCCATAGCCCTTTGATTTTCTTAGGCCTGCATATTTGGCTTCGATTGATAGTGCCGTGCTGACAGCCCGGCTATAAGTGAGGTCGAGGCAGGTGGCCATTTTCCGCTGCAACCGGTCACTGAGGCCCCTCATAAAACAATTTTTCTTCTTCAGATCATTGTTGACCTGATCGATGGCATACTGGAACAAGTGGTTGAATTTGTTGAGATACTGAGTGACAGTATCTCCACCCTGTTTGAGCTTCATAAATTCTTCCTGTTTCATATGGAGCACCCCATCAGGAATATAGTGCTCTCGGAAAGCCAGTTTGAATTTGTCCCAGGTAATTTGATGACCAGCAGGTTGGATAGCCACATAATTTCCCCACCAGGTACTGGCAGGGCCTCGCAACTGCTGTGCCGCAAATAAGGGCTTTTGAGTCTCCGTGCATCGGAGAAGCCCAAACTTTTGTTCGATAACCCGGATCCATTCATCCGCTTCAAGAGGATCTTCAGCCTTGACAAATAATGGGGGACATGTCTCTGAGAAGTCCAAATATGATGTTTCGCGGGGTCCTTGCGGATATGCCCACCCACCTTGCTGTTGCATTTGTTGTGCCGCCATTTCACGAAGAAAGCGGGTGTTGTCGGTCGTGGCATTAATTAAGGCACCGATGGCCTCAGCTAATGTTGGAGGTACAGGGGTGGGTTAGGAGTTGCTTCCCTCCCATAGGAGGTTCCTGCACTATCCTGTGCACGAGTCTTGGACGACATCTGAGGCAAAGAACATTTGGAAAAAATATAATATGCCAAAGCAAACCATCCATTTTACAATACTAAAAAGAGTAATGATACATACTCGAATTTACAACTGGATTACATTACCGATTATACATTAACACTATGTCTATACTACACTACTCTAGCTTCTTATCACTTTTGGTAGCTTCACTGTCGGGCGTAGGAGACCATTCATCAACCAGCTTCATAGAGGGAGGAGGCCTGAAAAGGTCTAGTTCGCCACCAAGTGCTTCTCCCGCTACTCCAGAAGGTCCAGCTCCCATTCCGATAGGATCTGTAGGTACGTTAGGGTGTAGTTGTTAATACAACACATGAACCTTCTCATGTAGTGTATTACAATACACTTGCAAGTGGTCCACGGCGGTGCTAAGCTCCTCCACATGGGCTCGAGCTTTGGCTTCCTTGGCCCAAGCAAGTGAACGTGAGTTAACAGCCCAATCGAGCGCTAAATCTCGTTCAACAAGTTGGTCTTGCAAGCGTCGGATGTCAGTCCTCAACTCGTTTATTCACTGACCATCCTCGACCCATATTTCGTTCCTGTGACGGAGTTCCGTTTGAAGCTGTGCTACTTGAACTTCCAATTCTCCGATTGGATCATTGCTACCACTACTACTGTCCCCATGCCTTGGAGCTAGTTGATGGCGAGGTACGTCAATTGGCCCGATAGACTTGCGCACAGTTTTCCTTGTGTGCGGCGGCATATCTCTAAGGGGGAAAATCTTTTTAACATAGTTTGTAGTATGATGCATGCATAATTACAGAATCAACCTTAGTTGATTCATAACCTTCTATACATTGCACTCTAATATCTGGTCTTTAAGTAGAGAAGGTAGTTAGATAAGAAGGAAAGAAATTTTCTACATAAGTCTTTGAAAAATCTTTTTGAAAATGTCTCATAACATCTGCAGAGTTGGGCTTCGCTCCGATACCAGCTGTGACGGAACCTCCGAAGTCATTAGGCCCACCTATAGTTGTCCTTGTCCAACGGACCTCAGACAACCCTGCAAGTGCCCCTGAATCACTTGATAAGTTCGGTATCTGTATTCCTTACCTTTCCCAAGAGCGTTTCACCCGTCACGCAGACATAACAATACATCGGAGGTACGAAAATGCGGAAGCAGTTACAATAACTTACCTTATATTGAAGTAAGAAAGAGTAGTATTTATTATAGACCAAAGCTAAAATATAAGAGTGCTGAAGTATTATTATTACATCACTGGGAGGCAAAAACCCCTCCCGATAAACATCAAACAAAAGTTTTTAACGGAGGATCCTTTCCTCCCGAAGCTTCACTCTTGGTTTTCTTCTTTGGGCACCACCTTTGAACAAAAGCAGCAAAATTTTGCCGCTTCCTCACCTAAAACAACATGGGACAAAGCCCTGAGTACGAAGTGTACTTTCACAAGTCTTACCCGTCAACATAAAAGACTCTCAAGGATATGATGGCTTTTAAGGGAGTCAAGGTAAGGCTTATCAATAGCCAAAGACTCTATTTGCAGAAATGCTTACTAATAGTGGATCCTTAAAAATCCAGTAATTGTCAGGTTAAGTAAAGTTACCTGTATCTAGAGTTTTTTCTACCCTAGTTCAATCACTTGACCTATACTAGCCAATTTCTTAACAACCCTTCTTATTCACTTGAAAGCTACTTGTAGGGCAGTGACCAAGTCTTCATATCCGCGAAGTTATGGTGATCCGAATTGATTATACTCAGCTGAGGATCTCCAATCACACGACATATGTAGCACTTAACCCTTGCATATGTCAACTCGCCACCAGGGTTCTTAAGACCAGATCAGGTTCACGCCAACCGAGAGCACAGATACACCACTATCCAGTCTCTTTCCACGGAGGGTACACGCTACTCTCGCCATCTCTCCACTCCCATTGCGTGTTATCTTATTCTGGTATTAGTCTGCCCGAGGCAAAGCTTACCCATGATGAGGCATGTGACCAGTTAAACGGTCCTCGATCAGCAAGCCTACATCGACAAGGTCCTTAATCGACTCAGACGGAGACACTACACCGAGACTCTCTTCTCATGCAAGTCACCTGCCTGGTCTCAGCTTTATCATTTCAATTCCCAAAGTTTGGTACCTGGCAGAGGTACATCTTTTCTGATGTTGAACCCATCATAGCCATGATGGATCCACCATCAAATTTTATTTTTGAAAACATCCCACCCACTTTGAAGCATCATCTTTTGTTAAAACAAAAACATTTGTTTTTCTAGAGCAAGGCTAAGCATAAGAAAAACCTTTTTGTAAAACAGGGGATTGAGAAGTAATCAAATCCAAGGAAGGAAAATGCAGCAACTGGTTTAGCACACAACTCCTATCACCTAATGCATCAAGTAAGTGAGAAAGATTTCAAAATATCAAGGGGGTGGCAAATGCACCGGGCTTGCCTTGTGTTACTAGTGAGTCAGGTTCTGCTCCACAAATATCAAAGTAAAAGCAGTTTCCTGCCTGAGGTTCTTCAGGTGGTGGTGGTGGTGTAGTCCTCGCTTCTTCAATTGCTATCTCTTCTTCGTTTTCTATACATAACCATATATAATCATGAATGCTCATGGAAATGCAAAGATAATAAAAGTTTATTATCTAAAGTCTTGAATACAACTTTCCTTCACGGTTCTCCGAGAAACCAGGGTTTTCGGAGTCTATAGTGAAGTTCATAGGGCATGGGGCTAGGGTTTGGGGTTCTAAGTATCAAACATGGTCTAAATCATACCAAACTTTACCCAAGGTTTCTAAATAATATTTAAAGTTTACCTAAAAAGTTTGGTGAATTTTGGAATTATTAATTATTCCCTAAAATTCGAGAAGTATGGTTTTTGGCTGTTTTAAATACTCTATAATTTCCTATTTGGACCAAAAATCATGAAAGTATTTTTATTAAATACTATGGAAAATTAGGAGTCTATAAAAATTGGTTTGGCATTTTTATCATTTTTCTACAATTTTATAGAAATTCTTTAACCCTGGCCGAAAAAGAAAAGGAAAAGCAATGAATAGTGTTGGGCTGAATTCAGCCCAACCATCCTACAGTAGGGGAGAATCCTCGCGCGCCTGCGCCCGCGAGGCGGTTTTACACCGAAGCCCTCCGGGGTTTGAATATCTAAACAAGAATCCTGCGCACTATTTAACTGGGTCACAGACATCTGCGAATAAGCCCTTGCACTTCTATCTCTTCACAGCTCGTAGTCCACGACGGCGAACGACGTGGGGCCGAGCTCCGATGAGCTTACACCGACTGATTCACGCCAAGACCGGTGGTCTACTTTGGTTTAAACCTAATTCATGTCCTAACTAGTGTTTCCCCCCAACTAATTAGACTAATGGAGCTCTAACACGCTCTGTCCACGGTGGCAGCGGGCACCACGGGCAACCGAACGCGTTCCCGGCGATCCTAGGGACTCTAGCTCAATTGGATGGGTCAGAGAGTATCAGGAGCATCCAAGGATATGGAAACGAGGATCCAGAGGACATGAATGGACCTGAGATGCACTGGCCATGGCGAGGTCAAACCGCTCTGTGCTCTTCGTTGATTTGGGGGAAATCCCAAATTAGGGAGTTCTAGTGGACGATTCGAGGCACGGGTTGCTCTACTGGTTGCACAATTACTTAGCAGAGTAGGCAGGGTTGGCAATTTATAGTAGGCTTGAGAGGCAGCCGATGAATTTGAGAAAGACGCGCGGCGACCGGAGAATAAGAAGGTTACTAGCACGCGCGATTGGTGGCAATTACCGTGGCAAGCTCCCCGGCGATCACCGGATAGGCTTAACACGATCGACTGGGACATGGTAAGATGCCCGAGCACGTGGCACACGGCCGTGAAGAGGCTATCTCCGGTGAACCTATCCAAGGGAGCCACGACACGCTCGGGTACGGCGGCCGGAGTAAAATAGCGGCTTGAGTTCATCCTTGGGCGATATTTCTTACCCCCGGTGATATCCAATTGATCCGAGCGCGAATCACCACAGCGATAGCATGAATCCACGCGCGTCTCGTCGGCGGCGAGGGGGATAAGCTTGGGATCTTGTCCAGTTACTGTACCATGGAGTCTCTATTCAGTGCGCCTGACAGACCACTTTGCAGGTCTCAGATCCTAGGTTTTTACATGATAACCTGTTGATCGGCCAGTAGCAAAGTTGTTGTCTGATGATCCAGCTACAATCTTGCTATAGCAACCATAGCCAAACTCTCACTAGATCATGGTTGAATTCCAGTCCAAAGATTGCTAAATCACAATGTCAGTCTGAATTCAGACTCAAGGCAGTCTGACAACTCGACTTTGGACACATTTTTCTCCAAATTTTTCATGAGACCATGGTTTAATCCCTATAGCAAAGTTGTTCTCCTTATATAGTTCTACAAATTTAATGTGTTGATCCTTAGCAAATTCCACAAAATTTGGAAGATACAGGGCTTCAAAGTTGGTTCCATTTATTGAAATTCATACTTAGTTATTGAAGCACAAATGTGGCCTTTTTGCAAATAAGCCCAAAACCTATGGTTTCATTTGCAAATCTCCAAACATGTGAACCATATGACTTAAGGTACTCTAATGCCTTGATTTTTGCACTTTAGTCCAAAAGTGCACTGATTTTGCACTTTGCCCCCTAGGGTTTTAGTCCAGGGTTTACCAGTGTTCTATTTAGGGTTTTAGGTACTTCTAGCGTTTGGATGCTACTTAAGTCCATCCATGGTGATATTTTATGATCATTTTAACTAAGTTTTGAAGTTTTCTCTTAGTTAAGCTTTATTTACTCTTCTGAGTCCAGTTTAGGGTTAAGTACCTTATTCTAGGGTTTTACCCACAACCAGGCATATCCACATAATTTGTTTGAAATTTTTGCCTAGTGAAAGCATGCTAGGTGTGACAAACACATGATATGCCAATGCTTATGATGTTATGCTCAAGTTTTAGTGAGAGTAACACCAGGGGTGTTACAATACATATGCTATTTTACTGCACTTAATGTTTGTAGGCTTGTACTATGCACTTAAGTGTAGGAGTTGACTAACACCTTAGTTGCATGAACTCAGGATTCCTTTTGAGATGGATACTAGTATGCTAGGTCGAATAGCTGCTTTGCTAATTAGGGATCTTGGTGGAAGATGAGTGATTTTCTAGCACTCACACGAGGTCCGGAATTGGTTGTATCCATTTTATATCAGAATGATGATGGTATATGGACAACGATCCATGGGGATGCATTGCCTACGAGGCAGAAATTGGAATAAGGATTAATGTGCGGATACCTGTGTCAAGCGTTTGAACGTACTAAACACATGCCGAGAAATATGCTAATTCGGTAAGCCTAGTACCTGAGTGAACCTGCCCGCAGACTTTATCCCTCATGCGACCTGAGATGTGGTCTCCCATTCCGGTTATGGTGGGTACAAGTGCGGTCACTGCACGACGGCAGTCGGGGTCAGTGAGGCGTTGTACGCCAAGGCAGTGAGCCCTGTTCTGTTGACAGGGAATTGATGGGGACGGTTGATATGTGTGCGAACGGAGTGCCTCACCACGTCATGTGTTTAGGTTTACCTTGCAAGGTTTAAAAACTCGATTCGAATCGTCTGCTTCTCGCAGCTATTGAGACTGCTTGATCCATTGTACTGCATTGAGTAATAAGTGGAAATGAGATGACTGGTAAAGGATGTTGACTGATAAAATGCTTGATACCATGCATGAATAGCTAGGTACTCATCTAGTTTAAAGAAGATCATACTAAAACTTGAAAAGCTAAAACTTGATTTTAGACTCAGCTAGTACTTTTGGCAAACCAAACCCCTCAGCCAAACAGCTGCATGTCTAGAGGTAGAGGAGTAGACTCCTCACACCGGGTAAGTCTAGCTGAGTATTAGTATACTCAGCCTTGCTTGTGGCATAATTTTGTACAGGTTCTCTGGAGGATATGGTTGCTGGCGTGACTTGGCTATCCATCCTGCCACCGGGCTAGACAGTCGAGTGGGACCCTACTTCAGTAGGAGGAGAGCATGAGGAGTGATGGGCCAGGCTTCCCTATCCTCCATTTTATTTACTGATAGTTAATTTCCGCTGCAATGAGGACAATGGTTACTACTTTTGCAAAACTTCAATGATGTTGTAATAACTTTAAGTACTTATTTAAATTATGGTTTTATGCTTTATTATATTTTCTCTGTGCCTCACCTTCGAGTGAGTATGTGGTACTTGATCCTGTTAGTGGCCTTGCCAGACTAGATCCGAGGTACTGACGATTTATTCCTATTTAAGTGTGGTCTAGCCTTTAAGGCGGGACTTAGGCACTTAAGTCGGAATAATTCAGGCGGTTCCGCCACAACTGGTATCGGAGCTTGTACCACCTCATAGGAATCAATAAATCATAATTTCCGACATTTTTAAAAGTAAAACTTGATTAGAAACCAAGTTAGATAGCTGTCAGGATGATACGGATAGCCCTAGGACGTGAAGCCTTAGGAGGCTAGATGGGTTGCTAGGTGGCTAATTGAAAATGCCTTATAGGCTACTACGATATAAATAGGGGATTCTATACCCCATGTTTGATGTGAGGACGCTTAGAATGAGCATGCATGCATCCTTTGTCTTGTTTTGTCACCTCAATAAAAATGTCATTATCAACCAGTACGATGCATAAATATAGAAACATCTATAACGAGATTTAAAAGCTATGGCAAGGATTTCAACTTAACCCTAGAAAAGCCAAGTCCACGGAAATTTTCTAGTCTTTTGCACTAGCTCCTTTTATTTTTGGGATTCTTTTTCTTTTCACTTACACTTTCCCTTGCACAGATGACTTCCCACGTACCCACGGACGAAGGGAATGCACATTCCCACACAGACGGTCTTGCACGAGAGGGCTTTCCGCTTTTTGTGGGAGGTTCTACAGGGAGCAGGTTACGCTGCACCTCCCCATTATGCGGTGCAGCTTTTCGAGGAGCACCGGGTACCTCGCTGTAAGGTGAGGATGACCTTGGAGCCTCATCCCCTACAGCCAGGCTAGTGTTCCTTGGACTCAGAGTCTTTCGGTTTTAGGGCCGAGGATACTATCGAGTCCATGGCTCTACATGTGCTGACGACCTTCTGTGGATTTCACCCCTTGGAGATGTCGACCCACTCCATTGGCTTGTTCCCCGCTGAGAAGGTGGACGACCCGATGTGGAAGGATCGGGTTGAGCACAGCAAGGATGTGTGAGCTCTCTACCTTGGGCAAACTGCTCACCAGACGGTTCGGTGCATGAGTGCCCTGTATCGTCTGCAGGCCTTGCGAGGTGAGGCGATGTCCTAGCTTATGGGCATAGTGGAGTCTACCAAGATCACCCTGGATAACTGGGAGGACCTTGTTGTCGACTTGTCCACTAAGTTGGTGGAGAAGGATCTCCAGGTGGAGCAGATGGCCAACCACATACAAGAGCTTGAGGATCAGGTGGAAGCCAGGGAGAACACCATTGAGGTTCTAGAAGATTAGCGCCAGACCACCCAACAACAGCTTGACGAAGCCAACCAAGATTTGGATCTGCACCATCAAGAGATTGAGGATATGGAGGAAGAAGGGGCCGATGAGGACGTAGATATCGAGGGAGGAGAGGAGCCGGAGCCGGCATCTAGCTTAGACACTGCTGGCTCAGGAAGACCACCTTCCCCCGAGTCTAGTGTTGCCTCGTATGCTCGTTAGATTTCAGGGTTAGGGTAGAAGTATGCAGCAGTAGAACTCCTCAAAAACTAGCTTAGCTTTTGCATTTTGGAGGTAATAGGCTAGAGAGTTGAGTATTTTGGGCACTGCTGTAACCTGTGGAAATTCTTTTGGCAAGATGAATGATGAATGGTTTTAAGTTTCTTTAATTCATGAATCAAAATTTTATCCTGTGGTATCAGTTTTGAAAGGCGAGGTGAGCTTGGAACCTTGCAAAACCTGCTATTTAAGTTCTTTTATCATATGCAATCACGGATTTTAAGTATAACAGCAGAACCTCCTAATTTTCAGATGGCTGGAAGAGCGTGCCGTGGACAGAATTAGCGCATTCCTCCACCACCGCCGCAGCCTCTTACCATGCACGAGCTGATGGCTCAACAGAATGAGATTCTGCGGCAGCTCGCTCAGCGTCAGCCACCACCTCAGCACTAAGGTGGTGATGATCACCACCCGCATGCCCCAGCAGTGGCCACCTACCAGGAGTTTCTCAGCACTCAGCCGCCATTGTTCAACAGGGTGGAAGATCCACTCGATGCCGATGTTTGGCTTAGGGTGGTGGAATCAAAGTTCCCACTACTTAATGGAGATTGCTCAGATGCGGCCAAGGTCCATTTTGCCGCCCAGCAGCTTCATGGGCCCGCTCGGACATGGTGGGACCATTTCCTCGCTATGCAGCAGACTGACCACGTGGTTGAGTGGGGAGAGTTCAAAGCAGCATTCTGAGGGCATCACATACCAGCAAGCATCATGGACCGCAAGCTCAATGAGTTTCTGACACTCACTCAGGGAAGTCGTACCGTGTTGCAGTACGCCCAAGCTTTCAATGACCTATGTCAGTACGCAGGCTACCATGCTAACACTAATGAGAAGAAGAGAGACAGATTCAGGAGGGGCCTCAGCACTAAGCTCCGAGACCATCTCAAAACAGTCAGGGCCAATAGCTACAATGAGTTGGTCAACATGGCCATCTCTCAGGAGGATTGCATCACAGCCCGCCAGGCAGAGAAGAAGAGAAAGACCCCTATGGCAGGACCATCAGCACAGCCTCAGCACTTCAGGATTGTGTCTGACACTCAGAGCAGAGGACCTCAGCAGCAGTAGGGGCGATGGGTGATTCGACAACAGCAGCAGCAGCAGTAGTCACCCAACCGCTCCCAGTTTCCTGCTCCGAGGAACAACAACCAGCCACAGCAGCAGTACCGTCGGAGCAATGAAAACAAGTGTTTCACTTGTGGCAGCACCGGACACTACACCAAAAATTGTCCCAGAAACCAGTAGAGGCAGGGTCAGAATGCAAATCAAAATCAAGGCAAGAGGCAGAGGGTGCAAGTGAGGCAGGGCAGGCTGAACTTCACCACATTGGCTAATATTCCGGAGGGAGAACCCGTCATGACTGGTATCTTTTCCGTTCTAAATTACCCTGCAGTCGTTCTTTATTATTCTGGTGCATCACACAGCTTCATCAGCGCAAAATTTAGTGCTAAATGTCAGCTAACCTTTTACCACACAAATGGGGGTATTACGATTCCAACCCTAGGAGGCAGGGTTGCCACCTATCAACTCAACCGGAGTGTGCCAATAAAATTGGGTAGTCTTGTATTTAAAACCACCCTTCTTATCATGGGATTGGAGAGCATGGATATCATCTTGGGAACTGACTGGTTATCATGGCATCATGCATTGATTGATGTCGCAGCAAGAGCCATTGAAATACACTCACCTTTTTGTGGAGAAATCACATTGTACTTGCCTAACCAGGGTTGTTCCCATTCTTCTGCACTCACCATGATAGAGTCACCCGTAGAGAGGATTCCAGTGGTATGTGAGTACCCTGATGTTTCCTAGACGAATTGCCAGGGATGCCACCCGACAGAGACATAGAGTTTGCCATCGAATTGCAACCAGTGACTGCACCTATTTCTAAAAGGCCATATAAGATGCCTCCAGCAGAGTTGGTAGAATTAAAGAAGCAGTTACAAGAGTTATTGGACGAGGGGTTCATTCACCCAAGTACATCACCATGGGGATGCCCGACCTTGTTCGTAAAGAAAAAGGATGAGAGCTTGAGATTATGTGTTGACTACCGCCCTCTCAATGCGGTGACTACTAAGAACAAGTATCCTTTACCTCAAATTGACGTTTTGTTTGATCAGTTAGTCAGAGCCAAGGTGTTCTTCAAAATCGACCTTCACTCTGGCTATCACCAAATCAAGATCAGGGTCAGTGATATTCCGAAGACGACCTTCTCCACCAGATACGGACTTTATGAATATTTGGTGATGTCTTTCGGGCTGACCAATGCCCCAGCATACTTCTTGTATTTGATGAATTCAGTATTCATGCCAGAATTGGACAAGTTCATGGTGGTCTTCATTGATGATATTCTGGTATATTCGAAAAACGAAGACAAGCATACTATGCACTTACACATAGTACTTCAGCGACTGCGTGATCACCACTTGTATGCCAAACTCTCCAAATGTGATTTCTAGCTAAGGGAGATCAAGTTCTTAGGTCACACCATTTTGAAGGACGGGATAGCAGTTGACCCTAAGAAAGTACAAGAAGTGATGGATTGGAAGCCTCCTACCAGCAGATTCGGAGCTTCCTGGGTTTGGCAGGATACTATCAGCGATTCATTCCAGATTTCTCTAGGATTGCTAAACCAATGACTAAATTGTTGAAGAAAGGAGTGAAATTTGATTGGAGTCAGAGTTGTGAAGATGCCATTCATGCATTGAGGCAACATCTGACGACAGCACCTGTGCTAGCACAACCTGACAACACCAAATCATTTGATGTGTATTGCGATGCCTCAGGCACTGGACTGGGTTGTGTTTTGATGCAAGACAACTGAGTATTGCCTACGCATCCAGAGCACTCAGGCCTCAAGAGCAAAATTACCTCACACATGATCTGGAGTTAGTAGCGGTAGTTCATGCTCTGAAAATATAGAGACATTACCTAATGGGAGCTCATTGTAATATTTATACTGACCACAAGAGTCTCAAGTATATTTTCACTCAGGCTGATCTTAATATGAGGTAAAGGAGATGGTTGGAATTGATCAAGGATTATGATCTAGAAGTACATTACCATCCGGGCAAGGCAAATGTTGTGGCAGATGCATTGAGTCGAAAGGCCCAGTGCAACTGTTTAACCATAGACTCTAAGGTCGTCGCTTTGTGTGACAAGTTGTGCAAGCTGAACATGGAAGTTGTTTCCCCAGGTACCTTGGACTATATCTCAGTTGAGCCAACCTTACAAGAGCAGGTAATCATGGCCTGGATTGGTGACAAGGGTGTTCAAGTCATTAAGGAAATGCTCAACCAAAAGGTGGATAAGTACAAATGCTTTCATCAGGACAGAAAGGGTGTTCTATGGTTTGAAGACCGACTAGTTGTCCCCAAGAACCTAGAACTCAGGAAGAAAATTTTGGACGATGCTCATCTTTCCATGTTTTCCATGCACCCCGGGAGTAACAAGATGTATCATGACCTCAGATCCTTGTATTGGTGGACCAGTATGAAGGGAGAAATTGATAAGTACATATCTGAGTGCGACACTTGCCAAAGAATTAAAGGTAGTCATTTAAAGGTAGCAGGTACCTTACAACCTCTCCCCATCCCCTCTTGGAAGTTGGAGGACATTGGCATGGACTTCGTTGTGGGATTGCCAAACACCTCCCGACACCACGATTCCATTTGGGTCATTGTGGATAGGCTAACCAAGACAGCTCATTTCTTGCCAGTGCATACCACTCACAAGACAGAAAAGTACGCAGAGATCTATATTGACCAAATAGTGCATTTGCATGGAATCCCAGGACTATTGTGTCTGATAGAGGAGCACTATTTGTAGCACGTTTCTGGGAGTAGCTACAAAAGTCACTTGGAACAACCGTGATTAGAAGCTTAGCATATCATCCTCAAACTGATGACCAAACAGAGAGAGTAAATCATATTCTTGAGGACATGTTGAGAGCGTGTGTGTTACACTATGGCAAGAATTGGGATAAGTGCCTTTCTCTGGCAGAATTCTCTTACAATAACAGCTACCAATCCAGCCTAAAGATGGCAACCTTCGAGGTCTTGTATGGGAGAAGGTGTAGAACACCGCTAAATTGGTCACAAGCTGTAGAAAGGGAGATTTTTGGACCTGACCTAGTGCTTGAAGCTGAGGATAAAGTCCGAGTCATTAAGAAGAACTTGGAAGCTACTCAGGCCAGGCAAAAGAGCTATCATGATAAAAGAAGGAAGCCTCTATAGTTCAAAGTGGGGGATCATGTGTATCTCAAAGTGTCACCAACCAAAGGTGTTCAGAGATTCAAGAACAAGGGCAAATTAGCTCCTCGCTATATTGGGCCCTACGAGATCAAGGAGACTTGTGGACCCGTAGCATACAAAGTAAAGCTACCACCTCATATGTCAGCAATTCATGATGTGTTCCATGTATCTCAGCTGAAGAAGTGTGTTCACTTACCAACAGAAGTGCTACCGGAACCTGAATTGGAGATAGAACCAGACTTGTCATATCAAGAGCACCCTGTGAAAATATTGGATCGTAAGGAAAGGTCAACTCGAGCAAAGTCAATCCAAATGTATAAAATCCAGTGGAGCCACCATTCAGAAGAAGCTACTTGGGAAACAGAGGATTTTCTGTGCTCTCACTAACTCGACTTTCTGCCCCGAGAGATCGATACGTAAATCAGATCCCAAAACACCCCCACCTGCCCTTTTGAATCTAAGTATAAGTGAAATATAGTTAACAAGAACTGAGTAAGTTGTGAAACTAAATCTAGAAGGACTTCCTTCTGAAGTTGCAAAGAGGATGACATTCGAAGAGCAGTCTACTAGAGAACCTTGACAAAAGAAACCACATCGCGCAAGCATGCACCTTCTTAGCACCCCTCTCAAGGATCCCTACCCAATCTCGGGACGAGATTCCTTTAAGGTTGTGTTCGGTTGCACTGGGATCAGAGGGGATTGAGGTGGATTAAATCCCCTCCTATTCAATTTTGACTAGCAAGGGATTTAATCCCCTCCAATCCTCTTTAATACACTCCTAGCCGAACAAGCCCTAAGGGGGGAGGGCTGTAACACCCCAGGTGTTACCCAAGGCCCTAGCTCAATATATGTACCTATGGCCTATTATCACATGTGTTAAATGGGAAGAAAGGGGCACCAAAAATTTAGGAACCATGGCTTAGCTAAGTGATTATCATGATGGTAGGGAGACCCTAGCCTTTCATGTATCTTCACCAATGAAAAAGGTTCTAAAACCCTAGTTCCCCCTCTTGAGCCATTAAACCCCCAAGCATTGGATTAGTGAGAAGGGGAAGCAATTGATCAATTCATGACTTAAACCCTTTACCACAATTGAATTACATTAATATATCTACAAAATATAGTCAGGGAAGTATTACAAAAAGACCCCACAAAAACCCCAAATCAAGCCCCTAAGTGGAGAGCACCCTAGAGCAATCCATTTTTTCTCTAAGTCAAAAATCAGCCCTAATCTAAAGATCAGAAGTGTTCACTTATTTGCTGGCACCAAAACCACATGGTTCAAATAACAAAAAGTAGCCAAACTACCCAAGGCACACCCCTGAAAAATTTGAAACAAAACCAGGGTCGTTTGACACGGTTTGGCTTCTGTTTTGTCGCAAGATGAATAGTGCATACAGACAAGACATGGCGCCACCATATCTTCCAAGCCAGACCCGATCTTGTCACACCCGTGTTTCGGGACACCAAGACCCGGGCGCGAATATAACCACCAGGTGTGCTGGGACCAAGTCTCACACATATGATGAATCATGGCACAAGATCAAATTTCACATCTTTACTACATAACAGGAGTTCTATACAAAATAAATAAATAATACCATTATAAGGAGACAATGGTCCAGCAACCTAAAGTTGACTGGGAGACGACGGCCTAGACCTCTCACGAACTCGTCACAACATCCTCCATGCGCCTCATCCTGTGGTACCTATTCTTGACCTGTGGGGGGTGTGAGACAGCAAGAGTGAGCTCACATATGTTCATAGCTCAACAAGTTGTGGGGAATAATGTGTATGAACTCGCCAAATGTGGGAGCTCACGTGAAGTGTAAGGCTTACCAAAGAGGATGGTTAGAGCTGAGCATTGCTTTTAAAGTTGGTCAAACTTTTATTAGTAGATACTAAGTGTAAGTAAATACCAACCCAATTAAGTAGTAGAACAAAATTGATATCAACACCTGCGATGCAATGCATTTGACAATTTGAATTTAGTTCCATAAATTAATCATGTGAGTGTCTGAGCTGCTCATGACCGTGAGCACGGCTAGTATACCAGTTTTACACTCTGCAGAGGTTGCACATCTTTACCCACAAATCATGTTATCCATCTGCCAAGGGATCACGACTTCCCATACACCTCTACCAAGGAGGCGAGGCAGGGTAACACTACGAGGCCTTTACAAAGTTCCACTAGCTTCAGAAAACCCGCTACAGTTTCTAGGAAGCTCCAATGCAGGGATCCCTCGCCTGACCGCCATTGCAACAAAATAAACCCAAGGACCTCCCTACATTGACCACTCCCCTACTGCCCTTGCCCCTTTCGGGTAAGGTAGTCCTCCACTAGCTTTCCTAATTAGTCAGCCAAGGGCGTCCCATACCACCCTTGTGATAGCATTGTTTTCCCTGGTGGTTCTCCATGTTCCAATTAACATAATGATCTTATCATGAACAATAAATAACAACTGATAATAAAAGTATGATCATGAATAATGTAAATCTCCATGCCTAAATCCACATATAGCACTAGCATGTACTACCCAAAAGTTTGGTGGTAAATAAGGCATAAAGATCAAACTAGGGTAACCAATTAGGTCCCATCAAAATTAACTTATGCAGATCATTATGATTAATAAGAACATGATTGGGAAAAAAGAAGTGATCAAGGGCACAACTTGCCTGGGACTTGAGATTCTAGGTACCAACTTGCTTTTCAGATGACTCGTGACCTCGCACTAGACGTAGCAATACAAACAAACATGGTATATGCAAAATTAACATCACACCAAACATAAGAATAAACTGAATAATAATGATCTACGTGAAGCTACAAGATCGTGGGAACGAGAATCACTAAGATCAGAGTCATGGTTACGAAGTTATGACTTATGGAAGATAAATGTGATTTAAAAATTAAACTTTATTATAATTTGGTTAATATACATCATATGAGAAAATATACTCCAAATAGTTAAGTAAACTTTAATCCAGAGTATAACTTGTTTAGGAATCATATTATAGTCAAATCACTATCATGGTCTAGTTTAACTTTGGTTAGAAGGTATATTCTACGGAATATAGGCTTAAACAAATATCTAATTATAAAAATATGTTCTATGGTATAATTAATGTAGCCACTTCGTATACAATATTTTTATGAAGCTAACACAATTTGAATGGTCAAATCGGAGTTACGGTTCTCAAATTACGATTTTCTGAAGTTATTAAATACTTAGTATGGAATAAATCAAGTGGTTAATTTTTATCTAGGTTTCATGACTAAACAGGGTTACTAGATGATGAACAATATTATTATGGATTTATTACAACTGGAATGAATTAATTTAGAATTAAAATGAAATAAATATGAATTAAATAGGATTCTACCTTAATTTCCCATACTAGAAAACATTCTTAATTACTAATTTCCTATTTTCTCATTACTCTGGACTATGGAAACTATTTTAACAAAGCCCAGGGGGCTCTGCGCCAACTTCAGGACCAAACCGTAATGCTTTTTCTAATAACCGGGACGACGAGATATTGATAATAAAGGGTAGGGGTTCTTTTGCAATTGTCCCTGGCCAAAGGGGTATCACCCAGTATCAGCTGTAGGATATGATATATGCGGTTCGGATTAGATCGTTACCTCATCGAACCGGTATGCAATATTGAGCATCGGATCAACAATCGATGACCGAGGATCCCCCATGCATGCAAGACATACTAGTCCTTAGATCTAGGATCCACGGTCACGAACGAAGCGCTTCACACATTCCAATCCTGGCCCTTCATTCCGATCCGATGCCCCTAGGCCTTCTTCCCCCAACACACCCTGCATTCGGCCATCCTGGCACAGGGACCCGGTGGCTGCATGACTGGAGCAAAAAGCCCCAACGTTGGCAGAGCCGCAAGCCAACGAAGGAGGAGCAGAACAGGGCGAGGGCGCGATGCAGCGTGCTGGGAGCGACGAGCAACACGAGAGGCCGCTGGCAGCTTGGGGCTAGATCCTGGCAAGGTGCGGACCAGAGCCGCGACCGAAGCTGCGAGGCAGTGCCCCATCGAGACGACGTCGAGCACGAACGCCCAGGCGGCGCGAGCATGGATAGAAGGATGGAGCGTGTGGCTCTCTGGCTGCCCTCCAATAGCACCGCCCGACCTATGCCGAGGACACGGGCGACGGGATTCGCGATGGTGGCCCAATATTCCGCTGTCGTACCCGATGACGGCGAACTCTCCTTCTCCCTTTCTCGATCTATGACGCGGTTCACAGAGGCGATCGGGTTTCCAGCATGATGGTCTATGGGGGTGGCTGCGGACGTTTTTATAAGCCAAGGAACGGGTTGAGGTGGTTTTGTTGGCGAGATCTGCGTAAGATTTGCTCCTTGGTTTGTTGAGCTTCGCCAGCGACGAACGAGGACGAAGACCCCGCGAGCCCGGAGTTCTCTGACGTGTGAGGTCCATGGATTCCGTTGCCAGCCACGAGTCCGGGGTTCATGGGTGAGTTGCGTAGGAAGCGCGCGCTTCTGTTTCCTGGACGCGGTATCATCAGCAGTCCGTTTGTGCCCCGTGAAGATGGAGATGAGGGAGATAGAGCTGATCGCGTGGGGCCCACATGTCATATACCCGGATCCGCGCCCACAACAGTTGGCACACTGGCTCACGGGTCCCACCAGACGGAGGACACGATCCAGAGGGGCGCTAAAATGGGCCGACTAAGTTTAATTTGGCCCATGAACAGATTAGTGTTTTTTTCTTTTCTTATTTCCTATCCTCAAATTTCAATTAGATTTTAAGTTCAAACACAGTTCTAATTTGCACACCGAAACAATATGAATGCAAGGTTCATGAATTAAGTTTATTCATTTATTTATTACCTTGCTTATTTATTTAGGCAATGTTTTCAATATGTAACACAAAATATTCATTTTACAAAAGTATTTCAAATGTTGAGTCCATTAGAGGTCCATTCCAAAGCTTCATTATTTATTACTTATTCTATTTTGTGAAGAAATACCTTCTAGTATATAATTACTTTTACGAGAAAATATTCTTATTTAGATCTTAGGATTAGATATATGTATATATATATTTCTAAATTTATTTGTTATTTGACCAATATAATCCCATTAATTAAATATGCACAAATAAAATAACTCAAATGATCTCTAAAGGTTCCATAATCCCAAAACGCTTTTATGTAAATACATGTGTTTATTTTTATTATTATTTTTTTTCTTATACAAATTTTAGGGCTTTACAGATCTCCCCTTGGAACTCACATGAACTAGATAGCTCTAGGTGCAGGGAAGAAATCTTACACAAGTCATATGGCAAGATTCACACGTTTGGGAGCTCAGGAGGCACAAGAACTCGGGCCGATTAACACGACCACTTGTTCGACGCGCCCTGGCAACGCCAAAGCATGCCCCGGCGCTCGGCCCGCACGCACCGCGCTGCGCCCTGTCAACCCCGTGCCCATGCCTACGCCAGCTGCTATAAAGCCAACCCTGGCCTCGACTGTACGCCCCCGCTCGCTCCCAACCCTGACCGAGCACAAGTTCACCGGCGTTTGCCTTGGGAATGGCGAGCCAGCGGCCGCCCGAGCCCCGGCCACCATAGACCGGCCGCTCCAGCCCTCCTCCACCCCGTCTGACCCCTCGGCTAGCTTCCTCAGAGTTCAGTGAAGCTCTCCGAGCCCGCAGACCAAACACCACCTCACCGGAGACGCTGGATTGATGTCGCCGAACTTCAACTGGCCACCGTCGCACGTAGACCGAGCTGCACGGTAAGCCATTCGTTGATTCCTTGTGCCTACGGCATCCTTAACCTCCAGTGAAGCTCCCCGTGCTAATTAATTGAACTCTACCGCCGTGAGCAGGCTAGAGCACGCGCCGCCGACGAGCCTGACCTCCTGCGCACGAGACCAGCCCTATTCCGGCGATCACCGTCGGTGATCCGCCCCTCGACGTGACCGCCAGGACCTCCCGGACCTCACCCAGCCCTCCACCGGACCTCTCCCACCACCGGTAAGCCGCGCCACCCTTTTTCCTCTCAGCGACCACTGTTCCGGCGAAGAGGGAGCTCGGGTTGAGAGAGAAAGAGGTCAGGGGGTTTTTGGAAACGTCAGTGACTGTCGTGAATAGTTTCCAGGGGCACGGATTTAATGATTTGATTAAAAACAACCCTAGGGGTCCTGGTGCAAACCTGCTTTTCATAAACCTTTAAGATTTATTCTTTTTAAATAAGTAAATAACTTGACAAATTTATAACTTGAGTTTTATCAAACCAAATTTGTTCAAACCAATTTTGATACGTCCTAAATATTATAAACTATTCAGGAAAAATAATAAACACGTTGATTCCTGCAATACCTTTAGAGATTTAATTTAAATAAGTATACTGCCCAAAACTAAATAAATAGAGGAAAAATAGAAATACTTTTGGGCTAAGGGTAAGAAAAATTAGAGGCATGCTTAACTATTAACTACCCTGTTTAAAAATGTTAAACTCCTTAGTATAATAGGTTAAGGAGGGATTAACCATTAAAACTTGGATTGACCCAAACCTTAAGTAAATGAAAAAGGGGATTTAAAATAAGAACTAGAGGGCAACCCCATTTTTCCTAGCTTGCTTAGGTGATATAGTTCATAAGAAAATTACGTTGAACCCTCTGTTAGTACAAAAGAAATGCACCACATTTTATTTTATAAAAACAATAAGAACTTAGAAAAATCCTAGCAAAATAACCCTAAGGAGAAACCACCCCAATCCTTGGGATAACTACTAATATGCTAGTATGAATCTAGGAAAAATACAAGTTCTGTTGTTTGATATTTTTTCAAATGACAAGTTAGTTATCCTTTTTGACATTAAACTTTAGAAAATCACAACTAAATAACCCTTAAGTCACTTAAAGTGATTTTTGGCATAGAGACCTGTCATTACCCATAGATGTTGACAAAAATAATTTTTAGTGCAAAACCCCCACCTAAATCAGAGCTGTAGTGCAAAGTGAGCATCCACCTTCACTTTTGTTATTTTTGCCTAGAGTTTACCCTAATTAGTCTTAACCTCAAATTTGTTGAACAGACTACAATGCTCAATATTAGCCCACTATAACTTTTGCAACATTTTTGGAAATTTCTAAATCACTATGGTAGTTCAACTCACTCAAAAGCATAAATAGAAAATAATGAGGGGAATTGTGGAAGGAATTAATATTATACCATTAGATCTTTCTAAGTTTCCAATACAACATGAAGGAAAGAACAAAATTCTTAATTTCACTCAAGACCCTAAAATAGGTGTGTATAAAACACTAAGAGCACCATCCGATAAAGAAACCCTAGTTTACCCACTATTTCCAATACAACATGAAGGAAAGAATAAAATTCTTAATTTCACTCAAGACCCTAAAATAGGTGTGTATAAATCACTAAGAGCACCATCCGATAAAGAAACCCTAGTTTACTCACTATTTTAATATTGTTTCACCATACATAGTATTTACTAAATTGACATATCATTAATATAGATGTATCTTATTTATTGCATTCGATAGATTGTATTCTCACTGATAGAGAGTACGTCCTCATTCCGGAGCAAGGAGTTGCTCAAGAGGTAGTCCAGGAGCCAGCACCAGAGCCTGCTACTAAGGATCTGCCTGCCCCGACTTTTGAAGGCAAGCCCCTGTTTTATGCTTAACCACTATACATATGCTATTTTACTGCACTTAATGTTTGTAGGCTTGTACTGTGCACTTAAGTGTAGGAGTTGACTGACACCTTAGTTGCATGAACTCAGAATTCCTTTTGAGATGGATACTAGTATGCTAGGTCGAGTAGCTGCTTTATTAATTAGGGATCTCGGTAGAAGTCAAGTGATTTTTTCAAGCACTCACGTGAGGTCAGGAATTGGTTGTATCCATTTTATATCAGAATGATGATGGTCTGTGGACAACGATCCATGGGGATGTGTTGCCTATGATGTGACGGAACCTCCCAAGTCATTAGGCCCACCTATAGTTGTCCTTGTCCAACGGACCTCAGACAACCCTGTAGGTGCCACTGAATCACTTGACAAGTTCGGTATCTACTTTCCTTACTTTTCCGAAAAGCGTTTCACCCATCACGCACACATTACAATACATCGGAGGTACGAAAATGCCGAAGCAGTTACATTAACTTACCTTTATTGAAAAGTAAGACATAATTATATAGTTATAGACCAGAACAAAATATATGAGTGCTGAGTATTATTATTACAAACCATGGGAGGCAAAAACCCCTCCCGATAAGTATTAAACAAAAGTTTTATGCAGGATCCTTTCCTCCCGTAGCTTTAGTCTTGATGCTCTTTCTTTGGTACCACCTTTGAATAGAAGCAACAAAAGTTTGCCGCATCTTCACCTAAAACAACATGGGATAAAGTCCTAAGTATGGAATTACTCAGCAAGTCTTACCCGACTAATGAAAAGACTCTCAAGGGTATGTTGGCTAGAGGGAGTCAAGGTAAGGCTTATCAATAATCAATGACTGTTTGCAGAAATGCTTACTAAGAGTGGATCCTTAAAAATCCAGTTTTATTAGTCAGGTTAAGTAAAATTACCTGCAACTAGGGTTCTCTCTATCCTAGTTCAATCACATGACCTGCACTAGCCAATTTCTTAACAACCCTTCATCTTTACTGGATTGCTACGTGTAAGTCAGTGACCAAGTCTTCATAACCGCGAAGTTACGGCGATCCAAATCGATTATACTCAGCAAAGGATCTCCAATCACACGACATATGTAGCACTTAACCCTCGCATATGTCAACTCGCCACCGGGGTTCTTAAGACCAGATTAGGTTCACGCCAACCAAGAGCACAGATACACCACCGTCTAGCCTCTTGCCACGGAGGGTACACGCTACTCTCGCCATCTCTCCACTCCCATTGCGTGGTATCTTATTCTGGTATTAGTCTGCCCGAGGCAAAGCTTACCCATGACGAGGCATGTGACCAGTTAAAGGGTCCTCGGTCATCAAGCCTACATCGAGACGGTCCTTAATCGACTCAGACGGAGACACTACACCGAGACTCCCTTCTCGTGCAAGTCACCCGCCCAGTCTCAGCTTAATCATTTCAAACCCCAAAGTTTGGTACCTGGCAGAGGTACATCTTCTCTGATGTTGAACCCACCATGGCCATGATGGATCCACCATCAAGTTTTATTTTCGAAAACATCCCACCCACTTTGCAACATCATCTTTGAGAAAACAAAACATTTTGTTTTTCTAAAGCAAAGCTAAGCATAAGAAAACCTTTTGTAAAACAGGGATTTAGGGAGTAATCCAAGGAAGGAAATGCAGGAATAGGTTTAGCACACAACTCCTATCAACTAATGCATCAAGTAAGTGAGAAAGATTATAAAAGTGACAAGGAGGTGGCAAATGCACCGGGGCTTGCCTTGTGTTACTGCAATTTCCCTTTTGGTCTAAAAATTGTGAAACTATTTTTATTAAATACTATAGGAAATTAGAAACCTGGCAAAATTGGTCTGGTATTTTTATCATTTTTCTACAATTTTCTAAAATTGTTTTAGCTCTGGTAGAAAAGGAAAAAGAAAAAACTATGAATAGTACTAGACCTAAACTGGCCCAAACCGGCCCAACTAGGGCGAAAGTGTGCCCATGCATGCGCCTGCGCTATCAGTTTTGCACAGAGACCCATAACTACTTAAAAATCTTTAAAGAGCCCCTCCCACTATTCCTCTGTTTCACTGACAATTGTAGAAATACCCCCGCGCTTTCTTCTCTTCACAATTCTTAGCCCACGACGGTGACCGGCGGGGAGCCGAGCTCCGGCGAGCGTGTATCGACTGATTCTCTCAACGACTAATGTTCTACTTTGGCAGAAACCGAATTCAAGACCTACCAATGGTTTCCCCTCACTTAATTTCACAAATGGCTACCCGGTTTGCTCTGGCCACGGTGACCGCGGGCATCGCGGACAGACAACCGCGTTCCCGGTGATCTAAGGAATCCCATCTCAATTGAGTTGGTCGGGGAGTATCAAGGGTACACAAGAACACTAAAACGAGAGGGTAGAGGGCTTGAGCGGACCTGAATCGAGCTGGCCACGGTGAGGTCTTTGTCACGGTGTTCTTGAGTTTTTTGGGGAAAATCCAAAATTGGAGCTCTCAGGTATACGATTGGAGGCAATACTTGGTGGCTTGGTGCGTGATTATCCTACGGACCAGACGGTGCACTCAATTTATAGAAGGCAAGAGTGGTGGCCGGTGAATTTGGAAGAGACGCGTGGTGGTCGGAGGGAGAGAAGGTCACTGGCGCACGGGATTAGTGTCCGATTACCGTGGCAAGCTCCCTAGTAATGGACGGAGGGTTACAGCGAGTCACGACAACATAGTGGATGTGCCAAGGCATGTGGCGCAAGGCCGTGAAGCGGCTGTCACTGGCGAGCTCATCTGAAGCGGCCGTGGCAAGCTCGGTTCGGTGGCCGGAGTAAATTATTGGCCGGAATATATCCACGGCGATGATATTTACTCAACCCCAAGCGCTATCCAATCGATCCGAGCTCAAATCAAGACGGCGAAGGCACGAATCGCGCGCGGCTCGTCGGTAGCGAGGGGAGCTGCATCTGGATCTTGTTCAGAGCACTGTACCATCAGCCTGCGGTTCAGAACACCTGACAGAACAACTTGCAGGGAGATTTGCTCCCAATTTCATGTAGTAACACGATCATCCCTCTGTATAGAAGTTGCAGCCCTATGATCCAGCTACAATATTGTTATGGGAACCCTGCTCAAACTCTCACTGAATCATGGTCGAATCAAGGTTCAAAGACTGCCTAATTACACTATCAGACAAAGTGCAGTTTCCAAGCAGTCTGACAGCCCATCATTGGGTCCAATTTTCTCAGAATTCTTCATGGTACCAAGGCATGTCCTCTATAGTAAAGTTATTCTCCTTTCATGGATCTGCAAAATTGGTGTGGTGACCTAGGGCAAAACTCTCATAACATGAAAGATATGAGGCTTCAAATTTGGGCCAATGTCACTGGTTTAAGACTTAGCCATATGAGTATTAGTGTGGCTATTTTACAAATAAGTCCAAAACTCAAGTTTTAACTTGCAAATCTACTTATTTGTGAATCATATGACTTAATATACCTTAACTTCATAGTTTTTGCACTTTAGTCCAAAAGTGCACTAATTTTGCACTTAGCCCCCTAGGGTTTAAGTTTAAGGCTTTCTAGGGTTCTCTTTAGGGTTTTTAGCACTCTTAGGGTTTGGATACCACTTAAGTTCATCCATGGTGACATTTTATGACTATTTCAATTGAGTTTTGAACTTTTCTCTTATTTAAGCCTTGTTTGCTCTATTAAACCCAATCTAGGGTTGAGTACCCTACTCTAGGGTTTTATTCACAAAATGTCATATCAATACAACTTGTTTGAAATTTTTGCCTAGTGAAAGCACTCTATGTGTGACAAACATATGATATGCCAATGCTTATGATGTTATGGTCAGGTTTTAGTGACAGTAAAACTAGGGGTGTTACATCCTTCCCCCCATAAAAGAATCTCGTCCCGAGATTAAAAGTCCTAGGGTAACTAATGGAAAAGGAAATGCTTCACAATTTTATTTCCTTATTTATGGTACAAGGCAGGGGTGGTTTGGGGCTCACTCCTTTATTACAACAATTGTATATACTTTACAAATTACATGAGGCTAAAAAGCCTAGGAAATTCTTGTCTAAAAAGTCTTGAGTTTCCCATGTAGCCTCATCTTTTGAATGCTGGTTCCACTGTATCTTGTAAAACTTGAGAGTTTTTCTTCGGGTAATTCTGTCCTTTTGATCCAAGACTCGAATAGGATGTTCTGAATATGTCAAGTCTGGCTCTAAGGCAACATCTGTTACTTCAATGGTTCGATCGGGAACCCAAAGACACTTCAATTGAGACACGTGGAACACATTATGTACAGCAGACAAGGTTTCGGTTAACTGGAGTTGGTACACCACTGGTCCATATCTTTCAAGAATAAGAAAAGGACCAATGTATCGAGGTGCATGCTTCCCTTTAACCCCAAAACGTGATATACCCTTCATTGGTGAAACTTTCAAATAGACATAACCTCCTACTAGAAAATACAAGGGCATCCGTCGTTTGTCTACTTAACTCTTCTGACGAGCTTGAGCTTTCTTTAAATTATGAATTATTCGTTGAACTTTCTCTTCTGTTTCCTTTACCATATCTGGCCTAAAGAAATTTCTCTCACCCGGTTCAGACCAGTTTAACAGAGTATGACACCGTCGGCCATACAAAGCTTCGAAGGGTGCCATCTTAATGCTTCCTTGATAGCTATTATTGTATGAGAACTCCGCTAATGGTAAACAATCATACCATTTCTGTGGGAATTCCAGAACACAAGCTCGCAACATGTCCTCAAGTATTTGATTTACCCTCTCAGTTTGACCGCTTGTTTGAGGATGATAGGCCGAAATATGGAGCAACTTGGTACCCAAGGATTTGTGAAGTTCTTCCCAAAATTTGGATACAAATTGAGGTCCACAATCCGACACTATGGTCTTCGGAATACCGTGCAAACTGAGAATGCGAGCAATGCACAGATCCGCATATGTGAGGGCTGGGTAATATGTTTTGACTAACAGAAAATGAGCAATTTTTGTAAGCCGGTCAATTATAACCCAAATAGAATCATACCATTTTGCTGTTCTGGGCAATCCCACAATGAAGTCCATACTAATATCTTCCCATTTCCATGTTGGTATTGGTAGAGATTGTAATGGACCAGCAGTATTCATATGTATGGCTTTGACACGCCTACAAGTGTGACATTTTGCCACATAGCGTGCGATTTCAATCTTCATCTTCGTCCACCAGTAATGTTGTTTTAGATCATGATACATCTTAGTGCTTCCGGGATGAATAGAATTGCGACTAAGATGTGCTTCATCCAAAATTTGTTGGCGGATTTCTTCATTCTTTGGCACAACTATGTGGTTGTTGAACCATACAATGCCTTGATCGTCTTTTCTGAAACATTTGGCTCTTCCAGCCTCTATTTTTGCATGGATGTGCTTCATGCCCTCATTATCCTTTTGAGCATCCATTATCCTTTGTAAAAGGAATGACTCAAGCTTTAATTGATTTAAGGTTCCATGTTGGATCATTCCTAGGTTTAACTTCTCCATCTCCTAGCATAACGTAATGTCAGAAGTCTTCATCGTCGGACAATGGTAGGAAGCCTTGCGACTTAATGCATCTGCCACTACATTAGCCTTGCCTGGGTGATAATGAATTTCCAATTCATAGTCCTTAATAAGCTCGAGCCATCGCCTCTGTCTCATGTTTAATTCTGACTGGGTGAATATATATTTCAAACTTTTATGATCTGTATAAATGTGACAGATATTCCCCAATAGATAATGACACCAGATTTTTAGGGCATGAACCACTACAGCTAACTCTAGATCATGAGTGGGATAATGTTCCTCATGCCGGCGCAACTGCTTTGAAGCATAAGCTATCACTCGGCCTTCTTGCATTAGAACACAGCCGACTCCACTGCCTGATGCGTCACAATACACATCAAAGGGTTTTTCAATATTCGGTTGAGCCAATACCGGAGCAGTGGTTAATAATACTTTCAACTGTTCAAAGGCTTCATTACACTTTGAAGACCAAATAAATTTAGTATCATTCTTTAATAAACTTGTGATTGGTTTCACAAGCTTAGAAAAATCTGGAATGAATCGGCGGTAATACCCAGCTAGTCCAAGGAAACTTTGGACTTGATGTATAGTGGTTGGAGGTTTCCACTCCAAAATATCCTTGACTTTGCTAGGATCCACCGCAATCCCCTTAGCAGATAATACATGTCCCAAAAATTGGATCTCTTCCAGCCAGAATGCGCACTTACTGAACTTAGCATATAATTGGTGTTCGCTTAAGCGCGTCAACACGATCCGTAAATGCCGAGCATGCTCCTCTTCATTCTTGGAATATATCAAGATATCATCAATGAATACCACCACAAACTTATCCAGCTCGGGCATAACTACCGAGTTCATAAGATAGGTGAAGTGGGCAGGAGCATTTGTTAGTCCAAAGGACATAACCAAGTATTCAAATAAACCATACCGCGTAGTGAATGCGGTCTTTGGTATATCTTCGGGTCGGATACGAATCTGATGATAGCCCAATCTGAGGTCAATCTTAGAGAAGACCCTTGCTCCAGTCAGTTGATCAAATAGAATGTCAATCCGTGGATGAGGGTACTTATTTTTGATGGTAACCTCATTAAGGGGTCTATAATCCACGCACATCCGTAGTGTTTGATCCTTCTTCTTAACAAAGATGGCTGGACAACCCCATGGTGATGAGCTTGGCTGGATGAATCCCTTCTCCAGTAGATCTTGTAATTGGGTCTTGAGCTCTGCCAGTTCATTTGGAGGCATTCGGTACGACCTTCTAGAAATAGGAGCCATACCAGGCTTCAACTCAATCACAAATTCTACATCTCTTTCTGGATGTAGTCTGGGCAAATCTTCTGGAAAGACGTCTGGGAACTCACATACTACCGGAATATCTTGGATCTCCGGTATGATAGCTTCATATACTCTGCCAAATGGTTTAGCTGGAATGGCTATGGGGATGGTCAAGAGAACCTCTTCTTGGCCATAACTCAATTTGATAGTTCTCAATTCAGTATTGAGAATAGCTTTATGTTGGGCCAACCAATTCATGCCTAGAATTACATCTATGTATTGGCCTTTGAGAACAATCATATTAGTAGGAAAGTCCTGTTCAGCCAATGTTACAGGCACTTGGAAAGCCACTTCTTTAGTAAATATTTGTCCCCCAGGCAAATGAATTTTAAACCCTTCCCTTGATTCATGGTATGGAATGCAATGTTGCTCCACAATCTTCTTGCTTATGAAAGTATGCGAAGCACTAGAACCAAAAAGAATAATTGTAGGGTGATTAGCCACTAGAAACGTACCCATCATAACCGGTTCGTCATCTGGTGTTGTGGCCACTTGAGTATAATAAATTCGTCCCGTTTTTCTTGTACTTTTGCCCGTGGTATTGTTTGCCGCGTTTCCCTTTCCTTGAGCGGAATTCCCAGAACTCTGCTGATTACTTGATCGATTCTGCTTCTGATATGGACAGTCCTTGATAAAGTGTCCGGACTTTCCACAGTTGAAACAACTAGTTGAAGAGCTGGGGAGGGTAGGGAAACGAGTGCTAGGGGCACCCGGCTGATTTGTTGGTGTGGGGGCAGTGGCGGGGCGAATGAAGACCGGTTGCTTGAAAGGGTAGGAGGGTGGACGTGGTGAAGAACGATTCTGGTTAAAAGGTCGGATTACCAACCTTTGTCTTTTGTTAGACCCCTGACTGGGCCTATCGCCTCCATAACCCTTGGATTTTCTAGAGCCTGCATATTTAACCTCGACTGCCAGTGCAGTACTGACAGCCCTTCCATAGGAAAGATCAATGCAGGTGGCCATCTTCCTTTGCATTCGATCATTAAGACCTCTCATGAAACAATTCCTCTTCTTTAAATCCGTGTTGACTTGATTGATAGCATATTGGGATAAGTGGTTGAATTTATTGAGATACTGAGTGACAGTATCCCCACCCTGTTTCAGCTTCATAAACTCCCCCTGCTTCATGCGGAGCACCCCTTCAGGTATATAGTGCTCGCGGAAAGCCATCTTGAACTCATCCCAAGTTATTTGATGACCAGCCGGTTGAACAGCTACAAAATTTCCCCACCAGGTACTGGCAGGGCCGCACAATTGTTGTGCTGCGAATAAGGGCTTTTGAATCTCCGTACATCAGAGAAGCCCGAACTTCTGTTCGATGACGCGGATCCACTCATCTGATTCCAGAGGATCTTCCGCCTTGACGAACAACAGAGAGCGTGTCTCGGAGAAATCCAAATACGATGTTTTGTGGGGTCCTTGCTGATATGCTTGCCCGCCTTGTTGTTGTAATTGTTGACTCGCCATCTCTCGCAGAAAGCGGGTGTTGTCGGCCATAGCGTTAACCAAGGCAACGATGGCCTCGGCTAACGTGGGAGGTACTGGAGGTGGGTTCGGAGTTGCTTCCCTCCCACTAGAGGTCCCTGCTCCATCCTGTGAACGAGTCTTGGAAGGCATCTAAGGAAACAAACATTTAGAAGAATATAATATGCCAAAGAAAACCATCCATTTTACATTACTAAAAAGGGTAATGTTACAGACTCGAATTTTACAACAGGATTACATTACCTATTATACATTACTACTACTTCTACACTATACTACTCTTGCGTCTTGTCACTTTTGGTAGCCTCGCTATCGAGCGTAGGAACCATTCGTCCACTAACTTCATAGAGGGAGGAGGCCTAAAAAGGTCTAGTTCACCACCAAAGGCTTCTCCCGCTGTCCCAAAAGGTCCGGCTTCTATCCTGACAGGATCCGCAGGTACATTGGGGTACAGTTGGGAATAAAATACATGAACTTCTTCATGTAGAGTATTACAATAAACCTGCAAGTTATCCACGGCTGAGCTAAGCTCCTCCACTTGGGCTCGAGCTTTAGCTTCCTTAGCCCAAGCAAGCAAACGAGAGTTAACCGCCCAATCGAGCACTAGATCTCGTTCTGCGAGCTGATATTGCAGGTGGCGGATGTCTGTTCTTAATTCGTTTATTCTTTCACCATCCGCGACCCATATGTCGTTCCTGCGACGGAGTTCTGATCGAAGCTGATCAACTTGGGCTTCTAGATCCTCGATTGGATCATTGCTACCACTGCTGCTGTCTTCATGTCGTGGGGCAAGTTGATGACAGGGTACGCCAATCGGGCCTGTAGACTTGTGCGCAGTGTTTCTTGTGCGTGGCGGCATTTCTTAAGGGGGAAAATCTTATTAGCATAGTTTTTAGCATGATGCATGTGTAATTAGAGAATCAACCTTAGTCGATTCACACCTTCTATACGTTGCACTTTACTATCTGGTCTTTAAATAAGTACTTCAGAAGGAAGCTAGATAAGAAAGAAAGACATTTTCTAGGTAAGTCTTAGAAAATTCTTTTTGAAAATGCCTCATAACCTCTGCAGAGATGGGTTTCGCTCCGATACCAGCTATGACGGAACCTTTCAAGTCATTAGGCCCACCTACAGTTGTCCTTGTCCAATGGACCTCAGACAACCCTGTAGGTGCCCCTGAATCACTTGACAAGTTCGGTATCTGCTTCCTTACTTTTCCGAAGAGCGTTTCACCCATCACGCAGACATTACAATACATCGGAGGTACGAAAATGCGGAAGCAGTTACATTAACTTACCTTTATTGAAAAGTAAGACAGAATTATATAGTTACAGACCAGAACAAAATATACGAGTGTTGAGTATTATTATTACAAACCATAGGAGGCAAAAACCCCCTCCCGATAATTATTAAACAAAAGTTTTACGGAGGATCCTTTCCTCCCGCAGCTTTAGTCTTGATGCTCTTCCTTTGGTACCACCTTTGAACAGAAGCAACAATAGTTTGCCGCTTCTTCACCTAAAACAACATGGGATAAAGCCCTGAGTATGGAATTACTCAGCAAGTCTTACCTGACTAATGAAAAGACTCTCAAGGGTATGCTAGCTAGAGGGAGTCAAGGTAAGGCTTATCAATAATCAATGACTCTGTTTGCAGAAATGCTTAGTAAGAGTGGATCCTTAAAAATCCAGTTTTATTTGTCAGGTTAAGTAAAATTACCTCCAACTAGGGTTCTCTCTAACCTAGTTCAATCACTTGACCTGCACTAGCCAATTTCTTAACAACCCTTCATCTTTACTGGATTGCCACGTGTAAGTCAGTGGCCAAGTCTTCATAACCACGAAGTTAAAGCGATCCGAATCGATTATACTCAGCTGAGGATCTCCAATCACACGACATATGTAGCACTTAACCCTTGCATATCTCAACTCGCCACCGGGGTTCTTAAGACTAGATCAGGTTCATGCCAACTGAGAGCACAAATACACCACCGTCCAGCCTCTTGCCATGGAGGGTACACGCTACTCTCGCCATCTCTCCACTCCCATTGCGTGGTATCTTATTCTGGTATTAGTCTGCCCGAGGCAAAGCTCACCCATGACGAGGCATGTGACCAGTTAAAGGGTCCTCGGTCATCAAGCCTACATCGAGACAGTCCTTAATCGACTCAGACGGAGACACTACACCGAGACTCTCTTCTCATACAAGTCACCCGCTCGGTCTTAGCTTAATCATTTCAAACCCCAAAGTTTGGTACCTGGTAGAGGTACATCTTCTCTGATGTTGAACCCATTATGGCCATGATGGATCCACCATCAAGTTTTATTTTCAAAAACATCCCACCCACTTTGCAACATCATCTTTGAGAAAACAAAACATTTTGTTTTTCTAAATCAAAGCTAAGTATAAGAAAACCTTTTGTAAAATAGGGATTTAGGGAGTAATCCAAGGAAGGAAATGCAGGAATTGGTTTAGCACACAACTCCTATCACCTAATGCATCAAGTAAGTGAGAAAGATTTTAAAAGTGACAAGGAGGTGGCAAATGCACTGAGGCTTGCCTTGTGTTACTGGTGAATCAGGCTCGGTTCCGTAGACATCGAAATAAAAATAGTTGCCTGCCTAATGTTCCTCAGGTGGTGGTGGTGAAGTCTTCTCTTCTTCGACTTCTACTTCTTCTTCGTTTTCTAAATATAACCATGCATAATAATTAATGTCCATGTAATGCTCATGAGAGTGCAAAGATAATAAAAGTTTATTATCTAAAGTCTTGAATACAATTTTCCTTCACGGATCTCCGAGAACTTAGGGTTTCTGGAGTCAACAGTGAAGTTCACAGGGTAGGGGGGCTGGGGTTTTGGGTTTTAAGTATCAAACATGGTCCAAATCTTACCAAACTTTACACAAGGCTTCTAAATATTATTTAAAGTTTATCCCTAAAATTTAGTGAATTTTGGATTTATTATTTATTTTCTAAAAATACAGAAGCATGATCTTAGGCTGTTTTAAATAGTTTATAATTTCCCTTTGGACTAAAAATTGTGAAACTATTTTTATTAAATACTATCAGAAATTAAAAACCTAGCAAAAATGGTCTGGTATTTTTATCACTTTTCTACAATTTTCTAAAATTGTTTTAGCTCTGGCAGAAAAGGAAAACGAAAAAACTATGAATAGTACTGGACCTAAACTGGCCCAAATCGGCCCAACTAGGGCGAAAGTGTGCCCACGCGCGCGCCTGCGTTGTTAGTTTTGCGTAGAGACCCATAACTATTTAAAAATATTTAAAGAGCCCCTCCCACTATTCCTCTGTTTCACTGACAATTGCAGAAATACCCCGCGCTTTCTTCTCTTCACAATTCTCAGCCCACGACAGTGACCGGCGGGGAGCCAAGCTCCAGCGAGCGTGTATCGGTTGATTCTCTCAACAACTGATGTTCTAGTTTGGCAGAAACCAAATTCAAGACCTACCAATGGTTTCCCCTCACTTAATTTCACAAATGGCTACCCAGTTTGCTCTGGCCACGGTGACCGTGGCATCGCGGACAGACAACTGTGTTTCCGGTGATCTAAGGAATCCTAGCTCAATTAAGTTGGTCGGGGAGTATCAGGGGTACACAAGAACACTAAAACGAGAGGGCAGACGACATGAGCGGACCTGAATCGAGCTAGCCATGGCGAGGTCTTTGTCACGGTGTTCTTGAGTGTTTTGGGGAAATCCAAAATTGGAGCTCTCGGGTATACGATTGGAGGCAATACTTGGTGGCTTGGTGTAAGATTATCCTGCGGACTAGACAGCGCGCTCAATCTATAGAAGGCAACAGCGGTGGGCGGTGAATTTGGAAGAGAAGCGCGGCAGTCGGAGGGAGAGAAGGTCACTGGAGCACGGGATTAGTGTCCGATTACCGTGGCAAGCTCCCCAGTAATGGATGGAGGGTTACAGCGAGTCACGACGACATAGTGGATGTGCCAAGGCATGTGGCGCAAGGCCGTGAGGCAGCTGTCACTGGCGAGCTCATCTGAAGCGGCCGTGGCAAGCTCGGTTCGGTGGCCGGAGTAAATTATTGGCCGGAATATATCCACGGCGACGATATTTACTCAACCCCAAGCGCTATCCAATCGATCTGAGCTCGAATCAAGACAGCAAAGGCACGAATCGCGCGCGGCTCGTCGGCAGCAAGGGGAGCTGCATCTGGATCTTGTTCAGAGCAATGTACCATCAGCCTGCGGTTCAGAACACCTGACAGAACAACTTGCAAGGAGATTTGCTCCCAATTTCATGTAGTAACACGATCATCCCTCTGTATAGAAGTTGCAGCCCTATGATCCAGCTACAATATTGTTATGGGAACCCTACTCAAACTCTCACTGAATCATGGTCGAATCTAGGTTCAAATACTGCCTAATTACACTGTCAGACAAAGTTCAGTTTCCAAGCAGTTTGACAGCCCATCATTGGGTCCAATTTTCTCAGAATTCTTCATGGTACCAAGGCATGACCTCTATAGTATAGTTATTCTCCTTTCATGGATCTGCAAAATTGGTGTGGTGACCTAGGGCAAAACCCTCATAACATGAAAGATATGAGGCTTCAAAGTTGGGCCAATGTCACTGGTTTCAGACTTAGCCATATGAGTATTAGTGTGGCTATTTTACAAATAAGTCCAAAACTCAAGGTTTAACTTGCAAATCTACTTATTTGTGAATCATATGACTTAAGATACCTTAACTTCGTAGTTTTTGCACTTTAGTCCAAAAGTGCACTAATTTTGCACTTAGCCCCCTAGGGTTTAAGTTTAGGGCTTTCCATGGTTCTCTTTAGAGTTTTTAGCACTCTTAGGGTTTGGATACCACTTAAGTTGATCCATGGTGACATTTTATGACTATTTCAATTGAGTTTTGAAGTTTTATCTTATTTAAGCCTTGTTTGCTCTATTAAACCCAATCTAGGGTTGAGTACCCTACTCTAGGGCTTTTTTCACAAAATGTCATATCAATACAACTTGTTTGAAATTTTTGCCTAGTGAATGCACTCTAGGTGTGACAAACATATGATATGCCAATGCTTATGATGTTATGCTCAGGTTTTAGTGACAGTAACACCAGGGCTGTCACATACGAGACAGAAATTGGAATAAGGATTAACGTGCAGATACCTATGTCAAGCATTTGAACGTACTAAACACATGCTGAGAAATATGTTAAATCGGTAAGCCTAATACCTGAGTGAACTTGCCCGCAGACATTATCCCTCACGCGACCTGAGATGTGGTCTCCCATTCCGGTTATGGTGGGTACAAGTGCGGTCACTGCACGACGGTAGTCGGGGTCAGTGAGGCATTGTACGCCAAGGCTGTGAGCCCTGTTCTGTTGACGGGGAATCGATGGGTACGGTTGATATGCATGGGGATGGAGTGCCTCGCCACGTCGTGTGTTTAGGTTTACCTTGCAAGGTTTAAAAAACTCGATTCGAATCATCTACTTCTCGCAGCTAATGAGACTGCTTAATCCATTGTACTGCATTGAGTAACAATTGGAAATGAGATGACTGGTAAAGGAGGTTGATTGATAAAATGCTTGATACCATGTATGAATAGCTAGGTACTCATCTAGTTTAAAGAGGATCATACTAAAACTTGAAAAGCTAAAACTTGATTTTAGACTCAGCTAGTGCTTTTGGCAAACCAAACCCCTCAGCCAAACAACTGCATGTCTAGAGGTAGAGGAGTAGACTCCTCACATTGGGTAAGTCTAGCTGAGTATTAGTATACTTAGCCTTTCTTGTGGCATAATTTTGTACAGGTTCTCTGGAGGATATGGTTGCTGGAGTGACTTGGCCGTCCATCCTGCCACCGGGTTGGACAGTCGAGTGGGACCCTACTTCAGCAGGAGAGCATGAGGAGTGATGGGCCAGGCTTCCCCATCCTCCATTTTATTTACCAATAGTTAATTTTCGTTGCAACGAGGACAATGGTTACTACTTTTGCAAAACTCTGATGATGTTGTAATAACTTTAAGTACTTCTTTAAATTATGGTTTTATGCTTTATTGTATTTTCTCTATGCCTCACCTTCGAGCGAGTATGTGGTACTTGATCCTGTTAGTGGCCTTGTCGGACTAGATCCGAGGGACTGATGGTTTATTCCTATTTAAGTGTGGGCTAGCCTTAAAGGTGGGACTTAGGCACTTAAGTCGGAATAATTCGGGTGGTTCCGCCACATAGAAAATATGCAACTGTATAATAATGCTCTGCACGTGTTGTATGACCAGCTACATCCGAACGTGCCACCGGAGGTTGCAGCGATGGGATCTGGTGCAGCAGGAACAGATGGCAAAGGACCTAATGGGGAGCTAGATCTCTTTGGAGCCCCTCCTTCCATGAACCTCACAGATGATCGTCCTCCCAAAGCTAGCAGTGTAGCGGGAGCAGCCAAGGGCGCGAATGACTAGATTAGTGTAGTAGTAGGTTGTTTCCTTATGTAATCTAAATAAGGAAAAGTGAGTTGTATAAGTTGAGTATGTATAATTAGAACAAGTTTGGAATAATGTAAAGGAGGTTGTGTACTTGTGGTATGTAATAATCAAGTATGTTTTCTTCTTCAGATGGTGTCCAGAACTCGTGCTCATGATGGGGCTAGAACTTCTCGTGTTGGGGAGGAAACTCTGATCCCACTGCCTGTACCTCCCACGCTGGTAGAAGTTATTACTGCTTTGATTAATGTCACTGCTGATAATACTCGCTTTCTTCGAGGAACGGCTAGAAATCAAATTCATCAGCAGGGAGGCAGAGGCCAACACCAAGCCCCCAGAGACACTACGTACATGGAATTTTCGGAAACTCGTCCACCTATTTTTATTAAAGCAGAAGAACCCTTGGAGGCGAACGAATAGATTCGTGTTATGGAGCAGAAATTTGGACTGATTCGATGTATAGAGACCTAGAAGCCTCTGTTTGCTACTCAGCAACTGAGAGGTCTCTCTAGTACCTGGTGGGCAAACTTTGTAGCTGTTCAACCTAAAGGTCATCTTGTTATGTGGGCAGAGTTCAAGCAAACGTTTAGGGAACATTATATTCCAGATAGTGTTCTATAGATGAAACTAGAAGATTTTGTTCGCTTAAAGCAAGGAGAAGACTCTGTGATGCAATACCTTGCCAAATTCAACCATCTCTCCCAGTATGCTATAGAGCAAGTTGACACAGACCTGAAAAAGAAGAATTGTTTCATGAGAGGGCTAAATGATCGGATACAATAGAAGATGGCCACTTGTCTAGATCTCACTTTCAGCAGGGCCGTGAGCACAGCACTCCTGGTGGAGGCAAAGAATTCGGGGCAGGGAAAGATGAAACAGTTTGGACGTGAAGGGGGTGAGGCATCCTCTCAAGGATCCGAGAAGCGGTCAAGGCTAGTGATTCATCCCTTTAACCCAAATCGCTCTTTTCCTCGCCCATCCTCCTATCCTTTCAAGCAACCAGTCTTCATCAGTCCAACTACTGCCCCTACTCGAAATATCCAGCCGAGTGCCCCTAGTACTCGTTTACCAGCCGTACCCAGTTCATCTAACAACTGCTTCAACTTTGGGAAGTTTGGACATCTCATCAAGGATTGTCCCTATCCGAAGAAAAATAAATCAAACTTCCAAAAGGCTTATGGAAGAACATCTCAAGGCAAGGGTAATGTGGCAAGCACTCAGGCAGGAAAAGGCGAAAGGAAAACTGGACGAGTCTACTATACACACGTGGCTACCACACCGGAAGGAGAGACTGTGATGATGGGTACGTTTTCCGTTGCCAATCATCCCGTCATTCTTTTTGATTCTGGTGCATTGCATACTTTCATGAGCAAGGCTTTTGTTGAGAAGCATTGCATACCTAGTGTTGAATCAAAGAAGGGTCTTGTTATTCAATCACATAGGGGTCAAATTTTTACTAAGGAACTAGTCTTCCACGTACCCATGAATTTAGCCGGATATGACTTCCCCACCAATATGATAGTTATAAAAGTGCAAGATGTAGATGTGATTCTGGGTATGAATTGGTTAGCCCAAAATAAGGTTGTTATCAATGCCAACCAGAGGACTATTCAGCTAAGTCATGGACAAGAAGAAGTCAGGTTATCTATCCTTGTATCTGTCCCGGTCAAGGCATCTGGACGAGCTTTTTAAGCCGTAGTCCAAGAGATACAAGACATCTCGATTGTGTGTGGATTTCCGAATGTCTTTCCTAAAGACTTGCCTGGATTACCTCTTGAGAGGGACATAGAGTTTGTGATCGAGTAGAAACCTGGTACGGCTCCTATTTCTAGAAGATCGTACTGTATGCCTCCTAATGAATTGGTAGAACTAAAGACACAATTACAAGATTTGCTGGGGAAGGGATTTATCAGACCGAGTTCATCGCCAAGGGGATGTCCAGCCATCTTCGTCAAGAAGAAAGATCAAACCCTACGAATGTGTGTGGACTACCGACCCCTTAATGAAGTTACCATTAAGAACAAGTACCCCCTTCCCAGGATCGATCTTTTATTCGATCAACCTACTGGAGCTCGGGTATTTTTTAAGATTGACCTCAGATCTGGCTATCATCAGATAAGAATTCGACCCGAGGATATACCTAAGACAGCTTTCACAACTCGATATGGATTATTCGAGTATTTGGTTATGTCCTTTGGATTAACAAATGCTCTAGCCCATTTCATAGACTTAATGAATTCGGTGTTCACGCTAGAATTAGACAAGTTTGTAGTGGTCTTTATTGATGATATTTTGATTTATTCCAAGAATAAGGAAGAGCATGCAGAGCATTTGCGAATTGTTTTAACGCACTTAAGAGAACATCAACTTTATGCTAAATTTAGCAAGTGCACATTTTGGTTGGAGGAAACCCAATTTTAGGGCAAATTTTATCAGCTAAGGGAATTGCGGTTGATCCTAGCAAAGTTAAGGATATTCTGGAATGGAAATCTCCTACCATAGTGCATCAGGTTAGAAGCTTCCTTGGACTAGCTGGATACTACTGTAGGTTTATCCCAGATTTCTCCAAGATTGTTAAACCTATCACAAAGTTGTTGAAGAATGATGTTAAGTTTAATTGGTCTCCCAAGTGTAATGAGGCCTTTGAGCAGTTGAAAACATTACTGACCACTGCACCGGTTTTGGCTCAACCAGATATTGAGAAGTGTTTGATGTATATTGTGATGCATCAGGCATTGGACTTAAATGTGTTTTGATGCAAGAAGGCCGAGTTATAGCTTATCCCTCAAGACAGCTGCGTCGACATAAGGAACATTACCCGACACACGATTTGGAATTGGCAGCAGTAGTTCATGCCCTTAAAATCTAGCATCATTATCTGATGGGAAATGTATGTCATATGTATACTGATCATAAGAGTTTAAAGTACATTTTTACCCAGTCAGAGTTAAATATGAGATAGAGAAGATGGCTCGAGCTAATCAAGTACTATGACATAGAGGTTCATTATCATCCAGGAAAGGCTAATGTGGTGGCTGAAGCTTTAAGTCATAAAGCATTTTGTCATTGCCTCACTGTGGGATTGCTTGACACTACCTTATGTCAGGAAATGGAAAGACTAAATCTGGGAATAATGCAACAAGGAGCCTTGATGCACTTAAAGCTTGAGTCAGTTATTCAACAAAAAAATATGATGCTCAGAAGGTTGATAAGGCTATGAAGCATATTCAAGAGAAAATGAAAGTCGGTAAAGCTACTGGTTTTAGGAAAGATGACCAAGGAGTGTTATGGTTTAAGGACCGTATAGTGGTACCTAAGGATGTTGAACTCTATCAACGAATCTTGGATGAAGCCCATCTTAGTAGGTATTCTATTCATCCTAGAAGTACTAAGATGTACCAAGATTTGAAACAACATTATTGGTGGACTAAGATGAAGATAGAAATCACTCGCTATGTGGCAAAATGTGACTCTTGTAGATGAGTCAAGGCAGTGCATATAAAAACTGTTGGACCCCTACAATCATTACCTGTCCCAACCTAGAAATGGGATGACATAAGTATGGACTTTGTTGTTGGATTACCCAAGACTTCCAAAGGATATCATTCTATTTGGGTTAAAGTGGATCAGCTTACAAAGACAGCTCATTTTCTTCTAGTCAAAACCGATCACCCAGTCGTTGTTTATGCTCAATTGTACATTGCTTGTATTCTTAGCCTGCAAGAAGTTCCAAAAATGACAGTGTCGGACTGTGGACTGCAATTTGTATCCAAGTTTTGGGAGGAGTTACACAAATCTTTGGGCACGAAATTGCTCCATAGTTTGGCCTATCATCCTTAAACGAACGGACAAACAAAAAGAGTAAATCAAATACTGGAAGATATGCTGCGAGCATGCATCTTGGAATTTCCACAAAAGTGGGATGATTGTGTGCCGTTGGCAGAGTTTTCTTATAATAATAGCTTTTAAGAGAGTATCAAAATGGCACCATTTGAAGCTTTGTATGGACGATGATGTAGAACACCCTTGAATTTGTCAGAACCAAGGGAACAGTGGTTTTTTAGACCTGATTTGGTCAAAGAAACGGAAGAAAGGGTCCAACACATAAGACATAACTTGAGAGAAGCTCAAGCACGATAGAAGAATTATGCAGATTAACGACGTCGACCATTAGTTTTTCAAGTCGGAGATCATGTGTACTTAATGGTATAACCAATGGAAGGAGTTAGTCGATTCGGGGTTAAAGGAAAGTTAGCACCTCGATACATCGGTTCGTTCCCTATTCTTGAACGATGTGGACAGGTTGCGTACAAACTTCGGCTGCCAGAATCATTATCTGCTGTACACAATGTGTTCCATGTATCACAATTGAAGAAGTGCCTTCGTGTCCCTGATCAAACTATGGATGTATCAGATGTTAATTTGGAACCATACTTAACCTATTCAGAACATCCCATCTGAGTTTGGGATCAGAAGGACTGAGTTACTCCAGAAAGGACCCTCAAGTTCTACAAGGTACAGTGGAACCAATACACAGAAGAAGAAGCTACATGGGAGTCTGAAGATTTCTTAGAAAAGCATTTTCCTAAGTTCTTAGCCTCTTGTAACTTTTAGGGTTTATGTACTTTATTTTAAAAGCTAGAACAAACCCACACCTCTTGCTCTATAAGAGAAAATAGGAAACAAAGTTGTGACACATTTCCTTTTCCATTACTTACCCTCGATCCTTAAATCTCGGGACAAGATTCTTTTATGGGGGGAAGGATGTAACACCCCTGGTGTTATGAGAATTAAAACTTTGGCATGACATCATATGCATTCGCATTTTACATTATGTATGATACACCTAGGATGCATCTACTAGGCTAAAATTTCAAAACAAATATGTGATGCGATGCTTGTGTAATGATCTGACATGGTCAAAGAGATTCTTGACCCTAGGTGGGAGTGTCTCTCTCCAAGGATTAGAAGCTTGTGGCCTTATGAGATGAGCACTAAAGGATGATCACAACAAGTTTGTAGAAATATTCAAGAAAGGTTAAGCTTAGAGGGCTTAAGTGCCATATGTACCCTAGAACACCCAAAACCCTAATTTGGAACCCTGAAACCCTAAATAGTGCCCTATTGTGTGATTTCAAGTTCTATGCACTTTTAGTCAAAAGTGTATACATTAGAATGATAGAGTAACAAAAGTTAAGCAACTTTCATGTTTGAGGATTTCCATGTTTTTTTGTGAAACTTGGAGTAAATTGCAAAAATATCCAAGAGCATCCTTGTTTTAAAACCTAAAAACAGTGTCAAAAAGCCAACTTTAAGCCTTTGTATCTCTTGATCTATGAGAAGTTTGTTATGAGTCACGACAACAAAGTTGTAGAGCTAATATAGTAGTCTAAGTTTGATTAAGTGACTTAGCCCAAGAATGGTAGAGAAATTGGAGTAAAATGCTCCAGAAGTCGGGCTGTCAGTAAAGCAGTAATCTGAAATCAAACTATCAGTTGTATTGGTACAACTTTGGAGCCAAGTGATGCTTCATCTAGTGAGTAAATGACCAAGATCTCTGTGACAAAGTTGAAGTTGATATATAGGGGAACAACGTTGGTATAGTCGAATTGGTAGTTCGCCATATAAAAATCGACGAAAAAGGCCCCTCAAGTTGCTTTGTCAGGTGCACTTAATGAAGTTGGCATGGTACAGTGACTGTAAAAGATCTCCGGTTATGTGAACTCGATGCCAGCGATCTTCCGTCACGATTCACGCTCACTTGAGAGATTCATGCATGTGGAGAGTGGATAACTTTGGGTAGGTTCACTGCTCTGCGGATTGAGCCGGGAGAGTAAAAGATCTGGACGGCACGCGACACTCTCTTGAGTGCTTCATGTCGCGGTGTCATCGGCAGTCGAGCTCTCCCTCACTGTGCCTCTCTACTACGTGGTGTCCATGCACTTGTGATGTACTCTTGTGAATGTAGATAGCCAGTCGTGCCATCGCATCATTGTGTGCCACGACGCTGGGCCGTAGTGAAAGAAATTCGAGCGCCACCATGAGCACTTCCATTCCAAATTCGTGAAGCATGCGATCAGTCACTATAAATTGAATGCCCTCCCTATTCCGCCCTCTTGTTACGCGCTCAATGCACCACTCCTCACCTCAATCCATCCACTGTAGCCTGAGAATTTGGAATTTCCCCCAAATCGATCGCCAGCGCCGCCGTGAGACATCTTGCCGTGGCCAGAGGTCTCTGAGGTAACCACGGTTGAGCTTGTGGGTGTTTTGGGTTCCATTACGTGTGGTGATGCTCATTGACCTACCCGGTTGAACTCTACCGTAGCAGGATCCCTAGAACGTCGTGTTGCCACCATGGAACGCCGTCGTGCACGCTCTCCCCTTCGACCCACTGCTCTGTTCTTTCGCCCGTCTTCCTGGTCATCGTCCTTAAGTCCTGGTGAGTTACTGAAGCTTATCGTACTTCTAGTTTGAACGCTACCACGTTGTGTCACTAGGAACGAGTTCATAAAAGTTTCGGTTCCGCGGGTGCTCATGGGCCGAGCTCTGGGATAGAGTTCATGCCCGATTTTTTATCCTTAGAGTAGCACCAAGAGTTGATTTTGGTGTGAGAGCAACTTTGAGCTTGGATTATGGGGTGTGGTGGCCTACTCAAGTTCGCAGGAGCGATTGCGCCGTCGTCCATGGTCAGGGACCCGGTCATGTGAAGCAGAAAGAAAGGGATGGTTTCTTTGTAAATGTCAGTGATTCAGAAAACAGTGCCTAGTATTGGTCTTCAGTTATTCAAATACCCAGGGGGTTCTGTGCAAAAGTGTCTCGCGCGGGCGTGGATGCAGGTGTGTTTCACCGTCCGTGGGCCGAGACGGACTAGTTTCAGCCCAACACTATTCATTGTTTTTCCTTTTCTTTTTGCCGTTAGTTTAGGAAATTCATTAGAAATGGTAGAAAATTGGTAAAATCATGAGACCAATTTTGTTAGATTCCTAAAATCAAGTAGTATTCAATAAAAATAATTCCAAGATTTTTATTTCAACTTGGAATTATGTAGCATTTAAAGGTTCTTAAATGAAGTATTTTAGAATTTTAGAAATAGTTTAGTAATTCCGAAAATCATAAAACTTTTTGGGTAGACTTAATATGATGGTCAGAGACCTTGAGTGAAGTTTGAAAAGGTTTGGACACTGTTTTACCTAAAAAACCCAATAACTAGCTTCATAGGATTAATTATTTAATACTAATCCTAAAGGAACACCTAACTAGGAAATCTTAGTGATTGATTCGTACCGTGAAGTAAAGTTGTATTCAAGATGCAACTTACTATATTTCTATTGTATAATTGCATATTCATGATTGTTGATCACTTGTTTTCAAGTGTTGTGAATCAAGAACAAGGCAACATAATTGTTAAGTATTAAGGACCTTCGTCTTCTGAAGCATTATCTCCCCATGGATATATTGATCATCACAGGAATGTCATGAAGGACATGCCTTCATCATCTTATAGATAAATAAGAATACATAGAGATGAAAATAGCGAACATAACTCATTGATTCATTCATATTTGCATTCCATAAAACATGTATGAGTATTAACAGAATCTGCATTACATTGATACCTTCAGCCTGCTCGAAGGTGTCGACGTGAGAGTGATTACAATCTAGCGTGAATAGTATGGTGCTACTGTTCATCTATTTATAGGCATGAGACACAGCCCAGATAAAAGTACATTTATGTCCCTGACATTTAGTTATGACCATATTATGAATCATTAAGGACTAGCTAGTCTTTTTCCCTTTCATCCAACATCATCTTCAGTCTTCATCACCGTTATAAAACGAAGTTGTTACTCTTTGGCTATAGCTTCAGTGTTCATTCTTATCATCTTTGGATCATATCTTCACCTTGTATGCCTTTATTATGGGGGAAAAACATCCATCCTGAAGCCAAAGCTCACTATAATAATCTATATCATGCTGAAAACAAATGATTAATCATGTTTTTGAGGACCTTCGAAAGAGGAAGGCCCCCAACAGTAGCCCCTTGTTGTATTAATTTGTTTCTTTATAACAAATTCAGACTGCTACATGAACGAAGGCCTTTAGCCGAAGGTCCAAAAAAACACCTTCCCTTCGCTAGAATAGCGAATCATTCTGAGCCGCGGGACCCACCGAGCTATGGGGCTCTGAGTATATATATAAAAGGCTGTGTCGCGAATATTTTTTGTGCCATCTAGATGTTTGTGCTGTGTTTGTCATTCTAAGCTTCTTCTCTTTTGCGAGCTCGATTGACTTTTAAGCTTCAGCATCTACCACAACCATCACTCGAATGGCTGAGGAGAAGAAAATTACAGACCCCACAATGTCTGGGTTTTACGAAGCTATGAAGAAGATCAACACAGAAAAGATCACCAATGAGATGCTAGCTGGATTGTTTGAGGATTCCAGCGATAGCGACAGTTTTGACGTGGAGAGTGGGAATGAAGATGTCGAATTTCGGCCATGGAGGCTGAGCCATGTTGTTTTTGGTAAGTCAACTGTCAAACAAGGGCAAATTGAAGCGATGAAAGGCAAATATTTTCATGATGTTTCCATAGTGAGGGATGGGGGAGAAAGCACCGTTCCCCTTCCCGAAGGTGATGAGGTAGTGGTTTTTAAGAACTTCATGAAAGCTGGCTTCGCTTTCCACTCCATAAGATGTTGGTTGAGGTTTTGAAGACATTCGAGATATACCTTCATCAACTTACCCCGATGCTCTTATCAAAGTGGGCATTTTTATATGGGCCATGAGGAGTTAGGGACTGGAGCTGGACGCTAGGTGCTTCTACAACATTCATGAGTTATCTTATTAGATGAAGGCGGCTGGAAAAGATCAATATCATAACAACTTCGGCTATTACAGCTTCGTGCCTCGCTCTAAGGCAAATTACCCTGTGCCTACATTTCGGAAGAAGTGGCCTAGCTCTTGGATGAAGCAATGGTTTTACGTGAAAAATGATCTGAATCAGAGGGAAGATGTGAGGGGCATCATTCAATGTCCCATATGGTCACGTTTCAGCATTAGGAGGCCATCAGTTGCAATTGGGAATGAAGTGCAAGTGTGCCTAGTGGCCTTCAACACCATATGCGCCTACATTGGTACTAGAGATTAAGTTCAAGAACACATTGCTTTCAAAGTATGGCCTCTTGCAAATGAATGGGAAATGACGAAGGAAGCTACAGCTGGCTCCAGCCAAAGGGGCTTGGTTTATCTCAAGTACTCCTTCCGGTACAGAAGCCAATTTGATGAGCCAAATGATGACTGGCTACACGCTATAGAGGCAACGAGTGATGAGCTACTTGGAGCCTACTCGAGGACAGAAGACGAAGACATGATAGTTGCCTTCGGCGCTCGTGGGAAAAAGGCTAAACAAGGTCTTCGATGTTATTGGGTTTGTCTACTGTCTCACCCAGATTTAAGGGATAAAGCCGGGTGCGTCTCATATGTGCGCTAAGGAAGAACAACACATACAATAACAAAGTGTATAGAGATAAATGTCATAATATCATGAAAGTGATTATTACATAGCGGAAGTCTTATAAAAATAAATGATAAATATAAAACGAACTAAGAGTCCATCCAAGGCGCCATAAAGCTGACTGAGAGACGCCACCTAGATCAAATCATACTCCTCATTGTACGGCTCCTCCTGGACGCGTTGTTCTTCTCCTGTGGGGGGTTTATATATCGCAAGTGTGAGCTCACAAAAGATCATAGCTCAACAAGTTGTGGGGAATAATGTGCAAGAAGTCACCAAAGGTGGGAGTTCATGTGATGTGTAAGGCTGATCAACAATAGGGGTTAAAGCTGAGCATTGCTTTTAATAAGTTGGTCAAATTTTATTAGCAATTACTGGATGTAAGTAAATACCAAACCATAATAATAATAGAACAAAATTAGTAATAAATACCATGCAATGCAAATGACAAATTGAATTTACTTCCATAATTTAATCATGCGAGAGTCCTAAGTTGCTCATGACCGCGAGCACGGCTAGTATACCAGTTTTACACTTTGCAGAGGTTGTACCCTGTACCCATAAGTCATGTTACCCATCTGCCAAGGGGTCATGAATCCCATACACCTCTACTAAGCAGGCGAGGCAAGGTAACACTACGATGCCTTTACAAAGTTCCACTAGCTTCAGAAAACCCGCTACAGTTCTAAGAAGAGCAATGCATGAATCCCCCGTTTGACCGCCATCGCAGCAAAATCAACCCGGGAACCTCCCTACACGCATACTCCCTACTGCCCTTGCCCTACCGGGTAAGGTAGTCCTCCAATAGCTTTCCTAGTTAGTTAGCCAAGGGCGTCCCATTCCACCCTTGTGGTGGCACGTGTTTCTAAAGTTAAGCTCCATGTTCCAATTAAAAATAATGATCTTGACATGAACAATAAATAAAATAATAGTATAATTGGAACATGATCATAATGTAATATTATACCCAAAACCATATAGAACAATAGCAAAACTACCCAAATAATTCATGGGTGAACAAGGTAAAAAGATAACTAGACTAGGGTGGCCTATTTGGTCCCATCAAAATTAAGCCTATGCATGGATAAGTGATGATAAAGAACATTATTGGGTAATAAAAGTGATCAAGGGCACAAATTGCCTTCAATGAGCTCCTGCTCAGCAACTTCTACCTGCTGAACACCCGGATCCTTGGCCACTTGCTCTTCTACTCGCCACAATACAATCAAGCATAGTATAAAAGGAGATATTAATATCACACCAAACATGTATACAAAATATATATTAATAATCTACACATTAAAATAAGATCATAGGAAAAAGAATCACTAAATTCGGAGTTACAGATATTTACTTATGAATTTCCGAAGGTTTTATGTATTTGACACAAGATTAATTAAGAGATCAATTTTAATACAGTTTTCATGTCAAAATAGAGATGCTATGTGATGAACAATATTGTTACAAAATTACAGGAACTGGAATCGACTAAAAAGGAATTAAAATGAATTTTATATGCATTTCACAAGTTTCTAGAATTATTTTTGTATTAAAAATCAATTTCTATAATTAATTCTATAATTTCTCTGGTTTTTGGACTGGCGCATAAATACAGATAAGTACAGGGGTTAATGCGAAAAGTCCCAAGACTCAATGTGCCTGACTCTGGACCGCAGGTTGATTCCCTAGAAACTATGGGCCAATTTGTTAACTCGACCGACCAAAAGGGTATCTACGGATCTGGGCCGCCAGATCTAAAAACCTATGGCGAGGATTAGATAGGGTATACAATGAAAAGATAGCAGCACCCACCGTTCGATTATTGGTCAATGACCTAGGTTTAACACTCCCCGCATGGCCCCAGAGACGCCTGATCGAGCTCCAAGGCAGATGCAATAGCCCAAAGGGGTACGCCATACTCTAATCCTACTCGTTCGTGTGCAATCCGACGGCTACGGTAGTGTCTTCTTCCTCAGCGCCGGACGACGGTCACGACCGCACGACAACAGCGGCGACATTACCGGCATAAGCCGATTCTGGCCCATGGTGCCTTACCAAGCTTCTAATCCGACTCCAGACTCGCCTGCTTCTAATGTTGGGCGTCCGTTCCCGATCGGATGGCCGAGAAGCCCGGATACCCTTTCGTTGTGGTCGATTTGCTTAAGGCCCCCCTCGGTTTTCTGCGAATAGAACCCACCGTCCTTAGACTTTACACGTAGGCCCCTAAGTTATTACAAACAGACCCTTATTCTCTTAAATAATTATAGATTCATACTTAATTTTGTATTTGAAACATCAAAACTTGTTTACTTCTTATCTTTTTCGTATGAACTCTAAATTGAGTGGTTCAAATTGCAAAATGTTCATAGGAATATTCTCTATTCGAATAAATTATATTTATTCACAGTCTGTACACTCTATTTTATACCTACACTATAGGTTAGGGTATGTGTTGAATTGTTCACTTAATAAATAAAAAGAAAACCCTAGTGGCTAAAGAATATTTAATCTTATGAGATTAATAATGTGTATCACATGAATTTATCTCTGGTGTAACTTTTATGTCTCATTAAAATGAATAAAATTTAGATTATGTAACCATGGAGATAGACAACAATTATAGAATAATCAACTACTAAATGAGATTAGTTCACCCTATAATTTAAAATCCCTTTTGAGTAAATACTTTTATTTTTGAAATGTGTTCCCATGTTTGTACATGATTGATGTGTTGTTTAATTGTCATTTACCAAATGTATTTAATGTATGATCGCTTTATTTAGACAACGAGCAGTCCATGGTTCCTGAGAGTGTTGCTGAAGATCTTCCTGAGCAACAACCTGGTGAAGGCATGTGTCCTCTGACCTATTATGTCCTACATACTTCATAATTCATTGTCCCGCATTACATTACTGAAACTTAAGGAGTGACTAGCATGTACTTACCTATCCTTGTTTATCTTTTTGGGTTAATCATGGTTAGCTTATGCTATTGCTTTAACTTAATCAATGAACATGATGTGATTATTTATGATACGATGATGTTATCCCAATGATGATATTGTGATACTCTAGGGGGCTCAGGCCATTTTCCTGAGTACCTCTCTGTAAGGACCTATTTATGGAGTGACCACCCAGGATAACAGTGCAACCATGAGGGTGGAATGGGATGCCCTTAGCTGATTAATTAGATGAACCTGGGGGTGTAGTTGGCTTTGCCTGAGGGCCGTCAATGGGGGCTGGGGCGTGGTGCTCGCTCTGCCAAGGGGGGTGCAGAGGTTCATTTGATTTGGTTTTGTTAGTCATCCACCTTAGAGAGGTGTACTGCATTTGTACAATTGGCGAAACCTAACGAGCAGCTATGCACCAGGGGAGTCTTTGTAAAGGCTACGTAGTGTATCCCTGGCCATTCACCTCGGTAGTGAAGATCAGGTCTGTACAACCCAGGCTGGAAAGGGATCATGACTTGTGGGTAAACTGTACAACCTCTACAGACTGTTAGAAACTGGTATATCAGCCGAGCTCAAGGTTAAGACCAGCTTTGGGAGCCTCTTTGATTAGAAGAACTTTGGTAACTTTTATGATGATGGATAATAATGATTGTTATAACTTTGATCCTTGGTATTTCCTCTTGGAGAAGGTACATTTGGGTAATAATTGGGTTACTACTAAAAATTTGGCTCTACTAATAGTAGTAAATACTTGACCAAGTAAAAGCTACTGCTTAACCTTAACCTCACATAAAGCTAGTCCACTTTAGCCAAACGGGACATATGCTGAGTACGTTGATGTGTACTCACCCTTGCTTTACAAACCACCCTACCCCAGATTGTCCCCACTGTATTCAGTGCTCAGGAGGAGATGCTGGCAACATGGAGGACTTTGAGGAGTTCCAGGACTACGACGAGTTCTTGTTTTTCTTAGTGGCAAACCCCCAGTCAGCTGCTTGTGAAGGCCTCATCTTCTACATTTTGTATCCCGCACTTTGATATTAATGTTAATGACTATGGCTATGTATTGGACTCTGTGGATGTCTCGGACATCTTATTGTAATAAAGTACCTTTCCGCTATTTACTTTGAGCATTGTGTGATGATGTCCAATTATGTAATCGATGTGTACGTGAGTTTCTGAACTTGGCACATACATGGTTTGCATTTGGTTGCCTTCCAAAACTAGGTGTGACATAAGTGGTATCAAAGCCTTGCTGACTGTAGGACCGCTAACCTAGACTAGAATGGTCACCCTAAGGACTATAGACCCCTACTTTTACCTTGATCTTTAGTATCACTTCAAAAGTTGGTCATCTTGATCAATTCTATGTATTACTCATCTTACAAAATTTTGTCTCACTTTTCTTTCTAGTTACTTTCTGGTCTTATAGTTCTACTCTCACTATTGTGCTTATGATGTCATTGTAGATGGCTCATCTTAAATGCACTGCACGTAAGTCTGTGATCCCCTTTTTGCCTTCTCGCCTGGCGGAGCACCCTCTGCGTCGCATGGTGCGGGGTCAGTCTAGCAACTTGGAGAGACTGCATCATCGCCTACACGAGGAGCAGGAGTGCTGACGCTAGGAGCAGGAGCAGGAGCAGCAAGACTCTTCCCCCTCGCCTCAGCAGAAGGTGGAGTCTGGGAGGCAGCCTTCCCCTGCACCTCAGCCAGAGATGCCCCTACACCACCACAGGGCATCCTGGCTGCTGAAGGAGACCCTAACGGAGACGGAGATGACACCGGTGGCAGTTCGAGCCATGGCACGAGCTCTTGGAGGAGCTGGAGCCGGAGGGATGGATCGCTAGACCCATCACTCGCGACGCCGCTTGCGGGTGTCACTTCCACGACACTCTCGACACCTTGTCGCATTGGGCATGCGACCGACACACTTGGTCCATCGAGTATCGTTGTGTAGTATACTAGCATCATCGTGGGTTATACCCGGACTAGTGGGAGGCTACTTGCTTGGTGCACCATCCGGACGATGATCTCCAGGGTGCAGAGGCCTTCTCAGAGCACTATTCTATCACTAAGAGGGATACTGGCTAGGCAGCCATGCAATATGCAGCATGACATGCACTTTCTCAGTATTGCTCGTTGTTCAGCGGGGTAGCTGATGGCCTTGACCTGAAGTACTACCCTCGCCATTCGACTGGCAGTGCTGGAGGTGTGATTGTCTTGCCAGTTGGTGAGGGCAAGGTTCGGGTGGAGGTTGCGGAATTGCATGCTGAGTGCACAGCATGCCACTATTTGGATGGTGGTTCTCCCACCCCTGTCGGGATTCAGCACCCTTACCATTCACCGCCCTGTGGTCGCTTCGAGTATAGTACCCCTGACTGCAGAACCTAGATAGATTTGGATCCATAGATCGACTGAGTCAGAGTCTGTAATAATGATTAATTCAGTATTTTAGTCTTAGTCAGTCTTAGTTAAAGTTAGTTTTCTTACCATATGTTGGAATGCTTGTCATGATGAACATGTAATGAAGTTGGATCTTTGTAATGATTGTCACCAAGGTGTGGGCATCCCCTGCAACTTGGTGTAGTTATGAATAAAGTCAGTTATTTAGTTGGGTAATCCCTTTATTTCTACTTTCCTCTTTATCTGAGAAGCTGTCAGTGAAGATGATCAATTGTTTTAGTGCTATGAAGATTTAGTTGGTGTGTGATTTCTACAGATGTCTGAGAATAGGCGCCGAGGTGCAAGGCGTGCTCGACTAGAACAGCAGGCACCCCAGGAAGATGCAGCTCAGCAGCAGTTGCAACCACCCCTAGATGACTATTGAACAGATGTTCCTGATGCAGACCCAAGCAGTCCAAGCAATTGGTCAGACCTTAGCAGCAATGCAGCAGGTGCAGCAGCAACCACCCCCACCTCAACCTCAGGTGCAAGTCCAGATGCCATAGGTGCCTAGAGACAAGTGGGCAGAATTCATGAGGGGCCATCCCCCTATATTTGCCCATTCTGCTGATCCCATGGACGCCGAAGATTGGCTACGTACCGTGGAATGTTAGTTGCACACTGCTCAGTGCAACGACCGTGAAAAAGTGTGGTATGGTCCCCAACAGCTAAGCGGAGCAGCATAGTCTTGGTGGGAGTCTTACCTCGCCACCCATGCTAACCCTGAAGCCATCACCTAGGAGGAATTCAGGGACAACATCCGTCGCTACCATGTGCCCGAGGGACTGATGATAGTGAGGAAGGAGGAGTTTCTTGCCTTGAAGCAAGGTCCCCTATCTGTCAGTGAGTATAGGGACAAGTTTCTGCAGCTGTCACGTTATGCCCCGGAAGATGTCAATACGGATGCCAAAAGGCAGTACCGTTTCCTGAGAGGATTTGTTGATCTCCTCCACTATCAGTTGATGAATCACACTTTCCCTACCTTCCAGCATTTGATCGACAGAGCAATCATGACTGAAAGGAAGCATCAGGAGATGGAGGACAGGAAACGCAAGATTGGTGGATCTCAGGTCGGGAGTAGCAGCCATCCCCGCTACTCAGGCAACCCACCTCAGCAATTCAAGCAAGGTCACCAGCACCAGCATCAGCGTCAGAACTAGCAGCAGTACCAGAGGCAGTTTCCTCAGCAGCAGCAGTACCGCCAGAACAACCATCAGGGAGGAAATCAATATCAGCGTCAGAGCAACCAGGCACCCTGCCTTCCTGCCCCAGCAACCAACTAGAACAACCAAGCAGCACCAGCGCAAGGAGGAAGTCATGCATGTTTCCTCTGTGGGGAACAAGGCCATTGGGCGAATCATTTCCCAAAGAAAGCAGCTCAGCAGCAACCAGCTCCCAATGCCCCAGACAGGGAGAATGCAATGCCACAAGAAGGCAACAACCGTGGGTAGCCTCGTGTCCAGTACGGAAAGGTGAGCCACCTAGAAGCCGACACAGTCCAGGAGACCACAGGAGTGGCACTAGGTACGTTCTTAATTGAGTACCATTCTGCAAATGTGTTATTTGATACTGGCGCAATGCATTCTTTTGTGACTGCATCATGGGTAGAATTGCACAATATACCAGTAGCACCCATGTATCCACCTATGAGGGTTAGTTCAATCGGTGGAAGAACCCAAACAGATAGATTTTGCCCTAGTGCAAGAGTTCAAATAAGGGGGATAGAGGTCTCCACTGATCTAATAGTTATGGGTAACCAGGATGTGACTATAGATGTCATCCTAGGGATGAATTGGCTAACCAAGTATCAAGCCAGTCTTAGCTGTGACAAGAGAACGGCGAAGTTAGTATCCTTATCAAGAGAAGAAGTGTTAGTGGAGTTGGTCTTATCTGGACCAAGGAAAGGAAGTTGTCACCAAGTCATCGCCCATATTGAGGAGATTGAACCATTAGAAGCTATCAATGTAGTATCATAATTCTTAGAAGTGTTTCCCGAGGAGTTACCAAGTATGCCACCTGAAAGGAAGGTTGAATTTGCCATAGAGCTTATACCAAGCACCGCCCCTATTTCCAAGAGAGCATATCGAGTTTCCGGACCAGAATTGGTGGAACTCAAGAAGCAAATTGATGAGTTGTTAGAGAAAGGCTACATCAGACCAAGTACCTCACCTTGGGCAGCCCCAGTGCTATTTGTGGAGAAGAAGGATGGAACAAAGAGGATGTGCATTGACTACAGATCCTTGAATGAAGTTACTGTCAAGAATAAATACCCCCTGCACAGAATTGAAGACCTATTTGATCAGTTGAGAGGAGCCAGTGTGTTCTCGAAGATAGATCTGAGGTTAGGTTTCCATCAGCTCAGAATCCAACCTTCGGACATACCGGAGACAGCATTCATCACCAAGTATGGGCTATATGAGTTCACGGTCATGTCATTCGGTTTGACGAATGCGCCATCTTATTTCATGTACTTGATGAATAGTGTGTTCATGGACTACCTCGACAAGTTCGTAGTGGTGTTCATTGATGATATCCTTGTATATTCCCAGAATGAGCAAGAGCATGAAGAGCACTAGAGAAAAGTACTGCAGAGGTTACGACATTGCTAGTTATATGCCAAGCTTAGCAAGTGCGAGTTCTGGATCAACGAGGTCCTGTTCTTGGGTCACATTATAAACCAAGAGTGATTGGTTGTGGATCCGAAGAAGGTAGCAGCTATTCTGGATTGGAAAGCACCAAAAGATGTCCAAGGAATCAAGAGTTTCATTAGAATGGACGGTTACTATTGGCATTTCATTGAAGGTTTCTCCAAGATTGCAAGGCCAATGACAGCCTTGTTGGCAAAGAAGGTTGAGTTCAAGTGGACCCCAGCATGCCAAAAGTCCTTTGAGACATTGAAGGAGAAATTGACAACAGCACCAGTATTAATTCTACCAGATGTCCACAAGTCATTCTCAGTATATTGTGATGCTTCGTACATCGGCCAGGGATGTGTGTTAATGCAGGAAGAGAGAGTAGTGGCATACTCGTCCCGACAGTTAAAGGTTCATAAAAAGAATTACCCTACTCACGACCTAGAGATAGCAGCAGTGGTTCGTGCACTGAAGACCTGGAGGCACTATTTGTACGGGCAGAAGTGTGATATCTTCACGGACCACAAGAGTCTCAAGTATATATTTACTCAGCTAGAGCTAAACATGAGGCAGCGAAGATGGCTAGAGTTGATCAAAGATTATGAGCTGGAGATTCATTATCACCCAGGCAATGCAAATGTGATTGCAGATGCTCTGAGCAGAAAGAGTCAAGTTAATATGTTGGCCGCTCACCCCATGTCGTATGAGCTAGCGAAGGAAATCGACAGATTGAGTCTCGGATTTCAAAACAACACTCAAGGAGTGACCATTGAGTTGGAACCCACTCTAGAGCAATACATCAGGAAGGGCCAGAAGGATGATGAGAAGATCAACGAGATCCATCAGCTGATCATAGATGGAAAAGGCAAGGATTTTCATGAGGATGCAGAAGGAGTGGTATGGTTCAAGAATAGACTCTGTGTTCTCGACATCAAATCGATCTAGGATTTTATTCTCAAGGAAGCTCATGAGACAGCATATTCTATACATCCTGGTAGAGAGGAGATGTACCAAGACCTGAAGAAATGATTCTGGTGGTACGGTATGAAAAAGGAGATACCAGAGTATGTGGTTGTATGTGACAGTTGTCAGAGGATTAAAGCAGAACATCAAAGACCTGCAGGTTTGTTGCAGTTGTTGCAGATCCCTCAGTGGAAATGGGATGAGATTGGGATGGACTTTATAGTCGGTTTTCCTCGCACTCGTACTGGTTATGACTCCATCTAGGTAGTAGTGGACCGTTTGACAAAGGCGGCCCATTTCATACCAGTCAAGATCACCTACAACAGTGCAGTGTTGGCCAAAATATGCATGTCTCGGATTGTGTGCTTGCATGGCATGCCAAAGAAGATAGTATCAGATAGAGGCACTCAATTCACCTCTCATTTTTTGTAGCAGTTGCATGAAACCTTGGGCACACACTTGAAGTTTAGTTTAGCTTATCACCTGCAGACAGATGGTCAAACGGAGAGAACCAACCAGATTCTTGAAGACATGTTGAGGGCTTGTGCTTTGCAAGACAAGATAGGTTGGGACAAGAGGTTACTGTATGTAGAATTTTCTTACCACAATAGCTATCAGGCCATCCTGAAGATGTCACCATTCGAAGCACTTTATGGGAGAAATTGCAGAACTCCATTGCATTGGGATCAACCCGGCGAAAGGTAGGTGTTTGGTCTCAGACCATTCGAAGCCGAAGAGAACATCAGAATGGTCTAAGAGAATCTGAAGACAACGGAGTTATGCTGACACCCAAAGAAGAGAACTGAGTTTGGAGTAGGAGACTATGTCTACTTAAAGGTGTCACCAATCAGAGGAATCAAAAGATTCAGAGTCAAAGGCAAGCTAGCACCTCGATACATCGGAACGTACCAAATTCAAGCAAGGCATGGAGAAGTGGCATATCAACTCAGCTTACCAGAGAGTCTGTCAGCTGTGGATGACGTGTTCCATGTGTCTCAGCAGAAGAAATGCTTGAGAGTGCCAGAAGAGCAGTTGCCAATAGAGGACCTTGAAGTTCAAGAAGATCTGACGTATTTTGAGAAGCCAACTCAGATTTTGGAGACTGCAGAACGGGTCACTCGGAGAAGCACCATCAGGATGTGCAAAGTCAAATGGGGTCGTCACTAAGAAGAAGAAGCAACCTTGGAAAGAGAAGATGATTTGAAAGCCAAGAACCCTGAGCTCTTTTCTAGCCTACCTTGAATCTCGAGGGCGAGATTCTTTTTAAGGGGGATAGGTCTATAACACCCTGAATTTGGGGGTATAAAATTTCTTTCTTATTATCATCCAAATTCAGGTGTTACTCTTCTCTCTCTCTAGTTTCTCTCTCTCTTTTCCTTTTGAGTAGACTTAGCTTAACTAGGGAGGGAATTAATTATTTATTTTTGCCAAAACATTATGAGTCATGAAATGTTGCATCATGTTGATTTTAAATATTTTTTGAATTGTTGCACATGTTTGAATTAGTTTGAATTTGACACTTGGTTTGAATTTGAATTGAAAACCCTAAAGAAAATAAAATAGAAAAGCAATTAGAAATTTCAGGAAAAAACGAAAACTCTAATTCGGCCCAGGTCAGCCCAAACCAGACCAGCAGCGTGCGCGTGCGTGCGCCCGCTCGCGCTGACAGGCGGCCCCTGCCTGTTAGCTATGGATCTCGCGCCCGCTTTTTCCCTTCCCCGCTCTCACTGCCATGTGGGCCCATCCTGTCAGCGTCGCGCCCAGCTAGCTCGCTGGCCTTCTCCCTCTCTGCCTAGTGGGGTCACCATGTCGATGCCCAGGCCCGTCTTGTGCTCGCGCGTTTGTGCCGCTGTTCCACGGGCCCCGCTTGCCAGTCCCTCTCTCCTCCTTCAACTGCTCGCCTACGCGGACCGCATGCACGCACACCGAGATCGTCGTGCCCAGGTCGCCTCCTAGTGCCAAACCGGCATCCCGACCCCCTCTTCAAGTCCCCGCATACCCCCACCTCACCCTGCCTCACTCATTTTGCCCCTGCACACTCACCCGAGCTGCGTGCACTCGTTCTTTAAGCTCGCCGGAGTTTCCCCTTCGCTAGGCCTCCTGCGCCCGAATCTGCCGCTGGTAGAGCTCGGCCACCGTCCCCGATCGTGCTGCGCCACTGTCAGGCACAACCTCTCCATCATTCCCACCCCACCCAAGGTGAATTTCCCCACCGAACCTCCTTTTCTCTCTCCCCCATTTTCTCTGTCCCATCGATTAGTCACCGGTGATCACCGGTACTGGTACTGCACCGTCGAACCGTGACCCCCCGGCCAACTGCAACCGCCTCGTGCCTTCTTCGCCCGCATGGAGTCGCCGGCTCCAGCCATGGCGCTCGCACCGTGCACGAGACCAAGGAAGACGGCGGTCCTGACAAGGAGGACCGGCCTGTCAGTCTCCCCCATTTCTGCATCTTCGTCCCCCTCGCGTGGTCGCTGACCGGTGGACCCTAGGTCCCACACGTCAGCACAGCGCCAACCCCTTTCCCCCCGTTCTATGTCGCCGCCTGGAGGGCCCCATTCGTCAGCGCGCGCCCGCGATGTCGCGCCTGCGCATGCCCTCCATCGCTGACTAGCGGGCCCGACCTCTCCATGACCCCACCTGTCAGGCCCCCGTCGTTTCCCCCTCCCGATTGCCTGAGTCACCGAGCCGTGGGCCCCGCCCGCCAGAGAGCTACCGCACTCGCGTCCCGCACCAGGGATGCCCAGGCCGCTGATGCGTGGGACCCGCCGGTCAGCCCTCGTGTCCGATCCCGCGCCCGCTTCTAATCTTGGGCATTCGTTCCTGATTGGATGACCCAGAAGCCCGGATACCCTTTTGTTGTGGTCGATTTGCTTAAGACCCCCTCGGTTTTCTACGAATAGAACCCGTCGTCCTTAGACTTTACGCGCAGGCCCCTGAGTTATTATAAACAGACCCTTATCCTCTTAAATAATTACAAATTCAGACTTAATTTTGTATTTGAAACTTAAAAACTTGTTTATTTCATATCTTTTTCATATGAACTCCAAATTGAGTGGTTCAATTTGCAAAATGTTCATAGGAATACTCTCTGTTCGAATAAATTATATTTATTCATAGTCTATACACTCTAATTTTATACCTAGACTATAGGTTAGGGTATGTGTTGAATTGTTCACTTAATAAATAAAAAGGAAACCCTAGTGGCTAAAGAATATTTAATCTTATGAGATTAATAATGTGTATCACATGAATTTATCTCTGGTGTAATTTTTTGTGTCATTAAAATTAATAAAAATTAGATTATGTAACCATGGAGATAGACAACACTTAAAGAATAATCAATTACTAATGAGATTAGTTCACCCTATAATTTAAACTCCCTTTTGAGTTTATACTTTTCTTTTTGAGATGTGTTCCCATGTTTGTACATGATTGATGTGCTGTTTAATTTTCATTTACCAAATGTATTGAATGTATGATCACTTTATTTAGACAATGAGCAGTCTGTGGTTTCTAAGAGTGTTGCTGAAGATCTTCCTGAGCAACAACCTGGTGAAGGCAAGTGTCCTCTAACCTATTATGTCCTACATACTTCATAATTCACTGTCCCGCATTACATTACCAAAACATAAGGAGTGACTAGCTTGTATTTAGATTATCCTTGTTTACCTTTTTGGGTTAATCATGGTTAGCTTATGCTATTGCTTTAACCTAATCAATGAACATGATGTGATTATTTATGATTCGATGATGTTATCCCGATGATGATATTGTGACACTATAGGGGCTCTGGCCATTTTCTTGAGTACCTCTCTGTAAGGACCTGTTCGTGGAGTGACCACCCAGGATAACAGTGCAACCATGAGGGTGGAATGGGACGCCCTTAGCTGATTAATTAGATGAACCTGGGGGGTAGATGGCTTTGCCTGAGGGCCGTCAATGGGGGCTGGGGCATGATACTCGCTCTGCCAAGGGGGAGTGCAGAGGTTCATTTGATTTAGTTTTGTTAGTCACCCACCTTGGGGAGGTGTACTATGTTTGTACGACTGGCAAAACCTAACGAGTAGCTATGCACCAGGGGAGTCTTTGTAAAGGCTACATAGTGTATCCCTGGCCATTCACCTCGGTAGTGAAGATCGGGTCTGTACACCTAGGCTAGAAAGGGCTCACGACTTGTGGGTAAAGTGTACAACTTCTACACAGTGTTAGAAACTGGTATATCAGCCGAGCTCACGGTTAAGAGTAGCCTTGGGATCCTCTTTGATTAGAAGAACTTTGGTTACTTTTATGATGATGGATAATAATGATGGTTATAACTTTGATCCTTGGTATTTCCTCTTGGAGGAGGTACATTTGGGTAACATTTGGGTTACTACTAAAATTTGGCTCTACTAATAGTAGTAAATACTTGACCAACTAAAAGTTGTTGCTTAACGTTAACCCCACATAAAGCTAGTCCACTTTAGCCAAACGGGACATTTGCTGAGTACTTTGATGTGTACTCACCCTTGCTTTACAAACCACCCCACCCTAGGTTGTCCCCACTGTATTCAGTGCTCAGGAGGAGATGCTGGCAACATGGAGGACTTTGAGGAGTTCTAGGACTACGACGAGTTCTAGTCTTTCTTAGTGGAAAACCCTCAGTCAGCTGCCTGTGAAGGCCTTATCTTCTATGTTTCATATCCGGAACTTTGATATTATTGTTAATGACTATGGCTATGTATTAGACACTGTGGATGTCTCAGACTTCTTAATGTAATAAAGTACCATTCCGCTATTTATTTTGAGCATTGTGTGATGATGCCCAATTATGTAATCGTTGTGTACGTGAGTTTCTGATCATTACACGTACATGGTTTGCATTCGGTTTGCCTTTCAAAACAGGGTGTGACATCATACTAGAAATCAAATTCTATCCTTTTTTATAATTCTTGAAGGACACATGGACTACACCCACTATTTCAACAAAGTCTAGGGTCAAAAGTATAAATACCAGGGACCTTTTTGTGGTTATCTTCCAGCGAGGAAGGATGGCGGGTTATTTTGTCAGAAGATTAGGGTCTCATTAGAAAATGTTCAGGCCAAAGGGGTATCTTTGATTTTCAGCCACCTGATATAAAACCAACGACGCATATTAGATCCCTACAACCCTAGATCGGTACGCTATGTGGACCACCAGATCAGAAACATGCGGTCATGATTTTATTAGGCCTGATCAACCTAGACCTATTCGATCCAAAGCGATCTATCGGATCTTTACGAGACGGAGGATGTATCCACGATCTAATCTAGGTTGTAACTCCCAAGATCAATGGCCCCGAATTCCCCCACTCCTCCGGCACCCACGCACGGTGGCGCCGCCCACAGACAGCGGCGGACCATCATGGATGAGCAACCCATTCCACGCCCCAAAGTTCAAAATCTCATCATCACAAGTGCAAAAGGATGTTGAACCTCCAACCAACACGCTAGGGCTATCATACCTGCGGTAGAAGTGTCCTAGATCGACGCCGGTGAGGAATGGCAGCCTAACAGAGAGGCACAGCTTCTGTGAGAAATCTCTGCTGCACAGAGATTACCCAAGAACAATCAAGCCACGCGCAAGTCACAATAGACCCCAAGCGATGTTCCTTGGACATGCCTGAGGCTGAGTTAAGGGCTAGGAGGGGATAGTCCAATGGCGGTGCTCGATCCCCTCACAGATCCACGATTATGGTGGCTTGGGGCAGGCCATGGGTTGAGAAGGTAAATGGAGGGATGACTCAGGTTTTATACCCTGGCACGAAGGTGCATACCTCACAGAAAGGAATGTCCCACGCGACATTCCTGGGCGGAGAAGCATGCGCGCAGGGTTGTTGAGCGGAGGGGATAGAGCTGACAGCTAGGCCCCACCCATCAGCGATAGGGAGCAAGTCCTACCGCGTGGCCAGTGATGAGGACATCACTTCTATACATACAATGAATGGACCGATAACACGATCGCGTGCACGACAGCTAAATCTCCAGGTACGTTCTACCCTAGTCAATTGTGTTTCAGAGCTTACGCTTGGGGATATGGATGTTTTGATGATTATGAACCTTGGAGAGGACCAGCAAGGACATGGGAAAGGCCTAGGTGTTGAGGAGGAGCAGCAAGGGCATCCACAACAGGAAGGAGATCAAGTCCGAGTCGGCTGCGACTCCATCTCAGGTTCCAGGACCAGTCTGCATTAAAATGGACGCCCAAGATGCATCCTGACTCCGATTGTGACGGCCTAGATATGGTTGGAAAGATAACGAAATTATCTAACCAACCCAACTAGTTCCATCCTAAAATTCATTCGGAGTCAATGGGAATCATCGAAACATCTCAGCGTTCAGATTCTGTTTTGGTGCTGCGACACCGTCTGTTGGGCCGTTGGGCCGTGTATCGCGTCGGAGCCCATTAGGGGCAAGTCCAGGGGTCACGCACACCCTAATACTCTATTTATTCAGCAGCCGCCGCCACATTTAGGTTTGGGTTTTGCTTAGATCAATTCTGTCATCGAACAGTGTCGCCATCATCGGCTTGTGAGACCCTATCCCGTAATCAAAACATTTTTGGTTCCGTTTCTTTCCTGTTCTTGTTTGTGTTCTTGATTGCGCTTGCAGGGATAAGCCTTCGTGGCGAGGTCATTCGTGTGTCATGGGTGATAACTAATGGAGCCGTGGTGTAGTGATTGCGAGGAACCATTCGCTCGGAGCCTTGGATCATCAACATCGAGATCTCCACTCAATTAAGTTATCGTATCTCACGGAAGATCGGGCCGCGTCTACTATCAATTGGTATCAAATTTCTAGGTTGCCTGTGAGGTATAATCCTACCTTTAGATTAGTTTTGTTTCGTCCCATAGTCCACAAAAAGCCAAAAAAATTACAATCAGTTTATTCCGACCTAAAAACCATCGCCTTAGCCTTTGCACAATTCAGTTTTAGAGTCCGCAATTTTGAGTTCGTGTTCTAGTTGAGTTTGGTTGCTGGATTAGATTTGTTTTGGTTCAGTTTGATTTTGTCCATCCGCTTCCATCCTACAAAACCGACCCTATCTATAAAACAGATCCTATCTCTAAAACTGACCCTATCCACAAAACAGATCCTATCTCTACAACTGACCCTATTCACAAAACAGATCCTATCTCTAAAACTGACCCTATCCACAAAACAGATTCTGTATCTAAACCAACCATATCCACAAAACATATCCTATCTCTAAAACCGACCCTGTGCTCCATAGCCGCCGCTTCGGTTCCTGCCGATTTGTGCCTTTGAAAACCATAACTTGAGGTACCTTCCATAAAACAGGCATAACTTTTCGCTTGGTGCTCCGTTGGGGCTCAATTTTTTATAGCAGATTCTTGACTCCATTCTGGAGTGACCCAAACTTGCATTCGACCTGTTTGGTTTGGTCAAAAAATTCAAAAAAATCGGGAAGATAATTAAAAAAATTGTTTAAGTGTTTTTAGGAATTTTAGAGATCCTTTGTGAATTTCTCTAGGTCACAATACAACTCTGTTTCAAGTGAAATTTTTGTGCTTCCATCATTTGTGTTTTTGGATCAGTGGTAAAAAATTCAGAATATTTCAAGCTCTTTTGCTGGCGCTCCTTTGCAAACGCGCCTTTGATTTCTACTAGTGCTGAAAAATCTGCTCTATTTACAAAACTGCCATTTCTACTAGATACTTGTACCTACTTTCTTGTGCCTTGATCCAACTGTTCTATTACATTTTCTAGGCCAGCAACTAGGACGAGTACTTCGAACACTTATTCAGCATTGCTATCTATTACTGACTTGTGTGCCACATATATATTTAGTCAGCCTTCCCAGAACTCCAGCTTTCTCTCGAGCAGAACAAGTACTCCTTTGCAATCACACCCACGCTCGTTGGACAGTCACACTGGTCACCGTTTGCCACCTGTAGTGCTGGTAAGAACGTTGTAAGAGCGGGGTAAGACGCTTCATAATTTGTATTCCACCACCTCCACCACCACCCTGAGAGATAGTTGTAGGGTTCACATTGTTTGTTGTCTTTTTGTCTCTGTTTTGTGCTAACAATGACAGGACCAAAGAATCAAATGGACAAGGACAAGGGGCCTAAGCTTAACGACAATGAGTGTGTCTCTCAGATGGAATTGAAAGAGATGATGTGCGCGATGACTGAAGCTTTTAAAAAAATACCAGGACTCTGTAGTGACATCCTACGAGCAACTTGATCGATGAGTTGATGAACTTGTTACACGCATGGACGTACTGGAGGCTCGTCCACCACCACCAACTCCAGCCCCATCTCACGTTGCTATGGACAACGACAACGATGACGACGATGTTTATGCACCGCTGCCACAACGCCTCGCACGTAATCGACAAGGTATGGGAGGTAATGGTAGACGTCGTCATCATAATCCTCAACCAGACCATGATCCATTTGCTAAGATTAAGTTCTCTATTCCACCGTTCATGGGTTCTTATGATGCTGAAGCTTACTTAGACTGAGAGATGACGGTAGAACAAAAATTTAATTCCCATCTTGTTCCTGAGCAGCATAGGGTTAGACAAGCCACTAGTGAATTTAGAGATTTTGCTATCATTTGGTGGAATGAACTTGTTAACACACGTGCTGCACCACAAACATGGAATGCGTTAAAAGAGGAGATGCGAGCTCACTTTGTTCCCCCTTCTTATAGACGTGATCTTCGAGAAAAATTACAACGCTTAGATCAGGGAGACATGTCGATACAGGAATACTGCCAATAACTTCAGAAAGGTATGCTACGATGTGGGATAGTTGAGGATCCAGAGGATCAAATGGTTAGGTTTTATGAGGGATTGAGGCGCGAGATTCAGGATATTGTTGATTATAAAGAATACCATTCTATACAACGCTTGTTCCATCTTTCTATGTTGGCAGAAAAAGAATTGCAGGGTCGTCAACAGCGGAGGAGCAGCACTTTCGCGCCACACCAGCCACCGACGCTAGCTAAGGTGTCATCCTCTTCGGGAGTACGGACGTCCACATCTTCCTCCAACAGTGGCACACGCAGCACCGCACCTTCGGCATCACAGGGACACGACAACAGCAAGTCCTTGGTGCCTTCGGGTGTTGTAGCAAAACCTGCTACGACCATCTCTTCCATAGGCCGCTCCTCCGACATCAAGTGCCACCGCTGCCAGGGACTTGGCCATATTCAGCGAGATTGCCCCAGCAAACGGGCATACATTGCTACTGATGATGGTGGGTATGTTAGTGCTTCTGATGTTGAAGATGAAGATAGTGTTGGAGCTAACATTACAGAGACTTATGATGGTGATGAAGAGGTTCTTGGTACAACAGCGACCGAGACCAATAAGGCCTTGATTGTGCAACGAGCTTTGAGTGCCACAGCTAGTGATGACGACAACAGACAGCGCCACAACCTCTTCAACATGTTCCTCATCGTCAAGGACTGCCGTGTACATACCATCATTGACGGTGGTAGCTGCAACAACTTGGTGAATGTTGAGTTGGTCAAGAAGCTTGGCTTGACCACACGAGAGCATCCCCACCCTTATCACATTCAATGGTTTAACAACAACGGTAAGTTCAACGTAACAAAAACAGCAAGGGTGCATTTTTCTATTGGCTCTTACCATGACTTTGCTGATTTCGATGTGGTAAGTATGGATGCTTGCTCTCTTTTACTAGGACGTCCTTGGGAGTTTGATACAGATGCTATTCACCATGGTAGATCTAATAAATATACTTTCGTGCATAAGGGAAAGAAAATTGTGTTGCTTCCTATGACTCCCACTGAAATTGTCCACTTTGAACATGAGAAAAAGACTAATGCTAAGCAAAAAGGTGTTTTGAACTCTCAAAATCAGCAACCTATTAAGTTAAAATATCCTACTTTGCTAGCCATTAAATCTGATCTTGATGAGTTACATGCCTCTGTGGGACTTTGCTATGCCTTAGTGTGCAAAAATGCTTTCTATTCCATTGATGATACGTCTATTACTTTGCCACCGGCTATTGCTAACCTTTTGCAAGAGTATATGGATGTGCTTCCCTCTGAGATACCCCCTGGATTACCACCTGAGTTGCCTCCAGATTTTCGGGTTAGTCCTACCTTTAACATTTCAGATTTGAAGCCATATATGGGTGACGAAGATGAGATCGAGTCGAGGATGACTCCAATTCAAGAGGAGGAGGATGATGAGGACATCACTTCTATACATACAATGAATGGACCGATAACAGGATCGCGTGCACGACAGCTAAATCTCCAGGTACGTTCTACCCTAGTCAATTGTGTTTTAGAGCTTACGCTTGGGGACATGGATGCTTTGATGATTAGGAACCTTGGAGAGGACCAGCAAGGACTTGGGAAAGGCCTAGGTGTTGAGGAGGAGCAGCAAGGGCGTCCACAACAGGAAGGAGATCAAGTCTGAGTCGGCTGCGACTCCATCTCAGGTTCCAGGATCAGTCTGCACTAAAATGGACGCCCAAGATGCATTCGGACTCCGATTGCGACGGGCTGGATATGGTTGGAAAGATAACGAGATTATCTAACCAACCCAACTAGTTCTAGCCTAGAATTCATCAGAGTCAACGGGAATCGTCGAAACAAGTCAGCGTTCAGATTCTGTTTTGGTGCTGCGACACCGTCTGTTGGGCCGTTGGGCCGTGTATCGCATCGGAGCCCATTAGGGGCGAGTCCAGGGGTCACGCATGCCCTAATACTCTATTTATTCAGCAGCCGCTGCTACATTTAGGTTTGGATTTCACTTAGATCAATTCTGTCATCGAACAGTGTCGCTGTCATCGGCTTGTGAGACCCCATCCCGTAATCAATACAATTTTGGTTGCTTTTCTTTCCTATTCTTGCTTGTGTTCTTGATTGCGCTTGCAGGGATAAGCCTTTGTGGTGAGGTCATTCGTGTGTCACGGGTGATAACCAATGGAGCCGTGGTGTAGTGATTGCGAGGAACCGTTCGCCCGGAGCCTTGGATCATCAATGTCGAGATCTCCACTCAATCAAGCTATCGTATCTCACGGAAGATCGGGCCGCGTCTACTATCAGCCAGGCTTTTTAGATAGTGGGGCCCACATGGCGGTGGCAGCAACGGTGCATGGTCGTTTACGAGGGCGGGCCGCGCGCGCAAAAGTGGAAGTAGGCCGAGTGAGGTTAGTGGGCTGAGACAGCAGAAGTCGGCCCAAGTGTGTTCCCCATTTCTTTATTTGTTTTTCCTTTTTCATTCTTTTCTATTTTATTTTTTCTTTCTATTTCAAATTTCAAAACTTCAATTCGACTTTAAATTCCTGTCTTGAATTTTCAGACTTCCAAATATCTAATACCATCCTAATGTGAATATAAACTCCATTATTTGCATTAATATTAGTTTTCTTCTTTCTATAGTGTATATTCTTTCTCCTTCTATTCTCATTTATTTTCTATTTCCATTTTCAAATTCTAATTTCCAAACATAAATTTGTCTCACAAATTTGAATACAACTATAAAAATACAAGAACTTCATGACGAGGTGCATATTTCAGTATTTATTTATTTTCTTATTTGACTAATATAATCCCATTAATTGAATATGCACAAGGGAAAAGAAACCAAATAATCTCTAAAGGTTCCATAATCCCAAAACATCCACTTATAAATATATATATTTATTTATTTTATTATTTTTATACAAAATTTGGGCTTTACAAATCCTACCCCCTAAAAATAATCTCGTCCTCGAGATTATTAAGAAAAAAGGATGTATCCCAATCTTGTCCCAAAACATATGCAAAATCAAGAATCTCGGCATGATGCATAACTTGTTATTAAGACATAGGTTCAAATAGACTGTGGGGGACAGATATCCCCCGGGTCCACTAGAAGGAAAAAAGACCTCACGAATGGCCCAGAGGCCCCATAATTCGTAAGGTCATCCCCCTCGTGGGCCTGGAGGAACGACCGGTGAGACAGATCAACACAAGGCCGGGTCGGTGCAAGCCCAGTCGGCCCAACAACATCCGAACAGTAATCGCAGTAGTGACCCGACCTTCCCGCGAAGGAGCCCCGTACATCGGAACTGGGTGAAGATGAGTCGGCTGAATTATAGGGAGACAGACTCGGTTAGTTCAGTATTATTCTGGCTCACGTGGTTATCATATCCATATGTAATGCCCCACGGTCGAGTATATAAGGCCTAGGGGGCACCCCTTCAAGAAGATAGATCAACGTTATTCATCACTTAGCCTCCCATCCCGCTCTTTACATCTTCCAGTGCTAGAGAGCCCCCTTGTAACTCATCGCATAAAGCATTCCAGCCAGGACGTAGGGTGTTACGCATCTCAAAGTGGCCCGAACCTGTACATCACTGTCTACTATTTCTCGTGCGCCCAGCACGAACCATCGAGCTACAGTCGATAACACCGTCCTACTTCTAAAAAGCACCTTAGGGGGTAACCCTGGGTGCGTGGTCGGACCCGAAACACCGACATCTGGTGCGCCTGGTAGGGTGTGTGTCATTGATCCAAGCTAGCTCAATGGCCGTCACCTTCCAGCGCAGATCATCCTCCGCCTCGGATCCATATTCTTCTTCGGTACTTGTCGGCGTTTCGACCCTAGGGGGTCCCTGGACCGACGAGTAAATTGTCGCCGCGTGTCCCAGCCTAGATGGGTCGGCGCGAGACGGAGCACGAAGGGGGGAGAAGAGAGGAGGGAGGCAGGCAAAAAGGGGAAACCCGTGGCCTTCGTGTTGTCCTGCGCCCAGGTTGGGTGCGCTTGCAATAGGGCGTTACAAGCGTCCGCGTGGGGGGAGAGCGAGGGACTCTACGCGTCGTCCCGTCCTCCCGCGCGGCCAACCTCCTCGTAAGAGAGCCCTGGTCCTTCCTTTTATAGGCGTAAGGAGAGGGCCCAGGTGTACAGTGGGGGGTGTAGCAATGTGCTAACGTGTCTAGCAGAGAGGAGCTAGCGCCCTAAGTACATGCTGTCGTGGCAGCCAGAGAGGTCTTGACACCCTGTTCATGTGATGTCGTGGCCGTCGAAGGAGCGCTGGAGCCTTGAGGAAGGACAGCTGTCGGGGCTGAGAGCCGCCGTCGTCACGGAGCACGCGCGGCGCCATCATTATTTGTTTACCGGGGCGAGCCAGATAGGACGCCAGTCTTGTTCCCCGTAGCCTGAGCTAGCTAGGGGTAGGGTAATGATGGCCCTCTTGTGACGTGGTCGGTCCGTGCCCTAGGTCGGGTGAGGTGGATGCTCCTCTGAGGTCGAGGTTGAGTCTGTCTTCCGAGGTCGAGGTCGAGTCTGAGCCCCGGGTCGGGCGAGGCGGAGACTGTCGTCCGAGGTCGAGGCCGAGTCCGAGCCCTGGGGTCGGGCGAGGCGGAGTTCGTCGTCTTCTGGGGCCGAGCCCGAGTCCGAGCCCTGGGGTCGGGCGAGGCGGAGTTCGTCGTCTTCCGGGGCCGAGCCCGAGTCCGAGCCCTAGGTTCGGGCGAGGCGAAGTTTCCTATGGCGCCCGAGGCCGGACTTGGCTGCTGTCAGCCTCACTCTGTCGAGTGGCACAGCATTCGGAGCGACGCAGGCGGTGCTGTCTTCTTGTCAAGCAGGTCAGTGGAGCGGCGGTATGACTGTGGTCACTTCGACTCTGTCGACTAAAGGGTGCGTGTCAGGATAAGGTGTCAGGCCATCCTTGCATTAAATGCTCGTGTGATACGGTCGGTCGGTGTGGCGATCTGGCCAAGGTTGCTTCTTGGCGAAGACTGGGCCTCGGGCGAGCCGAAGGTGTGTCCGTCGCTTGAGGGGGTCCTCGGGCGAGACGTGAATCCTCCGGGGTCGGCTGCCCTTGCCCGAGGCTGGGCTCAGGCAAGGCGAGATCGTGTCCCTTGAGTGGACCGAGCCTTGGCTTAATCGCACCCATCAGGCCTTTGCAGCTTTGTGCTGATGGGGTTTACCAGCTGAGATTAGGAGTCTTGGGGGTACCCCTAATTATGGTCCCCGACAGTAGCCCCCGAGCCTCGAAGGGAGTGTTGATACTCGCTTGGAGGCTTTTGTCGCACTTTTTTGCAAGGGGACCGACCTTCCTCGATTGCGTTTTGTTCCGGTGGGTGCGCGCGAGCGCACCCGCCGGGTGTAGCCCCCGATGCCTCGGAGGAGTAGTTTGACTCCTTCGAGGTCTTAGTACGTTTCGTAATGCTTCGGCCGGTCTGGTTGTTCCCTCATGCGAACTGGCCATAGCCCGGGTGCATAGTCGAGTCCCAAGTTCTTGGGCTGGTATGTTGACGCTGCCAACGGTTTGGCCGGAGTCAGGTTTGCGAGAGTAGCCCCCGAGCCTTCGCACAGAGCGAGAGGACGGTCAGGGACAGACTCGGCTTTTTACATACGCCCCTGCGTCGCCTTTTCGCAAGGAGGAGGGGGGGAGCGCCATGTTGCCCTCGGAGGGTGCCGAACATGGTGTCTCTAGTGAGTTGCTAACGGGTAATCTGAGTGGACGCCCGTGCCCCATTTGTTAGGGGTCAGCTAGTGGCCCGGAGGCATGCTCCAAAAGTACCTGCGGGTGATTTGCCGGACCCGGTCCCCTTTTGACGGGGTCCGAGGGCTCGATGCCTCCCTCTGGTGGGATTCCGTTACAAAATCATTCCCGTTGGTCTCGGAAATGTCCTAGGGTACCTCGGGAGCGCAGCCCGAGCCTCGGCTATGTATCGAACGTACCCAGGGTCATCCCTCGCTCTGCGTCTGAGGCGGTTGTCGAACCCTTCGAGGGCCAGCCTACGAACCCCTGATCAGTAGTGGGCGCGGAGCCCGAGTGGCCTGAGGCGGCCGTTGAACCCTTCCGAGGGGCCGGCCTTCGAACCTCTGACCAGTAGTGGGCGCAGAGCCCGAGTGCTCTGAGGCGGTTGTTGAACCCTTCCGAGGGGCTAGCCTTCGAACCTCTGATCAATAGGGGGGCTCAGGGCCCGCTTCCTTCGCGGAGAAGGATCCCTTTCGAAGTATCCCTTTTCCCAATCCCTGAGGCAAGAGAGAGAAAGAGGAAGTGGAAAAGGATACGAAATCGAATGACGTGGCGCACCTTTTTTGACGCGGTCATTATGGCGGAGGTGAAGCGTCGCCTGCTTCGCTTGCCAAAGGTGCCGCCTGTCCTGCCGCAGAGTTAATGCGACGGGACGAGTGGTTCACAGGGCGGCCGTTGTGCGTGCGCGAGTCATTCGAGGAACGGAACGCGGACGCATCGTCTTCACACCGTGACAGAAGGTCCTCTCGCTATCCTGGGAGGGGACGTGAGCATGCTGACGACTTGACTACCGCTTCCGCCCGCCTGCCACCGCCATTACTGCCGGCCCATTTCTGGTCGTATCGACCGTCGCGCCCTCTCCCGCGGCTGACTGACCCGTGGCCGATGTGCTCGGTTGGCACTATCGGGTCATGCGCAGGGTCGCCTCGAGTCGCGGCACTGGTTCCGCAGTCGAGAAGGCGCGGTACAGGCACGAGTGGCGGTGCAGTTTCTTGCACATAGTAACCGGCGCGCCGATTACATGACGTGTGGGCCTGGGCCTCCATGCTGGATGCGTCGAAGTCGAAAGGGTGCACCCCCCTAGGTGCAGTTGCATGCCGCCTGCATGGCGGTCCGCCCTTTCACCCGCTAGCCTGGGCGAAAGTGGAGGAATGCTCGTAACCGCTGGGCAGTTGCGCGCACCGTGCGTGGCGGTTTGGCTTTGTCTGCCCTGGGCTAGCTTGCATGACGCGTGGGACCCAGCCCCCGTGTCGTTGGGGGAGGACCTTGGAGCGTGTTGGAGAAGACTCGGCCCGCGACGGCTGAGGACGCAAGTGGGGAGAGTTGCCTTTAAAAGGAGGGTGACCCCCTTGAAAGGCAACCATGTCTTCCCGCTCCCCTCATGCATCGCGTCTTTCCACCTTCCGAGCCCCCAGATGGGGGGAGCCCGCGGTTCTTCCGCCTTGTCATCGTTGGGGGAACGCAACTTCACGGAAGTTGGTACCTTTCAGCCATCGTTCGGCTTCAAGGATTTTCATCAGGCAGCTCGGCTGCATCCCCTCGCCGGTGATCACCCAAGACGGTGACCACCAGCTCGATGGTGGGGAGAAGCAAACCGGGCTACAGCCTCTGCCCCTCCCTCAGCTTCAAGGATCTTCATCATTGTAACGCCCCGAATTTTGCAGTTGAATTTTTTTCTTTTCTTTACTCGCCAAAATTCGGGCGTTACCTTTTCTTTTTCTTTTTCCCCTCGCTAAACCTTGATCTTTTCCAAAGTTAGCGGGATTCGGTTTGGAATTCCCGTGTGAAGAAAACCCTAAAACTGTTTTATGTTGTTTGATGCACCATGCCGAACTATGCACTCTTTGATTGTTTGAAAGTGCAAATGCATTCATGTAGGAAGATCGGATTTCGAAAATAAGGGAAAATCTTTTCTTTCTTTTTCTTTCTCTTTCTCTCTTTTTTTTCTCTCTCTCTCCCGCGCCGTGGGCTGCTTCTGGCCGGCCCAGCCGCCCCTGCGCGCCCCCTCTTGGGCCTTGGCAGGCCCAGCCGCCCCCCCCCCCACCTCCCCTTTTTCCCCCCAATCCCCTCTCTCTCCCTCTCAATTTCTCTCTCTCTCCCTAAGCCGCCGCCCCTACCCCTGCCCTAGCGCCGCCCCTGCCCCAGCGCCGCCCTTCGCCGTCGGCCGCCCGACGCCGGTGAGCCCCTCCTCTCTCCTCCCTCCCTCTCCCCTCCTCTCCCCCTCCCCGTCCGGCCATGGCCCGGCCACCCTTGGCCGCGCCCCCGGCCGCCCCAGCCCCCTGCCTGGCCGCCGGCCGGCCCTGGTCGCGCCCAGCCGGCCGCTGGCCGCACCCAGCCGCGCGCCCGGCCGCCCCCGGCCGCTCCCCGGCCCGCCTCGGCCGCGCCCTGGCCAGCCCTGGCCGCGCCCTGGCAGCCGCCCGACCGCGCCCCCCGCCCCTGCGCAGGGCCGGTTCAACCGCCCCGGCTCAGCCGCCCTTCCCCTCCGCGCTCGGCCGCTCCTGCTCGGCCGGCCCAGCCGCCCTGCCCGGCCGGTTCAACCGCCCCCCCCCTCTGTTTTTTTTTATTTTTTTATTTTTTTATTTTATTTTATTTACTTTCTGTAATCATAGTTATTTTATTTTAGGTAGGCTAATCATTGTTCATGCTATTGAAATAGGAAGTTTAATTTAGAATTTCGTTGCGCTAGTTGATTCATTTAGTTAATTGTTTATCTCGTTCAATGTTGATCAACTTAAAATGATTAGGTTTCCATTAGTGTATATAACAGAATTCTTTTGTTAGGAACCAATTGTAACTGATCATTAGTGCATAAGCTTTAACCCCCCCTGCGAGACCCTTTCCCGTTTGTTTCTTTCTAATCATGATGAATGCGATATCGAATGTCATACTTGATGCATATTCGCTTTACTTGTTCCCTTGTATGGTGTACTGTTCTTTTGTATTAAATATGTGGATGTATGTATGTTTGCGCTCGCATAGAGAACGATCCGGTCGAAGAGCCCGAGGAATTCGCAGGAGAAGCCCCTGAGCAGCAGTCGGTTGGTGGAGGCAAGTGTCCTTTGACCTATCTCTGTCCTATTCATTCTTTAATTCACCTCCCGCATTACACATTTATACCTAAGGATTGACTAGCTTTTGTTATCCATGTCCTTGTTTACCTATTTGGGTCGGATTATTACTGCTTAGTTTGATGCTATTGCTCAAATCTAATCAATGAACATGATGTGATTATCTATGATACGCTGTTTTCCCCTTCTTATTTATGATCATACTTGTGGCATTTAAGGGGACTCGAGCGGTTTCTCGAGTGCCTCTCCGTAAGGACCTGTTCAATGGATGACCGCCCGGGAAAACAGTGCAACCATGAGGGTGGAATGGGACGCCCTTAGCTGAATAATTAGAGGAACCGGGGTGTAGTTCGCTTAGCCGTTGTGCCGTCAATGGGGCTCGGTGTATGCGGCTCGCTTTGCCAAGGTTGATTTGTCCCTTGGGGAGGAGTGCGGTACATTTAGGAAACCTAACGGGTGGCTACAGCCCCGGGGAATCTTTGTAAAGGCTACGTAGTGAGACCCTGCCTATTCACCTTGGTAGTGTTTAAGGGTTTGATCGGCCCGAGGCAAGAGGGAATCACGGCTTGTGGGTAAAGTGCACAACCTCTGCAGAGTGTTATGAAACTGATATATCAGCCGTGCTCGCGGTTATGAGCGGCCAAGGGAGCTCCAGAGATTAGTGATACTTGATCAGAGACATTTTGGTACAGGTGGCAATGAGATTGATGATTCTGATTATGATTATGGTGCTGGTAAGTGGTATTCTTTCCGTTTGGAAAGGATACATTGGGTTAATAACTTGGGTTAATGTTAAAACCTGGCTCTCTACTAGTAAGTAATAACCTGACCAACTAAAAGCAACTGCTTGACATATCCCCACATAAAGCTAGTCCACTACAACCAAACAGGATGCTTGCTGAGTATGTTGATGTGTACTCACCCTTGCTCTACACACCAAACCTCCCCCCCCAGGTTGTCAGCATTGCAACCACTGCTCAGGAGAAGATGAAGCTGTGGAAGGAGACTTCCAGGAGTTCCAAGACTACGACGAGTTCTAGGTGTGGGTTAGCGGCAACCCCCAGTCGGCTGCCTGTGAAGGCCGCGTTATCTACGTTTCTTTTCCGCACTTTGATTTATTGTAAGAACTATATGGACGTCTCAGACGTATGATGTAATCGACTATTGTTTCCCTTTTAATACTATTTGAGCACTGTGTGATGATGTCCATGTTATGTAACTGCTGTGTACGTGAATAACTGATCCTGGCACGTACATGGTTCGCATTCGGTTTACCTTCTAAAAACCGGGTGTGACATAAGTGGTATCAAAGCCGTACTGACTGTAGGACCGCTAACCTAGAGTAGAATGGTCGTTCTAAGGACTATAGACCTCTGTCCCTGCCTTGACTTTGATATCCCTTCAAAAGTTGGTCCTACTGACCAAACCTATGTTCTACAATATATTATACCTTGCTGAAAATTTTGTTTTATTCTGATCCTTCATTTATTTATGATTCATTACTTGCTGGTCATATTAATTCTGTTCTCACTCTTTTGCTTGCGATGTCTTTTGTAGATGGCTCGTCTTAGACACACTGCACGAAAGTCCGTCATCCCCTTCTTACCCTCCCGCCTTGCTGAGCGTCCGCTTCGCCGTCCCGTGGCCGGACAGTCCAGCCACTTGGAGAGACTGCACCACCGCCTGCATGAGGAGCAGGAACGTCGACGACAGGAGTAGCAGGGCTCTTCTTTCTCGCTCCAGCAGGAGATAGAGTCTGTGAGGAGCTGCTCTCCTGTGCTTCCCCTGGAGGCGCCCCCTGCACCACCACTAGGCGCCCCAGCTTCTGGAGTAGCTGCTGGAGGAGACCCAGACGACGGAGGTGGCGACGACAGCTTGAGCCACGACATCGACTTCTCTGCTGACCATGAGCCGGAAGGATGGGTTGCTCGACCCATCACTCGCGACGCTGCTCGCGGGTGTCACTTCCACGACGCGCTCGACACCCTGCTACGTCGCGCACTTGACCGGCGTACTTGGTCCATCGAGTATCGCTGTGTGGTCTACCAGCATAGTCGCGGGGTCTACCCGGACCGCTGGGAGGCGACCTGTTTGGTGCGCCGTCCGGAGAACAGTCTCCAGGGCGCGGAGGCTTGCTCAGAGCACTATTCTATCTCTGAGCGGGACTCAGCTGAGGCAGCCATGCAGGATGCTGCATGGCGTGCGCTTTCGCACTACTGCTCGGTTCTCGGTGGGGTAGCTGACGGTCTCGACCTGAAGTATTACCCCCGCCGTCCATCTGGCAGCACAGGAGGCGTGATTGTTTCACCTGCTGGTGAGGACAATCCTAGGTTGAGCAGCACAGTCAACCTAGCCGCCGTGCTAAACACGGAGCTGGACCATGCACTAGACGAGCTGAGTAGGGCTCGTGCTGAGATCGCCCTGCTGCGGGCTGAGCGCGCGGAACGTCGTCACTTGGATGATGGTTCCCCCGCTCCCGTTGGGACTCAGCACCCGTACCGCTCACCTCGGCGTGGACGCCAGTCTTATGGCAATCCCGACTGCAAGACCAAGATAAATCTAGAACCATAGCTCGTTAGAGTTGGATCTTGTAATTAATACAAAATATATACATAGAAGCTTCAGTCTTAGCGTTAGTCTCGGTCTTAGTTAGTCTTAGTTAGACAGGGTAGTTTGCTATATCCTGTGCATTTATGTTTGTCATGATGAACTATGTTTGGTTTGGATCTTTGTAATGATTGTCACCAGAGTGTGGGTATCCCCTGCATTTTGGCTTACCTATTATGTTAATGGAGTTAGTTATATAGTTGGGAAAACCTTTATTCCACTTTCCTCTCTATCTGAGAAGCTGTGTGGTCTGTGTTGGAGATCAGTGAAGATGCTCATCTGTTCAGTGCTGTTGGAGAATTCTATACTCTTTTCTTATGCTGCAAGATTTGCCAGATCAGTTCTGATGTGTGGTTGCGTTCTGCAGATGTCAGAGAACAGGCGCAGAGGAGGAAGGCGTGCTCAGCAGGAGCAAGCCGGTCAGCAAGATGAGGCGCCTCAGCAGCAGCAGCTGCCACCCCCGCCCCCGATGTCGATCGAGCAGATGTTTCTGATGCAGACTCAGGCAGTTCAGGCCATCGGTCAGACTCTGGCCGCCATTCAGCAGCAGCAGCAGCAAGCTCCACCCCAGCCCAGATGCCTCAGATGCCTAGAGACAAGCGTGCTGAATTCATGAGAGGTCATCCCCCAACGTTCGCTCACTCTTCTGACCCCATGGATGCTGAAGATTGGCTGCGCACTGTGGAGCGGGAGTTGCATACCGCTCAGTGTGATGACAGGGAGAAAGTCTTGTATGGTCCCCGTCTGTTGAGAGGAGCAGCCCAATCATGGTGGGAGTCTTACCTCGCCACCCATGCCAACCCCGATGCCATCACCTGGGAAGAGTTCAGAGGTAGCTTTCGTCAGTACCATGTGCCTGCAGGTCTGATGACAGTGAAGAAGGAGGAGTTCCTGGCCCTTAAGCAAGGGTCATCATCTGTCAGTGAGTATCGAGACAGGTTTCTGCAGTTGTCTCGCTATGCTCCCAAAGATGTCAACACCGACGCCAAGCGACAGTACCGTTTCTTGAGAGGCTTGGTTGACCCCCTGCAGTACCAACTGATGAATCATACCTTCCCGACATTCCAGCACCTGATTGACAGAGCAATCATGACAGAAAGGAAGCGTAAGGAGATGGAGGATCGTAAGCGCAAGATCAGTGGACCCCAGCCTGGAAGCAGCAGCCGTCCTCGTTTTTCAGGCAATCAACCTCAGCAGTTCAGGCAGAACCAGCGTCCACCTCAGCAGCATCAGCAGCGTCAGCAGTATCAGCAGTTCCAAAGGCAGTATCCTCAGCATCAGTACCAGAACCGTCAGAGCAATCAATCAGGAGGTCAGTTTCAGAGGCAGAATCAGCAGACACCTCGTCTTCCTGCCCCAGCAAATCAGCAGAGCAATCAGGCAGCACCAGCTCAGGTTGGAAACAGAGCATGTTTCCACTGTGGAGAGCAAGGCCACTGGGTGATGCAATGTCCGAAGAAAGCAGCCCAGCAGCAGTCAGGCCCCAATGCCCCAGCAAAGCAGAATGTGTCTCAGCCTGGATCAGGCAACCGCCCTCAGCAACGCTATAATCATGGGAGACTGAATCACTTGGAGGCTGAAGCAGTTCAGGAGACCCCCGGCATGACAGTAGGTATGTTCCCAGTCGACTCCCATATTGCAGAAGTGTTATTTGATACTGGAGCAACGCATTATTTCATTACTGCATCATGGGTAGAAGCACATAATCTTCCAATTACTACCATGTCAACCCCCATTCAAATTGACTCAGCTGGTGGTAGAATTCGAGCTGATAGCATATGTTTGGGTGTAAGTGTGGAAATAAGGGGGATAGTGTTTCCCGCTAACCTTATAGTAATGGGTACTCAGGGAATAGATGTCATCCTAGGGATGAATTGGCTAGATAAGTATCAGGCAGTTATCAGTTGTGATAAAAGGACAATCAAGTTGGTGTCCCCACTAGGAGAGGAAGTGGTGACCGAGTTAGTCCCGCCTGAGCCAAAGAGAAGAAGTTGTTATCAGATGGCTGTCGATAGCAGTGAAGCAGACCCAATTGAGAGTATCAAGGTTGTGTCTGAATTTCCAGATGTGTTTCCAAAAGACTTACCGGGTATGCCACCAGAGCGGAAAGTTGAGTTTGCCATAGAGCTTCTTCCTGGAACCGCCCCTATCTTTAAGAGAGCTTACAGAATATCTGGACCAGAGTTGGTTGAGCTTAAGAAGCAGATTGATGAGCTGTCAGAGAAAGGTTACATCCGGCCAAGCACCTCGCCTTGGGCCGCCCCTGTCTTGTTTGTGGAGAAGAAAGATGGCACAAAGAGGATGTGTATCGATTATCGAGCTTTGAATAAAGTCACGATCAAGAACAAGTATCCTTTGCCCAGAATAGAAGACCTGTTCGACCAGTTGAGAGGAGCCAGTGTGTTCTCCAAGATTGATCTGAGGTCAGGTTATCATCAGCTCAGGATCCGACCTTCGGACATTCCGAAGACGGCATTCATTACCAAGTATGGTTTGTATGAGTTCACAGTGATGTCTTTTGGTTTGACCAATGCACCAGCATTCTTCATGAACTTGATGAACAGTGTATTCATGGATTATCTTGATAAGTTTGTGGTGGTATTCATTGATGACATTCTGGTTTATTCTCAAAGTGAAGAAGAACATGCAGATCATTTGAGGATGGTATTGCAGAGATTGCGAGAGCACCAGTTGTATGCAAAGTTGAGCAAGTGTGAGTTCTGGATCAGTGAAGTCCTGTTCTTGGGTCACATAATCAACAAAGAAGGATTGGCTGTGGATCCGAAGAAAGTGGCAGACATTTTGAACTGGAAAGCGCCAACGGATGCTCGAGGAATCAAGAGTTTCATTGGAATGGCCGGATATTATCGGCGATTCATTGAAGGGTTCTCGAAGATTGCGAAACCAATGATAGCGTTGCTAGGCAACAAGGTTGAGTTCAAGTGGACCCAGAAATGTCAAGAGGCCTTCGAAGCGCTGAAAGAGAAGTTGACAACAGCGCCTGTCTTAGTCTTGCCTGATGTGCACAGGCCCTTCTCTGTGTACTGTGATGCTTGTTACACAGGTTTGGGATGCGTGTTGATGCAAGAGGGAAGAGTTGTGGCTTACTCGTCCCGACAGCTGAAGGTTCATGAGAAGAATTACCCAATCCATGATCTAGAGTTGGCAGCAGTGGTTCACACACTGAAGACATGGAGGCACTATCTGTATGGACAGAAATGTGATGTGTACACAGATCACAAGAGTCTGAAGTACATATTCACTCAGTCAGAATTGAATATGAGGCAACGAAGATGGTTAGAGTTGATCAAAGACTATGAGTTGGAGATCCATTACCATCCAGGCAAAGCGAACGTAGTGGCAGATGCTTTGAGCAGAAAGAGTCAAGTCAATCTGATGGTCGCTCGTCCGTTGCCTTATGAGTTAGCCAAAGAGTTTGACAGGTTGAGTCTCGGATTTCTGAACAATTCGCGAGGAGTCACAGTTGAGTTGGAACCTACCTTGGAGCGAGAAATCAAAGAAGCGCAGAAGAACGATGAGAAGATCAGTGAGATTCGGCGACTGATTCTAGATGGCAGAGGCAAAGATTTTCGAGAAGATGCTGAAGGTGTGGTATGGTTCAAAGACCGCTTGTGTGTTCCCAATGTCCAGTCCATTCGGGAGTTGATTCTCAAGGAAGCTCATGAGACAGCTTATTCGATTCACCCTGGCAGTGAGAAGATGTATCAGGATCTGAAGAAGAAATTCTGGTGGTATGGAATGAAGAGGGAAATCGCAGAGCATGTGGCTATGTGCGATAGTTGCCGGAGAATTAAGGCAGAACACCAGAGACCAGCTGGATTATTGCAACCGTTGCAGATCCCTCAGTGGAAATGGGATGAAATCGGTATGGATTTCATAGTCGGATTGCCTCGCACTCGAGCCGGCTACGATTCTATTTGGGTAGTAGTGGACCGTTTGACCAAGTCGGCCCACTTCATACCTGTCAAGACCAGCTACAACAGTGCAGTATTGGCAGAGTTGTATATGTCTCGGATCGTTTGTCTTCATGGTGTGCCAAAGAAGATAGTGTCAGACAGAGGAACGCAGTTCACCTCTCATTTCTGGCAGCAGTTGCATGAAGCTTTGGGCACACATCTGAATTTCAGTTCAGCTTATCATCCGCAGACAGATGGCCAGACTGAAAGAACCAATCAAATTCTTGAAGACATGTTGAGAGCCTGTGCGCTGCAAGATCAGTCCGGATGGGATAAGCGATTGCCCTATGCAGAGTTTTCCTATAACAACAGTTACCAGGCCAGTTTGAAGATGTCACCATTTCAAGCGCTCTATGGAAGAAGTTGCAGAACTCCGTTGCAATGGGATCAGCCTGGAGAGAAGCAAGTGTTTGGGCCAGATATTTTGCTTGAAGCCGAAGAGAACATCAAGATGGTCCGAGAGAATCTGAAGATAGCGCAATCGAGGCAGCGAAGCTATGCAGACACAAGAAGAAGAGAGCTGAGTTTTGAAGTCGGAGACTTTGTCTATTTGAAAGTGTCACCGATCAGAGGAGTCAGAAGATTCGGAGTGAAAGGCAAGCTAGCACCCCGCTACATCGGTCCGTATCAGATTCTTGCAAAGCGTGGAGAAGTGGCCTATCAGCTCAGTCTGCCAGAGAATTTGTCAGCTGTGCATGATGTCTTTCATGTGTCTCAGTTGAAGAAGTGCTTGCGTGTGCCAGAAGAGCAGTTGCCAGTAGAAGGTCTGGAAGTCCAGGAGGACTTGACCTATGTTGAGAAGCCAGCTCAGATCCTTGAGGTTGCAGACAGAGTCACCCGAAGGAAGACCATCAGAATGTGCAAAGTCAGATGGAATCACCACTCTGAGGAAGAAGCAACCTCGGAGCGTGAAGATGATCTAATGGCTAAGTACCCAGAGCTCTTTGCTAGCCAGCCCTGAATCTCGAGGGCGAGATTCTTTTAAGGGGGATAGGTTTGTAACTCCTCGAATTTTGCAGTTGAATTTTTTTCTTTTCTTTACTCGCCAAAATTCGGGCGTTACCTTTTCTTTTTCTTTTTCACCTCGCTAAACCTTGATCTTTTCCAAAGTTAGCGGGATTCGGTTTGGAATTCCCGTGTGAAGAAAACCCTAAAACTGTTTTATGTTGTTTGATGCACCATGCCGAACTATGCACTCTTTGATTGTTTGAAAGTGCAAATGCATTCATGTAGGAAGATCGGATTTCGAAAATAAGGGAAAATCTTTTCTTTCTTTTTCTTTCTCTTTCTCTCTTTTTTTTCTCTCTCTCTCCCGCGCCGTGGGCTGCTTCTGGCCGGCCCAGCCGCCCCTGCGCGCCCCCTCTTGGGCCTTGGCAGGCCCAGCCGCCCCCCCACCTCCCCTTTTTCCCCCCAATCCCCTCTCTCTCCCTCTCAATTTCTCTCTCTCTCCCTAAGCCGCCGCCCCTACCCCTGCCCTAGCGCCGCCCCTGCCCCAGCGCCGCCCTTTGCCGTCGGCCGCCCGACGCCGGTGAGCCCCTCCTCTCTCCTCCCTCCCTCTCCCCTCCTCTCCCCCTCCCCGTCTGGCCATGGCCCGGCCACCCTTGGCCGCGCCCCCGGCCGCCCCAGCCCCCTGCCTGGCCGCCAGCCGGCCCTGGCCGCGCCCAGCCGGCCGCTGGCCGCGCCCAGCCGCGCGCCCGGCCGCCCCCGGCCGCTCCCCGGCCCGCCTCGGCCGCGCCCTGGCCAGCCCTGGCCGCGCCCTGGCAGCCGCCCGACCGCGCCCCCCGCCCCTGCGCAGGGCCGGTTCAACCGCCCCGGCTCAGCCGCCCTTCCCCTCCGCGCTTGGCCGCCCCTGCTCGGCCGGCCCAGCCGCCCTGCCCGGCCGGTTCAACCGCCCTAGGGCCGGTTCAACCGCCCCCCCCTCTTTTTTTATTTTTTTTATTTTTTTATTTTATTTTATTTACTTTCTGTAATCATAGTTATTTTATTTTAGGTAGGCTAATCATTGTTCATGCTATTGAAATAGGAAGTTTAATTTAGAATTTCGTTGCGCTAGTTGATTCATTTAGTTAATTGTTTATCTCGTTCAATGTTGATCAACTTAAAATGATTAGGTTTCCATTAGTGTATATAACAGAATTCTTTTGTTAGGAACCAATTGTAACTGATCATTAGTGCATAAGCTTTAACCCCCCCTGCGAGACCCTTTCCCGTTTGTTTCTTTCTAATCATGATGAATGCGATATCGAATGTCATACTTGATGCATATTCGCTTTACTTGTTCCCTTGTATGGTGTACTGTTCTTTTGTATTAAATATGTGGATGTATGTATGTTTGCGCTCGCATAGAGAACGATCCGGTCGAAGAGCCCGAGGAATTCGCAGGAGAAGCCCCTGAGCAGCAGTCGGTTGGTGGAGGCAAGTGTCCTTTGACCTATCTCTGTCCTATTCATTCTTTAATTCACCTCCCGCATTACACATTTATACCTAAGGATTGACTAGCTTTTGTTATCCATGTCCTTGTTTACCTATTTGGGTCGGATTATTACTGCTTAGTTTGATGCTATTGCTCAACTCTAATCAATGAACATGATGTGATTATCTATGATACGCTGTTTTCCCCTTCTTATTTATGATCATACTTGTGGCATTTAAGGGGACTCGAGCGGTTTCTCGAGTGCCTCTCCGTAAGGACCTGTTCAATGGATGACCGCCTGGGAAAACAGTGCAACCATGAGGGTGGAATGGGACGCCCTTAGCTGAATAATTAGAGGAACCGGGGTGTAGTTCGCTTAGCCGTTGTGCCGTCAATGGGGCTCGGTGTATGCGGCTCGCTCTGCCAAGGTTGATTTGTCCCTTGGGGAGGAGTGCGGTACATTTAGGAAACCTAACGGGTGGCTACAGCCCCGGGGAATCTTTGTAAAGGCTACGTAGTGAGACCCTGCCTATTCACCTTGGTAGTGTTTAAGGGTTTGATCGGCCCGAGGCAAGAGGGAATCATGGCTTGTGGGTAAAGTGCACAACCTCTGCAGAGTGTTATGAAACTGATATATCAGCCGTGCTCGCGGTTATGAGCGGCCAAGGGAGCTCCAGAGATTAGTGATACTTGATCAGAGACATTTTGGTACAGGTGGCAATGAGATTGATGATTCTGATTATGATTATGGTGCTGGTAAGTGGTATTCTTTCCGTTTGGAAAGGATACATTGGGTTAATAACTTGGGTTAATGTTAAAACCTGGCTCTCTACTAGTAAGTAATAACCTGACCAACTAAAAGCAACTGCTTGACTTATCCCCACATAAAGCTAGTCCACTACAACCAAACAGGATGCTTGCTGAGTATGTTGATGTGTACTCACCCTTGCTCTACACACCAAACCTCCCCCCCAGGTTGTCAGCATTGCAACCACTGCTCAGGAGAAGATGAAGCTGTGGAAGGAGACTTCCAGGAGTTCCAAGACTACGACGAGTTCTAGGTGTGGGTTAGCGGCAACCCCTAGTCGGCTGCCTGTGAAGGCCGCGTTATCTACGTTTCTTTTCCGCACTTTGATTTATTGTAAGAACTATATGGACGTCTCAGACGTATGATGTAATCGACTATTGTTTCCCTTTTAATACTATTTGAGCACTGTGTGATGATGTCCATGTTTTGTAACTGCTGTGTACGTGAATAACTGATCCTGGCACGTACATGGTTCGCATTCGGTTTACCTTCTAAAAACCGGGTGTGACAATCATCCTTGCTGGGGCGGAGAGCGAGGCGAGCCGGGGCTCTACCTCTTGCACGGGTCGGCCGGCCACCTCTTCTTCCAGCTTCTGGTGGTGGAAACCATCCTCCAGCTCTGCGGAGGAGGTGTCCTCCAGCCATGCCGGGGAAGGCGAACTGTTGCTGCCCAGCTAGGATGCAACATTCCGTCCTCTGTCCTCGCTTTTGTGGCGAGGATGAGAGTGAGGACCTGCCGGTGCGCTTTGGAGCGGCCTGCGCTTGCTGGTGCGGTGTTGGTGGATAGGCGGACGCCGCCGTCGGTGCTGACGTGGTGGCAGCTGGAGAAAGCTTCTCCGTCGTCGAGGCCATCAGCGCCGCCCATGGACCGACCTCTGGATCTTTGGCTTTAATGTCTGGTTCGCTCCCCTCGAGTGGGGACACGGACGAGAGCCTTCCGGTGGCTGCGTCCGTCCTGGGACCATGGCTGCTGCTGCAGAGGTCGCTGGAGAGTCGCCCGGAGCTTGTCGCCCCGGCAAGCTCTCCGGTGTGGAGGTTGTTCATACCCGCGAGGGCGGAACCGGAGTTCTATTTGTAATGGCACCTTGAGTGCCGGTGTTTGTTCATTGTGGCTGTCGGGGCCTGAACATGTATGTATTTTTGGCGTGAAGCCGTGTTTTTCGCTCATTTTCGAGCACTAGGACTCGCCTGTCAGCTAACTGAAACGCTTCACCAAGTGTGAGTTGCCTCGTGCGAAGGTGACGAGTGAGGTATCCGTATCCCAGAGGCATAGGAGTCCCTCGGCTCGGCCGGCCTTGCCGCCCGAGGCTTCTCTTTGCTTAGTTAAAGGAAACCCTCGGCCGCTCTTCGATGAGCCGGAGCCGGAGGCAGCGGTATCAGTGTGGACAGAGGCAGAGTTGGCTCGAAAAGAAGACTTCGTTGGCCGGAGCCTGACCGGGCCATCCACTGGCGGGACCGGCACCGGAGTCGAGTTGCCGAGGCCATGGGCCGGGCTGATGTCCTCGGGGGGCAGCTGGCTGAGGCTTCGGGGCGACCGGCCGAGCCGTCTGCTCGAGCCGGACTCATTGAGGAGACCCTGGCGGCGATGGCCCAGGCGTGGTGCTGACGTCGTCCTTCGGAGCGGAGATCCTCCGACTGTGTTGCTGTTCGAGGCTCGGTCGGACTTCGCTGAAGGTGGTGTTGACGCCGAGGGTGCTGCTGCTCCCCCTCCATCGAGGTCTGAACCTGCAGGATCGGTTTATCTTGTAGTGTGCGTATGTTTTCTGCGGCCACCGAGGCCCAAACATATTGTCGTTGTGTTGTAAAGCTGCATTTCTTTTTCCCTTTGTTTCGAGTATCAAGACTTATTTGTTGGTAACAGAATTGTTTGTCCGAGCGAGAGTTACTTTTCACGGAAGGTGATGAGTGAGGTATCCATATCCCGGAGGCGTAGGAGTCCCTCGGCTCGATCGGCCTTGCTGCTTACGTGTACTCTTACTCGTCCGTAGGATTCTGCTAACGACGTAGTCGAGAAAACCCGAAAAATCGTTTCGGCAGAAAGGTCTCCGAGCATTAAGACTTGTTCGGTCAGCGGAATCGCTTATCCGGGCGTGAGTTACTTATCGCAAAAGGTGATGAGTGAGGTATCTGTATCCTGGAGGCGTAGGAGTCCCTCGGCTCGGTCGGCCTTGGCTGCTTACGTGTACTCCGTCGTTTTCAGGATCCCACTTTTGAAGTAGTCAAAAAGCACGAAAGACGTTCTGGCAGAAAGACTTTTTTCGAGGAAAATTTTGACACAGAGGGGGTTCCCCCCTTCTAGCCCCCGAGGGAGGGTCGGGCTTTGCCGAGGCAAGGCTGACCCTTCCTTGATGGTTAGACTTTGTACGTGAACAAGGTGCACGAACAACTTGAAAACATCTTAAGGATAGAAGCGACGTAGCTGTCGGATGTTCCAAGCGTTGCTGTAGACCTCGCCTTGGCTGTTGGCCAGCTTGTATGTCCCGGGCTTCAGAACCATGGCGATGACGAACGGCCCTTCCCAAGGAGGCATGAGCTTGTGCCGCCCTCGGGCGTCTTGTCGCAGCCGAAGCACCAAGTCACCCACTTGGAGGTTCGGGACCGAACCCCTCGGGCGTGGTAGCGTCGCAGGGACTGTTGGTACCGCGCCAAGTGTAGTAAGGCCATGTCCCGACCCTCTTCGAGCTGGTCCAGTGAGTCTTCTCGGTCGGTCTGGTTGCTTCGGTCGTCGTACGCCCTCGTCCTCGGGGAACCGTATTCTAAGTCCGTGGGCAAGATGGCCTCGGCCCCATAGACTAGAAAGAACGGTGTGAAGCCCGTGGCTCGGCTCGGCGTTGTCCTCAGACTCCAGACCACCGAGGGGAGTTCCTTCATCCATCGTCTGCCGATCTTCTGGAGGTCGTTGTAGATCCTCAGCTTGAGTCCTTGCAGAATCATGCCGTTGGCACGTTCCACCTGCCCATTCGTCATGGGGTGAGCCACGGCGGCCCAGTCCACCCGGATGTGGTGACCCTCGCAGAAGTCCAAGAACTTTCTGCCGGTGAACTGGGTGCCGTTGTCAGTGATGATGGAGTTCGGGACCCCAAAGCGATGGATGATGTTGGTGAAGAATGCCACCGCCTGTTCGGACCTGATGCTGTTCAGGGGTCGGACCTCGATCCACTTGGAGAATTTGTCGATGGCGACCATCAGGTGCGTGTAGCCCCGGATGCCTACTGCAAGGGACCGACGAGGTCCAGTCCCCACACAGCAAACGACCAGGTGATGGGTATTGTCTGCAGAGCCTGAGCGGGCAGGTGGGTCTGCCTTGCGTAGAATTGACACCCTTGGCAGGCGCGGACAATTCTAATGGCGTCGGCCACCGCGGTCGGCCAGTAGAAATCTTGTCGGAAGGCGTTTCTGACAAGGGCTTGGGGCGCTGCGTGATGATCGCAAGCCCCCGAGTGTATTTCTTGTAAGAGCTCCTGGCCTTCGGCGATGGATATGCATCGCTGGAGGATGCCGGAGGGGCTGCGGTGGTAGAGCTCCTTCCCGTCACCTAGTAAGACGAACGACTTGGCGCGCCGCGCTAGTCGCCGAGCCTCGGCTCGGTCGAGGGGCAGCTCTCCTTGGTGGAGATATTGCAGGTACGGGGTCTGCCAGTCTCGATTAGGCTGGACCCCATTCCGCTCTTCCTCGACGTGCAGTGCCTCACCCTCGGGGGCCGAGGGTGCCTCGGGCCGAGCCGAGGGCGCCTCGGGCTGTGCCGAGGGTGCCTCGGGCTGGGCCGAGGCCTTCTCAGGCTCGGGCATGTCGTCGGTCTTAACTGAGGGTTGCTGTAGGTCTCGGGAGAAGACGTCCGGGGGAACCATTGTCCGCCCTGAGGCTATCTTAGCCAGCTCGTCCGCAGTCTCGTTGTATCGTCGGGCGATGTGGTTGAGCTCAAGCTCGTAGAACTTGTCCTCTAGGCGCCGAACCTCATCGCAGTAGGCTCCCATCTTCGGGCCGCGGCAGTGGGAGTTCTTCATAACTTGGTCAATGACGAGTTGCGAGTCGCCGCGAGCGTCGAGGCGTCGGACCCCTAGCTCGATGGCGATCGCAACCCATTGACCAGAGCTTCGTACTCAGCCACGTTGTTGGACGTCGGGAAATGGAGGCGCAGTACGTAGCGTAGGTGCTTCCCAAGGGGCGAGATGAAGAGCAGGCCCGCACCTGCCCCTGTTTTCATCAGCGACCCATCGAAAAACATGGTCCAGAGTTCCAGTTGGATCGAAGCCGCCGGGAGCTGGGTGTCGACCCATTCAGCCACAAAGTCCGCCAAGACTTGGGACTTGATGGCCTTCCGAGGGGCGAACGAGATCGTCTCGCCCATGATTTCCACCGCCCACTTTGCAATCCTACCCGGGGCCTCTCGGCACTGGATGATCTCCCCCAAGGGGAAGGATGACACCACAGTCACCGGATGAGACTCGAAGTAGTGTCGCAGCTTCCGCAGCATTAGGATCACCGCGTACAGCGGCTTCTGAATTTGCGGGTAGCGGGTCTTGGTCTCAGACAGTACCACACTGATGAAGTAAACCGACCTCTGGACGGGCAATGCATGCCCTTCTTCTTGTCTCTCAACCACGATCACGGCGCTGACCACCTGAGTGGTAGCGGTGACGTAGATCAAGCGGGCTTCTCCGGCGGCGGGGGGGCCAAGATGGGCGCGTTCGTAAGGAGCGCCTTTAGGTTCCCGAGGGCTTCCTCGGCCTCGAAGGTCCAAGTGAAGCACTCGGTCTTTCTTAAGAGGCGGTACAGAGGTAGGCCTCTTTCGCCGAGGCGCGAGATGAAACGGCTCAGAGCCGCAAGGCATCCCATGACCCTCTGTATGCCTTTCAAGTCCTTGATGGGCCCCATGTTGGTGATGGCCGCGATTTTCTCCGGGTTGGCCTCGATGCCCAGCTCGGAGACGATGAACCCCAAGAGCATGACTCGGGGCACTCCGAAGACGCACTTCTTAGGATTGAGTTTTATGCCTTTTGCCTTGAGACACCGGAATGCCGTTTCAAGGTCGGAAAGGAGGTCGAAGGCTTTCCTCGTCTTGACTACGATGTCATCGACATAAGCCTCGACCGTTTGACCAATGTGTTCACCGAACACGTGGTTCATGCACCTTTGGTACATGCCAAAAGGTGTGATGAAAGAAGTCGTGAGCTGGTCGGACTCTTTCATCCTGATTTGGTGATACCCTGAGTAGGCATTGAGGAAAGACAGGGTTTCGCATCCAACAGTGGAATCCACGATTTGATCGATGCGAGGCAGAGGATAGGGAACTTTTGGACATGCTTTGTTTAGACCAGTGTAGTCTACACACATCCTCCATTTCCCTCCTTTCTTTCTCACAAGCACGGGGTTGGCAAGCCATTCGGGATGGAATACCTCTTTGATGAACCCTGCGGCCATCAGCTTGTGGATCTCCTCGCCTATGGCTCTGCGCTTTTCTTCGTCGAATCGGCGTAGAGGTTGCTTCACGGGTCGGGCTCCAGCTCGGATATCCAGTGAGTGCTCGGTGACATCCCTCGATATGCCAGGCATGTCCGAGGGACTCCACGTGAAAACTTCAGCGTTTGCGCAGAGAAAGTCGACAAGCACTGCTTCCTATTTGGGGTCGAGCTTGGAGCCAATACAGATCTGCTTGGAGGCGTCGTTGCTGCGGTCGAGAGGGACGGACATAACCGTCTTCGCTGGCTCGAAGTTGCCGGCATGGCGCTTCACGTCTGGCGCCTCCTTGGAGAGGCTCTCCAGGTCGGCGATGAGGGCCTCGGATTCGGCGAGGGCCTCGGCGTACTCCACGCACTCCATGTCGCATTCGTACGCGTGTCGGTACGTGGGGCCGACGGTGATGACCCTGTTGGGGCCCGGCATCTTGAGCTTGAGGAAGGTGTAGTTGGGGACGGCCATGAACTTGGCTTAGCATGGCCTCCCCAGCACTGCGTGGTAGGTTCCTCGGAACCCGACCACCTCGAACGTGAGGGTTTCCCTTCTGAAGTTGGAGGAAGTCCCGAAGCAGACGGGCAGATTGAGTTGTCCAAGGGGTTGGACGCGTTTCCCGGGGATGATCCCGTGAAAAGGCGCCGCACCGGCCCGGAACGAGGATAGATCGATCTGCAGGAGCTCGAGGGTCTCGACGTAGATGATGTTGAGGCTGCTGCCTCCGTCCATGAGGACCTTGGTGAGCCTGACGTTGCCGATGACTGGGTAAACAACGAGCGGATATTTCCCCGGGCTCGGCACGCGGTCGGGGTGATCGCCCCAGTCGAAGGTGATGGGCTTGTCGGACCAGTCTAGGTAGACTGGCGTCGCCACCTTTACCGAGCAGACCTCCCGACGCTCTTGCTTGTGGTGCCGAGCCGAGGCGTTCGCCACTTGCCCACCGTAGATCATGAAGCAGTCGCGGACCTCGGGGAACTCCTCTGCCTTGTGATCCTCCTTCTTGTCGTCATGGTGGGCCCTACCACCCTCCGCAGGTGGCCCGGCCCTGTGAAAGTGGCGCTGAAGCATGGCGCACTCTTCAAGGGTGTGCTTGACGGGTCCCTGATGATAGGGGCACAACTCCTTGAGCATCTTGTTGAAGAGATTGGCGCCTCCGGGAGGGTTCTTGTACTCAGCGGCGGCGACAAGGTCCGTGTCGGCGGCGTCGTGTTTTGCTTGCGACTTCTTCTTGCCTTTCTTCTTGGTGCCACGCTAAGTGGACGCCTCGGGAACATCTTCTGGCTGGCGGCCCTGGGGCTGTTTGTCCTTCCAGAAGATGGCCTCAACCGCCTCCTGGCCAGAGGCGAACTTGGTGGCGATGTCCATCAGCTCGCTCGCCCTGGTGGGGGTCTTGCGACCCAGCTTGCTCACCAGGTTGCGGCAGGTGGTGCCGGCGAGGAACGCGCCGATGACATCCGAATCGGTGATGTTGGGCAGCTCGGTGCGCTGCTTGGAGAATCGGTGCCGGCGAGGAACGAGCCTGACGTTGGGCTGGCGGTAGCTTCAGAGATTCCAGGAGTTCCCAGGGCGCACGTACGTGCCCTGGAAGTTACCAGCGAAGGCTTGGACCAGGTCGTCCTAGTTGGAGATCTGCCCCGGAGGCAGATGCTCCAGCCAGGCTCGAGCAGAGTCGGAGAGGAATAGGGGGAGGTTGCGGATGATGAGGTTGTCATCGTCCGTTCCACCCAGTTGGCAGGCCAGCCGGTAGTCCGTGAGCCACAGTTTCGGCCTTGTCTCCCCCGAGTACTTTGTGATGGTAGTCGGGGTTCAGAACCGGGTCGGGAACGACGCCCGTCGTATGGCTCGGCTGAAAGCCTGCGGACTGGGTGGTTCGGGCGAGGGACTCCGATCCTCCCCGCTGTCGTAGCGTCCCCCATGCCTGGGGTGGTAGCCTCGGCGCACCCTCTCGTCGAGGTGGGCTCAATGGTTGAGGTGGTGGTGCTCGTTGCCGAGGCGACTAGGGGCCGCAGGCGCTATGTTGCGCATGCGCCCGGTGTGGACCGAGGCTTCCCGCATGAATCGGGAAGTCGCGGCGCGATGCTCCAAGGGGTATCCATGCCTTCGGGAGGCAGAGCTTTCGGCCCATCGGACCGCGACATCCTCCAGGAGATTCTTGAGCTCTCCCCGGATACGCCGCCCTTCGGTGGTTGATGGTTCCGGCATTGCGCGGAGAAGTATTGCTGCTGCAGCCAGGTTCTGGCCGACCCCACTAGAAGACGGTGGTGGCCTTGCCCTAACGTCGTCGGCAATGCGGAGCTGGATGCCCTGAGGTAGATGACGCGTTTCTCCGGCCGGAGCTTGGTCTGCCCATTCCTGCCCGATGTTCCGGTGGAGCGGCTCAAGTGTTCCTGCTCCCTCGTCGAGCCTGGCCTGCATCTCGCGGATTTGCTTGAGCTGTGCGTCCTGACCCCCCGTAGGGAATGGGACCACAGCTAGCTCCCGAAGGATGTCAACGCGAGGCCAAGGCCAAGGGGGATCACCATTTTCCGGTATACCAAGATGGTTGCCTTCGTCGAGACCCCCTAGATCGACGTGGAAACATTCATGATTTGGGCCACAGTCTTCGTCGCCGAAGCTGCAGCTACCGTCGGAACAATCGGAAAGGCAGTAGTCGCATGCGGTCATGAAGTCCCGCATGGCACTGGGGTTACCGAGCCTGGAGAAATCCCAACCAAAGTCAGGCTCGTCATCTTCCTCGGAACCCGAGGGTCCGTAGGTCGAGACGGCCGTCAGTCGGTCCTAGGGTGACCGCATATGATACCCCGGAGGGTTGGTGCATGCCTCTATGAAGGCTTCCACCAAAGCGGGGTCGCTTGGTGGGTCGAGGCTGAATTCAGAAGGCACGAGATGGGAATCGGTCGGTACCTCTTGGTCGACAGGCGGTGACGAAGTCACGTCAGGGGCGGACTGCACCGTCGTCTTAGGTACGAGGGCGACACCCAGCAAGTCCTTCGCGAGTGTGCCGGCGTCGTCCGCTCGCTTGGAGTTGGCGTGTTCCGGGGAAACGGCGCTCGTCTTCGTCTCAGACGCGAGGTCGACGCTCGACGTGTCCCTCGTCGGGGCGCCGGCGCCGTCGACTCGCTCGACAGCCGATGAGGTGCCGCTTCCTGCTTGGCCACGGTTGCCCCACCTCCTCCTCCGTCGGCGAGGGAGGTGACGGGACAAACTCGGATGTTGTTCTTCCGCCTCGTGGGGAAGACGTCATCGATTCCACCGCCGGCGGGCGGGTTGTCGGCCGCCATTGTCGCTATCGCGCGGCGCAGGAAGGAGTATCATGTCGTAGCTGCCGTCGAGGGACATGAACTCAAGACTCCCAAAATGGAGCACCGTCCTGGGTTGGAAAGGCTGCTGGAGACTACCAATCTGGAGCTTGACGGGAAGCTGTTCGTCAACATGCAGCAGGCCCCTACCTGAAGTGCCAACTCTCGGCGTTTTGACCCCGGTGGGTCCCTGGACCGACGAGTAAATTGTCGTCGCGTGTCCCAGCCCAGATGGGTCGGCGCGAGATGGAGCACGAAGGGGGGAGAAGAGAGGAGGGAGGCAGGCAAAAAGGGGAAACCCGCGGCCTTCGTGTTGTCCTGCGCCTAGGTCGGGTGCGCTTGCAGTAGGGGGTTACAAGCATCCGCGTGGGGGGAGAGCGAGGGACTCTACGCGTCGTCTCGTCCTCCCGCGCGGCCAACCTCCTCGTAAGAGAGCCTTGGTCCTTCCTTTTGTAGGCGTAAGGAGAGGGCCCAGGTGTACAGTGGGGGGTGTAGCAACGTGCTAACGTGTCTAGCAGAGAGGAGCTAGCGCCCTAAGTACATGCCGTCGTGGCAGCCGGAGAGGTCTTGACACCCTGTTCATGTGATGTCGTGGCCGTCGGAGGAGCGTTGGAGCCTTGAGGAAGGACAGCTGTCGGGGCTGTCGAGTCTTTGCTGACGTCTCCTTGCTTCCGTAAGGGGCTAAGAGCCGCCGTCGTCACGGAGCAAGCGGGGCACCATCATTATTTGTTTACCGAGGCGAGCCAGATGGGACGCCGGTCTTGTTCCCCGTAGCCTGAGCTAGCTAGGGGTAGGGTAATGATGGCCCCTCTTGTGATGTGTTCGGTCCGTGCCCTAGGTCGGGCGAGGTGGATGCTCCTCCGAGGTCGAGGTCGAGTCTGTCTTCCGAGGTCGAGGTCGAGTCCGAGCCCCGGGTCGGGCGAGGCGGAGACTGTCGTCCGAGGTCAAGGCCGAGTCCGAGCCCTGGGATTGGGCGAGGCGTAGTTCGTCGTCTTCCGGGGCCGAGCCCGAGTCCGAGCCCTGGGGTCGGGCGAGGCGGAGTTCGTCGTCTTCTGGGGCCGAGCCCATGTCCGAGCCCTGGGGTCGGGCGAGGAGGAGTTCGTCGTCTTCCGGGGCCGAGCCCGAGTCCGAGCCCTGGGGTCGGGCGAGGCGGAGTTCGTCGTCTTCCGGGGCCGAGCCCGAGTCCGAGCCCTGGGGTCGGGCGAGGTGGAGTTTCCTATGGCGCCCGAGGCCGGACTTGGCTGCTGTCAGCCTCACTCTGTCGAGTGGCACAGCAGTCGGAGCGACGCAGGCGGCGCTGTCTTCTTGTCAGGTCGGTAAGTGGAGCGGCGAAGTGACTGTGGTCACTTCGGCTCTGTCGACTGAAGGGCGCGTGTCAGGATAAGGTGTCAGGCTATCCTTGCATTAAATGCTCCTGTGATATGGTCGGTCGGTGTGGCGATCTGGCCAATGTTGCTTCTTGGCGAAGACTGGGCCTCGGGCGAGCCGAAGGTGTGTCCGTCGCTTGAGGGGGTCCTCGGGCGAGACGTGAATCCTCCGAGGTCGGCTACCCTTGCCCGAGGCTCGGCTCGGGCGAGGCGAGATCGTGTCCCTTGAGTGGACCGAGCCTTGACTTAATCGCATCCATCAGGCCTTTGCAGCTTTGTGCTGATGGGGGTTACCAGCTGAGATTAGGAGTCTTGGGGGTACCCCTAATTATGGTCCCCGACAGTACTATCTCATCTATAGCAGATGAGGAGGGAACTCTGCATCGCCTCGAGGATCCGCCGAAGAAAAAGCTTTCCTCAGGAATCTCCGAGAAAATCGGGGCGAGGCAGGAAAAGCTCAACCTCCAGCGCTCTTGAAAAAGATCAACTCCAGCAAGATAGGAGCTGAGAGTCCCTCAGCCCGGAGAACTCCACTGTCCACCTCTCTGACGAGAGAATGGACGCGAATCATGAGGAGAAAGGAAGTAAAGGATCATCAAGCTAATCTTTCTGTGCCTCTGCCCTCAAAGGAGAACAGAAAGAAGATTGTCGTAATAGCTACCCCATTCTACCCTGACGTCCTCTTCATTGGGAAAGTGGAGTCGCCCCCCATCTCCGACGACGAGTCGACCGCGCCCGGAGAAGAACCCCCTCAGCGGGAATCCCACAGATGGAGAAACCGACGCCGAAATATCCGGCGGCATCACGAGGCCGGAGAGCGGGACCCGGCGCAACCCGTATCGCGACACGAGGTCTCAGAGGCAGGAGAAACTCCGAAGGAACGTGTCTTCAGGGAACGAAGGAATTCCCGACGACGCGATCGTCGACGGGCTCAAGAACAGGCCGAGCAGGAGATAAGGCAACGTCGGGAAAATCCACTCTTCAGGCACAACTTGAACCCCGACTTTGCCCGAGCCATGAACACGCCGAGCGAAGTCGGAGGGGTGTTGGCTCGGATAGCCGATGGCCTCCCTCGGACTCCTGACGCCGAGGGCTATCAGAGGTTGTTCACTCAAGCAGCAAATCACCTTCTACCCCTTGCTCACCCGTCGAACGATCTACGGCACGCCATCAACAGCCGCCGGGACGCGCAGAGCTCCATCAACGCTTCGCGTGAACGACGACACGAAAACGAGATCCGTCGCCGGGAAGAGTACGACCGGGACCATGGCATCCCAACACGGAGTCAGGCTACCAGGACCGAGTCGGCCACGGCTTCGACTGGAGGCACCACCCGGGGACGGTCGAAGCACCATGACGATCACTCCCCTCCCCGAGACAGGCAACATCATCGATGACAGGAGGACACATGTGGAGTATCGGCACTTTCTCCACGCCTCAGGGCCATTCAATGGCCCCCTAACTTCAATGTATCCAACGTCGACAAATATGAACCCAAGCAGGATCCAGGAGGCTGGCTGGCCGTCTACACCACCGCTGCCCGGGCAGCTGGGGCAACCAAGGTCATGATGACCGCGTACTTGCCCATTGTTCTCGGGCAAGACGCGCTGTAATGGCTGCGACACCTACCCCGACACTGCATCGACGACTGGAGCGACTTCAGTCGGCGCTTTACCGCCAACTTTCAGTCTCTCTCTGATAAGCCGGTGCAACCATGGGACCTCAAAGCCATCAAGCGCCAGGGGGACGAAACTCTCCAGTCATACCTCAAAAGGTTCCAGACCATGAGAAATCGCATCCCTGAGGTCGCTGAGGCAGCATTGATCGAGGACTTCTACAGAGGATCCAATGACTCGGCCTTCATCCGAACCATATTACAGAAAGCGTCGACTACCTCCGAACAACTGTTCTGAGAAGCCGACCTCTACATCACCACCGACGAGCGAGCTTAGGACCTCATCGGAGGAGTAAAGCCAGCACCAGCGGCACCGCGACGCGACACAAATCATCAGCCCGACAAGCGTTGGGAGAAGAGACCTCGCGAAGAAGTCCACGCTGCCGGACCACTTGCCTCTCGCGCTCGAGGAGGACCTCGAGGAGGCGAATGCATGCTGGACGACATCCTCGACGCCCAGTGCCCGTACCACAAGGACATGTGCCACACCCTTCGGAACTGCAGAGACTTCAAGCACTCTGTCGGGCACGGCCGACCCTTCCAACCTCTACCTCCCCCTTCGCCGCGAGGAGGACCAGGAGAACCGTGACAACCCCAGCAGCAGGAAGAGGTAGGAGGTGGAGCCTTCCCGCGTGTCGACAGAGAGGTCAATGTCATCTTTGGTGGACACGGATCGCAGGAGAACAAGAGACAACAAAAGCTCTACGATCGCCAGATACTGGTGGCAACTACCGGACCTCCCGCCCCGTACCGATGGTCGGAGCACCCGATCACTTTCACTCAGACGGATCAGTGGCTCAACTTCGACCACCAAGGAAAATACCCTCCTCGTCGATCCGGTGATCCGAGAAAGCAGGGTGAAGAAGGTATTAGTGGACGGGGGGAGCAGCATCAACGTCACCTTCCCCCGGACACTCCAAGGCTTGGGGGTTCACCTCAAAGAACTCCACGAGTCAGACACTCCTTTCTTCGGCATCGTGCCAACTGAAGGAGAGTACCCGCTGGGCCACATCTACATGCCAGTCACCTTCGGAACTCCGGAAAACTACAGAACCGAGTTCCTGAGGTTTGAGGTGGCAAACTTCGACTGTGGATACAACGCCATCATCGGGAGGCCCGGATTAGCGAAGTTCATGGCTATTCCACATTATACATACATGATATTGAAGATGCCTGGACCGCAAGGGATCATAACTATGCGCACCGACTTCCAAGGCACCGCAGAATGTTTCCGAGTGGCTATTCAGGCGGCACTCTCCACCAAACCATCGGCAATTTCCTCTACACGGGCGAACTCAAAGCCTGAGGAAGACCTCGCGGTCCCCACGAACGAAGCACAAGCCGTGACCTCTATGCGGCCGACTGAAGAAACCAAAAGGATCAACCTCGGGTTCGCTGATGAGCGTAGAACCGCCATCATCAGCTCTAGCCTGGGCGACAAATAGGAAAGCGCGCTCGTCCAGTTTCTGCAAGATAACCGAGACATATTCGCATGGCAACCTGCAGATATGCCAGGAGTCCCAAGAGAACTTGCCGAGCACAAATTGAAGGTCTACCCCCAGGCGAGGCCAATACGCCAAAAATTACGACGCTTTACGCCCGACAAGAGAGAAGCCATCCGTGCTGAGCTGGCTCGCTTGGTCACGGCCGGATTCATTAGAGAAATGTTACATCCTGAATGGTTGGCCAACCCTATTCTTGTACTCAAAAAGAATAAAGTGGATTGGCGCATGTGCGTTGATTATACGGATCTCAACAAACACTGTCCGAAGGATCCCTTCGGGCTCCCTAGGATCGACCAGGTGGTGGACTCAACCGCCGGATGCTCTATGCTGTCTTTCTTAGATTGCTACTCTGGGTATCATCAGATTAGCCTGGCGAAAGAAGACGAGGAAAAAACATCATTTATCACCCCGTTTGGAGCTTTCTGCTATACCTCCATGCTGTTCGGACTCAAAAACGCTGGAGCGACTTATCAGAGAGCAATTCAAACATGCTTAGCCAATCACTGGGGCAAGCATGTGGAAGCTTATGTGGATGATGTGGTGATTAAGACAGAAAATTCAGAAAATTTCATTGAAGATTTACAGTTGGTTTTCAACAGTCTACGGCGATATCGATGGAAGCTTAATCCCAAAAAAATGTGTTTTTGGGGTACCAGCAGGAAAGTTACTCGGGTTTATTGTCAGCCACCGGGGAATTGAAGCCAATCTAGAAAAAAATCGAAGCTATCATGAGGATGGAGGCACCGCGATCACAGAAGAAAGTCCAAAGACTTACCGGATGTATGGCATCCCTGAGCAGATTCATATCCAAGCTAGGAGAAAAAGGCTTACCATTTTATAAATTACTCAATAAGGTGGACAAATTTCAGTGGACCTCAGAAGCACAGGAAGCCCTAGATGCGTTGAAAAAATTCTTGACAACACCACCAGTGCTGAAACCGCCACGCCGAGCCACGCCAACTCAACCAGCAGAAGATCTGCTATTATATATCTCTTGCACGACTCACGTGGTGAGCACCGTGTTGGTAGTCGAGCGAGCAGAAGAAGGACACGCATACCCAGTACGACATCCTGTTTATTTCATCAGTGAAGTTCTAGGTCCCTCAAAGAAGAAATATCCTCAGGTTCAAAAGCTATTGTATGCAGTACTTCTAACTACACGCAAGCTTCGGCACTACTTTGACGACCACAAAGTCATAGTAGTCACTGGATTTCCAATAGGTGATATTCTCCACAACAAAGAAGCCATCGGAAGAGTAGCCAAGTGGGCCTGTGAATTAGGGGCTCATGACATCGAATTTCGACCTCGCACTGCTATCAAGACTCAAGCACTGGTTGACTTCGTATCAGAGTGGACCGAGCAACAGGTACCGGATAATCCGGAAGTCGCTGAAGTATGGCAAATGTATTTCAACGGCTAATTGAAGCTGCAGGGAGCAGGTGTAGGGATCCTCTTTACTGCACCTAGGGGCGAACACCTTAGATATGCCCTTCAGTTGCTAGTTCCAGCCTCTAACAACGCAGCCGAATATGAAGCTCTGATTCACGGACTGAACATTGCCATATCGCTGGGCATCAAGAGATTGATGGTGTATGGAGATTATCTAGTGGTCATAAGTTAGATAAACGAAGAATGGGATTGCTCAAATGATTCCATGGGAAAATATTGCACCGCTGTCCAGAAACTAGAAGAAAAATTTGAAGGAATGGAGTTTCATCATGTGGAGAGAGACCGCAACACCGCGGCTGATGCATTGTCTAAGCTAGGGTCCAGTCGGACTCAGGTCCCACCCGGAGTCTTTGTCCAAGAAGTGCCGCACCCGAGCATTTCAGCGGACCGGGTAGAAGAATGCAATATTCTGAGCCAACTGGAATCAAATCCTGATGACTGGAGAGAGCCGATCATCAGATATATAAGGAATGAAGAAGAACCAGATGACAAAAATACAGCCGAGCGTATCGTATGGCAGTCGGCTCACTATACTCTCATTGGGGACGCGCTATACAGAAGCGGCGCGTCAGGAATCCTCATGAAGTGTATTCTGTCAGATACTGGAAATCAACTTCTAGATGAGGTCCATGCTGGGCAATGTGGAGTGCATGCAGCATCCAGGACCATGGTTGGGAAAGTCTTCAGGTTGGGTTTCTACTGGCCAACAGCGAAAAGTGACGTAGCCAAGTTAGTTCAGAAATGCGAAGCCTGCCAATACTTGTCGAAACAGCAGCATCTACCGGCACAACAACTACAAACCATACCCGTAACTTGGCCATTTGCATGCTGGGGGTTGGATATGATTGGGTCGTTCAAAAAAGCTCATGGAGGATACACTCATGTACTAGTTGCTATCGACAAGTTCACAAAGTGGATAGAATTCAAACCCATCGCTTCTTTAACTTCCGCTAAAGTAGTGGAATTCATACAAGACATAATATTCAGGTTTGGAATACCAAACAACATCATCACTGACCTGGGATCCAACTTCACAAGTTCAGAGTTCTTCGACTTCTGTGAGCAAAAGGGCATTCAGATCAAATATGCCTCTGTGGCACACCCAAGAGCCAACGAGCAGGTAGAAAGAGCCAACGGGATGATATTAGAGGCGCTCAGGAAGAAAGTTTTCGACAAAAATGAGAAGTTCACAGGAAAGTGGATCAGGGAATTGCCATACGTCGTTTGGAGCCTGAGAACTCAACCTAGTCGAGCCTTGCATGGAAACACTCCTTTCTTTATGGTCTATGGTTCGGAGGCAGTGCTACCTGCTGATCTAAAGTTTGGAGCACCAAGGTTGATCTTTGAAAGCATAGCAGAAGCTGAGGCTACTAGGTTGGAGGATGTCGACATACTTGAAGAAGAACGACTAAACACAGTGATTCAATCAGCACGGTATCAGCAAACTCTGAGGCGCTATCACGATAAGGCCATACGGCGTCGATCCTTCGCAGTGGGAGACCTCATCCTCCGCCGAATTCTAACGGGGAGGGGCGGCACAAATTGTCAACTCTATGGGAAGGACCATTCATAGTAGCTGAAGTCACTCGGCCTGGATCATATCGACTCACACAGATGGATGGCACGGAAGTCGGGAACTCATGGAATATAGAACATCTCAGGAAGTTTTATCCTTAACCATATTCAAAAAGCTATTGGGCGGCAATGTACTCTGTAAACCGGGAAATGCATCATCAATAAAAAAGGCTTCGGGAATTCTTCGTCTTGCATTCTTACTCAACTCAGGGTGACCACTATACCCTACTAACGGAGCAATCGGCTTAAGTCGGCAATGACTTAAGACGGTGCAACATGCTCACGCTTACTTAACTCAGGGTGACCACTATACCCTACTAACGGAGCAATTGGCTTAAGTTGGCAATGACTTAAGATGGTTCAACATGCTCACGCTTACTTAACTCAGGGTGACCACTATACCCTACTAACGGAGCAATCGGCTTAAGTCGGCAATGACTTAAGACGGTGCAACATGCTCACACTTACTTAACTCAGGGTGACCACTAAACCCTATTAATGGAGCGATTGGCTTAAGTCGGCGATGACTTAAGACGGTGCAACATGCTCGAGCTTACTTAACTAAGGGTGACCACTATACCCTGCCAACGGAGCAATCAGTTCAGGCCGGTGATCACTATATCCCCGACAGCGGAACGACAGATTTAAGCTGACGACGGCTTAAGTTGGCACGTCCAGCACGTTCGCAACTATTCATCCTAGGGCGATTTCTATGCCCCATGAAAAATTCGAAACCATCATGATGCACTTACTTTTACGATTGTAGATACCGTGGAACTCTAACAAAACAATAACAGTATTCGGTGCCGAAAAGTGTTTTCTAACGAAACATCCAAGAACACTAACCATATACTCGAGGCATTCAGTGTTTTCTACCTGGAAATGTTTTTCTCAGGAGCGACCGACGAGGAAGGACGACTCGAAGAATCAGGAGCAGCATTCACATCCGCCACTATGTCATCGGGAACAACCACGCCAGGTCTCCTCATCAGAATTCACCCCGCGCGAACGGCTTTGTCCATGGCCTTGTCGCGCTGGGCCTTCAGAGTAGCAGAAGTATCTTCAGCGGCCTTGACAGCCAACCGAGCGGCCTCTAGCTCCCGGACTACTTACTTTTTGGAAGCACGCAGATCCTTGATGACAGTATCCTTGTTCGACACCAATTGCCTGAGGCGAATCATATCATCCAGAGACTCTTGTAGCTTGTAGCGATGGTTATCCAAGTCCTCCATGGTAAAACAATGACTCCTCTCCAAGATAGTCAACGAGTTGCTGGCATCATGGTACAGCTTTTCCAGATTATCGCGAGAAGTAGCGAGGGCATGCTTTTCCTCCTACAAACAAGAATAAGTTTCTCCAAACGTCGAGCAAGCAATAAGAACACAGCAAACAAAGCCAAGATTCACAGGCCACCTTTTAAGAGTCGAGCTGAGCACGGAGAGTAGAGTTCAGCGTGTTAGCATCATTCAGAGAAGCAGAGACCCGGGCCAGTTCAACCTGGCCTTGGGAATACTTTTCTTCAAGATTAGAGCACCGCCGGGCTAGTTCAGTCTGACCTTGAGAATGTCTTTCTTCAAGATCAGAGTACCACCGGGCCATGTCTGTCAGGAAACAGTCAAGCAAGGGTGTTCAGCTATAAAGCAGATTACTCAAACAGCCAATAAAAGCAAAAAGGGGCACTAACCAGCATTTGCCGTCTCCAATTCAGATACTCGCCGCTGAAGTAAAACTGGATTCCAATGCATTAGGGACAAAGCCCCTTCTGGGACAGAGGTCCCCTGTGATTTCAACCGGCTAGCCATTTCATCCACCAATGCCTGACGATAAAAACAGATGAGCATAATAACGACAGTCTACATGAAGTAAAAGACAGGGCAGAAGAAACCAAGATACCTGGTTAAGAAATCAACCGGTGGTTCGCTGAAAGGCCACCAACTGGAACAACCGCAATGCATCATTGGGAACCAAGTCAGTGTCACCAGCAGAAGTAAGAACTCTATCATCGGGAACGTTAACCTCTAAAACGGCCTCTCGACACGAAACCCGCACTGCTGCCATACAATCAGAGTGTGGAGAAGATCCCACATGAACATCCATGGAAGTGTTAGAGGGAGAACCAACTCGGACACCCTCGGGGACTGGGTTATCGTTTGCGCTACCCATCCGAGCTGGGTCATTCCCGGCAACACCCTCGGGGGCTGGGTAAGCGCCAGCACCATCCTTGAGGGCCGAGTTCTTTGCAGCAGGCACCTCTAAGGCTGAAGGTCCCCGAGTCACTTTCATGGGAGCAGCGCAATCCAGACCAGCTTCCTGATCCTCAAGACCACGCTCCAAGGTCGATGAGGCGCGGGACGCTGCCCGGGATGACCCCAACCTGGCATCAAGCACATCAGCACAAACATCCATTGCGTCACCATCTGCCGGCTCGGACAACAGACCTTCTGGAACCATATCCTCAAGGGCCTAATCAAAGTTGGCTAGAGACAATTCTTGTAAATCAACAAGAGTAGACAGGGCTGGAGAAGGAACACCACTGCTTTTGCCACTGCCAATGTAGCGTCGGCTGTTCTTCCAAGTTAGAGGGACTTCATCATCCTCCTCCTCGCCATCATCGACAACGCGGATAGTACACCCATTGGGGTCAGCATCATCCAGGTTACACCCATTGGGGTCGACGTCGTCCAGGTCACACCCATTGGGGTTAATAGCAGGAAGGTTACACCCATCGGGATTAGTTTCAGCAAATGCAGGCACTGGCACTTCTTCAGCAGCAGGAATGGAAGGACTAGCATTCTAATCAAAACTAGACACTCGACGAAGACGTCTCTTCTTCTGTTTCTTCCCGTCAGCAGGAGAAACAGGCTGATTGGCTCGGCGAGAGCGCTTCGGACGAACGTTGTCAGACTTCTAAATATCTAAACTTCGCTATCCTCTGGGATGGGCGCTACAGCCAGAGATTCAGTAGGGATTGCATCAGAGGAATCTTCAGCTAACATATCCAGCATGGCACTTATCTCCAAGTCACTTGGATTCAAAGGCACCTCAAAATGAACCTGCCTCTCGTTGTCAGGAATCTCTCCGAGTGAGGCAACCAAAGCACTAATTTCTTCGAGAGAGGGTCGTACTCTAAGGCCCAAACCGCTATCATCAGCAGGAGGGTTTGACACAAAACTGATAAAGGCCTGGGAGGGAGACAAATTCCAGGCCGAATATGCAACAGGAGCGCCGATGTTCGACACCTTGCCTCTGAGCATCATCTTGAGCTGGTTCACCAAGTCCACAGTAGGAATTCTTCTATTGGTCACCCGGGTTGAATCAGCCAAGGCTCGGTACAAATAGGCTGGATATGCTCTGTCTTTCAATGGTTGAATGTTCTTGAAAACAAAGTCAACGACCACAGCTTCTGCAGTCAAACCCCTTTCTTTCAACAATCCAACTTCTGCTAACAGAGCCCTTGCCTCAGCCACCTCCTGGTCTGTGGGGGATTCGGTCCAGCTCGGAGTGCGAACATCCGGTTGTCTCCCTGACCGTGGGGGGAGGGAATTCCCATGATTCTCCATGATGAACCATTCCAGGCGCCATCCCTTGATGCTGTCCTTGAGTGGGATGTCGAGGTAGTCAGTCTTCCTTCCGCGACGCATCTCCAAGCTCATGCCCCCCACCAGCTAGTGCTGCCCCCAGCCATTCCAGGCCGACAGTGATACAGATACTTCCAAAGGCCAAAGTGAGGCAAAACACCAAGAAAGGCTTCGCATAAATGAACAAAAACAGAAACTTGCAGAATGGAATTGGGATTCAGATGGGTCAAATTCAAGCGATAGAAATCAAGGAGACCAAAGAAGAAAGGAGAAATGGGTAGGGCGAGTCTATGGATAAGGAAAGGAACGTAAATGACGGATTCGTGGGTGTCTTCTGTTGGAACAGTGACCCACGGCAGATCCGCCACGAACAGAGCTCCTTTAGAGGAAGAACCTCGATGGAAACAAGATGAAGAATGTCGGATTCGGAGACAACAGACATATGGTTACCTGCGAAAGGCAACTGACTATTGGGATCAATGGGGGGAATGATTGCGGCGGACGAACTCGAAGCTTTCCGCTTAGGCGCCATCTCAACCTTGCTAGTGAACGGAGCGGAAGCGATATAGCAAGAAAACAGAAAGAATTTGGATGCAAAAAAGCAGAAACTAGGGCACGGAGCGGGGAGGCGTGCGACAGCGCAGTACATATGGGATTTCCCCGAGCCAGATGTCACTTCTAAAAAGTGCCCAGTCATCACCCAGCCGTTATTTCTAAAACGCTGGCGTGCCATGTCATCACCCAGTCGTTATTTCTAAAACGCTGTTGTGCCATGTCATCGCTCGGCCGTTATCTCCAAAATGGCCGACGCGGCCCAAATTGACTCAGCTGTCATTTCTAAAAACGCTGGCGTTATTTGACTTCACTCGGCCACTACTTTCAAAGCGGCCGACGCAGTCCGTTATCACTCGGCTGTTACCTCTAAAATGCCGACATCACCAATAACTGCTCGGTCGTTATTTCTAAAACACCAACGCGGCCCGTTATCACTCAGCTATCACCTCTGAAAAGCACCAACATCGCTAATAATCACTCGGCCACCACTGCTAAAGCGCTGGCATCGTGAAGAAGGTGATCTAAAGCATGGTTCGACGATTCTAAGTCGCTACTCAAGCATTACGTTCAGAAACAACCTCTGCAGTAAGCACCAACACAAATGACAATCAGCAAAAAGGCGGAATGATATGCATGAGAGGAATCGAAATCATTCTTCATTATACGGGAAGTACTACCGAACTTACAAATCAACTCATTATGAGTTGATGACCCCCCTACTACTACACTATACTTCACTACTCTATACTACTAACTACTACTACATTATTTCATTATACTACTACTAATCTATACTAATAATTAAAACCAGTGGCATTTAGCCACTGGCCTTGTTGCTGCCCTTGCTGCCTCCGCCGCCGTCGCCGTTGCCACCGTCGCCGCTGTCGCCTTCGCCCTTGCCGCTGTTGCCGCCGCCGTCACCGTCGCCTCTGTCGTCGTCGCCGTCACCACCGTCTCCGCCTCTGCCCTCCTCGGACGAGTCGGAGGGATTCTCCTCGTCCGAGGAGTACTCCGACTCATCCGAGCCCTCGAGCCCGGCACGCTCGACGGCCTAGATGTAGGTCCACACCTCCGCGGGCGATCCCCTGGGAGTCGTCTGAATCATTAGACGATGTCGGGGGAGAGGCGGGAGCCGGAGAACCCTCGGACTCGGAGGAGAACTCCTCCTCCGAGCATTCCGAGTCACCGAAGTCCTCCGAAGGAGGAGTCAGCTCGCGCTTGCGCTTGTCGCCCGAGTGATGCGAAGAGCTGCTGCCTTTCTTGTTCTTGCCCATGGCGAAAGTGGAGGGAAGGAGAGAAGATTAAACAGCAAGCAGTGGCAAGAAGCGTGAAAACGCTGTAGAAGCAAGGGCACTATTTATAGAAGAAGAGGGCAACCGCTCATCTCCTACCACGGCCACTGAACAGTCGCAAAAACTCAATATGCAATTCAAACCATCTGAAGACACGTCAGACAGCTGACGCCGTTTCACGTAACACGACACCCATTGGGACTCCAGTCAACCGCGCAGGCGATATGATTACGCTTGCGGTCACCTCAAGTTACTACTCAGAAGCAATTTGCTAAACGCTCAGCGTACCAAGTCGCCCCTTGCCTACACCCATTGGGGAGGGGGACGCCCAGGAATTATCAGTATATTTTCAACACTGTCACATCCGAACAGTATATGCAATGAATACTTCAAGACAGAAGAAAGATATCAGTGGGGATCAAAGGAAAGCCAAATATAGCCGATGAGGTACAAGTCTAATCGACAGAAGCATCAAAGCGCGAAGTGACATGAAGACGAGCCAAGGGCCATCTATCGAACGTCCAATCAGTCGTAGATCAAATAAATGGCAAAACCTATCAAGATATGGGCAGATCGCGTACTCGGCCACAAAGACAAAAATATACGCTGACCTCTAAAGCGTACCATCAACAATATAATGCTGGTCTCCAAGGCATTCAACAAAAAGGGAGGAAGATTCCCAGAAAAAGACACGAAATGAAGACCTTCGATTGGATTATTTTCAAAAATCCACTCGAAGCTCGGGGGCTACACCAATTGGGTGCACCTTCGGTGCACCCGATGGACTTCACGGCTCGACAGTGCAAAATGCTGACCTCCAAAGCATAAACCCGAGACAGAACACCAAATTTTGAGGAATAATAGCAGAAGAAGACAGTAAAAAGAAGACGTGTTAACCGGATCACTCAGAATTCTGAAGCAGTGACTCGATAGACTTATTTTCAAAAGCAGGACCTAGGATCTTTGGGCCGTTTATTTCAAAATCAGCACAAAGATCAGGGGCTTGTGGGGGACAGATATCCCTCGGGTCCACTAGAAGGAAAAAAGACCTCACGAAAGGCCTAGAGGCCCCATAATTCGTAAGGTCATCCACCTCGTGGGCCTAGAGGAACGACTGGTGAGACAGATCAACACAAGGCCGGGTCGGTGCAAGCCCAGTCGGCCCAACAACATCTGAACAGTAATCGCAGTAGTGACCCGACCTTCCCGCGCAGGAGCCCCGTACATCAGAACTGGGTGAAGATGAGTCGGCTGAATTATAGGGAGACAAACTCAGTTAGTTCACTATTATTCTGGCTCACGTGGTTATCATATCCATATGTAATGCCCCACGGTCGAGTATATAAGGCCTAGGGGGCACCCCTTCAAGAATATAGATCAACGTTATTCATCACTTAGCCTCCCATCCCGCTCTTTACATCTTCCAGTGCTAGAGAGCCCCCTTGTAACTCATCGCATAAAGCATTCCAGCCAGGACGTAGGGTGTTACGCATCTCAAAGTGGCCCGAACCTGTACATCACTGTCTACTTTTTCTCGTGCGCCCAGCACGAACCATCGAGCTACAGTCGATAACACCGTCCTACTTCTAAAAAGCACCTTGGGGGGTAACCCTGGGTGCGCGGTCGGACCCGAAACACCGACATAGACCTTATTATTATTCCTAAAATCGTAAAATACTAGCTACTATCTAAGGTATTATTTAGGTCTCACAAATACTACTAAAAATATATATCTATATATATACAATAATCTTGTTGCTCGTTGCGTTCTTCACTGGCCTCCTCACCATCAACCAGCACCACTTCCGGGTTTTTAGGTTCACCAGGCTCATCTTCTGCTTCCACGTGATTGACTTGCCTCCGATTGATGGATAAGGGCTGACTCTTGCCTTCCGAGGTCTGACCTTGCTTCATCGGAGCTAGAGTAGTATAAGAAGCCCTATTGGGACAATAGTTGGCATAATGTCTAGCCTGTCTACACTTGAAGCATGACCTGTTTGTGGATGTATTAGGAGCAACAGGTCTAGCTGGAGTGCTTGCTTGAGCTGGAGCTGATTAGGTTTGTTGAGTCTGTTGCTCGGAACTGCCACGAGCGAGTGTGCCTTGCGGTGTGGCATTACGGGGACGAGTACTACTTCTAGCCTGTCCCTAGTTTGTAGCCCTTCTCTTCTCCCAAGCTCAACCCTCTTGTTTTCTAGGGCAATTGGTTTATCCAATAGCCTCTGGAAGGACGAGAATGTGTGTGATATCAGCTGGTATTGTAGTGGCCTGATCAAACCCTCCAAAAATAGCTCCTGCTTTTTCTCATCATCATCAACTTCATCAGGAGCCTATCGTGATAACTAGATGAACTTGTCCCTGTATTCGCTTACTGACATCCCTCCATGTTCGAAGGATAGGAATTCCTTCTTTTTAATCTTCATAAGGCCAGCAGGAATATGATAATTCCTGAAGTGAGTGGAGAATTCTGCCTAAGAGATGGTGTTAGCAGCAGCGTGAGCAGTGCAGTATGCATCCCACTAATCCGCAGTGGGGCCTGTGAGGCGACCCAATGCATATATCACTTTCTCCCTGTCAGTACACTAGGCTATGTTGAGCATCATGTCCATAGACTTTAGCCAGTCGTCAGGTTGTAGTGGGTCGGAGGAGTTAGAGAATGTCAGTGGCTTATGGCTCATAAACTCCCAATGCTTATCCCTGGGCGGAGCTAGTGGTGGTGGAGGCGGTAGTTGTTGTCGTTCATGCCGTTCTTGGCACATTTCTTGGCGTTCTTGCCTCATTTCCTGTCGTTCCTGATGGATCTATGCTTGCATTTTTGTCATCGTGTTGGCCATTTGTTGTAATAATCGCATTTGAGCTGCAATCATGTCATCAACAGGTGGGGGATTCGGATGAGGATTCATTTCTGGTTCCGAATTAGCTATAGCCCTTCTTCGACAAATTCGTGTGGGTAGATCAACACCTCTTCTCTCCTAGTATTAACCATCTGGGTTAGAGACATATGGTAAGATAGTTTTGCAAGGGGGAGTAATTTAGTAGGCAGAATAGATAGCCTAGTAGCTGGTCATAAACTAAGGGAGCTTAGACAAAGTTTTGATATGTCGTTTTGTGTATAAGTCGGGATAACTATGCTTATGAGATGAATCCCCTAAGGTAAGATAAAATCTGTTAAGATAAGATAGATATGTGAACTAGATATATTTTAATGGGAAATAATCTAGGTTGGCTAGTTATTTTTTAAACATTTTTTGCCTTGATGTATATGCAGATGCAATTGTGGACATTACTCCAGAACTCATCACACTCAATCAAAGAACCAAATCAAATAGTTGTCATAAGAACAAACATCCAAGCATATAGATACTTACAAAAATAATTTTGTTTTTGTTCCTAAGATTAGGTCTCCTATTCCTGAAGGTTACTTGAGGTACAGGATTCCAAGGCGTGAAATCCTCTTTTGTCTTTAGAAGTGAAAAGGTAAGAGTAATCAGAGTAAAGCAACAGTAGATGAGACAAGATTTAAGGAAAGTTTTGAAAGAATCAGAGTAGCAAAGTTAAGTTGGTAAGGGTTTTGTCCAGTTCTATCTAGGTCACGTCCTATAGTCAACATTCCTCTAATACCACTTATGTCACATACGGGTTTTAGGGGCACCAAACCCGGGTGCGAACTTCACCAAGTGTGCTAGGATCAAGTCTCACACGTATGATGAATCATGGTACAGAAACAAATGTCACATCATATATAACGGAGTTCTATACAAAAATAGATAAATAATTACATCATACGAAGACAACGATCTAGCAACCATAGTTGACTAGGAGACAATGGCCTAGACCACTCACGAACTCATCACAGCATCCTTCATGCGCCTCATCGGGTGGTACATGCTCTTGACCTAGGGGGGATGTGAGTACAACAAGGGTGAGCTCACATATGTTCATCGCTCTACATGTTATGGGGAATAATGTGCATGAACTCGCCAAAGGTGGGAGCCCATGTGAAGTGTAAAGCTTACCAAAGGAGATGGTTATAGCTGAGCACTGCTTTTAAAGTTGGTTAAAATTTTATTAGCAGTTACTAAGTATAAGTATATACCAACCCAAATAAATAAGAGATCAAATTAATAACAACACCCACAATGCAATGCATATGACAAATTAAGTTTAGTTCCATAAATTACTCGTGTGAGAGTCTGAGCTGCTCATGACCGTAAGCACGGCTGATATACCAGTTTTACACTCCGCAGAGGTTGCGCATCTTTACCCACAAGTCGTGTTACCCATTTGCCAAGGGATCGCGACTTCCCATTCATCTCTACCGAGGAGATGAGGTAGGGTACCACTACGAGGCCTTTACAAAGATCCGCTAGCTTTCGAAAACCTGCTATGGTTTATGAGAAAGGCAATATAGGAATCCCTCGTCCGAAAAGCCATCGCAGCATGATCGACCCGAGAACTTCCCTATACGCATGCTCCTCTACCGCCCTTGCCCCTTTCGGGTAAGGTAGTCTTCCACTAGCTTTCCTAATTAGTCAGCCAAGGGCGTCCCATACCACCCTTGTGGTAGCACTGTTTTCCCGGGTGATCGCTCCATGTTCCAATTAACACAATGATATTGTCATGAACAATAATTAAAACAACAGTATAACTAGAACATGATCATAATATAACGTTAATTTCCCCAAAACCAGGTAGAGCAATAGCAAAACTACCCAATAGTGCTACTGTTTGCAAGGTAGGGGATAAACAATGGTAGGGAAACCTATTGGGTCCCATCAAATTAACCTGAGCATGTCATAGTGATTAACATGAACATTATTAGGTAAAGAGAAGTGATCAAGGGCATAACTTGCCTTAGACTCGAGATTCCTAGGTACCAACTTGGTCTTCAAGTGACTCATAACCTGGCTACTATTCGTAGCAATACAAACAAACATGGTATAGACAAAATTAATGTTACACCAAACATAAGAACAAACTGCATAATAATGTTGTACGCGTCGTAACGAGATCGTAGGTTCGAGAACCACTAAATTCGGAGTTACATTTATGAAGTTATGATTTTCCGAAGGTTTAAGTGTTGGATATAAAAGAAACTAAGTGCATAATTTTTAATCTAGGTTTCATAACAATCTAAGGTTACCAGATGATAAACAATCATTATGAATTTAATGCAACTAGAATGGATCAATTTGGAGTTAAAATGAATTACTTACGAATTAAACAAAGTTCTAGAATTATTTTTATACTAGAAATCTAATTATGTCCTTTTTTATAATTCTTGAAGGACACACGGACCGAGCCCACTATTTCAACAAAGTCTAGGGTAAAAATTATAAATACGAGGGACCTTTTTGTGGTTATCTTTCACCGAGGAAGGACATCAGGTTATTTTATCAGAAGCTTAGGGTCTCTTTAGAAAATGTTCAGGCCAAAGGGTATCTTTGATTTCTAGCCACCTGATCTAAAACCAACGACGCATATTAGATCCCTACAACCCTGAATCGGTACGCTATGTGGACCACTGGATCAGAAACATGCGGTCATGATTTTATTTGGCCTGATCAACCAGCACCCATTCGATCCGAAGCAAACGACTGGATATTTATGAGACGGAGGAAGTATCCACGATCTAATCTAGGCCGTAACTCCCAAGATCAACATCCCGGAATTCCCCACTCCTCCGGTGCCCACGCACGGTGGCGCCGCCCATAGACAGCGGCGGACCATCATCTGTAAGCAACCCATTCCACGCCCCAAAGTTCAAAATCCCATCGTCACAAGCGCAAAAGGAAGTTGAACCTCCAACCAACACGCTAGGGCTATCATACCTCTGGTAGAAGTGTCCCAGAACGACGCTCGTGAGGATGGCGGCCCGACGGAGAGGCACGACTCTGGTGAGAAATCTCAAGCACGCAGAGCTGACCCGGGCACAATCAAGCCACGTGCGAGTCACAACAGACCCCAAGCGATGTTCCTTGGGTGCGCCCGAGGCTGAGTCAAGGGCAAGGTGGGGATAGTCCAATGGCGATGCTCGATCCCCTCATAGATGCACAATTATGGCGGTTGGGGTCGGGGCTTGGGTTGAGGACGGAAACAGAGGGATGACTTAGGTTTTATACCTCGGCACGAGGGCACATACCTCGAGGAAAGGAACGTCCCGTGCGAGATTCTCTGGCGGAGGAGCATGCACGCAGGGTTGTTGCGCGAAGGGGATAGAGCTAATAGCTAGGCCCCACTCATCAGCGACATGGAGCAAGTCCGAGTGCGCGGCCAGGCTTTTCAGGCAGTGGGGCCCACATGGCGGTAGCAGCAACGACGCACAGGCGTGTACCTGGGCGGGCCGCGCGCGCAAATGTGGAAACACACCGAGTGAGGTCAGTGGGTTGAGAGAGCAGAAGTCAGCCCAAGTGTGTTCCCCATTTCTTTTTTTGTTTTTCCTTTTTCATTCTTTTCTATTTTATTTCTTCTCTTTCTATTTCAAATTTCAAAACTTCAATTCGACTTTAAATTCCTATCTTCAATTTTCGGACTTCCAAATATCTAATATCATCTTATTGTGAATGTAAACTCTAATGTTTGCATTAATATTTTTTCTTTCTATAGTGTATATTCTTTCTCCTACCCTTCTCATATATTTTATATTTCCATTTTCAAATTCTAATTTTCAAACTTAAATTTGTATCACAAATTTGAATACAATTACAAAAATACAAGGACTTCATCACGAGGTGCATATTTCAGTATTTATTTATTTTTTTTATTTGACTAATATAATCCCATTAATTGAATATGCATAATGCAAAAGAAACCAAATAATCTCAAAAGGTTCCATAATCCCAAAACATCCACTTATAAATATATTTATTTATTTTATTTTTTATACAAATTTTAGGCTTTAGAATAATCAAGGAATAGGGTTGGTATTTCTAGGAAATCCTATTTAAGAAAATCCCGTGAAATTATGCAAATATCCAAAAAGTAATCATGGTTATATGCAAATATACAAAAATGTAGAGGGAGAATCCAGTTGCCTTGCTCGAACGTGTCCTGCGGGTTGTCTTCGAACATGTTTGGATCTTCTACCACATAGTCAGCTTCTAATAACGATTCGCATATCGTACATACAAAAGACAACATACAACATTACATGGGTAACATTCTGTGGGGGACAGATATGCCCCGGGTCCACTAGAAGGCGAAAGGTCCTCGCGCGGGGCCTCAGGCCAGTTACCCCGCAAGGCCATTGTTGGGGGCCTTCCTTTTCCGAAGGTCCTCAAAAACATAACTAACATGTTTTCTAGTATAATAAGCTGTTTTAGGAAGCTTTGGCTATAAGATGAAGGTATGCATGGTATGAAGGTGTAGTCTAACCAAAGGACAAGCTAGCTCTAAAGTTGTGGCTGAAGGAGCTTCGGCTCAGCACGATGGACGATGGCGAAAGGAGAAACCGACTTAAAGGAGAAAGACTGCTTAGTCCTCGACAGCTTGTCTTAGGGTTAACAGTAAATGTCTAGGACTTGAATGTAATTTCATCTAGGTTGCGTCCTATGCCTATAAATAGATGAACAATAACACCGTACTGTTCACGCTGACTTGTAATCATTCGCACGTCACTCTCGGATTTTTACCTTCTATCAAGCCAAAGGTACAAATGTAATTTAAATATCATTGATGTTTGTTCATGATTATATAATGATAGTGTGAATAATCTAATGATCCAAAATGATTATTCATACCCTTTTTTCTATGTTTTATATGTCCCCGTTTATATATCTATACTTTGAGATGATGAAGGTACGTCCTTCATGGCCTTCGTCCAAAGATCATTATATCCTAAAGGAAATAATGCTACGAGAGACGAAGGTCTCTAATCATAAACATTTGTGTTTCCTTGTTCTTGATGTATAGCCTTTGAGAATAAGTGGCCAACATTGGTGCCCACCTCCGGTGAACTCACTCGACCACCTTCGGCAAGCTTTGACCTTCATCATTCCACCGAAGAAGTCATCAGGGCCAGGGGCTGCATGCAGCCACTGGACGTTAATCATGAAACATTATGCGAAGCTAGGAGCCAGAAAAAGAAGGCTACTAGTCCAACACCTCAGGAGGAGGAGTTGGACCAAGAAATCTAGGACCTCGAAGCCATCCATCAATAGGTTCAACAGAAGAAAGCAAAGATGCTTCGTCTCGCCGATCTTCAAAGAAGATTGATGAGGCTGTTGAAGAAATGCGTCATCTCACCCAAGATGATCAAGACCGAAGGCCTCAACACAGAGAGCTTCGTCAAGACAATCCATACAACGATGATGAATGGTATGATGATTTCCATCATGGCAATTTTGCTTTTGATGATGCTTCTCCTCTAACAGCAGAGTTGCAGGCTATCCCATGGCCCCCATCATACAAGCCACCTCAGCTTCCTATGTATGATGGGAACTCAGACCTGAAGCAGTTCCTAATGAGCTACGAGGCAACCATATCTTCATATGGGGGCAATACTGCAGTCATGGCAAAATCCTTCGTCATGGCCGTCAAAAGTGTAGCTCAAACATGGTATTCGTCTCTCAGGCCAAGGACAATCACATCATGGCAGAAGCTCAAGGATATGCTAATCACTAGCTTCCAAGGCTTTCAGACAAAGCTAGTCACTACTCAGGCTTTGTTTTAGTGCACGCAAGACCACGAGGAGTACCTTCAGGCGTATGTCCGAAGGTTCCTGCGTCTGAGAGCACAAGAGCCTATAGTGCACAATGAAATTGTCATTGAGGCCATGATCAAGGGGCTTTGGCCAGGATCTACGGCTTAGTATTTTGCCAGGAAACCCCCACAAACCCTAGAGAAGCTTCTTCAGAAGATGGATGAATACATCCGGGTTGATAATGATTTCAGCCAAAGAAGGGAAGAAGCATACAGGTTTTCTAAGATGACCAGGGGCTTCGAAGGAAGAGTTCACCCCAGGCACGTCAGATCGATTCATAATTCCAACCCAAGTGATGATAGAGGGGGTCAACCTCAAAGGCAGCAACATAGCTCCCAGTCTTCAGGGCTACAATAAAGCTCCTTCAGGCCACCAGCCCCAAGGGGTAGAGGCGACAGAAGCTTCGGAGGAAGATACAGAAATCAGCCTAGAAGACTATACTGCTTATTTTGCGGTGAAGACAAGGGCCACACGACAAGAACTTGCCAAGTCATAATTCAAAAGCAAAAGGAGATTGCCGAAGCTGAGGCACGACAGGATCAGCCGAAGCAGGTCCTACATACTGCCTCATGCTATTCTCTCTATGTACTAGAGTATGTAGGTAATCAACAGCCTACGGCCACTATTGCTTTGGTGAGCCATTCTCAAGGTTCCTGGGCTCAGCTTCCACCACCACCACCGCTACCGCCTACTATGACCCGAAGCCAGCAGCCAGAAGGGCACCAGCACACTCAAATGCAGCGCGATTTCTAGGAGGAGTCCGAAGCTCGCACAGTTAACAGCACTGTGCCTGAATCCAAGCACATCTACTAAAAGAATATCCTACTCTTGGTGTATCTTTATCTTTCCTGTCATTTTATTTTTTGTATGAAAAACAAGCTACGAAGGACTGAATTTTAATTTCATTTAATAATCGTGCCAGTATCGATGAGTAAGATGTGCCTTCCTAATAGACTTCAAAAGCTTCAAAAGTCGTTCCTAAGGGAGCGCAGAGTAAGTTCCGAAGCTACAAAATTCGTTCCTAAGGGAGCACAGAGTAAGTTCCGAATCTCAAAAGTTGTTCCTAAGGGAATGCAGAGCCAAAAATTCCACCGAAATAGAAGGTGAAGAAGCTCCAAAGTCGTTCCTAAGGGGATGCAGAGCTTAGATACCACTGAAATAGAAGGTGAAGAAGCTCCAAAGTCATTCCTAAGGGGATGCAGAGCTTAGATACCACCAAAATATAAGGTGAAGAAGCTCCAAATTCGTTCCTAAGGGGATGCAGAGCTTAGATACCACCGAAATAGAAGGTGAAGAAGCTCCAAAGTCGTTTCTATGGGGATGCAGAGCTTAAAGACTCCAAAGACGTCCCCAAGGGGATGCCGAGTCTTGGGTGTTCCAGTGTGGGTGTGTTTGGGTGTGTGTGTTCGGCATAACCATCATATTGCATCATATCATCGCATCATTCCGCATAACATTACATCATACATCATATCGCATCAACAGCGAAGATTGGGTACGAAGCAAGTCTTTGGCAATAACTTGAATGAAAATGTGCTGAGGCATGAAGGCAACCTTCAGAAAATACAATTTTATCATATTTGACATAGAAGGGGCTTCTTTCTTTACGAAGCATGAAAAGAAGGGAAGGTGTTTTTTTTGTCGAAGGCTCAAAAACGGCATGTGCGTAAATTTCATGCATCGCAATGAAATATATTACATTAATGTACATATCTGTTAACTGTCTCATACACAGAATGTTACATTGTATCATTACAACAAAATCCCAATCTTCTTTAAGAATTTTCTCGGCGGCTTCATTCAGCAGCATATCGACGACTTCGTCGATGATGGAGTTAGCAACGCTCATTACATCCAGCGCTTCTTTCATGACAGGATCAGCCAGGGGGTCATATGGCTCGAGCAGCAGTGAGAGTTCAGCTATAATAGACAAAATGTTAGTTCGAAGCCAGAAAATAAACACTGAAGCTAAAATTCAAAAACAATACCTATACGCCTAGCGTGCTCGGCAGCTTCTTTGGCTCGTCTTGCTTCTTCTCGAGCATCATGGGTTTTTTTTCGTTTTTCTTTATGATTTCATTGGCCAATTCTCGGTCACTGTTAACCCAGACATCGGAATAAAATTTTCCACCCACTAAAGTAGCATCGGCTGAAGGGTCTCTCGTGTCGTCTGTGGAGAAGGCGGCTTCGGTCTGGGCTACAGCTTTAACATGGTCACAACCAGCCTTCTCCAGAATTGCTGCAACCCCTCGAGTGCCGGCGAAGGCACAAATGTCCCCGCGATCACTGAGGATCTCTTCAAAAGCTTTGGCTTCTCCGCTTATCCAATCAATAACACCCTCGGGATCGCCTCGAATGAAATTCTCTTCGGAAGAATATGCACCCACCTTGGCAAAGCTGGTTTTCAATTTTCTCACACATTCCAAGGATTTCTCAAAACATCTCTCCATGGAATCGCGAAGGTCCACAACATTTTTCTCCATCCTAGTGTTTGACCATTCACTTATTTCTTGCTTCTCCTTTGCAAGTTCAAAATTTTCATTAGCTTTGGCAAGTTTCTTCCGAAGGTCGTCAACTTCGGCTTTATGAGCTTCGGATTGAGTGTTAAAGTTCACTTCGTCTTTCTTCACTTTGTCTACCAATGAAAGTAGAATTTTATTCTTCTCCAAGGCTTCATTTCACAACTTAATGACTTCTCACGCAGCTTTCATCTTCAGCATTCTTCTGCGCCCTCAAAGCATTGCTAAGAATTAATCCCTGCAAAAAAGAATAAAGGATAAAGGATTAGCATGAGAATAAAAGACTTTATTTCTAAGTTCATAGACTTTATTTTTAAGTTCATAACTTCTGTACCTTTAGACTGTTGTATGCAAGGCTGTCCGTGAGGTCATCCTTCGACATGGCAGAAAGAGCAATTTCAAGCTTCAGAAATCCCATATTTTTGGCCATCTCCCGGCAGACAGATATTTCCTTCTTGTTTGGGAGACAGTATAGGACACTACAAGAAACTGGTTAAAGAACGTGGGTGAAAAACCGTCGAACTTAATGTAATAGGCCGTCGAACTTAACATAAGAACGTGGGTTTACCCACGTTCATAGCCGACGGCGTTTTTTTGACGAACTTAAAGAAGTAAGTTCGACGGCCCCCACGTTCTTAAGGTTAAGAACGTGGGTACCGTCGAACTTAAGGTTAAGAACGTGGGTACCGTCGAACGTAAGGTTAAGAACGTGGGTTTTTAAGTTCGACGGGGCCGTTGAATTTTCTTCCATAAGTTCGACGGCACCCACGTTTTTAACCTTAAGTTCGACGGTGCCACGTGGCCGTCGAACTTACGGGTCGTGCCTGGGTCGGCGAGGGCTGCCCATTAAGTTCGACGGTACCCACGTTCTTAACCTTAAGAACGTGGGTACCCACGTTCTTAACCTTAAGAACGTGGGTACCCACGTTCTTAACTCTTTTCCAGAAAAAAATAAAAAATTCCGAAATGAAAAAATAGACACACATAATATCACATGCAACACAGAATATCACATACAATACAGATTTCAAACACATGGATATATGTTCATATCACAAATTCACACAAGTCCAAATATAAGTTCACAAATTCACATAATTAAGTCCAAATACATAAGTTCACAAATTCACATAAGTTCACATCCATAGTTCACATTTGTAGTTCACAAGTTCAAATACACAAGTTCAAACATTAGCTCCATCGCTCTCGATCAGGACATCGGATTGTTGTTCGTAGCTCCACCACTAGAATTGAGACATCTGTCCGCAAAGTTATCGTGAGGGGGAGGAGTCACTTGATGAGAGCCGGAATCCTACAAAATAAACCAAAATTCTCATAAATATACAACTGTCATTAAATCACAAGTACACAAAGATATTAATTATGCGTGCAAGAACAGCTGAACCAAGAAGATCATCTACAACCTATATATATATTCATTCTTGCATTGGTCGATATATAAATTGTAGCCAGCACTAGCAATTATATATATATATATATATATATATATATATATATATATATATATATATATATATATATATATATATATATCCTGCCCAGGTAGATGAAAACTTACACTTCTAGAAGATTGCTTACTTACTCACTCTCAGCTCCTGGCTGATTAGAAAAGAGGTCTGATCCGCAAATCCAACAAAAGCACAAAAAAATCTAGCTCTAGCCTCTAGTAAACCCAAGGACCATTATTTGTGAAGGACAGCACGACGCCACGGTTCTGATACTGCTGACAGCATCAGTCGCCACTTGGCTTGCATCCTCTACATCTCCTGCGTTGTGATTGGAGTGGGTTATAATTAGTGTTCTTTGTGAAGGACAGTTGTGATATAGGACATTTAATATCTGCACAACAGTATCTGTTTTTCCCGTACCAGGAGGACCAACAACCATCGTCAACCCAGGTTGAATACCAGATATTATAGCACCAATCTACAAATAAATAATATTGTCACATTCAGAATTTTAAGGTGAATAAGATCCACACTCATCATGAAAGCAAAGACACTAGCAGACCATACTAGACTTATTCTATTTACTTAAGAGACCAAATATGTTATATACTCGAGTTCCAGTCAGATAACGATTGCATGTACACTTAGATAAAAATAATGATGCTTGACCAGAGATGATATCATATTTCTAAGTTGGATGAAACATCTAATATGCACAAGAAATGCTCTCGATGTGCCTCACATTCATTACCAGACATGCACCAATTGAAATATTGGATTGTCTGATAATCTGAAGAGTACCTGAGTTGGTGTGAACCTCACTGAGTTCTGTTTAGGTTTATCTTGAGGATACGGCCCAGGATCAGCTGGAATGTAAGTCTCAACAATTAGTTTCTCTTTCTGAGGCTCCCCATCGGCCATATTATTTCTGCTCTTAACAGTCAAATTGGAGTTCATGTTGCCGGGTAAAGCATGACTGCTTTCCCTCATTTTCTTGGATAGCCTGATTTTAAAAGGGGGACTTGGATGCAGGTTTTTTGTACCATCAGAATTGATAAATGTAACCTGAAAAATTCAAACATTAGAAGCTTGGAGATTGAAGATGAAAATGAGAATAGATACACTCCAAAAAAGCAAAAACAATTAGTCAAAATATATACCTGGTAGTCTGGAAAACTTTGCTGAACATGGTTGGCATCAAGAAAAGTGTCCTTGAAATCTATAACTTCCAGAAGATCAGGCATATTCATCCACTGTGCGGCAGAAGGATTTCCATAACCCAAGAATATGGTATCAAACGCAAGCAGTCAAAAACTTACCTTGGCAGCTGTAAGTCTTGTAATTTCATTACCCATCCTGTCAACGAGTATGGGAAGGCATGCTGGTAATTCTCTTTCAAGACCATCACCAAAAGTAGAGACCACCAAACTCATGCAAGATATGGCGCATTCTTTTACCTCTTGGGAGAACACAAATTTGCATGATAAATGAGAGTGCACTGCAAGCACACAAGAGAGGGAGTGAGAAAAGAGAATTTTGCCAAACCTGATCCTGATCTTGATTGGCCGAACGTCCCAGTATTGCATTATAGATTGGACCAATGTATGGCTCAAAATCAACTGCGGTTTTCTGCACCACAAAATAACAAAAATAAAAAAATAAAAAAGATAACAGGGTACTTCATGTCTGCAAGGCATGGAATACAATATGACCTCGAGATTTGGACGAAGGACACGGACTAGCTCTCCACACACCCGCAAAGCCTCAGCAGTGACTTTATAATATCTATCTCTGATAGCAGACAGTATAGGTGCAGAAAGTGCCTGGAAATTTGATTTACAATCAGTAGCCACTCCTATAGTCTCCAAATTCTACTCAACATTGATAGACTACAATACCTTGATGTATGGATGAAACACAGATGGCGAATGTGAAGCCATAACAAGCCTTGTTAATACAAGTGCTTCAATCTTCAGGTTGGAGGTAGAAGACTTGTCCTGTCAAATCGACTATAAGTTCAAAAATGTTTCACAAGAAGTTTTTTAGGGGCTGAAAGTTTTTGTCCAAAAAAATAGGGAGTGAAAGTCACAGCTAACATTCAAAGCCTTCTCAATCCCAAGAACAAGTGATCCAAAATGATCAGCAAGACAGTCTGGTAATACAACCACAAGCTCCTTCAGTACTGAAAATGCCCAACCTGAAAAATGTTAGGAATATAATCAGACTTACAGTTCTAGAACCATGAATTGCAGGAAAACTGAAGGACTGACCTTTGTCTTGATTGATTTTTCACGTAACTGCCTGTTGATAGACTTGACAACTTTTGGGACCTCTTGCTTCAGCAACCAGCGAGGGCTGCAAAGCAAAACAGAATGGTGCATGGGGACAGGAGACACTGAGACAGAACATGCAATCTAAATGCAGAATTTTTCTGCTAAGCATAACAACAAAAACAAGATATACATTCATATCTAGTGCCCAGTATGAGACCAGATTACCACGTTATAATAATGGCACCAGTTTTTCTAACTGCAGTTCGATGAACCTCACCTGGACTCATCGATGTCGCCTTGTCCTTTCGTAACATTACCAGTTTGGCGTAACAGCTCAATGAAGGTGTTAAATATATCCATCTAGAATCGAATAGAAGCTTCATAAGATTTAGAAAATAAGAAGTTTTACATACGAATTTATCATGTATTTACCTTTACATTCTCTTCTCTTTCCCGAAATCGTTCAATTAACTTTGGACAAGCCTGCACAAACGAAACATATTAGTCAAAAGAATCAGAAGGCATTTTCCTCACAAATTATTGAAGGAAAATTATTAGGCTCATTTTTGGTGCATTTATTAGTAATCTGCCAGTTCACCTTACTGCCATCATCTGTAAAATTGACTACATGGCTTCCATTCAATATAGCGTCATCGCCAACTGCTCGAGCAAGGATCTGTTGCAGCGTCATGCGACTAATGACCCTTGTGACCGGGAGCCCCCGCTCAGCTGCAGGAGTAAATGTACGTATCAAACTTGATGTACCTGAATCCAACTTGGCACTGTCAAATGGCTACCTCCATCGAAGGGATATACCTATCTTGAAGCTAAGCAGAAAAGATACACGGTGTGGGAATTTGGAAACAGAAGCTGTAAAATAAGGACCAAAGAAATTAGAGACTTGCATGAGCAGGCTAGTATTGCCTCCAACTTATCAAGATTTTCAAGCTCAGAGATCCTTGCGTGCTTAGTATTGTCTCAAATAACAAACAAGCTCAACTGTTGTAAATTTGGTCTCGATCCTGGTCTTGAAGGAACCCCACTTTAAGAAGAGAATCAGAGTAGCCAATTCCAACATCTTCTGCTTGTCGAGCTTGGTTTGTCGGGACAAAGCCATGAGCTATCCATTGAGAAATCAAATGACACCTGTTGATTACATAGCCTCTTGGAAATATAGAGAAGTGTAGAAAACAAGGCTTTAGATGATCTGGTAAATGAACAAAACTCAACCACAAGCATGCAAATACTCTATGTTCGTCATCCTGAACATCTAATAAATTACTATTGCATATGGACTGCCATTCTTCAATTCCTTTCATTCCATGGAGGACGCCTGCAATAACTTTAATTGCAAGGGGCACACCACCACATTTCTCCACAATCTCTGTCCCGGACCGTAGGAATTCAGGGTCCAGATCTTTCATGGCAATTCATTCAAGTGTGTGTGTGAGCAAACAGATAAGCGTGGTGACTGGTGAGGGTGGGGGCACGCCGCAAGGATTCGCAAGCGGAGGCCAGTGCGGTGCTCACCGAGAAGAATATCTCCTCCGCCTTCTCGACGACGCGCTGGTACTGGTACTCTCCCCCGTACACCTCCGCAGCGGCGGAGCGAGATCTCGCGAGGCCCTAGATCGCCGCCTTGAGCTTGTACAGCGGGCCCTTCCTGCGCTTCTGCGCGTTGGCCTCAGCCGGGTCACCGTCGCCGTCGCCGGCCTCCTGCTTGAACGCGCGGCACTGCAGCAAGGACGGCCGGTGAGCGGGCGAGGAGGAAGAGGAGGTGGGCGGCCGATGATCTGGAGAGCGATGGCGCGGCGGCGGCGCGGCCTGCTCGTGAGAGAGAGAAGCGCTTGGGCGGGAATGAGACAGGTGAGAGAGAGCCGCGCGTGGGATTGGATTTAGGTTTTCAGGATTAAATTCGACGGTGTCTACATGTCCGACGAACTTAACTTAAGAACGTGGGTACCCACGTTCCTAACTCATTAAGTTCGACGGTTTTAGCTAGGGTCCACGAACTTAACTTAAGAACGTCGGTACCCACGTTCTTAACATAACCCATGAACTTAACTAATATAAGAACGTCGGTACCCACGTTCTTAACAAAACCCACGAACATTTATCAGTTTCTTGTAGTGGGAAGTCATCTTCGTCTGTGCCATTGTACACCAAGGCCCCCTTCGGGTATTTCAGTTCCTGGGCATAGTGTTTGGCTTCTGCTATTTCTTCTTTAGATAGCCTTTTTCCCGAAGCATGTCAAATAATAAAGTCAAGATCTTCGGGCGGTGCTTCGGGAGCAGGAGATTTAGCTTTTTTGGCCACATCCTTCTCTAGAGCCATGCTAGTATCTGGAAATTCTTGCTCAGCTCTTTGCTCAGCTGCGGCAGGCTCTGCCTCCGCGGGCACTGAGGGCCCAGATTCGGTTTCAGCACGAGCCGTAATAATTTCAGCAACCTTCTTCAAAGGGGTAGGAGTTAAAGCCCTTGTTGTCTCCATGACAGCGTCCAGCACTCTTGCCATTCTCCTCCTCTTGTGAGTTATTATAGGAGTTTTTGCCACCTTCGGCAATTCTACCTCCGGCGGTCCTGCCTTTTCCTCTCGGTCTGGCTTCTCGGCCGTCTTTTCTTCAGATTCGGCAGTTTGTATCGGCACTTCGACTGATCCGGTTGTAGAAACCTTCGGTACTGCAGCCGATTCTTTGGTGCTCCGACCGGCAGGAGCATCTTGTTCTACTTCGACAGTGGAAGATGTTCCTTCACCAAATTTCGGCACTGTGGTCGTTTCAATGTATCTTGGCCGGTGGGTCAAAACCTTGATCTTCTTGCCCTTCGGCACAACAGAGATGGCCGAGGTGGCAATTTTCCTTTTCTTCCCCTGTTGTTGCAAGGGGTAAATGTAGTCTGGATACATGAAGCCGATAACGTCAAAAACTCTGTTCAACCTTTTCTTGCCTCGCCCTCTGAAGGCTAAGGTCAAGGTAACATCTTCGGCTTTTGTGTACGCTCCAAGTAACTCATCGCTAGTCGCCTCAACACATTTCAGCCAGTCATCATTTGGTTCGTCACACTGGTATCTGTATCTGAAGGTGTATTTCAAGTAAACCAAACCACCTTGACTGGACCCAGCAGCAGTCTCCTTTGGCATTTCCCAAATATCTACAAGTGGCCATACCCTGTAGGCTATGTGCTCCTGAACCAGATCTCTTGTGCCAATGAAGGCACAAACATTATTGAAAGCCTTCTGGCATGCTTCGGTATCATTCCCAAGCGTAGTAGCCGGCCTTCGGAGGCCGAAGTGAGACCATATATGGCGTTGGATAATCCCTTTATGTCCTCCCTTTCAATCAGATTATTCTTAACATAAAACCATTCCTCCATCCAGGCCCCGGGCCACCTTTTCCGAAAAGTTGGAACTCGGTAGCTTACATCAGAACGAGGAATGAAGCCATAACAACCAAAGTTGTTGTGATACTGCTCTTTTCCAGTGGCCTTCATCTCTTACAGTAGTTCGTGCATGTTGCAGAAGCACTTCACGCTCGGTTCCAGCCCTTGGCTTCTCACAGCCCAAACAAAAATACCCATTCTGATTATAGCTTCGGGAGTAATTTGATGAAGAAAGATCTCAAATGTCCTCAAAACTTCAACCAAAAATTTGCTCAATGGGAACCGAAGACCCGCCTTCATAAAGCTTCTGTAAACAACAACCTCATTTTCTTCGGGTGCAGGGGTGGCGCTGTCCCCTCCAACTCTCACGATAGACATATCATGAAAATACCTTCCCTTCATGGCATCAATCTGACTCAGTTTTATGGATGACTTTCTGAAGATAGTATGACTTGGCCGCCAGGGCCGATCTTCGGCATCTTCATTCCCCTTTCCACATCATAGTCATCACTATCGTTAGAATCTTCAAATAAATCAGCTAGTATTTCGTTTGTAATCTTCTCTGTGTTTGTTTTTTCCATAGCTTCATAAAACCCAGCTAGGGCGAGGTCCATAACCTTCTTCTCCTCAGACATCTTCTCTTCAGACATTTAACGAGCACTTGTGCAAATGACGAAGCACACAAATCAAGCAAGATCTGACAGCTAGAAATTTCAAGCTTGGAACAATAGCACAAGCAACTAAAAAGCATAACAAATGCTATCACTGCAGGTTTCTATTTATATGCCTAGCGCATCACAACGTGGTGGGACCCATTTGTCATTGACTTTCGCTATTCTAGCGAAGGGAAGGTGTTTTTCAGACCTTCGGCTAAAGGCCTTCGTTCATGTCACAGTCTGAATTTGTTAGAGGCAAAAAACAAATTAATACTGTGAGGGGCTACTTTTGGGGGCCTTCCTCTTCCGAAGGTCCTCAAAAACATAACTAACATGTTTCCCAGTATAATAAACTGTTTCAGGAAGCTTCAGCTGTAAGATGAAGGTATGCATGGTATGAAGGTGTAGCCTGAACAAAGGACAAGCTAGCTCCGAAGCTGTGGCTGAAGGAGCTTCGGCTCAGCACGATTGACGATGGCAAAAGGAGAAACCGACTTAAAGGGGAAAAGACTGCTTAGTCCTCGACAACTTGCCTTAGGGTCAACAGTAAATGTCAAGGACATGAATGTAATTTCATCCAGGCTGTGTCCTGTGCCTATAAATAGATGAACAGTAACACCGTACTGTTCACGCTGACTTGTAATCATTCGCACGTCACTCTCGTATTTTTACCTTCTGTCAAGCCGAAGGTACAAATGTAATTTAAATATCATTGATGTTTGTTCATGATTATATAACGATAGTGTGAATATTCTAATGATCCAAAATGATTATTCATACCCTTTTTCTATGTTTTATATGTCCTCGTTTATATATCTATACTTTGAGATGATGAAGGTACGTCCTTCATGAACTTCATCCAAAGATCATTATATCCTAAAGGAAATAATGCTACAAGGGACGAAGGTCTCTAATCATAAACATTTGTGTTGCCTTGTTCTTGATGTATAGCCTTTGAGAAAAAGTGGCCAACAGCCATCCCTTCATGGGTCGGGCAAAAGCTACTGTTGGAATGGGCCAATCTAAGAAGGCGACAGATTCGAGCCCAGGCACTCTATCCAATCACGCGCTATCCAAAGAAACAGTCCGACTTTCCCACGCATGGTGCCCTCAAATGTCAGGGCGGGTTAGGGATGAGTCGGCGAGATTTTCGGGAGATCAGTTCAGTCGGTTCACTATTATTTAGGAGACATGTTATCCTCATGTATGTATGGAGTGCCCCACGGTCGTGTATATAAGTCTCTGGGGGAGCCCCATCATTTTGATTGACCATCTACTTGTCTCATTAGTTTTTCTCCATTCAGGAGACACCACTTGTAACCCACCTCATACAGATGCACCCCAGGAAGTAGGGTATTACGCCTTTCCATGCAGCCCGAACCTGAAGAAAATTGTCTGTCCCTCTCTCATGCGTCCATCACGAACCATTGAGTTACAATCAACGACACCGTCCTACCCAAAAGCACTGCAAGGGTAACCCTGGGTGTGCGGTCGGACTCTAAACATCGACAGCTGGCGCGCAAGGTAGGGGGTGTGTCCTTGATCAGAGCTAGCTCAATGGCCATCACCTCCAAGTGCAAGATCACCCTTTGCCCCAGGACCATGTTATGCTTTGGAACCATCTCGTCCATAGTGGATGAAAAGGGAACTCTACATCGTGTAGCAGATCCGCTGGAGAAGAAGCTTTCCTTTGAAATCCCAAGGGGAGCTAGAGCGGAACAACGGGTGGCACCACCACTCGCATCTCGAGGGAAGATGACCTCTTATAAACCAAAGGTCGGGAGCTCGCCTACCCGAAAAACTCTATTGTCAACCTCATCCACAAAGGAGTGGACATGGATCACTCGAAAAAAGGAAGCAAACGCCCCGAGTCAGGGGATGAGAACACGCCGAGCCATCTTTTCGACGCCTTCGCCCTCAAAGGAGGACGGAAAGAAGAGTGCCATCGCACCGGCTCCTTTCTACCCTGATGTCCTCTTCATCGGGGGGAGATTGGAGTCATCACCCATCTCCGACGATGAGCCTACCATGCAAGGGGGAAGAACCTCCCCAGCGTGAAGCACGGCGATGGAGGAACAGACGCCGGAACGTGCGGCGACATCACGAGGCTGGGGAACAGGATCCAGCGCAGCCCGTGTCCCGTGATGAAGCCTCAGAAGTAGGAGAAACTCCTAACAAGCGAGTACACTGAGAAAGGCGAAACTCTCACTGCCGTGATCGCTAACAAGCTTAGGACCGAGAACGAGAGCAAGCCGAGCAAGGTGCAAGGCTGCACCAGGAGAATCCTCTCTTTGCTCGGAACCTATACCTGGACTTTGCTTGTGCAATGAACACGCCGAGTGAAGTTGGAGAGGTACTTGCCCAAATAGCTGACGGCCTCCCGCGAACTCCAGACGCGGAAGGGCGGCTGCTTACCCAAGCAGCTAATCACCTTCTACCCATCGCTCATCCTTCGAACGACTTACGCCACGCCATCAACAGCCGGCGAGACACGCCGAGCTCCATCAACGCTTTGCGTGACCGACGGCACGAAAATGAGATAAGGCACCGGGAGGAGTATGACTAGGATCACGACGTCCCGGCACGAAGTCGCACCACCCGTGCTGAGTCGGCTATAGCCTCAACTAGTGGCCTGTTCTGGGGACGGTCAAGACGACACACTACCAGCTCCCCTCCTTAGGACCGACCTCATGAACGTCGAAAGGAAGACACGTGGGGAGTCTCCACCTTACTCCACGTCTCCGAGCCATCCAGTGGCCCCCCAACTTCAATGTCTCCAATGTTGAAAAGTACGAGCCCAACCAAGACCCGGGTGGCTGGTTAGCCATCTACACGACTGCTGCCCGGGCCGTTGGGGCAACAGAGGATGTGATGATGGTGTACTTGCCCATTGTCCTAGTGCAAGATGCGCTGAAGTGGCTTCGACATCTACCTCGACACTGCATCGATGATTGGAACGACTTCAGTCGGCGCTTCATCGCCAACTTCTAGTCCCTCTCTGACAAGCCGGCGCAGCCATGGGACCTCAAATCCATCAAGCGCCGAAGCGATGAAACCCTCTAGTCGTACCTCAAGAGGTTTCAGACCATGAGGAATCGCATCCTTAAAGTCGCTGAGGTAGCGGTGATTGAAGACTTCTACCGGGGATCCGATGACTCGGAATTCGTCCGAGCCATACTCTAGAAAGTACCCACCACTTCCGAGCAATTATTCCAGGAGGCCGACCTCTACATCACCACGGATTAATGGGCCCAGGACCTCATCGGAGGCACGAAACCAGCGCCACCCACGCCATGGCGCGACGCAAACCAGCAGCCTGATAGGCACAGGGAGGTGCGAGGAGGTCCACACCGTCGGGCCACCCGTCGCTCAAGCCCGCGGTGCACCCCGCGAAGGGTTATGGACACTAGATGAAATCCTCGACGCCCAGTGCCTGTATCACAAGGACATGCGCCACACCCTACGGAACTACAGGGACTTCAAGCACTCCATCGGGCATGGCCAACCATTCCAGCCTCTACCGCCTCCCCCACCGTGAGGAGAGCCTGGCGAGCCTAGGTAGCCTCAGAAGCAGGAAGGGGAGGGGGTGGAGCTTTTCCACATGTTGATAGGGAGGTCAACGTCATTGTAGGAAACGGGTGATGCCAAAGAGGGGGGGGTGAATTAGGACTTCTAAAACTTTTACTAATAAATCCTTAGAGCAAAACCTATGCAAATAATCAAAACTAGAATGTGCAAACTAGGTTTTGTCTAAGTGTTGCTATCTCTACCGCCAAGGCTAAGTTTCAATCTACACTAAATAAGTATGACTACAAGATTGAAACTTAAATGCTTAATATAGATGCGGAATGTAAAGAGCTAAGTAGAGAAGCAAACTCTCGTGGATGACGCCGGTATTTTTACCGAGGTATCCGGAACCACGCAAGGTCCCGACTAATCCTCGTTGGTGCCCCTACGCAAAGGGAAGCCCACGCGAGGGCCAAGCACCACGGTCGAGTAACTCCGTAGAGAGCCACGGGCCTTCTCCACGCGCAAGTGGTGCTCCGCTTCCGGCTCCTCTCGGACGCTCCCTGCCGTCTCCACTATCGAGCTTCCGGCCGAAACGCCACGGGCCTCGTTCCCTCCGGTACACGGTGGCTGCCGTGACACAAACGCGGTTGTCACGGTCTCGCAAGACTCTCGCCCCACTCGGTACAATTACAACGACTCACGCAAGAGCCGAGGGGTTGTGTGGTTTTACAAAACTCACTCAACTAACTAGGGTTCACCTAGAGCAAGCGCTAACGCGGTCTAACTAACCTAAGCACTTCGCAAAGCACCTAGGCTAATCACCGAGTGATTCTATTAAGCACTTGGGTGTTTGAGCTCTTGGAAATATGCACTATGTGTCTTGGTATGTTGCTTGGGCTTCCACACCTGAGAATGGCCGGTTGGGGTCACTACAGGAAACGCATAAATTTTCGTGGGCCGGGCTATTTTCGTCGGTCGGCCCACGAAAATACAACGTTATTTTCGTCGGCCCTAGTGACCCACGAAAATATGGCCTATTTTCGTGGGCCAGGCTATATTTTCGTCGGCAGGCCGACGAAAATACGAAAGTTATTTTCGTCGGTCTCCACATCGACGAAAATGCTGTCTATTTTCGTCGGTCCCAGCCCGGCCGACGAAAATAAGTCCTTTATTTTCGTCGGCCGCAGTGAGGCCGACGAAAATAGATGCCGTTAATCTTGAATCCCAGCCTCACCGCACCTTCTCTCTCGATCGTCTAATCTCTCGCCGCCGCACTCTGCCTCACGCGCCCGTCCACCGCGCCGCGCGCCCGCCTCGCGCCCTCGCCGCTGCGCCCCCGCCGCGCCGCCACCGCGCCGCGCCCTCGCCGCTGCGCGCCCGCCGCGCACCCTCCCCTCCACCGCGCCGCGCGCCCGCCTCGCGCCCTCGCCGCTGCGCCCCCGCCGCGCCGCCACCGCGCCGCGCCCTCACCGCTGCGCGCCCGCCGCGCGCCCTCCCCTCCACCGGCGATCGGGCGGCCCATCAGCGCTGGTACTACTAGCTCGGGGCTTGTGGCGTGTCAGCGTGTGCGGTTTGGCGAGTGACGACAGAAAAGGCTGCTGTCTTCGCTCTTGCTTTGCTTCAACCTTCAGGTTCAAACTCCTCTGCTGTTACCTCTGCTTGCTCGTGTTAGCGCCGCTTCGGGTGCAGGGTGCCTTGACCTTGCCATGTGACGGTGGTTTGCGTGTAACCTGCAAGAACTCGTACTGGTCCACAATCCCCGTAGGTTCTTCGTACAGCACATTCAGCCGCATCAATCATGCCTCACTTGTGTGGAGGTCGTTGTGGGGGGAATTTCCTGTTTTGGTTTTTTGAGACCATGTCGTCAACCATGAGGTCTTAGGATGAGCACGATGCTCACGAAGTGGTGGTGGTTAGTACGCGGATTTATCGATCCGCTATCTAAAAACAACAGCTGATCTACAAGCTTCTGACCACCTAATTTTCTGATTTTTTTAAGATTCTTGCGCGGGGGGTGGGTTTGGTTGGTTCAACGTGTGGGTCAAACTCCCTGTGTCGGGGTTGGAAAAATCTTGTGTTGACTGTTCGGACCAGTCCTCGGCATGTACTCCTGCCTGCAGGACAACAGGAGTTTGTACGGAACTTCCCTCACCAATGACGCAGAGTCGTTGTAGCTTTTCTCTTGTGAGCCTTTCAGGTTTTACTCTGGCCCACCTGCGTCTGCGTTGCGTTGCGTTCCCTCTCTGCCATGCCACCAGGAATTTAGTTGGTCGCGCTTGTGTCTGTCGATGCTCGGTGTGTTACTGTGGTCCTGTTTGGATGCAAATTTAGTGGGGATTGATAATTGTTCTACATCCGGCTTTCACAGGTAGCTAGTGTTTTCTGATTAGGCTAACTAGTTACATGCTCTATCATGGCTTTTCGGAATTAGTGTGGATGAAAATATTGTTTAGCACATACTGGTCAGCATATTGTTTATTATGTAGCTATCGTGTAGTTTTCTGTGTTGGCAACCATCATGTTGTTGTTTATTTGCAGGTTTTAGAAACATCACTTTATAGGGGAGGTGCTGCCGAATTTTTTATTGACAATAATATTTTTTGTACATAGGTGTTCTTCCGACTTGATCTTCTCCACCGTTAGCTAGACTCGTACATTATTCTCAAGTATACATTGTTTTCGTAATTTCTCAGGTATACATTATTCTCAGTTTTAATCGTTAACCGTAGCGAACCGTATGTGTCACCCGTTCGGGAACGGCGAACGTCACACTGGCTTGTGAGGTTTGCCGTTCCGGAATTGTCCACGTATTTTGGACAGCCTGAGAGTGTAGGCCGATGCTTGTGATTTGTGACATGTGCCTTACGATTGACGGGGAATTTCGGTTGTGTAACCCAGTTGTTCTCCAACACACCGTGTTCAGGCGTGTGCTTGGAGAGCAGCGGGGTTATGCTGCCGAAATTTCACGGCAATCGTAGGCTACACGTCACAAATCACAAGCATCGGCCTACACTCTTGGGTGGGTTTAGGGCCTTTACCTAATAGGGAGTTCACCTAAGCCACGGACGATCGTTGATGTTATTTGTCTTTTGTTTAATTAGCCTTTGAAATGGACGGTGATCGGAGGGTGATGTATGACGGGTGGAGAAAGGATGGGGCACATTCGAATGAATGGATGGTTGTAACAAAGGCTTTTCTTGAGCATGCTTTCAAAGACGCAACTGGTCGTCTAGTGAAGTGTCCTTGCAATCGTTGCGAGAACAAGTGGCCTCAGAAGAAGGAAGAAATGGAGAAACACCTTTGCAAAAGTGGGTTTATGCCGAACTACCTTGTATGGTACTGGCATGGAGAGTCTATTAGACACGTTGACGCAGAGGTGGAACTTGATGATGATCATGATAGGATGGACGACATGTTGCATGATCTTGGTAGGGAGGTTGAAATGAACGCTGAGGAGCCGGGGCAGCTTCCACGCGATGCTCAGGAATTCTTCTGGCTACTCGCCGCGGGGGAAGAGAGACTGCACGAGCACACTCAGATGTCAGTTCTTGGGACTCTCACAAGACTAATGGCGATAAAGTCGAAGCACAACATTTCAAACAGTGCTTACAACGACATCGTCCAACTAATGGGCGAGGTTCTCCCGGAGAATCATAAGTTGCCAAAGAATATGTACTTCGCAAAGAAGATGTTGGCTGGTCTTGGGATGACATATGAGAAGATCGACGTGTGTCCCAACAGTTGCATGCTATTCTTTGAGGAGGATGACAAGCTGAACCGTTGTAAGCATTGTAAGAGACCGATGCTCGAGTTGAAAGTAAGCGATAAAGGGCATGAGAGTAGGCCGCGAGCTGATTACTGCCTCAAGCCAGATGAAAGGAAAGAAATATTTAAGTGGTTGAAGAATCTGAAATTTCCAGATCGATATGCGGCAAATCTGAAACGGGCAGTCAATCTGAAGACCGGTAAATTGATCGGTTTGAAAAGCCATGACTACCATATTATTATGGAGAGGCTGATGCCCGTGATGTTTCGAGGCTATTTTAAGGATGAGCTTTGGAGCATATTTGCAGAGCTGAGTTACTTCTATAGGGAAGTATGCGCAAAGACGGTATCGAAGAGGTTGATGCAGAAATTTGAGAAAGAAATTCCAATTCTTATTTGTAAATTTGAAAAGGTTTTCCCGCCAGGATTCTTCAATGTGATGCAACATCTAATTGTGCATTTGCCTTGGGAAGCTTTGGTAGGCGGACCAGTGCAATTCAGGTGGATGTATCCTATAGAAAGGGCGTTGAAAAAGCTCAGGGCGTCTGTTCGCAACAAGGCTAGAGTCGAAGGGTGTATTGCGGAGGCTTTTGCCCTTAAGGAGATATCTCAATTCTCAACCAGGTATTTCGCTCGAGCCAACAATGTGTTTGCTCCTTCAGTGCGACTTCATGTCGAAAATGAATCGCCCCAAAGCACCCTTCAAATTTTTGCGAATCCGGGTAAAGCAGTTGGAAAAGGGAGTGTACGTCACATTGAAGGATCAGATTTGAACACGCTAATGCTATATATGTATAGCAATATTGACAGCACACAGGAGGCGTTCGAGTAAGTTTTCCTCATAGTTACTTCCATTTTCTCATCTCATAATTTCTATAGTGTGTAATCTCCATGTTTCTAATATGTCCAGCATGTTTGATGAAGAATGTTGGAAATCTACTAGTAAACCTACGGCCATCCAATTAGAAAATCTTCGACGTGATGGGTTGAAAGGAGGACCAAACTTCGTGCAGTGGTTTCGTAATTATGTTAGTAATTGTCGTTCTCTCATTGTCCATACTTAATCTTTGAATTTTGGACTTCGAAGATATAATGCATATACTAATTCCTTGTATAGGTTTCCAAAAACTCTGTGCACCCGGACTTGCAGCAAATGGCACATACCTCTGTGTCCGTCCGGAACTATACTCGCTATGATGTAAATGGATATCGCTTCCGAACCGCGAAATTGGAGAAGAGTCGACCATTGGCAGCCACCACCAATAGTGGTGTGTTGGCAAGTTCATATGTTGACGATGACAAAGTAGTGGACTATTACGGTGTTCTTCAAAACATTGTAGAGTTGATTTTCGATGGCCCCAAGGAACTTAAAGTCATGTTTTTCGAGTGCGACTGGTTTGATGCTCATAGTGGGACTCGTGTCGACAAGTATGGTAATGTCGAGGTGAAGCATAGCTCTAGGATTCCGAGCAGTATGAGCGATGTTGTCCTTGCAAATCAGGCAAAACAAGTGTACTACCTGCCATATCCTCACCCAAGCCTTAGGGCTTGGTGGGTTGCAATCAAAGTCAACCCACAAGTCGTCGCTCTAGAGAGTGCTGACTACGTGAATACGAGCAGGGACAACGATGACGCTGTTTTTCAACCAGAAGCGGTGTCGAATCAAGACATAGCTCACCGATTCCATGTGACCAATGGAGAAGGCCTTGAAAATCTCTGTTACAATTCAAGCGACTTAATTGAAGAACCTAGGTCAAAGCGCAAACGACCTGTCATCGTTAGAAGATCAGTAAGGATCCAACGAAATCAAGAGCGTATGAATAAACAACGAGCCGAAGAAGCATCATCGGATGCAGATGACTTTTGATTAGTATGTTTCTTTTATTTAATCAATTAAGCTATGTATTCCAATTTTCACATTATTAATTTTCATATTATTTGTTTCATATACTGTGGTTTGACATTAATTTATCTACAGTTGAACATGTTCAAGCATAGGAGATCGAGGAGGAGTGGGGGCAGCGCGGCCAGCGAGGACAGCTCGGGCAGTGGGCTTTTTCAGGGCACCTCACAGAGCCGACAGAGGCAGCAGCAACTTCTCGACTGTCTAGATGAAGTGCATGGTGAGGAGGGTGAGCAGGAGGCTCCTCAGCAGGATGCTCATGTGCAGGGTGAGGAGGGTGAGCAAGATGAGGAGGGTGAGCAGGATGAGGAGGTTGACCCTATGGGGGCAGGCAGCGCGGGCGATGCGTCAGATGGTTCTACATCCTTCAGGTATTATTATGCATATTAGTTTAATTGATATTAGTTTTAAATCATTTCATCATATTTAATTTACTTGTATACTTAGGTATAAGAAGAGCAATGCGCTTGGTCCGAGGCCTGCTGAGAGGAGGCTCATCCGGCCGCATGGAGAATGGTGGGGCTTATTTCTGTTGTGTTAATTTTTTAATATGAACGTGATTGCACTGGTTTACTTGTTTTATTAATGTTTGTAGGTCATGGGAAGACTTGACTTGGGACGGTACAGGCAGACGTCCCAAGGTGAACGCGGTGTTGGGTAGCCTCTGTCGCTTCTACTACCCTGGCATGGTGGAGCTCAATGGCGAGAGGTTCGCGGCTATGCAGTGGGCCGACTGGGGTCTGAAGGACTATGTCCAGCCAGGGGAAAGCAGTAGCGGAGGGGGAAGTTCAGAACAAAAACTAAGGACTTGTCAGGTGGCTGTGTGGGACGAGTTCTGGGTGAGTTTACTTTCGTATATAAGCAATTCACTGCATTATTGCTTCTCCTAATCTTACTTTAACTTAACTTCTCCATTGATATGTAGGGGAGGTTCCAATTGCCGGATGACATCGAGGCGGATCAGGCTCAGTGGGCACGTGTGAAGAGACACTTTCGGAAGTGCGCTGATAAGGTCATCAAGGATGCCATGTACAATGCTCGCATCGCGGCCGTCAACTACTACTACAAGAAGATAAAGGGGCAGAAAATGAGCAAAGCATTAGGGGCCAATGAGATCTACCTCACAGAGGAGCAGTACTTGGAGAGCGTTGTGGATTGGCTGGCGAAGGACATGGAAGCCTGGAGGTGGTTGGCTAAGAGATGGGCGTCGCCTGAGTGGATTGCAGAGTCCAACAAGCACCGTGCCAACCGTGGCACTGAAGGACCGGGGCATAGGTACGGCGCCGATGGACACCTTGGTACCGCACGCCGCATGGTAAGTGTATAAATCAAACTTGTATGTTACATCTATTACAATTCTATGGTTTAACTCTTCTTTTTCATGCAGGAAGCTGAAAGTGGAGTTGCTCCATGTTTTATGGAGGTTTACATCCGTGGTCACCGTGGGCCTGATCCAGCGAACCCTGATGAGCTATGCAGCGAGGCGGCAAGGGAGAAAATGGTAAACAAGTTTGTATTTACGAATTAAATTGCATGATTTGTGTCTAACTCCAACTCTAACTTTCTTTGCAGAATGCATATGGGGAGGAAATGACTCAACGCCATGGGCCTGATTTCGACTGGATGCATTCAGACTTAGATGCCTCGGCGTTGTACCACAGTGGTGGGGGTAGAAAGCATGGCAGGTGAGGTGGTTGTCTTTGATTCGACAATTTCATTAACAAGAATGTGTCCACTTAATGGCTCAACTATGTGTATCATGCAGGTTTGCCTTTGGCACCGGCGTTGTGGAGTACAACAGGACCATAGGTCAAGGGAAGACATCGTCTTCGGCAGGGAGTTCTCGCTCCAAGTCTGCTCGAGAGGCTCAGCTGGAGGAGGAGACTCGGGCAGCACAGGAGCAGGCTCGACTCGCACAGGAGCAGGCTCGAGCAGCGCAGGAGCAGGTCGGACAGCTGACGCAGTATATGACTTCTTATTTTCAGGTAATTCGTCTATCTCATCACGTGTCATTGAATTCAAAGTATAGTGTTGCGATTCTAACGTTTCATCCATTTGCAGGAAATGACTACTCGACTCGGCCCTGATATGAACTTGCCCGCTTTTCGCCCTCCCCAGGTAACACTATCTGAACACTTCAATTCCATAGCAACTCTTTTTTTATTATAAAAAATGGATCGCAGGCACAAGGATGGGGACAATGGCCAGGACAAGCTCCAGCGTCGCAGCCACAGTGGACCGGTGTTGGCTGGACGCAGGCACCTCCAGGCACTTGGACGCCTCCACCACCCCAAGGATCGCAGCCATTTCAAGCGTGGATGGCACCGCCACCGACGGGGTGGGTGCCACCACCTCAGGGGTGGCCAGCACAACAGTACCCGTGGATGCATGCACAGCATCCTTATCACCATGGATCACAGGTGACGTTCCATGTTTAGTTTTATGCAAATAGTGACCAAACATAGCCAGTATAGGTATAGGGATAGCAAAACACAACCTTATTTGAATGATTGATGAATTGCAGGGTTCAGCGTCACATGCTCAGGAGGGTGCTGTCAACGTCCACGACTTCCTCGTCCATGGTTCTGGAGGGAGTGGCCACCTTCCTGGTGGTGGAGGAGGGAGTGGCCAAAACTCCCACAGCCCGCAGGAGTGATTAGTGAGTAGTGAGTTTGTTTGAAACTATGGACTTATGGTATTGAAACTATGTATGGACTATGGACTTATGGACTATGGACTTATGGACTATGGACTATGGACTATTTATGTATATGTGAATGTGTTTTGTGATATGTATATGTCAATGTGTTTTGTGATATGTATATGTGAATGTGTTTTGTGAATTATGTATTTTGATTGTGAATCTGTATATATGTGAATTGTGATATTGTGTATTTTGCTGTGAATTATTAATAGGTGCAGAAAAATCTGTTTTGGGGGGAACCATCAATTTTCGTCGGCCTCGGTGGTGGCCGACGAAAATATCCTGGGAACATATTTTCGTCGGCCATCAGCGGGCCGACGAAAATATCGGGCATGTATTTTCGTCGGCCCCATCTGGCCGACGAAAATAGCCTGGGCGTATTTTCGTCGGCTTTCCCAAGGCCGACGAAAATAGTCAGTCGACCAATTATTTTCGTCGGCCTTGGGAAAGCCGACGAAAATAGGTATTTTTCGTCGGTACCGACGGAAATAGGTGCCTATTTTCGTCGAACTTATTTTCGGCGGCTATTTTCGTCGGTCTGCCGACGAAAATAGTCTATTTTCGTCGGTTTAGGCTTATTTTCGTGGGCTTTTGGCCCACGAAAATTTAGGTGTTTCCTGTAGTGGGTGGTATTTATAGCCTCCACACCCCAAACTAGCCGTTGGACAGAAAGCAGCAGCTTTCTGTCGTCGGGTGCACCGGACAGTCCGGTGCACCACCGGACATCTACTGTGCAGTGTCCGGTGCACGCCACGTCAGCCGACCGTTGGCGCCTGTAGCAGTCGACCGTTGGATCCGACCGTTGCCGTCTGCCCGTGGCACACCGGACAGTCCGGTGCACACCGGACAGTCCGGTGCTACAGCCAGAGAGTGCCTGTCTGTGGCCTCTCTGCGCAGACTGTCTGGTGTCTCACCGGACAGTCCGGTGCACACCGGACATCAGTGTCCGGTGCGCCACCAGGCGCTGGCTGACAGCCCGTTTCTTGGATTCCTTTGCTGATTTCTTCGGGCTTCTTTTGTTCTTGAGTATTGGACTCCTATGCATCTTTTTATGTCTTCTTTTGAGGTGTTGCATCCTCATTGCCTTGGTCCAATTCTCTTCGCATCCTGTGAACTATAATAGTAAACACTAGCAAACATATTAGTCCACAGGTTGTGTTAATCATCAAACACCAAAACTCAATTAGCCAAAAGGCCTGGGCTCCATTTTCCTTACAATCTCCCCCTTTTTGGTGCTTGATGACAACACAACCAAAGCAAGCAAATAATACAAGTATTTGAATTTAAAATATGCAGTCTACTTGCTAAGATGCATGATTGTCCCCACAATGTGATATTATGGACTTAAGCCTCCCCCTAACTCCATAATTCACATACTTCCTATTTTGGACCAAATAACCAAAACCACTGGAAAAACCATTTGTAGATATAAAATTTTAAATTGGTGGTGTTTGGTGATTGATATAGTTTTCATTGGTTTGGTCCCTAAACTTCTCCCCCTTTGGCATCAACCACCGAAAAGGAAGACATTAAAAGCATGTAGGAAGTAAATAACAGCTTGCCCTCAATAAGAATTGTATCAAATGATATCACTAGAAGGATATTAAAATAAACCATATGAATGATACCAGTTGAAAGGAACTCCCCCTAAATGAGTGTTCTCTTTAGAAAGAAGTTTCTCCCCCTTTTTAGAGATGAAGAAATACTCCCCCTGACAGAGATCCTCTACTTAGGAAAAAGCATGTGAAAATTAGAGGTGCAAGACATGATTTGAAAAGACTAACTTCCCTTATGCATAGGTAACAGAATATGAGTTAACTACTTATGCATTTTTGCAACATGGAAGCATATGATATGAAATATAGTCTAATCAAATTTTAGGAGAAGACATGTAAATGATACTGAATGTAGTCTCAAAAGATACCAATTGAAAGTCAATGGTGAGCTTGAGAGATCTTGGAGATTTTGCAGTGGAAGATTGTTGTCTTTCTCCGGGGACCTTATTTTCCTTACAATGAGACTATCACATAAAATAGACTTGAAAAGGTGTTAGTCTCAAAGTGTTAGATTATAGAGTAACTTCCCCCTAAAAGTGTGCATACAAGTTTTGAATACTTATAGGAGACATGCATTTTGATTTGATATCAAGAGGGGCAAATTATCTATAATCCTAACTTTGGCACATATAAGTTAAATGATACAACTTGTAGAAATCAAAATTTTCAATTGATGCATCATTTACTATGGTGTGATATAAAAGCTATGTGTCGTGCTTAAATAAACATTTTAAGCCATGTAGGTTTGCTTAAGTATATGAATTAAAAACAAGCAATCCTACCATATGATTTACCTAGTATGCATGATTTTAAACAAAAGTACATAACAAATGTAATACTAGGCAAGAAGAGGTAAACTAGATAAAAGGTAAATAGATACTCATATCTAAAAACGAAGAATACACTAAAACTAGTTACCTTAGTCATGGGTGGGAAATTTGGGTCCAGAATTTTCACTAATCCACTTGGCAATAAACTTGATCCAATATGATGTATCCCATGATATACATCCCAATTTTGCCAAGTCTCCAAATTTCCCGATGACCTTCGGTCCACTCACTTCCCTTTTGGGATCCAAACCTTCTTGGTGCTTTTCATGGTTGAAATTATCTCCTTTGGCACCCAGATGCGTTTGACCCCTTTTTCTTTGTTGGCTTGCTTGTTGGCCTTGATTGCTATCACCTTTCCATTCTTTTTCTTCTTGATCAAATATGGTGTAGCATCCTTTTTGTTCACCTTTTTGATGTAGGTGTTGGAGATTTTGCTTGATGGCTTTTGCTTGAGCTTTTGCCTTTGTTTATCCCCGGTCATCGCCTTGCATTGGAAAGACTTGTGGCCTTCCATGTGGCATAGCCTACAAATCACAGTTTCTCCCTCTACAGGCTTGTTCACTCCCGCAGTGGTGTTATCCTGTGGAGGTCGGATTTGTTTGTCTTTGCCTTTCTTGTCATACAAAGTCTTGCCAAGGCGAGCCACTTCTTGCTTTAATTGTTCATTTTCCTTTGCAACCTCATCCGAACATGTCTCTACAACAATATTCTCAACAACGACTTGGTTGCAGGGGTTAGAATCATCAATTAAATCAAAGCAGGAAGTAGAAGCATCTTTCTTAATTATTTCAGGTATTTCAACTAAGGATGCTGCTGGGGTGCTACCAATGTTTTCTAGCTTAGTAGTTAGCTCATTATTGTGTATGCTAAGAATTTCCATTTTCTCTAGCAAATTTTCAATAGCTTCTTGGGAGCTAGCTAACTTAGCCTTAAGTTTTTCATTCTTTTTAATAAGGTTGTCATCGGTTGCAGTGGATGGAGCACTAGATTCTAATAGCTCAATTTTAGTTGATAGCTCACTATTTAAGTTTGCAAAAGTTTCAAATTTTTCTAGCAAACCTTTGTAATCATTTTGAGAGCTAACCAACTTATTTTTCAAAGTTTTAAGTTGAGCTTTTTGCTTAGTGCAAACATCCTGGAAAAATTCTACGGCTTCCACAAGCTCATCTAGAGAGGGTTTTCCCTCACCTTCATCATCACTATTACTTTCATCACTAGAGGATGGAATGCTTTTGTTACCTCTTGCCATAAGGCATTTGTGTGATGACCGTGATGATCGTGACGAGGACCTGTGGCTGCGCGTCCTTGGAGGTTCATCTTCACTTGAAGAATCATCCCAAGTTCTAACACTTGTTAGTGCCTTGCCTTTGCTCTTCTCCTTTTTGGGTTTGGCCATATTTGGACAGTTGTCCCTGAAGAGGCCCTTCTCCCCACATGCGAAGCATCCTCTCTTCCTTTGCTTTTTCCTGTCAATGTTAAAGAGAAGATCCTCGACCTGCAGGGGCACACCCATTAGATTAATCTTGCGGATCATCCTCATTACCTTTCCGACGCGTCGGATTGTTTCTTCGTCCTCGGAGGATGATGTGCATGGTTGATTATCTTCATCATCATCACTCTCTTCTTCTTCTTCCTCTTCTTTGCTTGAGGAACTTGGAGTGGGAGCCTTCTTTTTGCCCTTCCTTTCATCACATGCAAAAGCATATGGTCTTGAGGAAGTTGGCTCCTCTCCCCGACTCATTTTTCGCGACATCTCAAAAGCCGCGATTTTCCCAATCACGATGGTCGGGGTCATGTTGTTCAAGTCCTCCATGTTGTGAAGGATGGTGATGATGCTCCCATATCTTTGTTGTGGTAGCAGGGAGATAATCTTCCTCACAATGTCCGCATCACCTAGCTTATTAACGCCAATCGAATTGAGCTCATTGATAATTAGATTCAAACGAGAATACATGTCTCTAACAAACTCATCATCTTTCATAGCAAAAGAATTATACTCATTTAAGACTAGGCAATGTTTTTGCTCACGGACATTGGATGTGCCTTCATGGAGCTCATGCAATTTTAGCCAAATCTCATTAGCAGTTTTCAGGGTAAATACTTGATTGAAAATATCCATGCTAAGAGATTCATACAAGCAATTTTTGGCTCTAGCATTTAAATGGATTTCTTTTTCCTCACTCGTGGTGGGTTTCTCGGGATTCTTGAGGGGTTTCATCCCGTCACGAGTGACTCTCCAAACACCTAGATCAACGGCCTCTAGGTAACAAGCCATTCTAGCACTATAATATGGGAAGTTAGTGCCGTCGAAGTGTGGTGGCCTATGGGTATCCATCCCTTCCTCTAAAAAGCGTCGGCTCTTTTAGCGGTGAAGCTAAAGCGTTTCAAATGAGCCAAACCGGGCTTTGATACCACTTGTAGGAAACGGGTGACGCCTAAGAGGGGGGGGGGGTGAATTAGGACTTCTAAAACTTTTACTAAACTAGGCCACAAATAAATCCCTAGAGCAAAACCTATGCAAATAATCAAAACTAGAATGTGCAAACTAGGTTTTGTCTAAGTGTTGCTATCTCTACCGCAAAGGCTAAGTTTCAATCTACACTAAATAAGTATGACTACAAGATTGAAACTTAAATGCTTAATATAGATGCGGAATGTAAAGAGCTAAGTAGAGAAGAAAACTCTCGTGGATGACGCCGGTATTTTTACCGAGGTATCCGGAACCACGCAAGGTCCCGACTAATCCTCGTTGGTGCCCCTACGCAAAGGGAAGCCCACGCGAGGGCCAAGCACCACGGTCGAGTAACTCCGTAGAGAGCCACGGGCCTTCTCCACGCGCAAGTGGTGCTCCGCTTCCGGCTCCTCTCGGACGCTCCCCGCCGCCTCCACTATCGAGCTTCCGGCCGAAACGCCGCGGGCCTCGTTCCCTCCGGTACACGGTGGCTGCCGTGACACAAACGCGGTTGTCACGGTCTCGCAAGACTCTCGCCCCACTCGGTACAATTACAACGACTCACGCAAGAGCCGAGGGGTTGTGTGGTTTTACAAAACTCACTCAACTAACCAGGGTTCACCTAGAGAAAGCGCTAACGCGGTCTAACTAACCTAAGCACTTCGCAAAGCACCTACGCTAATCACCAAGTGATTCTATTAAGCACTTGGGTGTTTGAGCTCTTGGAAATATGCACTATGTGTCTTGGTATGTTGCTTGGGCTCCCACACCTGAGAATGGCTGGTTGGGGTGGTATTTATAGCCTCCACACCCCCAAACTAGCGTTGGACAGAAAGCAGCAGCTTTCTGTCGTTGGGTGCACCGGACAGTCCGGTGCACCACCGGACATCTACTGTGCAGTGTCCGGTGCCCGCCACATCAGCCGACCGTTGGCGCCTGTAGCAGTCGACCGTTGGATCCGACCGTTGCCGTCTGCCCGTGGCACACCAGACAGTCCGGTGCACACCGGACAGTCCGGTGCTACAGCCAGAGAGCGCCTGTCTGTGGTCTCTCTGCGCAGACTGACTGGTGTCTCACCGGACAGTCCGGTGCACACCGGACATCAGTGTCCGGTGCGCCACCAGGCGCTGGCTGACAGCCCGTTTCTTGGATTCCTTTGCTGATTTCTTCGGGCTTCTTTTGTTCTTGAGTATTGGACTCCTATGCATCTTTTTATGTCTTCTTTTGAGGTGTTGCATCCTCATTGCCTTGGTCCAATTCTCTTCGCATCCTGTGAACTATAATCGTAAACACTAGCAAACATATTAGTCTACAGGTTGTGTTAATCATCAAACACCAAAACTCAATTAGCCAAAAGGCCTGGGGTCCATTTTCCTTACAGTCATCTTCGGAGGGCACGGAGCACAAGAGAACAAGAGGCAGCAAAAGCTCAACGACCGGTAGGTCCTTGTGGCTACCACCAGTGCCCCAGCTCCTTACCAGTGGTTGGAGCACGTGATAACCTTCAGCCAAGCTGATCAATGGCTCAACTTTGATCATCCCGATAAATACCCGCTCCTCGTTGATCCGATGATCCGAGAGAGCTGGGTGAAGAAAGTATTAGTGGACGGGGGAAGCAGCATCAACATCACCTTCCCCCGGACGCTCCAGGCTCTGGGGGTCGCACTCAAAGACCTCACTGAATCAGATACTCCTTTCTTTGGCATCGTGCCGACTGAAGGGGAGTATTCACTCGGGCACATCTACATGTCTGTCACCTTCAGGACCCCAGAGAACTACAGAACTAAGTTCCTGAGGTTCGAGGTGGCACACTTCGAATGCGGGTACAACACCATCATCAGGAGGCCAGGACTGGCGAAGTTCATGGCCATTCCACATTACCCGTACATGATACTATAGATGTCGGGACCTCAAGGAATCATCACTGTGCACGCTGACTTCCAAGGTGCCGCAGAGTGCTTCCGGGGAGCCATTCAAACAGCTCTCACTACTGGGCCCTGGATAGCTCTTCCCACGCAGGCGAACACCAGGCTGGAGGAGGAGGATCTCACAATACCCACTAATGAAGCTAAATTCATGACCTCTATACGGCCGATTGAAGAAACTAATAGGATTAATCTAGGATTCTCTAACGAATGCAAAACTACGATCATCAGCTCCAGCCTTGATGACAAATAGGAAAGCGCGCTCGTTTGGTTCCTGCAAGATAACCGAGACATATTCGCATGGCAACCTGTGGATATGCTGGGAGTCCCTAGAGAACTGGTCGAGCATAAATTGAAGGTGTATCCACAAGCAAGGCTGATTCGACAGAAGCTACGTCATTTCACGCCTGACAAAGGGAAGCTATTCGTGCCGAGTTAGCTTGCTTAGTGTTAGCAGGGTTCATTATGGAGGTACTGCACCCTGAGCGGCTAGCAAATCCTATTCTTGTACCAAAAAAGAATAAAGTTGATTAGCGCATGTGCGTCGACTATACTGATCTCAACAAGCATTATCCGAAGGATCCCTTCGGGCTCCCTAGAATAGATCAGGTAGTTGACTCAACCACTGGCTGCTCTATGCTCTCCTTCCTAGACTGCTACTTCAGATATCATCAGATCAGTTTGGCAAAAGAAGATGAGGAGAAGACTGCTTTCATCACACCATTTGGACCTTTCTGCTATACCTCCATGCCTTTCGGCCTCAAGAACGCAAGAGCGACTTACTAGAGAGCCATCCAATCATGCTTAGCCAATCACTGGGGCAAGCGGGTGGAAGCTTACATCGATGATGTGGTTATCAAGACAGAAAACTCAGAAAACTTCATCGAGGATTTGCAACTGGTCTTCAATAGCCTGAGGTGCTACCGGTGGAAGCTAAACCCAGAAAAGTGTGTCTTTGGAGTACCAGCCGGAAAGCTGCTTGAATTCATTGTCAGCCATCAAGGAATTGAAGTAAATCCAGAGAAGATTGAGGCCATCATGAGGATGGAAGCATCGCGGTCGCAGAAAAAGGTGCAAAGACTTACTGGATGCATGGCCGCTCTAAGCAGGTTCATATCAAGGCTAGGTGAGAAAGGAATGCCATTTTATAAATTAATCAAGAAGGTGGACAAGTTTCAGTGAACCATAAAGGCACAGGAGGCTATAGAGGCACTGAAGCAGTTCTTGACCACTCCGCTAGTACTCAAGCCACCACGCCGAGATACGCCCGGCCAGCCGATAGAGAGTCTGCTAGGGTTTCTCTCAAAGTGCCAACCCAAGAACCATCATTTTATGTGAACCAACTAAGCATGAGCATCAAAATAACTAAAGTAAGAAGAAATTCACCAAGCATATGCTTAAAAGTATCATGATCAAACAATTAAGACAATTAAGAAGGCAAGAATGTGTAACCCTAATAAAAAAAACCCTAAGTAAGCCCCATGAGCAAAATTCAAGAAAATAAGGAAAAGGGTATGAAAAATTTAAAATTATGACTTGAGCCAATTATGAAAATTAAAGTATATTTAATAAGCAACAAGAAAGGTTGAGAAAGCTTACCCAAAATAACTCAAATAAATCCTCAAATCAGCCCTTGAACTATGAACCCTTAGAGAAATTCAGATTTCTGAATTTCAGACCTCTTCTCAAGAATCATCTGCGTTCTCTGTTTTTCGAAACTCAAAGCCAGGAGATCCAAATATCAAAGTTGTGCCAAATTCCCTTGAACACATCCTGGAAAAGTTTGAACTCAAACCAAATTCATTTGACACGGTTTTGGCGCAGTTTGACCTCGGGACCAGACATTCTGACACTTGCACCTTGGTGACGCTACAACTCCCTGTCCCTAGCCTAAAACCGCGCGACGTCCATACACAAAAGACAAAGCTTGGTCAGGTGAACAAATCCTTCACAGCGATCTTGCCCAAATTCGCGACTCCCAATCGGCGCTTGAACAGGGGCAGAGGCAACAGGAACACGTGTTCGACCGTGGCTGACACCCCCGGTTCACGCCCGTTCGCGCACCGCGCCTCCCAGTGCACGCCCGCGCGCACTCGCCGGTCCACGACCGCCCGTGCACCGCGCCGTGCCTATAAAGCCTCCCCAGGCGCACCTCACTTCGCCCCGCACTCACCGTCACCGGCCAGCCGCTTTCCCTTAGCTCCGGCGAGCTCAATTCCGCCCGCCATTGCCGCCAGAGCTTCGGCCATCGTGGCCAGCCCACCCCAGCCATTCTCTGGGCAAGCCAGTTCTTTGGCTAGCTCCGCCAGTAGCCCGTGAAGCTTGCCAAGCCCTCGGACCCGGCCGGACTTCACCGGAGGCCCGAGATCGACCTCACCGGACTTCGGTCTTCCGCCGCCGCGCGTGGACCGAGCTATCCAGTGAGTCTCCGACCGATTCCTTGCACCCATATCTTCTCTGGCATCCCGTGAACCTCTCTGACCCATCCAATTGCACTATCTCGCCGTGATCAGGTCGGACTCCTCGCGGCCGACGAGCATCCCCGCCTGCGCGTGTGGACCGACCGACTCCGGCCCTCCCCGACGGCGACCCACACCTCGTTGTGATCCCCGAGACCTCCCCTACGTCCTCGACCACTTCACCGGAGCAATCTCGCCGCCGGTAAGCCCCTCCGCCGTTTCTTCCGCCGCGGTTACTGTTTGAGGTAGACGAAGGACCTCGGGTTAGGATCCTTAGAACCCGAGGGGTTTTCTGTAACGTCAGCGTCTCATGTGAATAGTAGCCTAAGGACTGATTCGCGAGGAAAACTTAAAAACCCGCCAGGGACCCCAGTGCAAAGTGGATTTCCATTAAACCATTTCTGTTAATCTTTTTAAAATGACCAGAGAACTTAGAAAATCCATAACTTGTTGAATTCTTCATAAAAAGTTGTCAAACCAATTTTGCTAGCTCCTGAATATCATGAACTATCATTTAAAAATGATAAACCCTATGCTTTCTGTTCTACATTTTAGAGTTTAAAATTAAAAACAGAAACCCACCAAACCTTGTTTAATTAAGAAAAAATAATTTTTCTCCTGTGCTGAACTTAAGAAAATTTGTAGATGTTTAAACCTCATTTAGACACTGTTTAAAAATAGTAGGAACCCCAGCATTAGAAATTATGATGTAGTTATTCATTTGAAGCTAATTTGTCCAAAACTTAGAGAAAATCAGAAAGGCATTAGAAATTAATGAACAATGATTAAGATTATTTTTCCTAGTTTACTTATGAAACAAAGAACCTAGGAAAAATACAGAAACCATTAATTTGGACCAGCTCTAAATTAAGATGATTTATTTAGCCTTATATAGACTGAAAATCAATTATTAGAATGGCAAAACTATAACCAAAATGATTAATAAAAATCCAGTGGACTTACAACCCCAGAGCCCCACTACAAAAATAAAGGCCACCTCAGTTCAACTTTTTAAGTAAGGAGAATAAATACAAAAGGATAATGAGGCATTTTGAAAATAAATCATAAACAACCCCTAATGGTGTAATAATGGGCAACCAAAAATTAGCTAAGTCCATTCTGAGATGAACTACCCGAGAAAAATGCAAACCCCTGAAAAAGAAGCAAATTCCTACCTATTGCTAAAGATTTATGAGAAAGGCCACTTAATTCAAATAATGCATACCACCCCTTTCCTTAAGCAAAATGATGCCAAACTTCAGAATGATTGCTCTTGCACAAAACAAAAACTAAGAAAAATAAGAACTCTGTTGTTTGATATTTTTCAAATATAGTGGTAGTAGAAAGCACCTATTTGGCTAGAAACTTGAGAAAGCCATAGAAAAATAACTAAAAGGTATTAATGGCTAGAAGTTTGCACCAAATCATGTTATAACACCTAAAAGCCAGCAAAAATAAGTTTTAGAGAATTACCCACTGTTAGATAACAACTGTAGTTCAAAGCACCCCTTCTGCCCTAGAATTTAATAATTTTGTCCAGGGAAAACTATTCACTTTCTGATCCCCAAATTTTGAGACAAAGAAGCATACACCAGTACCAAGCCACTGTAATTTTTGCAGGATTTTTGGAATTTTATAAAAGCAACTTGTAGTTCAAACCCACTCTAAAACATTAAAAAGAATAAAAGAAAAGGGAAGAAGAAGTAAACCTCACCCCAATAAGTCTAACTTGAGAACTTATCAATTCTCCCTAAGACTTAAAATGAATTCAGTGAAACCCCAAAAATAAACCTACCACTTGCCTTAGCTAAGTTTAACTTAATTTACCAAGTATACCACCCAAGGGTCTTACATAGGTAAAGTTAACCTTGTTGAAATCAAGTGAATCATACACCGTCAAAAGTTGTAATTTCTAGAAGCACATATCATATCATACATATATCTTACGCATTGCATTCATTAGATTGTGATCTTGCCGACGGAGAGTACGTGCTCATCCCCGAGCAAGGACCTGTCCAAGAGGAAGACCAGGAGCAGGCTTCAGAGGTTGCTAGTGAGGATCTCCCTGCAGCCCCAGCAATTGAAGGCAAGCCCCGGTTTTATGCATAACTGTTTATATATGCTATTTTACTACACTTAATGTTTGTAGGTTTGTAACGTGCACTTAAGTGTAGGAGTTGCTTGAAACCTCTAGTTGCATGAACTTAGGATTCCTTTTGAGATGAATACTAATATGCTAGGTCGAGTAGCTGCATGCTAATCAGGATCTCGGTAGAAGTCGAGTGATTTTTCTAGCACTCGCGCGAGGTCAGGAATTGATTGTATTCATCTTGATAACGGGTTATATGTTGGTCTATGGACTTGGATCCAGGGAGGATGTCTTGTCCATGAGACGGGAAAAAGAATTAAGGATTAATGTGTGGATACCTGAGTCAAGCTTTTGAACGTACTAAGCACTTGCCGGGAAATATGGTAACCGGTAAACCTAGTACCTGAGTGAAGCCGGGCGCGGACTTTATCCCTCATGCGACCTGAGACTGGGTCTCCCATGCTAGCTATGGTGGGTACAAGTGCGGTCACTGCACGGCGGCAGCCGGGGTCAGTGGAGCATTGTATGCCAAGGCGGTGAGGCCTGGACGCGAACGGGGAATCGATGGGGACGGTTGTCATGTGCAGGGTCGGAGTACCCTGACATGCCGTGTGTTTAGGTTTACCTTGCAAGGTTAAAACTCGATTCGAATCGTCTGCTTCTCGCAGCTAATGAGACTGCTTGATTCCTTGTACTGCATCAAGTAAGAAGTGAAATGTGGTTACATAAGATAACTTGTTGATTGAATAAATTGATTGTTACCATGTATGCTTAGAAGGAGCAACCTAGCTAAGTTAATGATGATAGAACCTGGAAAGCTAAAACTTTGCTTTTAGAAACAGCTAGTGCTTTTGGCAAACCAATCCCCTCAGCCAAACAGATGCATAGTCTAGAGGTAGAGGAGTAGATTCCTCACACCGGGTAAGTCTAGCTGAGTATTAGTATACTCAGCCTTGCTTGTGGCACAATTTTTGCAGGTACCATTCATGTAATGGTTGATGGTGTGACTTGCCCTACCACCCTGCCACCGGGTTGGACGGTCGAGTGGGATGTTGCTCCGGAAGGAGAGGAGCACGAGGAGTAGTGGGCTAGGCCTTGCCCAATTCCTCGATACCGACGACATCGATCATCCGCTGCACTTTATTTTGTGAACTCTTATTTGCTACTCAAAAACTCCGATTTATGTAATAACTCAGTACTTAATTTGTGGATTCCTGTTTTATTGTATTTCTTCTGTGACTCACCTTCGAGTGAGATTGTGGAATTTGATCCTGGTTAAGTGGCTTCATCAGACTATATCTGAGGGACTGACGGGTTATTCCGATTTAAGTGTGTTACGGCCCCTGAGGCGTGACTAAGGCACTTAAGCTGGAATAATTCGGGTGGTTCCGCCACAGCTGGTATCGGAGCAAATTCCACCACGGAGAAGGACAATAAACCATGAGTACCAATTTTCAAAATCTAAAAATTGCTTAGAAACTGTCATGGATCGTCAGGACTAGATCGTTAGACCTAGGACGAAAGGCCTTAGGCATAGAGGGAAGATGGGTGGCTAATTACTTAGGCCCCGTGGGCCAGTACTTATTTTGGGGATACCCTAAAAAGCACCCCATTTTCTTCTGAGAGGCAACGTTTCTTCCAGCATGCATGCATTATAAAACATCCAAGGAATTAAAATTTTGAGCTAACCCCCTTTCTTTAAACCATCCAGGTTCCCTTTTTCTTTTTCCTTCCACCATGATCTTTATCTTTGATTCCCTTCCGCAGATGAATTCACCCACCCCCGCCAGTGGAGGAGACTCTCGTTTCAGTTCTGACTTCCTTTCTCGCGATGGCTTTCCTTCCATCTTGTGGGAAGTGCTTAGCTCAGCCGGTTACCCTACGCCCCCTTTGTACACGGTGCAGTTGTATGAGGAGCATCGGGTACCTCGTTGTCGGGTCTGGCTGACTTTGGAGGCTCATCCCCTTCAGCCGGGTTGGCGTTCTCTTGATTCTGAGACAATTGGACTCAGGACGGACGACACCGTTGAAGCAGCAGCCATGAGGGCCCTGACGACTTTCTGTGGCTACCATCCCCTAGAGATGGTGATGCACCCCTTGGGGCTCTTCCCTGCTGAGAGGAAGGATGATCCCATGTGGTGTAACCACGTGAGCCATGTGAAGGATGTGTGGGCAATGCATCATGACTTGGTTGGGAGGGTCACTGTCCAGTGCATGAGTGCGCTGTACCGCCTTCAGGCCCTTCAGAGCGACGCTATGGCACACCTTGCCAACATCGCTCAGACCACCAAGCTCACCCTCGATAATCGAGAAGATTTTGTGGTTGATCTATCCACGGAGTTGGTGGAGAAAGATCTGCAGGTAGAGAGGCTGAGCCAGCGCATTGCCACCTTGGAGCAGCTGGTGGAGATCCGAGACAACACTATTGATGTCTTGGAGAACCAGCTTCACGATGTGCAGAGAGAACTCGAAGAAGCGAATGACCACCTGGACATGCACCACTTGGAGATGGAGGCCAATGAAGCAGGAAGCGAGGGAGAAGAGGATCCCGAGGAGCTAGGACCAGCCCCTGGTGCCAATGGGACTACCTCCGCGATGCCCCCTTCACCCGCATCCAGTGTCGCTTCCACCGCTCAGGGTTAAGCAGTCGCTTCGGCATTTTTTTTAGGCGGATAGAAACCTATGCGAGCCTAGTAATGTCAGATTTTGGACTAGGCTTATGGGTACTTTCCCCTGATTGATGTAACCCTGTGAACTTTTGAAATCTGTGGGATGTTTGTCACCATGTTATCTCCATTTCAAACCTAATATTATGATTATGGCATTTTTCCTTCCATATGAGATGATATCTTGTCATTCGAAACTGTGAGTTGGGATAACAATGGCGGCAATCTCTGTTTTCAGATGGCAGCTAGGCAGCGTCGCGGGCATAACGAGCAGGTTCCCCTGCCACCTCCCCCAGCTCCCACAGTGCAGGAGCTGATGGCCCAGCAGAATGAGATTCTGCGACAGCTCTTGCAGCGTCAGCCCCACCCTCAGCAGCATGGTGGAGGCCAGCCTCAGCGACCTCTGGCTATGGCCACTTACCAGGAGTTTCTGAGCACGCAGCCGCCCTTGTTCACCAAGGCAGAGGATCCGTTGGACGCCGACGTATGGCTTCGCGTCGTCGAGTCCAAGTTTCCCCTCCTCACGGGAGACTGCCCTGATGCTACCAAGACCCACTTCGCCGCGCAGCAGCTTCGCGGATCTGCTCGGACTTGGTGGGATCACTTCCGTGCTATGCTCCCCGCTGATCGTGAGGTATCTTGGGAGGAATTCAAGACTGCCTTCAGAGGACACCACATCCCAGCTGGCATTCTTGATCGGAAGTTGAATGAATTTCTGGCCCTTAATCAAGGAACCCGCACGGTACTGCAGTATGCGCAAGCCTTCAACGACTTATGCCAGTATGCAGGGTACCATGCTGATTCTGATGAGAAGAAGAGGGATCGCTTCCGCAGGGGTCTCAATACCAAGCTGCGGGAACGACTTAACACTGTCCGGGCCGATAGCTTCAATGAGTTGGTCAACCTGGCCATCTCCCAGGAGGATTGCATTGTCGCTCACCGGGCAGAGAAGAAGAGAAAGGCACCAATGGCAGCACCATCCGCTCAGGCTCAGAGGTTCTGAATTGTTTCTCACAATCAGAGCAGGGGTTTTCAGCAGCAGGCAGGCAGATGGGTGATCAGGCCGCCTCAGCAGCAGCCGCAGCCGGCACCCAACCGCTACCCAGCTCCCACTCCAAGAAACAACCAGCCTCAGCAGCAGCAGTTCCGCTAGGGCAATGGGAACAAGTTTTTCACTTGTGGCAATGTGGGCCACTATGCCAAGAATTGTCCCAGGAACCAGCAGAGGCAGATGCCCGCACCAAATCAAGACAAGGGAAGAAAGCAGAAGGTGCAAGTCAGGCAAGGGAAGCTCAACTTCACCACTCTGGAGGAAATACCTGAAGGAGCTCCTATCATGACTGGTATCTTTTCAGTTTATAATCAACCTGCTTTAATTCTGTTTGATTCTGGTGCATCGCATAGTTTCATTAGCCAAAAGTTCAGTGCTAAATGCAAACTGCCATTCTCTCACTCAAAAGGGTCATTCATGATAGTCACACCTGGGGGTAAAATTGCAACTAATCAATTAAACCAAAGTGTGCCTATTCAACTGGGAAGCCACATTGTCAAAACCACTCTTCTGGTGTTGGGATTGGAAAATGTGGACATTATTCTAGGAGCAAATTGGATGACCTTGCACCGAGTTGTGCTTGATGTAGCCAGCCGTACCGTGGAAGTTAATTCTCCGTTCTGTGGGAACTTCACTTTAATTCTGCCCAGTAAAGGTTCTACTCAGTCATGTGCTTTCTCTATGATGGAGTAACCTTTGAAGAAAATCCCAGTGTTCTGTGAGTATGCAGATGTCTTCCCTGATGAACTGCCAGGAATGCCACCGGACCGGGATATTAAATTCGCCATCGAGTTGCAACCGGGAATGGCCCCAATTTCCAAAAGGCCCTACCGGATGCCACCCGCTGAGTTGGCAGAGTTGAAGAAGCAATTGCAAGAGTTGCTGGATAAGGGTTTTATTCGCCCAAGCACTTCGCCTTGGGGATGTCCAGCACTATTTGTGAAGAAGGAGGATGAAAGCTTGAGGCTGTGTATTGATTACCGCCCTCTTAATGCGGTAACTATCAAGAACAAGTATCCTTTGCCTCGTATTGATGTTCTCTTTGACCAGTTGGTCGGGGCCAAGGTATTTTCCAAGGTAGACCTTCGCTCTGGCTATCATCAAATCAAGATACGAGCAAGTGATATTCCGAAGACGGCATTCTCAACCAGATATGGGCTATATGAATTCTTGGTGATGTCATTCGGGCTGACAAATGCACCAGCATATTTCATGTACCTGATGAATTCTGTTTTTATGCCGGAATTGGACAAGTTCGTGGTGGTTTTCATCGATGACATCTTGGTGTACTCAAAGAGCGAAGAAGAACATGCCGGGCATTTGCATGTAGTGCTTCAACGTCTGCGAGAGCACCACCTTTATGCCAAGTTATCCAAGTGTGATTTTTGGCTAAAGGAAATCAAATTCTTGGGTCACACTATCTCTCAAGCTGGAATAGCTGTTGACCCTGATAAAGTGCAAGAGGTGATGAACTGGAAGCCACCAACCAATGTTCGTCAGATTCGGAGTTTTCTGGGATTAGCTGGTTATTACCGAAGATTTATTCCGGACTTGTCTCGAATTGCGAAGCCTATTACTGAGTTGCTGAAGAAAGAAGTCAAATTTGTCTAGAGTCAGAAGTGCGAAGATGCCTTCCATGCATTAAGGCAGCATCTGACCACCGCACCAGTATTGGCGCAGCCTGACAACAGCAAGCCCTTCGATGTATATTGCGATGCCTCTGGCACCGGGCTAGGTTGTGTCTTGATGCAATACAACCGAGTCATTGCTTATGCCTCAAGAGCACTCAGGCCTCATGAGCAAAACTATCCCACTCATGACCTTGAGCTAGCAGCAGTGGTTCATGCATTGAAGATGTGGAGGCATTATCTAATGGGGACCCACTGTAACATCTTCACTGATCATAAGAGCCTTAAGTACATTTTTACTCAGGCTGATCTCAACATGAGGCAGAGAAGATGGCTAGAGCTGATCAAGGATTATGACCAGGAGGTACATTACCACCCCGGAAAAGCTAATGTGGTAGCAGATGCCTTGAGTCGGAAATTGCAATGCAATTGTGTTCTGATGGATTCCCGCATTAACACCTTGTGTGATGAGTTGAGCAAGATGCGAATTGAAGTGATTCCTTCTGGTTCTTTGTCTCACATTTCTGTTGAGCCAGCTTTGCAAGACCAGATCATCATGGCCCAGCTCAGTGACAAGGGAGTGCAGATTATCAAGAAGAATCTCCATCAGAAGGTCAAGAAGTATAATTGTTTCTGCCAGGATGAGAAGGGTGTGTTATGGTTTAAAAGCAGATTGGTGATTCCTAAGGACCAGGATCTCAAGAAGAAAATTTTGGACGAGGCTCATCTCTCCAAATTCTCTATGCATCCGGGAAGCACCAAGATGTACCATGATCTGAAGCCTTTGTACTGGTGGACTAGAATGAAGAGGGAGATAGCCCAGTATGTATCAGAATGTGACACCTGTCAGAGGATAAAGGCTAGCCACTTGAAGTCAGCTGGAGCTTTACAACCCCTGTCCATACCTTCATGGAAGTGGGATGACATCAGCATGGACTTCATTGTGGGTCTGCCCAACACCACTCGTCATCATGATTCGATTTGGGTCATTGTGGACCGATTGACGAAAGTGGCACATTTTCTTCCTGTGCACACCACTAATAAGGCTCAGAAATATGCAGAATTGTATATTGACCGGATCGTGTGTTTGCACGGATTACCTCGGACCATTGTTTCTGACCGAGGAGCCCAATTTGTTGCCAGATTTTGGGAACAATTGCAAGAGTCTTTGGGAACCAAGCTAATCAGAAGTTCAGCTTACCACCCACAGACTGATGGTCAGACGGAAAGGGTAAACCAAATTCTGGAGGATATGCTAAGAGCTTGTGCGATCGATAGTGGCAAGAACTGGGATAAGCACCTCTCCTTGGCAGAGTTTGCTTATAACAATAGTTATCAATCCAGCCTAAAGATGGCACCTTTTGAGGCTCTCTATGGGAGAAGGTGTAGGACACCACTCAATTGGTCTCAACCTGGTGAAAGAGAAGTCTTTGGACATGATTTAGTGACTGAAGCCGAAAGGAAGGTCAAACTAATCAGGAAGAATCTAGAAGCTGCTCAGGCCAGGCAGAAGAGTTACCATGATAAAAGAAAGAAACCTCTCCAGTTCGAGGTGGGAAGTTTTGTATACCTCAAGGTATCACCCACCAAGGGAATACAGAGGTTTGGGATCAAAGGCAAGCTAGCCCCTCGCTACATCGGACCTTATGAGATCATAGAAGCATATGGACCCGTGGCATACAAGCTGAAGTTACCTTCAAAGATGTCTGCCATTCACGATGTATTCCATGTATCTCAGCTGAAGAAGTGTGTTCGATTGCCGACTGAGATCTTAGCAGAGCCAGAATTGTAAATAAAGTCAGATCTATCGTACCAAGAGTACCCCTCCAAGATTCTGGATTGCAAGGATAGATCAACTCGGGCTAAATCGATCAAGATGTACAAGGTCCAGTGGAGTAACCACTCAGAGGAGGAAGCTACTTGGGAAACCGAGGAATTCCTGAGATCCAACTTTCCCGATTGCCTACCTAAGGAAGCTGGTACGTAATCACCCCCAACCCCTCCTCCTGCCCTTCGAATCTAATTTTCAAAAATATGATCTTAATTCAGAATGAAGTAACTATGAAGTAAAACTTAATAGGACTTCCTTCTAAAGTTGCAAAGAGAATGACATTCGAAGAGCAGTTTTACCCTAATAATAACAGCACTCACCCATTTCCTATAAGTCTCACCCTTCGCTTCACCCCGGGAGGACTCTGGCCCGAATCTCGGGACGAGATTCCTTTAAGGGGGGAAGGCTGTGACACCCCAGTGTCACCTAGGGTTTCTCTCAAAGTGCCAACCCAAGAACCATCATTTTATGTGAACCAAGTAAGCATGAGCATCAAAATAACTAAAGTAAGAAGAAATTCACCAAGCATATGCTTAAAAGTATCATGATCAAACAATTAAGACAATTAAGAAGGCAAGAATGTGTAACCCTAATAAAAAAAACCCTAAGTAAGCCCCATGAGCAAAATTCAAGAAAATAAGGAAAAGTGTATGAAAAATTTAAAATTATGACTTGAGCCAATTATGAAAATTAAAGTATATTTAATAAGCAACAAGAAAGGTTGAGAAAGCTTACCCAAAATAACTCAAATAAATCCCCAAATCAGCCCTTGAACTATGAACCCTTAGAGAAATTCAGATTTCTGAATTTCTGAATTTCAGACCTCTTCTCAAGAATCATCTGCGTTCTCTGTTTTTCGAAACTCAAAGCCAGGAGATCCAAATATCAAAGTTGTGCCAAATTCCCTTGAAACATCCTGGAAAAGTTTGAACTCAAACCAAATTCATTTGACATGGTTTTGGCGCAGTTTGACCTCGGGACCAGACATTCTGACACTGGCACCTTGGTGACGCTACAACTCCCTGTCCCTAGCCTAAAACCACGCGACGTCCATACACAAAAGACAAAGCTTGGTCAGGTGAACAAATCCTTCACAGTGATCTTGCCCAAATTCGCGAAGATTTGCTCCCAATCGGCGCTTGAACAGGGGCAGAGGCAACGGGAACACGTGTTCGACCGTGGCTGACACCCCCGGTTCACGCCCGTTCGCGCACCGCGCCTCCCAGTGCACGCTCGCGCGCACTCGCCGGTCCACGACCGCCCGTGCACCGCGCCGTGCCTATAAAGCCTCCCTAGGCCCACCTCACTTCGCCCCGCACTCACCCTCACCGGCCAGCCGCTTTCCCTTAGCTCCGGCGAGCTCAATTCCGCCCGCCATTGCCGCCAGAGCTTCGGCCATCATGGCCAGCCCACCCCAGCCATTCTCTGGGCAAGCCAGTGCTTTGGCTAGCTCCGCCAGTAGCCCGTGAAGCTTGCCAAGCCCTCGGACCCGGCCGGACTTCACCGGAGGCCCGAGATCGACCTCACCGGACTTCGGTCTTCCGCCACCGCGCGTGGACCGAGCTATCCAGTGAGTCTCCGACCGATTCCTTGCACCCATATCTTCTCTGGCATCCCGTGAACCTCTCTGACCCATCCAATTGCTCTATCTCGCCGTGATCAGGCCGGACTCCTCGCCGCCGACGAGCATCCCCGCCTGCGCGCGTGGACCGACCGACTCCGGCCCTCCCCGACGGCGACCCGCACCTCGTTGTGATCCCCGAGACCTCCCCTACGTCCTCGACCACTTCACCGGAGCAATCTCGCCGCCGGTAAGCCCCTCCGCCCTTTCTTCCGCCGCGGTTACTGTTTGAGGTAGACGAAGGACCTCGGGTTAGGATCCTTAGAACCCGAGGGGTTTTCTGTAACGTCAGCGACTCATGTAAATAGTAGCCTAAGGACTGATTCGCGAGGAAAACTTAAAAACCCGCCAGGGACCCCAGTGCAAAGTGGATTTCCATTAAACCATTTCTTTTAATATTTTTAAAATGACCAGAGAACTTAGAAAATCCATAACTTGCTGAATTCTTCATAAAAAGTTGTCAAACCAATTTTGCTAGCTCCTGAATATCATGAACTATCATTTAAAAATGATAAACCCTATGCTTTCTGTTCTACATTTTAGAGTTTAAAATTAAAAACAGAAACCCATCAAACCTTGTTTAATTAAGAAAAATTAGTTTTTCTCCTGTGCTGAACTTAAGAAAATTTGTAGATGTTTAAACCTCCTTTAGACACTGTTTAAAAATAGTAGGAACCCCAGCATTAGAAATTATGATGTAGTTATTCATTTGAAGCTAATTTGTCCAAAACTTAGAGAAAATCAGAAAGGCATTAGAAATTAATGAACAATGATTAAGATTATTTTTCCTAGTTTACTTATGAAACAAAGAACCTAGGAAAAATACAGAAACCATTAATTTGGACCAGCTCTAAATTAAGATGATTTATTTAGCCTTATATAGACTGAAAATCAATTATTAGAATGGCAAAACTATAACCAAAATGATTAATAAAAATCCAGTGGACTTACAACCCCCAGAGCCCCACTACAAAAATAAAGGCCACCTCAGTTCAACTTTTTAAGTAAGGAGAATAAATACAAAAGGATAATGAGGCATTTTGAAAATAAATCATAAACAACCCCTAATGGTGTAATAATGGGCAACCAAAAATTAGCTAAGTCCATTCTGAGATGAACTACCCGAGAAAAATGCAAACCCCTGAAAAAGAAGCAAATTCCTACCTATTGCTAAAGATTTATGAGAAAGGCCACTTAATTCAAATAATGCATACCACCCCTTTCCTTAAGCAAAATGATGCCAAACTTCAAAATGATTGCTCTTGCACAAAACAAAAACTAAGAAAAATAAGAACTTTGTTGTTTGATATTTTTCAAATATAGTGGTAGTAGAAAGCACCTATTTGGCTAGAAACTTGAGAAAGCCATAGAAAAATAACTAAAAGGTATTAATGGCTAGAAGTTTGCACCAAATCATGTTATAACACCTAAAAGCCAGCAAAAATAAGTTTTAGAGAATTACCCACTGTTAGATAACAGCTGTAGTTCAAAGCACCCCTTCTTCCCTAGAATTTAATAATTTTGTCCAGGGAAAACTATTCACTTTCTGATCCCCAAATTTTGAGACAAAGAAGCATACACCAGTACCAAGCCACTGTAATTTTTGCAGGATTTTTGGAATTTTATAAAAGCAACTTGTAGTTCAAACCCACTCTAAAACATTAAAAAGAATAAAAGAAAAGGGAAGAAGAAGTAAACCTCACCCCAATAAGTCTAACTTGAGAAATTATCAATTCTCCCTAAGACTTAAAATGAATTCAGTGAAACCCCAAAAATAAACCTACCACTTGCCTTAGCTAAGTTTAACTTAATTTACCAAGTATACCACCCAAGGGTCTTACATAGGTAAAGTTAACCTTGTTGAAATCAAGTGAATCATACACCGTCAAAAGTTGTAATTTCTAGAAGCACATATCATATCATACATATATCTTACGCATTGCATTCATTAGATTGTGATCTTGCCGACGGAGAGTACGTGCTCATCCCCGAGCAAGGACCTGTCCAAGAGGAAGACCAGGAGCAGGCTTCAGAGGTTGCTAGTGAGGATCTCCCTGCAGCCCCAGCAATTGAAGGCAAGCCCCGGTTTTATGCATAACCGTTTATATATGCTATTTTACTACACTTAATGTTTGTAGGTTTGTAACGTGCACTTAAGTGTAGGAGTTGCTTGAAACCTCTAGTTGCATGAACTTAGGATTCCTTTTGAGATGAATACTAATATGCTAGGTCGAGTAGCTGCTTGCTAATCAGGATCTCGGTAGAAGTCGAGTGATTTTTCTAGCACTCGCGCGAGGTCAGGAATTGATTGTATTCATCTTGATAACGGGGTATATGTTGGTCTATGGACTTGGATCCAAGGAGGATGTCTTGTCCATGAGACGGGAAAAAGAATTAAGGATTTATGTGTGGATACCTGAGTCAAGCTTTTGAACGTACTAAGCACATGCCGAGAAATATGGTAACCGGTAAACCTAGTACCTGAGTGAAGCCGGGCGCGGACTTTATCCCTCATGCGACCTGAGACTGGGTCTCCCATGCTAGCTATGGTGGGTACAAGTGCGGTCACTGCACGGCGGCAGCCAGGGTCAGTGGAGCATTGTATGCCAAGGCGGTGAGGCCTGGACACGAATGGGGAATCGATGGGGACGGTTGTCATGTGCAGGGTCGGAGTACCCTGACATGCCGTGTGTTTAGGTTTACCTTGCAAGGTTAAAACTCGATTCGAATCGTCTGCTTCTCGCAGCTAATGAGACTGCTTGATTCCTTGTACTACATCGAGTAAGAAGTGAAATGTGGTTACATAAGATAACTTGTTGATTGAATAAATTGATTGTTACCATGTATGCTTAGAAGGAGCAACCTAGCTAAGTTAATGATGATAGAACCTGCAAAGCTAAAACTTTGCTTTTAGAAACAGCTAGTGCTTTTGGCAAACCAATCCCCTCAGCCAAACAGCTGCATAGTCTAGAGGTAGAGGAGTAGATTCCTCACACCGGGTAAGTCTAGCTGAGTATTAGTATACTCAGCCTTGCTTGTGGCACAATTTTTGCAGGTACCATTCAGGAAATGGTTGATGGTGTGACTTGGCCTACCACCCTGCCACCGGGTTGGACGGTCGAGTGGGATGTTTCTCCGGCAGGAGAGGAGCACGAGGAGTAGTGGGCTAGGCCTTGCCCAATTCCTCGATACCGACGACATCGATCATCCGCTGCACTTTATTTTGTGAACTCTTATTTGCTACTCAAAAACTCCGATTTATGTAATAACTCAGTACTTAATTTGTGGATTCCTGTTTTATTGTATTTCTTCTGTGACTCACCTTCGAGTGAGATTGTGGAATTTGATCCTGGTTAAGTGGCTTCATCAGACTAGATCTGAGGGACTGACGGGTTATTCCGATTTAAGTGTGTTATGGCCCCTGAGGCGTGACTAAGGCACTTAAGCTGGAATAATTCGGGTGGTTCCGCCATAAGCACCGCGTTAGTAGTCAAGCGGGCGGAAGAAGGGCATGCATACCTGATGCAGCATCCAGTTTATTTCATCAGCGAAGTTCTCGGGCCCTCAAAGATAAGGTATCCTCAAGTCTAAAAGCTGTTGTACGCGTTGGTTCTAACCGCTCGCATGCTCCGGCACTACTTTGACGACCACAAAGTCACAGTAGTCACAGGATTTCCGATAGGTGCTATTGGAAGGATAGCCAAGTGGGCACGCGAGCTGGGAGCTAACGACATAGAGTTCCGGTCCCGCACGGCGGTAAAGACTCAGGCACTGGTTGACTTCATATCAAAATGGACTAAGCACCAGGTCCCGGAAAGCCTGGAAGTTGCTGAAGTATGGAGAATGTACTTTGATGGCTCGCTGAAGCTGCAAGGAGCGGGTGCAGGGATTCTCTTTATTGCTCTCGAAGGTGAACAACTTAAGTATGCACTCCAACTTATGTTTCTGGCGTCCAATAATGCAGCGGAGTACGAAGCACTGGTCCACGGGCTGAGCATTGCGGTATCACTCGGCATCAAGAAGCTGATGGTGTATGGCGACTCGCTGGTAGTCATAAGTCAAATAAACAAAGATTAGGACTACTCGACCAACTCAATGGGCAAATACTGTGCAGCCGTGCATAAGTTGGAAGACAAGTTCGAAGGATTGGAGTTCCATCACGTGGAAAGGGATCGCAATGCAGCAGCTGACACGTTGTCGAGGCTGGGATCCAGTCGGGCCCAAGCTCCACCTGGGATTTTTGTCCAAGAAATACAACAACCAAGCATCATCATGGACCAGATGGAAGAATGCAATGCCCTGAGTTAGCTAGAGGCAGATCCCAATTACTGGAGGGAGCTAATCATCTGGTACATAAAGAATGAAGAGAAGTCGGATGACAAGGCTGCAGCAGAATGCATTGCAACATAGTCAGCCCACTATACCTTCATAGGGGGCTTGCTGTACAGAAGAGGCATAGGAGGGGTCCTCATGATGTGCATCCACTTGGCCACCAGGTGACAGCTATTAGATGAAATTCATGCCAGGCAGTGTGGTGTGCATGCTGCATCAAGGACTCTGGTGGGAAAGGCTTTTAGATCCGGGTTCTACTGGCGAATTGCGAAGAGTGATGCTGCCGAGTTAGTCCAGAAGTGCGAGGCATGCCAATTCTTGTCAAAACAACAACACTTGCCCGCGCAACAGCTGCAGACCATTCCTATAACTTGGCCGTTTGCATGCTGGGGTTGGACATGATCGTACCTTTCAAGAAAGCTTAGGGAGGTTATACTCATATACTGGTTGCCATTGACAAATTTACAAAGTGGATAGAATACAAGCTCATTACTTCCTTGACCTCAGCAAAAGCAATGGAGTTTATCCAGGAGATAATGTTCAGGTTCAGAATACCAAATAGCATCATCATCGACCTGGTATCCAACTTCACCAGCTCAGAGTTCTTCGATTTCTATGAGCAAAGGAGCATTCAGATCAAGTACGCATCAGTGGCACACCCAAGAGCTAATGGGCAGGTGGAAAGAGCCAACGAAATGATACTAGATGCACTGAAAAAAGGGTATTCGACAAGAGCGAGAAGCTTGCAGGGAAGTGGATCAGGGAGTTGTCGTACGTGGTCTAGAGCCTATGAACCTAGTCCAGCCGAGCTCTGCATGGAAACACCCCGTTCTTCGTGGTGTATGGGTCGGAGGCAGTGCTGCCTCCCGATCTGAACTTTGGTGCGCTTAGGCTGACCTTTGAAAGCATAAGTGAGGCAGAAGCAACCAGACTAGAGGACATTGATGTGCTGGAGAAGGAATGACTGAACACGGTAATCCAGTCGGCCAGATACCAGCAGACCTTGAGGCGCTACCACAACAAAGCTGTGCGGCACTGATCCTTTGTAGCAGGAGACTTGGTCCTCCACCGAGTACTAATGGGGGAGGGACGACACAAGCTGTCACCACCATGGGAAGGACCGTTCATCATAGCAGAGGTCACACGACCGGGATCCTATTGGCTTACTCAGAAGGACAACACAGAAGTGGGGAACTCATGGAATATCGAGCACATCAGAAAGTTCTACCCTTAGTGATACCTCAAAAGTCTCGAGGGCAAGTTGTACTCTGTAATCAGAAGGTTTCATCGTCAATAAAGCTTTCATCTTCCAAAGGCATCCAAGCTCTTGATTGACAACAAACTTAGATTGGGCTCGACTCAAAATCAGCATGACATGACTTAGGATGATCACTATGCCCTACTAACGGAGCAATCGGCTTAAGTCGGAAATGCCTTAAGTCGGTGTGACATGCTCACGCTTACATGACTTAGGGTGATCACTATGCCCTAATAACGGAGCAATCACCTTAAGTCGGAAACACCTTAAGTCAGTGCGACATGCTCACGCTTACATGACTTAGGGTGATCACTATGCCCTACTAACGGAGCAATCGGCTTAAGTCAGAAACGCCTTAAGTCGGTGCGACATGCTCACGCTTACATGACTTAGGCTGATCACTATGCCCTACTAACGGAGCAATCGGCCTAAGTCAGAAACGCCTTAAGTCGGTGCGACATGCTCATGCGAAGGCAAATTAGGGTGATCACTATACCCTAGTGCAAAATAGCCAACTAAAATCGGGAATATTTCGAAAAAAGAAATATCTCGCTTACAGTGTCAGGGATGTTTTCAGCACGCTGCCGACTGAACAAACAGTTCAAATATAACTGTTGTACACTTACAGAACTCACATTGCACTTTTTCTCTAAAAGATGCTAACTCAATAAACAAGTGTTTTTCAAGCAAATCACTACGCTGGAGTATTCTTGCAGGCGACATCGTTTGTAGGAGCAATAGAAGAAGATGGATGGCTTGCGGCATCAGGCGCGGCCATGACATCGGCGACAATGTCTTCAGGCACCCCGATGCAGGGTCTCCTCATCAGGATCTGTCCGGTGCGAATAGCCTTGTCCATGGCCTTGTCGCACATCGCCTTCATAACGATATGGTCATCCTCCAAGGCCTTGATAGTGAGGCAGGCAGCCTCTAGCTCCTGCATGACAAGCTTCTTGGAGGCACGCAGCTCCTTGATGGCAAAATCTTTGGTGGACAACAGCTTGCCGAGTCGGGACACCTCATCCTGGGATGCCCTTAGTTCGTCGCGATGGTGGTCCAAATCCGTCATGGTAAAGCGATGGCTCCTCTCTAGAATGGTCAAGGAGATGCTGGCATTGCGATACAACCTGTCCAGATTATCACGAGAAGCAACGAGTACTCATTTTTCCTCATGTAGGAAAGAACAACACTAAGCATTGAAGTAAGGGAAGCAAAGCAGAAGCAGCCAAGAGAGTTTACCTCATGTGCCATCTTCTCAGAGTCGAGCTGTGCGTTCAGAGAGGAGTTCAAGGAGCGAGCATCGTCCAAAAAAGCAAAAGTTTGGCTTAAGTCGACCTGGCTCTGGGAATACTTCTCTTCAATATCAGAGCACCATCGAGCCAAATCTGATAAAGCAGTAGAAGAAAAGCACAAGATTTAGAATGAGCCGAGCAATGAAAGCAAAAAAAGGAAACTATGAGCTCACTAACCAATGTTTGACGCCCTCAAATCATCTATTTGTTTTTTGAAGCAGTAGAGGGTTCCACTGCAACAAAGATGAAACTTGGTCAGGGATAGGAGCACCACAGGATCTCAGTTGGGCAGATACGCCACCAAGAGCATCCTATGATTATGAAAAGATAAGCAAAAAATCTAGTTTGCTTGTGGGAACAGTAAAAAAAGCGAAAGTTGACTCACTTGAAGATTGGAGAGGAATAAAGGAAGACCCAAAGCTGGAAGAGTTGATACATTGCTTGTTGAAGGGAGATTAGCGGGAATGATATCAAAGGCATGACTCAAATGAACTTTAGCCCCATCAGCAGGGGCAGACTCCTGGCGTCTGGTTCACTAGCCTCTAAAGTAACCAGACCAGCGAGAGTCATAGATGGATGCATTACCGCAGATCTTCAGATTGGACTAGCGGTGATCCAACGTGGACATCCTTAGAAGCATCAGAAGGGGAACCTGCCCCAACACCCTTGGGGCTGGGTCGCTACCAGCACCACCCTCGGGGGCTGGGTCCTCCGTGGTAGCCACCTCTAAGGCTGAAGATCCCTCAGCCACATCCATAGGAGCCAGGTGACTCGGATCAGCGTCTTCGTGAGGTAGACCGCCCTCTAAGGTTGACGAAGCATGAGAAACTACCCAGGTTATCTCTTGCTCGGCAGAATCATGCGGTAGAAGACCATCATCTAGGACCTCTGAATAGATAGTGGGATTGTCAGCTTCAGGAGGCTCTGATAGAAGGTCTTCAGGGATGATATCTTCGAGCGCTTGGTCAAAATCAGATATTGACAACCCCTGGAGGTTGACAAGCGCTGACAAGGCTTGTATGGGAATGTCACTAACCCTGTGGCGACGACTATTCTTATAGATCAGTGGAATTTCTTCTTCTTCCTCCTCTTCTTCCTCATCAAGCACACCGCTAGCAACCTGAGCATCATCACAACCTCCAACATTGTCCTCGAGGATGGTGCTCGCCGGGCCATCACCGAGAAATAATGTGGAGGGGCCACCATCTTGTTCCAGGCATGACAACTACCAGAGTCGCCTTTTCTTTTTCTTCTCAGTAGGTGCAACTGGATGGTTCGCTCGGTAGGAACGCTTGCAATGAGAACCATCTGGTTTCTGGATTTCCTTGTCTTCACCAAAGCCTTGCTCAATCGCAACTGTCGTCGGCTCAGTGCGGGCAGAGTCAGATGATTCTCCGGCTAGCAGTCTAAGAACAACATTCATCTTAGTATCATCAGTGTTGGACGACATCTCAAAGTGAGTCTGCTTCTCAGCCTTGGGAAGATTTCAGAGGGGAGCAATTAAGGCCTCAATGTCCTCTGAGGAGGGTCGCACTCTATGGCCCAGGCTACCATCTCGAACAAGAGGATTGGAGAAAAATCAGAGAAGGGACTCTGCGAAGGCAGGTTCCATGCAGAGTATGATAAGGGGGCACCAACATTCGAAACGCTTCCCTCAACATCATATCAAGTCGGCTTAGAAGGTCCTCATACAGAGTTTGCCTGTTAGTGACTCGGGTAGAATCGTTGATGCCGGTATACAAGTAAGCAGGGTAGACTCTGTCCTTCAGAGGTTGAATGTTTTTGAAGACAAAGTCAGCAACCACGGCATCGGCAGTCAGGCCTGTGTCCTTCAGCGAGCAAATTTCAGCAAGCAGCACCTTGGCTTCGGCTACCTCTAAATAAGTGGGGGATTCTACCCAGCTAGGCGTGCGAACGTCGAGTTGCCTCCCTGATCAAGGGGGATGGACTTGTTGTGATTCTCCATGGTGAACCACTCGAGGCGCCATCCCTTGATGCTGTCCTTGAGGGGAATATCAAGGTATTCCACTTTCCTCCCCAGTCGAAGCTCCAAACTAGCCCCACCGACAAGCTGATGTTGTCCTCCAGCCATACCGAACCAACAGTGGTAAAGGTACCTCCAAAGTCCAAAGTGGGGGAGAATTCCAAGAAAGGTCTCGCACAGGTGTACGAAAATGGCAAATTTAAGAATCGAGTTGGGATTTAAATGTGTAAGATTTAAATTGTAGAAGTCAAGGAGACCGCAGAAAAAGGGAGAAACAGGAAGAGCAAGCCCTCGGATGAGGAACGACACATAAACAACGGCTCCGTGGGTGTCCTCTGTCGGAACAGTCACCCCACGCTAGAGTCACCAAGAACACATTACTTTCGGTGGCAAAACCCCACTTTCAACAAGGTGCAAAAGATCTGATCCAGAAATTACCAACATGTAGTTACTAGCGAATGGAAGCTAGCTATTGGGATTAATAGGTGGAATGATCGGAATAGCGACGCTCTGTCTCTTCCGCTTGGGTGCCATTGCAATCTCTCAGGCAAAACGAGTGGGCTCGAGAATTCAGAAAACGGAAAAGCGGCAGAGGAAAAAGTGAGATTTAGGGTTCGGGACTCAAGAAGGCAGATTGGCACAAGTACAAGTTGGCTCCTTAAGTTGGGCATTACCTCTAAAGTGCTAGATCATAACTCAGAAAAGTAAGGGCCGCAATCGTCACTCGGGCATTACCTCTAAAATGCTGGCAAACTTTCAAGCACACAAACCAAAAGCAAGCAACGGTGGTTAAGTGGACTAGCTTCATACTTCATTCATAATGTGGGAATTAACACAATCTCGAAGCCAACTCATTTGAGTCGGCCTCTTCTACCCCTGGTTATTGCATTACATTACATTACATTACATTACATTACCCTACTACTTACACTACACTACACTACTAACTAACACTACCTTATTCTACTTACTACTACTACTATCTATACTAATATTTAAACCAGCGGAATTATGCCACTGGCCTTGCCGCTACCGCCGTCGCCCTTGCCGCCGTCACCGCCGCCTCTACCGTCGTCACCGTCGACACTGCCACCATCGCCCCCGCCATCACCGTTGCCGCTACTCCCGTCGTCGTCGCCCTTGCTATCGTCACCCTCGCCACCACCGTCGCCTTTGCTGCCGTCGCCCTCGCCATCACCGTCACCGCTGCTGCCGTCACTGTCGCCCTCGCCGTCGTCACCCTTGCTGCCGTCGTCGTCACCGCTGCTGCTGTCGCCCTTGCCGTCACCATCACCGCTGCTCCACTCCTCAGAGGAGTCGGAGGTGTCCACCTCTTCTGAGGAGACCTCCTCCGACCCATTCGATCCACCGAGCCCGGCGCGCTCGATGGAGCGCCAGTACGCTTGGGCCACGGTGGATAGTCCCATGGAGTCATCCGAATCCTCTGATGACGCCATGGGAGAAGCCAGAGCGGACGATCGATCATACTCGGAGAGGCCTCCTCCAAGTATTCTGAGTCACCGAAGTCCTCCAAGGGAGGACTTGGAGCGCGCTTGCCGTCGGCGCGTCGAGGCCAATCCCTTCCCCTCCTACCCCTACCCATGGCTGGTTGGAAAGGGAGGGAGTAAAGAAGAAGAAAGCAAGTGATCAAAGAACAAGTGAAGAGAACAGCCGGGGCAAGCCAGCTATTTATAGAGGCCAGGGTGACCATCCACTTCCTACCCCTCTTGCCGAACAGTCGCAAGAATTCAATAAGCAATTCAAGCCGCCTGAAAATGAGTCAGGCAATAGGCACCGCTCCACGTAACACGACACCGATTGGACCTAAGTCAACTGCTTAGGCAAATGATTACACCTCTCCATCACATCAAGTTACTACTCTAGGACATCACAACGACACCATTTGGGCACAACCATTGGGTGTGTCGCGTAGAATTTTCAAAGATTTCCTGAAGAAGTGATATCCACAAAATATACACAATGAATGTACCACGACAAAAGAAGGAGATTGGCTGAGATGGAAGGAAATCCAACTGTAGCTACTAAAGTGCGAGTCTAATCAATAGAAGCATTGAAGAACAGAGCAGGGTGATGTCCAGCTGAGAGCCATCTGCCTCAACTAGCTAAACGTCCAATCCGTCACCGACCAAATTGATTTCAGACCTAACAAGGCATGGACAGATGGCATCATTTGAATTTCTGAAGCATAAGATGAAGACCTTTGAATGGATTATTTTTAAAATCCACTCAAAGCTCGGGGGCTACACCCTCCCATGAAGACAAAATGTTGATTTCTAAAGCATAAGATGAAGACCTTTGAATGGATTATTTCTAAAATCCACTCAAAGCTCAAGGGCTACACCCAATGGGTGCACCTTCAGTGCACCCAATAGATTTGTAGTCCCATGAAGACAAAATGCTGATTTCTAAAGTATAAGATGAAGACTTTTGAATGGATTATTTCTAAGTCCACTCAAAGCTCGAGGGCTACACCCATTGGGTGCACCGAGGTGCACCCAATAGATTTATAGTCCCATGAAGACAAAATGCAGATTTCTAAAGCATAAGATGAAGACCATTGAATGGATTATTTCTATGTCCACTCAAAGCTCGGGGGCTACACCCAATGGGTGCACCGTGCACCCAACGATGGAACAGAAATCAGGCCATGTAACAAACCCATAAGCCGAACCAAGAATCTTTGGGCTGATTATTTCAAAATCAACTCAAAGATTCGGGGCTTGTGGGGGACAAATATCCCCTAGGTCCACTAGAAGGCGAAAGGTCCTCGTGCGGGGCCTCGGGCCAATTTCCCCGCAAGGCCATCCCTTCATGGGCCGGGCAAAAGCTACTGGCAGAATGGGCCGATCTGAGAAGGTGACAGATTCGAGCCCAGACACTCCGTCAATTTGCGCGCTATCCAAAGAAACCGTCCGACTTTCCCGCGCATGGCGCCCTCAAATGTCAGGGCGAGTTAGGGATGAGTCGATGAGATTTCTGGGAGATCAGTTCAGTCGGTTCACTATTATTTAGAAGACATGTGATCCTCATGTACGTATGGGGTGCCCCACGGTCATGTATATAAGGCCTAGGGGGGCATTTTGATTGACCATCTACTTGTCTCATTAGCTTTTCTCCATTCAGGAAACACCACTTGTAACCCACCTTATACAGATCCACCCCAGGAAGTAGGGTATTACACCTTTCCAAGTGGCTCGAACCTGCAGAAAATCGTCTATCCCTCTCTTGTGCGTCCAGCACGAACCATTGAGTTACAATCAATGGCTCCGTCCTACCCAAAAGCACCGCAAGGGTAACCCTGGATGTGCGGTCGGACTCTAAACACCTACACATTCATTATTACATGAACAATCATATATCACACAACTATACTTATGAATAGTGCCTAAAATAAACCTAATTCATGTTCATTTTATTATTTCACTAAAACTCTACTTTGGATTGTCACATGTGAAACTTATATGGACATGCGACTACAAAAGTATTTTACCTAACATAGATTAGATATAATGACTTAACTAATTCTACTGAAATGGATTACCAATTAATTATTTTCATTATGAATAATGACATCCTTTTAGTTTTATCCCTCCTTTCTAAAAAAAATGTCATTATAATAACCAGAGGTCAAAACATTTAATAATAAATTGGACCACTGATTAACCTATAATTCTCGTATTATGGTGTATTCTTCACCACTTACTAATTCTGTGTTCAAGAGTTTCCATTATTTATTTAGTGGGCCTAAATGAACCTTTTGATTATAACTTCTAAATAAACTCTAAAATTCATCGTAAACAGAATTAATTATTAAATCACTTATCTAGTATTTTTACCACATGTCTACCAAATTTTGTCACTCTTTCTAATCTAATATTTTAGAACCATTATAACCAAATAACACGACTAATAACAATTCACGTATATATACCAATAATTCACATACACATGGATTTCAAATCCCAACTTCCAATAACAATAATTTATAGTCCATAAGAAGCGACCCACTTTTTCATCGATTCCGGGGGAAGACCAAAGATCTTGCGTGACCGGTCCGCCAGAAAAACTCAAAAGAGAAAGAAGTCTCGTTAATCTCTTCATGCTCGTTCCAAGTTCGAAGTATCGTTTGGCCAAAGAAAAAGTCGCTTCCTGACACGATTGCCTCTTTATATAGATAGATATAGGATCTATGGGGTTATTACTTAGAAGTCTATTTTGTACAAGATCCCCTCCTATTTGATAGAAAAGGGTCCCATGATCCCGAGCCGGTCTTATCTTGGCTCGCAAACCCCAAGTTTGTCTATGAAGAGCTAATCTAATTGTATTAGTTTCTATAATGGATTTCTTATGTGGAATACTAATGCATAGGGCCTCATTGCTAAGTGCTACAAGATCTAGTGCACTGGAACTCATGGTTATGGACCCGAATCCTTTAGTATTTTATACACTAGTTCAAAACATGTTTTTGAAAATTAACAAAACTAGTTCAAATTGCTCTCAACCTGGCGATGAACGGCGATAACAGACGGTAGCGGACGGTCCGGCGAGGCACGGTGGCGGACAGGGCTGGGCCGAGGTGAGTGTGGACGGCGGACAGTCCATGCGGCTCGGGCGCGCGCGGCAAAGCGAGGGCTCGGCACGGCGGGGCTCGACGCGGTCGTGGACGGTCCGGGCGGGGGCTCGGACAGTCCGGGCGAGCTCCGGTGTGGGCGAGCAGGGGCTCGATGGCAAGGGCATAGGGCGCGGCTTGGCGAGGACATGGGAGAGGGTTGAGGGAGAGGCGAGCTCGGCAGGGGGAGGAGGAGGGGCTCGGCCTGCCTTTTATAGAGGGAGAGGGGAGAGGGAAGGACGCCAGGGAGAGAGAGGGCTAGCCGGCCATCAAGGCCACTAATGGCGATTGCGGTTTCTCTCCATTAATGGAGAGGGGAAGTGGAGAGGGAGAGGAGGAGTGGGGAGGGGAAAGGGTGCTAGCTGCTCCATCGCGCAGGAAGGCGAGCGAACGGAAGTCAAGGCGGTTCAGCCAGGATGCGAGACGCTCGGCCGGGCAGGTGTGTGGCGCGGACGGTCCGGGCGGATGGTCCGGCCGAAGGCCAGGGCGACGGCGTGGTTGGAGGAAGAAGAGAAAGGGAGAGAGGACACGAGAGCTGGGCCTCGGCTGGGTTGAATTCGGTCTGGCCAAGTGTTAGGATTTTTTATCCTTATTTCCAAAAACAAAAATATAAATAAATATCCCTAAATCCATCAACTAAAAATAACTTAGTTTATATTATTAATTTTTATTAGGAAGGAAAATATTTTTGAATAATTAAAGTGATGATACACTGAGTTTAACAAATTTAATGGATGATTAAAAACTACCAAGTGATTGATGCATTTATTATCACTGCAAAATTTCTTTCTTTGTTGATTACAAAAAAATTAATTTAATTATTTCGCTTTTGTGAGGGCCAATTTATTTAGATAATTGATTCTTGCCTAAAAGCATTTATTTAAATTGGATATTATATTTTTTATATAATTAAATATTTTTAAGCGTCTATTAAAAAAACAAAAACAAAATAACTGAAACGCACGAAGGCTTGGCTAACCAGGCCATTTTCTTTTCTTCCTCACGTTTTACTCGGTTACAGGTGGGCCCCATCCCCTGTTTACCTTCACGCTCGATCATCTTCACCTTGCGTTGCATGGGCACGTAGCCGCCCCTAGACGCTTCGCTCGGCCGCTCGTCTCCCCATGCATGCCTCCTCGCCTACTTCGGTGGAGGAGCATCCACGACACCCGTTGTCCTTCACCACTGCACGGCCGGCCCACTTGTCTCCTCTCTCCACTATATCTCACTACTACAGTAAACCTCTATACAGGCGGTCCAGTTAGCCTCTACACAGGCGGTTCCAGGAACTGCTTGTGGTGCACCGCCTGTGATGTAAAACAACATCACAGGTGGTCAATCAAAAACCGCTTGTGATAGACACACATCATAGGCGGTTCTATCTAAAGGAACCACCTGTGATAGACACACATCACATGCGGTTTCTAATCCTAGTCGCTTGTGTTAGCCACACATCACAGGCAGTTTCTAACCCTAGCCGCTTGTGTTAGACATATCATAGGCGGTTTTAAATAGGTCCGACTGTATTTCAATATACAGATTCTAGATTCATATGCAGATTCTAGATTCATAAACAGAATTAATAACAGTTTCATACACAGATTCTTACACAGATATGTTGCATAACAAGTTCCATACACAGATTCATACACATATTAAGTTCCATACATAGATTCATACACATATCAAGTTCCATATACAACTCAACAACTCAACATCTCAAGTTCCATAGACAACTGAACATCTCAAGTTTCAAACTAAAGATCTAAACACTGTGTGATATCGTGTACAAACTTAGTTCTGGAAAGTGTTGCAAATTTCCATTTGTATTGTAGAATAGCCATTGTTGATAAAGAACTTCACGACGCATAAAGTAAAGCAAGTCTTTTACAAGCTTAGCCACGCCGTCGGAAACCATATCTCTTTCTAACCATTCAGCATTGATCTTGGATTTAGGAACCTGCAATGAAAGCAAAAAGCAAGCAGTGCTAAGAGTAATGTGACGAGCAACAATATAACATAAAAAATGCAACATAGACAATGATAGCGAACTTACATACTCATGATTGACCATGTAATGGAATGTGACACGACACCATTCGCATACATAATAACCGCACAGGACAGTACCCAGAGGTTGTTTGTCACCATATGGAAATAATGATATTGACAAATTAGGCTTGTCCTCTGGATGTTCGCCGCCAAGATCTTTCCAATAAAAATTGTATGCACTGCATATAAGAATAGCATTGTGAGATTAAGAATACATTTGTTAAGTTGTAATAAGTACAAGTGTTCAATAATAATCATACTTCTCTAAAATCTTCAAGGATGTGGCTTATAGGGCAAAAGAGGGGTCCAAATAACACTGTCATGGCTATGAACAAGTCAAAGAAGGGAGATAAGAACAAGTCTTATAACATAAGGTTGAGAAGCACCGGGAATTCATGTGGGCCAACAATGCACTTCATTGCTCCACATAACTTTGGTTCTAGGCACTCTACCACAGGGATTTTGTCTTCATTGCTATCCATAGGGTACTAGTATGGACATGAAGGCACAACAAGAATATATAGCTTCGTATAATGCACACAGATGCAGGTGGCATCGTAGGTAAGAAGCATTTCATTCTAGTGTATGTGCTAAAGCCTCTAATCTATCTAGATGCGCAACTACAGTTTATCTATATATATGTTTCTATCTGTCACAAAAGAGTTATGCAACATATAGGTTCAAATCCTATCACTATACTATAGCAAACTAACAAAAGACATTACTTTAAAAGACATTACTATACCAAACCTTCTCTGTTTGTTTCAAAGGTTCTTCAATTCAAGGACGTTTGCCTAGTGGTCAGGGAATCGAAGAACATGGTGGTCAGGAAGGGCTTAGGGAAAGCACACGGGATGGTAAACACTGGCAGTGATCCCATTGAGGATAGCAGCAGCAGATTGCAACTTTCACAATACCCTTATATCCAGGCAACGGTATATCAAAACGATGGACAGACTATGACCTATGGACCTTTCACAAATAAATTATCTACAACAACAAAAACAGGTAACAGGCCAATCACTTGATCTTCCGAATCTCGGATTTGCGAGAAAATGGCGCTGTGTTATTAACTCAGGGAATTGAATAACATACCGGGGTTGGGCTCGGGCTCGGGGACCACCACAAGCTGAAGAATCGTCAGAGAGAGTGGAGAGAGAGAGAGAGACAGAACCTTCCGGGGTTGGGCTCGGGCTCGGGGAAGACGGCGTTGGGCTCGAGGGACGGCGTGACCAACGCCCAGCTCGGAGACGGGGACGGGGATGGCGGCGCTTGGGCTCGGCGACGGCGTGGCGGGCGCTCACAGCTCGGAGACGGGGACAGGGACGGCGACACAGTATCAGCCTGGCGGCGTGTTGGGCTCTGGGAGAGTTAGGGTTCCTGCGGGAACCAACGAGCCTTTAATATTGTATACACATCACAGGCGGATTTTTAGAAAAACCGCTTGTGATATATAACATCACAAGCGCTTTTTTATTTCGACCGCCTGTGATATGTAAACTTCACTGGTGGTCGGAATAAAAAAGCGCTTGTGATGTTATATATCACAAGCGGTTTTTCTAAAAATCCGCCTATGATGTGTATACAGTATAAAAGGACTAGCTCACGGGATCCAGAACCCTATCTCCTAGAAACAGTCACAGCGCACTGTAGCGGCGACGAATTTTTTTGATCTTTGGGGAGAAGGTTTTGTTTTTGAGTTTATTGATTGATTTCAAGAGTTTATGCATATATATGATCTCTGTTTGTTTTCTTTCTCATTTTGATACAATTTTTTGCCTCAATTTTGTAATATAGACCGGAATTGAAGAAAAACTCAGGAATTCCAAGATTTGGACTTGTAGTTGATCTAATTTAAAGATTCTTCAAAAGAGTTGTCTCACCTCAAGGTACCTATATTGCTGCAATCTTGTTTCATTTTCATGCACATTAATTCGTTCATGATTTAGTGATTAATTAGGGATATTTTAAATATTTTTTGTAGTTCATGTGCTAGGTACATCTCGATATGATCTTGTTTCACTTTCATTTACATTTATTTTTTCATGGTACATCTCGATATTGACGTTAATCAATATAGGGATAGGTAATGGACCGAGGTTGGATGTACAATGTGCCAAGACCACATCCGTCGTACATTCAAAATTTGAGAAGCTTTATTGAAGCGGCCAACAAGCACGCGAATTTGCGAAAGAGTAAGGAGTTATTATGTCCATGCATCGATTGTGATAATAAGATAGCTTGGAGAGATACAGGAGTAATCCAATCACATCTGCTAAAAAGAGGGTTTAAAAACAATTACACGATATGGTTAGAACAAGGTGAGTTGGATCCATGTGAAGTGCCTGGTAATGACGAGAGAGTTGTCGGAATTTTAGATAAAGTTGATGGTAAAGTGGATTATGTGGATGCTAATCAAGATTTTGAAGAATTTGATTGCAAAGAGATGTTGCGCCATATGGAACCAGAAATGTTGAGTTCTATGGCATCGTAGAAAGGGCTATCTAAAATGGAGGGACTGGAAAGTGCCTCAAAAGAACCTTTATATGATGAATCAAAGGGTTGTGACAAAGAGTTTACTACACTGTGTACAATTCTAGAACTTCTTAAGTTGAAGGCTAGCGCCGGATGGTCTGATACTAGCTTCACAGATCTTTTGAATTTTCTGTCCCAATTACTACCAAAACCCAACAAACTACCAACAAGCACTTATAAAGCGAAGAAGCTTATATCTCCCATAGCTCTAGGTGTGCAAAAAATTCATGCATGTCCGAACCATTGTATTCTATATCGTGGCGATTTTGAGAACGCAGCAAGATGCCCAGTTTGCAATGTCAGTCGATACAAGAAGAGCTACAATCAAGACTGTGTAAAAAAATCCCGAAGAAAAATAAAAAAAGAAATCCACTATTGGACCTAAAAGTGACGATGACACTTTTGATGACATGGATGGGAAAAAGAAGTCAAAGATCCTAGCTTTGGTGATGTGGTATCTTCCAGTAATTGATCGCTTGAAACGTTTGTTCTCAAATCCTAGGGAGGCTGAGCTTATGCGTTGGTATGCTGAAAATCGCAAGCAGAATAACAAACAGATTCGACACCCTGCTGATGCATCACAATGGAAAAATTTCGATCTTATGTGTCCTGAGTTTGCCAAAGAAACCAGAAATGTAAGATTTGCCTTGGGTACAGATGGAATGAATCCATTTAGTGTAAAAAGAAGTGTACATAGCATATGGCCCGTGACTTTAACGATGTACAACCTTCCATCATGGCTGTGTCACAAAAGAAAGTACATTATGTTGACTATTCTTATTCAAGGTCCGAAATCAGCTCGTGTTGATATTGATGTGTTCCTAGAACCTCTTATGGAAGATATGACAAAGCTCTGGAATGAAAGAGTTCGAATATGGGATGAGTATTGCCATGAGTATTTCAACTTAAGAGCAATTATATTTGTTACCATCCATGATTCTCCTGGTGGCGCCACACTATCAGGGCAAAAGACTAAAGGAAAGAATGGTTGTGTAGTGTGCGTCGATGGAACTGCTTCCATGTACCTTAAATCATCCATGAAGTTGGTGTTCATGGGACACAGACGGTTCTTGATGAAGCAACATAAGTACCGAAAGATGAAAGAGGAATTTAACAATGAACTGGAAAGTGAAGGTGCACCAAAGCCTTATAGTGGGAAACTTGTTTTTGAAATTGTAAAGAACATTCATGTTGTATTCGGAAAGGGAAAAAACAAAGGAGAAAAGAGAAAGAGAACTAACCCTTCAACTTACACAACTTTCAAGAAGCAATCAATTTTTTTCAAGTACCTCCCATACTGGAAGGATATGGAAATTTGCCACAGCATTGATTTGATGCATGTAACAAAGAATGTTTTTGATAGCATCATTGGAACCTTGCTAGGCATGCCGAGTAAGACAAAGGACGGACTTAAATCATGCAATGATCTAGTAGATCTTCAAATCAGACCGGAACTTCATCCAGTGGATAGTGGCAAAGGGAAGCCTTACATCCCCCAACTAGCTACAACTTGTCAGTTGAGGAGAGAACAAAGATTTGCAAATGTTTGCGTGGGGTCAAAGTGCCCACATGTTTCTCATCCAATATCAGCAAACTAGTCAGGATGAAGGACTTGTCTCTGTTTGGCTACAACTCTGATGACTGCCATGTGATGATGATGGTGTTCCTCCTAATTGCGGTAAGAGCCCTCGAAACATAGCATGTCAAAGTTGTCATCACACGCTTGTGTTACTTTTTCAATGCGGTTCACAAAAAGTAATAGCTTTAGAAGACTTGGACTATCTAAAGGCATACATCATCGAGACTATGTGCAAGCTTGAAATGTGTTTTCCTCCATCATTTTTTGATATGCAAGTACACCTAATCATACATCTCGTGGATCAGATAAAAATATTAGGGCCACTATATTTACATCATATGTTTCAGTTGGAGCGATACCTGGGAGTATTAAAATGTTATGTGCGAAATCGCGCTCACCCAGAGGGTTCAATCATGGAGGGATACACTACAGAAGAAGTTATTGAGAGCTGTATAGATTACATCAGTGACAGAACAATGATAGGTGTGCCTGTACCTAAACATGAGGGTAAACTATGTGGGAGGGGTGAATGGGCAGGAAAACTTTTCGCGTTGAGGATTACAAGCTAGTACCTTGTGCTCATGGTAGTGTACTACAACATCTCACGATAGCCGAGCCTTACATAGAGGAACACCTGGATGAGCTTCATAAAGAAAATCAGAACCGCATAGAGGACTGGATCATGAGGGAGCACAAACATCATTTCAGCGGATGGTTAATGGACAAAAACATCCCATTCGGAGACTCTTTGGAAGAGAAAACAATGAAGAATTTGGCTTCTGGGCCATCGTGTTTTGTGACATCATGGCAAGCATATGACATCAATGGGTACACATTCTACACTAATTCAAAAGACATGAAAAGTGTTGCTCAAAATAGCGGTGTTCGTATCAATGCTTTTGACCTACATGGACAGAAGACCACATATTTTGGATTCATAGAGGAAATATGGGAACTTGATTATGGCCCAAGCATGAAAATACCCTTATTTAAGTGCTAATGGGTACAACATCCCGTGGGGGTGATAGTGGATAACTACGGACTCACATTGGTAGACTTAAAGAAAGTAGGATATAAAGATGACCCGTGGGTTCTCGCCGAATGTGTTGCATAAGTGTTCTATGTACTCGATCCATCAGATGAGAAGATGCATGTAGTTATTTCTGGAAAGCAAAAAATTGTTGGAGTTGAGAATGTGGGAGACGGAGAAGAGGAATACAATAAGTATGAAGAGATGTTCGTCTTTAACGGTCTAGAGAGAATCAAGCGTGTGGAAAAGAAAATTGATAAGAACTTAAAGCCATACATGTGGAAACATGGTAGTTCATGAAAAATTGTATGAATCAAATTGTATTTGTTAGCATGTATGATTGACTATGCATTGTGGTTGCCAATTAATTTAAAATTCATTTAAATTGTATTTGCATATTTCTGTTAAAAATTAAAATATTAATTCATTTAAATTGTATTTGCATATTTTTGTTAAAAGTTAAAATATTAATATGATAATCAAATCACAATCACAGGCGGTTTTTCATTACGGTCTGTTTGTGAAAAGAATAGAGCACCACAAGCGGTCCGAAACAAAAACCGCTTGTGATACTAATACATCACAGGCGGTCCAAATAGCCTGGGACATCCCAGGCGGTTTTCTAACCGAACCGTCTGTGATGTAAAAAGCCTACCGCTTGTATAGAGCCAAATTGTACTAGTTTCTGCTCCATTAACCACCATTGATGGCCGGCCCTTCTGCTCGACTCCTCTTCCCCTCCCGACGCCTCTCTCCCTTAGCCTATAAATCGCACCAGTGAGCTCTCTTGTGCCTGTTCCCCGCCTCAATTTCTTCTCTCCGTGCCCTAGCCCTCAGTCACCTGCTCTGCAGCGCTATCTGTGCACAGCCGAGCTATCGCTCGCCATCCACGTCGGTGTCCGCACATCGCTGGAACGTTCCCACGCTGCGACGAGCACCGCATAACATACCCACGACCGATTGTCCGCGCCGGTGATGAGCCTATGTCCATAGCTCCCGTGCCGCAGCATCGACAGTGCCCCACACTTAGTGGCGGAGCCAGAAATATTTAGAAGTCTGAGCAACTTTAAAAGATCATATGATGTAAAAAAATAATACATCTCTACTAACTATTAAGACAATAGCATAGACCGTATCCTGTGCCCCCGCCTCCCCCTCTGTGCGCACGCCCCCATCTTCCCCCGCGAAAGCTGCAACCGCCACGCCCTCAACAGCTATCGCCTAGGCAGCGGCGGAGGCGGAGGGCGGGGAGGAGTGGGCAGCGGCGTCCCCCGCGGCGATATCCTGGGATGAGGCGTCGCAATGGACAGTGGGAAGGGAGAGCACGACAAAGTCACGATCGACGTCCCCGGCACCGTCGTTGTAGGTGCGGAGCAGCCCCGACAGGGAGAGGCCGCTGTCGTCGGGGAGGATGAACTCGGCGTGGGTGTGGAACACCTCGTCGAGGATGGGGGAGATCTGGTCCTCGCTAAACTTGACCCGAGGGTTGACGGCGACGCCAAGGGCGGCCATCTCGTTGCGGTCCAGCCCGCCGTCCCCATTGGTGTCGAAGCGCTCGAAGATCCTCCTCACCTTCTCTGCCCGTGACCCACGACCGGTCGACGCCGCCGACGCGGACAGCGCCATTACGGCTCGCTGCGCATGGGGAAAAACCGGACGGGTTATGGCGAATTTCGAGCATGCGGGGCGGGCGCAGCGACGGCACGCGCGGGTGGGGGATTTGATGCAGGAATGCCGGGTGGGCTCAGCCAAGATGGAGAGGGCCAAGGGGAGGAGAGAGGAGGGTAAAAGGAGTCAAGAATCTTTCATGCACCCTGGGGGCTTAGGAAGGTCTAATTTTGACCAGACTTGGTACATGAAGACACACACACGCATCACTTCCAATTAAACAATGATTCACACATATTGGTTCTTAGTTAGCATCCATTTGGTCTCTTTTGCTTCAGCTTTTCCACACATTCCCGCATAATGACCCGCTCATGCCATAAGAAATTTACTGAAATGCCTTCTTCCTGTTCATTCTTGTTTATGCCAATCAAGAACTACAAGGGAATCTCGTGTATTGGAATCCACTATTTGCTAGCTGTTTGCTTTTTTAGGCGTGCCTGCCACTAAATCGTGTTTCCATCGTCGTTGGTAGATGCCAGGAGAAGCAGCGCAAGGAGTCCTCTCGTCCACAAACCGTGAACCGGAAGCTGAGTGCGATGAACAAGCTGTTGATGGAGGAGAATGATGGGCTGCAGAAGCAGGTTTCCCATCTCATCTTTGACAACGGGTATATGAAGAATCGACTCCAAAGTGTGAGCTACTTTTCTCTTTTCAAATATACATGGGCTTGAACTAAAAATGGGTTGGTTTCATGATGCATGGCTTGCTGCATTTTAACAAAGTCTGTTACAGTATTGTTTACATGCCTACTGTAATTCTTTTTTCCCCTGCTTATGCATTATCTTGTTCTGCTTGCTATAACATTTGCTTGTAAATTTGCAGCCTTCTGTAGCCACCACCGACACAAGCTGTGAGTCCGTGGTGACAAGTGGTTAGCACAACCAACAGCAAAACCCAGCAATTCTGCATCCTCCACAAAGGGATGCGAATAACCCAGCAGGGTAAGCCTGATACCTGGTTACATTTCAAACCTTATCCTTGCTGTAATGCTAATTTTCCTTTTGTCTAGTCTACTCGCTATTGCTGAGGAGATATTGGCAGAGTTCATGTCCAAGGCGACTAGAACTGCTGCCAACTGGGTGCAAATGGTTGGGATGAACGTAATGCACTTGTTTTTCTAGATAGTGTGCTACCCTAATATGGTGATGCACCTGATGTTGATATCTCTGACCATTTCAAACGTGATACTGATTGCAGCCTGGTCCAGATTCCATTGGAATCATTGCTGTTTCACACAACTGCAGCGGTGTAGCAGCACGAGCTTGCGGCCTTGTGAGCCTTGAGCCCACAAAGGCATGTTGATTCTTATTGGTCTTGCGTTTCTTTTAGCTTTTGCAGCTGTGAGACATCTACTTAGTTTCCATTTAGGTTGCTGAGATCCTTAAGGATCGTGCTTCATGGTACCTCGATTATCGGCATGTTGATGTCCTCCATGTTATCCCTACGGGTAACGGTGGAACGATTGAGCTAATCTATATGCAGGTATATGTCTGCACATAAGGTTTAGTCTTTTTACGTGTTTGTTTATATACTATTTGTGTGGGATACCGTTACCGTCTCATCTGGCCATCTGAGGGAACGGGGGCGATTTGCTGATCCATTTATGTTTCATTTTTTATTTACTATAGTGCGTGTAGAATCTCTATCTCTACTAACTATTAAGGCAATAGTGTATACCATCTCCTGTGCCTCGGCCTCCCCCCTCTGCGCGCACGCCCCCATCTCCCCCCGCGAAAGCTGCAACCGCCACGTCGAGAAACCTGCCACGCCCCCAACAGCTGTCATCCAGTCCCCTCCCCATTCTGCATCCTCGATGCTCGAGGTCCGCAACCACGCGCGCTAATCGACGCGCCGGCGTTTGCGGAGGGCTGGGGAGGCGGAGGTGGAGGCGGAGGCGGAGGCGGCGGCGGAGGAGGTGGAGGTGGAGGGGAGAAGCGAGGAGGACTAGGCAAGGAAGATGGCATGGTCGAAGTTGGGATCATAGACCTGGTCCCCGCAGGCGGCGCAGAAGAGCTCGGCGCGGTCGACGTCGACGGTGATCTGGTGGCTAGGCCCCACGGAGGCGGAGGCGTGCGTGGCAGCGTGGGAGGGGCAGAAGACGGCGGCGCAGGAGAGGCAGGCGTAGATGCGGGAGTTGGGGGACGGGGACGCGGCGGCGCAGGATGAGCAGCGTGGGAGCTCGCGCGAGTCCTGCGGGATCTCGGGGTGGCCGAGCGGGCGCACGCGCAGGCAGCAGCGGAGCAAGCACAGTGGGTGCGAGGACAGGCGGTGCGTGATGAGGTGCGGGTAAGGCGGTGGTATGGACGTGGTGGACAGCGGGGAGGGGAGGGGATGGACTGGGGTGTGCTGTGGTGGGGATAGCAGCGGCGGGTGATGGGGTGGCCAGGTCGGGGTGGGGGTGTGGCCGGTGGAATGTGGCAGCTGGTGGTGCAGGGGGAGGTGGAGGTGGTGGTCTGGTACTCTGGTCCGATGGCGGTGGCGGTGCAGTCGCGGCGATGGATGTATGAGTGACGCCGTGACGGTATTGCTTCACTCACTGCGCGTAGCACACTAGCACTGCGATATCGGGATCCACTGGGTTGCAGGGGGCACGGGCGCACGACACTGGACTTTGCATGCCATTGCCCATTGGCCATTCCATCGGGTTCACGATGACTAGAGCGAATCACAAAATGACTAGAGATCTGTTTTGTTTATCTACTACAGCTCAAGATTGTGACTAAATTTCAACGGATTAGGTGGATAGCATCAGATTTGAAGATGAGAAGCTTCAGGATACCTCGTATTGGGCTAACATTACCATTCCCATGGCACCGTTACCATTCCATGTTTCTAATGCACTGAGGGTCTGAGGCCACGCTTCTATATGTGCCTACCACCAAGACACCTTGGGCTACACATTTGGTTTGTTATTATCTTGAAAGCGTAATTGTGCCAATACTATAACCTTAATATGCTTGGTTGATCTATATTTTTTCTGCCATCAAGAATGAGGCAATTAGAGAAGAATATATGTTAGCTTTGTCAGTATTGTCTGAGTCTTTAAGCGTAGCAGTAAAAGTTTTAGCACACCATTGTTTTAGTTATTATGATCTGAACAACCCGTTTTATATAGGGAGCTCGTGGCAAATGCATCCTCACAACAGGACGATGGAGCTCAAGGCGTCAAGTGGTGGCTCGCTGGCACTTGTGCTCCTCTGCAACAAGGCACTGTTCCCCATGAGGGTTCCCATTACCATTGCGCTCGCGTCGCCTGTCACTAGGGCTCTGAGCCATTAGAGGCTCGTCAATTTATGTAAATTTATGTTCCGTTGCAATGCACGGGCACATACCTATATGATATTAAGATCGAAGATAATATATATATTGTTTGTTTTCATATATTACCTAACACTGTCTAGATGTACATAAATTACCATGATATTATTTGTTCCCGTTGCAACGCACGGGCACTCACCTAGTATACTATAAAGTACTTAATGAATTGCTTACATGTATATAATGTGCTAGTCTCGTATAACATGAGATAGACTCATTTTTCGAGTCTTTATACTCTGAAAGCGTCATGTAATGGTAGAATTATCAAGTGTTTTGAATAATCCTCGCTCTGTGTAACACACTATCAAGTGATTGAATAATTCATCTGAAATCCTGTTGCGCAGTTTGTTAATTATTTTCATTGCAGAGAAGGCTCTTTCAACCGATGCTGTTGAAACTGGCAGTATTAATAATGACAACTCAATAAGCTTGTAGACTCAAGGAAAAACCATATGCTTTTCAGTTTCAACCATCTTTACTACCAAACTTCCAATATCCATGCAACTAGAAAAGGTAGAATGTCTTCTCACATGAAGAATATAAGTCTCAAGTTGGCTTCTTATTATTGTACGATCACCATCCGAGAAATCTGCATCATAAATTTCAGCAAGTCGAGCAAGCTTATTGATATCAAATTTGGATAATGAATTTTTTTGGATCGAGACATGAGAAGCAAACTAATAACTCTGTGTTTGCTTCACCAAACTGATGATTCATTTCCACACAAATTTTATCAACCACAACATAGAAAATCTCAGCCCTCGATCTACCACTGACTAGTATTTCATCAAATATCTTTGGCACTGGAATATAGATTTTTCATTACAGAATTGTTGCACCTCATCAAATAAGTTCTCCCATCCACTCTCGCTCTCATGGTAATTAACTGATTTTTGACATCAGAAACTAACTCCATAGCATGAACAATATTAATATCTTTTCTTTGTAAGATTTGTGAAAGTTCATTTGTAATACCGAGCAATCGCAACATGAGCTTTAAAATGAAAGCAAATTTAAATGACTCCATTTTCTCAATCAGACCTCCTGCCTGAGATGGTGCACGCCCATCTGTCTCTACCATTCCAAGCACTTCTATCACGGAGTTCCACATTTGATCTAAACGAATCAAAGTTTTATGATGTGAGCCCTATCTAGTATCACCAGGCCTAGTAAGATTGGTTTCTTGGTGTTGTCCTGATCCACGAAACATCTCACCACTCTCAAGTTTTTCCAAGATACTTTGATGATGGGCTTCTATTAATGCATCTCTCCTCTTACAGGATGCACTTGTCGTGTTTACAATCAAGGAAATATACTCAAAAAAGTCATGAACAGATGAACAGCAACTAGCAATTGAAATGACCAATAGTTGTAATTGATTAGTAAAGCAATGAATGTAAAAAGCATATGGGTTGCCATCTAATATTCTTTTTTGTAGCACATTAAATTCACCTATCATATTTGAAGCTCCATCATATCCTTGTCCTCTTAGCCTAGTGATGCATAGGTTATACTTATCAAGAAGACCAAACAAGGCTTGCTTCAGTGCATCTGAAGTAGTATCCTTGACATGTTTTAGAGCAAGAAACCGTTCAACGACTTTCCCTTCATTGTTAACATACCTAAACATTACAACCATTTGCTCTTTCACTGATATATCACGTGACTCATATATAAGCACTGAGAACTGTCTTTCACCGATTCCCCCCATGATTACCTCTATTATTTCTTCTGCACAACATCTTGCAAGATCCTTTTGGATTTCTAGAGAAAGCATTTGACAATTCAATCCACCACTGTCAAAAGTGTTTCTCACAGTTCCATCCTTATCTTTCCACCAGTATATCATCTCTCTAAAATTACCCTTGTTTAAGGATGTAGAAGATTTATCATGTCCATGGAAAGCCAATCCTTATGCTAATAGATACCTTGAACACTCTAGGGATGATGCCAAACGTATTTTACATAACTCTTCTGCTTCTTGGGATGCAATACAAAACTTACGTGCTACACTCTTCCTTTGATTATTGAAATCATCATAATGCTTCAAACAGTTGTTGTGAACACTATTAACACCACCAACATGCTCATGCAATAATTTGTATGTGTGCTTCCAATTAGTAAATCCTGTTCTAGTGAACACCTCAGAGCCAAATTGATCAGCCCTCCCTGGTTGCTTAAAGAGAAAACAATAGAAACAATATGCTGCATCTTGGGACTCACTATATTCTATCCAATACCATGATTGAGAAAATGTTCTTGTCACAGCTCCAAACTGTCTACGAGAAAATTTAATAAAGGGCTAATGTGGTCCTTTTGCTATATATGACCTCTTGACTTGATCTCTAATTTCAGGGGCATACTCGTGTATTTGTTTCCTAAGAGCTGGATCACTTGCAATGTCATCTAAATTAAGAACATGTGATGATTCACCTTCGTCTTGTGCTTGAGTTTCTATAGGTTGTGTTGTTTGTGATGTCCGAGTGAAATACCTCTCCATCACAGCAGCTGCTAGATGAACGGAAAAAATTAGTTGACGATCAACCATCTGTATTGTATATAAATAAATTGATATGACTTGAAATACCTCTTAGGAGCAGTAAGGCTGCCCTGACCACAGCAAAAATTGTGAACAATTTACTAGTGAGATGAATGATTGCCTAGTATTACTAAGAATACTAATCTACTATTCATGTCAGGAGCAGCAGGCCAGCAGTGTTTTTTGTGGTGGGGTGCATGGATGTAGGCATGTAGCAGGTTTATACTAATCTATTCACTCGCCGCAAGCAAGCAAGGCCACATGCTCCAGTGCTCCACGCACCTGCTACTGCTCCAGACCACCAGGGTCCAATGGATGACAAAGAATGCGTTTTTTTGTGGACGAGCAGATGTGGCAGCATGTGTAACTATCTAGCGCTACACTAGGGTTCAGACGTAGGACTAAATAGAGCATGACAAAAAGATAAAATACCTATATATGATGGTCACACTTGTCATCGTCTCGTCTTGCTGGAGCTCCGCCTCTCGTCGCCGAGCCGTGCTGCTACTGCTTGCCGTTGCCGTGTCGTAGCACCCCACTGAAGCCTCATCCGTCACCGTGCTCGATTCTCTGCTCAGCGCTAGTGTTAGCACCTCACCGGAGTCCGCCCTGGTGCTCCTTGCTCGTCACTGTTTCTTGTCGCGTTGTGACGTCACTAATTCACCGAACGCCGCTCGAGCACGCCATCGCCGAAGCAAGGTGTTGGGGGCTTGTTCTCAAATGCTATAAATTAAGAACAAGGCAACATAAAATGTTAAATGCTAATGCCCTTCGTCCAACGAAACATCATTCCTTTAAGGATTAATGAACTTTGGACGAAGGTTTAAGACAATACGATTACGAAGGTTAAATCTTCGTAATCATATTTTTAATAGATTATATGAAGTAAAATACGAAGCGTCAAAGGTAAATAAATTATAAATGAACAATATTACTTTCATAGTATATCGATTTAATGTATTTAAACATTGAATACAATTATACCTTTGCCTTGACAAAAATTGATTCTCGAATGGTGCGATTGCAATTACAGATATCCGTGAACAGTAAAGGAATACTGTTCACTATTTATAGGCATGGGACACAGCCTGTGAGGGATTACAATTATGCCCCTCATAAGGGATTACAATAGCGACTCAAACATTGATGGACTAAAAGGTCATTCTACTCTTAAGTCGGTTTGTAATACTGAAGCTTCATGAAGAGAAACCTTCGGTCATTTCTCCCTACAAGACCTTCAGCGACGAAGCATAGTCCCAACAGTAGCCCCTTCATGGTGCTAGATCGTTTTTCGTAACGAGCTTGATCCGTGAAAAAAGTCTGTTAGGCTTCGGGAAGCCGAAGGTCCAAAAAACACCTTCCCTGAGCTCGTTGTCGAGAAACGATTTAGTTTCCGAGCGCGGAGCGGTCCCACCTTGCAGCGGGTGCAAGCAGCTGTTTGCCTGGTGTAAAAATCCTGGCGATTCACCTTCTTACCTGCATCACTATATAAACAGACGGACAGGTGTGAAGTTACCACAACATTCATTGCTATTTGCACTGTTTTGCTGCCAAAATTTTTAACCATAGCCGAAGCTTGACTCTCGGAATCAAACGAAGCTCCAGTTTGAAGCCTACTTCGTCAGAAGAAAAAGCTTCAGAAGAAAAAGTATTTAGTTCCCAAGAAATTCAGAATTAAATGGCCAGAGTGCGTTCTACCGCTAGGGTTGAGCGCGAGGGAGATGAAGCTGAAGGATCGGAGACTGTTCCCATCTCCGAAGCGATGCAACGATCCGGACTAGTGACCTCGGAAGGAATCCGTACCGCCGAGACAGAGCAGACTGTTCCCATCTCCGAAGTTGCTGCCGAAGTGGAAGAAGGAAATATTGAGGAAACTGATTCCGAAGATGATTATCATATTGCCATGCCAAGTAAGCCCAGCCACTTGGACTTCGGAAAATCAACTGTCTCTAAAGCTGACCTCTCCAAGATGGTGAAGTCGGGTTATTTCAGTGAGAGTCAGAAGAAGCTACTTCGCTTCAGGGGGGAAGAAACTACCCCGAAGCCAGAGAAGGATGAAATAGTCATTTTCAAGAGCTTTCTGAAGGCTGGGTTGAGATTCCCCCTCCATAGGATTATTGCAGATGTATTGAAGAAGTTTGGGATCTACTTTCATCAGCTGACTCCTAACGCTATCGTTAGGCTTAGTGTTTATATCTGGGCCCTCCAAAGCCAGGCGGTGGAGCCGTTTGCCGACAGCTTTTGCCGAGTTCATGAGCTGCATTACCAGACGAAGGCTAGAAAAGATGGATTACATGATAACTTTGGTTGCTACAATTTTGCCTATCGGAAAACCACAAAGTTTCCTGTAATCAGCTACCGAAGCAAATGGCCGGCAGGCTGGAAATCAGAATGGTTTTATGTGAAAGTTGACGAAGATAAAGAGAAGCTGGTACAAAGCCCTCTTGAATTGATCTTCAGAGAAACAAGACCGCGATGCCAAATGTCATTAGAGGGTCCCACTTGGGCTGCACTGGCTGAGTTTAAAATTATTTCAGAACATATCAGCACTAGGGACCTGGTTCAAGAGTTTTTGGCCTTCAGGGTTTTTCCTACTTTAAAAGAATGGGAAATGCCGAAGCTAGAGGGGGAGAAGAAAGAAGGGGAACTTGTGCGGTTACCTTACTATTACAAGTTTAAGAAATACTTTAAAAAACCTTGCCAAGAGTGGCTGGACACAATTGAAATAATGTGCAATGAAATACTCGGTAATTACTCCAAAAAAGAAGATCAGTTGATGACTGCGGCCTTCAGTACCCGTCCGAAGCGAAGACTCAATCGAGTGCTGGATGCCTTGGGTTTTGAATACCCTGACTACGAACAACTGAATAAAATTGTCGAAGGCCGGAAAAGAAAAAGGGTAGCCGAAGCTTTAAATGAAGATGAGAAAGAACCACCAAAAGAGAAGAATATTCTGAAGAAGAGAAAAGTACCATCTCCGAAGCGAAAAGTATCTGAAAAAGAAGAGACTCCCGCATCACGCTCTGCCACCGACGTGGAAGAGATTTTGAAGGTAATGACTGAATCCCTGCCTGTGAAGCTAAGTCCATTAGGGCCTCAACTGACAAAGTTTTTTCAGAAGGAAAAGGAGCCCGAAAAAATGAAGAAAACAACAAAGAGACACAGAATCATCGCAGTGACCAAAGTCATTGACAAGACACCACCGAGATCTTCAGCTCGGAAGACACCAGCGGTTGAGGAAATATCGAATGTTGAAGTCGCACCTTCGGAAATCGCGGCTACCGAAGCTACCTCAACCGATGATTTGAACTTGGAAACCACAATCGAACATATCAACAAAATACTACTAGACATGGCCACAGAAGAAGCTACTACTGCCGCCGAAGAGACCATGGCCGCAATGTCTGGGAAAGGAAAAGAAATAGCTGACGATACTTCGGAGGACGAAACCTTCAAGTTTCAAAATTTAGTTGAACAAGAATTGTCAAAAACCGAAATAGAAGAGCTTAAAGAATATGCCAAATCTTACGGATATAAACCAGGAGCACTCCTCTTCGGGGGTATTGACGATGAAAAATTAGGCTGCATCCGGGATCAAACTGGAGCTAAGATTATCGGTACTCTATCAAAGAGTATCGGTTTCCCGAAGCTGGAAACGGATATTAGCCGCTACTGACGACAACATATCGTTGGTAGTTTATTTTATTCCAATTTCAAGGTGAACTACTTTTCCCTTGACTTTTATTGTTTTTAATAATGAAGACATTTCTAACGAAGGTTGTTTATGTGCAGAGTATGCTGTTAAGTAAGGCTTTGAAAATGCAGCAGGATCTGGAAGACAAAAAACATGAGGTCATAATTGGAAATTTAGAGAACAAAATAAAAGAGCAATCAGCTACTATTGAAAAGAAAGATTTCGAGCTTTAGTCAACTGAAGGCTTATTGGCAGAAGCCGAAGCTAAAGTAGCAGAATTGAATACAAAGCTTCTCTGCCAATCTGAACAGTTTGAACAAGAAAAGCAAGAACTTAATGCGAAACTTGAAACCGAAGTCCAACAAAATTCAGATTTGAAAAAATTATTGGCAAACCTTCAAGACAAATGTTTGGAGTTTAGCAATAAATGTATTCAACGACTGAGAAAGATCTTCCACTCAGTTGGGGCTAGCAGTGAGAAATTCACCCCGTCAACTGAGAATTTACAAAAGACCTTCGAACACATTGAGGGTGAAATCGATGAGCTTGACGAAGTTATAGCCGGGCACGGCGACTTCTGTGCCTGGGTAGCTTCTCGGGGCACTGCTGCAGCTTTTCTGAAAGCTGGCTGCGACCATGGAAAAATTGTTAATAGACCCAATTTCACTCTATCACCATCAATTTTAGATGACATTCCTGACCTCGCCCGAAGCATTTCTAATAGATTTGTAAAGATGATATGGACAAAAGGCGGGCGAGAAAAGGCTGGAGACGAAGCTCGGAGTCATCTTGAACCAGTAAGAAATCATACCTTGTGTTTACCTTTTCCTTCAAACTTGGTTTTGGCTCACAACTTAATTCTTGTAGGGTGACGAAGGCGAGACCGATGTTTAAAGAGTACGACGCCGAAGCTGAGGCCCCATGAAGATCAGTAGGAGTAGACTGTAGAAAAACTCAAGAAACTTTTGAAATAACTTTTGTAAATATGACTAAACTGTTCTTAATGAATTTTGTTCATACCTTGTAATATGTTCTTACCCTCCCGTTAATGTATGAGGTGCTTTGATGTGAACGAAATTATCTTTTTGAGCCTAAGGCGAAAAAACACCTTCCCTTCTTTTCGTACACAGCGAAGCATAAAAAACAGCTTTTCCTTTCTGCCGAAACTCTCCCTTTTATATACAACGAAGTACAAAAGACAGTTTTTTTTCCTTTTTACCGAAGCAACCACTTATGCTATGATGATGGTTATCCTACATATGCCTGGATGAATGTTTATGAATGCAAATGTTATGATGTAATGCGATGTGCAAATGAATGTCCAAACACATATCCGAAGCCGTAATCACAACCGTTATTTCCTTAGAAACAATCACATATCAGCGCTGACTTTTCGCTGTAAGCCTCACTTAGGAGCTTCTTCGCCTTTTACTTTCGGCGGTATTAGTGCTGACTTTTCGCTGTAAGCCTCCCTTAGGAGCTTCTTCGCCTTTTACTTTCGGCGGTATCAGCGTTGACTTTTCGCTGTAAGCCTCCCTTAGGAGCTTCTTCGCCTTTTACTTTCGGCGGTATCAGCGTTGACTTTTCGCTGTAAGCTCTGCATTCCCTTTGGAACGACTTTGGAGCAGAAAACTTACACTGCGCCCCCTTTGGAGCGACTTCTTTAGTAGCTTCGACGTGCTCCGCATCCCCTTAGGGACAGCTTTCGAGCTTCTTCCCTATTTCTTCTTTTTTTCTTCTTTTTTTTAGCACTCGATGATGCGTTCTCAATTTTTACATTTACATCTCTGGGGGATTTTGCTCTTATAGAGGTGAAATAAAAAAGAAATTACATGTGATGGCCCCATTAAAAACCTTTCTCCCCCTTCAGAAAGGAAAAGGGTGCCATAAAAGAAAAATAAAAATTACATCAAATTATACATAATATCGCCGAAGCTCATCTGCATTCCAAGATCTGGGAATGTCGTTGCCGTCCATATCCTTCAATCTGTATGAACCGGGTCTTGACGAAGATACTACCAAAAAAGGTCCCTCCCATTTCAACTGCAACTTGCCCACTGTATCTGGGTTAGCCACTCTCCGAAGCACCAAATGTCCTGGCTCAATATTCTTTAGCCGAACCTTTCTATCACGCCATTTGACTGTTTCGGCTTGATATTTATTGATGTTCTCCACAACTTGAAGCCTGATCCCTTCTATAGCATCTTTTTCCACAGAATGATCAGCTTCGGAATCTGATTCTGTCGAAGCTATTACTCTTATTGATCCAGTTTTAGCTCCCTCCGGAGTTATTGCTTCGTCACCAAACAATAATTTGAATGGAGTAAAGCCTGTTGACCTTGATGTTGTTGTATTGTGGCTCCACACCACTTTGATTAATTGATCTGGCCATTTTCCCCTGGGTTGATTGAAGATTAACTTCATTATTCCTGTCATTATGATGCCATTAGCTCTTTCAACAAGTCCATTTGACTCCAGATGTCTAACTGATGCAAAATGGATCTTCGTGCCAATTTGATCACAAAATTGTCTAAAATCTTCGGAGTCGAACTGTGTTCCATTATCTACAGTGATGGCCTTTGGTACTCCGAAACGACAAACAATATTCTGCCAGAAAAACTTTTGAATAGTGGCCGAAGTTATTGTGGCTAAAGGCTTTGCCTCAATCCATTTAGAAAAATATTCCACGGCCACTACAACATATCTTAAGTTTCCTTGGGCCGGTGGTAACGGACCTAACAAGTCAAGGCCCCACCTTTGCAATGGCCAGATGGGTTGTATCAGCTGAGTTAAAGATGAAGGTTGTTTTTGATCTCTTGCACATTTCTGACAACCTTCGCACTTTTGAACTAATTTCGCTGCATCCGAAGCTGCCTTCGGCCAATAAAACCCTTGACGAAAAACTTTTCCAAGCAACGGCCTAGATCCAATGTGAGATCCACACAGGCCTGCATGTATTTCTTTCATTAATTCTATGCCTTCGGCTCTGGACAAACACTTGAGTAATGGAGCACAAACTCCATGCTTGTACAACTCCCCTTTTATCATGACATATGGACGAGCTCTTGCCTCTATCCTCCTATTATAAGCTTCGTCATCTGAAAGGAAGTTACCCTGAAGGTAAGAGATGATCTCAGTTCTCCAGTCTTCACTATAAACAGGAGATATATTGAGGACTGCTCTTTCAAGAAGCTCCACTGAAGGCGCTTTTATTATTTCGAAGAACACATCCGAAGGTAAGGGCAGCCCCTGTGCCGCTGACTTAGCTAACAAATCAGCATGCTCATTTTCTCCTCGAGGAATATTTTTGACAGAAAATCCTTCGAAGGAGGCTTCAATCCTTCGAACCGTGTCTAGATATTTTTCGAGCTTCGGATCTTTAGCCTTACAACTCTTGTCAACATGACCCGAAACAACCTGGGAATCAGTTTTAAGAATGGCCCTTCTGATTCCCATTGCTTTTAACTTCCGAAGACCCAAAAGCAGGGCTTCGTACTCAGTAATATTGTTTGTGCAACTAAAATCGAGTCTTGCCGCATAACAAGTTTTAACTTTGGATGGTGAAACCAACACAGCAGCTGCTCCTGCTCCGAAGGCTCCCCAAGACCCATCGCAAAACACTGTCCATACTTCGGCATCTTTGTTTGTTTCTTCATCCTGAGCCCCTGGCGTCCAGTCGGCAATGAAATCTGCCAGCGCCTGAGACTGGATCGAAGATCTGTGCACATAATCAATGCAAAATTCATTGAGCTCTGCAGCCCATTTTCCAATGCGTCCAGTAGCTTCTCTATTTCTCATAATATCCTTCAACGGTTGCGAAGAAGGAACAACAATATTGTATGCTTGAAAGTAATGCCGAAGCTTCCTGGATGCCATCAAAACAGGATATAACACCTTCTCCAATTCTGTATAGTTTTTCTTTGATACACTAAGAACCTCAGATACAAAATATACTGGGACCTGCTTCTTGACTTCGCCATCAAGCTTCTCCTGGACAAGTGCTGCACTTACCACTGAGTGCGAAGCCGCCACATATAATAACAAAGGAGCCCCTGGTGTTGGTTGAGTTAATGTTGTTTGATCCATCAAATATTGCTTCAGTTCCTCGAAGGCTTTTTGTTGGCTTGGTCCCCATTGAAAAACTTCGGCTGATTTCAGCACTTCGAAGAATGGTAAATTTCTCTCTGCTGATCTGGATATGAATCTATTGAGAGATGCCAGCCTCCCCGTCAATCTTTGGGCCCCCTTTTTTGTATTTGGTGGCTCCATTCGAAGTATAGCTTCAATTTTACTTGGATTAGCTTCAATTCCCTTTGTTGAAACCAAGCATCCAAGAAATTTCCCCTTCTTTACTCCGAAGACACATTTTTCTGGATTCAGCTTTAGACCAGCTTGTCTAAAACTGGCGAAGGTCTCCTGCAAATCAGCAATGTGATTTTCTTGTTTCATGCTTTTTACAATGATATCATCAACATAAGTTAGCACATTTCTGCCTATCTGAGACTGAAGAACCTTCGAAGTCATTCTGCTGAAACTTCCTCCAGCATTCTTGAGCCCCTCAGGCATCCGAAGGTAACAATATGTTCCACTAGGGGTTATGAAACTGGTCTTTGGCTCATCCTCCTTCTTCATCCAAATTTGATGATAGCCTGAATAACAATCTAAAAGACTCATAAGCTCTGACGAAGCTGCTGCATCAACTAAGGAATCTATCCTTGGCAATGGGAATTCGTCCTTTGGACAGGCCTTGTTGAGATCCGTGAAATCGATACACATTCGCCATTTGCCATTGGCCTTTTTTACCATGACAGTGTTAGCTAGCCATTCTTGATACTTTACTTCTCTGATAACTCCTGCACTGAGGAGTCTTTTGACTTCATTCCGAGCTCCTTCAGCCTTGTCATCAGACATTTTCCGAAGCCTCTGCTTTCTGGGTCTGAAGGATGGGTCAACATTGAGCGAGTGTTCAATAACATCCCTGTTAACTCCGCAAAGATCATTAGCTGACCATGCAAAAACATCTTTGTTGTTGAACAAAAACCTTATCAAGGTTTCCTCCTACTCTTCGGATAATTGGGAGCCCAACAGCACCTTCTGCTCTGCTATGTCCTCACACAAGAGCATGGGCTTCGGCTGATCTGCCGAAGCTGCTTTCTCCCTTCTGAATTTGTACTGCTCACAAGCTTCAGCTCCATCTATGTTATGGATTGCTTTTGAGTCAGTCCAGTTCCCTTCGGCCCTTCTGGCAGCTTCCTGACTTCCATGAATAGCAATGGGCCCTTGATCCGAAGGTATCTTCATGCAAAGATAAGCAGGATGAAGAATTGCTTCGAAGGCATTGAGGGTGCCACGACCAATAATTGCATTGTAAGGGTATTCCATGTCAACAATGTCAAACACAACTTGCTCAGTTCTGGTGTTGTTGATGAATCCGAAAGTCACTGGCATGGTGATCTTGCCCAGTGCTACAATATGTCTCCCTCCGAAGCCACAGAGAGGGTGTGTAGCATCATGGATCTTGTCGTCGGGCTCTTGCATTTGTCTGAAAGCTTTAGCAAATATGATATCAGTTGCGCTGCCTGTGTCAACCAAGACATTATGGACCAGAAATCCTTTGATCACACAAGAGATAACCATAGCATCATTGTGTGGGTAATCCTTAAGTTGAAAATCCTCTTGAGAGAAGGTAATTGGAATGTGGGACCATCTTGACTTGATGAAGGGTCCTTGCACCCCAACATGTTGTACCCTTCTCTGTGCTTCTTTCTTCTGCTTCTTGTTGGCTGGCTCTAAGCATGAACCACCTGTTATTGGGAGCACCAGCTTCGGGGCCGAAGCAGCTCCAACTTGATCGTTGAACGAAGCCATCAGCTCAAGAAGTGGAAGTGAGTTGACCGGAGGTGGGCGCCAATGTTGGGGGCTTGTTCTCAAATGCTATAAATTAAGAACAAGGCAACATAAAATGTTAAATGCTAATGCCCTTCGTCCAACGAAACATCATTCCTTTAAGGATTAATGAACTTTGGACGAAGGTTTAAGACAATACGATTACGAAGGTTAAATCTTCGTAATCGTATTTTTAATAGATTATATGAAGTAAAATATGAAGCGTCAAAGGTAAATAAATTATAAATGAACAATATTACTTTCATAGTATATCGATTTAATGTATTTAAACATTGAATACAATTATACCTTTGCCTTGACAAAAATTGATTCTCGAATGGTGCGATTGCAATTACAGATATCCATGAACAGTAAAGGAATATTGTTCACTATTTATAGGCACGGGACACAGCCTGTGAGGGATTACAATTATGCCCCTCATAAGGGATTACAACAGCGACTCAAACATTTATGGACTAAAAGGTCATTCTACTCTTAAGTCGGTTTGTAATACCGAAGCTTCATGAAGAGAAACCTTCGGTCATTTCTCCCTACAAGACCTTCGGCGACGAAGCATAGTCCCAACACAAGGTAAAAAGATAAAATCTTATATGCTACACCGTCTAGTCTATGTTTAATCTCCATCTAACCCCTATGATAATTTATTTAAAAGAAATAATATTTAGCGAATTAATCATTATTTTGTTAAGCTTTGTAATTATGTGATAAACCTCTTTAATTATGTGTTTTCAATATTTTACGTGCTCTCGAAAGCAATTTAAATTATGTTGCTATAGTCAATTTATACGTAATTTTCTAATTACGAAGCTAAAAATATTTGTAGACAGCCTTTTCTTAATAAAGCATACTTGATTAATAATTATAATTACTTTTTTTATGATTTAGATTTATATTCAAGTTTTATTAATTTATGTGCATATATATTGTTTATTCACACAAAAGGAAAACAGAGTTTTATAAAATACTAAAATAGTAAAATTAGTGCTCATATATATAGTTTGAAAAATATGGCTTATAGGTTTGAATATTATTTTCTTAACAAACTTAGCCTAAGTGTTTTTCTAATAAAATGATAATTATTTATTATACTTTCATATAAAACTTATTTCATCGTATATTTAAGTTATCTACACTTGTATGCTTTACAATATTAATATGCCATATAGGTAGCTTTTCAAAAAATTTAAAATGTCATATATAGTGTTCATTCTTTCGTATAATTAAATAATAGCTTATATTTGTTTTCAATATATATTTCTTAATTAAAATATATGCAATGTGTTTTCTAATAAAAGGAAAAGATTGTTATTTCTTCAATAACTTTTGCATGAAAATCCACTTAAGGCATATAACCTAGCTCATCATAAATTGGTGTTTAACAATATTATTGTGATAGTTGCACATAAAAATTTATTTAAGCTATTTATTAGTTCTTCATAAAATTCATGTTTAATAATGTGTTTTGTAACTTATGAACCTTAGATATATAACATATATCTTTTTGAAAAGGTTAAATAATGTTATAAGGTGTTTTATCTTATGAACACTTAATCTTAGACATACCACATATGCTTTTATAAAAGATTAAAATGGTAAGTAAAAGGGAAATAGCCTCAACATTTCCTATAATCAATTTTGGTGTTTGACGTCTATCACAAACCATGTGGGCTAACTAGTTTGCTTAGTTAATATTTTCTCAGGTGCATAAAATTTATATACACATACAAAGAAAATGACCATGGGACAATTCTACAAGTTTGGAGCAAAACAGACTTGCTACAGCTAGTGGCGCTCCGGACAATATCCGGTGCCCTGGCTGGAGCACTCCGCGAACTGGCCGCTCTCGGGAATTCTCGACGCTCATCCACTAAAAATCATCGGACTGTCCGGTGAGCCCTCAGAGCAACGATCGACTCCACCAATGGTCGACTGTGGAACTGCGCCCGCAGTCTGCAGCGTCAGAAGTTAGAAGATAATCTGTGATGACAGGTCGCACCGGAGTGTCCGGTGTGCCACTGGACTGTCCGGTGCACCAAAAGGATAGAAGTCTTCAACGGTCAATAGCTCCAAACCACAACGGTCGGCTGACATGGCACACACTGGACAGTGAACAATACTGTGTTTGATGCACCACCGGACTGTTGGTGTGCCCATCGACAGAGAAGTCAACCAACGACTCGAATAGTGGTTAGGGCTATAAGTACCCCCCAACCACCACCATTCAAGCAATCAATGCATCCCACTGTCTTCATTCAATACAAGAGCAAAGACACATTCAAAGCCTTCAATCCTCTCCAAGTGCCAATATCAAGTCATGTGATCTAAAGTGTTTAGTGACTTGAGAGGTGCCAATATCAAGTCATGTGATCTAAAGTGTTTAGTGACTTGAGAGAGGGTGATTTGTGTTCCATTTGTTGCTCTTGGTGCTTGGTTGCTTTCTTCTTCTCCTTCTAAATCTTCCAAGTGTTTTGTAAACCAAGCAAGAGCCACATAATTGCGTGGTGATCCTTGCAGGGTCTTAGTGACCCATGAGATTAAGAAGAAGCACTCGACCGGTCTAAGTGACCAATTGAGAGAGGGAAATGGTTGAAATAGACTCGGCCTTTGTGGCCTCATCAACGGGGAGTAGGTTCTTTGGAACCGAACCTCGGGAAACAAATTGTCGTGTCCACTTGTGTTGATCTTCACCATTCGATTTGTTTCTCCCCTCTCCTCTCTCTCTAAAGTTCTCTTGCTCATATTGTTTTGAGTTTGCTCCCAAAGTCATCTGCATTGATCGAGCAACTCATAACAAGAAGAACTATCTTCCACACTCCAAACTCACTATTATTTATTTCTAACCCAAACCCAGGGTGAAGTGCGTGTTCAATGTTTATAATTTTCAGGTTTCGCCTATTCACCCCCCTCTAGGCGACTTTCAGTAAGTCTAATATTTGTATATTTATAATTAAGATATTTTCAAGCTTAGGTCTTGTTTTATAAAAATATGAACCAAACCTTTTTCCAAAGAACGCCTTCTTGTTATGTTTTTGGAAAGCAAATGCTCTTTTTGTTATGCTTTCTTTTAGCTTTTTCTATGGTGAATGTTGTATGTTATTGAGTGGTGTTTGTTTCTTCCTGTTTTTGTGTGATGTTTAGAGATTGATCTAGTAGTTGAGAATCAAGATCTATTCTATGGAAGAATCTCAAGTTTTCTTTACACAAGGCAAGTGGACTTCTCCCCCTGCATTTTCCATCTAATCCCACACAATACATTTAATAAAGTTTAATTTTGGATATATGCATAATTCGAAGGGTTTGCCTAAATAGGATTACCTAGAAATACCAACCTTATTCCTTATTTAACCTGGATTTAATACTATGCTTAGTAACTGTGCTATCGCTCAACTTTATCATTACGATGTCACTCTTTTTAAGATATCATTGTTCCGAAGATGAATTTTATACTATTGTTGTTAATCTGATGATTAAACAAGATCATATTGTATTAAACGGAACATGGAGGGAGCACCCAGGAAAAGAGTGTGACCATGAGGGTGGTATGGGACGCCCTTGGCTAAATAACTAGGAAAGTCTTGTGTTGGGTGCTGGTCTTGGTCGATAGGAACGGGACATCTGCGATGCTCTTATATTCCAACTCAGGTAGATTGGATACAGTCATAGTTCCCATGCTTTACTCTCTAGACTTGATATAAGGTTAGGTTACGTCAGATGACTCTATGCAGTGGTCATTTCCAACATTCACATAATTGGAACTCTAGGGAGAAGCCTCGTAGTGAGACCCTAGTCATTGACCTCAAAAGTGAATACGGGTCTAGCTAACCGGGTTAGAAAGGAATCACGACTCATGGGTAAAGTGTACAACCTATGTAGAGTGTAAAACTAACATATCAGTCATGCTCATGGTTACGAGTGGCCTAGACCCTCACATGATAATTGAACTTAAGATGAAAATAAATCGTGTTCTATTATGCTCATGTGGTTGAGCTTCATGTTGATGATATTTTGGTTCAAGTGGTTCTGAGCTTTATGTTCATGATATATGTGTTGATGAATATTGCTTATGCTTAATATGGGTTTGGTATATACTTATACTTAGTCATCAGGTGTTGATAATAAAATGTTGACTAACTAAAATGCCAACTGCATTAAACTTTAGCGTTACCTTGTTAACCTTGCATTTTCACCCCACTAGCTGAGCCCCCACCTTAAGTGAGCTCACCCCTTGCTTAATTTTTATCATAAGTTTGTAGATGAAGAATATGATGATGAACTTGATGGATGCTAGTCTAGTGATACCCCCGGTCATCTTTCTATGGAAGGATGTCCATGTTTCGCTGTACTTTGATGAGTAATAAAGGTTAAGACATTATGTAGATTCAAAGTGTAATATGTTATTATAATCTTTATTTACACTTTTATGCATTGTTCCTTTGATATATTACACTTGTGATGTCAACATATGTGTGGAAATAGATCCTAGCACACATATGCTATGCATTCAGTTTTGCCCTTAAAACTGGGTGTGACAAAGTGCAACATAGATGTATTCGCATGGTCTGCTTTAGACCTCGTTGGCATCAGTCGCACCATTATCGAACACAGCTTGAGCATTGACTCCTCAATACACCCTAAAAAATAGAAATTGTGCAAAATGTCCGATGAAAAGTTAGAAGCAGCGAAGGCAGAAGTCCATCACCTTCTAGACACAAAGTTTATCGAGTGAATCGATTACCCCACTTGGCTCACCAATGTCATAATGGTCCAGGAAAAAAATGGAAAATGGAGATGTGCATAGATTTGACTGGTCTTAACAAAGCCTGCCTGAAAGACAACTTCCCACTACCAAGAATAGACAATATTGTTGACTCAGCAGAAGGACATGAAGTAACGTCTCTAGTTGACTGCTTCTCGGGCTGCCACCAAATTTACATGAAGAAAGAAGACAAGGCAAAAACAAGCTTTATCACTGTAACACCCCATCCACTCCTAGACCGATGGTACTTACTCCTGACAGCTCTCTAGGATCATATGTTGTCCCCATAGACCAACACGAGTCTTTTGTGCACAATTTGTCCTCACTCATACGCACCCGAGAAAACATCCCGATCGGCCACCCATCCCAAATTGCTCCAAGCCAAGCATGCTTAACTTGGAGGTTCTTTCGGAGATAGGCTTCCGATAAAGAAGATGCACCTTGTTGATATGAGTACTCTATTAATTCTATTAAGCCTTAGGTCAAGATATCACCATCCCCTGGGGCCAGGATATCACAATCCACCCACCTTAGAAGACTGACATCCTCGTCGATCAATCCCAAGCCAGGAACCTCACCTCTTGGCCACGTCTGTGTGTAATGTCGTCATATGCCTTGCCATGTGACCACTCTAGGCCCACATGTGTCATGCGCCATATACCCAAACCCCTAACCCACACATGCCCGTGAAACCACGATGGTCGGCTCTGATACCACTTGTAACACCCCGTCCACTCTCAGACCGATGATACATACTCCTGGCAGCTCTCTAGGATCATATATTGTCCCCACAGACCAACACGAGTCTTTTGTGTGCACTTTGTTCTCACTCATGCGCACACGAGAAAACTTTGGGTCGATCACCCATCCCAAATTGCTCCATGCCAAGAACGCTTAACTTGGAGGTTCTTTCGAGATAAACTTCCAAAAAAGAAGATGCACCTTGTTGATATGAGTACTCTATTAATTCTATTAAGCCTTGGGCTAGGATATCATCATCCCATAGGGCCAGGATATCACAATCACACCCTTTGACACATACTACTTCGTGTGAATTCTCAAAAGCCTAAAAAATGTTGGATCCACATTTTCAAGACTAACCAAGAGCATCCTAGTGAAACAATTTGGTCACAACATTTTCACATACGTCGATGACATAGTCGTCACAAGCAGAAACAAAGAAGATCATCTGTCAAACCTTGCATAAATGTTCGCCAAGATGCATGAAGACAGACTTCACCTAAACCCTGAAAAATGCATATTCAACATCCAGCAAGGCAGAATACTGGGTTACCTAGTATCTCACAGAAGCATAGAAGAAAACCCAGCCAAGATACGTGCTATAGTGGATATGACACCACTGCAATCAGCTCAAGATGTCCAAAGGCTAACAGGGAGACTCGCTGCAATGAATAGATTCATCTCACGTTCAGCAGAGCGAAGTCTCCCCTTCATCAAAACATTGCGTGGAACAAAAGACTTCACTTGGGGCCTAGAGCAGGCTGCAGCCATTGAATCACTAAAGCTGTATTTGTCCTAAGTTAATAACATTGACCAACCTAGACCTCGCTTCCCTCCTCCTCATATACATTACAGCCTTGAACAATGCAGTCAATGCAACCCTGATTCAAGAGAAACACAAAGGTAGATGTTGTGAACTTGTTCTCAAATGCTATGAATTAAGAACAAGGCAACACAAAATGTTAAATGTTAATGTCCTTCGTCCTTCGAAGCATTATTTCCCTTAGGATATAATGATCTTCAGACGAAGGTTATGAAGCGCGTACCTTCATAAATATGACATGTATATACAAAGGATGAAGCTTATGGAACATAAGAAAACAACATAAACAATTATATGATATCATAATATAAACATCTACTATTAAATAATCATGAGTACATGAAAACAATATCAAATTACATTTGTACCTTGAGCTTGACAGAGGGCAAAGGTAAAAGTGAGATGCGAAAGCGTGAACAGTACGGGGGTACTGTTCACCTATTTATAGGCACAGTGATACGACCACGCCATTAAGCAACACATTACAACCCCAAAGTTATACTACATCAACTCAAGTACAACCAACATCGTCACCAACCCGAGTCTTTGATGGACCAATTACACGTAGCCGAGCTAAGAAGCTACAGCAAGAGGTGCACGCGCTAGTCTTTGATGGACCAATTACACGTAGCCGAGCTAAGAAGCTACAGCAAGAGGTTCACCAAGAGGAAGGACAAAACATATCAAAGGTGAATCAGCAAGAAGAGCTACGTCCGAGTCAGTCCAGCGCTACAGAACCGTCCAGAAGAAACAGTCATAACTTTTGATTCCCAAAAGCTATGAAGGCCCATAAGTACTTTTTGGAAAGCTCTTGAAGTCTAGTTTTCAATGCTTCTACAGCCGACTTAACCACATCTACCAGAAAGGCAGCCGACCTACTTTAGTGCTGACTGGTCAGAAGGTCAACAGTCTGCTTGATGACCAAGTTTTCGTATTAAACTGCATCATTCTACGAAGTTTAATTAAGCATGCTATATATGGTGAGAAAGCTTGTCAAGTTAGCTTTCCAATGCAACCAGTCCCACGTCATTTGAAGATTCCTAGAAGAAGTTATTGTCAAAATACTGAAGGCTGCGCAGAAGTCAAACAGCCACACGGAAATCAGCTCTGCAGATCTCCCGAAGAGGCTCCTTCACATTAGCACGTGAAAATACTTTTGTTTTGTGTTTATACCTCGCTAAGGCTGGTTGTTACTAGTATAAATACCCCCTATGTCTATGATGTAAGGCAGCTTATGATAATCTAAAACAGAACCCCTTTGATCAGTTGTGTGCTAACAAATATTGAGAGTGATCTCTACCCCTTTGCTCTTGTGAATTCCTTCGCGGGATTGCAGAAGCGGCGGCTTCATCCGCTCCCAATTGGTGCTCCTACTCCCTTCGAGGTCTCCTCGATTGATTGTAGGCTGTGTTGGTTGTTTCTTTGAGAGTGTGGTTGGGCGAATCCTCGATTCAGGCTGCCGGTTAAAGACGGTGGTTGGCTTCGAGTTTTATTTGTCAGGTTGCACTAGTTATCGCTGCTTGCAGCAAGTTATCTTGGCTTCTTTGAGGCTAGTTATCTGAAGATTGATCCTACGTCGTGAAGATCGGGCATCGTGACGCATCATCTGGTATCAGAGCCTCAGTTGCCACGGTAGGATTCTTTACCCTTAGCTACATATATTTTGTGTTCGTCCTATCCACCCAAAAGCCATAAAATATTTTTGCCATAGCCTTTTCTTTCAATCTGTTGTTCTAGTGAGTTTTGTTAAGTTTCAGTCCTTAGAATCTTTGTTTAGTTGCTGGTCACTCTATCCTTTGTGTTTTCCTTTGAGCCTCTTATATATATCTGAAAATATCCACAAAAAGAGTATTCTGAAAAAAAAACCTCATCATTTCCTTCGCGTTAACTTTGATCCTATTTAAGTTATAGCTGCTGGTTGAGTTGTTTGTTAAGTATTATAAAGTGTGCAATATCATATCAGATCTCTGTGTTTAGTTGTATAAAAAAAGTATCAAAAAAAAGAGAAGAAAGAAAAGTACCAAAGAAAAGTGTTGAACAAGATTGTGAAAGAAAAGTAGAACAATCAGTTTGTTTATGTGCACAAGTGCTGAAAATTTTATCAAGTTATTCAACCAGTTTGCTATTGTCATTTGGTGCAAAATTTTGGTTGGATCTGATTGCAACACTTGCATTCCAATCATACTCCTTGTCTGCATCAAATCTGAAATTTCTTGCGCGTGTGTTTGATCTATTTACATCACTCGAATCTTGTGGTCAGCACTAGGCAGGGAACTTCTAGTCGGATGGTTATTTAACTTAACAACAACTAGAATTCAGATTGTATCTCTTGTTTATTAATCCCCACCAAGCTCCACATATAAGCCATCGTAATCGGTACTCTGGTCTTGTATTCGCTTAACCACCACTTTCTTGTTACCACCACACATTTTCTTGCAACCCGCAGGGAACTAATAAGAGCTTTGGTTGGTAAGAGTGGTGAGGTTGTGAGATTCTATATAGCTTCATATTCCACCTATATTTGTTGCCTTGTTGTCACTAACTTCGCTGGAAGATGGATCCCAACGTTGAGATTGAAGAATGTGTCACCCTGATACAATTCAATGAGCTCAAACAAAGCATAGAAGCCAAGCAAGATCTGTTGGCACAAGATCTTCAGACACTTATGGCTGAAATCAGAGGTCGTCGTCGACTCCCCGACGGTGTAAGAAACCATGATGAAGATGGGGAAGAAGATGAAGGAAATTATTCTAGAAGAGCAAGTGAACATGGGAGGAGAAATCAAGGTGCTGCATATGGTAGAGGAAGAGGCCGGAATCGAAGAAATAATGACAATGAAGAATCTGAATTTGGGAATGATCAGTCTCAACATCGCTATGGTCGTCGTCATCATAGAGGCGTCAACCAAGAAGAGAGATTTGGGAAACTTAAGTTTACCATGCCAAAATTTGATGGTAGATCTGATCCTGAAGATTATTTCACATGGGAATTGAAAGTGGAGAAAATCTTCCGCCTACATAATTATTCAGAGGAGAAGAAACTTGCAATGGCATCTCTTGAGTTTGAAGGATATGCTCTGATTTGGTGGGAGCAACTTCTTCGTGATCGTGAAGAAGATGGAGAGGACCCTATTATTACTTGGCAAGAGATGAAGCGAGAAATGAGAATTCGTTTTGTGCCGAAGCATTATCGGCGTGATCTTTTTGATAAATTGCAGAATTTGAGGCAAGGAAGTTTCTCTGTTGAGGAGTATTATAAGGAGATGGAGAAGGCCATGATTAGAGCCAATGTGTATGAAGACGAAGAGCAAACCATTGCACGTTTCATGGCTGGGTTACACCACAACATTCAGCGTATTGTTGAGTTTCAGTCGTACCAAAGTCTTATTGATTTGGTACATCAAGCCACCAAAGCTGAACGCCAGCTGCAACAAGATGCTAAGAGCAGCAAGCCCTTGTCATATGGTGCACGAACCATGACTGGAGGAAGCAAATCGATCTCAAGGTTTACTGCTGCATCCTCAGCAACAAAAGGTTCAACGGGGAGGCTTGCGATCCAATATTCAAGGCAATTCTAGTGGAAAGAACGGTGCTGCTCCAAACACGAGTTATAAACCAGCAGCCTCCACTTCAACGTCAGTGGGTTCAACAGCCAAGAGTAGTGGTATTCAGTGCTTCAAGTGTGGAGGTCGTGGTCATGTCATAAAGGAGTGTCCAAATAATCGTGTGATCCTTGTGACTGATGATGGAGAATATACATCAGCTAGTGAAGAGGAAGCTGAAGCAGGAAATGAAGATGTCATTGATAAATCTGAAGAACATACGGGATGTGAATTTGAGCATGGTACTACTCTTGTGGTTACACAAATCTTGAGTGTTCAAATGAAAGAAGCTGAAATTGGACAGCGACATAATCTTTTTCAAACACGAGCAAAAGTGCAAGACAAAGTAGTAAAGGTGATCATTGATGGAGGGAGCTGTCATAATCTTGCAAGTCGTGAGATGGTTGAAAAGCTTGGTTTGAAGTTGCAGCGACACCCTCATCCATATCATGTCCAATGGCTGAATGAATCGGGAGATATCAAGATTGGTTATAAAGTGAAAGTTCCGTTCAAAATTGGAGAGTATGTTGACATAGTGGAGTGTGATGTTGCACCCATGTCTGTGTGTCACATGCTGCTAGGAAGACCTTGGCAATATGACCGATATTCTCAACATTGTGGAAGAACAAATCAATACACGCTAGATCTGAAAGGGAGAAAGTTTGTACTCAAGCCTATGACCCCTCAACAAATCATGGCTGAACACTTACAAAAGAAAACTGAAATTAGTACAGCAAGTAGAGGAGGAGAAGAGCAAAAGAAATTGAGTGCCATCCACAATTCGGTGAGTGAGTGCTACAAGCCAAATTCCAAAGATAAAAAGAAGGAAGAGGGAGAACACCTAGTTATGCTAGCCACAAAATCCGAGCTGAGAGAAGTGAGGAACAACCCATATCAAGTGCTCTTTGTACTTGTGAACAAAGATGTTTTGATTTCTCCTAACGACATAACATCTCTTCCTAGTGTTGTGGCTGATCTTTTGCAGGACTATGAAGACGTATTTCCACAAGAAACACCGGCTGGACTACCTCCAATTCGAGGGATTGAGCATCAAATCGATCTTATTCCAGGGGCTACACTTCCTAACCGTCCACCATATCGAACCAATCCCGAAGAAACTAAGGAAATACAAAGGCAAGTACAAGAACTTCTTGATAAAGGTTTTGTTCGTGAAAGCTTAAGCCCTTGTGCTGTTCCTGTGATTTTAGTACCTAAGAAAGATGGATCTTGGAGGATGTGTGTTGATTATAGAGCGATAAATAATATTACAGTTCGCTATCGCCATCCTATTCCACGACTAGATGATATGCTTGATGAATTAAGTGGTTCCACAATTTTTACTAAAATTGATTTGAGAAGTGGATACCATCAAATAAGAATAAAAACTGGAGATGAATGGAAGACTGCATTTAAAACAAAATTTGGGTTGTATGAATGGTTAGTGATGCCCTTTGGGTTAACTAATGCTCCTAGTACCTTTATGAGATTAATGAACCATGTTTTAAGAACTTTCATTGGAAAATTTGTTGATGTCTACTTCGACGATATTCTAATTTACAGCAAGTCTTTTGATGAACATGTGAAACACATTCGACAAGTTTTAGATGAGCTAAGAACGGAGAAATTATTTGCTAATCTTGAGAAGTACAGTTTTTGCACAGACCATGTTGTGTTCCTTGGCTTTGTTGTTTCAGCAAAAGGAATAGAGGTGGATGAATCCAAGGTGAAAGCCATCAAGGATTGGCCAGCTCCAACGAATGTAAGTCAAGTAAGAAGTTTTCATGGTCTTGCTGGGATTTATAGAAGATTTGTGCGAGATTTTAATACTATCGCTTCCCCTTTAAATGAATTGACAAAGAAAGGTGTTGAATTTAAATGGGGAAACTCACAAGAAGATGCTTTTCAAGAATTGAAGAAACGTTTGACTGAAGCACCTGTACTTATTCTTCCTGATTTCACTAAAACTTTTGAAGTAGAATGTGATGCTAGTGGGATTGGGATAGGAGGAGTTTTAATGCAACAAGGAAAACCTATAGCATATTTTAGTGAAAAATTGGGAGGTGCTCAATTAAATTATTCTGTGTATGACAAAGAATTGTATGCTTTGGTCCGAGTGCTTGAAACATGGCAGCACTACTTATGGCCAAAAGAGTTTGTTATTCATTCCGATCATGAAGCTTTTAAGTATTTGAAAGGGCAAGCCAAACTGAACCGTCGCCATACCAAATGGGTTGAGTTTATCGAAACATTTCCATACATTGTGAAATATAAGAAAGGTAAGGACAATGTGGTCGTTGATGCCTTGTCTCGAAGGAATGTGTTGTTGAATCAACTAGAGGTAAAAGTTTTGGGTCTTGAAAATTTGAAAGAAATGTATAATGATGATCCTGAATTTTCAGAACCATACATTCGTTGTAAAGATGGAAAAGGTTGGGAGAAATATCATATACATGATGGATTTTTGTTTGGAGCTAACAAACTTTGTGTACCAAATTCTTTGGTTAGATTGCTTTTATTGCAGGAGCCACGAGGGAATGGTCCATTTCGTGTTCTTGCCAAGATCAATGATAATGCATACAAGATATATCTTCCACCGAGCTATGGCGTGAGCAACACGTTCAATGTTGCTGACCTCTTACCATTTACAAGTGAAGACACTTCAGAGTCGAGGACGACTCCTTTTCAAGGGGAGGAGGATGATACGACCACGCCATTAAGCAACACATTACAACCCCAAAGATATACTACATCAACTCAAGTACAACCAACATCGTCACCAACCCGAGTCTTTGATGGACCAATTACACGTAGCCGAGCTAAGAAGATACAGCAAGAGGTGCACGCGCTAGTCTTTGATGGACCAATTACACGTAGCCGAGCTAAGAAGCTACAGCAAGAGGTTCACCAAGAGTAAGGACAAAACATATCAAAGGCGAATCAGCAAGAAGAGCTACGTCCGAGTCAGTCCAGCGCTATAGAACCGTCCAGAAGAAACAGTCATAACTTTTGATTCCCAAAAGCTATGAAGGCCCATAAGTATTTTTTGGAAAGCTCTTGAAGTCTAGTTTTCAATGCTTCTACAGCCGACTTAACCACATCTACCAGAAAGGCAGCCGACCTACTTTAGTGCTGACTGGTCAGAAGGTCAACAGTCTGCTTGATGACCAAGTTTTTGTATTAAACTGCATCATTCTACGAAGTTTCATTAAGCATGCTATATATGGTGAGAAAGCTTTTCAAGTTAGCTTTCCAATGCAACCAGTCCCACGTCATTTGAAGATTCCTAGAAGAAGTTATTGTCAAAATACTGAAGGCTGCGCAGAAGTCAAACAGCCACACGGAAATCAGCTCTGCGGATCTCCCGAAGAGGCTCCTTCACATTAGCACGTGAAAATACTTTTGTTTTGTGTTTATACCTCGCTAAGGCTGGTTGTTACTAGTATAAATACCCCCTATGTCTATGATGTAAGGCAGCTTATGATAATCTAAAATAGAACCCCTTTGTTCAGCTGTGTGCTAACAAATATTGAGAGTGATCTCTACCCCTTTGCTCTTGTGAATTCCTTCGCGGGATTGCAGAAGCGGCGGATTCATCCGCTCCCAATTGGTGCTCCTACTCCCTTCGAGGTCTCCTCGATTGATTGTAGGCTGTGTTGGTTGGTTCTTTGAGAGTGTGGTTGGGCGAATCCTCGATTCAGGCTGCCGGTTAAAGACGGTGGTTGGCTTCGAGTTTTATTTGTCAGGTTGCACTAGTTATCGCTGCTTGCAGCAAGTTATCTTGGCTTCTTTGAAGCTAGTTATCTGAAGATTGATCCTACGTCGTGAAGATCGGGCATCGTGACGCATCACACAGGGCGTAGCCTGTGTGAATTTACGTTCATGTCCCATACAAATGATTACAATCATTACACAGGTTATCATGGGTCGGTTGGTCATTTCATCTTTAAGTCGGTGCATTTTGAAATACACTACGAAGCTCCCTAACTGGTAGCTTTGGCATTGTTCCTGTTCTGCCCTTTCGAAGGTGCTTCTTCTCACAGGACCTTCGGCGACGAAGCAGACCCCCAACAGTAGCCCCTTCATGGTGCCAGATCGTTTTTCGTAACGATCTCGACTCGTGAAAAATTCTTTTAGGCTTTGGAATGCCGAAGGTCCGAAAAACACCTTCCCTGAGCTCATTGTCGAGAAACGATTTAAATATTTTGAGTGAGAGGTGGTCCCACCATAGGATGGGTACACATGATCTGGTGATTCTCCTCGTGCCCTGCGGTCCACCGTTCAATGAATGCGAGCAACTGTTCAGCGGGTGCAGGTGGCTTGACGATTCACCTTCCCACCTGTAGCACTATATAAACAGATGGGTAGGTGTGAAGTTACCTCAGCATTCATTACTATCATATTGTTGTGCTGCTGAAAATTTTGACCATAGCCAAAGCATATTCTTCTATTCTCAATTAGAGCATCGTCTTGTTTTTTAGCTTCGTCATAAGAAGGAGCTTCACCAAAATCAAAAAGTGATCAACTTCGTCAAAATCGCAAGGAAAATGGCTAGGGTGCTTTCAACTGCCAGAGTCACACACGACGAGGAGGAGGCCGAAGCTGCCGAGACTACTCCAATCTCCAAAATAATGAGACAATTAGGCCTGGTTGTGTCAGAGGGTGTTTCTGATGAAGGTGCACCTGCTGCCGAAATCAAGCAGGCTGATATTGAAGGTGAGGCTGATGAGGAAGAGATAGATTATTCTGCCATGCCATCTAAACCCAGCCACCTGGAATTTGGAAAGTCTTTAGTCTCCGAGGCCGATATGCCCATGATGACAAAGCTAGGCTACTTCGGGGAAGCCGAGAAGAAGCTGATTCGTTTTGGCGGAGAAGAAATTACTCCGAAGCCAGAAAATGATGAGGTGGTAGTTTTCAGAAGTTTCTTTAAAGCAGGACTGAGGTTTCCTCTGCATGGAATGATTGCGGATGTTTTGGAAAATTTCGAAATTTATCTTCATCAGCTGACTCCTAACACTATCGTTAGGTTCAGCGTCTTTATCTGCATGGAATGGAGCCACTTGCCGAAGCCTTCTTCCGGGTGCACGAATTTCACTATCAAACGAAGGCTAGAGAAGATGGACTGCACGAGAATTTCGGCTGCTATAATTTTGCCTATCGCAAAGACATGAAGACACCGGTGGTTAGCTACCACACCAAATGGCCAATCGGCTGGAGAACTAAATGGTTTTACGTTAAGGTTGATGAGAAAAAGGAGAAGCTAGTTCAGAGCCCACTAGAGCTAACCTTCGGATTAACTAGGCCCCAGTGTTGCATGACACCGGGGTCATCATGCCCAAATGCTGTTGGCAAATTTAGAGTTGTGTCTGAGCATATTGGTACTAGGGATTTGGTTCAGGAATACTTAGCCAATAGAGTATTTCCGACGTTGAAGGAATGGGGTATGCCGAAGCTTAAAGGAGAGAAGAAAAAGAATGAACTTGTTCGACTGCCCTATCATTTTAAGTTCAAGAAACACTTCAAATAACCCTGCCAAGAATGGTTGGATACGATTGAGGTTATGTGCAATGAAATATTGGGCAATTATACGAAGAAAGAAGATCAATTGATGACAGCAGCCTTCGGCACCCGACCGAAACGGAGGCTGAACCGAGTAATGGACGCTCTGAAATTTGAATACCCTAACTATGAATGATTAAGCAAGGGTGCCGAAGGGCCAAAGCGAAAAAGAGTTGTCAGCGTTATGAAGAGACAAGCTGCTAGAATGATAGAAGAAGAGAAAGCTTTAAAGAAGAAAAAATCCTGCCCTGAGCCGAAGGTGGCTATTCCGAAGAAAAGACAAGCTGCGGCTGCGAAGCCAAGAACAGCTGATATAGAGGAAGAAGTTCCTTCAACGCCTCCTGCTGCTGACGTGGAGGAAATTTTAAAGGTAATAACCGAATCTTTACCTCTCAAGCTAAGTCCACTAGGGCCACAACTGATGAAGCTTTTACAAAAGAAGGAGGAGCCTGCGGCAATCAAGAAGCCCGCTGAAAAAAGGCGAAGGATTATTACTGTCATTGAGGCTATTTAAGAAACACCACCATCGGCCTCAGCGCTGAAAACAGCAGCAGCCAAAGTTGCTCTTGCCGAAGCTTCTACTTCCGAAGCTACAGCATCCGAAGCCACAGATTTGGCAAACACACTTACTGATATTGATGAAATGATTTTAAATATGGCTGAAGTAGAAACTGCTGCAGCTGCTGAGGAAACCACGGCTGCAGTGCCTAAAAAGAGAAGGAGCTTGCTGAAGATGCTTCGGAACAAAGAAATTTCAACTTTCAAAACATAATTGGGCAAGAGCTATCTAAGGCTAAAAAAGAAGAGCTGAGGGACTATGCTATATCTTGCGGGTACCAGCCAGGGGCACTACTCTTCGGTGGTGTTGCCGAAGAGAGTTTAGGATGCCTCTGGGACCAGGTTGGAGCGAAGGCTGTCAGCACTCTATCAAAGAGTGTTGGCTTTCCAAAGCTTGAGGCTGAACTCAGCAGATACCGGCGGCAACATATCGCCGGCAGTTTGTTTTATTCTAATTTCAAGGTGAAATTCTTACCTAAGCTTTATTATTGTTTTTGAGATGATGGTTACTCCTGACAAAGGTTATTTCCTCAGAGTCTATTGCTAAGCAAAACCTTGAGGATGCAGGAAGACCTCGAGGACAAGAAAAACGAAATTATAATTGAGGGCTTAGAGGGCAAGATTAAAGAGCACGAAGCTGCTTTAGAGAAGAAGGATTTCATGATTCAAACAATGGAGAGTTCGCTGGCAGAAGCTCAAGCCGAGATCGCCAGATTGAACAGTGAACTTTCCATGAAGTCCAAAAGCTTTGAGCAAGAGAAGAAAAATTTCGAAACAAAACTCAAAGCTGAAATTGAAAAAGTTCAAATATGAAGAAATCACTCAAAGATCTTCAAGAAAGATGTTTAGGCTTCGATAGCCGATGCATTCAACGGCTGAAGTAGGTCTTCAACTCAGTTGGAGCCAGTTCCGAAAAGTTTAATCGTTCGATTGAAGACCTGCCGGGCACATTTGATCATATTGAAGGTGAAGTTGATGCTCTCGACGAAGTTATAGCTGGTCATGGTGACTTTTGTGCTTTGCTAGCTTCTTGAGGCATAGCTGTTGCTTTCATGAAGACTGGCTGTACACATGGAAACATTATAAACAGACCGAACTTCAGCCTATCACCAGCAGACTTGAATGACATCCCCGGCCTAGCCCAAAGCATCGTAAACAGATTCGTCACTCAAATCTGGGCAAAGAGCGGGCGAAACTTGGCTGGTGACGAAGCTCGAAGCCACCTCAAACTGGTAATAAACTTGTGCCTGCTGCTGTACCTTCTCCTTTGAAATTTGTACTTTCCTTATACCGCTTTGATATGTACAGGATGACGAAGCCGAAGACCATTGAGCCGAAGCTTGGCAGATGATCCAAAGCTTAGTGAATGATGATGAAGCCGAAAACCTTACTGTAAAAAATCTCTAGAAAAACTCTTGTATTATCCTTGTAAAGAATATTGTAATTTAAGAATCAAACAATGCTCTGTAAATTTGTCAATACCTTGTAATATATTTTACCATTCCATCCCTGAAGCATATATTTTGGCGGTATTTGGCTCTGCATTTCCTTAAGAACGACTTTTGAGCAGAAAACTTATGCTGTGCTCTCTTAGGAGCGGCTTTTTGTAGCTTCGTTGTACCCTGCATCCCCTTAGGGACGACTTTTCGAGCTTCTCCCTGCTCCTTCTTTTTTTCTCTGTGTGCACTCGATGGTGCATGCTCAGATTTTACATTTTACATATTTTTGGGGGATTTTGCTCTCGTAGAGCTGAATAAGAAAAGGAAAATTACATGTTATGGCCCCATTAAAAACCTTTCTCCCCCTTCAGAAAGGAAAAGGGTGCCATAGGAAAAATTAAAAAGTTTACATCAAGTTACACATAGTATCGTCGAAGCTCATCCGCATTCCAAGATCTAGGGATGTCATTGCTGTCCATATCCTTTAACCTGTAAGAACCGGGTCTTGACGAAGATACTACCAGAAAGGGTCCTTCCCACTTCAGCTGAAGCTTGCCTAATGTGTCAGAGTTGGCTACTCTCCGAAGCACCAGATGTCCTGGCTTAATGTTTTTCAACCGAACTTTTCTATCACGCCATTCTATTGTTTCGGCTTGGTATTTGTTGATATTTTCCATAGCCTGAAGTCTGGTCCCTTCTATAGTATCTTTTGCCACAGAATAATTAGCTTTGTCTTCTGCCAAAGCTACTGTTCTTATTGACCCCACTTTAGCCTCTTTGGGGGTGATTACTTCGTCACCGAACAATAACTTGAATGGTGTGAAACCTATTGACCTTGATATAGTTGTATTTTGGCTCCACACCACTTTAACCAACTCATCTGGCCACTTTCCTCTGGGCTGATTGAAGATTAACTTCATAATTCCCGTCATTATAATACCATTTGCCCTTTCAACTAGCCCGTTTGATTCCGGGTGCCTGACTGATGCAAAATGAATTTTCGTGTCAATTTGATCGCAAAAATCTTTGAAAGTTTCAGTATCAAACTGTGTTCCATTGTCCATAGTTATAACCTTCGGCACACCGAAGCGACAAACTATAATCTGCTAGAAGAATTTTTGGACTGTAGCCAAAGTTATTGTAGCCAAAGGCTTCGCTTCGATCCACTTAGAAAAATATTCTACCGCCACCACGACATATCTCAAGTTGCCCTGCGCTGGTGGAAGTGGACCTAGCAAATCCAGACCCCATCTTTGCAACGGCCAGGTTGGTTGTATTAGCTGAGTGAATGACGAGGGTTGCTTCTGATCTCTTGCACATTTTTGGCAATTTTCGCACTTTTGAACCAAATCTGCTGCATCCGAAGCTGCCTTCGGCCAATAGAATCCTTGTTGGAAAACCTTTCCCAGAAGAGGTCTGGACCCAATGTGAGATTCACACAGTCCTGCATGTATCTCTTTCATCAGTTCTATACCTTTGGTTCTGGATAAGCATTTGAGAAGTGGAGAACAAACTCCATGTTTAATAATTCCCCTTCTATTGTGACATATGGTCTTGTTCTTGCCTCCATTCTTTTGTTATAAACCTCATCATCCGAGAGACAGTTACCCTGGAGGAAAGATATAATCTCAGTCCTCCAATCTTCACTATGGACAGGAGATATTGTGAGCACTGCTCTTTCGAGGAGTTCAACCGAAGGTGCTCTTATTGTCTCAAAGAATACTTCCGAAGGTAGAGGAAGCCCCTATGCCGCTGACTTGGCTAGCAGATCAGCATGCTCATTTTCCCCTCTTGGAATATTCTTAACAGAAAATCCTTCAAAAGAAGCTTCAAGCCTTCGAACTGTGTCCAGATATTTCTCAAGCTTTGGATCTCTTGCCTTGCAACTCTTGTCGACATGACCAGAAATAACTTGAGCGTCTGTTTTAAGGATTGCCCTTCCTATTCCCATTGCCTTTAACTTTCGAAGTCCCAAAAGTAAAGATTCTTATTCAGCAACATTATTTGTGTAGCTAAAGTCAAACCTTACTAAATAGCATGTTCTGACTTTGGAAGGTGCAACTAGGACAGCAGCTGCACCTGCACCAAAGGTTCCCCAGGAACCGTCGCAGAACACTGTCCAAGCTTCGGTATCTTTATTTGCTTCTTCTTCCTGAGCCCCTGGCGTCCAATCAGCAATGAAGTCTGGTAACGCCTGAGACTGAATTGAGGATCTATGCACATAGTCAATACTGAATTCATTAAGCTCCGCAGCCCACTTTCCATTCCTTCCAATAGCTTCTCTGTTCCTCATGATATCCTTCAGAGGTTATGATGAAGGAACAATTATGTGGTATGTCTGAAAATAATGTCGAAGCTTCCTAGAGGCCATTAACACAGCATACAACACCTTCTCCAATTCTGTATAGTTTTTCTTTGATAAACATAGAACTTCGGAAACAAAGTATACTGGGGCTTGCTTTTTAATTTGTCCTTCAGGCTTCTCCTATACAAGCGTCGCACTCACTGCAGAGTGCGAAACTGCCACATACAATAGTAATGGAGCCCCTGGCGCAGGTGGAGTTAATGTTGTTAGATCAATCAAATATTGCTTCAGCTCTTCGAAGGCTTTCTGTTGAGTTGGGCCCCATTGAAAAACTTCGGCTGACTTTAGTATTTCAAAGAATGGCAAGTTTCTTTCTGCTGATCTAGATATGAATCTATTCAATGATGCCAGTCTTCCTATCAGCCGTTGGGCCCCCTTCTTTCTGCTTGGCGGCTCCATCCGAAGGATAGCTTCGATCTTGTTTGGGTTAGCTTCAATCCCCTTCGTTGAAACTAGACAGCCAAGGAACTTACCCTTCTTCACTCCAAAGACACATTTTTCTGGATTTAATTTCAGGCCAGTCTGTCTGAAATTAGCAAATGTTTCCTGCAGATCAATAATGTGATTTTCTTGCTTGGTGCTTTTTACTATGATGTCATCAACGTATGTTGGCACATTTCTACCTATCTGGGAATGAAGGACCTTGGCTGTCATTCTACTGAAGCTTCCTCCAGCATTCTTGAGCCCCTCAAGCATCTGAAGATAGCAATAGGTGCCACTAGGAGTTATGAAACTAGTCTTCGGCTCATCCTCCTTCTTTATCCATATTTGATGATATCCTGAGTAGCAATCCAGCAGACTCATAAGCTCTAAAGAAGATGCTGCATCTACAAGAGAGTCTATTCTTGGTAATGGAAATTCGTCTTTTGGACAGGCCTTGTTAAGATCTGTGAAGTCAATACACATTCTCCATTTGTCGTTGGCCTTCTTCACCATAACAGTATTGGCTAGCCACTCTAGATATTTTACTTCTCTGATGACACCAGCATTGAGAAGCCTTTTTACTTCATTCCGAGCACCTTCGGCTTTATCATCAGACATTTTCTGAAGCCTTTGCTTTCTTGGCCTGAAAGATGGGTCGACATTGAGTGAATGTTCAATGACATCTCTGTTGACACCACAGAGATCATTGGCCGACCAAGCAAAAACATCTTTGTTGTTGAATAAAAACCTTATCAAGGTTTTCTCCTATTCTTTAGATAGTTGAGACCCCAGCAGTACCTTTTGCTCTGCTATGTCTTCACATGGAAGCATGGGCTTCGGCTGATCAGCCGAAGCAGCCTTCTCTCTTCTGTACTTGTACTGTTCATAAGCTTTGGCTTCATCTATATTGTGAATTGCTTTTGAATCTATCTAGTTTCCTTCGGCCTTCCTGGTAGCTTCTTGACTTCCATGAATAGCAATGGGCCCTTGTTCCGAAGGTATCTTCATGCATAGATATGCTAGATGGAGTATTGCATCGAAAGCATTAAGTGTCCCATGACCAATGATTGCATTGTAGGGATACTCGATGTCAACAATGTCAAACACAACCTATTCAGTCCTTGTATTGTGAACAAAGCCGAAGGTAACTGGCATTGTGATTTTGCCAAGTGCTACAATCTGTCTTCCTCCAAAGCCACATAGAGGATGTGTAGCATCGTGAATCTTGTCTTCTGGCTCTTGCATCTGTTTGAAGGCCTTAGCAAATATGATATCCGCTACACTTCCTATATCAACCAGAACATTATGAACTAGAAAACCCTTGATGACACAAGATATGACCATAGCATTATTGTGAGGATAATCTCTGAGCTGAAGATCCTCCTGAGAGAAGGTGATTGGGATGTGATACCATTTTGATTTGATGAAGGGCCCCTGCACCCCAACATGTTGTACCCTTCTCTGAGCCTCCTTCTACTGCTTCTTGTTGGCCGGTTCTGAGCATGAACTGCCTGTGATCGGGACCACCAGCTTCGTAGCCGAAGCAACTTCAACTTGATTGTTGAACGAAGCCATCAGCTCAACAGTGGAAGTGAGTTCACCGGAGGTGGGCGCCAATGTTGGGAACTTGTTCTCAAATGCTATGAATTAAGGACAAGGCAACACAAAATGTTAAATGTTAACGTCTTTCGTCCTTCGAAGCAGTATTACCCTTAGGATATAATGATCTTTAGACGAAGGTAATGAAGGGCGTACCTTCATAAATATGACATGTATATACAAAGGATGAAGCTTATGGAACATAAGAAAACAACATAAACAATTATATGATATCATAATATAAACATCTACGATTAAATAATCATGAGACATGAAAACAATATCAAATTACATTTGTACCTTGAGCTTGACAGAGGGCAAAGGTAAAAGTGAGATGCGAAAGCGTGAACAGTACGGGGGTACTGTTCACCTATTTATAGGCACAGGGCGTAGCCTGTGTGAATTTACATTCATGTCCCCTACAAATGATTACAATCATTACACAGGTTATCATGGGTCGGTTGGTCATTTCATCTTTAAGTCGGTGCATTTTGAAATATACTACGAAGCTCCCTGACTGGTAGCTTCGGCATTGTTCCTGTTCTGGCCTTTCGACGGTGCTTCTTCTCACTGGACCTTCGGCGACGAAGCAGACCCCCAACAATGGCAAACCACAATAGTACCCAGTCTATTTCATATCTGAAGTCCTCACTAATTCAAAGTGCAACAAGACAGAGCAAGAAAAGATAACCTATGCAGTCCTAATGGTCTCACGCAAACTCAGACACTATTTCAAGGCCTTTAAGATAAGAGTCCCCATAGACGGAGGCCTCAATGACTTGTTCAGGAATCCTGAGGCATCAATCAAAATAGCCAAGTGGACAACCGAACTCTCTAGCTACAACATCATCTTCGTACCAAGAACCGTAATCAAATCATAAGTCCTTGCTGAATTCATAGTCGACTTGACAAGGCCTTCAATCTCCAACCACCATAGCATAGAGGCTGTTTGGACTATCCACTGTGATGGCGCATGGTGCCATGCGGGGGAAGGCATAGGAGTAGTCATCATGGCACCATCTCGATCCAAGTACAGATACACCACGCGCCTAAGTTTTGCACTTGAGTCAAATAAATGCACAAACAATATAGCAGCGAACAAAGCTATCATCTTAGGCCTTCGCAAACTCAGATCCCTCAGGGTAACAACGTGCATAATCAAAACTGATTCCAAGATTGTTGTTGGGCAAATTGAGAAAGATTGCACAGGCAGGGAGCCCGTCCTCATGCAATACTTATCATCTATGCAGAGTCTAAAGAAATAGTTCAAGGGATTCACATTCCAGCATATAGAAAGTAGCAAGAATGAAGAGGCCGACATGTTGGCAAAGGAAGTAGCAAGGGGCGACCCCATACCGTCGGATGTATTCTTCCATATGATAGGCACACCAGTGGTGAGAAAACCTAAGGCCTCAAAATCATAGATGATCTTGAAGGACAAAGAATCATAAACCTGATAAATACCGAGGATTAGAGAGCACCCATAACTTTGTACCTTTAGGGCCACTATCACCCCACCGATCAAGCCGAGGCCAAAAGGCTGAAGCATCGAAGCCGTGATTTCGCAATAATAAAAGGGTAGCTATATAAAAAGGGACTTAGTCAACCATTTCTCAAGTGTATTATATTGGTCGAAGGCATCGAGCTTGTCCAAGATGTCCACAAAGGAATTTGTGGTTCTAACTCGAGACCTAGAGCCCTCGCCGCGAAGGTCATGCGCCGAGGGTTCTATTGGCCAACCATCGTGTGCACAACAAACTGTGTAGTCCGCTCGTGCGAAGCATGCAAGAAATTCTCACGTTGAGCAGGGGCACCTTCGCAGTACACAAAGCTGATCACCCACACCTGGGCTCTACAACGGTGGGGCCTCAACATAGTCGGACCACTACCCACCACGCAAAGGCAACCTCAAATTTGTCTTCATCGCAGTGGAATACTTCACCAAGTGGATTGAAGCAAGGGTCGTATCCACAATCACAACAAAGACAATGTTGGTTACTTGTCTTCAATTGCTGTGAATCAAAAACAAGGCAACACAAATGTTAAACATTAAGGACCTTCGTCCTTCGAAGCATCTTCTTTCAAAAATAATGATTCTAGGACGAAGGTGATGAAGAAAGAGTCTTCATCTCTTATAAGGATAAAATAAGGATAATAATATTACAATGTAATATTATATAAAGTATTCATTCATTTCATTAACATGTTTAAATAATGTTATAATCTGAATTTTACATTAATAAAACATTACAGCATTGCATCACTTTATACCTTCGGCTTGCTTGAAGGAGAGAATGCGAAAATGACTTCTAATTAATGCGTGAACGGTATGGGGGTATTGTTCATCTATTTATAGGCATGGGACGTAGCCTAATGAAAAGTACAATTATGACCCTGATATCTATACATGTCCTAATACAGAAACTAAGGATAAATGAGTCTTTTCACTATTGATTTGGTTTCTTGTATGATCTTCGAGACCACCTTAAGCCGAAGCTCTCATTCTTGTCGAAGCTCTATTGTATTCCTTGCATTCCTTGCTTTGCTGCTCTAGCTTCAGCATTTTGTCCTTCGACATATCTGTTAAGATGAACCACAACAAGTTCGTTCATTCTGAGGACCTTCGGCAGAGAAGGAGACCCCAAACAGTAGCCCCTTCGTGGTTTTAGATTGTTTTTCATAACGAGCTTGATCCATGGAACATATGAAGGCTTCTAAATGCTGAAGGCCCAAAAAACACCTTCTCTGTGCTTGTTATTAAAAAACAAATAAAATAGATATGGCCTCCATCGGTCCACCGATCAGTTAGTGTAATTGGTGCGGCGGTTCGCCTTATTCACATGCAGGACTATATAAACAGATTGGTTGGTGCCATGTTATTACAACATTCATTGCACTTACATCGTTGTGCTACTGAAAATTTTTACTACAGCCGGAGGTGTTTGTGTTTTGTTCATCTATTAACTGTACTTCGACATAAGTGTTGAAAACTGGTAGCTAGCTTCATCTTGAGAACTCAAATGGATAGAGTTAGGTCTAGTGCTAGGCTAAAAAGTGAGGGTAGAGAAACCGAAGCAACGGAGATAGCTCCGATCTTGGAGATTATGAGAGATTCTGGAATGGTTACTCAGGGGGAGGAGAGAACTATGTCAAAGAAGGAAACCATTGATGCCAAAGCTAAAACTGTTGATGCCGAAGCTGATAGTGATGATGAATAGGATGATGGTATTTTGAGTCCGAGCAAACCTAGCCATATTGAATTTGGTAAATCTGTTGTGAATCCTGAATATCTGGTTTTAATGAAGAAACTTGGCTATTTTGGAGGAATGATGATGAGTTGACAAGGTTCGCAGGAGACAAAATAGTCCTGAAACCGAAGGATGATGAATTGGTAGTTTTAAAAAGCTTCTTCCATGCTGGGCTTCAGTTCCCCTTGTACGAAATGATTGGCGAAGTATTGAAGAAATTTGAAATATATCTTCATCTTCTAACTCCAAATGATATAGTCAGACTCAGCGTGTATATAGGGGCTCTACGAAGCCAAGGAATGAGTGTTAATGCTGAAGGGTTTTGTAGAGTCCATGAACTCCACTACCAGACCAAGGCAAGAGCAGATGGTCTGCACAAAAACTTCGGATGCTACAACTTTGCAAATAAAAAAGATACAAAGACTCTTGTAATTAGATACCGCACCAAGTGGCCTACTGACTGGACTAGTGCGTGGTTTTACGTGAAAGTAAACTTGAAGAGGAGGGAGAAGCTCATGATCATGGTGATGTGTCCCTTAAAATTGAACTTTGGGATGACAAGGCCTTTGTGCAATATGCAACTCGGCTCCCCATTCCAACTAACTGAAGTTCAATTCAGAGTTGTGGTAGAACACATCAACACTTGAGAGTTAGTTCAAGAGTATATGGCCAATAAAACCTTTCCAACATCAGGCAGATGGGGAATGCCAAAGAGAAAAGATGAGGGAAAGAAACTTGAGCTTGTGATGACAGAAACAATGTGTAATGAGATTCTTGGTAATTATACAAAGAAAGAAGACCAACTGATGACCGCTGCCTTCGACACTCGAAAAAAGCGAAGGTTGAATCGAGTGATGGACGCCCTTGTCTTCGAATACCCTAACTATGAAAAATTTGAAGAAGAAGCTAGGGGAGTAAAGAAATAGAGGGTTGTAAGTATTTTGAAAAGGCAAGCAATAAGGTCGATTGAAGAAGACAAGCAGAAAGCTGTGTCAAAGAAACAAAAAGTTTTAGGGGAATCGAAGCCTTTGGCTCCTAAGAAGCGAAAATCTTCAGATTTGGGCCACACTGAGAAGAAGGTGCATAATTCACTAGAAAAGATCCCTAGTACCTCTTTGTCTTCCTCTATTGTAGTAACAGAGATCCTAAAGGTAATGACTGAACCATTCCCCTTTGCTTTGCTAAGTCCTTTGGGATCAGATCTGACTAGCTTATTGCAGTCAAAGGAGAAGGGAACTAGAAAAGGTGCCATAGGAGGGAGCAAAAAGATGCTTCGGCGATCGGGGGGACAGAAATGTTTAGAAAAAACAGTGTATGATGGCTGTGATGAGGGCTGTACATAAGACTCCCCCACGGTCACAACAGAAAAAAATTGTTTCTACTGCTGCTGCTAAAGCTATTGAAGTAGAGAATGAAGTCGAAAGCAGCAGAGGCCCGTTCGGGACCACACTATCAGAAATTGATAGAATTATAGCTAACTTGGTTCCTGAGAAGGGAATGTGTGATGTCACTGCTGCCGAAGTTGCAGCTTCAAAGATGAAGGATATAGAAGAAGCTTCTTTAGAGAGCAAGGATTTTGACCTATGGCACCTGATTGACCAGCAGCTTTCTAAAGAAGACATTTCAGAGTTAAGAGAATTTGCTATTGACGGTGGCTACCAGCTCGGGTCTGTGCTTTTTGGCGATGTTGGCGAAGAGATTCTAGGGTGCATCCCTAATCATGCCAGGGCAAAAATAGTCAGTACTTCATTAAAAAGCATTGGATTTCCAAAGTTTGAACGAGATCTTAGCAACTATAGGAAGCAGAATATCACTGACAGCTTATTTTACTCGAATTTTAAGGTACAAAATTTATTATTTCTTCTTCTAATTCATTGGTTTTCAAATCTTAAGGGTTAAAAGCTTTTGTAACTTCAGTCTTTGTAACAACGCTTCCTACTAAGCAAAGCCTTCAAGTTGCAGCAAGAGAGCAAATATAAGAAGAATGAGCTTATTATCAACGATCTAGAAAAGAAGGTGAGGAATCTTGAAAACTTATTAGAAGAAAAGAACTCTAAGCTCAAAGCTGCCGAAGCCGGAACTGCTGCAATCTTTGCCAAAGTCAGATGCAGCCACTTGAAGTGTCAATAAACCTACCTTCAGCCTTTCTCCAGCTGACATTAACAATATTCCTGGTGAAGCCAGAAGCATGGGTAATAGATTTGTTACCCATATTTGGACAAATGGTGGCCAAGAAGTTGCTGGAAACGAAGCTTGAGCACTACTCGACAAAGTATGAAAAAGTCTTCGTTTACTTCCTTCTACTTCATTCCTACTTGTTGTTGCTCAGTATTGATATGATGCTATTTTCAGTCCGTCATTATCAGTGAATGAAGAGCCAAAGCTGAAGATGGCATTGGCAAAACATGAAGAGCCGAAGCTGAAGTTTTCTGGCGAAGCCCTGAAGACATTCTTGTAGATTCTGTGTAAAATGTAGTTAAATGGAAAAAACAATGTAATGTAAACATTCCTTGTAAATGTGTATCGTTACCTTGCAATATTACCTTCTTCTATTCTCGCTTGCTTTGCTATGGACGAAACCACGTTATTGTTTTTGAGCCGATAGGCGAAAAACACCTTCCCTTCTTTTCGTTCACAACAAAACATCATAAACTGCCATGACGCGATGAAGCTAAAAATGTCTATAATGAATGCTTGTATGAGTGCAAATTATGATGTGATGCGTTATGCGAATGTATGCTAAAGGTAAGAATAAATTCACACACACACACACACAGACTCTGCATCCCCTTAGGAATGCCTTAGGAGCCTCTTCACCTTCACTAGGTGGTATTTTAGCTCTGCATCCCCTTAGGAATGACTTTGGAGCTTCTTCACCTTTAATAGGTGGTATTTTAGCTCTGCGTCCCCTTAGGAACGATTTTAGAGCTTCTTCACCGTACCTTTACTTGGTGGTATTTTAGCTCTGCGTCCCCTTAGGAACAACTTTAGAGCTTCTTCACCTTTACTAGGTGGTATTTTAGCTCTGCATCCCCTTAGGAACGACTTTGGAGCTTCTCCACCTTTACTGGGTGGTATTTTTGAAAGGGAAATGTGCCCTTGGGCCATTTCTATAAATATTTTGGTGATTAGATGCCCAACACATATTGTATTAAGGTGATATGTGCCAAGTGTTAAAGAGATGCCAATAAAGAATAAAGGTAAGCTCTAGACGCTTGGTCAATTATTTTATATGCTAAACACTCTTGTCTAAGTGCCAGGGACTCAACTAAGTGAAGTCCAAAAGAATCAAAAGAAGACAAATAAATGAACGAAGAAAAGGTGCTGGACTACGTAGCACCGGACGGTCCGAAGCCACTCACCGAACAGTCCGGTGTGTGCACCGGATAGTCCGGTCACGGTCTGCGAACTCGTTGCTCTCATGTTTATCCTAGCTATGTCGGCTATAAATCACCAGACAGTGCGCACGAGGCTCCGGACAGTCTAGTGCTCCAGCCGTGCAATAGCTATCTGCCACGTCGACGAGCGCCAACGGTCACATGGCGCACCGGATGGTCCGGTGCCCCACAGAAATGGAAATCAGCCAATCAGGGGATTCTCTGCCGTGTACTGTGCGCGTACAGTTCACTGTCCGGTTCGCCATCGGACAGTCCGGTGCACTGACGAACAGAAGGCAAGAATTGCCTACCAAATGGAGTTCCAACGGCTCCTAGCTGCCTTGGGGCTATAAAAGGGACCCCTAGGCACATGGAGCACTACACCAAGCATTCTCTAGATATCATAAGACGCCTAGACTCTGCAAATACGCATTTGGATCATCGTGACTGAGATTTGAGCACTAAGTGTGTTGTGAACTTGTGGCATTGTTCTTGTGTGCTCTCTTCTTGACTTGTGTGCGTATTGTTGCTGCGATTCTAGTCTTGTGTGTGTTTCTTTCCCTCCCCTACTCTTGTGCTTTTCTTGTGAACTACGTTGTAAGGGTGAGAGACTCCAACTTGTGGAGATTCCTGACAAACGGGAAAACATCACAAAGGAAGAAAGACAGTGGTACTCAAGTTTGATCGTTGGATCACTTGAGAGGGATTAAGTGCAATCCGTGACCGAAGGAGGTCACCACAACATGGAGTAGGCATTGGCCGAACCACAGGATAAAATCACTGTGTCTCTTGTGCCATCTTTTATTGTTATTGGTTTCTCTTCTTAAGTTCTCACTTAATCAATTGTGCTATTGTTCCTAAGTTCAATACTTATTCAAAAGGAATAATCAAGTGAAGAGTTCTCACTATAGCATCTTGGTTTTGATATAACTAACATTTTCATAACCAAGTTTGGACTATTTAGTATTTGATTTTACAAGATCACCTATTCACCCCCCTTTAGGTGCTCTCAATTGGTATCAGAGTCGTACTCTTAATTTAGGGACTAACCGCCCGAAGAGATGGATCCTAAGTGTAACACCCCTGGTGTTACTGTCACTAAAACATGAGCATAACATCATGAGCATTTGCATATCAGGTGTTTGTTACACTTAGAGTGCATTCACTAGGCAAAAATTTCAAACAAGTTGTTTTGGTGTGACTTGATATGTGTGTAACCCTAGGGTAGGGTACTTAACCCTAAACCAGGCTTTGGAGTGATAATAAAGCCCAAGCATGAGGAAACTTTAAAACTCATGAGAAACAATCATAAGATATCACAATTAATGGACTTGAGCTGTATCCAAACCCTAGAAGTGCCAAAAACCCTAAAAAGACCCCTGGAAAACCCAATTTGAAACCATAGGGGGTTATATTTAAATTTTGCACACTTTTGGACCCAAATGCAAAAACCAAGGTATTAGGGCACCCCAAAGCATAAGGTTCACACATTTGTGGATTTCCAAGTCAAAAGATGACATGTTGGGCTTATTTGCAAAAAGCCACTCTACACCTCTCATGTGACTAAGTCTGAAAACCAGTGAATAGGGCTGACTTTGGAGCTCTGTAGTTCTAAAAATATTAGGAATTTGCCTAGGGTCAACACATCAAACTTGTAGAGCTACTATAGGAGTACAAATTTGATTAAGTGCTTAAGCCTTGGTATTGTACAAGATTAGGAGTTAAAAGGGCCTGAAGTCTGGCTATCAGATAATGCAGAGACTAAATATTGTACAACAGTGAAATTGGGCAACCTTTGAGCTGGGACTCGACTATGATCCAGTGAATGTTTGGCTATGGTTGCTATAGCAAGGTTATAGCTAGATCATAGGGCTACAAGTTTGCTACAGATGAATTAGCAAGTTCTTATACGAAAATCCAAGATCTAGGCACTACAAATCTGTCTGTCAGGCACTATGAACAAGTTCCCAATGGTATAATATACTGAAAATATCCCAGATTTAGTTCATCCCGCCGCCAGTGATCTCGCGCCGAGATCCTTGTCGCCGTTGCGATTCGTGCTCTGTGGGTTGCAGATAACTCTTAAGGGTAAGAAATATCGCACCGTGGATGAACTCCGGCCACTATTCTACTCCAGCCGCCGTACCCACCTGAGTCACGGCCGCTTCAGATACACTCACTGGAGTTAGCCATCTCGCGACCTTGCGCCACGTGCCTTGGTGCTTTAACCACGCCGCAGTGAGTCACCTTAGACCACCCGATCATCGTCGGTGAGCTCGCCACAATGAAAGCCACCAATTGCTTGCGCTAGTGCACCCCCTTCTCTCCGGCCACCGCGCGTCTTTCCCCAAATTAGCCGCCATCGCTCATGAATCCTATAAATTGAGCATGCCCTCAACTCCGCTAGGTATTCAAGCACTCAGCGCACCCACTCGTGTCCCAAATCGTTCACCAGAGAACCCCAATTTGGGATTTTCCCCAAATCAGTCCAAAACACCGTGTGAAGTGAGCTCGCCGTGGCCAGCGTGCTACAGGTCCGTCCATGCTCTCTACTCTCCCATTTCAGTGCCCTTACATTCTCCTGATGCTCCTCGACCCATTCAATTAAGCTACACTTCGCTAGATCATTAGGAACACCTCTGTTCATCTATAGTTTCCGCTGTCACTGTGGGCAGGGTGATGTAGAGCTCAAGTCTAGCAATTAAGTGAGGGGAAATGATCCGGTAGGGTTGAATTCGGTGTCCAACAAAGGGGAGGGCTAACAGTTGCTTGTTCTGGCCAGTGCAAGCTCACCGGAGTTCTTGCTCCGCCGTCCACGGTCGTGGACTTCACCTTGTGAAGAATTAGAAAGTGGAGGACCTCGGTGTAAATGTCAGTGGCTGAAACAAATAGTGCACGGGATTCTTAGCTAGTTATTCAAACCGCTGAGGCCCTCGGTGCAAAACCGTCACGCGGGCGCGCGTGCGCGGGCGCATTTGCCTGTTCAAGGGCTGTCTTGGGCCAGTTTCAGCCCAATACTATTCATACTTTTCCCTTTTCTTTTTCTTCCAGGATTAGAGAATTCCTAGAAAATTGTAGAAAAATGCTAAAAATATCAGACCAATTTTGTTATATTCCTAAATTCCTATAGTATTTAATAAAAATAGTTTTATGATTTTTAGTCCAAATAAGGAATTATGGAGTATTTAAAATAGCCAAAGCCTATACTCCTAGAATTTTAGAAATTGATTAGTAACTCCAAAAATCACTAAACTTTTTGGATAAGCTTTAGATGTTATTTAGAAGCCTTGGGTATAGTTTGGCATGATTTGGACAATGTTTGGTACCTAAAGCCCCGAAACCCTAATCTTCTAGTGATGCCTGCCCTATGAACTACAGTACTGACTCCAAAAACCCTAGTTTCCTGGAGTACCGTGAAGGAAAATTGTATTCAAGACCTAAGATAATGTACCTTTATTATCTTTGCATTTTCATGAGCATTACATGAGCATTCATGATTATATATGATATATATAGAAAACAAAGAAGAAGTAGAAGTTGAAGAAGGAAGAGCTACACCACCACCTGAAGACCCACCTGCTGGGAACTGCTTTATTTTGATATTTGTGGAGCAGAGCCTGACTCTCCAATAACACAAGGCAAGCACAAGTGCATTTGCCCCCTCCTAGCTATTTTAAAATCTTTCTCACCTACTTGATGCATTAGGTGATAGGAGTTGTGTGCTAAACAATTGATGCATTTCCTTCCTTGGAAGATTTATAAAAAGGTTTTTCTTATGCTTAGTCTTGCTCTAGAAAAACAAAATATTTTTTTTTGATGAAAGATGATGCTTCAAGTGGGAAGGGATGTTTTCAAAAATAAAAACTGGATGGTGGATCCATCATGGCCGTGATGGGTTCAACATCAGAAAAGATGTACCTCTGCTAGGTGCCAGACTTTGGGTTTGAAATGATAAAGCTGAGACCGAGCGGGTGACTTGCACAAGAAGAAAGTCTCGGTGTAGTGTCTCCATCTGAGTCGATTAAGGACCTTGTCGTTTTAGGCCTGCTGACCGAGGACCCTTTAACTGGTCACATGCCTCATCATGGGTAAGCTTTGCCTCGGGCAGACTAATACCAGAATAAGATAACATGCGATGGGAGTGGAGAGATGGCGAGAGTAGCGTGTACCCTCCATGGCAAGAGGCTAGACGGTGGTGTATCTGTGCTCTCGGTTGGCGTGAACCTGATTTGGTCTTATGAAACCCGGTGGCGAGTTGACATATGCAAGGGTTAAGTGCTACATATGTCGTGTGGTTGTAGATCCTCATCTGAGTATTAATCGATTCGGATCGCCGTTACTTCTCGGACATGAAGACTTGGTCAGTGACTTACATGTAGCATTCCAGTAAATAAGAAGGGTTTATAAAAAGATGGCTAGTTTAGGCCAAGTGCTTGAACTAGGGTAGAAAGAACTCTAGATTCAGGTAATGACGTAACTTGCTAATAAAACTGGATTTTTAAGGATCCACTATTAGTAAGCATTTTTGCAAACAGAGTCTTGATTCTTGATTAAGCCTTACCTTGACTCCCTCAAGCTAGCATATACTTAAGAGTCTTTTATTTTGACTGGTAAGACTTGCGAAAGTACACTTCGTAATCAGGGTTTTCGAACCCATGTTGTTGTAGGTGAGGAAGCGGCAAATTTTTGTTGCTTTTGTTCCAAGGTGGTGCCAAAGGAAGAAAATCAGGATTGAAGCCTCGGGAGGAAGTGTCTTCCTTTAAAAACTTTTTACTGCTAAGCGGGAGGGGTTTTTGCCTCCCGGGTTTGTAATAATATTACTCTTGCACTCCTATATATATTTACTGATCTATAATAATAATACTCTTTCTATACTTTAATATAAAATAAGTTGCTGTAACTGCTTCCACATATTCGTTCCTCTGATGTGTTGTAATATCTGCGTGATGGGTAAAACACTCTTGGGAAAGGTAAAGAATTTAGATACCGAACTTGTCAAGTTATCAGGTGCATCTACGGGGTTGTCTGAGGTCCGTTGGACAAGGACAACTGTAGGTGGACCTAATGACTTGGGAGGTTTTATCACAGCTGGTATCGGAGCGAAGCCCATCTCTTCAGATATTATGAGACATTTCAAAAAGAATTTTCAAAGACTTAACTAAAGAAAATTTCTTTCATTCTTATCTTACTACCTTCTGAAGTACTTATCTTATAAGACCAGGTAGTAGAGTGCAATGTATAGAAGGTTGTGAATCAACGTAGGTTGATTCTGTAATTATGCATGCATCATGTTAAAAACTATACTAATAAAGTTTCCCCCTTATGGAGATATGCCGCCGCGCACGAGGAAAACCGCACGTAAGTCCACTGGACCGATTGGCGTACCTCGGCACCAGCTGGCTCCAAGGCATGAGGAGAGCAGCAGCGGCAGTAACAACCCCATTGGAGACCTAGAAGCCCAGGTGGAGCAGCTTCGAACAGAGCTACGTCATAGAAACACGGTGTGGGTAGAAGATGGTCAGCGTATAAATGAGTTAAGAGCTGACGTCCCACATCTGCAAGACGAGCTTGCTGATCGGGATTTAGCAATCGATTGGGCTGTCAACTCACATTCCATTGCTTGGGACCGAGAAGCCAAAGCTCGAGCCCGTGTGGAGGTGCTTAGCACGGATATTGACAACTTGCAGGTGTATTGCAATACATTACATGAGGAAGTTCATGAACTGTATTCGTGACTGCACCTAGACGTACCTGCCGACCCTGTTGGAATGGGAGCCAGACCTTCTGGAACAGCAGGTGAAGCACTTGGTGGGGAATTGGACCTTTTCAAGCCCCCTCCTTCTATGAACGTGGCTGACGAACGGTCCCCTACAACCGACAGTGAAGCCACCAAAGATGATAAATACTAGAGTAGTATAGTTTAGAAATAATATTAATGTAAAATATGTAATGAAGTCATGTTGTACATTCGAGTCTGTAACATTACATCTTAGTAATGTAAGATGATGGTGAATATCAGCATATTATATTTTTCCCAAATATTTCTTTGCTTCAGATGCCATCCAGAACTCGTGCACATGATAGCGTGGGAACGTCCCGTGGTCAAGAAGATTGTAATACCCAATTTGTAAGAGAGAATATGAAAGGAGAAGAAAATGTTATTTCCTTTATTTATACATGTGGGTTGAACCCATTTGTCATCACATGTGAGCACCATCTTTAAAAACAATTAATAAAAATATATACCACCAAATTATGCATCATGCTAGATTTTATTCTGTGTGCATTTTGTGACAACATAAAATAATTTGAAGAAGGAATATATTAAATTCCCAAAATAGAAATTTAGAAAAAAAAGGAGGTTCTAGAATTTAGAAAAGAGAAAGGATATAAAAATATAAATAATATATATCTATAAACATCTCCAAATTTGGTACTTCTAACTACACAAATGTGAGTTGTGAATAATGAGCCACAAGCTTTGAATTTAAGTTTGAATTCAAATTGAATGTGGAAATAAAGAACAATAAGGAAATAAAAAAGGGAAAAGATTAAAAACCACTGTTGGGCCCAAAACCCCCCATTTCGGCCCACCAGGGAATTCCCCCAGACATACGCGGCCCCTTTACCTCACACACGCGCGCGGGTCTGGCTCCATCTCACTACGCCACTTCCACGTGGGGGCCACATGTCATCGCCCACTTGCACTGGTTCTCTTCCACCCACTGTTCTCGGACGCGCGCTGACCGAGCACGGCGTCGCGGAACGGAAACCAAGAATACCGGAGCTGCTGGTGACCGGACACTTTGAATCGAGCGGCATATGACCCGGCCCTGCATCCCGCTCTTCATTAAATTGTGCCTCCCTCTCTTCTTGCGACGACAGCCGCATACTAGTCGATTGCGCCGAACGCAGCTCCGTAGGGAAAGCTGCTAGCGTTTCACAAAATTGGAGGGTGTCGGGCCTCGGCGAGGCGCTCGGGTGAGACATGTTGGGGCAGGGAACTACTCTGGTGGATTGGGTGCGTTGTGGAGGCCTCAACACTACCGTAATTGCTCGACGGAGTCGCTACTCCGCCGCGCGCCGCGGGCAGGAGACTTCAACCAATTAATCGAGGTACTAACGCCGTCCATGTGTTCGCATTGTTGATCAGTTGGTTTAGCGTTAGCTAATCGAATTTTGGGTGACCCTGGCGCCCGGAATTGTTTGCCGACGTTCATCACCACAGCGGGGTAGCGGGCGCCGCCACGCGGGTGCTCGGCGTGCTTGGATGGCGCATAACGCTTCGGTCGGGGGCGTGTTGGCCGTTGATATCCGATCGGATGGATCGGGTGGCTCGGGGCAAAAATAAAATCTGTGCCATAGGTATAAGATTCTAGGGTTAGCATCACGTACCGGTTCGGGCGGTGTAAATTTAATCTGCGTCGTCCATTTTAATCCGATAGCTGAGAACAAGCGATACCCCTTCGCAGGGACATTTTACTTAAGAAACCTCGGACTTTCTGGAAACAAACCCTCCGTCCTATATAGTTGTGTACTGAGTCTGGGTTATTTTGCGCCAGACCCCTATCTTTCTAGGAATTGAGGCCTAGTCCAGTACTGATTTAAATTGATTAAATGAATTGGAAATTGGATTTTTAATATGAAAATAAACCCTAGAACTTGTATAAATCATAGAAAATCCATTTTTAGTTCAAATTGACCCATTCCAGTTCCTAAAATTTTGTAATTTTATTCTTTATCACTACAGTCTCTGTTTTGTCATGAAAATAGTAAGAAAAATTAATTCCTCACATAATCCTATTTTAAGAACATAAAACCTTTGAAAATTCATATCTTAAAATCTATAATTCCAAAAATTATGATTCTTGTTCCTAGGATTTTATTTTAATGAGTAGATTATTATTATTTATTTTGTTTTCATGTTGTGTGATGTTAATTTTCTCTATATACTGTGCTTGTTTGTATTGTGGCGAGTAGAAGAGACTGTGACTGAGGATCCTGATGACCAGCAGATAGAAGTAGCTGAGCAGGAGCTCATTTAAGGCAAGTTGTGCCCTTGACCACTTTTGTTACCCAACAATGTTCTTTATAATCATTTACCATGCATAGGCTTAATTTTGATGGGACCCGATAGGTCACACTAGATTGTTTATCTCTTTACCTTGTTATCCCTAAATCACTTGGGTATTTTTGCTATTGCTTTACATGGTTTTGGGATAATATTTTTATATCCATGTTCTAGTTATTTTGTTATTCTATTTATGTTCATGTCAAGATCATTAATGTTAATTGGAACATGGAGCTTAACTTGATAAACATGTGCCACCACAAGGGTTTAATGGGATGCCCTTGGCTGACTAATTAGGAAAGCTAGTGGAAGACTACCTTACCTGAAAGGGGCAAGGACAGTAGGGGGGATGCATGCAAGGAGGTTCTCGGGTTGATTTTGCTACGATGGCGGTCAGACGGGGGATTCTTGCAAGTGCTCTTCCCATAAACTGTAGCGAGTTTTCGGAAGCTAGTGGAACTTTGTAAAGGCCTCATAGTGTTGCCCTACCTCGCTTCCTTGGTAGAGGTGTATGGGAGTCGTGATCCCTTGGCAGATGGGTAACATGACTTGTGGGTACAGGGTGTAAAACTAGTATACTAGCCGTGCTGGCGGTCATGAGCAGCTCAGGACTCTCGCATGATTAATTTATGGAACTTAAATTCAATTTATCATTTGCATTGCATGGGATTATTATTTATTTTGTTCTATTACTTTATTTAAGGTTTGGTATTTACTTACATTTAGTAACTGCTAATAAAATTTTGACCAACTACTTAAAAGCAATGCTCAGCTTTAACCCCTTTTGTTGATTAGCCTTACACATCACATGAACTCCCACCTTTGGTGAGTTCATGCCACTGGTTCCCCATAACTTGTTGAGCTATGATCATGTGTGAGCTCACCCTTGCTGTCTCACACCCCCCACAGGAGAAGAATAGGTGGTTCAGGAGGAGCCACAAAGCGAGGAGTTTGATCTGATCTAGGTGGCGTTTCCCTAGTTGACTTTTGCGCCAAGGATGATCTTTAGTTCATTTTATATTTATATTTTATTTTCTAATAAGACTTCCGCTATGTAATAAATACTCTGATGTTATTGTGACATTCATCTCTATACACTCTGTTATTATATATGTTGTCTTCTTGGCGCATGTATGCGATGCACCCAGCTTTGTTCCTTAAAGCCCGGGTGTGACAAAGATACACCCAATCCACCGCCGGTACCGCCCACGTTGGCCGAGGCTATCGCTGCCTTGGTCAATGCGACCGCCGATAACATCCGCTTTCTACGTGAAATGGCGGGAAATCAATTTCATCAACAAGGCGTGAGGGCTTATCCGCAGGGACCCCATGAAACTTCGTACTTGGATTTCTCGGAAACCCGTCCCCCACTTTTTGCCAAAGCCAAAGACCCTCTTGAAGCCGACGAATGGGTATTGGTCATTGGACAGAAATTTGGACACATCCGATGCACGGAGACCCAGAAGCCATTGTTCGCGGCTCAACAGTTAAGAGGCCCTGCCAGCACCTAGTGGGGAAATTATGTGGCCATTCAACCTGCCGGACATCAGGTCACATGGGACGAATTTAAATTGGCATTTCGTGAGCACTACATTCCAAAAGGAGTGCTACACATGAAGCAGGAAGAATTCATGTGACTCAAGCAAGGAGGAGATACTGTCATGCAGTATCTCAACAAATTCAATCATTTGTCCCAGTATGCAATTGATCAGGTCAATACTGACCTGAAAAAGAGGAATTGTTTTATGAGAGGCCTCAATGACCGGCTCCAAAGAAAGATGGCCACTTGCCTTGATCTCTTCTACAGCAGGGGTGTCAGCACAGCGCTGACAGTTAAAGCTAAGTATGCAGGCCAAGGAAAATCAAAGGGAATTGGAGGTGACAGGTTATACACCCAGCCCAGGTGGGGTTGGCCGAGGCCCAACAAATTAGGGTTGCCCGGAGCCCTACAGTTCATTAAGCACACCCAACTTAGGGAAAGGCCCAATCGCCCCAAAAGACTAGTCCAATGGGGGAAGGGTGGCTCTCCCTTTTAAATTGGCTTCCTCCTCCCAAGTTAAGCGAGGTGGGATAATTCTGAGGCTCACACGGTCACCGTCCGACTACAATTGGGCCAACTGGGCTAATTACGTCTTTGCCAATGGGTAATAGTGGAGGATGTCCTCATCATTCCCACCTTCTTAAAATGGGCCCTAGCTATGATACCAGATGATACACCCAGCCCAGGTGGGGTTGGCCAAGGCCCAACAAATTAGGGTTGCTTGGAGCCAACAGTTCATTAAACACACCCAACTCAGGGAAAGGCCCAATCGCCCCAAAAGACTAGTCCAATGGGGGAAGGGTGGCTCTCCCTTTTAAAGTGGCTTTCTCCTCCCATGTTAAGAGAGGTGGGATAATTCTGAGGCTCACACGGTCGCTGTTCGACTACTATTGGGCCAATTGGGCTAATTGCGTATTTGCCAACGGGTAATAGTGGAGGATGTCCTCATCAATAGGTACAACCAGGGGAATGAAAAGCAACAAAGGTTGGTAATCCGACCTTTCAATCAAAATCGTTCTTCAACTCGTCCACCCTTCTACCCCTTCAAACAGCCTGTCTTCATCCGCCCTGCCACTGCCCCCACTTCAACAACTTAGTTGAGTGCCCCTGGTGCTCATTTCCCCACCCTCCCGAGCTCTTTAACTAGCTGCTTCAATTGTGGGAAGTCTGGACATTTTATCAAAGACTACCCATATCCGAGGCAGAACAAATCTAATAATCAGCAGAACCCAGGGAGTTCAAGCCAAGGCAAGGGAAACATGGCAAATAATGCAACATGCAAGAATATAAAGAAGACTAGGCGAATATACTACACACAAGTGGCCACTACACCGGAGGGAGAGCCGGTTATGATGGGTACGTTCATCATGGCAATCACCCTGTAGTCATTCTCTTTGATTCTGGTGCTTCGCACACATTCATAAGCAAGAAATTTGTGGAGAAATATTGCATTCCCTGCATTGAATCAAGGGAAGGGTTTATTATTCATTCGCCTGGGGGACAAATATTTACTAAAGAAGTGGCTTTCCATGTGCCCGTAACATTGGCTGAACGGGACTTTTCCACAAATATGATTGTTCTAAAAGGCCAAGATATAGATGTAATTCTAGGCATGAATTGGTTAGCCCAACACAAAGCTATCCTCAACACTGATCTGAGAACCATCAGGTTGAGCTATGGCCACGAAGAGGTTCTCTTATCCATCTCTGCATCTATTCTAGCTAAACCGGCTGGCAGAGTCTATGAAGCTATCATCCCGAAAATCCAAGATATTTCGGTACTATGTGAGTTTCCAGACGTCTTTCCGGATGATCTGCCTAGATTACCTCCCGAGAGAGATGTAGAGTTTGTGATTGAATTGAAGCCTGGTATGGCTCCAATTTCTAGAAGGTCGTACCGAATGCCTCCTAATGAGTTGGCAGAACTCAAGACTCAATTGCAAGATTTACTGGAGAAGGGATTCATTCGGCCTAGTTCGTCACCTTGGGGATGTCCTGCCATCTTTGTCAAGAAGAAGGATCAAACACTTCGAATGTGCGTGGACTATAGACCCCTTAATGAGCTCACAATCAAGAATAAGTACCCTCTTCCCTGGATTGATATCTTATTTGATCAGCTTACCGGAGCTCAGATATTCTCTAAAATTGACCTCAGGTCGGGCTATCATCAGATCCGTATCAAACCCGAAGATATACCGAAGACCGCATTCACTACGTGGTACGGATTATTTGAATATTTGGTTATGTTTTCGGATTAACGAATGCTCCTGCGCACTTCACATATCTGATGAACTCGGTATTCATACCCGAGTTGGACAAATTTGTAGTGGTCTTCATTGATGATATCTTGATTTATTCCTAGAATGAAGAGGAGCATGCTCAACATCTATGGATCGTATTAACGCGCTTAAGGGAACATCAACTGTATGCTAAATTCAGCAAGTGCGCATTTTGGCTGGAGGAAATCCAATTTCTGGGACACGTATTGTCTGCCAAGAGGATTGCAGTTGATCCCAGCAAGGTCAAGGATATTTTAGAGTGGAAACCGCCAACCACTGTACATCAAGTCCGAAGTTTCCTTGGACTGGCTGGTTATTACCATCGATTTATCCCGGATTTTTCCAAGCTTGTGAAGCCAATCACAAGTTTATTAAAGAATGATACGAAGTTTAACTGGTCCTCAAGATGCAACGAAGCCTTCGAGCAACTGAAGGTGTTATTGACCACTGCTCCGGTATTAGCTCAACCGGACATTGAAAAGCCTTTTGATGTGTATTGTGACGCATCAGGCAGTGGTTTAGGTTGTGTCTTGATGCAGGAGGGCCGAGTTATAGCATATGCCTCAAGACAGTTGTGCTGGGATGAGAAACATTATCCAACTCATGATTTAGAATTAGCTGTTGTAGTTCATGCCCTAAAAATATGGCGTCATTATCTGGTGGGAAATATCTGTCATATATATACATATCATAAAATCTTGAAGTACATCTTCACCCAGTCAGAACTAAATATGAGGTAGAGGAGATGGCTTGAGCTGATTAAGGACTATGAATTGGAAATTCACTATCACCCAGGCAAGGCCAATGTGGTGGCAGATGCACTATGTCGCAAGGCTTCCTGCCATTGTCTTACAGTGAAAACCTCTGACATCACATTATGCCATGAAATGGAGAAGTTAAACCTGGGAATAATTCAACATGGAGCCTTAAATCACTTGAAGCTTGAGTCGGTTCTTCTGCAAAGAATAATTGATGCACAAAGAAGTGATGAGGGTATGAAACACATTCATGAGAAAATAAAGGCTGGTAAAGCAAACTGTTTCAGAAGGGATGATCAAGACATTGTATGGTTTAACAACCGCATTGTTGTGCCCATGAATGACGAAGTCCGCCAGCAAATTTTGGATGAAGCTCATCTTAGCCGCTATTCCATTCATCCCGGAAGCACTAAGATGTATCATGATCTAAAGCAACATTATTGGTGGATGAAAATGAAGATCGAAATTGCACGCTATGTGGCGAAATGTGACACTTGTAGACATGTCAAAGCCATACATATGAAACTATTGGTCCATTGCAATCCTTACCTATCCCAACTTGGAAATGGGAAGACATAAGCATGGACTTCATTATGGGGTTACCCAGGACAGCAAAAGGATTTGATTCTATTTGGGTTATAATTGATCAACTTACCAAGATAGCCCATTTTCTGCCCGTCAAGACAGATCATCCAGCTGTTGTCTATGCTTAGTGTATATTGCTCGTATTCTTAGTCTGCATGGAGTTCCAAAGACTATAGTGTCGGATCATGGACCGCAATTTGTAGCCAAGTTTTGGGAAGCATTGCATAAGTCCCTGGGTACCAAATTGCTTCATAGTTCGGCCTATCATCCTCAAACCAGCGGGCAGACTGAGAGAGTAAACCAAATACTTGAAGACATGTTATGAGCATGCATTCTGGAATACCCACAGAAGTGGGATGAATGTTTACAGTTGACAGAATTCTCATACAACAATAGTTATCAAGAAAGTATCAAGATGGCACCTTTTGAAGCTTTATATGGACGGCGGTGCCGTACTCCATTGAATTGGTCTGAACCCGAGGAAAGGTGGTTCTACAGACCTAATATGGTTAAAGAAATGGAAGAAAAAGTTCAATGAATTATACATAATTTGAAAGAGGCACAAGCTCGACAAAAGAGTTATGCAGACAAACGGCGCCAACCCTTGTACTTTCAAGTCAGAGATCATATGTATCTAAAAGTATCACCAATGAAGGGCGTAACTCATTCTTGAACAGTGTGGACCAGTGGCATACCGACTCCAACTACCCGAAATATTGTCTGCAGTGCACAATGTGTTCCATGTGTCCCAATTGAAGAAGTGTCTTCGGGATCCAGATCGAACCGTTGAAGTAACGGATGTTGCCTTAGAACCAGACTTAACATATTCAGAACATCCTATTCGAGTCCTAGATCAAAAGGACAGGGTTACCCGAAGAAGAACTCTCAAATTTTATAAGATACAATGGAACCAACACACGGAAGATGAAGCTACATGGGAAACTAAAGACTTTCTAGAAATGAATTTCCCAAGCTTTTTAGCTTCATGTAAATTTTGAGATATGTACAATTGTTGTAATAGAGGAATAAACCCCATACCACCCCTGCCTTGTACAAGAAATAAGGAAATAAAATATGACGCGTTTCCTTTTCCATTACTTGCCCTAGGACTTTTAAATCTTGGGACGAGATTCTTTTATGGGGGGAAGGATGTAACACCCCTGGTGTTACTGTCACTAAAACTTGAGCATAACATCATGAGCATCTGCATATCAGGTGTTTGTTACACTTAGAGTGCATTCACTAGGCAAAAATTTCAAACAAGTTGTTTTGGTGTGACTTGATATGTGTTTAACCCTAGGGTAGGGTACTTAACCCTAAACTTGGCTTTGGAGTGATAATAAAGCCCAAGCATGAGAAAACTTCAAAACTCATGAGAAACAATCATAAGATATCACAATTAATGGACTTGAGTGGCATCCAAACCCTAGAAGTGCGAAAAACCCTAAAAAGACCTCTGGAAAACCGAATTTGAAACCCTAGGGGGTTATAAGTAAATTTTGCACACTTTTGGACCCAAATGCAAAAACCAAGGTATTAGGGCACCCCAAAGCATAAGGTTCACACATTTGAGGATTTCCAAGTCAAAAGATGACATTTTGGGCTTATTTGCAAAAAGCCACTCTACACCTCTCATGTGACTAAGTCTGAAAACCAGTGAATAGGGCTGACTTTGGAGCTCTGTAGTTCTAAAAATATTAGGAATTTGCCTAGGGTCAACACATCAAACATGTAGAGCTACTATAGGAGTACAAATTCGATTAAGTGCTTAAGCCTTGGTATTGTACAAGATTAGGAGTTAAAAGAGTCTGAAGTCTGGCTGTCAGATAATGTAGAGACTGAATATTGTACAACAGTGAAATTGGGCAACCTTTGAGTTGGGATTCGACTATGATCCATTAAATGTTTGGCTATGGTTGCTATAGCAAGGTTATAGCTAGATCGTAGGGCTACAAGTTTGCTAGAAATGAATTAGCAAGTTCTTATACGAAAATCCAAGATCTCGGCACTACAAATCTGTCTGTCAGGCGCTCTGAACAAGTTCCCAATGGTACAGTATACTGAAAATATCCCAGATTCAGTTGATCCCACCGCTGGTGATCTCGCGCCGAGATCCTCATCGCCGTTGCGATTCGTGCTCTGTGGGTTGCAGATAACTCTTAAGGGTAAGAAATATCGCACCGTGGATGAACTCTGGCCACTATTCAACTACGACCGTCGTACTCGCTTGAGTCATGGCCGCTTCGTATAGACTCACCGGAGATAGTTATCTCGTGACCTTGCGCCATGTGCCTTGGTGCTTTAACCACGCCGCATTGAGTAACCTTAGCCCACCCGATCATTGCCGGTGAGCTCGCCACGGTGAAAGCCACCAATTGCTTGCGCTAGTGCACCCCCTTCTCTCCGGCCGCCATGCGTCTTTCCCAAAATTAGCCGCCACCGCTCATGAATCCTATAAATTTAGCGTGCCCTCAACTCTGCTAGGTATTCAAGCACTTAGCGCACCCACTCGTGTCCCAAATCGTTCACCAGAGAACCCCAATTTGGGATTTCCCCCAAATCAGTCCAAAACACCGCGCGAAGTGAGCTCGCCGTGGCCAGCGTGCTACAGTTCCATCCATGCTCTCTACTTTCCCGTTTTAGTGCCCTTACGTTCTCCTGATGCTCCTCAACCCGTTCAATTAAGCTAGACCGCGCTAGATCATCGGGAACACCTTTGTTCATCCATAGTTCACGATGTCACCGTGGGCAGGGTGATATAGAGCTCAAATCTAGCAATTAAGTGAGGGGAAATGATCCGGTAGGGTTGAATTTGGTGTCCAACAAAGGGAAGGGCTTGCCGTTGCTTGTTCTGGCTAGTGCAAGTTCACTAGAGTTCCTGCTCCGCCGTCCACGGTCGTGGACTTCACCTTGTGAAGAATTAGAGAGTGGAGGACCTCGGTGTAAATGTCAATGACTGAAACAAATAGTGCGTGGGATTCTTAGCTAGTTATTCAAACTGCTGAGGGCCTCGGTGCAAAACCGTCACGCGGGCGCGCGCGCGGGCGCATTTGCCTATTCACGGGCTGTCTTGGGCCAGTTTTAGTCCTATACTATTCATACTTTTCCCTTTTCTTTTTCTACCAGGATTAGAGAATTCCTAGAAAATTGTAGAAAAATGCTAAAAATACCAGACCAATTTTGTTATATTCCTAAATTCCTATAGTATTTAGTAAAAATAGTTTTATGATTTTTAGTCCAAATAAGGAATTATGGAGTATTTAAAATAGCCAAAACCTATACTCCTAGAATTTTAGAAATTGATTAGTAACTCCAAAAATCACTAAACTTTTTGGATAAGCTTTACATGTTATTTAGAAGCCTTGGGTATAATTTGGCATGATTTGGACAATGTTTGGTACCTAAAGTCCCAAAACCCTAATCTTCTAGTGATGCCTGCCCTATGAACTACAGTACTGACACAAAAAACCCTAGTTTCCTGGAGTACCGTGAAGAAAATTGTATTCAAGACCTAAGATAATGTACCTTTATTATCTTTGCATTTTCATGAGCATTAATGATTATATATGATATATATAGAAAACGAAGAAGAAGTAGAAGTTGAAGAAGGAAGAGCTACAACACCACCTAAAGACCCACCTGCCAGGAACTGCTTTTATTTTGATATTTGTGGAGCAGAGCCCAACTCTCCTATAACACAAAGCAAGCCCCAGTGCATTTGCCCCCTCCTTGCTATTTTAAAATCTTTCTCACCTACTTGATGCATTAGGTGATAGGAGTTGTGTGCTAAAAAATTGATGCATTTCCTTCCTTGGAAGAATGATTACCTTTCCTTGATCACCTGTTTGATAAAAAGGTTTTTCTTATGCTTAGTCTTGCTCTAGAAAAACAAAATATTTTGTTTTGACGAAAGATGATGCTTCAAGTGGGAAGGGATGCTTTCAAAAATAAAAACTGGATGGTGGATCCATCATGGCCGTGATGGGTTCAACATCAGAAAAGATGTACCTCTGCCAGGTGCCAGACTTTGGGTTTGAAATGATAAAGTTGAGACCAGGCGGGTGACTTGTACGAAAAGAAAGTCTCGGTGTAGTGTCTCCGTCTGAGTTGATTAAGGACCTTGTCGATGTAGGCCTGCTGACCAAGGACCCTTTTAACTGGTCACATGCCTCATCATGGGTAAGCTTTGCCTCGGGCAGACTAATACTAGATTAAGATAACACGCAATGGGAGTGGAGAGATGGCGAGAGTAGCGTGTACCCTCCGTGGCAAGAGGCTGGACGATGGTGTATCTGTGCTCTCGGTTGGCATGAACCTGATCTGGTCTTAAGAAACCCGGTGGCGAGTTGACATATGCAAGGGTTAAGTGCTACATATGTCGTGTGATTGGAGATCCTCAGCTGAGTATTAATCGATTCGGATTACCGTTACTTCTCGGACATGAAGTCTTGGTAACTGACTTACACGTAGCATTCAAGTAAACTAGAAGGGTTGATAAAAAGATGGCTAGTTTAGGCCAAGTGCTTGAACTAGTGTAGAAAGAACTCTAGATTCAGGTAATGACGTAACTTGCTAATAAAACTGGATTTTTAAGGATCCACTATTACTAAGCATTTTTGCAAACAAACTCTTGATTCTTGATTAAGCCTTACCTTGACTCCCTCAAGCCAGCATATACTTGAGAGTCTTTTATTTTGACGGGTAAGACTTGCGAAAGTACACTTCGTACTCAGGGTTTTCGAACCCATGTTGTTGTAGGTGAGGAAGCAGCAAATTTTTGTTGCTTTTGTTCCAAGGTGGTGCCAAAGGAAGAATATCAGGATTGAAGCCTCGGGAGGAAGTGTCCTCCTTTAAAAACTTTTTACTGCTAAGCAGGAGGGGTTTTTGCCTACCGGGTTTGTAATAATATTACTCCTGCACTCCTATATATATTTACTGGTCTGTAATAATAATACTCTTTCTATACTTTAATATAGAATAAGTTGTTGTAACTGCTTCCGCATATCCGTTCCTCCGATGTGTTGTAATATCTGTGTGACGGGTAAAACGCTCTTGGGAAAGGTAAAGAATTCAGATACCGAACTTGTCAAGTTATCAGGTGCATCTACGGTGTTGTCTGAGGTCCGTTGGACAAGGACAACTGTAGGTGGACCTAATGACTTAGGAGGTTCTGTCACACTAAGGGTAAGGGATGGTGGTTAACGATAAGGAGAAGGAGTCCCTCTTCAACGAGCCAAGAGATGACAAGCCCACTAACTCAGGCTCGAGTCACAAGAAGATGGACGGGAAGAAGAAGAGGCGAATCAAGAAGATCATCAACTACGACAGCGACGCCTCCTCCTCTTCACCAAGGGATGACAACGATGAAGACTCTTCATCAAAAAAGAAAATAGTTAATCAAAATTATTCTTTTGATTATTCTCGCATCCTCTATAACTCAAATGCTCATTTACTATCAATTCCTCTTGGGAAACCCCCACAGTTTGATGGAGAGGATTGTTCTTTTTGGAGTCATAAAATGCATAGTCATTTATTTTCCCTCCATCCTAGTATCTGGGAGATTGTTGAAAATGGGATGCATTTTGATAGCTCTGACAATCCTGTGTTTATCAACGAGCAAATACACAAAAATGCACAAGCTACTACTATTTTATTAGCATCACTATGTAGGGATGAATACAACAAAGTGGCCTAGATAATGCCAAACAGATATGGGACACCCTCAAAATTTCTCACGAGGGAAACGATGCGACCATGATCACTAAAATGGAACTGGTGGAGGGAGAGCTAGGGAGATTCGTCATGATAAGGGGAGAAGAGCCAACACAAACATACAAGAGGCTCAAGACCCTTGTCAACAAACTCCGAAGCTACGGGAGTACAAGATGGATGGATCATGACGTCATTTGACTCATGCTCAAGTCATTTACTATTATTGATCCTCATCTTGTAAACCTTATTAGTGAGAACCCCAGGTACACCAAGATGACACCGGAGGAAATCCTCGGAAAATTCGTGAGCGGGCGCATGATGGTAAAGGAAGCGAGGTATGTGGATGATGCATTAAACGGACCGCTTCCGCTACACTAACCGTAGCCCATTGCTCCCAAAGCAACCAATAGCAAGGAGGTACTGCCTAGCAAGGTAGGACAAGTGGAGGCTGTCGGGCTCAACAAGGATGAGATGGCACTCATCATCAAGCACTTCAAGACCGCCTTAAAAGGACGCAAGGAGTACCCTAACAAGAAAAAATCAAGGGGAAAACGCTCCTGCTTCAAATGCGGTAAGTCTGGTCATTTTATAGCACAATGCCCCGATAACGATAATGACCAGGCACAAGAGAAGCATGGGAAGAAGGAAAGGAAGAAGAACTATAGGAAGGCGAAGGGCGAGCCGCACATCGGAAAAGAGTGGAACTCCGACTGTTCCTCATCCGACTCCGATGATGGACTAGCTGTCTCGGCCTTGAACAAGTCTTCCCTGTTCACTAACGAACGACACACATGCCTCATGGCTAAGGAGAAAAAGGTACGTATTCGAGATACCCCCAAGTATTATTCTTCTAGTGATGAGGAATCGTCTGATGATGAAGTGGATTATACTGATTTGTTTAAAGGATTAGTAGAACTAAAGTAGACAAAATAAATGAATTAATTGATGCACTTAATGAAAAGGGTAGGCTTCTAGAAAAGCAAGAAGATATTCTTTATGAAGAACATGATAAATTCATTAATGTTCAAAAAGCCCTTGCTCTAGAAACTAAGAAGAATGAACTATTGGCTTCTGAATTATCTGCTTGTAATGAATCTATCTCTAGCCTAAAGAATTTAAATGATGATTTAAATGCTAAGTTAGAAGAAGCAAATTCTGCTAGTTCATCCATAAAGCATGTTGTTATTTGCAATAAGTGTAAAGATGTTGATATTGATACTTGCAATAAACATGTTTCTACTATTGCTAAGTTAAACAATGATGTTGCAAGTCTTAATGCTCAACTTAAGACTTGCAAAGATAATTATGAGAAACTAAAATTTGCTAGGGATGCCTACACCATTGGTAGACACCCCGCTATTAAGGATGGACTTGGTTTTCGAAAAGAAACCAAGAACTGAGCAAGCCAAAGGACTTACAGTCTTAACAAGGAGAAAGGGAAGGCTCCTATGGCTAGTAGCTCTTACTCTTCACATGACCAAAAGAACCATGCTTATCTTTATGCTCATGTCTAGAATACTTCAAATGTTGCTCATCATGATAGGTGTTATAATCATGGTACTTTACCTGCTTATCATGATTCTCATGCCATGTTTGTAACTAGCTCATCTCATGCTCATGGTAGAAGTAGGCCTAGGCGTAATCATGTTGTTTCTCATACGCCTAGGAAAGTATGCACTGGTCCAACTACTATTTATCAGACATGTAATGCTTCTTTTGAATTGTCATGTAAAAATACTAAAGTCGTTGCTATAAAGTTGGGATCTAAATGCAAGAGAGACAAAACTTGCATATGGGTTCCAAAATCTATTGTAACTAACCTTGTAGGACCCAACAAGAGTTGGGTACCTAAAACCCAAGCTTAATTACCTTGCAGGTTTATGCATCCGGGGGCTCAAGCTGGATCATTGATAGTGGATGCACAAACCACATGATGGGGGAGAAGAAAATGTTCATCTCCTACGTCAAGAATAGGGATTTCCAAGATACTATCATTTTTGGAGATGGGAACCAAGGCAAGGTTAAGGGATCAGGAAAAATAGCCATCACGACCGAGCATTCAATTTCAAATGTGTTTCTAGTAGAATCGCTCGGGTATAATTTATTGTCTGTAAGTCAATTATCTCATATGGGATATAATTGTTTATTTACAAATATTGATGTATCTGTCTTTAGAAGAAGTGAAGGTTCATTAGCTTTTAAGGGTGTATTAGGCGACAAGCTCTATTTAGTTGATTTCTCAAAAGAGAATACCGATCTAGATGCATGATTAATCGCTAAGACTAATATGGTTGGCTTTGGCATCGCTGTCTAGCACATGTTGGAATGAAGAACCTTCATAAGCCTTTAAAGGGAGAACATGTGTTAGGACTAACCTATGTCTGTTTTGAGAAAGACAAACCCTGTGCAGCATGCCAAGCAGGAAAGAAGGTGGGAAGCACTCATCATAGCAAAAATATGATGATGACATCAAGACACTTCTACATATGGATCTCTTCAGGCCCGTTGCCTATCTCAGCATCGGGGGAAGTAAGTATGGTCTGGTTATAGTTGATGATTTTTCCTGCTTCACTTGGGTGTTCTTTTTGCAGGATAAATCTGAAACCCAAGGAACGCTGAAGCGCTTCTTAAGGAGAGCTCAAAATGAATTTGAGCTAAAAGTAAAGAAGATAAGGAGCGATAATGGATCTGAGTTCAAGAATCTTCAAGTTGAAGAATATCTTGAGGAGGAAGGCATCAAGCAGGAATTCTTCGCTCCCTACACACCACAACAAAATGGTGTAGTAGAGAGGAAGAACAGGTCGCTAATTGATATGGCAAGGATGATGCTTTGAGAATACAAGACGCCTGAGCGGTTTTGGTCGAAAGCTGTAAACACAGCTTGCCACACCATAAACCGGCTCTATCTGCACCACCTCCTCAAGAAGACGTCTTACGAACTCCTAACCGGTAACAAACCCAATGTTTTATACTTTCATGTATTTGGGAGCAAATGTTACATTTTGGTGAAGAAAGGTAGACATTTGAAGTTTGCTCCCAAAGCTGTAGAAGGGTTTTTGCTAGGGTATGAATCAAATACAAAAGCATATAGGGTCTTCAACAAATCATCATGATTGATTGAAGTCTCTAGCGATATTGTATTTGATGAGACTAATGGCTCTCCAAAAGAGCAAGTTGATCTTGATGATGTAGATGAAGATGTGGTTCTGATGGCCGTAATGCGAACCATGGCGATAAGTGATGTGCGACCACAGGAACCACAAGAACAAGATCAACCTTCTTCCTCTACGGTGGTGCATCCCCCGACTCAAGACGATAACAGGTATCTCAAGAGGAAGGGCAGGATCAAGGGGGAGCACATGAAGAACAGGATAAGGAGGAAGAAGCATCACGGACCCCTCCAACTCAAGTCCGAACAACGATCCAAAGAAATCATCTAGTGGATCAGATTCTGGGTGACATCAGCAAGGGAGTAACAACTCGCTCACGATTAGCTAATTTTTGTGAGCATTACTCGTTTGTTTCTTCTATTGAACCTTTTAGGGTAGAAGAAGCTTTGCAGGATCCACACAGGATGTTGGCCATGCAGGAAGAGCTCAACAACTTCAAAAGAAATGAAGTTTGGAGCCTAGTGCCACGTCCAAAGAAAAATGTTGTGGGAACCAAGTGGGTGTTCCGCAACAAGCAAGACGAACACGGAGTGGTGACAAGAAACAAGGCTCGACTTGTGGCAAAAGGTTATGCCCAAGTCGCAGGTTTGGATTTTGAGGAGACTTTTGCTCCTGTGGCTAGATTAGAATCAATTCAGATTTTATTAGCCTATACTACTCACTATTCCTTTAAGCTATTCCAAATAGACGTGAAGAGCACTTTCCTCAATGGACCAATCAAGGAGGAGGTATACGTGGAACAACCCCCTGGCTTTGAGGATGACAGGTATCCTGACCATGTCTACAAGCTCTCTAAGGCGCTCTATGGACTTAAGCAAGCCCTAAGAGCATGGTATGAATGCCTTAGATATTTTCTTATTGCTAATGCTTTCAAGGTTGGGAAAGCTGATCCTACTCTATTCACAAAGACTTGTAATGGTGATCTTTTTTTATGCCAAATATATGTCGATGACATTATATTTGGTTCTACTAATCAAAAGTCTTGTGATGAGTTTAGCAGGGTGATGATGCAAAAGTTTGAGATGTCGATGATGGGCGAGTTGAACTACTTCCTTGAATTTCAAGTGAAGCAACTCAAGGAAGGAACCTTCATCTCCCAAACAAAGTACACTCAAGACTTGCTCAAGAGGTTTGGGATGAAGGACGCAAAGCCCGCGAAGACACCGATGGGAACTGGCAAACACTTGGACCTCAACAAAGGAGGTAAGTCCATTGATCAAAAGGCATACCAGTGAATGATAGGATCGTTACTTTATCTATGTGCTAGTAGACTGGATATTATGCTAAGTGTTTGCATGTGTGCTAGATTTTCAATCTAATCCCAAGGAGTGTCACCTTGTAGCCGTTAAGCGAATTCTTAGATATTTAGTTTCTACACTTTGCTTCGGGATCTGGTATCCAAATGGGTCTACCTTTGACTTAATCGGATACTCAGATTCTGACTATGCCAGGTGCAAGGTTGATAGGAAGAGCACTTGAGGGACTTGTCAATTTCTGGGAAGGTCCCTGGTGTCTTGGAGTTCTAAGAAACAAACATCTGTTGCCCTATCCAGTGCTGAGGCTGAGTACGTTGCCGCAGGACAGTGTTGCACGCAACTGCTTTGGATGATTGCACTCTTATTATCAAGTGCAGTCAGATTGGGCACTATGCTAATGCTTGTCCTATGGGAAATTCTGGTACACTAGCTAAGAACAAGCAACAGACTCCTGGCAAGGGATATTCTATAGCTAGGGTGAATCAAGTCAGCGTTGATGATACTCCTGATGGTGCTGACATCGTACTTAGTATGTTTTATGTTAATGCAATTCCTGCAACCATATTATTTGATTCTGGTGCTACACATTCATTCATGTCTGCTCGATATGCCAACACAAATGAAATACCACTGCTAAATATGAGAAAACCAATGATAGTAATTACACCTAAAGGGCCTATTGAAGCAAATCAAATGACACGTAGATTGACATTAACCATTATGGGGAGAGAATTTGGAGCTACGACTATAATATTAGAGGCCAGCAGTATAGATCTGATCCTTGGTATGTCCTGGTTAAGGAAGGCAAAGGCCATTATAGCATGTGGTAGAGGTACTATAGAACTCACTAGCCCTAAAGGAGAAACATTTCAAGTTAATATTGCAGTGACCACCTCATCCAAGCGTGCAATGTTCTTTATACCCGAGGAGTTTGTTGGTGATAACATCCGGGTGGTTAGAGATTTTTCGGATGTCTTTCCAGAGGAGTTACCAGGGATGCCACCAGATCGAGAAATTGAGTTTGTGATTGATCTTCTACCTGGAACTGCCCCTATATCTAAGCGACCATACAGGATGTCGGTAGAAGAGTTAAAGGAACTGAAGAAGCAGTTGGCGGAGTTACAAGAGGCTGGTTACATTCGTCCAAGTTCCTCACCTTAGGGAGCACTAGTGCTGTTTGTGCAGAAGAAGGATGGTTCGCAACGGATGTGTGTGGACTATAGATCTTTTAATGATGTCGCAATGAAGAACAAGTATCCGTTACCCCGTATTGAGGATTTGTTTGATCAGATGCGAGGAGCCAGGGTATTCTCGAAGATTGATCTCCGATCGGGATACCATCAAATGAAGATTAGACCATCAGATATTCCTAAGACGGCTTTCTCGACTTGATATGGATTATACGAGTTCACTGTTATGTCATTTGGATTAACTAATGCACCAGCTTATTTCATGAATTTGATGAATAAGGTGTTTATGGAGTATTTGGACAGATTCGTCGTGGTGTTCATCGACGATATTCTTATCTATTCTAGGAGTGAAAGTGATCATGAAGAACATCTAAGGTTGGTGCTACAGAAGCTACGAGATAATCAACTCTATGCCAAGTTCAGTAAGTGCGAATTTTGGATTGATAAGGTGCCATTCCTTGGACATATTATTTCTAACGGAGGAATAGCAGTGGATCCTGCTAAGGTCAAGGAGATTATGGAGTGGAGAGTGCCCACTACAGTTACTGAGATTCAGAGTTTCTTAGGACTCGCAGGATATTATCGGAGATTTATTGAGGGATTCTCTAAGATTGCCAAACCTATGACATTGCTTCTGGAGAAAGGAAGAGAATTTAAGTGGGATGAGAAATGCCAAGAGAGCTTTGATCAATTGAAGAAGAGATTGATGTCACCGCCAGTATTGATTATGCCAGATCTGCAGAAGGGATTTGACATTTATTGTGATGCATGTGGCCAAGGATTGGGATGTATGCTTATGCAAGAAGGACATGTGATCGCCTATGCGTCTCGTCAGTTGTGGAAACATGAATTGAATTACCCCACTCATGACTTGGAACTGGCAGCCGTTGTACATGCACTGAAGATCTGGAGACATTACATTATGGGAACTAAGTGCCAAGTATACACGGATCATAAGAGTTTGAAATACATATTCACTCAGAAGGATCTCAACCTTAGGCAACGCCGTTGGTTGGAGCTTATTAAGGATTATGATTTGGAGATTCACTATCACCCGGGCAAGGCGAATTTGGTTTCAGATGCCTTGAGTCGGAAAGAGCATGTTCACTCCGCTTTTGTTGTCCAGCTACCCGATGAATTAGCAAAAGATTTTGAGAGGCTCAACTTGGGAATTGTTACACACACTGAAGGAGTTACCATTGAATTGGAACCTACCTTGGAGCAAGAGATTCGTAAAGGTCAGGTTGGTGATGCTAAAATCCAAGAGATTAAGAATCTGATTACTGAAGGAAGAGTCCCGGAATTCATGGAGGATGAACAAGGCACTATATGGTTCAAAGATCGGATATGTGTTCCGGAGATTGATAGCCTTCGTGAGACTATATTGAAAGAAGCTCATGATTCTGATTATTCTATCCACCCTGGTAGCACTAAGATGTATCAAGATTTGAAGCAAAAGTATTGGTGGTATGGACTGAAAAGAGATGTTGCTGCTCATGTGGTTAAGTGTGATGTATGTCAAAGAGTCAAGGCCGAACATCAGAGACCAGCTGGATTATTACACCCATTGAAGATACCCGAGTAGAAATGGGAAGAAATTGGTATGGATTTCATTGTTGGATTACCCCGCACTCCAGCAGGATATGACTCTATTTGGGTAATTGTGGACAGATTGACAAAAGTGGCTCATTTCATACCAGTGAGGACTAATTACACGAGAGCCAAGCTAGCAGAATTGTATATGACTCGGATAGTTTGTCTACATGGAGTACCTAAGAAGATCGTGTCTGATCGAGGATCACAGTTTACTTCTCGATTTTGGAAGAAGTTGCATGAGAGCTTGGATACAAAGTTGAATTTCAGTTCAGCCTACCATCCCCAGACTAATGGACAGACAGAGAGGACTAATCAAGTGCTGGAAGATATGTTAAGAGCTTGTGCCCTCAAGCATGGTGGCAGTTGGGATAAGAGCTTACCCTATGCTGAGTTTTCTTATAATAATAGCTACCAGGCCAGTTTGAAGATGTCACCATTTGAGGCTCTGTATGGCAGGAAGTGCGGGACTCCACTGTATTGGGATCAAACTAGAGAAAGGCAATTCTTTGGGCCTGAACATATACAAGAGGCAGAAGAACAAGTTCGAATGATAAGAGAAAATTTGAGGATTGCACAATCAAGGCAAAAGAGCTATGCTGATAATAGGAGAAGACTACTGGAGTTTAAGGAGGGTGATCACGTGTATCTGAAGGTGTCACCACTTCGGGGTATGAGGAGATTTAAAGTTAAAGGAAAGTTGTCCCCTCGCTTCATTGGACCTTTCTTGATCTTAAAGCGAGTGGGAGAAGTTGCATATCAACTGGAGTTACCCAATCATCTATCAGATGTACATGATGTATTCCATGTATCCCAACTAAAGAAGTGCCTCAGATTACCTGAGGAGCAACTACCGATGGAAGATCTGAGTGTTCAAGATGACCTGACTTATGCTGAGTATCCTATCAAGATTCTGGACACCCTGACTCGAGTTACAAGAAATAAGGTGATAAAGATGTGTAAAGTACAATGGAGTCACCACGGTGAAGATGAAGCTACTTGGGAGAGAGAAGAAGAGCTTCGCATAGACTTTCCCCACCTTTTCCCTAGATCTTCCTAAATCTCGAGGACGAGATTTTTGCTAAGGGGGGTAGGATTTGTAATACCCACTTTGTAAGAAAATCAAAACGGAGAAATTACATTCATGTATGTGTGTGCATCTCTATCTATCATCATATGAGCCTGATCATGATTAAAAATGAGTAAAACTCCACTAAGACAAAAAAATAAACCATGGCATAATCTTGGATTTTTGTTTGTGCATTTAAAACAATAATAACATGAATAAAAATAAGATAATAACGAGAAGAGGATTAGAGGAACGAAGGAAATAATATCCAATATAAAATAATATTATAATTAAATAACATCCTCATAATTTGGTATGACCAATATGCATAGTTCAAATGAGTTTAAATTTGCATTTGAGATTGCATTAAAAATTTGGATTCAAAAGAATTGTAAATAAAAGAAAACAGAAAATTAAAACAAAACAAAAGAAAAAGGGATAAAAGACTACCTGGGCTTTGCTACCTCATTTCGGCCCATTTAGTGATCCCTGTGCGCAGCCCAACTCACCCGCGCCCACACCTCACTGCACACCGGGGCCCATTTGTCGGTCGCTGCTGGTGATTCTGTGCGCCTACTCTCGCTTCCACGTGGGTCCCACGGGACAGTCCACCATTTTCTCGCGTGCGCGCACGGGTACCGTTCCGCGCAGCCCATTCCGTGTGCGGACACCAATCAACTGACGGGTGGGGCCCGCTTGCTGTCTCCCAGGTGCGCGGATCACCCTTTCTCAGACAAGTGGGCCCATACCGTCAGCTCTACTCCTCCCCTTTCTTCGCTGCTTCCGTTCTACTCCCCGCTCAAATCGCGCTCAGACGTCGCCGCATCCTCGGGAGCCGTTGTTCAGCTCCAGGTAATCTTGCGCCTATATTAAGTACCACGTCCCCCTCCCTAGAGGCCTCTTGCTCAGCCGCCTGTACACGCCGAGTCGCCTCCAATTTCCACCCGTAAGCTGTGAAGTAGAGAGGCAGTGCCGCCCGGATTACTCGCCCGCGTTGACTTTCTGAGCGCGTGGTCAGGTCAGGGTGCATCGCGGGAGGTTGGTGAGATCGTTCATGGACTCGGCGGTAAGGTTCGACCATCGGTGCGGCGGTGATTGCTCACCGGAGCCGCTGCGCCGCCGTGGAGCTATTGTCCATCGTGGGTAGAGGAGTCTGCTCCTCAGTGCTAGGTGAGGTATTATTCTGTAGATTCGTAGGAGTTTCTACCCCGTATAGCACCAATTTATGTGGGATTTGGGCCCCTGTACCTCGGATTGCCCGACACCGGAGCCACTGCGCAGCCATGGAAGGACACAGCGCCGTCGTGTGTGGATGCGGGGAGGAAGGAACGCGCTGGTCGTCTGTTCTGTTTTTAATGGATGGGATTGATTGGCTGGGTGAGTGTTTCGGTTGGAGGGTGATGAACCTTGGCCCTTGATCTGGTTGCGGACGATCTAGATTGTGCCGTAGCTACTTTAAATCCGGGCCGTGGGATTCGGATCCGGCGGGCACTGTGTGAGTTCGTGTTGGGTCAGATGCGATCTAATCCTCGCCATTGGCCGTTGATTGGACGACTCAAGACAGTCGGTACCCCTTTGTCTAGAAGCATTAGCATAGGAGTCCTTATGATTCCTTGAAACCAACCCGCGGTCCTCGGATCCTGTTGACTGAGTCTGGGAAATATTCTGGATTCGCCCCTGTGTTTCTGTTTAATTGAGGCCCAGTCCAGATAATTAATAAAATCAGGAAAATAGTTTAGAAAATAGTTTTTAGTACATATTTAAATGCAGAAACTTGTTTAATTTGTAGAAAATGCATATGAACTCCAAATTGGACCATTCCAGTTCCTAAATTTTTGTAATATTATTTTCTATACATTAGTGCCTCTGTTTTGGCATGAAAAACACATTAAAATTTATCTAGTACTTAATCATGTATTAAATACACAAAACCTTGGAAAATTCATAACTTAAAATCTATAACTCCAAATTTAATAATTCCAGTTACTATGATCTCATTTTAATGTCTAGATTAATACTGTGTATTTTATTTACATGTTTGGTGTGATGTTAATTTTTGTTATACTATGTATGTATTGTGTTGATGCGAGTAGACGAGCAAACTACAGTGGATCCTGAGGTTCAACAAGTAGAAGTAGCTGAGCAGGAGCTCATTGAAGGCAAGTTGTGCCCTTGATCACTTCTTTTACCCATTCATGTTCTTATTAATCATAATGATCTGCATAGGTTAATTTTGATGGGACCCAATAGGATCCCCTAGATTTTGACTATCTTTATACCTTGTTTCACCACTGGTTTTACTACTAAAGTTTTGGGTAGTTCATGCTATTGCTTTATGTGGATTTGGGTATAGAGATATTCATCACTCATTTTTACACTTGTTATTATCTGTTCATTATTTTATGTTCATGATAAGATCATTATGTTAATGGGAACATGGAGAACCACCCAGGAAAACAGTGCTACCACAAGGGTTTAATGGGACGCCCTTGGCTGATTAACTAGGAAAGCTAGTGGAGGGCTACCTTACCCGAAAGGGGCAAGGGCAGTAGGGGAGTGGTCAGTGTAGGGAGGTCCTTGGGTTGATTTTGCTGCGTTGGCGGTCAGGCGAGGGATTCCTGCACTGGAGCTTCCTATAAACTGTAGCGGGTAGTCTGAAGCTAGTGCAACTTTGTAAAGGCCTCATAGTGGTACCCTGCCTCGTTTCCTTGGTAGAGGTGTATGGGGTCTGATCAACTCCGTGGCAAATGGGTAACACGACTTGTGGGTAAAGATGCGCCAATCTCTGCAGAGTGTAAAACTGGTATACTAGCCGTGCTCACGGTCATGAGCGGCTCGGACACTCACATGATTAATTTATGGAACTTAAACTTAATTTGTCATATCATTGCATTTGGGATTATTTTACTATTACTTTTACTTATTATTACTATGGTTTGGTACTCACTTACACTTAGTAACTGCTAATAAAATTTTGACCAACTTATAAAAGCAATGCTCAGCTTCAGCCTTTATTTCATTGATCAGCCTTACACTTCATGAACTCCCACCTTTGGTGAGTTCATGCCACATTATTCCCCACAACTTGTTGAGCGATGAACATGTGTGAGCTCACTCTTGCTGTCTCACACCCCCCCACAGGAGAAGAGCAGGTGGTTCAGGAGGAGCCACAAGGCGAGGAGTATAATCTGATCTAGGTGGCGTTTCTAAGTTGACATTGGCGCCGACGATCCTTAGTTCGTTTTATAATTATTCTTTTATTTTGTAATAAGTCTTCCGCTATGTAATAAATACTCTGATGTTATTGACATTTATCTCTATACACTCTGTTATTATATATGTTGTCTTCTTTGGCGCATGTATGAGATGCACTCGGCTTTGTTCCTTAAAACTGGGTGTGACAAAATGTGACAAATATTTGATGAATTACTCAAAAATGGCAACATTAAAATAAATCATACTGTTCCATCCGCCGATGAACTCAAATGTCGTGCATACTACAAGTGACATCACTCATTTTCTCATGCCACTAATGATTGTAATGTGTTCGGACGACAAATTCAATCGGCCATTAATGAGGGACGATTGAAATTTCCGGAAATGCAGGTGGATACGGAACCCTTCTCAATGAATGTGATCGACTTCGAGGGAAAAATGGTCCTAATTCGGCCCAGCACAGCCGATAAGGGCAAAGGCAAAGAAGTCATAATCGGCGACCCATGGAAGGCCGATGAGAATAATAAAATCTCTTGCAGGAAAGTGGTGGCGGAAAAGACTCCTAACGGAGGGGAGACTTTGAAAGTTACCATCACCACCTCCAACGCGGGGGGGGGGGGGGGCAGGTGCAATCAAGGTACCATGCACGTACACCTATTTTGCGCATCGCGGACGGTCCAATGCATAGACGCGGACGGTCCGGGACACTGCCGGAAAGTCCAGACCATTCCAGTGTGAAAGCATCTAGGCCCCTAGTTGGTTTTAGTGATTAATGACAACGTAATATTATATGTGACAAACGTGTGTTTTGTAGAGGCAAATGGTAAGTTAGGTCGCATTACAGGTAGATATACTACAACGGTGAAAACAATCCCGGAGATAAGAACTTGAAGCGACGGCTAAATCGACGAAACAAAAAGTGAAGGTCTTCGTATTCTGAGTGTCAAGGAATTGCGGACACTCATGATATAATTAGGTCTTTTATTTTGTTTAAGCCGTACTATAAATAGGGGTTGTCGATGAGTAGTTTGACTAAGAGAGTTCTAGTGTAGTGTTGGTGCATATTCACACTCACATATAGTGCTAGGTGTCACTATAGAACATACTCACAAGTTAGAACAAAAACTGATTTGAAAAATAGCAGAAAATAGAAATTAGGGTTTCTGTCTGTGGGGCACCGGACTGTCCGGTGTGCCCTCTATCAGGTGGGGCCAGGTTGGCCTAGGGAAGGTCTTTCCCCCTCAGAAACCCGAGAGTGTAGGGTTTGGAAGTCGAATTTTAGTGGCACACCGGACAACGCACCGGATTGTCCGGTGCGCACCGGACAGTGACTGTTCACTGTCCGGTGTGCCATCTGCCCAACGGCTAGCTGTCAGAACTAGCCGTTGGTGTGACGGAACCTCCCAAGTTATTAGGCCCACCTACAGTTGTCCTTGTCCAATGGACCTCTGACAACCCTGTAGATGCCCCTGAATTACTTGGAAAGTTCGGTATCTGCTTTTCTTACCTTTCCCAAGAGCGTTTCACCCATCACGCAGACATTACAGACCATCGGAGATACAGAAATGCGGAAGCAATTACATTATCTTACATTTATTGAAAGTAAGATCAAGTTAGTTATTACAGACCAGTATATAAACACAAGTGCAGAGTACTTAATATTACAATACCAAGGGAGGTAAAAACTCCTCCCGATAAGTTCTTACATAAAAGTTTTTATGGAGGACTAGGTCCTCCCGCATCTTCATTCTTGCTTTTCTTCGTTTGACACCACCTTGGTACAAAAGCAACAAAATTTGCTGCTTCCTCACCTAAAAACAATAGGGAATAAAACCCTGAGTATGGAATTACTCAGTAAGTCTTACGCGACTAAAGAAAAGACTCTCAAGGGTATGCTGGTTATAAGGGAGTCAAGGTAAGGTATCTCAAAGATCAAAAGACTCTGTTTTGCATAAATGCTTACTAAAGTGGATCCTTAAAATCCAGTTTTATTTCAGGTTAGTTAAAATTACCTGTATACAGAGTTCTTTCTACCCTAGTTCAATCACTTCACCTGCACTAGCCAATTTTCTTAACAAGTACTTTATCTTTACTGGAATTCTACGTATAGGGCAGTGACCAAGTCTTCATGACCGTGAAGGTACGGCGATCCGAATCGATTGTACTCAGCTAAGGATCTCCAATCACACGACATATGTAGCACTTAACCCTTGCATATGTCAACCCGCCACCGGGGTTCTTAAGACCAGATCAGGTTCACGCGAACCGAGAGCACAGACACACCACCGTCCAGCCTCTTGCCACGGAGGGTACACGCTACTCCCGCCACCGCTCCACGCCCATTTCGTGTTATCTTATTTTGGCCTTAGTCTGCCCGAGGCAAGGCTTACCCATGACGAGGCATGTGACCAGTTAAAGGGTCCTCGGTCATCAAGCCTACATCGAGACGGTCCTTAATCGACTCAGACGGAGACACTACACCGAGACTCTCTTCTCATGCAAGTCACCCGCCCGATCTCAGCTTAATCATTTAAAACCCAAAGCTAGGTACCTGGCAGAGGTACATCTTTTCCGATGTTGAACCCATCACGGCCGTGATGGATCCTCCATCAAGTTTTATTTTCAAAACATCCCTCCCACTTTGCCAAACATCTTTTGTAAAACAAAACCTTTTGTTTTGCTAGAGCAATACTAAGCATAATAAAACCTTTTGTAAAAAAACAGGGTTTCAAGGAAGGTAATCAAATTCAAGGAAGGTAATGCAGGAATTATGTAGGCATTCAACTCCTATCACCTAATGCATCAATTAAGTGAGAAAGATTTTAAAAACATCAAGGAAGGTGGCAAATGGACCGGGGCTTGCCTTTGTTGATAGTTGAGTCAGGCTCGGACCCGCAGATATCAAGGTAGAAACAGTTTCCTGCCTGAGATTCCGAAGGTGGTGGTGTCTTCTCTTTAGTTACTTTGATTTCTTCTTTGTTTTCTAAAGATAACCATATATATGTATATAAAAATGAATGCCATGTAATACTCATGAGAGTGCAAAGATAATAAGAATTTATTATCTAAGGTCTTGAATACAACTTTCCTTCACGGAACTCCGAGAACTTAGGGTTTTCGGAGTCAATAAAGGAGTTCAAAGGGCAGGGGTGGGGGTTTTGGGTTCTAGTTATCAAACAAGGTCCAAATCAAACCAAACTCTACCCAAGGCTTCTAAATAATGTGTAGAGCTCATATAAAAAGTTTGGGCATTTTTGGAATGATTATCTATTTTCTAAAAATCCAGAACTAATGTTTTAAGCTACTTTAAATACTCCAAAATTCCCTTTCTAATATAAAAATAATGAAACTATTTTTATTAAATACTATGGAAAATAGGAAGTCTAGGAAAATTAGTTTGACAATTTTAGGATTTTTCTACAATTTTCTAAAATTGTTAGAGTTCTGCTGGAAAAAGAAAAAGATAAAGAATGAACAGTCCTGGGCCGATTTCAGCCCAGGCAGCCCAAGAACACAGGGAAAGCGGGGCGCGCCCGCGCCCGCGGTGGAAGCTTTACAGAAACGCCCTCGGGGTTATGGCTAACTAGGGATGGGTTCGGTTACTATTACTCTGTGTCACTGACAGTTTACACGGGGGTCCTTCGGTTTCTATTCCTTTGCCGCGCCAGGTCCTCGACGACGGTGAGTGTGGGGAAACTCCGACGAGCTTGCAGACTGGCCGAACGGGGCAATGACCGGTGCTCTCGAGCAGCAGACACGAAATTGGACCTCCCCCGATTAATTCCCCCAACTTAATTTCACGATTAGTAAGCTATCAACCACTGTCCACGTGAACCGCGGACGATGAGGACAATGGCACGCGTTCTCGGTGATGGGGGGTGGTTCAGTTCAATTGAGCAGGTTGGTGAGCATCACCAGTGTACAAGGATGCTAAAACGAGAACAGAGAGGGCATGATCAGACCTGTGGAGGGCTGGCCACGGCGAGGTGTTCTTTGCGGTGGCGGAGACTTTATTTGGGGAAAGTTTGAAATTCAAGAGCTCTGGCGAACAATTGCTAGCGATTTTCGGTGGCTGGGTGGGTGATGACCTTGCGGGGCTGGCGGGGGGCTCAATTTATAGGGAGCAAGAGCGGCGGGCGGGAATTTAAACGGTGACGTGCGGCGGCCAGAGGAAGAAGAAGAGCACTAGCGCGCGTGAATCCGTGGCAGTCACTCCGACGAGCCACGGAGAGGCACAAGGGTTCACGGTGATGCTGTGGAGGGCTTGGCTTTTATCCCCGGGGCATGGCTTTTACCTGGTGGCCTTATCGGTTCATCGGCGACGTGAATCACAACGGTGGTGGCGCAAATCCCGGTGAAGATCGGTCGTCGGTGGTGACGGCTGAACTAATCTTCTTCAGGCACTGTACCATCGTGTTTCTTCAGTCAGTCGACCTAACAAAGCATCTTAGAGCTCGATTTACTCCTGATTTTGTGTGGTGACTAGGCTAACTATCTCTACCAAAGTTTTAGACCTATAGTTAATCTTAAACTTTGCCATGGAGCTTACCATAAAATAGTTACCGAATCCAACTCAAAATCAGGTTCAAAGTCTGCCTAATTTCACTGTTACTGGAAATTCAGACTTAAGATGTGCTGACAGCCTGACTTTGAGGGGGATTATTTCCAAATTCTTCACAACAACTGAGCTCACACTCTTAAGAAAAATTGTTCTCCTTTGTTTGATTTACAAGTTTGATGTGGTGACCTAGGGCAGAAAACCTAGAATTTGAAAGATACAAAGCTCCAAAGTTGAGCCCTTAACACTAAATTTCAGGCTTAGTATAGAACTCACTTGAGGTCTATTTTGCAAATAAGTCCAAAATCCAAGGTTTATCTTACAAATCCACACATTTGTGAACCAAATGACTTTATATACTTTAACATAGTAGTTTTTACACTTTAGTCCAAATATGCACTGTTTTTGCACATAGGCCCCTAGGGTTTGGATTTAGGGTTTTCCAGGGTTTCAATTAGGGTTTCTGGTATCTCAGGGGTATAAATGTAATTTAAGTCCATTACTAGGAATATTTTGTGATTGTTTTACTTAAACCTTAGGGTTTTCTCAATTTGGGTCATGTTTTACCCCTTTAAACCCTATTTAGGGTTAAGCCCCCTATTCTAGGGTTCTATTTGCAAAACACTAGAACAATACAACTTGTTTGAAATTTTTACCTAGTGAATGCACTCTAGGTGTGTCAAACATATGCAATGCCAATGTTTATGTTGGCATGCTCAAGTTTTAGTAACAGTAACACCAGGGGTGTTACATCCTTCCCCCATAAAGGAATCTCGTCCCGAGATTAAAAGTCCTAGGGTAGGTAATGGAAAAGGAAATGCTTCACATTTTTATTTCCTTATTTTTGGTACAAGGAAGGGGTGGGTTGGGACTCACTCCATTATTACCACAATGTTATACACTTTACAAATTACAAGAGGCTAAAAAGCCTAGGAAATTCTTATATAAAAAGTATTGAGTTTCCCATGTAGCCTTATCTTCGGAATGTTGGTTCCACTGTATCTTGTAAAACTTGAGAGTTTTCCTCTGGGTAATCCTGTCCTTTTGATCCAAGACTCGAATAGGATGCTCTGAATAAGTTAAGTCTGGTTCAAGGACAACAAAGGTCACTTCAACGGTTCGATCTGGTACCCGAAGACACTTCTTCAATTGGGACACGTGGAACACATTATGTACAGCAGACAAAATTTCGGGGAGTTGAATTCGATACGCCACTGGCCCATATCTTTCAAGAATGAGAAAAGGACCAATATATCGTGGTGCAAGTTTCCCTTTGACCCTGAATCGTGATACACCCTTCATTGGTGAAACCTTCAGGTAGACATAGTCTCCCTCAAGAAAATATAAGGACATTCGTCGTTTGTCTGCATAACTCTTCTGACGGGTTTGAGCTTTCTTCAAATTATGTATTATTCTCTGAACCTTTTCTTTGGTTTCTTTTACCAGGTCAGGCCTGAAGAAGTACCTTTCATCTGGTTCAGACCAACTTAGCGGAGTTCGACATCGTCGTCCATATAAAGCTTCAAAGGGTGCCATCTTAATGCTTTCTTGATAGCTATTATTATATGAGAATTCCGCTAACGGCAAACATTCATCCCATTTCTTTGAGAAGTCCAGCACACATGCCCGTAGCATATCTTGAAGTATTTGATTAACCCTCTTAGTCTGCCCACTTGTTTGAGTATGATAGAGTGAACTGTGGAGCAGTTTAGTACCCAGGGATTTATGAAGTTCTTCCCAAAATTTGGATACGAATTGTGGTCCACGATCCGACACTATAGTCTTTAGAACACCGTGCAAACTGAGAATATGAGCAATGTATAATTCCGCATAGGTGATGACGGGATATTTTACTTTGACTGGGAGGAAGTGGGCGATCTTGGTAAGTCGATCAATGATAACCCAGATAGAGTCATACCCTTTTGCGGTCCTGGGCAATCCCACAATAAAGTCCATACTTATGTCTTCCCATTTCCATGTCGGTATTGGTAGAGACTGTAATGGACCGGCAGCTTTTAGGTGTATGGCCTTGACACGTCTGCAAATGTCACATTTAGCTACATAGCGTGCAATCTCAATCTTCATCTTTGTCCACCAATAATGTTGTTTTAGGTCTTGATACATCTTAGTGCTTCCGGGATGAATAGAATAGCGACTAAGATGTGCCTCATCAAGAATTTGCTGGCAGACTTCTTCATTTTTCGGCACAACTATGCGGTTGTTGAACCATACAACCCCTTGATCATCTTTTTGGAAGCAATTGGCTTTGCCAGCTTCAATCTTTTCACGAATATGTTTTATGCCTTCATCATTCTTTTGTGCATCGATTATCCCTTGCAGGATGACTGACTCAAGCTTCAAGTGATTTGAAGTCCCATGTTGAATTATACCCAGGTTTAAATTCTCCATCTCCTGGCACAACGTAATGTCAGGAGTCCTCATAGTTAGACAATCGCAGGAGACCTTGCGGCTGAGGGCATCTGCCACTACATTAGCCTTGCCTAGGTGATAATGGATCTCAAGTTCATAATCTTTAATAAGCTCAAGCCATCTCCTTTGTCTCATGTTGAGTTTAGACTGGGTAAAGATATATTTCAAACTTTTGTGGTCTGTGTAAATATGACAGACATTTCCCAGTAGATAATGACGCCATATCTTCAGAGCATGAACCACTGCAGCTAGCTCCAGATCATGAGTAGGATAATGCTCCTCATGCCGGCGTAACTGCCTTGAAGCATACGCAATTACTCGGCCCTCTTGCATTAGTACACAGCCAAGACCACTGCCAGATGCGTCACAATACACATCAAATGGCTTGTTAATATCCGGTTGAGCCAATACCAGAGCAGTGGTTAATAATATCTTCAATTTCTCAAAAGCTTCATTACAGTTGGAAGACCAATTGAATTTAGCATCATTCTTCAATAGACTTGTGATTGGCTTCACAAGATTAGAAAAATCTGGTATAAATCGGCGGTAATAACCAGCCAGTCCAAGGAAACTTCGGACTTGGTGAACAGTGGTTGGGGGTTTCCACTCCAAAATGTCCTTGACTTTGCTAGGATCTACCACAATCCCCCTGGCAGATAGAACATGTCCTAGAAATTGAATTTCTTCCAGCCAAAATGCGCACTTACTGAACTTGGCATATAATTGATGTTCTCTCAAGCGCGTTAACACAGTCCGTAAGTGTTGAGCATGCTCCTCTTCATTCTTAGAATAAATTAGAATATCGTCAATGAAGACCACCACAAACTTGTCCAACTCGGGCATGAATACCGAGTTCATTAAATAAGTGAAGTGGGCAGGAGCATTTGTCAATCCGAAAGACATTACCAGGTACTCGAATAACCCATACCACGTAGTGAATGCGGTCTTTGGTATATCCTCGGGCCGAATACGGATCTGATGATAGCCCGATCTGAGATCAATCTTGGAGAATACCCTCGCCCCGGTCAGTTGATCAAATAAAATGTCAATCCGCGGAAGAGGGTACTTGTTCTTGATAGTGACCTCATTCAGGGGTCGATAATCCACACACATCCGTAAAGTTTGATCCTTCTTCTTAACGAATATGGCCAGACAACCCCATGGTGACGAGCTTGGTCGGATGAATCCTTTTGATAGTAGATCTTGTAACTAAATCTTTAGTTCCGCCAGCTCATTTGGAGGCATACGGTACGATCTTCGAGAAATGGGAGCCATACCGGGCTTCAATTCAATTACAAACTCTACATCTCTCTCGGGTGGCAATCCAGGCAAATCCTCTAGAAAGACGTCTCGGAACTCGCATACCACCGGAATATCCTTGACTTCCGGTATAATGGCTTCATAAACACTGCCAGTACTTTTGGTTGGAATGGGAATAGACAAGAGAATTTCTTCTTGATTATGACTCAACCTGATGGTTCTCTGATCAGTGTTGAGGGTTGCTTTATGTCGGGCCAGCCAATTCATGCCCAAAATCACATCTATGTCTTGGCCTTTTAGAACTATCATATTAGTAGGAAAGTCCCGTCCGGCCAGTGTTACGGGCACTTGATAGGCCACTTCTCTAGTAAAGATTTGTCCCCCAGGTGACTGAATTTTAAACCCCTCATTTGATTCATGGTATGAAATGCAATGTTGCTCCACAAATTTCTTGCTGATGAATGTATGCGGAGCACCAGAATCAAAGAGAATAACTGCGGGATGATTGGCCACAAGGAACGTACCCATCATGACCGGTTCACCATCCGGCGTAGTGGCCACTTGCGTATAATATATGCGTCTCGTCTTCTTTGTATTTTTGCCCATAGTATTTCCCTTGGCTTGAGATGAATTCCCAGATCCTTGTGGATTGTTTGACTTGTTTTGCTTCGGATAAGGGCAATCCTTGATAAAATGCCCAGATTTTCCACAATTGAAACATCCAGTCGATGAACTGGGAAGAGCAGGGAATCGAGTGCCAGGGGCACCCGGCTGACTTGTTGTTGTAGGGGTAGTGTTGGGACGGATGAATACTGGCTGTTTAAATGGGAAGGAGGGTGGACGTGCTGAAGGACGACCCTGATTAGCAGGCCGGATAACAAACTGTTGCCTCTTTTTAGGGCCTTGAGTAGGCCTGTTTCCTCCACTCCCCTTGATCTTTCCAGAACTTGCATATTTGGATTCGACTGCCAGCGCTGTGCTGACAGCCCTTCCGTAGGTAAGGTCAATGCAAGTAGCCATTTTTCTTTGCATCCTTTCATTCAGTCCTCGCATGAAACAATTTTTCTTCTTCAGATCAGTATTAACTTGATCGATTGCATACTGTGACAGATGATTGAATTTATTGAGATACTGATTAATAGTATCCCCTCCTTGCTTCAGCTTCATAAATTCTTCTTGTTTCATGTGAAGTACACCTTCTGGTATGTAATGTTCACGGAAGGCCAACTTAAATTCTTCCCATGTTATCTGATAATTGGCCGGTTGAACGGCCATGAAATTTCCCCACCAAGTGCTGGCAGGGCTGCGCAGTTGCTGGGCTGTGAATAAGGGCTTCTGGGTTTCAGAACATCGCAGAAGTCCAAACTTTTGCTCGATAACACGAATCCATTCGTCTGCCTCTAACGGGTCTTCGGCTTTGACAAACAGCGGTGAACGTGTTTCGGAGAAGTCTAAATAGGATGTCTCACAGGTCCCTGCGGATAACCCCGTCCGCCTTGCTGTTGAAATTGCTGACCCGCCATTTCCCGTAGGAAACGGGTATTGTCCGTGGTTGCATTTACCAAGGTGGCAATCGCCTCGGCAAGTGTGGGAGGGACAGGAGGTGGATTTGGGGTAGACTCCCTCCCACTGGAGGTTCCAGCTGCATCCTGTGATCGGGTCTTGGACGGCATCTATGGCAACAAACATTTGAAAACAAATATAATATGCCAAAGAAAAAAACCATCCAATTTACATTACTAAAAAAGAGTAATGTTACAGACTCGATTTTTATACAACAGGAGTACAGTACCCATTATACAATAACACTACTAATTTTACAACTATACTATCCCTATTTCCTATCACTCTTAGTAGCTTCACTGTCGGGCGTAGGAGACCATTCGTGGACCAACTTCATGGAGGGAGGGGGCCTAAAAAGGTCCAGTTCTCCACCAAAAGCTTCTCCAGCTTCGTAAGAAGGCCCAGCTTCTGTCCCGACAGGATTTTCAGGTACGCTAGGGTGCAATTGTGAATACAGTACATGAACTTCTTCATGTAGGGTATTGCAATATGCCTACAGATTATCAATAGTTGAGCTTAGTTCTTGGACTCGGGCTCACACCTTTGCTTCCTTAGCCCAGGCAAGCGAACGAGACTGAACCGCCCAGTTAAGCGCTAAGTCTCGATCAGCGAGCTGATCCTGCAGGCGGCGGAAGTGGCTTCTTAATTCATTTATTCTGTCGCCATCCACGACCCATATGTTCGTCCTGTGTTGAAGCTCTGCTTGAAGCTGATTTACTTGGGCCTCAAGATCCCCAATTGGATCGTTACTCCCGCTACTACTATCGTCATGTCTGGGAGCGAGTTGATGATGGGGTACGCCAATTGGGCCAGTTGACTTGCGCGCGGTTTTCCTCGTGCGCGGTGGCATTTCTCTAAGGGGAAAATTTTATTAGTATAGTTCTTAGCATGATGATTGTATAATTACAGAACCAGCCTTAGTTGATTCACACCTTCTATACATTGCACTCCTCCTATCTGGTCTTTCATATAGATTCTTTAGATATGAGGGGTAAGAATGGAAGAAATCTTTTTCTTGATAAGTCTGTAGAAAATCCTTTTGAAGATGCCTCATAATATCTGCAGAGAAGGGCTTCGCTCCGATACCAGCTGTGACGGAACCTCCCAAGTTATTAGGCCCACCTACAGTTGTCCTTGTCCAACGGACCTCAGACAACCCTGTAGATGCCCCTGAATTACTTGGAAAGTTCGGTATCTACTTTTCTTACCTTTCCCAAGAGCGTTTCACCCGTCACGTAGACATTACAGACCATCGGAGATACAGAAATGCGGAAGCAATTACATTATCTTACATTTATTGAAAGTAAGATCAAGTTAGTTATTACAGACTAGTATATAAACACGAGTGCAGAGTACTTAATATTACAATACCAAGGGAGGTAAAAACTCCTCCCGATAAGTTCTTACATAAAAGTTTTTATGGAGGACTAGGTCCTCCCGCATCTTCATTCTTGCTTTTCTTCGTTTGACACCACCTTGGTACAAAAGCAACAAAAATTTGCTGCTTCCTCACCTAAAAACAATAGGGAATAAAACCCTGAGTATGGAATTACTCAGCAAGTCTTACCCGACTAAAGAAAAGACTCTCAAGGGTATGCTGGTTATAAGGGAGTCAAGGTAAGGTATCTCAAAGATCAAAAGACTCTGTTTTGCATAAATGCTTACTAAAGTGGATCCTTAAAACTAGTTTTATTTCAAGTTAGTTAAAATTACCTGTATCTAGAGTTCTTTCTACCCTAGTTCAATCACTTCACCTGCACTAGCCAATTTTCTTAACAAGTCCTTTATCTTTACTGGAATTCTACGTATAGGGCAGTGACCAAGTCTTCATGACCGCGAAGGTACAGCGATCCGAATCGATTATACTCAGCTGAGGATCTCCAATCACACGATATATGTAGAACTTAACCCTTGCATATGTCAACCCGCCACCGGTGTTCTTAAGACTAGATCAGGTTCACGCGAACTGAGAGCACAGATACACCACCGTCGAGCCTCTTGCCACGGAGGGTACACGCTACTCCCGCCACCGCTCCACACCCATTCCGTGTTATCTTATCCTGGCCTTAGTCTGCCCGAGGCAAGGCTTACCCATGACGAGGCATGTGACCAGTTAAAGGGTCCTCGGTCATCAAGCCTACATCGAGACGGTCCTTAATCGACTCAGACGGAGACACTACACCGAGACTCTCTTCTCGTGCAAGTCACCCGCCCGGTCTCAGCTTAATCATTTAAAACCTAAAGCTAGGTACCTGGCAGAGGTACATCTTTTCTGATGTTGAACCCATCACGGCCGTGATGGATCCTCCATCAAGTTTTATTTTCAAAACATCCCTCCCACTTTGCCAAACATCTTTTGTAAAACAAAACCTTTTGTTTTGCTAGAGCAATACTAAGCATAATAAAACCTTTTGTAAAAAAAACAGGGTTTCAAGGAAGGTAATCAAATTCAAGGAAGGTAATGCAAGAATTGTGTAGGCATTCAACTCCTATCACCTAATGCATCAATTAAGTGAGAAAGATTTTAAAAACATCAATGAAGGTGGCAAATGCACCGGGGCTTGCCTTTGTTGATAGGTGAGTCAGGCTCGGACCCGCAGATATCAAGGTAGAAACAGTTTCCTGCCTGAGATTCCGAAGGTGGTGGTGTCTTCTCTTCAGTTACTTCGATTTCTTCTTCGTTTTCTAAAGATAACCATATATATGTATATAAGAATGAATGCCATGTAATGCTCATGAGAGTGCAAAGATAATAAGAATTTATTATCTAAGGTCTTGAATACAACTTCCCTTCACGGAACTCCGAGAACTTAGGGTTTTCAGAGTCAGTAAAGGAGTTCAAAGGGCAGGGGTGGGGGTTTTGGGTTCTAGTTATCAAACAGGGTCCAAATCAAACCAAACTCTACCCAAGGCTTCTAAATAATGTGTAGAGCTCATATAAAAAGTTTGGGCATTTTTGGAATAATTATCTATTTTCTAAAAATCCAGAACTAATGTTTTAAGCTACTTTAAATACTCCAAAATTCCCTTTCTAATATAAAAATAATGAAACTATTTTTATTAAATACTATGGAAAATAGGAAGTCTAGGAAAATTGGATTGACAATTTTAGGATTTTTCTACAATTTTCTAAAATTGTTGGAGTTCTGCTGGAAAAAGAAAAAGATAAAGAATGAACAGTCCTCGGCCGATTTTAGCCCAGGCAGCCCAAGAACATAGGGAAAGCGGGGCACGCCCGCGCCCGTGGTGGAAGCTTTGCAGAAACGCCCTCGAGGTTATGGCTAACAGGGGATGGGTTCGGTTACTATTACTCTGTGTCACTGACAGTTTACACGAGGGTCCTTCGGTTTCTATTCCTTTACCGCACCAGGTCCTCGACGATGGTGAGTGCGGGGAAACTCCGATGAGCTTGCAGACTGGCCGAACGGGGCAATGACCGGCGCTCCCGAGCGACAGACACGAAATTGGACCTCCCCCGATTAATTCCCCCAACTTAATTTCACGACTGGTAAGCTATCAACCACTGTCCACGTGAACCGCGGACGATGAGGACAATGGCACGCGTTCCTGGTGATGGGGGGTGGTTCAGTTCAATTGAGCGGGTTGGTGAGCATCACCAGTGTACAAGGATGCTAAAACGAGAACAGAGAGGGCATGATCAAACCTGTGGAGGGCTGGCCACGGCGAGGTGTTCTTTGCGGTGGCGGTGACTTGATTTGGGGAAAGTTTGAAATTCAAGAGCTCTGGTGAACAATTGCTAGCGATTTTCGATGGCTGGGTGGGTGATGACCTTGCGGGGCTGGCGGGGGGCTCAATTTATAGGGAGCAAGAGCGGTGGCCAGGAATTTTAACGGTGACGTGCGGCGGCCAGAGGAAGAAGAAGAGTACTGGCGCGCGTGAATCCGTGGCATCTACCGTGGCAGTCACTCCGACGAGCCACGGAGAGGCACAAGGGTTCACGGTGATGCTGTGAAGGGCTCAGGTGCGTGGCACATGGCCGGAAGGCGGCAGTTCACCGGCGAGCTTATTTGCTCAAGCCGCAGAGCAGGGGGGGGAGTACGGCGGTGAGTCACCAGAGTTATCCCCAGGGCATGGCTTTTACCTGGCAGCCTTATCGGGTCATCGGTGACGTGAATCGCAACGGTGGTGGTGCAAAACCCGGCGAAGATCGGTCGTCAGCGGTGAACGGCTAAACTAATCTTCTTCAGGCACTGTACCATCGCGTTTCTTCAGTCAGTCGACCTGACAAAGCATCTTAGAGCTCGATTTACTCCTGATTTTGTGTGGTGACTAGGCTAACGATCTATACCAAAGTTTTAGAACTATAGTTAATCTTAAACTTTGCCATGGAGCTTACCATAAAATAGTTACCGAATCCAACTCAAAACCAGGTTCAAAGTCTGCCTAATTTCACTGTTACTGGAAATTCAGACTTAAGATGTCCTGACAGCGTGACTTTTAGGGGATTATTTCCAAATTCTTCACAACAACTGAGCTCACACTCTTAAGAAAAATTGTTCTCCTTTGTTTGATTTACATGTTTGATGTGGTGACCTAGGGCAGAAAACCTAGAATTTGAAAGATACAAAGCTCCAAAGTTGAGCCCTTAACACTAAATTTCAGGCTTATTATAGAACTCACTTGAGGTCTATTTTGCAAATAAGTCCAAAATCCAAGGTTTATCTTACAAATCCACACATTTGTGAACCAAATGACTTTATATACTTTAACATAGTAGTTTTTACACTTTAGTCCAAATATGCACTGTTTTTGCACATAGGCCCCTAGGGTTTGGATTTAGGGTTTTCCAGGGTTTCAATTAGGGTTTCTGGTATCTCAGGGGTATAAATGTAATTTAAGTCCATTCCTAGGAATATTTTGTGATTGTTTTACTTAAACCTTAGGGTTTTCTCAATTTGGGTCATGTTTTACCCCTTTAAACCCTATTTAGGGTTAAGCCCCCTATTCTAGGGTTCTATTTGCAAAACACTAGAACAATACAACTTGTTTGAAATTTTTACCTAGTGAATGCACTCTAGGTGTGTCAAACATATGCAATGCCAATGTTTATGATGTCATGCTCAAGTTTTAGCAACAGTAACACCAGAGGTGTTACAGTTGGAGTCGACCGTTGGCGCACCGGTGGCGCACCGGACTGTCCGGTGCGCCCATGTGCAGCAGATTCCTGGTAACGACTAGTTGGTGAGTGAGGGCTATTTATACCCCCTCCACCCACCATATTCATTGTCTTGCTGCCCAGATTTACTCCTACACTTTGGTGGAGCATTGCAAGCACCACAAAGCCTAGTGAGGTGATTAGAGAATCTTAATCCCGCATTTGGACCTCACTAGCGCTAGCGAGAGCCACCTAGAGCACACACTGCATGCATTAGGCTTCTCTTGGTCAAGCGAAAGTCTATGGCTTGTTACTCTTGGTGATCGTCATCACCTAGACGGCTTGGTGGCATTGGGTGCTCGGTGATCACCGTGGAGATCTTGTTGGTGACCCGACTCAAGTTTGTAAGCAGTCGTGAGGGATCCACCGCGCTGGAGTGGCAAAGGATCATGTTGTAGTGAGCACTTGGTTCTTGCGAGGACCAAGGGGGAACGATACCCTTGCGCGGGTGCTCCAACGAGGACTAGTGGAGAGTGCCGACTCTTCGATACCTCGGGAAAAATTGGAGGAGTCTTCTAAACCTTGCTTTACATTCCTCACTTAATTCAAGCATTTTACATTGTGTATTTGTTTAGCAAGTATTTGAAGTATTGCCTTAGCATTATTGTATTTCTAGTATTATTCTCTTAGTGCTAGTTGTTGGGGTGAAGTTGGGCTCTTGCTTAGGTTTTAATTAGTGTTGATTTTTAGAAAAGCCCAATTCACCCCCCTCTTGGTCATCGTGATCCTTTCAATTGGTATCGGAGCCTTGTTGCTCTTAGATTAGCTTAACCGCTAGAGTAACGATGTCCGGTGGGGATGGACCTCCTCCTGTTTTTGATGGTGACGATTTTCCATATTGGAAAATTCGTATGGAAGCATATTTAGAGGCTATAGACATTGGTGTCTACAAAGTCGCCACACAAGGATTCCCCGAACCTAGAGATCCCACAAATCTTGTAGGTGAAGAGTTTAACTATGAGAAATGGAATGCTAAGGCCAAAAACACCCTTTTTAGAGCCCTTTGCAAAGATGTGTTTAATAGAGTTAGAAACCATAAAAATGCTCATGGTTTGTGGATGGACATATGTGCTCTACATGAAGGAACTAGAAGTGAGCGTGAGGAGAGATATCACATTGCCATGAGAAAGTTAAATTCTTTTGAAATGCTTGCTAATGAAAATGCCAATGCTATGTACTCATGTCTCAATATTCTTGTAGAGGAAGTAAATGGCTTGGGGCTTACATAAATTTCACAACCGGATGTTGTGAGGAAGATTCTCAGTGTCCTCCCAATTAACAAATATGGACACATTGTCACTGTGCTATATGAGATGGATCTTTCAGTTGCCACACCTACACAGATTTTGGGAAAGATCAATGCTCATGAGATGTACATGCACATCAATGACAAGGATGAGTCATCTTCCAAGAGAAAGGATTTGGCTCTCAAAGCAAATCAAGAAAGAAAAGGAAAAGCTAAAGTACAAATTGAGGAGGAATCCTCAAGTGATGATGACCTTGATGCTAACATTGCCTTGATGGTGAGTAGAACCACCAAGATGTTAAAGAAGCTCAACAGAGAAGGCATCAAATTTGACTCAAGAAAGAAGAAATTCTTTTCCAGCAAAAGAAAGCCCATTTCTGAAATGGATTGCTACAACTGTGGTCATCTTGCTCATCAATGTAACGAGCCTAAGAAGAACAAGTTCAAGGGCAAGAAAGAAGATGACAGTGATGATGAGAAAAAGGATAAGAGATTCTTCAAGAGGAAGGATGGGAAGCACAAGAGGTTCCACAAAAAGAAAAATGGAAAGGCATACATTATTGGTGATTGGCTCACTGACATTGAGTCATCAAGTGGATCTTCTTCAAGTGAAGATGAAAATGATGAAAAAGTTGTTGCCATCGCTGGGGACTTCTCTTCACCACCACCATCGCCATCATCGACTTCTCACCTATGCCTCATGGCTAGAGGTGAACGGAAGGTACAAAATGGTAATGATATTATTGATGATAGTGATAGTGATGATGAATTTGCTTCACCTTCCTATGATGAACTAGCTGACTTGCTTAAAGAATACACTCAAATCATTAGGAAGTCAAAAGCTGTAACACCCGGATTTTAGGGGTCCAAAACCCGGGGTTAACATAAACACCAGGTATGCTGGGACCAAGTCTCATACATATGATGTATAGTGGCACAGGATCGAATGTCACATCTTTACTATATAACAGGAGTTCTATACAAAATAAATAATTACATTATAAGGAGACAACGGTCCAGCAACCCAAAGTTGACTGGGAGACGACGACCTAGACCTCTCACGAACTCTTCACATCATCCTCCATGAGCATCATCCTGCAGTACCTGGTCTTGACCTGTGGTGTATGTGAGACAGCAAGAGTGAGCTCACATACGATCATCGCTCAACAAGTTGTGGGGAATAATGTGCATGAACTCACCAAAGATGGGAGCTCATAAAGTGTAAGGCTTACCAAAGAAGATGGTTAGAGCTGAGCATTGCTTTTAAAGTTGGTCAAAATTTTATTAGCAATTACTAAGTATAAGTAAATACCAACCCAATTAAATAATAGAACAAAAGTAACAACAACATCACCTGCAATGCAATGCATATGACAAATTGAATTTAGTTCCATAAATTAATCATGTGAGGGTCCGAGCTGCTCATGACCGTGAGCACGGCTAGTATACCAGTTTTACACTCTGCAGAGGTTGCGCATCTTTACCCACAAGTCGTGTTACCCATCTGCCAAGGGGTCATGAATCCCATACACCTCTACCAAGGAAGTGAGGCAGGGTAGCACTACGAGGCCTTTACAAAGTTCCACTAGCTTCCGAAAACCCGCTACAGTTTATAGGAAGATCCAGTACAGGAATCCCTTGCAGGACCGCCATCGCAGCAAAATCCTCCCGAGGGCCTCCCCGCACTGACCTCTCCCCTACTGCCCTTGCCCCTTTCGGGTAAGGTAGTCTTCCACTAGCTTTCCTAATTAATCAGCCAAGGGCATCCCATACTACCCTTGTGGTAGCACTGTTTTCCCGGGTGGTCGCTCCATGTTCCAATTAACATAATGATCTTAACATGAACATTAAATAACAACTGATAACAAAAAGTGTAATCATGAATAGTGTATCTCCATACCCAAAACCACATATAGCACTAGCAAGTACTACCCAGAAAGATCAGTGGTAAACAAGGTATAAAGATAATCAAACTAGGGTAACCTATTGGGTCCCATCAAAATTAACCTATGCAGATCATTATGATTAATCAGAACATGGCTGGGTAAAAAGAAGTGATCAAGGGCACAACTTGCCTGGGCCTTGAGATTCCAGGTAGCAGGATGATCTTCTGATGACTCGTGACCTCACTGCTAGTCGTAGCAATACAAACATACATGGTATAGGCAAAATTAACATTACACCAAACATATATGCAAAATTCATATTAATAATCTACATATTAAAATAAGATCACAGGAAAAAGAATTATTAATTTTGGAGTTGTAGAATTCAAGTTATGAATTTCCTAAGGTTTAATGTGATTAAAATATGGTTAAATGATAAATAAATTTTCTGACAGAGTTCATGTCAAAACAGTGATTCTAAATGGTAGAGAATATTATTACAAAATCTTAGGAATTGGAATGACTCAATTTGGAGCTAAAATGAATTAGTTATGAATTAATTAAGTTTCTGGATTTATTTTAACACTGAAAATCATTTTCTAAATCATTTTCTAGGATTTTATAACTCTCTGGACTCGGCCTCATTTAATGGAAAACACAGGGGGCTCAGGGTAAAATTACAGAGACTCAGCGCACAGGATTTGTGGACGGCGGGTTGATTTCCTTAAAACCCGAGGGTTCTTTAGAAAAATACCCAGACCGAAGGGGTATCGGCGGAGATGAGCCGTTGGATCCGATTTGGATGGCGCAGATTAGATCTATCATATATCGAACCGGTACGCGACGACAGCCGTTCGATCAGCGATCAACGGCCCAGATTTAATGAAGCCGAGATCACGCCACAGCCCTCCGATTGAGACCTACGGTCCAGATCGGCCCAGCGAAGGGGTATCTCCCTAACCTAATCGGGTTCGTTCATCCATGATCCGACGGTGCGAGTTCATCGCCCCAATCCGACCGGAGCTCGGCGGCGCACCAATCCATCCGCGGCGGGGCACCACCGGCGAGCGCACGATCCGGTCAACCGCAACCCCGTGCCCAAAATTAAACAGTGCCACGCGTACCAGAGGTCAAGGCGAGATCGATCGTGGGCTTTTTACCTCGGATTGGCGACGATGGTAGCTCGGCCACGACGCGGCGCGGGTTCACGGCGGCGCAGCGGACACGGCGAGGAATTCCGGCGAGGCCCGCGACGAATCCCGGGCGTTCTTGCTACGGTTGCCACCCAGCCGGCCAGACGAAGCCCGCGGACACTCAACCGAGGACCGGACCGTCGGCGTTGCCGGGATTGCTCACGGCGGCGGCGTCACACGTTCACTCACTGCGTTCTCGGCGATGGTGGCTGGCAGTGGGGAGATGAAGGGAGGGAAGCGAGCTCGGTACGAATTTATAGCTAGGGGAGTCCGCGCCCGAGGAATCCGGTCGGTGTAGCGCGCGATGCGCACGGCGGTCGTTGCGGCAACAAACTCGCACTACGCGAGTGGAGTCCGGGAGGAAGAAGCTCCTGGCCAGTGGGCCCTCCATGTCGGCGCCGAGCGGGTACGCAGGAGAAGCGCACGCGTGATGAGAGGCAGACGTGAGGGCCCCGCGTCGTCAGCGAGAGCGAGGGAAAACGCAGGCGCGCGCGAGGGAGGCTGCACGTGGGACCCACACGACAGAGATACGGCGCGCGGGTGTGTGGCTGTCGGGCGTGGCCCACCTGTCGGCACGCCCCGTGAATGGAGATGGGCCGCGCGGTGAGGATTCCTTAGGTGGGCCGATTTCCAGTAGCCGGCCCAGTTAGGGGTTTTTATTCTTTTTCTTTTTCTTTTCTATTTTCTTTTCTCCATTTTCAAATCCAATTTGAATTTCAAGTTTGAGTTCAAACTTTGTGAATAACTTGTCCCCAGTTTGAATGGTATAATTTAATAATTTAAGTGTGAAGGATGTTTATTCTGATTTTTATTTCATTTTATGTAGTATTTTTCTTAGTTCTTCCCTTCTCCTTTTATTTCTTATTTTCTATTTTCCCTTTCCATTTGAATTTCAAATCAACATAAGTTTAAAGTTCAAACACTTAATTTTGGATACTCATATAGAACTTTAGCATAATGCACAAAAACCTATTTTATGTATTTCTTTATTTATTTTAGTTCCTTTAGACAAGCTTTTAATTAATCCCTACCTTATTACTTCTAGGGAAATCAAATTTATATGGTAGACTATATATATTAAGAAATAGTTTAATCCTAATTCTTTTATATATCCTAACCCAAAGGCAATTTAGATTATCTAAGTATCTTTAATTATGTATTTTTAACATTTTCATGAGTGGAAACTTCTAAATTATGATTATCTTTAAGGTAAGGTGTTTTGATTTAAACTCTTTGAGAATTTTTCCTTGTTTTCACAAGATTGAACTTTAGGGTGTTACAAATCCTACCCCCCTTAAAAATAATCTCGTCCTCGAGATTTGTAAGGAAAAAGGGTGCATGCTCATATTAATTCAACACATATGCATAAACAAAATCTCGGCATGATGCATATCTTATTAGCAAAACACAGGGTCAAATGGACCTTATTATTATTACTAAAATAGTAAAATACTACTACTGGCTAAACTAATATTTAGGTCTTACAAATAGTAAAATATATATATATGTATCTATATCTATGTTTATCTCTTTATTCTTGTTGCTCGTTGACTTCTTCACCGACCACTTCATCTCCGACTGGCTCTTCTTCTTGAATTTGAATTTCAAGTTCACCGGGTTCAGCTTCTACTTCTGTATGATGGGCATATCCTCGGTTGATGGATAGGGGCTGACTCTTCCCTGCTGAGGCTTGTCCTTGCTTCATTGGTGCCGGTGTAGTGTAGGCAGCTCTGTTGGGACAGTAGTTGGCGTAGTGTCCCGGTTGTCCACACTTGAAGCATGTCCTGATGGCGGTTGTGTTGGGAGCAACGGTTCCCACTGGAGTGCTTGCCTTTGGAGGAGCAGTTGGTGTCTGTTGGGTTTGTTGTCCGGAACTGCCACTAGCTGGTGTATTGGGAGTGGTAGTATAACGAGGACGGGAACTACTTCCAGTCTGCCCTTGGTTGACAGCCTTTCTTTTCTCTCCAAATATACTCCTCTTGTTTTCTACAGCAATAGCTTTATCCAATAGCCTTTGGAAGGATGGGAAGGTGTGCGATACCAGCTGATATTGCAAGGGTCCAATCAAACCATCCAGAAAGAGCTCCTGCTTTTGCTCATCATCTTCAACATCTCTGGGAGCATAACGAGATAACTGAATGAATTTGTCCCTATATTCACTCACGGACATACTTCCTTGCTTGAGTGATAGAAACTCCTTCCTCTTAAGCTTCATGAGTCCAGCAGGAATATGGTAATTCCTGAATTGTGTGGAGAATTCTTCCCAGGTAATTGTATCGGCGGCAGCATGAGCTGCACAGTACGCATCCCACCAATCTGCAGCGGGACCAGCAAGACGACCCGAAGCATAGAGTACTTTCTCCCGGTCCGAGCACTGGGCTATATTGAGCATCTTCTCTATGGACTTTAACCAGTCATCTGCTTGTAGTGGATCTGCGGAGTTGGAGAAGGTTGGTGGTTTGTGGCTCATGAATTCCCGGTGCTTGTCCCGGGGTGGAACTGGTGGTGGAGGCAATGGCATTTGTTGTTGTTGCTGCTGTTGTTGAAGTTGTTGCTGCAGCTGTTGTTGTTGTACCCTCCTCTCCTGGCGTATTTCTTCCCGTTCTTGGCGCATTTCCCGACGTGCATCCTCTCTTTCCTGGTGCATTTCTTGGCGTTCTTGCTGCATTTGGGTGCGCATATCTGCCATGGTGTCCGCCATTTGCTGCATCATTCTCATTTGAGCTGCGATGAGTGGATCAACTCCGCCTTGTGGAGGATTAGGAGGATTCATTGCTGCTGACTGTGGTTGAGGTTGTTGGTTAGCAGGTAAATCAATTCCACCTCCCCGCCTGGTATTGACCATCTAAGTTAGGAGCATATGGTAAGATAGCTTTGCAAGGGAATCATTTAGTAGACAGAATGAATAAGCTAATAGTTGGTTATGTACTGAAACTTCTTTGGCAGGGCTGGGCCAGATATTCTATGTCAAGACTAGGGTAATTAGTTGTACGAGGTGAATGTCCAAAGGTAAGATAGAATATGTTAAGATGAGATTGATACGGAATACTACATATATTTTCTAAGGGGATAATCTAGTTTGTCTAGTTATCTTATAAATATATTTTTATACCTATGTGTATATTCAGATGTTATTGTGGACATTACTCCACAACCCATCACACTCAATCAAAAATCCAAATCAGACAAATATCATAAGAACAAACACTCAAATACATAAACACTTATAAAAATAGTTTTGTTTTTGTTCCTAGGATTAGGTCTCCTATTCTTAAAGTCACTTTAGGCACAAGATTTCAAAGTGTGAAATCCAAGTTTGTCTTTAGAAGAAAAAGGTAAGAATAATCAGAGTAAAGCGGAAATAGATGAGAAAAGATTAAGATAAGCTTAGAAAAGAATCAGAGTAGCAGAGGTAAGTAGACAAGGGTTGTCCAGTTCTATCTAGGTTTCGTCCTACAGTCAACATTCCTCTGATACCACTTCTGTAACACCCGGATTTTAGGGGTCCAAAACCCGGGGTTAACATAAACACCAGGTATGCTGGGACCAAGTCTCATACATATGATGTATAGTGGCACAGGATCGAATGTCACATCTTTACTATATAACAGGAGTTCTATACAAAATAAATAATTACATTATAAGGAGACAACGGTCCAGCAACCCAAAGTTGACTGGGAGACGACGACCTAGACCTCTCACGAACTCTTCACATCATCCTCCATGAGCATCATCCTGCAGTACCTGGTCTTGACCTGTGGTGTATGTGAGACAGCAAGAGTGAGCTCACATACGATCATCGCTCAACAAGTTGTGGGGAATAATGTGCATGAACTCACCAAAGGTGGGAGCTCATAAAGTGTAAGGCTTACCAAAGAAGATGGTTAGAGCTGAGCATTGCTTTTAAAGTTGGTCAAAATTTTATTAGCAATTACTAAGTATAAGTAAATACCAACCCAATTAAATAATAGAACAAAAGTAACAACAACATCACCTGCAATGCAATGCATATGACAAATTGAATTTAGTTCCATAAATTAATCATGTGAGGGTCCGAGCTGCTCATGACCGTGAGCACGGCTAGTATACCAGTTTTACACTCTGCAGAGGTTGCGCATCTTTACCCACAAGTCGTGTTACCCATCTGCCAAGGGGTCATGAATCCCATACACCTCTACCAAGGAAGTGAGGCAGGGTAGCACTACGAGGCCTTTACAAAGTTCCACTAGCTTCCGAAAACCCGCTACAGTTTATAGGAAGATCCAGTACAGGAATCCCTTGCAGGACCGCCATCGCAGCAAAATCCTCCCGAGGGCCTCCCCGCACTGACCTCTCCCCTACTGCCCTTGCCCCTTTCGGGTAAGGTAGTCTTCCACTAGCTTTCCTAATTAATCAGCCAAGGGCATCCCATACTACCCTTGTGGTAGCACTGTTTTCCCGGGTGGTCGCTCCATGTTCCAATTAACATAATGATCTTAACATGAACATTAAATAACAACTGATAACAAAAAGTGTAATCATGAATAGTGTATCTCCATACCCAAAACCACATATAGCACTAGCAAGTACTACCCAGAAAGATCAGTGGTAAACAAGGTATAAAGATAATCAAACTAGGGTAACCTATTGGGTCCCATCAAAATTAACCTATGCAGATCATTATGATTAATCAGAACATGGCTGGGTAAAAAGAAGTGATCAAGGGCACAACTTGCCTGGGCCTTGAGATTCCAGGTAGCAGGATGATCTTCTGATGACTCGTGACCTCACTGCTAGTCGTAGCAATACAAACATACATGGTATAGGCAAAATTAACATTACACCAAACATATATGCAAAATTCATATTAATAATCTACATATTAAAATAAGATCACAGGAAAAAGAATTATTAATTTTGGAGTTGTAGAATTCAAGTTATGAATTTCCTAAGGTTTAATGTGATTAAAATATGGTTAAATGATAAATAAATTTTCTGACAGAGTTCATGTCAAAACAGTGATTCTAAATGGTAGAGAATATTATTACAAAATCTTAGGAATTGGAATGACTCAATTTGGAGCTAAAATGAATTAGTTATGAATTAATTAAGTTTCTGGATTTATTTTAACACTGAAAATCATTTTCTAAATCATTTTCTAGGATTTTATAACTCTCTGGACTCGGCCTCATTTAATGGAAAACACAGGGGGCTCAGGGTAAAATTACAGAGACTCAGCGCACAGGATTTGTGGACGGCGGGTTGATTTCCTTAAAACCCGAGGGTTCTTTAGAAAAATACCCAGACCGAAGGGGTATCGGCGGAGATGAGCCGTTGGATCCGATTTGGATGGCGCAGATTAGATCTATCATATATCGAACCGGTACGCGACGACAGCCGTTCGATCAGCGATCAACGGCCCAGATTTAATGAAGCCGAGATCACGCCACAGCCCTCCGATTGAGACCTACGGTCCAGATCGGCCCAGCGAAGGGGTATCTCCCTAACCTAATCGGGTTCGTTCATCCATGATCCGACGGTGCGAGTTCATCGCCCCAATCCGACCGGAGCTCGGCGGCGCACCAATCCATCCGCGGCGGGGCACCACCGGCGAGCGCACGATCCGGTCAACCGCAACCCCGTGCCCAAAATTAAACAGTGCCACGCGTACCAGAGGTCAAGGCGAGATCGATCGTGGGCTTTTTACCTCGGATTGGCGACGATGGTAGCTCGGCCACGACGCGGCGCGGGTTCACGGCGGCGCAGCGGACACGGCGAGGAATTCCGGCGAGGCCCGCGACGAATCCCGGGCGTTCTTGCTACGGTTGCCACCCAGCCGGCCAGACGAAGCCCGCGGACACTCAACCGAGGACCGGACCGTCGGCGTTGCCGGGATTGCTCACGGCGGCGGCGTCACACGTTCACTCACTGCGTTCTCGGCGATGGTGGCTGGCAGTGGGGAGATGAAGGGAGGGAAGCGAGCTCGGTACGAATTTATAGCTAGGGGAGTCCGCGCCCGAGGAATCCGGTCGGTGTAGCGCGCGATGCGCACGGCGGTCGTTGCGGCAACAAACTCGCACTACGCGAGTGGAGTCCGGGAGGAAGAAGCTCCTGGCCAGTGGGCCCTCCATGTCGGCGCCGAGCGGGTACGCAGGAGAAGCGCACGCGTGATGAGAGGCAGACGTGAGGGCCCCGCGTCGTCAGCGAGAGCGAGGGAAAACGCAGGCGCGCGCGAGGGAGGCTGCACGTGGGACCCACACGACAGAGATACGGCGCGCGGGTGTGTGGCTGTCGGGCGTGGCCCACCTGTCGGCACGCCCCGTGAATGGAGATGGGCCGCGCGGTGAGGATTCCTTAGGTGGGCCGATTTCCAGTAGCCGGCCCAGTTAGGGGTTTTTATTCTTTTTCTTTTTCTTTTCTATTTTCTTTTCTCCATTTTCAAATCCAATTTGAATTTCAAGTTTGAGTTCAAACTTTGTGAATAACTTGTCCCCAGTTTGAATGGTATAATTTAATAATTTAAGTGTGAAGGATGTTTATTCTGATTTTTATTTCATTTTATGTAGTATTTTTCTTAGTTCTTCCCTTCTCCTTTTATTTCTTATTTTCTATTTTCCCTTTCCATTTGAATTTCAAATCAACATAAGTTTAAAGTTCAAACACTTAATTTTGGATACTCATATAGAACTTTAGCATAATGCACAAAAACCTATTTTATGTATTTCTTTATTTATTTTAGTTCCTTTAGACAAGCTTTTAATTAATCCCTACCTTATTACTTCTAGGGAAATCAAATTTATATGGTAGACTATATATATTAAGAAATAGTTTAATCCTAATTCTTTTATATATCCTAACCCAAAGGCAATTTAGATTATCTAAGTATCTTTAATTATGTATTTTTAACATTTTCATGAGTGGAAACTTCTAAATTATGATTATCTTTAAGGTAAGGTGTTTTGATTTAAACTCTTTGAGAATTTTTCCTTGTTTTCACAAGATTGAACTTTAGGGTGTTACAAAAGCTAAATGTGATAAGTTGAAGGATGAAAATGAATTTTTAAATGCAAAATATGACATAGTTATGAAAGCTAGTGATGAAATGAAAGAAGAAAACAAAACTATGTCATCCACTGTAAATGAGCTTACATCCTCCCTAAAAGATGCTAAGGATAAATGTGACAAGTTAAATGAAGCTAATAGGGGAGTTGAAAGATAGACTAGTGAAAATTAAAGAAGACTATACTAAGATTAAATTTGATCATGATAATCTTCTTGTTGAAAATGAACTTTTATCTTGCAATACACATGAGGCTATTAACCCTGTTGTTAAGATTGATGTAGCAACCTCATGTGATGATTTGAGTAAGGTGTTCAAACTAGTCTACATGATGAACTGACCAAAAAAGTTGAAGTGTTGACTTTAGACAACCAAAAATTGAAGAGATACTTGACTGATGCAACCACTAGAAGAAAGGTTGCCATTGAGAACAATGATTTCAACAATGAGTTGGCAGTGGATAATGAAAGGCTTAAAAATGAGGTCAAGAAACTTAAGAGTGAAAATGAACATCTTGCAACAAGTGTGCAAAAGTTCAACAAGGGCCAATACCTCCAAAATGAATTGCTCATGAACACTGTCATGAAAAACAACAAGAGTGGTATTGGATACAATTCTTTTGTGCAAAAGAAAGCTACAACTCAATACAAGCCAAAACAGACTCATAAGCCTATCAAATGTTTTGAGTGTGGAAAAGAAGGTCATTTTGCCCACAACTGCAAAGCTAAACCACCAACTCCCTTGCCAAAGCACTCAAGACCATTTGCGTTCAATGCTCATTATGTTCTAAGAAAAGTAGCAAATGGAAAGGTCAAAGTTACATTCCTAGGTCCACCAAGCAAGAGTAGACCTAGACAAATTTGGGTAGCAAAATCCTTGATTGAGAGTCACTGGTCCTATGCAATATAGGGCCCTCAAAACTCAAGCTTGATTTGTCTGTGGATGTAGGTGAACTACAAGACCAGTGGGAGTCATTGGGTTATTGACAGTGGATGCACACAACATATGACAGGCAACCCATGGATGTTCACCTCACTTGATGAGAATGTTGATGGACAAGACAAAATCACATCTAGGGACAATTCAAAGGGAAAAGTTCAAGGATTTGGCAAGGTGGCAATATCAAATGATCTATCTATTTCAAATGTTCTCTTGGTTGCACCTTTAAGCTTCAACTTATTATCAGTGGGTCAACTCTGTGATCTTGGACTTCAATGCTTATTCACTCCAACAGAGGTTATTATATCAAAAATGGATGATGAATCAATGGTGTTCAAAGGATTTAGATACAACAATCTCTACTTAGTGGATTTCACCTCTGAAGATGCAGACTTAAGAACTTGCCTCTTTACCAAAGCATCACTTGGATGGCTATGGCATAGAAGGCTTGCACATGTTGGAATGAGCACACTCAAGAAAGTATTAAAGAAGGACATGTTTAGAGGACTAAAGGATGCTGTATTTGAAAAGGACAAGCCTTGTAGTGCATGTCAAGCTGGAAAGCAAGTTGCTAACACACATCCTACAAAAGCTTTCATGTCAACATCAAGGCCACTGGAACTACTTCATATGGATTTATTTGGACCAACAACTTATGCAAGTGCTAGTGGCAACCTCTACTGTCTGGTGATAGTTGATGATTTCTCAAGATACACTTGGGTGTTCTTTCTCCATGATAAATCTTAAGTTGCATCTATATTTAAGAAGCTTGCCAAGAAAGCTCAAAATGAATTTGATTGCAAGATCAAGAATATTAGAAGTGATAATGGTAAATAATTTAACAACACCAACATACATGAATACTGTGATGAGATTGGGATCAAGCATGAAGTATCTGCAACATATACACCTCAACAAAATGGAGTTGTTGAAAGGAAAAACAAGACCTTGATCACACTTGCAAGAACAAAGATTGATGAGTATAACACACTGGAGAGGTTTTGGGCCGAAGCTGTCAACACTGCATGTTATGCATCAAACATGCTATTTCCTCACTGGCTACTTGCAAAGACTCCCTATGAACTGCTAAATGGGAAAAAGTCAGATGTCTCCTTCTTCTGGGTGTTTGGATGCAAATGCTACATTTACAAGAAACGCCATCACCTAGGGAAGTTTCAAAGACGTTGTGATATTGGTTTTCTACTGGGTTATTCATCAAAGTCCAAAGCATATTGAGTATTCAATCATGCCACTAGCGTGGTAGAAGAAACATATGATGTGCAGTTTGATGAGACTAATGGCTCCCAAGGAGCACTTGAAAATCTTGATGATGTAGGTGATGAGCCACTTAGGGAAGCCATGAAGAACATGCCAATTCGAGCTATCAAACCAAAAGAAGATGAAGAAGAGGTACAAAACATTGACAGGCCTTCTTCATCAAGTGTACCACAAGATGATGAAAAAGATGAGAGGCATGCAAATGAAGATACATTTGTCTCTCATGAACAAGCAAGGGTACAAGCCGAAGATGTTGATGTTCCAGGATCTTCTTCCCAAGTGGTCGATAGGAGAAACTCATCATTACTTCAAGCACACCCACAAGACCAAATCATTGGGAGTCCTTCACAAGGGGTTATTACTCGATCACATAAACATGCTTCTTTTATTGAACATCACTCCCTTGTTTCTTGTGTTGAGCCTACATGTATAGATGAAGCGCTACAGGATCCGGACTGGGTGAACGCCATGCATGAAGAACTAAACAACTTCACCCGTAACCAAGTTTGGACCCTGGAGAAGCCCCCACAAGATGCAAGAATCATTAGAACAAAGTGGGTATTCATAAACAAACAAGATGATCAAGGCGTGATTGTAAGGAACAAGGCAATACTTGTTGCAAAGGGATTCTCTCAAGTTGAAGGCTTAGATTTTGGAGAGACCTTTGCACCGGTTGCTCGACTTGAAGCCATCCGTATCCTACTCGCATATGCATCATGCTATGATATAAAGCTTTATCAAATGGATGTAAAAAGTGCATTTTTAAATGGCTTTATAAATGAACTTGTATATGTTGAGCAACCACCCGGGTTTGAAGACCCTAGATATCGTAACCATGCTTACAGGTTGTCCAAGGCGCTATATGGGTTAAAGCAAGCTCCAAGGGCTTAGTATGAGCGTCTTCGCGACTTCCTCATCGAAAAGGGCTTCAAGATCGGGACCGTCGACATAACTCTATTCACAAAGAAACATAACGGTGGTATTTTCATTTGTAAAGTATATGTTGATGACATAATCTTTGGCTCGACAAATGATTATCATTGCAAGGAATTTGGTGAGTTGATGTCGAAGGAGTTCGAGATGTCTATGATTGGTGAGCTGACGTACTTCCTCGGCTTTCAAGTCAAGCAAATGAAAGATGGTTACTTCCTCTCACAAGAGAAGTATACCAAAGACTTGTTGAAAAGATTCAACATGGAGAAGTGCAAACCAATCAAGACACCTATGCCAACAAATGGACATCTCGACCTAGATGAGGGAGGTAACCCGGTTGATCAAACTCTCTACCGTTCTATGATTGGTAGTTTATTGTATCTTACTGCATCTAGGCCCAATATCATGTTTAGTGTCTGCATGTGTGCTAGATTTCAATCAAATCCTAAGAAAGCTCATCTTCGTGCTGTTAAAAGAATTCTTAGGTATCTCAAGCACACCCAAGCGTTGGCCTTTGGTATCCCAAAGGAGCTACTTTTGACTTAATTGGCTATTCTGATTCGGATTATGCCGGTTGCAAAATTGATAGAAAAGATACTTCTGGGGGATGTCATTTGCTTGGGAGATCACTAGTATCATGGACATCCAAAAAGCAAAATAGTGTTGCCTTGTCAACCGCCGAAGCAGAATACATTGTCGTGGGTGCTTGTTGCACACAAATTTTATATATGAAACAAACTCTTCTAGACTATGGCGTAGTTCTAGAAAAGGTACCTTTGTTGTGTGACAATGAGAGTGCTGTTAAAATTGCTAATAATCTTGTACAACACTCTCGCACCAAGCACATTGATATCCGTCATCACTTCCTTAGAGATCATGTTGCGAAAGGAGACATCATTTTAGAAGGAGTGAGGTCGGAAGATCAATTAGTGGATATTTTCACTAAGCCACTTGATAAAACCCGCTTTTGCATGTTGAGGAATGAATTAAATATACTTGATCTCAGAAATTTTATTTAAGATTTCAAATGGTGTTGTCAAGCTTGCATTGCATGTTTAAATTTCTTGTATTGCATCTAGGGCTTGACTAACCTAGTTAAGATAACCGCCAACAAAGCGAGTGAAAAAGCTTAACTCGGGCTCAAACTTGACAAGTCTTAGTTTTAAGCTTTTATTACTTAAATTCCTACTTACTATGCAATTGTTGGTTCTTGAGATATGCATGAGGTACTGCACTTAGGGGGAGTATTCAAAACTCAAATCATTCATGAAAACCCCTAGTGCAAAGCCAAAATGCAAATCTCACTATTTGCCTATTTTTTCTAAAAATTATCTAGCTTAAGGCAAAATATTTTGAAAATTATGAGAAAATATATGAGGGAGCCAATACCTGTCCCAACAGGTGTTCTTTTGTGTGATTATAAGTTGGGATTTGGTTTGGTTAAAATTTAGATAGAAAATTTGAAAAAATTCAAAATCCCCTCTGTCTGTGCTCACCGGACAGTCCGGTGTGCACCGGCCGCGCGCACGCAGATCCCCTTTCTGCTGTGTGTTGTCCAGTGGTTCACCAGACAGCTACTGTGCGCTATCCGATGTGCACCGGACAGGCACTGTAGACTGTCTGGTGCGCCCATGATGCGTTTTTAAAAAAAGGCTTTCTGCCCGAGCCCGAGCGCCAGGCTCTTTTCTCTCTTCTCTGCTCTGGTTTTCCTCTCTCTCTGGCATCTCACCCCTCATCGGCGGCGACCCCTTCTCATCGGCGGCTGAGCTCTGGTGACCTCCCTCGAGCTCAGCCCTTGCTTCCCTCTGGTGAGCTGCTTCCTCCCCCTCTTTTCTCTCTCTGATTCAAGTGCACAGTGAAGAGCTCCCTCCACCTTCCTTCCACCCTTTGATTTCATTCAAATCTTTGCAAAATTCCTATGATCCAAGCACTTGTGTGTGTACATGTGTATCATTTGAACACCGCTGTAGGTTCCTAGCTCCTTAGGGAGGATTTCACCGCCTAAACTAGCCATTTCACCGAAACCCTAGAATGTCGCACGCCACGTGCTCGTTGAAATGCCCAAACCAGCCAAAAATGCTCCAATCGATCCTAAATTTTTTAGGCATCTTCACGATACCTCCAGTAACATATTCGCAAAATCTCACTTCAATCCGATATCCCAGGCTCCAATTTTACACAAATCCCCGTTTCTTGCAATCGATTCCGAGCCGAGTGCCCAAATTCTGCTTTCTTCGCCTAAAAACAAACCAAGTGCACACTTCACTCATATTTACCCATATAAACATATTCGTGAAATATCGGCTCAATTCCAAGTCATTTCATGCCTCAATTCCAATTTCAAACCTCCTATGACACTATTCCTCGTTCAAACTCCGTTTTCGCGTCGTTTGACCTCTCGATCGCCATATCTCTCGATTTCTGTGCCATAACACTCTGTGTATGTATTTATTCACATTTCATATACTTATGACTATGTGACTAGTACATGCTCACCTCTTCTGTCATTTTAGTGACCACGCCTGCCCGTGCGTCATCTCCTGCCTGGAGTCTCTCCCTCTCGTGTGAGATTTCCAGGTAGCTATCTATTCTTTTGTCATCCTATCGGTTGTTATCTTCTTATGCTTAGTTTCTCTCTCTCATATGTAGTCTTCAGGTCAGGATGCCGCGCACGAAGAATGTGTCAGCGCCAGAGGGAGGAGATGACGAGGACCCTCCTCGCCCTTTCAGGCATGTCAAGGGGAAGACTGTCTACTTGGAGCAACAAGAAGGCCGCAAGAAGCGGTGTTTGGATAGAGCAGCCCGAGCAGCTCTAGCAGCAGCAGCAGCTGAGCAGGCTGAGAGAGGTGGCCAGCTGCAGATTTCATCAGATCAGATTGCTTATTATCGAGTTCGTCGTCTCGCCTCTCTGCCTCGCTCCTCCGCTCCTACCACTCCCGCCACTGCTACCACTCCACCTCCCACTTCACCCGCTCCAGTCACTCCTGCGCCATCCACCACCTCAGCCATACCTACTACCTCCACCACTCCAGCCTCCACTGCTCCTCCTCCCACTCCCTTTTTCGCTCCACCTATCTCACCTGCCCGCTTCTGGGAGCGAGATGAGACCGAGGTGTGACCTCTGGCTGCCGATCCTAGATTGATCGATCTTCAGCGTGCTACAGCGGCGCGGGTACGTCGGTTCAGACACGTACCCGTGGAGTCCTGGCTACCTGCACAGAGAGACCCTGCAGCAGCCGATCTTTTCAGCACCAGGATCCAGGAGTCTTTCTTTAGAGCACAGATGTCAGCCCAGAATGCTCTGCGAGCGCACCGGACTTGGATCTTCTTGCGTTTCTGCTAGCCGCCGGTGCTGACTCTGAGGTACACCTCTCATATCTGCCTGGACTTCTCACTCTTTTGACTACCAGTGGCAGATATGTTGAGAAGTGGGTCCGAGTTTTCTATGCTTCTGTATGGATCGACCCTGATCACCAGTGGATGAGGTTTCGCTTTGAGCGAGAGGATGTAACACTTCATGCTAGCTAGATTCACCAGCTGTTTGGATTCAACGAGTCATCGACTCGTCTTCACAGCTTGTGCTACAGCACCTCTGATCCTCCTCGTCGCCCTCACGGTGGAGTTTCTCCTGCTACAGCTCATGTCGCGGCCTTTTTCAGACCGCCCTTCTCAAATGGCTCGCGACGTTCTCCGGCAGATTTCACTACATCGGCCAAGTACCTATATCAGCTCATGAGACAGACGCTTCTGCCGCGGATGGGTTATAGGGAGGCTGCTACTCATATCCAACTCTGGCTCCTTAGTGCCCTTATCTCTCACTCAGAGTTTGATGTTGTTGACTTCCTTATATGTGAGATAGAGGACACAGTATTGGATGGACTTCATGCCCGGTGACAGCTGCCATATGCTCACTATCTCTGCCACATCTTCGCAAAGCTGTTCTGGCCACCGCAGTTCCAGGGTGCTCTTGAGGCCTCTTGCCTCCTCTTTGGCTCCTACCGTCCAGCCCCTGAGGACCTAGTGCCGGCACCTGATCTAGTGACAGACACTCAGGCAGAGGATACGACCTTTCATCAGTTCGAGACTCAGGGCGTAGCAGTTCCTGACGATGATGGTGATGACGACGATGATGATGATGATGATTTTGGGATTCCGCCTCCGCCTCCCCGCTCACATGATCATGAGGTCGAGAGTTCCAGTGTTGTTCCTGCTACCCCTCCTATGGTTGATCCTGCTCTAGCTGCGATCAGGTTCTTACTCAGCAGCAGACTCTTATGGCATCCGAGCAGGCTCGACAGGCAGCTGAGCAGGCTCGTCTGGCAGCGGTCCAGCAGCAGATGTCCGAGAGGATGCTCTCTCTCTCTCTTTCAGACTATTCAGGATAGGCAGGACACTCTGCAACAGCAGTTTTTGGCAGATATGGCTGAGCATCAGGCCTTCATGACTCACATTCTTCAGCACACTGGTGTTCAGATCCCTCTGGTTCAGTCTGCACCCCTCCAGCTCTTCAGGCAGCAGTTGTGCCAGCCATTTAGGCAGGGCCCCCTCTTCCTTCCGTTGGTCCTTCTTCCTCTCTGCTCCGGCCGGTCACCCTGGTTTTCTCGTCGCCGGTCATCAGCTCCGTTAGCGCTCAGCCGCCAGTGCCACCAGCTCCTGCTATTACCAATGCTGCTGTGGTGGTGTCTGTGACCTCTTCAGCTCCGGCAGCTCCTGCAGCGCAGCCTCCGTCTGAGTCAGTACCAGCTCCAGCTTCTACGGCAGATCCTAGATCCGAGACTGACTCTAACCCTCAGCTGGCGTTTGCTCTTCTGCCACGACCGCGACCTGATGCGCCCCCGCCACCACCTTCCTCTTCTGGTTTGTAGGTTCGGGTTCCCTTTTGGTGTTTGACGCCAAAGGGGGAGAGATATGAGAGTTGTGAGAGCTAGGGGGAGTTAGGGAGTTAGTAGAGAATCATTTTGATGTAATATATGTGCTTGTTACTCTCTGTACTAGCTCCACTTTTGTATGATGATTTTGGCTCACAAACTCTATTATATACTCTCGATGCTTATGTTGACTGTGTGTGTATTGTGTTTTCACCTTATATGTTATCACCAGTCTTCGAGTTCTTGTTCATCGATTTGATTTCACTTTTATATGAACAAGAAACTTACGATGTGTATGCGCTCATTCTTATTATTATGTTACACACTCTTTCTATCAAAGATTATTGAGTACAACTAACCATCTTCTCTATTGATAAAAATTTCAAAACAAACTACTCTCACAAATCTTGTAGGGTTGTCATCAATCACCAAAAAGGGGGAGATTGAAAGCATCTAGGCCCCTGGTTGGTTTTAGTGATTAATGACAATGTAATATTATATGTGACTAACGTGTGTTTTGCAGAGGCAAATGGTAAGTTAGGTCGCATTACAGGTAGATGTACTACAATGGTAAAAACAATCCCAGAGATAAGAACTTGAAGCGACGGCTAAAGCGACGAAACAAAAAGTGAAGGTCTTCGTATTCCGAGTGTCAAGGAGTTGCGGACACTCGTGATATAGTTAGGTCTTTTATTTTGTTTTAGCCGTACTATAAAGAGGGGTTGTCGATGAGTAGTTTGACCAAGAGAGTTCTAGTGTAGTGTTGGTGCATATTCACACTCACATATAGTGCTAGGTGTCACTCTAGAACATACTCACAAGTTAGAACGAAAACTGATTTGAAAAACAGCAGAAAATAGAAATTAGGGTTTCTATCTGTGGGGCACCGGACTGTCCGGTGTGCACTAGACTGTCCGGTGCGCCCTCTGTCAGGTGGGGCCAGGTTGGCCCGGGGAAGGTCTTTCCCCCTCAGAAACCCGAGAGCGCAGGGTTTGGAAGTCGAATTTTAGTGGCACACCGGACAGCGCACCGGACTGTCCGGTGCGCATCGGACTGTGACTGTTCACTGTCCGGTGTGCCATCTGCCCAACGGCTTGGTGTCAGAACTAGTCGTTGGAGTCAACCGTTGACGCACCGGTGGCTCACCGGACTGTCCGGTGCGCCCATGCGCAGCAGATTCCTGGTAACGGCTAGATGGTGGGTGAGGGCTATTTATACCCCCTCCACCCACCATATTCATTGTCTTGCTGCCCACATTTACTCCTACACTTTGGTAGAGCATTGCAAGCAGTACAAAGCCTAGTGAGGTGATTAGAGAATCTTAATCCCACATTTGGACCTCATTAGCGCTAGCGAGAGCCACCTAGAGCACACACCGCATGCATTAGGCTTCTCTTGGTCAAGCGAAAGTCTACGTCTTTTTACTCTTGGTGATCGGCATCACCTAGACGGCTTGGTGCCATTGGGAGCTCGGTGATCACCGTGGATATCTTGTTGGTGACCCGACTCAAGTTTGTAAGCGGTCGTGAGGGATCCACCACGCTGAAGTGGCAAAAGACCATCTCATAGTGAGCGCTTGGTTCTTGCGAGGACCAAGGGGGAGTGATACCCTTGCGCGGGTGCTCCAACGAGGACTAGTGGAGAGTGCCGACTCTTTGATACTTCGGGAAAAATTGGAGGAGTCTTCTAAACCTTGCTTTACATTCCGCACTTAATTCAAGCATTTTACATTTTGTATTTGTTTAGCAAGTATTTGAAGTATTGCCTTAGCATTATTGTATTTCTAGTATTATTCTCTTAGTGCTAGTTGTTGGGGTGAAGTTGGGCTCTTGCTTAGGTTTTAATTAGTGTTGATTTTTAGAAAAGCTCAATTCACCCCCCCTCTTTGGCATCATGATCGTTTCACAGTAGATGGTTCGGCAATGCCTAGGAACCACGACGACCACGTACCTTCAAACCACGACGACCAGAAATAGGTACGTGGAAAACTAACACGGTAAATACAGCTGGCCGACTGGTAAGATTCGGCCCGACCTTTAACCAGTTATTGTCTAAATATGTAAAAAAGAAGGCTGGCCCAAGTGACCGGCTAGCGAAGCGACCTCGCTCGCCCATTCAGGAGCAACAGCAGGTAAGACCGATTGGACCACCTCACCAATCAGAAAAAAAATGAAAGGTCATACTGTCCAGTTGAGGCCTAACATACTTGCATGGACACCTCCACTGTCATATCTACTTATGCCACATCAATATGCATACGTACCACCGCCATACGCACCAAATCAAATGTGGGGTATGCCACCATATCCATTTGGGATGCCACAGTATCCCACTTGGGGGCACCCCAAGTATCTGTATTCAACAGGTTAGCACCTGCAGTACAAGACCGATTGAGCGCCACTCAATCCGGTCACTAGGCACAAGCCCAGTGAGATTGCTAGACTACTCGGCCGCAAAGGCCAACCAATCCGGCAGGGGGCATATGCCTACAGCAACCGATAGAGCGACAAAAAGGACATCATCAAAATAGGAACAGTAGATGTCGTCATACAGGAAAATAATGAAGGACCGATGATTTTTGGTGAATCGGCCAACACAAACAAAAAAAAGAAGATACGACTGCCATCAAAATAGCCGATCCAAAATACTCCATGCCTCGATGGTGCCCAACGGGATTGACATGGTCCCAAAAGCGAAAATTACAGCGCCTAAGAGCGAAGGAGAACCAGGAAAAGGAGGCGGAAAAAATATTTAATGACACACATCCATAGTACCCCCCACTACAAAAGAGGTGGAGGCCAACGGCCATTGAGATAAATCAAACGGCCATGAAGACAGAGAATGAGACAGCAACTCCACAGCTCTCTGCAGGTACGACAGACAGTCCGGCTATAAAGGCCGGACCATCCGCAGATGACATAGACCGTCCGACTCTTGAGTCGGGACCATCCGCACTACACTAGGACACCTCCAACAACGTGCCAACGCCCATGGAGGAGGACGACCTACTAGGAGAGGACCTGGTCGACTACGAGGCTTCTCCAGAGCACACAGGTATGGACATAAATGTGATTACATTTTCTGCCGATTGTACTATTGTCGGCAATGATGAACCTGTCGTTGCTCAGTTTGACTTTGGTCCTAAAGAAGCCGCCTTCACTAAACCAAAGGAATCGGTAAATCATTTGAAGCCAATCTTCGTGCGCGGTCACATTGATGGAATACCAATTGCTAAAATGTTGGTAGACGGGGGGCGACTGTAAATCTAATGCATTATTCATTATATAGAAAACTAGGTAAACAAGATGAAGAACTTGTCAAAACCAACATGGCCCTCAGCGGCGTTGGAACTGATAGTTCGATCAAAGCCAAGGGAGTCACGTCCGTTGAGTTAACCATCGGGACTAAGACCCTTGCTGCTGCATTCTTCGTTGCTGATGTAGAAGGAAATTACAGTCTAATCCTAGGCAGGGATTGGATTCATGCTAACCAATGTGTACCTTCTACGCTACATCAAATGTTACTGCAATGGATAAGCGACTGTCAGTGTTTCAGACCCGGGGGGCCCTCAGCCGGACCGACTAGTAAATTTTAGTGTCGCGTGCCCCTGTCCAGATGGGTCGATGCAAGATGGAACACAAGCGATGGGATGAGGCTTATATTATCCTGCACCAGGGGGCACTTGCAGTAGGGGTTACAAGCGTTGCGGGAGAGCGAGACACAGAGAGAGAGAGGAGAGGGTTCGGCCTTGAGGCGGGCTGTCTGAGGCTGCCTGTACCACGTCTCTCCTACTATGGCTGCCTCTGCTCGTCAGCGCTGTGCGTCCATGTGTTCGTACGCTGCCCGTTCGTCTCCCCCTCCCCCTCCCGTGGAGCCCTGGACACCCCCTTTTATAGACACAAGGAGATGCCCAGCTATACAATGGGGGTGTACCTTGGAGCTACGTGGCTGGCAGGGATGTGCCCTGAGCCCTGTACAGATAATAACGTGGCCGTCGGAGGAGCGTCTTGAGCCCTGTAGATGTACCAACGTGGCCGTCGGAGGAGTGCCTTGAGCCCTATAGATGTACCGACGTGGCCGTGCGGCATGGATCCTGCTGACGTTTCCTTGCTTCCGTAGGGGGTTTGAGAGCACCCGACGTCATGGGCGCACGCGGGGAACCATCATTACCTATTACCGGAGTAACTTAGACAGGACACCGGTCTTGTTCCCTCGTTTTCTGAGGCGGCTAGCTAGGGGTAGGGTAATGATGGACCCTCAGTAGTGTAGCTGATATGAGGCCGGGGTCGGGCGAGACGGCGACTTCCCCGAGGCCGAGGCTGAGGCCGAGGCCTAGGGTCAGGCGAGGCGGAGACCTTATCCTGAGGCCGAGGTTGAGGCCGAGGCCGAGGCTAGGGTCGGGCGAGGCGGAGCTCCCTGTTGCGCCCGAGGCCAAACTCGAGGGAGGTCGTGACTTGCCGTTGTCAGCCTTCCCCTGCTGGCGCAGTTGCCGGAGCAGGGTGAACAGCGATGTTTTCCTGTCAGAACAGTCAGTAAAAGGGGCAAAGTGACTGTGGTCACTTCGACCTTGCCGACTGAGGCACGCGTGTCAGGATAAGACGTCAGGCGATCCCCGCATTAAATGCGCATGCGATACGGTCGGTTGGTAAGGCGATTCGGACGAGGTCGCTGCACGACAAAGCCTGCCCGAGTTGCGCTTCAGGCGAGCCGAGGGTGCGTCTGCTGACTGAGGGGACCCTCGGGCGAGGCGTGAATTCGTCCGGGACTACTGCCCTTGCCCGAGGCTGGGCTCGAATGAGGTCGCGTCCCGTGATAGACGAAGCCTATGCTTTATCGGTCGTTTATGGCTCGTTCTGAAGATGTTTTCCAGCCGGATTAAGGTGCATTGGGGGTACCCCTAATTACGGTCCCCGACAGTAGCCCCCGAGCCTCGAAGGGAGTGTAAGTACTCGCTTGGAGGTTCTGCCAGAGTTTTTTGCAAGGGGACCGGCCCTTCTCGGTTATGCTTTGTTCCGCAGCCCGGGTGCACGGTAAGGCTTCAAGTTTTCACGCTGGTTTGTTGACGTGGTCAACAGTTTGGCCGTAGCCTGGTGCGAGAGCAGCCCCCGAGCCTCTGCACGGAGGGAGAGGACGATCAAGGACCGTCCCGACTTTTATTATACACCCCTTCGTTGCCTTTTCGCAATGAGGAAGGGGGGGAAGCGCCATGTTACCCCCGGGGGGCACCGAACATGGTGTTTCCGGTGAGCTGCTAATGGGTGATCCGAGTGGACACCCGAGCCCCGTTCGCTAAGGGTCGGCTAGTGGCCCAGAGGCGCGCTCCAAAAGTACCTGCAGGTGATTTGCTGGACCCAGACCCATTCGATAGGATCCGAGGGCTCGATACCTCCCTCCGGTGGAATTCCATTACAAATCGTACCCGCTGGTCTCGGAAATGTCCTAGGGTACCTCGGGAGCGTAGCTCGAGCCTCGGCCATGTAACGAACGTACCCAGGGTCATCCCTAACTCCGCGTGCTCTAGGGCGGCTGTCGAACCCTTCCAAGGGGCTAGCCTTCGAACCCCTGATCAGTAATGGGCTCGGAGCTCGAGTGCTCTGGGGCAGTTGCCCAACCCCGGAGGGCGTTACCTTCGAACCCCTGATCAGTAGGAGGGCTCGGGGCCCGTTTTCTTCGCCGAGAAGGATCCTTTTCACAATATCCCCTTTCTCGGTCCCTGTGGCAAGAGAGAGAGAGAGGAAAAGGAAAAGGATATAAATTTAAATAAGGTGGCGCACCTTTTTTGACGTGGTCATCATGACGGAGACGAAACGGCGCCCGCTTCGCCTGCCGGAGGTGTCGCTTGCCCTGTGAAGGAGTTAATGCGACAGGACAGGCGATTCGCGGGGCGTCTGTTGCGCGTGCACGAGTCGTTCGAGGAACCAAACAAGGGTGCGTCGTTTTTTATGCTGTGGGAGAGGATGCGAACCTGTAGGTGATTGGACCGTGGCTTCCGCATGCCTGTTGCTGCAATTACTGCCGGCCCTCCTCTGATTATATCGACCATCATGCCTATCCCCGCGACTGAGTGACCCGTGACCGTCGCACTTACTGGGTACTGTTGGGTCACGCGCGGGGCTGCCTTGAGTCGCTGCGTTGGTTCCGCATTCGAGAAGGCGCAGCATTGGCGCAGATGGCGGTGCGGTTTCCTTGCACGCGGTGACCGGCGTGCCGGTTGCATGACATGTGGGACTGGGCCTCCATGCTGGTCCTCCAGATGCGATGATGCCGAAAGGGTGCGCAACCGTGGTGCGGTTGCATGCTCCCCGCGTGGCGGCCTGCTCTTCTGACCGCTAGTTTCGGCGATGATGCGGGAATGCTTATAACCGCAGGGCGGTTACATGCTTCGCGCGTGACGGTTTGCCCCCTTCGCGTTTTGGGTCAGCTCGCATGGCGTGTGGGACCCAGCCCCCGTGTCGTGGGGTGGGAACCCTGGAGCACGTCGGTGGAGACTTTGCCCGTGGCGCTTGGGGGTGCGAGTGAGGAGATCTGCCTTTTAAAAAGGGACCAACCCCCCGGGGGGTAGCCATGCCTTCACACTCCTCGCATCCGTCGCGCCCTTCTGCCTTCCGAGCCCCCAGATGGGGTGCACCCATGTTGCCTTCTTCTTGCTGCTGTTGGAGGAGCGTGGCCCCGTGGGGGTTGGCGCTCTCCAGTCATCGCTCGGCTTCAAGGATTTTCATCACGTAGCCCGGCTGCAGCCCCCCACCGGCGGTCACCCAGGATGATGACCGCAGGCCTCGTGGCGGGGGAGAGCGAGCCGGGCCATGGCCTCCCTCCTATCCTCAGCTTCAAGGATGTTCATCATTCATGCTGCGGAGGAGGGTGTACCGAGCCAGGGCCTGTGTCCGCGTGGGCAGTGGCCCGCTCCTTCCCTCAGTGATCGGGGGGAAGGGCGTTCGCCGCCCGTAGTGCTGTAAGCTGCCGCGTGTCTGGCTCCTCGGCCTGAGCGGCTCTGGCGCTGCTTCCGGTGCCTCCTACCGCTAGGGCAAAGCGTGGCTGCCCGTCCGCCGCACGGGTGTCGGTCGTGTCGTGCGTGGGCCGGCTACCTCCAGGTCCTCCTTGCGCCGTCGGTTGCACAGGGGGTCGCACAACACGTCGTACGCCGCGAGGGCGCTACTCGTGTTCTGGGACGGCCTCAGCGAGGACGGGAGTGAGGACCTACCGGTGCGCTTTGGGGCGGCCGCCATTCGCCAGCGCGGTGTTGGTGGGCAGGTGGCCGCTGCCGTCGGTGCTGAGGTGATGGTCGCCATAGGTGAGGCTTCCCACCGCCGAGGTGGTTGCTTCTGCCGACGAGACCATCAGCGTCGGGTGGACCTCCGGCTCTTTTGGCTTTAATGGCTTGTCCTCGCCCCTCGGACGGGGGACGGGGACGAGGGCCTTTTCACAGTATCGTTTGCCCTGAGGCAATCACTGCTGCTGTCTAGCCACCCGAGGCAGAGGTCGTTGTCGCTGCTGGTGCAGTGATCGCCGGCGAGCTGCTTGGAGCTCGTTATCCTGCAGGCCTTCTAGTGTGGAGGTTGTTCACTCCTGCGGGAATGGACCTGGAGTCCCGTTTGTAATGGTACCCCCTTGAGAGCGAGATGTAATAGCTTTGAGTACTAAGACATCTGCCGTAGGTCAGGACAACTGCCGAGGGCGCTACCGACGTCTAAGTCTAGGTACCATTGTTACCCCAAGCACGTATGTTTGTTCTTTGTGGCCGCTGAGGCCTGAACATTTGGGTATAAAGCCGTGTTTCTTTCCTCTTGTTTTGGGCATTAAGACTTGTTTGTCGGTAGCAGAATCTCTTATCCAAGCGTGAGCCACCTTTCCCGGAAGGTGACGAGTGAGGTATCCATATCCTGGAGGCGTAGGAGTCACTCGGCTTGGTCGGCCTTGCCATTCAAGGTCTCACTCGCCCATTTTTGAGACTCCGCTACTGACACAGTCGAGATGCACGAAAGTTGTTTTGGTGGAAAGAATTTTCTGAGGAAAGTTTCGGCGCAGAGGGCGCTCCCCCTTTCCGGACCCTGAGGCGACCGCTCGTTCCGGGATCCTTGCGAAGGGTCTGGCCGTGGCCGTCGGGTCTGCTTGGTCCGCCCAAGCTAGGGTGTCCGGGCCGAAGGTGCATTTTCCCCGCTTTGAGACTTTGTTTTTGTCTCCATTCTTCTCCTTGCGTCTGAAGAATGTCGTCCTGCTGTCTGCAGGGTTCGAGACGGCTCTTGATGAGTCCGTCAAGAACTGCAAGGTGCTTGTCGAGGCGGCTGAGCGGAAGGAGGCCGAGTGCGTGGCCATGTCCGAGGCCATCTCAGCTTTCTACCAGGCCTTTGGCCTCGACGGTGTCCCCTTGGGTAGCTCCCCCCAGAGTCATATGCGAGCCTTGGGCGGCCATGTGCGCAATAGACTCCGCGGGGCGCTGCACCACGGCGTTAGGCGGGCCTTCGCGGTGCTCGCTTCCCACTACGACGTGGATCTGGAGCGGGTTAGCGAGGGGTACTGCTTACCTGATGAAGAGGAGGCTGTCTTAGCCGAGGTCTAGAGGCTTGACGCGGACGTCGAGAGCCCAAGTGCGGCACTGGCTTCCTCCTTTGAGGTGGAGATCCTTCCGCCCGTGTCGCCGTCTGAGGCCGGGCCGGATTCTGCCGAGGGTGGAAATGACGCCGAACGTGCTGCTCCTCCCCCTGCCGATGTCTAAACCTGCAGGAACAGTTTGCTTGAAGTATGCGTATATCCTTTGTGGCCGCTAGGGCCTAAACATTATTGTCATATTATAAAGCTGCGTTTTCTTTTCTCTTGTTCCGTGCGTTAGGACTTGTTTGGTAGCAGAATCGCTTATCCGAGCGTGAGTTACATTTCACGGAAGGCGATGAGTGAGGTATCCATATCCCGGAGGCGTAGGAGTCCCTCGGCTCGGTCGGCCTTGCCGCTTACGTGTTCTCCAATCGTTTTTAGGATTCTGTTAGCGACGCAGTCGAAAAGGCACGAAAAGTCATTTTGGCAGAAAAGTTTCTCGAGCGTTAGGACTTGTTCGGTAGCAGAATCGCTTATCGGAGCGTGAGCTACCTTTTCACGGAAGGTGATGAGTGAGGTATTCGTATCCCGGAGGCGTAGGAGTCCCTCGGCTCGGTCGGCCTTGCCGCTTACGGTCTCTCTTGCTCGTCTTTAGGATTCTGTTATCGACGCAGTCGAAATGCACGAAAGACGTTCTGGCAAAAGACTTTTCCGAGAAAAATTTTGACGCGGAGGGGGTTCCCCCCTTCTAGCCCCCGAGGGAGGATCAGGCTTTGCCGAGGCAAGGCTGATCCTTCCTTGATGGTTAGACTTTATTTATGCATGTAAAGAAAGCGAGATACATGAACGACTTGAAACATTTTAAGGGTAAAAGCGATGTAGTTGTTCGATGTTCCAAGCGTTGTTGTAGACCTCGCCTTGATCGTTGGCCAGCTTCTATGTCCCAGGCTTCAAAATCTTAGCGATGATGAAGGGCCCTTCCCAGGGAGGGGTAAGCTTGTGGCGCCCTCGGGCATCTTGACGCAGCCGAAGTACCAAGTCTCCAACTTGGAAGTCTCGGGGCCGAACCCTCCGGGCGTGGTAGCGTCGCAGGGACTGCTGATACCACACCGAGTGTAGCAAGGCTAGGTCCCGAGCCTCTTCCAGCTGGTCCAATGAATCCTCTCGGCTGGCTTGGTTGCTTCGGTCGTCGTAAGCCTTTGTCCTCGGGGAACCGTATTCCGAGTCTGTGGGTAGGATGGCCTTGGCCCCATAGACTAGGAAAAACGGCATGAAGCCTGTGGCCCAGCTCGGCGTCGTCCTCAGACTCCAAACCACCGAGGGTAGCTCTTTTATCCACCGCTTGCCGAACTTATTGAGGTCGTTGTAGATCCTCGGCTTTAGTCCCTGCAAAATCATACCGTTGGCTCGTTCCACCTGCCCATTCGTCATTAGGTGCGCTACGGCGGCCCAGTTCACACGGATGTGGTGGTCCTCGCAGAAATCCAGGAACTTTTTCCTAGTGAACTGTGTGCCATTGTCGATGATGATTGAGTTTGGGACCCCAAAGCGATGGATGATATTTGTGAAGAACGCCACCGCCTGCTCAGACCTGATGCTGGTTAAGGGTCAGACCTCGATCCACTTGGAGAATTTATCGATGGCGACCAGCAGGTGCGTGAAGCCCCCGGGTGCCTTCTGTAAGGGACAGACGAGGTCTAGACCCCACACAGCAAAAGGCCAAGTGATAGGTATTGTCTACAGTGCTTGAGCGGGCAGGTGTGTCTGTCTTGCGTAAAATTGGCACCCTCGGCAGGAGCGTACAATCCTGGTGGCGTCGGTCACCGCGGTTGGCCAGTAGAAACCTTGTCGGAAGGCGTTTCCCACGAGGGCTCGAGGTGCTGCATGGTGACCACAAGCCCCCGAGTGTATTTCTTGTAACAGCTCTTGCCCTTGGGCAATGGATATGCATCGTTGGAGAATGCCTGAGGGGCTGCTGTGGTACAACTCCTTTTCATCACCCAGTAAAACGAACGACTTGGCGCGCCGAGCCAGTCGCCGAGCTTTGGCCTTGTCAAGGGGCAGCTCTCCTCGGAGGAGATATTCCAGGTACGGGGTCTGCCAGTTCGGGACCGGTGTGACCCCATTCCGCTCCCCCTCAATGCGTAGGGCCTCACCCTCGGTGGCTGAGGGTACCTCGGGATGGGCCGAGGCCTCCTCGAGCTCGAGCGCGTCATCGAGTTTGACGGATGGCTGATATATATCCTTGGAGAAGACGCCCGAGGGAACTGTGGTTTGCCCCGAGGCTATTTTCGCTAGCTCATCTGCGGTCTTGTTGTACCGTCGAGCAACATGGTTGAGTTCCAGCCCGTAGAACTTGTCTTCCAAGCGCCAAACTTCGTCGCAGTAGGCCTCCATTTTTTGGTCGCGACAGTGGGAGTTCTTCATGACCTAGTCGATGACGAGTTGCGAGTTGCCACGAGTGTCGAGGCGCCGAACCCCTAGCTTGACGGTGATGCGCAGGCCATTAACTAGGGCCTCGTACTCGGCCATGTTGTTTGATGCCGGAAAATGGAGGCGTAGTATGTAGCGCAGATGTTTCCCGAGGGGCGAGATGAAGAGCAAGCCAGCACCTGCTCCTGTTTTCATCAACGACCCTTCGAAGTACATGGTCCAAAGTTCGGGCTGTATTGGGGCCGTCGGCAACTGGGTGTTAGTCCATTCAGCCAGGAAGTCGGCCAAGACTTGAGATTTTATGGCCTTCCGAGGGGCAAACGAAAGTGTTTCGCCCATAAGTTCCACTGCCCATTTTGCTATCCTCCCCGAGGCCTCTCGGCTTTGGATGATTTCTCCCAGGGGGAAAGATGACACCACAGTAACCGGATGAGACTTGAAGTAGTGTCGCAGCTTCCGCCGTGTCAGAACCACGGCGTACAGCAACTTCTGGATATGTGGGTAGCGGACTTTTGTGACACCTCAGGTGTTACCATGGCTAGAGCACCCCTTAGCACTAAGGACTGTGATCAAATGTGGTAGAGACTTAAGGAGCTACATAAGAACTTTGGAGATCATGTGTTAATCAAAGTTTGTTAATAACCTAAGAAGTATTACTCAAATCTTTGTGCACTTACTACCTTGGATAAGAGGGGGGGGAAACCCTAGACCTCTCTTTAACCCTATATCTCAAGGCCATGAATAAGAGGGGGAGAGAGAGAGAGCAAATGTGCAAAACATGGGTAATCTTCAACCAAACCTTAAGTAACCTTATAACCAGCAATTAGGGGAAGAAAATATTGCAAAAAGACCCCTGGAGAAACCTCAAATCAAATCTCCAAGTGGAGAGAGAGCTAGAGCTCTCTATTTCTCTCTAAGTTAAAAACTATACCTACACTAAAGATCAGTCGTGTTCACCTCGAAGCTGGCACCAAATCCACCTATGTTCTATACCAAAAATGTGGTATACCACCTAAGGCACCCACTGGAAAAAGCTGAGCCCGAGACTTGGACGTTTGACATGCCTTGGCATGGTTTTTGTCGCGAGGTGCGCAGAGAGACACACCCGATTTGGCGACCCAAGATCTCCCTCCCTAGGCCATATCTGCCATGGCGTCTCACAGTTGAGTGATAGCCCTAGGTGCCAGGAAAAGACTCGCGCCGGATTTATGCCAAGATTCGCACGTTTGCGACTTGGGTGAGCTGTGGAACAAGGGCAGAAGAAAAGCTCCACGTGTTCGACGCGCTCTGCCGTGCCAAAGCACGCCCGCGCCCGACCCCGCGCCGCGCCGAGCCGCGCCCGTGTCCCCTGTGTGCGTCGGCGCCTATAAAACCCACTGAGGCATCGGCCACACCCCTCCGCGCACCCTCAAACCTCACCAAAGCTTAACTCGCCGTCGTTTGCCCGAGCACGGCGTGTCCGCGGCCACCCGAGCCACTGCCGTCGTGGACCGGCCAGCCCAGCCCTTCCCAGCCCCGTCCAACCCTCGGAGGCGAGTGTGCACAGCTCAGTAAAGCTCCCCGAGCGAGGAATCGAAACCTACTTCGTCGGAGAGGCCAGTTGAGGGTCACCGGAGTTCGCAACCCCGCCGGTGTGCGTGGACCGGGTAATCCACTCAACCATTTTCCAATTCTTTGTGCACACGGTCTCTACGTTACCCCGTGAAGCTCACCGTGCCCTTGGATTGAACCAGATCACCGTGGTTTGGCCGGTACACTCGCCGCCGACGAGGACACCCGCCTGCGCACGTGGACCGAGTGATTCCGGCCATCCCCGCCATCGAGCCGCACCTCGTTGTGACCGCCAGAGCCTCCCCGAGCCAACCCTGCCCTTCGCCGGACCTATCTCGCCGCCGGTAAGCCGCGCCACCCTTTTCTTTCCCGCGGGTACTATTTACATTGGGGGAAGGACCGCGGGTGAGAGGAAGAGAAGGTCAGGGGGCTTTTTGAACTGTCAGCGACCCCGGGGAATAGTGGCGCAGGGGTAGATTTGTGCGGGTTGATTTAGTTTAAACCCAGGGACCTTGGTGTAAACTACTTTTTCAGAAAACCTTATTAAAACTGATTTTAAATTTGAACAGAAACTTGGAAAATCCATAACTTCTGTTTAGTTCATCCAAATTTGGTCAAACCAATTTTGTCAGACTCTAAATAATGTGACCTACTTAATAAAAATATAAAAACCCCTATGTACTGTAGAAAACTATAAGGTTCTGATTTAATTATAGTTTTGGCCAAAAGCTCAATAATAGAAAGAAAAATAGTTGTACTTTTTGACTAGGGTTAGAAAAATTTGGAGGAATTTTTATCCACTCCCTGACCTGTTTAAAAATGTTAAACCTCTCTGTCCACCCCATTAAATTAGTTTTTGCCATTCATTTTACAATATGCTTAAGATTAAGAAAAATAGAAAAGATGATTTATATAATGAACCAGAGGGCACCCCTATTTTTGTTAGAGTACTTATTCCATGTAGTTTACTAGAAAAATCTATCATACCCTGGTGGAGTATAAAATAAGTAGGATCCCTTTTATTTTAAGAAAACAAGGAAAGCTTAGAAAAACCCTACAAAAATAACCCTAAGATGAAAACACCCCAACCCTTGGGATAACTAATGTTTTGTTATTATGAACATAAGAAAAATGCAAAATCTGTTGTTTGATATTTTTCAAATGACAAGTTAGTTATAAGCACCTTTTTGGCATAAAACATTAGAAAATCACAACTAAATAACCACCAATCAACTTTTTGTGATTTTTGGCACAGAGCTTTATTATTACTGTTAGATACCAACAAAAATAACCCTTAGGAAGGAACTCACCTATAATGAAGAGATGTGGTGCAAAGTGGCCCATTTGACCCAACTTTGTCATTTTTGTCTAAAGCATAGCGTTTTTATTTTAAGCCCCAAATTCCTAGAACAGGCTATAATGACCAATGGCAACCCACTGTAATTTTTACAAAATTTTTGGAAAATGTTAAACCACTGTCGTAGTTCAAACCTACACTAGAAACCATAAGTAGAAAATGAAGGAAGGGGAAAAGTGAATAACAGGAAATTGGTGTCATCCTAAAAACTCTTTATAACTTGTCCACTGAAGTATATAAAGGCAATACCAATTCCCTATACTTATCCTCAATAAAAACTTAACCCTAAAGGTGATAAACATAAACCACCAAAGGCCACGTATGACCCAGAAACCCTAAGTTACTCATTAATTTAGTGTTCTTCTCTTAGCATAATGTTTTTAAATCCTGCATAATCATGACATACTTGTTCATTGCATTTCGATAGACTGTAACCTCGCTGACGGAGAGTACGTCCTCGTGCCGGAGCAAGGAGCTGCTCAGGAGGTAGCCCCAGATCCAGCACCCGAGTCTGCACCAGAGGACCTGCCTGCCCCAGCTTTGGAAGGCAAGCCCTGGTTTTATGCACAACCGTTTATATATGCTATTTTACTACACTTAATGTTTGTAGGCTTGTACTGTGCACTTAAGTGTAGGAGTTGTTTGAAACCCTAGTTGCATGATCTCAGGAACCCCATTGAGATGAATACTAGTATGCTAAGACGAGTAGCTGCTTTATTAAATAGGAACTCGGTAGAAGTCGAGTGATTTTTCTAGCACTCGCGCGAGGTTAGGAATTGACTGTATCCACTTTATTATCATATTGATGTTGGTATGTGGGCAACAATCTATGGGGATTGGTTGTCTACGGGATAAAATTTGAATAAGGATTAAGGTGTGGTACCGTGAATCAAGCGTTTGAACGTACTAAGCACATGCCGAGAAATATGGTAAATCGGTAAGCCTAGTACCTGAGTGAACCTGCCCGCAGATTGCCCTCCTCACGCGACCTGAGACGTGGTCTCCCATTCCGGTTATGGTGGGTACAAGTGCGGCCACTACACGACGGCAGTCGGGGTCAGTGGGGCATTGTACGCCAAGGCGGTGAGCCCCTTTCTGTTGCCAGGGAATCGATGGGGACGGTTGATGTGTGTGGGGACGGAGTGCCTCGCCTCGTCGTGTGTTTAGGTTTACCTTGCAAGGTTGAAAAACTCGATTCGAATCATCTGCTTCTCGCAGCTAATGAGACTGCTTGATCTATGCTGCTACATTGAGTAACAAGTGGAAATATGATGAGTTGATACAAGATGTTGATTGCTAAAAATGTTTGCTACTATGTATGAGTAGACAGTACACATTTAGCCTTAAGAGAGTCACACTTAAATTTGACAAAGTTAAAACTTGATTTAGAAACTCAGCTAGTGCTTTTGGCAAACCAAACCCCACAGCCAAACAGCTGCATGTCTAGAGGTAGAGGAGTAGACTCCTCACACCGGGTAAGTCTAGCTGAGTATTAGTATACTCAGCCTTGCTTGTGGCATAATTTTACAGGTTCTCTGGAGGACATGGTTGCTGGAGTGACTTGGCCGTCCGCCTTGCCACCGGGTTGGACTGTCGAGTGGGACCCCGCCTCGGTTGAGGAGGAGCATGAGGAGTGATGGGGCAGGCTTCCCCATCTCTCTGTTTATTTGCCGTTAGTTTTATTCCACTGCACTTCGAACAATGATGGTTACTTTTGCAGAAACTCCAATGATGATGATGTAATAATTTAATACTCTCACATGCATGGTTTTATGCTTTATTGTATTTGCTCTGTGACTCACCATCGAGTGAGATTGTGGTACTTGATCCTGTCAGTGGCCGTGTCGGACTAGATCCAAGGGATTGACGGGTTATTCCCAGTTAAGTGTGGTCTAGCCTCTAAGGCAGGGCTTAGGCACTTAAGTTGGAATAATTCGGGCAGTTCCGCCACAGCTGGTATCGGAGCTTGTACCACCACAGAGGAATCAATAAGATATGAATACCATCCCTTTTCAAAATAAAACTTGATAGAAACAATGTTGGATAGATCGTAGGACGAGCAGGATAGACCTAGGACGTGAAGCCTTAGGATGATAGAAGGGTAGCTAGGTGGCTAAATAATTAGGCCCCACAGGCCACTTTAGGGGATGGGAGTTCTTCCCTATTTTCCCTTGATACCGATGTGAGGTCGTTCAGGACGAGCATGCATGCATTTTTACATTAAAAAAAAGAGGAAAATTTGGCAAGGACTTAAATACAAAATGATGACCAACTAAGTGCCTCAGTACTATTTTATAAATGGAGAGAAGCTGAGTCTTATTCTTTTTCTTGAGTCTTTTTATAATTCTTTTTCTTTCACTTACGCTTCCCCGTACACAGATGACTTCCCACGGATCCTCAGACGACGGGAATGCACTAACCCACACTGACGGGCTTGCACGTGAGGGCTTCCCCCGTATTTTGTGGGAGGTACTTCAGGGGGCCGGGTACATGACACCCCCTCAGTACGCTGTGCAGCAGTTCGAGAAGCACCGGGTGCCCCGCTATAGGTTGAGGATGACCTTGGAGCCTCATCCCCTGCAGCCAGGCTAGCGTTCACTGGACTCCGAGTCTTTCGGATACCGAGCGGAGGACACGATCGAGGCGATCGCTCTGCACGGGTTGACTACTTTTTGTGGATTCCATCCCTTGGAGCTCTCTACCCACCCCATTGGCTTGTTCCCCGCGGAAAAGGAGGACGACCCGATGTGGAAGGATCGGGTGGAGCATGCCAAGGACATCTGGGCTCTCTACCCAGGCCACACTGCTCACTTGTCGGTATGATGCATGAACACCCTGTATCGTCTGCAAGTGATGCGTGGAGAGGCAATGTCTCATCTGATGGCATTATTGGAGGCAACCAAGATCACCCTGGATAACAGGGAGGAGCTCATGGTTGACTTGTCCCAGGAGCTGGTGGAAAAATATTTACAAGTGGAGCAGTTGTCTGATGAGATCCATGAGTTGGAGGAATTGGTGGGGACGAGGGAGAACACCATCGAGGTTCTCGAAGATCAGCTCCTCAACACCCAGCAGCAGCTCGCAGAGGCAAATGAGCACCTAGACATGCATCATCAGGAGATCCATGATGGGGAGGCTGACGAGGACGTCGACATTGAGGGAGGGGAGGAGCCTGCTTCCAGCGTAGACACTGCTGGCTCAGGGAGGCCACCTTCCCCCGAGTAGAGTATTGCCTCGTTCGCTCATTAGGTGTCAGGGGTTAGCGTTAGAGGTTGGTAATGTTAGGACTCCTCGCAGCTAGCTTCGCTTTTGCACCCTTGAGGTACTAGGCTAGTTAGAGTTGAGTCTTTTGGGACCATTGATGTAACCATGATAAACTCTCTTGGAAGTTGGTTCATGAATGATGTCAATTTTAAATTTGAACAGAAAGTTATGCTTTTTGGTTTATGTCGGGATCTATCAAATTGCTTTTGACTCTTTCGCCGCGATTAAACATTGAACTTGGAGATATGGTGTTAAGTATATATGTGATTTTTCAGATGGCTGGGAGAGCACGTCGTGGCCAGAATGAGCGCATTCCTCCACCGCCGCCACCGCCTCCCACTCTGCAGGAGCTAATGGCTCAGCAGAATGAGATCTTGAGGCAGCTAGCTCAGCGTCAGCCACCACCTCAGCACTATGGTGGTGGAGATCATCAGCGTCACCCCGCAATAGCCACTTACCAGGAGTTCCTCAGTACTCAGCTGCCTTTGTTCACCAGGGCAGAGGATCCACTTGATGCTGATGTATGGCTGAGGGTAGTGGAATCTAAATTCCCACTACTCAATGGAGTTTGTTCCGAGGTGACTAAGGTCAGGTTCGCCACTCAGCAGCTTCGCGGACCCGCGCGGACATGGTGGGACCACTATCTCGCTATGCAACCAGCTGACCATGAAGTGGATTGGAGGGAGTTCAAGGCAGCTTTCAGAGGGCACCATATCCCAGCTGGCATTATGGACCGTAAGCTCAACGAGTTTTTTGGCACTCACTCAGGGCAATAGGACAGTGTTGCAGTATGCTCAGGCTTTCAATGATCTGTGCTAGTATGCTGGGTACCATGCAGATACGGATGAGAAGAAGAGGGACAGGTTCAGACAGGGGCTCAGCACTAAGCTCCGTGATCTTCTCAACACTGTCAGGGCCAACAGCTATAATGAGTTGGTCAACATGGCCATTTCCCAGGAGGACTGTATCACAGCTCGTTAGGCAGAGAAGAAGAGGAAGACCCCTGTGGCAGGACCCTCAGCTCAGCCACAGCGCTTCAGTATTGTGTCCGACACTTAGAACAGGGACCCCAACAGCAGCAAGGGAGATGGGTGATCCGACCACAGCAGCAGCAGCAGGCACCCAACCACACCCAGTTTCCAGCTCAGAGAAACAATCAGCAGCAGCAGCAGTATCGCCAGGCAAACGACAACATGTGTTTCACATGTGGCAACACCGGGCATTATGCCAAAAATTGCCCCAGGAACCAGCAGAGGCAGGGGCAGAATGTCAATCAAAACCAGGGCAAAAGGCAGAAGGTGCAAGTGAGGCAGGGCAAGCTGAACTTTACCACCATGGCTGATATTCCAGAGGGAGCACCCGTAATGACTGGTATCTTTACCGTTTTAAATTGTCCTGCTATTATTCTTTTCGATTCTGGTGCATCACATAGCTTTATTAGTGCCAAGTTTAGTGCCAAGTGTCAATTGCCCTTTCATCACACCAATGGGGGTATCACAATTTCAACACCCGGAGGCAGGATTGCCACCAATCAAATCAGCAGGCAAGTGCCTATAAAATTTGGTAGCCTTGTGATTAGAACCACCCTTCTCATCTTAGGATTGGATAGCGTGGATATTATATTGGGAGCTGACTGGTTGACCAGGCATCAGGCAGTATTGGACATTACAGCCAGAGCAATTGAGATTCATTCCCCTGCTTATGGCGAGACTGTTTTATATTTGCCTGATCAGGGTTGTACCCGTTCTTGTGCCTTCGTTATGATAGAATCCCCAGTGGGAAAGATCCCAGTAGTCTGTGACTACCCAGATGTTTTTCCAGATGAGTTGCCAGGAATGCCACCTGACCGAGACATTGAGTTCGCCATTGAATTGCAACCCGGGACTGCTCCTATCTACAAGAGACCCTATAGGATGCCTCCCGCGGAACTAGCAGAACTGAAGAAGCAAATGCAAGAATTGTTGGACAAGGGGTTCATTCGCCCAAGTACTTCACCTTGGGGATGTCCTGCATTATTTGTGAAGAAAAAGGATGAGAGTCTGAGAATGTGTGTTGACTACCGCCCTCTCAATGCGGTGACCGTCAAGAACAAATACCCACTGCCCCGCATTGATGTTCTGTTTGATCAGTTGGTAGGAGCCAAGGTATTTTCCAAGATAGATCTTCGCTCGGGCTACCATCAAATCAAGATCTGTGCCAGTGATATTCCAAAGACTGCCTTCTCTACCAAATATGGGCTTTACGAGTTTTTGGTGATGTCTTTTGGGCTGACCAATGCCCCGGCTTACTTTATGTACTTGATGAACTCGGTATTCATGCCAGAGTTGGACAAGTTCGTGGTCGTTTTCATCGATGATATCCTAGTCTATTCCAAGAATGAAGCCGAGCACACTAAACATTTGCATACTGTACTTCAGAGACTGCGTGACCATCGGTTGTATGCCAAGTTGTCTAAATGTGAATTTTGGCTGAAGGAGATTAAATTCTTGGGTCACACAATTTCTCAGGAAGGGATATCAGTTGATCCTGAGAAGGTACAAGAGGTGATGGACTGGAAACCCCCAACTACAGTGAAGCAGATTCGGAGTTTTCTAGGATTGGCCGGGTATTATCGACGATTCATTCTAGATTTCTCCAGGATTGCCAAACCAATGACTGAACTGTTAAAGAAGGGAGCCAAGTATGATTGGAGCCAAAAGTGTGAAGATGCCTTTCATACTTTGAGGCAGCATTTGACAACAGCCCCAGTGCTGGCTCAACCCGATAACACCAAGCCCTTTGAAGTTTATTGTGATGCTTCTGGTACGGGATTGGGATGTGTCTTGATGCAAGAGAACAGAGTGATTGCTTATGCTTCCTGAGCACTCAGACCCCATGAGCAGAACTACCCTACACATGATCTGGAGTTGGCAGTTGTGGTTCATGCCCTTAAGATATGGAGACACTACTTGATGGGAGCTCACTGTAACATCTACACTGATCATAAGAGCCTCAAATACATCTTCACTCAGGCAGATCTAAACATGAGGCAGAGAAGATGGTTGGAGTTAATCAAGGATTACGATTTGGAGGTGCATTACCATCCTGGCAAGGCCAATGTTGTGGAAGATGCCTTGAGCAGAAAGGCCCAGTGTAACTGTATGAGCATGGATGCAAGAGTTACCACCCTATGTGATGAGTTGTGTAAACTGAACCTGGAGGTTGTTCCCTCCGGTGAATTAAGTTATATCTCGGTGGAGCCCACATTGCAAGAGCAAATAGTCCAAGCACAGATTGGGGATAAAGGTGTTCAGGTTATCAAAGACATGCTCAAGCAGAAGGCAGAAAAATACAAGTGCTTCCGTCAGGACAGTAAAGGAATTTTATGGTTTGGAGATCGATTGGTTGTTCCCAAGGACCCTGAGCTCAGAAAGAAGATACTGGATGAAGCTCACCTTTCCAAGTTCTCCATGCACCCTAGTAGCAACAAAATGTACCATGATCTCAGATCTTTGTACTGGTGGACCAGAATGAAGAGGGAAATTGCCAAGTATATATCCGAGTGTGACACCTGCCAAAGGATCAAAGCTAGTCATTTGAAGGCAGCAGGTCCTCTACAACCCCTTCCCATACCATCTTGGAAATGGGAGGACATTTGCATGGACTTTATCGTGGGATTTCCCAACACCTCCAGGCATCATGATTCCATTTGGGTTATTGTGGACAGATTAACCAAGACTGCTCATTTCTTGCCAGTACATACCACCCACAGGACGGAGAAGTATGCAGAGATTTACATCGACCAGATAGTTCGTTTGCATGGGATACCAAGGACTATAGTCTCAGACCGAGGAGCACCGTTTGTGGCACGATTTTGGGAACAATTGCAGGAATCACTTGGGACCCATGTGATACAGAGCTTAGCATACCATCCTCAAACAGATGGCCAGATAGAAAGGGTAAACCAGATTTTGGAAGACATGTTGCGGGCATGTGCACTACACTACGGAAAGGATTGGGACAAGTGTCTTTCCTTGGCAGAGTTTTCTTATAATAACAGCTATCAGTCCAGTCTGAAGATGGCACCTTTTGAAGCCTTATATGGGAGGAGATGTAGAACCCCGCTGAATTGGTCTCAAGCAGGAGAAAGGGAAATATTTGGGCCAGATTTGGTACTTGAAGCAGAGGAAAAGGTCAGAGTCATCAAGAAGAACTTAGAAGCTGCTCAAGCCAGGCAAAAGAGCTATCATGATAAGAGGCGGAAGCCTCTACAGTTCGAGGTGGGAGATCATGTTTATCTCAAGGTATCACCCACCAAGGGTGTCCAGAGATTCGGGATCAAGGGCAAGTTAGCTTCGCGTTACATTGGACCCTACGAGATCAAGGAGGCTTGTGGACCTGTAGCATATCAATTGAAGTTGCCACCCAGCATGTCAGCTATTCATGATGTATTCCATGTATCTCAGCTGCGGAAATGTGTTCGCCTACCCACCGAAGTGCTACCGGAACTAGAGGTTGAGATAGAACCAGAATTGTCCTATCAAGAGTACCCCATCAAGATACTGGATCAGAAGGAGAGATCAACACGGGCAAGATCAATTAAAATGTATAAAGTTCAGTGGAGTCACCATTTAGCAGAGGAAGCTACGTGGGAGACGGAGGATTTTCTACGCTCTCGCTTCCCCGACTTTCTGCCAAAAGGAGTCGGTACGTAACCCCAAAACCCCACCCCCCACCTGCCCTTTTGAACTCAATTATAAGAAAAACTTAGATAACAAGGATAGTCTAAGTTGTGGATTTAACTTAAAAAGGACTTCCTTCTGAAGTTGCAAAGAGGATGACATTCGAAGAACAGTTAACTAAAGAGAACTTAAAGGAAAGCAGAAGCCACACACCAGCACACCTTTTGAGGACCCTACCTAAAATCTCGGGACGAGATTCCTTTAAGGGGGGAGGGCTGTGACACCTCAAGTGTTACCATGGCTAGAGCACCCCTTGGCACTAAGGACTGTGATCAAATGTGGTAGAGACTTAAGGAACTACATAAGAACTTTGGAGATCATGTGTTAATCAAAGTTTGTTAATGACCTAAGAAGTATTACTCAAATCTTTGTGCACTTAATACCTTGGATAAGAGGGGGGAAAACCCTAGACCTCTCTTTAATCCTATATCTCAAGGCCATGAATAAGAGGGGGAGAGAGAGAGAGAGCAAATGTGCAAAACATGGGTAATCTTCAACCAAACCTTAAGTAACCTTATAACCAGCAATTAGGGGAAGAAAATATTGCAAAAAGACCCCTGGAGAAACCCCAAATCAAATCTCCAAGTGGAGAGAGAGCTAGAGCTCTCTATTTCTCTCTAAGTTAAAAACTATACCTACACTAAAGATTAGTCGTGTTCACCTCGAAGCTGGCACCAAATCCACCTATGTTCTATACCAAAAATGTGGTATACCACCTAAGGCACCCACTGGAAAAAGCTGAGCCCGAGACATGGACGTTTGACATGCCTTGGCATGGTTTTTGTCGCGAGGTGGGCAGAGAGACACACCCGATTTGGCGACCCAAGATCTCCCTCCCTAGGCCATATCTGCCATGGTGTCTCACAGTTGAGTGATAGCCCTAGGTGCCAGGAAAAGGCTCGCGCCGGATTTATGCCAAGATTCGCACGTTTGCGACTTGGGTGAGCTGTGGAACAAGGGCAGAAGAAAAGCTCCACGTGTTCGACGCGCTCTGCCGCGCCAGAGCACGCCCGCGCCCGACCCCGCGCCGCGCCGAGCCGCGCCTGTGTCCCCTGTGTGCGCCCGCGCCTATAAAACCCACTGAGGCATCGGCCACACCCCTCCGCGCACCCTCAAACCTCACCGAAGCTTAACTCGTCGTCGTTTGCCCGAGCACGGCGTATCCGCGGCCACCCGAGCCACTGCCGTCGTGGACCGGCCAGCCCAGCCCTTCCCAGCCTCGTCCAACCCTCGGAGGCGAGTGTGCACAGCTCAGTAAAGCTCCCCGAGCGAGGAATCGAAACCTACTTCGCTGGAGAGGCCAGTTGAGGGTGACCGGAGTTCGCAACCCCGCTGGTGTGCGTGGACCGGGTAATCCACTCAACCATTTTCCAATTCTTTGTGCACACGGTCTCTACGTTACCCCGTGAAGCTCACCGTGCCCTTGGATTGAACCAGATCACCGTGGTTTGGCCGGTACACTCGCCGCCGATGAGGACACCCGCCTGCGCACGTGGACCGAGTGATTCCGGCCATCCCCGCCATCGAGCCGCACCTCGCTGTGACCGCCAGAGCCTCCCCGAGCCAACCCTGCCCTTCGCCGGACCTATCTCGCTGCCGGTAAGCCGCGCCACCCTTTTCTTTCCCGCGGGTACTGTTTACATTGGGGGAAGGACCGCAGGTGAGAGGAAGAGAAGGTCAGGGGGCTTTTTGAACTGTCAGCGACCCCGGGGAATAGTGGCGTAGGGGTAGATTTGTGCGGGTTGATTTAGTTTAAACCCAGGGACCTCGGTGTAAACTACTTTTTCAGAAAACCTTATTAAAACTGATTTTAAATTTGAACAGAAACTTGGAAAATCCATAACTTCTGTTTAGTTCATCCAAATTTGGTCAAACCAATTTTGTCAGACTCTAAATATTGTGACCTACTTAATAAAAATATAAAAACCCCTATGTACTATAGAAAACTATAAGGTTCTGATTTAATTATAGTTTTGGCCAAAAGCTCAATAATAGAAAGAAAAATAGTTGTACTTTTTGACTAGGGTTAGAAAAATTTGGAGGAATTTTTATCCACTCCCTGACCTGTTTAAAAATGTTAAACCTCTCTGTCCACCCCATTAAATTAGTTTTTGCCATTCATTTTACAATATGCTTAAGATTAAGAAAAATAGAAAAGATGATTTAAATAATGAACCAGAGGGCACCCCTATTTTTGTTAGAGTACTTATTCCATGTAGTTTACTAGAAAAATCTATCATACCCTGGTGGAGTATAAAATAAGTAGGATCCCTTTTATTTTAAGAAAACAAGGAAAGCTTAGAAAAACCCTACAAAAATAACCCTAAGATGAAAACACCCCAACCCTTGGGATAACTAATGTTTTGTTATTATGAACATAAGAAAAATGCAAAATCTGTTGTTTGATATTTTTCAAATGACAAGTTAGTTATAAGCACCTTTTTGGCATAAAACATTAGAAAATCACAACTAAATAACCACCAATCAACTTTTTGTGATTTTTGGCACAGAGCTTTATTATTACTGTTAGATACCAACAAAAATAACCCTTAGGAAGGAACTCACCTCTAATGAAGAGATGTGGTGCAAAGTGGCCCATTTGACCCAACTTTGTCATTTTGTCTAAAGCATAGCCTTTTTATTTTAAGCCCCAAATTCCTAGAACAGGCTATAATGACCAATGGCAACCCACTGTAATTTTTACAGAATTTTTGGAAAATGTTAAACCACTGTCGTAGTTCAAACCTACACTAGAAACCATAAGTAGAAAATGAAGGAAGTGGAAAAGTGAATAACAGGAAATTAGTGTCATCCTAAAAACTCTTTATAACTTGTCCACTGAAGTATATAAAGGCAATACCTATTCCCTATACTTATCCTCAATAAAAACTTAACCCAAAAGGTGATACACATAAACCACCAAAGGCCACGTATGACGCGGAAACCCTATGTTACTCATTAATTTAGTGTTCTTCTCTTAGCATAATGTTTTTAAATCCTGCATAATCATGACATACTTGTTCATTGCATTTCGATAGACTGTAACCTCGCTGACGGAGAGTACGTCCTCGTGCGGGAGCAAGGAGCTGCTCAGGAGGTAGCCCCAGATCCAGCACCCGAGTCTGCACCAGAGGACCTGCCTGCCCCAGCTTTGGAAGGCAAGCCCCGGTTTTATGCACAACCGTTTATATATGCTATTTTACTACACTTAATGTTTGTAGGCTTGTACTGTGCACTTAAGTGTAGGAGTTGTTTGAAACCCTAGTTGCATGATCTCAGGAACCCCATTGAGATGAATACTAGTATGCTAAGACGAGTAGCTGCTTTATTAAATAGGAACTCGGTAGAAGTCGAGTGATTTTTCTAGCACTCGCGTGAGGTTAGGAATTGACTGTATCCACTTTCTTATCATATTGATGTTGGTATGTGGGCAACAATCCATGGGGATTGGTTGTCTACGGGATAAAATTTGAATAAGGATTAAGGTGTGGTACCGTGAGTCAAGCGTTTGAACGTACTAAGCACATGCCGAGAAATATGGTAAATCGGTAAGCCTAGTACCTGAGTGAACCTGCCCGCAGATTGCCCTCCTCACGCGACCTGAGACGTGGTCTCCCATTTCGGTTATGGTGGGTACAATTGCGGCCACTGCACGATGGCAGTCGGGGTCAGTGGGGCATTATACGCCAAGGCGGTGAGCCCCTTTCTGTTGCCAAGGAATCGATGGGGACGGTTGATGTGTGTGGGGACGGAGTGCCTCGCCTCGTCGTGTGTTTAGGTTTTCCTTGCAAGGTTTAAAAACTCGATTCGAATCGTCTGCTTCTCGCAGCTAATGAGACTACTTGATCCATGCTGCTACATTGAGTAACAAGTGGAAATATGATGAGTTGATACAAGATGTTGATTGCTAAAAATGTTTGCTACTATGTATGAGTAGACAGTACACATTTAGCCTTAAGAGAGTCACACTTAAATTTGACAAAGTTAAAACTTGATTTAGAAACTCAGCTAGTGCTTTTGGCAAACCAAACCCCACAGCCAAACAGCTGCATGCCTAGAGGTAGAGGAGTAGACTCCTCACACCGGGTAAGTCTAGCTGAGTATTAGTATACTCAGCCTTGCTTGTGGCATAATTTTACAGGTTCTCTGGAGGACATGGTTGCTGGAGTGACTTGGCCGTCCGCCTTGCCACCGGGTTGGACTGTCGAGTGGGACCCGCCTCGGTTGAGGAGGAGCATGAGGAGTGATGGGACAGGCTTCCCCATCTCTCTGTTTATTTGCCGTTAGTTTTATTCCGCTGCACTTCGAACAAGGATGGTTACTTTTGCAGAAACTCCGATGATGATGATGTAATAATTTAATACTCTCACATGCATTGTTTTATGCTTTATTATATTTGCTCTGTGACTCACCATCGAGTGAGATTGTGGTACTTGATCCTGTCAGTGGCCGTGTCGGACTAGATCCGAGGGATTGACGGGTTATTCCCAGTTAAGTGTGGTCTAGCCTCTAAGGCAGGGCTTAGGCACTTAAGTTGGAATAATTCGGGCAGTTCCGCCACAACTTTGGTCTCGGATAGCACTTCGCTGATGAAGTAGACTGGCCTCTGGATGAGCAGTGCGTGCCCTTCTTCTTGCCTCTCAATTACGATCGCGGTGCTGACCACCTGAGTGGTTGCGGCGACGTAAATCAAGAGGGCTTCTCCCGCAGCGGGGGGCACCAAGATGGGCGCATTTGTAAGGAGTGCCTTTAAGTTTTCGAGGGCTTCCTCGGCCTCGGGGGTCCAAGTGAAGCGCTCGGCCTTCCTTAATAGGCGGTACAAGGGCAATCCCTTCTCGCCGAGGCGCGAGATAAAGCGGCTCAGAGCCTGAGAGCACCTAGAGGGGGGGTGAATAGGTGATCCTGTAAAAACATAAACTTAAAGCCACAAAAACTTGTTTAAGTGTTAGCACAATAATGCCAAGTGACTAGAGTGGAGTCTTAACAAAACACAATAACCACAAGAGATCAACACAGAGATGGCACAGTGGTTTATCCCGTGGTTCGGCCAAGACCAACGCTTGCCTACTCCACGTTGTGGCATCCCAACGGACGAGGGTTGCAATCAACCCCTCTCAAGCGGTCCAAAGACCCACTTGAATACCACGGTGTTTTGCTTTGCTTTACTATATCCCGATCGTGAGGAATCTCCACAACTTGGAGCCTCTCGCCCTTACAAAGATGTTCACAAAGAAGCACGGAGTAAGGGAGGGATGAGCAACTCACACAAGACACAAAAATCACAGCAAATACGCACACACAAGACCCAGACTTGAGCTCAAAAGACTATCATGAGGTTCTCACTAAAACGGAGCTCAAATCACTAAGAATGTCGAACAAGTGCGCAAGAATGAAGTGTGAGTGATCAACAATGCTCTAAGGATGCTTGGTTGTCTCCTCCATGCGCCTAGGGGTCCTTTTTATAGCCCCAAGGCAGCTAGGAGCCGTTGAGAGCATTCCAGGAAGGCAATTCTTGCCTTCTGTCGCCTGGCGCACCGGACAGTCCGGTGCACCACCGGACACTGTCCGGTGCGGATTTCTTTCCTTATTTGGCGAAGCCGACTGTTGAAGATTCAGAGCCGTTGGCGCACCGGACATTGTCCGGTGCACACCGGACAGTCCGGTGCTCCAATGTGACCGTTGGCTCGGCCACGCGTCACACGCGGAATCCTCGGTCGACCGTTGGTCCGGCTGACCATTGGCTCACCGGACAGTCCGGTGCACCACCGGATAGACCGGTGATTTTTAGCCGTACGCCGTTAATCACTTCCCGAGAGCGACGACTTCGCTTGTGAATGGCTCACCGGACAGTCCGGTGCACCACCGGACAGTCCAGTGATTTATAGTCGTACACCGACGTCGAAGTCTCGAGAGCAGCAAGTCCGCCAGAGCCAGCCTGGCGCACCGGACACTGTCCGGTGCACCACCGGACAGTCCGGTGCACCCAGACTGAGCAGACTTTGGCTGAACAAAGCCATCTCTTTTCCAACTTGATTTTTCCTGTTTCCAGCACTTAGACACAATACATTAGTCCATAAAACAATGTACTAAGTCTAGAAACATACCTTTACTTTTGATTTGCACTTTGTCCATCACTTGGGATACTTTAACACTTAAGCACTTGTGTTGGCACTCAATCACCAAAATACTTAGAAATGGCCCAAGGGCACATTTCCCTTTCAATCTCCCCCTTTTTGGTGATTTATGCCAACACAACATAAAGCAACTAGAACAAGTGCAATATCAATGCAAATGAAAACTCAAAATTGTTTTGATTCAAATTTGGCATATATGGATCACTCTTTGCCACCACTTGGTTTGTTTTTGCAAATCAAACTCAATTTCCTATCTCTAAGTCAACTTCACTTGTAGAGACATAAAGAGAGGTATTCCAAGAGAAATTGATCAAAGATTCAAAAACCTCCCCCTTTTTCCCATAATCAAACATTCTCCCCACAGGAGACCAACTTTTGACAAAGAGAAACAACAAGAGAGTTTTGACAAATCAAAAGCTCTATTCTACTATTTTCAAAATTTCTCAAGTGGTAGCTGATCCATTTATTGCTTTGGCCTTATTTTCTCCCCCTTTGGTATCAAGCACCAAAACGAGATCAGTCTTGGCCCTTGAACCTCATTGCCTCACCAAAATCTTCACATAAGAGTACAAAGGCAATAAGGACATGAAGATGAACTTGGAATTAGTTACCCTCTCATCGGAGTGCAGTGGAAGTCTTGCATGGTCCAAGTCCACCTTTTCCCTTTCAATCTACCTTTGAGACTAAATCAAGCAAACTCAAGCACACGGTTAGTCTCAAAGGGTCAAGTTATAGCACATCTCCCCCTAAATATGTGCATCACTTGCAAAAGGACGTGTGAGGTCCGGGGAGTGTTTGTACAACTTGAGCACCACAAGTAAACAACAAAGTGCATAAGGAACATGATCAAAGGCATAAACATATGTATGCTATAAATCAATCCAAGTTCCACGAATCTAAGACATTTAGCTCACTACGCAGCCTGCAAAAGGTCTTCTCATCTAGAGGCTTGGTAAAGATATCGGCTAGCTGGTTCTCGGTGCTAATATAGAACACTTCGATATCTCCCTTTTGCTGGTGGTCTCTCAAAAAGTGATGCCGGATGTCAATGTGCTTTGTGCGGCTGTGCTCAACAGGATTGTCCGCTATGCGGATAGCACTCTCATTGTCACATAGGAGTGGGACTTTGCTCAGATTGTAGCCAAAGTCCCGGAGGGTTTGCCTCATCCAAAGTAGTTGCGCGCAACACTGTCCTGCGGCAACATACTCGGCCTCAGCGGTGTATAGGGCAACGGAAGTTTGTTTCTTAGAATTCCATGACACCAGGGACCTTCCTAAGAATTGGCACGTCCCCGATGTACTCTTCCTTTCGACCTTACATCCAGCATAGTCGGAATCTGAATATCCAATCAAGTCAAAGGTAGACCCCTTTGGATACCAGATCCTGAAGCAAGGCGTAGCGACTAAGTATCTAAGAATTCGCTTTACGGCCACTAAGTGACACTCCCTTGGATCGGATTGAAATCTAGCACACATGCATACTCTAAGCATAATATTCGGTCTACTAGCACATAAATAAAGTAAAGACCCTATCATTGACCGGTATGCCTTTTGATCAATGGACTTACCTCCTTGGTTGAGGTCGGTGTGTCCGTCGGTTCCCATCGGAGTCTTTGCGGGCTTGGCGTCCTTCATCCCAAACCGCTTTAGCAAGTCTTGCATGTACTTCGTTTGGGATATGAAGGTGCCATCCTTGAGTTGCTTCACTTGGTACCCAAGGAAGTAGTTCAACTCGCCCATCATCGACATCTCAAACTTTTGAGTCATTACCCTGCTAAACTCTTCACAAGACTTTTGGTTAGTAGAACCAAATATTATGTCATCGACATAAATTTGGCACACAAAAAGATCACCATCGCAAGTCTTAGTGAAAAGAGTTGGATCGGCTTTCCCAACCTTGAAAGCATTAGCAATCAAAAAGTCTCTAAGGCATTCATACCATGCTCTTGGGGCTTGCTTAAGTCCATAGAGCGCCTTAGAGAGCTTACACACGTGGTCGGGGTACCGTTCATCCTCGAAGCCAGGGGGTTGCTCTACGTACACCTCCTCCTTGATTGGCCCATTGAGGAAAGTGCTCTTCACATCCATTTGGAACAACTTGAAAGAATGGTGAGCGGCATATGCTAGCAAAATACGAATGGACTCTAGCCTAGCCACAGGAGCAAAAGTCTCCTCAAAGTCCAAACCTGCAACTTGGGCATAACCTTTTGCCACAAGTCGAGCCTTGTTCCTTGTCACCACCCTGTGCTCGTCTTGTTTGTTGCGGAACACCCACTTGGTTCCCACAACATTTTGCTTAGGACGAGGCACCAGTGTCCAAACTTCATTACGCTTGAAGTTGTTGAGCTCCTCCTGCATGGCCAACACCCAGTTCGGATCTAGCAAGGCCTCTTCTACCCTGAAAGTCTCAATAGAAGAGACAAAGGAGTAATGCTCACAAAAATTAACTAATCTAGAACGAGTAGTTACTCCCTTGCTAATATCACCCAATATTTGGTCGACGGGATGATTCCTTTGAATCGTCGCTCGAACTTGGGTTGGAGGTGCCGGTTGTGCTTCTTCCTCCATCACATGATCATCTTGTGCTCCCCCTTGATCACACGCCTCCTTTTGATGAACCTGTTCATCGTCTTGAGTTGGGGGATGCACCATTGTTGAGGAAGAAGGTTGATCTTGCTCCTTTTGTTCCTGTGGTCGCACATCTCCAATCGCCATGGTGCGAATCGCGGCCGTTGGAATGTCTTCTTCATCTGGTTGATGGCGTGGCAAGCCGTGTTCAAGGCTTCCGACCAAAAGCGCTCAGGGGTCTTGAACTCTCCAAGCATCGTCCTCGCCATATCGATGAGCGTCCTATTCTTCCTCTCTACCACACCATTTTGTTTGGTGTGTAGGGAGCGGAGAACTCGTGCTTGATCCCTTCCTCCTCAAGGTACTCCTCCACTTGAAGGTTCTTGAACTCGGACCCGTTGTCGCTCCTTATCTTCTTCACCTTGAGCTCAAATTCATTTTGAGCTCTCCTTAGGAAGCGCTTGAGGGTCCCTTGGGTTTCAATTTTATCCTGCAAAAAGAATACCCAAGTGAAGCGAGAAAAATCATCAACTATAACAAGACCATACTTACTTCCTCCTATGCTTAGATAGGCGACTGGTCTGAAGAGGTCCATATGAAGTAACTCCAGGGGTCTTGATGTTGTCATCACATTTTTGGCATGATGAGAGCTTCCTACTTGTTTACCTGCTTGACAAGCTGCACAAGGTCTATCTTTTTCGAAAAACACATTAGTTAGACCTATCACGTGTTCTCCCTTTAGAAGCTTGTGAAGGTTCTTCATCCCCACATGTGCTAAGCGGCGATGCCACAGCCGGCCCATGCTAGTCTTAGCAATTAAGCATGCATCTAGACCGGCCTCCTCTTTTGCAAAGTCAACTAAATAAAGTTTGTCGTCTAGTACACCCTTAAAAGCTAATGAACCATCACTTCTTCTAAAGACAGACACATCTACATTTGTGAATAAACAATTATATCCCATATTGCATAATTGACTAACGGATAACAAATTATATTCAAGCGACTCAACTAAGAACACATTAGAAATAGAGTGCTCGGATGAAATAGCAATTTTTCCTAACCCTTTCACCTTGCCTTGGTTCCCATCACCGAATATTATTGAATCTTGGGGATCCTTGTTCTTGACGTAGGAAGAGAACATCCTCTTTTCCCCCGTCATGTGGTTTGTGCATCCGCTGTCGATAATCCAGCTTAAGCCCCCGGATGCATAAACCTGCAAGGCAAATTTAGGCTTGGGTTTTAGGTACCCAACTCTTGTTGGGTCCTACAAGGTTAGTCACAATGGTCTTAGGGACCCAAATGCAAGTTTTATCTCCCTTGCATCTTGCCCCTAACTTCCTAGCAATTACCTTCTTATCCTTTCTACAAATAGCAAAGGACGTATTGCAAGCATAATAAATTATAGAAGGTTCATTAATTACTTTCCTAGGAAGATGAACAATATTATTTCTAGGCACATGATGAATATTTTTCCTAGGCATATCTTTACCATGCACAACATGGGAACTAGAAGCAGTCATAGCATATGAACCATAAGCATGTGAAACAACATTATTGCAATTTCTATCATGATGAACATTCCTAGAATATTTCCTATCATGGTATAAGAAAGCATGGTTCTTTTGAATACTATTTGCCATAGGGGCCTTCCCTTTCTCCTTGATGGAGATGGGAGCCTTATGACATGTCAAGTTCTTGGCTTCCCTCTTGAAGCCAAGTCCATCCTTAATTGAGGGGTGTCTACCAATCGTGTAGGCATCCCTTGCAAATTTTAGCTTATCGAATTCACTTTTGCTAGTCTTAAGTTGGGCATTAAGACTAGCCACTTCATCATTCAATCTAGAAATTGAAGCTAGGTGTTTGCTACATGCATCAATATTAAAATCTTTACACCTATTGCAAATTACAACATTTTCTACACCAGATGTTGATTTACTAGCTATTTCTAACTTAGCATTCAAATCATCATTTATGCTCCTTAAGCTAGAAATTGTCTCATGGCAAGTAGATAGTTCACAAGAAAGCATTTCATTTCTTTTAACTTTTAAAGCATGAGATTTTTGTGCCTCTACAAATTTGTCATGTTCTTCATACAACAAATCCTCTTGCTTTTCTAATAATCTATTTTATCATTCAAGGCATCAATTAATTCATTAATTTTATCAACCTTGGTTCTATCTAGGCCTTTGAATAAACATGAATAATCTATTTCATCATCATCACTAGACTCGTCCTCACTTGAAGAAGCATAAGTAGAATTTCGAGTACATACCTTCTTCTCCTTCGCCATGAGGCATGTGTGACGCTCGTTGGGGAAGAGGGCCGATTTGTTGAAGGCGGTGGCGGCAAGTCCTTCATCGTCGGATGAAGAGCAATCCGAGTCCCATTCCTTGCCAAGATGTCCCTCGCCCTTAGCCTTCTTGTACTTCTTCTTTTCCCCTTTCTTCTCTTGTTCCTGGTCACTATCATTATCGGGACAATTAGCGATAAAATGACCAATCTTACCGCACTTGAAGCAGGAGCGCTTTCCCTTCGTCTTGTTCTTCTTGGGATGCTCCTTGCGGCCCTTTATCGCCGTCTTGAAGCGCTTGATGATGAGGGCCATCTCTTCATCATTAAGCCCCGCCGCCTCAACTTGTGCCACCTTGCTAGGTAGCGCCTCCTTGCTCCTCGTTGCCTTGAGAGCAATAGTTTGAGGCTCTTGGATTGGTCCATTTAGTGCATCGTCGACGTATCTTGCCTCCTTGATCATCATCCGCCCGCTTACAAATTTCCCAAGAATTTCTTCGGGCGACATCTTGGTGTACCTAGGATTCTCACAAATATTGTTCACAAGATGTGGATCAAGAACAGTAAAGGACCTTAGCATTAGGCGGACAACATCGTGGTCCGTCCATCGCGTGCTTCTGTAGCTCCTTATTTTGTTGACGAGGGTCTTGAGCCGGTTGTACGTTTGGGTTGGCTCCTCGCCCCTTATCATCGCGAATCTCCCAAGTTCGCCCTCCACCAACTCCATCTTGGTGAGCATGGTCACGTCGTTCCCCTCATGAGAGATCTTGAGGGTGTCCCAGATCTGCTTGGCATTGTCCAAGCCGCTCACCTTATGATACTCGTCCCTGCACAAAGAGGCTAACAACACAGTAGTAGCTTGTGCATTTCTATGAATCTGTTCATTGATAAACATAGGACTATCCGAGCTATCAAATTTCATTCCACTCTCTACTATCTCCCATATGCTAGGATGAAGAGAGAACAAGTGACTACGCATTTTGTGACTCCAAAATCCGTAGTCCTCTCCATCAAAGTGAGGAGGTTTACCAAGTGGAATGGAGAGCAAATGAGAATTTGTACTTTGCGGAATACGAGAGTAATCGAAAGAAAAGTTTGAATTGACCGTTTTCTTTTTCTCGTAGTCGTAGTCGTCCTTTTGGGAAGAAGAGGACTCGTCGCTGTCGTCATAGTAGACGATCTCCTTGATGCGCCTCGTCTTCTTCTTCTTCCCATCTTTTCGTTTGTGGCCCGAGCCCGAGTCGGTAGGCTTGTCGTCTTTCGGCTCGTTGACGAAGGACTCCTTCTCTTTATCATTGATCACAATTCCCTTCCCCTTAGGATCCATCTCTTCGGGCGATTAGTCCCTTTCTTGAAGAGAACGCCTCTGATACCAATTGAGAGCACCTAGAGGGGGGTGAATAGGTGATCCTGTAAAAACTTAAACTTAAAGCCACAAAAACTTGTTTAAGTGTTAGCACAATAATGCCAAGTGACTAGAGAGGAGTCTTAACAAAACACAATAACCACAAGAGATCAACACAGAGATGGCACAGTGGTTTATCCCGTGGTTCGGCCAAGACCAACGCTTGCCTACTCCATGTTGTGGCGTCCCAACGGACGAGGGTTACAATCAACCCCTCTCAAGCGGTCCAAAGACCCACTTGAATACCACGGTGTTTTGCTTTGCTTTACTATATCCCGATCGCGAGGAATCTCCACAACTTGGAGCCTCTCGCCCTTACAAAGATGTTCACAAAGAAGCACGGAGTAAGGGAGGGATGAGCAACTCACACAAGACACAAAAATCACAGCAAATACGCACACACAAGACCCAGACTTGAGCTCAAAAGACTATCATGAGGTTCTCACTAGAACGGAGCTCAAATCACTAAGAATGTCGAACAAGTGCGCAAGAATGAAGTGTGAGTGATCAACAATGCTCTAAGGATGCTTGGTTGTCTCCTCCATGCGCCTAGGGGTCCTTTTTATAGCCCCAAGGCAGCTAGGAGCCGTTGAGAGCATTCCAGGAAGGCAATTCTTGCCTTCTGTCGCCTGGCGCACCGGACACTATCCGGTGCGGATTTCTTTCCTTATTTGGCGAAGCCGACCGTTGAAGATTCAGAGCCGTTGGCGCACCAGACACTGTCCGATGCACACCGGACAGTCCGATGCTCCAATGTGACAGTTGGCTCGGCCACGCGTCACGCGCGGAATCCTCGGTCGACCGTTGGTCCGGCTGACTGTTGGCTCACCGGACAGTCCAGTGCACCACCGGACAGACCGGTGATTTTTAGCCGTACGCCGTTAATCACTTCCTGAGAGCGACGACTTCGCTTGTGAACGGCTCACCGGACAGTCCGGTGCACCACCGGACAGTTCGGTGATTTATAGCCGTACACCACCGTTGAAGTCCCGAGAGCAGCAAGTTCGCCAGAGCCAGCCTGGCGCACCGGACACTGTCCGGTGCACCCAGACTGAGCAGACTTTGGCTGAACAAAGCCATCTCTTTTCCAACTTGATTTTTCCTGTTTCCAGCACTTAGACACAATACATTAGTCCATAAAACAATGTACTAAGTCTAGAAACATACCTTTACTTTTGATTTGCACTTTGTCCATCACTTGGGATACTTTAACACTTAAGCACTTGTGTTGGCACTCAATCACCAAAATACTTAGAAATGGCCCAAGGGCACATTTCCCTTTCAGAGCCGCAAGGCATCCCATGACCCTTTGAACTCCTTTCAAATCTTTGATGGGCCCCATGTTGGTGATGGCAGAGATTTTCTCCGGGTTGGCTTCAATGCCTCGTTCGGAGACAATGAACCCTAAGAGCATGCCTCGGGGGACTCCGAAGACACACTTCTCAGGATTGAGTTTTACGCTCTTCGCTTTTAGGCAACTGAATGTTACCTCAAGGTCTGAGAGGAGGTCAGAGGCTTTCCTTGTTTTGACGATGATGTCATCTACGTAAGCCTCAACCGTTCTGCCGATGTGTTCTCCGAACACATGGTCCATGCACCTCTGGTAGGTTGCACCTGCATTCCTTAAGCCAAATGGCATTGTAGTATAACAATACATGCCAAAAGGCGTGATGAAAGAAGTCGCGAGCTGGTCGGACTCTTTCATCTTGATTTGGTGATAGTCTGAGTAGGCATCAAGGAAAGACAAGGTTTCGCACCTAGCAGTGGAGTCCACAATTTGATCGATGTGAGGCAGAGGGTAGGGAACCTTTGAACATGCTTTGTTTAGACCAGTGTAGTCTATGCACATCCTCCATTTCCCACCTTTTTTCTTCACAAGCACAGGGTTAGCTAACCATTCGGGATGGAATACCTCTTTGATGAACCCTGCAACCATCAGCTTGTGGACCTCCTCGCCTATGGCTCTGCGCTTTTCTTCATCAAAACGGCACAGGGACTGCTTCACAGGTCGTGCTCTAGCTCGGATATCCAGTGAGTGCTCGGTGACATCCGTCGGTATGCCCGGCATGTCCGAGGGACTCCACGTGAAAACTTCGGCGTTTGCGCGGAGAAAGTCGACGAGCACTGCTTCCTATTTGGGGTCAAGCTCGGAGCCGATCCTGACTTTCATGCCAGCGTTGTTGCTGGGGTCGAGAGAGACGGACTTGACCACCTCGGCCGGCTCGAAGTTGCCGGCGTGCCGCTTCGCGTCGGACGCCTCCTTGGAGAGGCAATCCATGTCGGCGATGAGGGCTTCGGACTCGGCGAGGGCCTCGGCGTACTCCATGCATTCCACGTCGCACTCGTAAGCGTGGCGGTACGTGGGTCCGACGGTGATGACTCCCTTGGGGCCAGGCATCTTGAGCTTGAGGTAGGTGTAGTTGGGGATGGCCATGAACTTGGCGTAGCACGGTCTCCCCAACACTGTGTGATAGGTCCCTCGAAACCCAACTACCTCAAAGGTGAGGGTTTCCTTTCGGAAGTTGGAGGGAGTTTCGAAGAAGACGGGCAGGTCAACCTGTCCGAGGGGCAGGATACGCTTTCCGGGTGCAATCCCGTGGAAGGGTGCTGCACCAGCCCGGATCTCGGACCGATCAACCCCCAAGAGCTCTAGGGTCTCAGCGTAGATGATGTTGAGGCTGCTGCCTCCGTCCATGAGGACCTTGGAGAGCCTAATGTTGCCGATGATCGGGTCGACGACGAGCAGGTACCTTCCTGGGCTCGGCACGAAGTCGGGGTGGTCGCCTTGGTCGAAGGTGATATGCTTGTCGGACCAGTCTAGGTAGACTGGCGCTGCCACCCTCACCGAGCAGACCTCCCGGCGCTCTTGCTTGCGGTGCCGAGCCGAGGTGTTCGCCACCTGTCCGCCTTAAATCATGAATCAGTTGTGGACCTCCGGGAACTCCTCTTCCTTGTTGCCCCTTGTTGTTGCCCTGGTCTTTGCCATCTTCTGCCGAGGGTCCAGCCTTGTTGAAGTAGCTTCGGAGCATGTCGCACTCCTCAAGGGTGTGCTTGACGGGACCCTGGTGATAGGGGCACGATTCCTTGAGCATCTTATCAAACGCGCCGGCCCCTCCAGGAGGCTTTCGAGGGTTCCTGTGCTCGGCAGCGGCGACGAGATCCGTGTCGACGGCGTTGCGCTTCGCTTGCACCTTCTTCTTGGCCTTCTTCTTCGCGCCACGCTTGGCGGACGCCTCGGGGGCGTCTTCCTTCTGCCCTCCCTGAGGCTACTTGTCTTTCCGGAAGATGGCTTCGACCGCCTCCTAACCAGAGGCGAACTTGGTGGCGATGTCCATCAATTCGCTCGCCTTGGTAGGAGTCTTGCGCCCCAGTTTGCTCACCAGGTCTCGGCATGTGGTGCCAGCGAGGAATGCCCCGATGACGTCCGAGTCGGTGATGTTGGGTAGCTCGGTACGTTGCTTCGAAAACCTCCAGATGTACTCTCGCAGAGATTCCCCTGGCTGTTGGTGGCAGCTTCGGAGATCTCATGAGTTCCCATGGTGCACGTACGTACCCTAGAAATTTCCAGCGAAAGCCTTGACCAGGTCATCCCAGTCGGAGATCTGCGCAGGAGGCAGATGCTCTAGCCAGGCCCGAGCAGCATCGGAGAGGAAAAGGGGTAGGTTGCGGATGATAAGGTTGTCGTCGTCCGCCCCTCCCAACTGGCATGCCAGCCGGTAGTCCGCAAGCCACAACTCTAGCCTTGTCTCCCCTGAGTACTTGGTGATGGTAGTCGGGGCCTGGAACCAGGCCGGGAACGGCGCTCGTCGTATGGCCCGGCTAAAGACTCACGGACCCGGTGGCTCGGGTGAGGGGCTTCGATCCTCCTCACTGTCGTAGCGTCCCCCGCGCCTGGGATGGTAGCCTCAGCGCACCTTCTCCTCGAGGCAGGCTCGACGGTGGCGGCGGTGTTGCTCGGCGCCAAGGCGATCTAGGGCTGCAGGCGTCCCGTCCCGTGTGCGCTCATTGTGGACTGAGGCCTCCCACACGCGTCGGGAGGGCACTGCATGATGCTCCGAGGGGTCTCCTCGCCTCCGGGAGGCAGAGCTCTCGGCTTGTCGGACAGCGGCGTCCTCCAGGAGGCCCTTGAGCTCGCCCTCGATACGTCGCCCCTCGGTGGTGGATGGCTCCGGCATCGTCCGAAGCAACATTGCTGCTGCAGCTAGGCTCTGGCCAGCCCCGTTGAAGGCTGGGGGCAGCATTGCCCTGGTGTCGTCAGCAATGCGGCGCTGGACGTCCTGGGCCCGAAGACGCGCTCCTCCAGCGAGTGCCTGGCCTGCCCGCTTCTGCTCGATGTTTTGCCAGAGTTGCACAAGTCGCCCCGCTTCTTCGTCGAGCTTGGCTTGCATCTCGTGGAGCTGCTCAAGCTGTGTGTCCTGACCCCCCGCAAGGACTTGGACCACAGCTAGCTCCCGCGGGATCTCAACGCGAGACGTAGGTGCAAGGGCACCATCACTCCCTGGCATACCGAGGTGGTTTTCTCCGTCATGATCCTCCTGATCGATGTGGTAGCACTCGCGAGTTGGGTCGCAACCCTCGTCACCAAGGTTGTGACCATCATCAGAGCAGCCGGAGAGGTAGTGGTCACATGCAGACATGAAGTCACGCACGGCACCGGGATCACGGAGTCCGGAGAAATCCCAACTAACGTCGAGGTCGTCCTCTTCCTCGGAACCCGTGGGTCCGGAGGTTGAGACAGCCGTCAGTCGGTCCCAAGAGGACCACATATGGTATCCCGGAAGGTCAGGATATGCCCTAGCGAAAGCGCTTACCGAAGCGGGGTCGCTTGGTGGATCGAAATTGAATCTAAAGGGAACAGGGTGGAAAACAGACGGTTCCTTTTGGTCGATGGACGGTGGTGAAGTCGCGCCGGGGACGGACTGCACCGTTATTGCAGGTACGATGCTAATGCCCAACAAGTCCTTCGTGAGGGTGCTGGCTTCATCAGTCCGCTTGGGGTTGGCCTATTGCGGGGAGGCGACATCCGTCGTTGTCTCAGGTGCGAGGACAACACCTGACATGTCCCCCGCAGGGGCGCCGGTGTCGTTGACTCGCTCTGGTTTGACAGCCGATGAGGTGCCGCCTCCTGTCTAGCCACGGTTGCCCCGTCTCCTCCTCCTCCTGTGAGGAGGGTGGCGGGGTAAACCCAGGTGCTCCTCTTCTGCCACGTGGAGATGTCGTCGTCGTCGAGTTCGCCTTCGCCGGGCGAGCCGTCGACCATCGTTGTCGTCATGCTGGAGAAGGAGCAGTACCATGTCATAGCTGCTGTCGAGGGACATGAACTCGAGACTTCCGAAGCGAAGCACCGTCCTGGGCTGAAGAGGCTGCTGAAAGCTACCCATCTGGAACTCAACGGGAAAGTATTCGTTAACACGCAGCGAGCCCATACTTGGCGCGCCAACTGTCGGTGTTTTGGATTCGGGGGGCCCTCAGCCAGACCGACTAGTAAATTTTAGTGCCACGTGCCCCTGTCCAGATGGGTCGATGCAAGATGGAACACAAGCGATGGGATGAGGCTTATATTATCCTGCACCAGGGGGCGCTTGCAGTAGGGGTTACAAGCGTTGCGGGAGAGCGAGAGCGAGAGCGAGAGCGAGCGAGAGAGAGAGAGAAGGAGAGGGTTCGGCCTTGAGGCGGGCCGTCTGAGGCTGCCTATACCGTGTCTCTCCTACTCTGGCTGCCTCTGCTCGTCAGCGCCGTGTGTCCGTGTGTTCGTACGCTGCCCGTTCATCTCCCCCTCCCCCCCTCCTGTGGAGCCCTGGACACCCCCTTTTATAGACACAAGGAGATGCCCAGCTGTACAATGGGGGTGTAGCTTGGAGCTACGTGGCTGGCAGGGATGTGTCCTGAGCCCTGTACAGATAATAACGTGACCGTCGGAGGAGCGCCTTGAGCCCTGTAGATGTACCGACGTGGCCGTCCGAGGAGTGCCTTGAGCCCTGTAGATGTACCGACGTGGCCGTGCGGCATGGATCCTACTTACGTTTCCTTGCTTCTGTAGGGGGTTTGAGAGCACCCGACGTCATGGGTGCACGCGGGGAACCATCATTACCTGTTACCGGAGTAACTTAGACAGGATACCGGTCTTGTTCCCTCGTAGCCTGAGGCGGCTAGCTAGGGGTAGGGCAATGATGGACCCTCAGTAGCGTAGCTGATACGAGGCCAAGGTCGGGCGAGGCGGTGACTTCCCCGAGGCCGAGGCCCAAGGTCGGGCGAGGCGGAGACCTTCTCCCGAGGCCGAGGTTGAGGCTGAGGCCGGGGTCGAGCGAGGCGGAGCTCCCTGTTGCGCTCGAGGCCGAACTTGAGGGAGGTCATGACTTGCCGTTGTCAGCCTTCCCCTGCTGGTGTAGTTGCCGGAGCGGGGTGAACAGCGCTGTTTTCCTGTCAGAACGGTCAGTAAAAGGGGCGAAGTGACTGCGGTCACTTCGACCTTGCCAACTGAGGCACACGTGTCAGGATAAGATGTCAGGCGATCCTCGCATTAAATGCGCATGCGATACGGTCGGTTGGTAAGGCGATTCGGACGAGGTCGCTGCACGACAAAGCCTGCCCGAGTTGTGCTTCGGGCGAGCCGAGGGTGCGTCTGCTGACTGAGGGGACCCTCGGGCAAGACGTGAATTCGTCCGGGACTACTGCCCTTGCCCGAGGCTGGGCTCGGATGAGGTCGCGTCCTGTGATAGACGAAGCCCGCGCTTTATCGGTCGTTTATGGCTCGTTCTGAAGATGTTTTCCAGCCGGATTAAGGTGCATTGGGGGTACCCCTAATTATGGTCCCCGACAGCGACGATGTAGAACAAGTGTGTCGGCGTTCCGAGACCGGGGGGTCCCCGAGCCGACGAGTGAGTGTGCCGCGTGCCCCAGCCCAGATGGGTCGAGCGCGTGGGCGAGCGCGAAGGGGGGAGAGAGAGAGAGGGAGAGCGAGAGCGAGGTGGCCGGAGCCGGGTCGTGAGGGAGTCGGAGAATCCCGCGGCCTTCGTGTTCGTCCCGCGCCCAGGTCGGGTGCGCTTGCAGTAGGGGGTTACAAGCGTCCGCGCGGGTGAGGGGAGCGAGCGGCCCCGAGAGAGCGCCTGCCCCTGCCCTTCGTTCCCGCGAGGCCAACCTTCTCTAAGAAGGCCCTGGTCCTCCCTTTTATAGGCGTAAGGAGAGGATCCAGGTGTACAAATGGGGGTGTAGCAAGGTGCTACGTGTCTAGCGGGGGAGAGCTAGTACCCTAAGTACATGCCAAGGTGGCAGCCGGAGAGATCTTGGCACCCAGCTAGTGTGGCGTCGTGGCTGTCGGAGAAGCGATGGAGCCGGACGGAGGGACAGCTGTCGGAGTGGCTGGGCCCTTGCTGACGTCCTCCTGCTTTCGTAAGGGAGCTGAGAGTCGCCGTCGTCATGGGTCTAGCGGGGCGCCATCATTGCCTATCTGGCGGAGCTGGCCAGATGGGACGTCGGTCCTGTTCTCTGCGGCCCGAGTCGGCTCGGGGTAGGGTGATGATGATGCTTCCTATTGACGTGGCGGACTTGTGCCCTAGGTCGGGCGACGTGGTGGCTCCTCCGAGGCCGAGGTCGAGTCTATCCTGCATGGCCGAGGCCGAACCTGAGCTCCCGGGTCGGGCGAGGCGGAGGTCGCTCGGCAGAGGCCAGGGCGGAGTCCGAGCCCTGGGTCGGATGAAGCGGAGTTCGTCGTCTTCTGGGGCCTTAGCCCGAGTCCGAGCCCTGGGTCGGGCGGAGCGGAGTTCGCCGTCTTCTGGGGCCTTAGCCCGAGTCCGAGCCCTGGGTCGGGCGGAGCGGAGTTCGCCGTCTTCCGGGGCCTTAGCCCGAGTCCGAGCCCTGGGTCGGGCGGAGCGGAGTTCGCCGTCTTCCGGGGCCTTAGCCCGAGTCCGAGCCCTGGATCGGGCGGAGCCTCCTCTGGCGCTTTCGGCCAAGCCTGGCTACCCGTCAGTCTTACCTTTTGCGTTAAAGGCCCTAGTGATTTGGTCGGTTGGCGCGGTGATTTAGTCAGGGTTACTTCTTATCGAAGGCAAGGCCTCGGGCGAGCCGGAGATGCGTCTGCCGTGAAAGAGGAGACCTCGGGCGAGACGGAACCATCTCAGGGTCGGCTGCCCTCGCCCGAGGCTAGGCTCGGGCGTGGCGTGATCAAGTCGCTCGTATGGACTGATCCCTGACTTAATCAAACCCATCAGGCCTCTACAGCTTTATGCTGATGGGGGTTACCAGCTGAGAATTAGGCGTCTTGAGGGTACCCCTAATTATGGTCCCCGACAGTAGCCCCCGAGCCTCGAAGGGAGTGTTAACACTCGCTTGGAGGCTTTCGTCGCACTTTTTTGCAAGGGGACCAGCCTTTCTCGGTTGCACTTTGTTCTGGTGGGTGCGCGCGAGCGCACCCGCCGGGTGTAGCCCCCGAGGCCTCGGAGGAGTGGTTTCACTCCTTCGAGGTCTTAATGCCTTGCGTAATGCTTCGGCTGGTCTGGCGGTTCCCTCATGCGAATAGGCCGTAGCCCAGGTGCACTGTCGGGGCCCAAGTTCTCGGGCTGGTATGTTGACGCTGTCAATGATTTGGCCGGAGCCGGGTTTGCGAGAGCAGCCCCCGAGCCTCCGCACAGAGCGAGAGGACGATCAGGGACAGACTCGGCTTTTTTACATACGCCCCTACGTCGCCTTTCCGCAAGGAGGAGGGGGGAGAGCGCCATGTTACCCTCGATGGGCACCGAACATGGTGTCTCCGGTGAGCTGCAATCGGGTAATCCGAGTGGACGTCCGTGCCCCGTTCGTTGGGGGTCGGCTAGGGGCCCGGAGGCACGCCCAAAAGTACCTGCGGGTGATCTGCCGGACCCGGTCCCCTGGCGACGGGGTCCGAGGGCTCGTTGCCTCCCTCCGATGGGATTCCGTTACAGAGTCGTTCCCGCTGGTCTCGGAAACGTCCTAGGGTACCTCGGGAGCGCAGCCCGAGCCTTGGTTATGTATCGAACGTACCCCTGGTCATCCCTCGCTCGGTGTCTGAGGCGACTGTGAACCCTTCGGGGGGCCAGCCTTCGAACCCCTGATCAGTAATGGGCGCGGAGCCCGAGTAGCCTGAGGCGGTCGTGGAACCTTTCGGGAGGCCGACCTTCGAACCCCTGACCAGTAGTGGGTGTCGGGCCCACGCGATCTGAGGCGGCTGTTGAACCCTTCGGGGGGCCAGCCTTCGAACCCCTGATCAGTAAGGAGGCCCGGAGCCTAGTTCCTTCACGGGGAAGGATCCCTTTGGGGGTATCCCCTTTCCCGGTCCCTGTTGCAAGAGATAGAGAAAGAAGGAAAAGGGATAAAGGATTCGAAATTGAACGTCGTGGCATACCTTTTTCGGTGTGGTTGCTTTGGCGAAGGCGAAACGTCGCCAGCTGCTCCTGCCAGTAGCGCTGTCCGTCGAGCCGCGGAGTTAATGCGCCGGGGCGAGTAGTTGGCGAGGCTGCCGTTGCGCGTGCGCGAGCCGTTCGAGGAACGGGTCACGGGCGTGTCGTCTTCACACCGTGAGAGAGAGAGGGTTCTCTTGCGGCCTCCGGATGGGACGTGAGCCTGGCTGATGGCGTGATCGCTGCTCTTGCGCGCCTGCCACTGTCATTACTGCTGGCCCACTTTTGACCGTGTTTGACTGCCGCGTCAGGCTGGCGCAGCTGGGCCGCGCGCTGGGCCGCCTTGGGTCGCGGTATTGGTTCCGCAACCGAGGAGGTGCGGTGGTGGCGCAAGTGGCATAGTGGCTTACATGCAGCATCCGGCGCGCCGGTTGCGCGACGCGTGGGCTTGAGCCTTCATGCTGGCCTGTCAGGAGTCGGAGAAGCGCGTCCACTTGGCGCGGTTGCATGCCGCCCGCATGGCTGCCCGCCCCCTTCGCCCGTTGGTCTGGGCAAAAGTGGAGGGTCACTTGTAACCGCTGGGTGGTTGCGCGCACGCCGCGCGCGGCGGTTCGGCTTCTCTTGCTCGGAGCCGGTTCACATGACAGGTGGGTCCTAGCCCCCGCGCCGCAGGGGAGGGCTTTGGAGGTGTGTTGGAGAAGACTCAGCCCGTGACGGTTGGGGGCGCGAGCACGGAGAGTTGCCTTTAAAAGGAGGGCGACCCCTTTCATAGGGCGACCATGTCTTCTTCCTCCCTTATGCATTGTGTCTTTCTACCTTTCAAGCCCCCGGATGGGGGAAACCGCCGTCTCCGTGCCTCGTCGTCGGGGGATACCACTCCGTGGGAGCGGGTACCTTTCGGCCATCGTTCGGCTTCAAGGATTTTCATCATGCGGCCCGGCCGCGCCCCTCCACCGGCGGTCACCCAAGAGGGTGACTTCCAGCTTGGTGGTGGGGGAAAGCGAGCCGGGCTGCGGCCTCTGCCTCTCCCTCAGCCTCAAGGATTTTCATCACGAGGGCTGAGGAGGGGAGTGTGCCGAGTTTTTTGTTCATTTTGGCTTTCGGGGCCTGAACATGTATGTAATTACGGCACGGAGCCGTGCTTTTTCCTCGTTCCCGAGCACTAAGACTCGTCTGCTGATTGTCTGAACTGCTTCACTAAGCATGAGTCGCCTCGTGTCAAGGTGACGAGTGAGGTATCCGTATCCCGGAGGCGTAGGAGTTCCTCGGCTCGGTCGGCCCTGTTGTTCGAGGCTTCTCTAGCTTAGTTAAAGAGACCCCTTGGCCGCTCTTCGACGAGCCGAGGCCAAGGGTAGCGATATCAGCATGAGCAGAGGCGGAATTGGCTCGGAAATGAAACCTGGTTGGCCGGAGCCTAGCCGAGTTGTCCGTTGGCAGGATCGACGCCGGAGTTGGTCAGCCGAGGCTTCGGACCGGGCTCGTGCCCTCGGAAGGTAGTTGGCCGAGGCCCCGGAGGTGGCTGGCCGAGCCACCTGCTCGGGCCGGATTCCCAGAGAAGTCCCTGACAACGGTCGCCCAGGCGTGGTGATGACGCCGTCCTTTGGAGCGGAGGGCCTCGGATCGCGTCGTCGTCCGAGGCTAGTTCGGGCCTTGCCGAAGATGCTGTTGATGCCGAGGGTGTCGCTGCCCCCTTCCAGCGCCAAGACCTGAGCCTGCAGGATCAGCTTGTCTTGTAGCGCGTGCTTTGTGCGGCCGTTGAGGCCAGAACACACATCCTTGCTGTGCTGTAAAGCTGCGTCCCCTTTCCTCTTGTTCCAAGCATCTGGACTTTTTTGTCGGTAACAGGGATATTTGTGCGAGCGAAAGTTGCTTCTCGCGGAAGGTGAGGAGTGAGGTATCCGTATCCCGGAGGCGTGGGAGTCCCTCGGCTCGGTCGGCCTTGCCGCTTACGCGCACTTTTACTCATCCATGAGGCCCTATGACCGACTTAGTCGAGAAAACTCGAAGAATCGCTTCGACAGAAGAGCTTCCGAACGTAGAGACTTGTTCGATCCGCGGAGTCACTTTATCCGAGCGCGAGTTACTTATCGCAGAAGGTGATGAGTGAGGTATCCGTATCCCGGAGGCGTAGGAGTCCCTCGGCTCGGTCAGCCTTGGCTGCTTACGTGTACTCTGTCGTTTCCATGACCCACTCTTCGAAGTAGTCAAAAAGCATGAAAGATATTCTGATAAAAGAGATTTTTTTGTTCGAGGAAAATTTTGACGCAGAGGGGGTTTCCCCCCTTTTTGCCCCCGAGGGAGGGTCGGGCTTTGCCGAGGCGAGGCCGACCCTTCCTTGTTGACTAAACTTTGCGTGGGTGCGGGGTATATGAACAATTTGGAAACATCTTAAGGGTAGAAGCGACGTAGCTGTTGGATGTTCCAAGCGTTGCCGTAGACCTCGCCTTGACTGTTGGCCAGCTTGTACGTTCCGGGCTTCAGAACTTTGGCGATGACGAACGGCCCCTCCCAGGGGGGCGTGAGCTTGTGCCTCCCTCGGGTGTCTTGCCGCAGCCGAAGCACCAGATCGCCCACCTGGAGGTCTCGGGGTCGGACCCCTCGGGCGTGGTAGCGTCGCAGGGACTGCTGATACCGCGCCGAGTGTAGTAAGGCCTTGTCCCGAGCCTCATCCAGCTGGTCCAGCGAGTCTTCTCGGCTAGCTTGGTTGCTTTCTTCGTTGTAGGCCCTCGTCCTCGGGGAGCCGTATTCCAGGTCAGTGGGCAGGACGGCCTCGGCCCCGTAGACCAGGAAGAACGGCGTGAAACCCGTGGCTCGGCTTGGCGTCGTCCTCAGGCTCCAGACCACCGAGGGGAGTTCCTTCATCCATCGCTTGCCGAACTTATTGAGATCATTGTAAATCCGAGGCTTGAGCCCCTGTAGAATCATGCCATTGGCACGTTCTACCTGCCCATTCGACATGGGGTGAGCTACGGCGGCCCAGTCTACCCGGATGTTGTGATCCTCGCAAAAATCCAAGAATTTTTTGCCGGTGAACTGGGTGCCGTTGTCGGTGATGATGGAGTTCGGGACCCCGAAACGATGGATGATGTTGGTGAAGAACGCCACCGCCTGCTCGGATCTGATGCTGTTCAGGGGTCGGACCTCGATCCACTTGGAGAATTTGTCGATGGCGACCAGCAGGTGCGTGTAGCCCCCGGGCGCCTTCTACAGAGGGCCGACGAGGTCCAGACCCCACACAGCGAAGGGCCAGGTGATGGGTATCGTCTGCAGAGCCTGAGCGGGCAGGCGGGTCTGCTTCGCATAGAATTGGCACCCTTCGCAGGCGCGGACAATTCTAGTGGCGTCAGCCACCGCCGTCGGCCAGTAGAAGCCTTGGCGGAAAGCGTTCCCAACGAGGGTTCGAGGTGCTGCATGATGGCCGCAAGCCCCCGAGTGTATTTCCTGCAGGAGTTCCTGACCCTCGGCGATGGAGATGCATCGCTGGAGGATGCCCGAGGGGCTACGGTGGTAGAGCTCCTTCTCATCGCCCAGCAAGACGAACGACTTGGCGCGTCGCGCTACCCGCCGAGCCTCGGCTCGGTCGAGGGGCAGTTCTCCTTGGCGGAGATATTGCAGGTACGGGGTCTGCCAATCCTGATCTGGCATGACCCCGCTCTGCTCCTCCTCGATGTGCAGTTCTGAAAGGGAAATGTGCCCTTGGGCCATTTCTAAGTATTTTGGTGATTGAGTGCCAACACATGTGCTTAATTGTGAATTTATGTACATGGATGAACAAGGTGCAAATCATGAAGTAAAGGTATGTTTCTAAGCCGTAGTACATTGGTTTTGTGTACTAATATATTTGTCTAAGTGTTAGAAACAGAAAAAAGAAGAAGAGAGAAGAGGAGAAAAGACTTGGCTGTGTGCTGCCAAGACCCAGCTCGGTCTGGAGCACCGGACTGTCCGGTGTGCACCGGACAGTGTCCGGTGCGCCAGACTGACTCGGCGCGAACAGGCCGCTCTCGGGAATTCGCCGACGGCGTACGGCTAAAATTCACCGGACTGTCCGGTGTGCACCGGACTGTCCGGTGAGCCAACGGTCGGCCGGGGCCAACGGTCGGCCGCGCAATCCGCGCGGGACACGTGGCCGAGCCAACGGTCGGAAGACGGCACCGGACTGTCCGGTGTGCACCGGACATGTCCGGTGCGCCAACGGCTCCAGATCTTCCAACGGTCGGAAGCGCCAGTTAAGGAAACAAATCAGGCACCGGACAGTGTCCGGTGTGCACCGGACTGTCCGGTGCCCCCGACGACAGATGGCAAGGATGGCCTTCCGGATTTGCTCACAACGGCTCCTAGCTGCCTTGGGGCTATAAAAGGAGCCCCTAGGCGCATGGAGGGGACACACAAGCAACCTTTGAGCATTCTTGATCATCCACACTCAGTCTTTGCGCATTCGTTTGTCATTCTAAGTGATTCGAGCTCCGTTCTAGTGAGAACTTTGTGATACTGTTGTGAGCTCGATTCTTGGCCGTGTGTGTGCGCGTTTCGCTGTGGATTTGTGTGTGTTGCTTCCCTCCCTTACTCTGTGCTTTTTGTGATCATATACTTGTAAGGGCAAGAGACTCCAATTTGTGGAGATTCCTTGCAAACGGGATAGTAAAAGGCAAAACAAAACACCGTGGTATTCAAGTGGGTCTTTGGACCGCTTGAGAGGGGTTGATTGCAACCCTCGTCCGTTGGGACGCCACAACGTGGAGTAGGCAAGCGTTGGTCTTGGCCGAACCACGGGATAAACCACTGTGTCACCTCTGTGCTTGATCTCTTGTGGTATTGTGTTTTGTTGAGACTTCTCTTTAGCCACTTGGCAATAATTGTGCTAACACTTAACAAGTTCTTGTGGCTTAAGTTTTAAGTTTTCACAGGATCACCTATTCACCCCCCCCCTCTAGGTGCTCTCAATTGGTATCGGAGCCGTTCTCTTCACAAAGGGACTAACCGCCCGAAGAGATGGATCCTAAGGGGAAGGGTATCGTGATCAATGACAAAGAGAAGGAATCCTTCGTCAACGAGCCGAAGGACGACAAGCCTACCGACTCCGGCTCGGGTCATAGACGGAAGGAAGGGAAGAAGAAGAAGACAAGGTGCATCAAGGAGATCGTCTACTACGTCAGCGATGAGTCTACTTCTTCCCAAAAGGACGAAGACCACAACGACTACGAGAGAAGGAAACCGGTTAATTCGAACTTTTCTTTTGATTACTCTCGTATTCCGCAAAGTTCACATTCACATTTGCTCTCCATTCCACTCGGCAAGCCCCCACACTTTGATGGAGAGGACTACGGATTTTGGAGCCACAAAATGCGTAGTCACCTATTCTCTCTCCATCCTAGTATATGGGAGATTGTAGAGAGTGGAATGCACTTTGATAGTTCGGATAGTCCCATGTTCATTAATGAACAAATTCATAAGAATGCACAAGCTACTACTGTTCTTCTAGCTTCCTTGTGCAGGGATGAATACCATAAAGTGAGCGGCTTGGATAACGCCAAGCAAATCTGGGACACCCTCAAGATTTCTCATGAGGGGAACGACGTCACCTTGCTCACCAAGATGGAGTTGGTGGAGGGTGAGCTTGGACGGTTCGCAATGATAAGGGGCGAGGAGCCGACGCAAACATACAACCGGCTCAAGACCCTTATCAACAAGATAAGGAGCTACGGAAGCACACGATGGACGGACCACGACGTCGTCCGCCTAATGCTCAGGTCATTTACCGTTCTTGATCCTCATTTGGTGAACAATATACGTGAAAATCCCAGGTACACCAAGATGTCGCCCGAAGAAGTTCTTGGGAAATTTGTTAGCGGGCGAATGATGATCAAGGAAGCGAGGTATGTGGACGACGCCTTGAATGGTCCGATCAACGAGCCGCAACCCCTTGCTCTCAAGGCAACACGAAGCAAGGAGGCGCTACCCAGCAAGGTGGCACAGATTGAGGCGGCCGGACTCAATGATGAAGAGATGGCTCTCATCATCAAGAGATTCAAGACGGCGCTAAATGGTCGCAAGGGGCAGCCAAGCAAGACCAAGACAAAGGGGAAGCGCTCATGCTTCAAATGCGGTAAGCTTGGTCATTTTATCGCTAACTGTCCCGATAATGAAAGTGACCAGGAAAAGGGGAACAAAAGAGAGAAGAAGAAGCAATACAAGAAGGCAAAGGGCGAGGCGCATCTAGGAAAGGAGTGGGACTCGGATTGCTCCTCCTCCGACTCCGACAATGAAGGACTCGCTGCTACTGCCTTCAACAAGTCTTCCCTCTTCCCCAACGAGCGTCTCACATGCCTTATGGCAAGGGAGAAGAAGGTGAGTACTCAAGACTCCACTTATGCTTCTTCTAGTGATAATGAATCTAGTGATGATGATGACATAGATTATTCATGCTTGTTCAAGGGCTTAGATAGATCTAAGATAGATAAAATCAATGAATTGATTGATGCATTGAATGAAAAGGATAGGCTTTTAGAAAAGCAGGAGGATTTATTGTATGATGAACATGATAAATTTGTAGAGGCACAAAAATCATATGCTTTAGAAGTGAAAAGAAATGAAATGCTTTCTTATGAACTATCTACTTGTCATGAAACCATTTCTACTTTACAAGGTGTTAACAATGATTTAAATGCTAAGTTAGAAGTAGCAAATAAATCTAATTCTTGTGTAGAACATGTTATGATTTGCACTAGGTGTAAGGATTTCGATGTTGATGCCTGTAGTGAACACCTAGTTTTAATTTCCAAATTAAATGAGGAATTGGCTAGTCTTAATGCCCAACTTAAGACTAGCAAGAGTGAAGTTGATAAGATAAAATTTGCAAGGGATGCCTACACGGTTGGTAGACACCCCTCAATTAAGGATGGGCTTGGCTTCAAGAGGGAAGCCAAGAACTTAACAAGCCATAAGGCTCCCATCTTCGTCAAGGAGAAAGGGAAGGCCCCTATGGCTAGTAGTGCTAAAAAGAACCATGCTTTCTTATACCATGATAGGAGACATGCTAGAAATGCTTATAATGATTTTGATTTACATGTTTATGATTCTCATGCCATGTTTGCTTCTAGTTCTTCATATAAGCATGATAGAGATATGTGTAGGAGAAATGTTGTACATATGCCTAGGAAAGATATTGCTCATGTGCCTAGAAAGAATGTTATTCATGCTCCTAGGAAAGTAGTGAATGAACCTTCTATAATTTATTGTGCTTTAAACACTTCCTTTGCTATTTGTAGAAAGGATAGGAAAATAATTGCTAGGAAGTTAGGGGCAAAATGCAAGGGAGACAGGACTTGCATTTGGGTCCCTAAGGACATTTGTGCTAACCTTGCAGGACCCAACATGAGTTGGGTACCTAAGACCCAAGCCTAAATTTGCCTTGCAGGTTTATGCATCCGGGGGTTCAAGCTGGATTATCGACAGCGGATGCACAAACCATATGACGGGGGAGAAGAAGATGTTCACCTCCTACGTCAAAAATAAGGATTCCCAAGATTCAATTATATTCGGTGATGGGAATCAAGGCAAGGTAAAAGGGTTAGGTAAAATTGCAATTTCTAATGAGCACTCAATTTCAAATGTGTTTCTAGTTGAGTCTCTTGGTTACAACTTGCTATCTGTTAGTCAACTATGCAACATGGGATATAATTGCCTTTTTACTAATGTAGATGTGTCTGTCTTTAGAAGATGTGATGGTTCACTAGCTTTTAAGGGTGTACTAGACGGCAAGCTTTACTTAGTTGATTTTGCAAAAGAAGAGGCCGGTCTAGATGCATGCTTAATGGCTAAGACTTGCATGGGCTGGCTGTGGCATCGCCGCTTAGCACATGTGGGGATGAAGAACCTCCACAAGCTTCTAAAGGGAGAACACGTGATAGGTCTAACAAATGTTTATTTCGAAAAAGATAGACCTTGTGCAGCTTGTCAGGCAGGTAAACAAGTGGGAGGAGCACATCACAGCAAGAATGTGATGACCACGTCAAGACCTCTGGAGCTGCTGCATATGGACCTCTTCGGACCCGTCGCCTATCTAAGCATAGGAGGAAGTAAGTATGGTTTAGTTATTGTTGATGACTTTTCCCGCTTCACTTGGGTGTTCTTTTTGCAGGATAAGTCTGAAACCCAAGGGACCCTCAAGCGCTTCCTCAGGAGAGCTCAAAATGAGTTTGAGCTCAAGGTGAAGAAGATTAGGAGCGACAACGGGTCCGAGTTCAAGAACCTTCAAGTGGAGGAGTTTCTTGAGGAGGAAGGGATCAAGCACGAGTTCTCCACTCCCTACACACCACAGCAAAATGGTGTGGTAGAGAGGAAGAACAGGACGCTAATCGATATGGCGAGGACGATGCTTGGAGAGTTCAAGACCCCCGAGTGCTTTTGGTCGGAAGCCGTGAACACGGCTTGCCACGCCATCAACAGGGTCTACCTTCACCGCCTCCTCAAGAAGACGTCATATGAGCTACTAACCGGTAACAAACCCAATGTATCGTACTTTCGTGTATTTGGGAGCAAGTGTTACATTCTAGTGAAGAAGGGTAGAAATTCTAAGTTTGCTCCCAAAGCTGTAGAAGGGTTTTTATTAGGTTATGATTCAAATACAAAGGCGTATAGAGTCTTCAACAAATCATCAAGTTTGGTTGAAGTCTCTAGCGACGTTGTATTTGATGAGACTAATGGCTCTCCAAGAGAGCAAGTGGTTGATTGTGATGATGTAGATGAAGAAGATGTTCCAACGGCCGCTATACGAACCATGGCGATTGGAGACGTTCGGCCACAGGAACAAGATGAACAAGGTCAACCTTCTTCCTCAACAACGGTGCATCCCCCAACTCAAGACGATGAACAGGTTCATCAAAAGGAGGCGTGTGATCAAGGGGGAGCACAAGATGATCATGTGATGGAGGAAGAAGCGCAACCGGCACCTCCAACCCAAGTTCGAGCGATGATTCAAAGGGATCATCCCGTCGACCAAATTCTGGGTGACATTAGCAAGGGAGTAACTACTCGATCTCGATTAGTTAATTTTTGTGAGCATTACTCCTTTGTCTCTTCTATTGAGCCTTTCAGGGTAGAGGAGGCCTTGCTAGATCCGGATTGGGTATTGGCCATGCAGGAGGAACTCAACAACTTCAAGCGCAATGAAGTTTGGACGCTGGTGCCTTGTCCCAAGCAAAATGTTGTGGGAACCAAGTGGGTTTTCCGCAACAAACAGGACGAGCACGGGGTGGTGACGAGGAACAAGGCTCGACTTGTGGCAAAAGGTTATGCCCAAGTCGCAGGTTTGGACTTTGAGGAGACTTTTGCTCCTGTGGCTAGGCTAGAATCAATTCGTATCTTGCTAGCATATGCCGCTCACCATTCTTTCAGGTTGTACCAAATGGATGTGAAGAGCGCTTTCCTCAACGGGCCAATAAAGGAGGAGGTGTACGTGGAGCAACCCCCTGGCTTCGAGGATGAGCGGTACCCCGACCACGTATGTAAGCTCTCTAAGGCGCTCTATGGACTTAAGCAAGCCCCAAGAGCATGGTATGAATGCCTTAGAGATTTCTTAATTGCTAATGCTTTCAAGGTTGGGAAAGCCGATCCAACTCTTTTCACTAAGACTTGTGATGGTGATTTGTTTGTGTGCCAAATTTATGTCGATGACATAATATTTGGTTCTACTAATCAAAAGTCTTGTGAAGAGTTTAGCAGGGTGATGACGCAGAAATTCGAGATGTCGATGATGGGCGAGTTGAACTACTTCCTTGGGTTCCAAGTGAAGCAACTCAAGGACGGCACCTTCATCTCCCAAACGAAGTACACGCAAGATCTGCTAAAGCGGTTTGGGATGAAGGACGCCAAGCCCGCAAAGACTCCGATGGGAACCGACGGACACACCGACCTCAACAAAGGAGGTAAGTCCGTTGATCAAAAAGCATACCGGTCCATGATAGGGTCGTTGCTTTACTTATGTGCTAGTAGACCGGATATTATGCTTAGCGTATGCATGTGTGCTAGATTTCAATCCGATCCTAAGGAGTGTCACTTGGTGGCGGTGAAGCGAATTCTTAGATATTTAGTCGCTACGCCTTGCTTCGGGATCTGGTATCCAAAGGGGTCTAACTTTGACTTGATTGGGTACTCAGATTCCGACTATGCTGGATGTAAGGTCGATAGGAAGAGTACATCGGGGACGTGCCAATTCTTAGGAAGGTCCCTGGTGTCATGGAACTCTAAGAAACAAACCTTCGTTGCCCTATCCACCGCTGAGGCCGAGTACGTTGCCGCAGGACAGTGTTGTGCGCAACTACTTTGGATGAGGCAAACCCTCAGGGACTTTGGCTACAATCTGAGCAAAGTCCCACTCCTATGTGACAATGAGAGTGCTATCCGAATAGCGGAAAATCCTGTTGAGCACAGCCGCACAAAGCACATTGACATCCGGCATCACTTTTTGAGAGACCACCAGCAAAAGGGAGATATCGAAGTGTTTTATGTTAGCACCGAGAACCAGCTAGCCGATATCTTTACCAAGCCTTTAGATGAGAAGACCTTTTGCAGGCTGCGTAGTGAGCTAAATGTCTTAGATTCGCGGAACTTGGATTGAATTGTAGCATACATGTGCTTATGCCTTTGATCATGTTCATTCTGCATTTTGTTGCTTATTATGGTGCTCAAGTTGTACAAACACTCCCTGGACCTCACAAGTCCGTTGCAAAGTGATGCACATGTTTAGGGGGAGATGTGTTACAACTTGATCCCTTGAGACTAACCATATGCTTGAGTTTGTTTGATTTAGTCTCAAACGAGAATTGAAAGGGAAAAGGTGGACTTGGATCATGCAAGACTTCCACTGCACTCCGATGAGAGGGTAACTTATTCCAGGTCCATCTCATGAACTCTTATTGCCATTTGCTCTAAATTGAAGATTTTGGTGAGGCAATGGGGTTAAAGGGCCAAGATTTATCCCGTTTTGGCGCTTGATGCCAAAGGGGGAGAAAATAAAGGCCAAAGCGATAAATGGATCAGCTACCACTTGAGAGATTTTGAAAATAGTTGTCAAAACTCTTTGTGTTGTCTCTCTTATCAAAGTTGGCTTCTTTTGGGAGAAGTAGTAATTATGGGAAAAAGGGGGAGTTTTTGAAATCTTTGATCAATCTCTTTTGGAATGACTCTCTTTATGCTTCAACATGTGTGTTTAACTTAGAGATAGAGATTTGAGTTTGATTTGCAAAAACAAACCAAGTGGTGGCAAAGGATGATCGATATATGCCAAAATTGATTTAAAATAAATTTAAGTTTTATTTGAAGTGAGTTTGCATTTGTTCTAGTTGCTTTATGTTGTGTTGGCATAAATCACCAAAAAGGGGGAGATTGAAAGGGAAATGTGCCCTTGGGCCATTTCTAAGTATTTTGGTGATTGAGTGCCAACACATGTGCTTAATTGTGAATTTATGTACATGGATGAACAAGGTGCAAATCATGAAGTAAAGGTATGTTTCTAAGCCGTAGTACATTGGTTTTGTGTACTAATATATTTGTCTAAGTGTTAGAAACAGAAAAAAGAAGAAGAGAGAAGAGGAGAAAAGACTTGGCTGTGTGCTGCCAAGACCCAGCTCGGTCTGGAGCACCGGACTGTCTGGTGTGCACCGGACAGTGTCCGGTGCGCCAGACTGACTCGGCGCGAACAGGCCGCTCTCGGGAATTCGCCGACGGCGTACGGCTAAAATTCACCGGACTGTCCGGTGTGCACCGGACTGTCCGGTGAGCCAACGGTCGGCCGGGGCCAACGGTCGGCCGCGCGGGACACGTGGCCGAGCCAACGGTCGGAAGACGGCACCGGACTGTCCGGTGTGCACCGGACATGTCCGGTGCGCCAACGGCTCCAGATCTTCCAACGGTCGGCAACGGTCGGAAGCGCCAGTTAAGGAAACAAATCGGGCACCGGACAGTGTCCGGTGTGCACCGGACTGTCCGGTGCCCCCGACGACAGAAGGCAAGGATGGCCTTCCGGATTTGCTCACAACGGCTCCTAGCTGCCTTGGGGCTATAAAAGGAGCCCCTAGGCGCATGGAGGGGACACACAAGCAACCTTTGAGCATTCTTGATCATCCACACTCAGTCTTTGCGCATTCGTTTGTCATTCTAAGTGATTCGAGCTCCGTTCTAGTGAGAACTTTGTGATACTGTTGTGAGCTCGATTCTTGGCCGTGTGTGTGCGCGTTTCGCTGTGGATTTGTGTGTGTTGCTTCCCTCCCTTACTCTGTGCTTTTTGTGATCATATACTTGTAAGGGCAAGAGACTCCAATTTGTGGAGATTCCTTGCAAACGGGATAGTAAAAGGCAAAACAAAACACCGTGGTATTCAAGTGGGTCTTTGGACCGCTTGAGAGGGGTTGATTGCAACCCTCGTCCGTTGGGACGCCACAACGTGGAGTAGGCAAGCGTTGGTCTTGGCCGAACCACGGGATAAACCACTGTGTCACCTCTGTGCTTGATCTCTTGTGGTATTGTGTTTTGTTGAGACTTCTCTTTAGCCACTTGGCAATAATTGTGCTAACACTTAACAAGTTCTTGTGGCTTAAGTTTTAAGTTTTCACAGGATCACCTATTCACCCCCCCCTCTAGGTGCTCTCAAGTGCTTCGCCCTCGGGGGTCGAGGGCTCCTCGAGTTGAGCCGAGGGTGGCTCGGGCTGGGCCGAGGTCGCCTCGGACGGGGCCGAGGGCACTTCGGGCTCGGGCGTGTCGCCTATCTTGACGGAGGGTTGGTGCAGATCCCGGGAGAAGACGTCCGGGGGAACCGTCGTTCGCCCCGAGGCTATCTTCGCCAGCTCGTCCGCAGTCTCGTTGTAGCGCCGGGCGATGTGGTTAAGCTCGAGACCGTAGAACTTGTCTTCCAGGCGTCGAACCTCGTCACAGTAGGCCTCCATCTTCGGGTCGCGGCAGTGGGAGTTCTTCATAACTTGGTCGATGACGAGCTGCGAGTCGCCGCGTGCATCGAGGCGTCGGACCCCTACCTCGATGGCGATTCGCAATCCGTTGATCAGAGCCTCGTACTCAGCCACATTGTTGGACGCCGGGAAATGGAGGCGGAGCACGTAGCGCAGGTGCTTCCCGAGGGGCGAGACGAAGAGCAGGCCCGCGCCAGCTCCCGTCTTCATCAGCGACCCATCGAAAAACATGGTCCAGAGCTCCGGTTGGATCGGAGCCGTCGGCAACTGGGTGTCGACCCATTCGGCTACGAAGTCCGCCAGTACCTGGGACTTGATGGCCTTCCGAGGGGCGAACGAGATTGCCTCACCCATGATTTCCACCGCCCACTTTGCGATCTGACCCGAGGCTTCCCGGCACTGGATGATCTCCCCCAGGGGGAAGGATGACACCACAGTCACCGGATGAGACTCGAAGTAATGTCGCAGCTTTCGCCTCGTCAGGATCACTGCATACAGTAGCTTCTGGACTTGTGGGTAGCGGATCTTGGTCTCGGACAGCACTTCGCTGACGAAGTAAACTGGCCTCTGAATGGGCAAAGCATGCCCCTCTTCCTGCCTTTCGACCACGATCGCGGCGCTGACCACCTGAGTGGTTGCGGCGACGTAGACCAAAAGGGTTTCTCCATCAGCTGGGGGTACTAAGACGGGCGCCTGGGTGAGGAGCGCCTTCAGGTTCCCGAGGGCTTCCTCGGCCTCGGGGGTCCAAGTGAAGCACTCGGCCTTCCTTAAGAGACGGTACAGGGGCAGGCCTCTTTCGCCGAGGCACGAGATGAAACGGCTCAAGGCCGCGAGGCATCCCATGACCCTCTGTACGCCCTTTAAGTCCTTGATGGGCCCCATGTTTGTGATGGCCGCGATCTTCTCCGGGTTGGCTTCGATGCCCCGCTCGGAGACGATGAATCCCAAAAGCATGCCCCGGGGCACCCCGAAGACGCACTTCTCGGGATTGAGCTTGACGCCCTTCGCCTTGAGACACCGGAATGTCAGTTCGAGGTCAGAGAGAAGGTCGGAGGCTTTCCTCGTCTTGACTACGATGTCATCGACGTAGGCCTCGACCGTGCGACCGATGTGTTCGCCGAACACATGGTTCATGCACCGCTGGTACGTTGCACCCGCGTTCCTCAAACCGAACGGCATGGTGACATAACAGTACATGCCGAAGGGCGTGATGAAAGAAGTCGCGAGCTGGTCGGACTCTTTCATCTTGATTTGATGATACCCTGAGTAAGCATCGAGGAAAGACAGGGTTTCGCACCCTGCAGTGGAGTCCACAATTTGATCGATGCGAGGTAGAGGGTAGGGGACTTTCGGACATGCTTTGTTGAGACCAGTGTAGTCTACACACATCCGCCATTTCCCCCCTTTCTTCCTCACAAGCACAGGGTTGGCAAGCCACTCAGGGTGGAATACCTCTTTGATGAACCCTGCTGCCATCAGCTTGTGGATCTCCTCGCCTATCACCCTGCGCCTTTCCTCGTCGAATCGGCGCAGAGGCTGTCTGACCGGTCGGGCTCCGGCCCGAATATCCAGCGAGTGCTCGGCGACATCCCTCGGTATGCCGGGCATGTCTGAGGGACTCCACGCAAAGACGTCGGCGTTTGCGCGGAGAAAGTCGACGAGCACTGCTTCCTATTTGGGGTCGAGCCCGGAACCGATTCGGATCTGCTTGGAGGTATCGCCGCTGGGGTCGAGAGGGACGGCCTTAACCGTCTCTGCTGGCTCGAAGTTGCCGGCATGTCGCTTCACGTCCGGCACCTCTCGGGAGAGGCTTTCCAGGTCGGCAATGAGAGCCTCGGACTCGGCGAGGGCCTCGGCGTACTCCACGCACTCCACATCGCATTCGAATGCGTGCTTGTACGTGGGGCCGACGGTGATGACCCCGTTGGGGCCCGGCATCTTGAGCTTCAGGTAGGTGTAGTTGGGGATGGCCATGAACTTCGCGTAGCATGGCCTTCCCAACACTGCGTGGTAGGTTCCTCGGAACCCGACCACCTCGAACGTCAAAGTCTCCCTTCGGAAGTTGGAGGGTGTTCCGAAGCAGACAGGAAGGTCGAGCTGTCCGAGGGGCTGGACGCGCTTCCCGGGAATGATCCCGTGGAAGGGCGCAGCGCCTGCTCGGACGGATGACAGATCAACGCGCAGGAGCCTGAGGGTCTCAGCGTAGATGATGTTGAGGCAGCTGCCCCCATCCATCAAGACCTTGGTGAGCCTGACGTCGCCGATGACGGGATCGACGACGAGCGGGTACTTCCCTGGGCTCGGCACGTGGTCGGGGTGGTCATCCTGGTCGAAGGTGATGGGCTTGTCAGACCAGTCTAGGTAGACTGGCGCCGCCACCTTCACCGAGCAGACCTCCCGACGCTCCTGCTTACGATGCCGAGCCGAGGCGTTCGCCGCATGCCCTCCATAGATCATGAGGCAGTCGCGGACCTCGGGGAACTCTCCTGCTTGGTGATCTTCCTTCTTGCCGTCGTCGCGGGCCTTGTCACCCTATGCGGGTGGCCCGGCCCGGTGGAAGTGGCGCCGAAGCATGACGCACTCCTCGAGGGTGTGCTTGACGGGCCCCTGATGGTAGGGGCACGTCTCCTTTAGTGCCTTGTCGAAGAGGTTGGCGCCTCCGGGGGGCTTCCGAGGGTTCTTGTACTCGGCGGCGGCGACAAGGTCCGTGCTGGCGGCGTCGCGTTTCGCTTGCGACTTTCTCCTGCCTTTCTTCTTGGCGCCGAGCGGAGTAGACGCCTCGGGAGCATCTTCCGACAGGCGGCCCTGGGGCTGCTTGTCCTTTCGGAAGATGGCCTCGACCGCCTCCTGACCAGAGGCGAACTTGGTGGCGATGTCCATCAGCTCGCTCGCCCTGGTGGGGGTCTTGCGACCCAACTTGCTCACCAGGTCACGGCAGGTGGTGCCGGCAAGGAACGCACCGATGACATCGGAGTCGGTGATGTTAGGCAGCTCGGTGCGCTGCTTCGAGAATCGCCGGATGTAGTCCCGAAGGGACTCTCCCGGCTGTTGCCGGCAGCTTCGGAGGTCCCAGGAATTCCCGGGGCGCACGTACGTGCCCTGGAAGTTGCCGGCGAAAGCCTGGACCAGATCTTCCCAGTTGGAAATCTGCCTCGGAGGCAGGTGCTCCAACCAAGCGCGAGCGGTGTCGGAGAGGAACAGGGGGAGGTTGCGGATGATGAGGTTGTCGTCGTCCGTCCCACCCAGTTGACAGGCCAGGCGGTAGTCCGCGAGCCACAATTCCGGTCTCGTTTCCCCCGAGTACTTTGTGATAGTAGTCGGGGGTCGGAATCGGGGCGGAAACGGCGCCCGCCGAATGGCTCGGCTAAAGACCTGCGGACCGGGTGGTTCGGGCGAGGGACTCCGATCCTCCCCGCTGTCGTAGCGTCCCCCACGCCTGGGGTGATAACCTCGGCGCACCCTTTCGTCGAGGCGGGCCCGACGGTCGCGATGAGGGTGCTCGTCGCCGAGGTGGCCCGGGGCCGCAGGCGCGGTGTTGCGCGTGCTCCCGGTGTAGACCGAGGCTTCCCGCGTGAGTCGGGAAGTCGCGGCACGAGGTTCCGAGGGGTACCCCTGCCTTCGGGAGGCAGAGCTCTCGGCCCGCCGGGCCGCAGCGCCTTCCAGGAGATGCTTGAGTTCTCCCTGGATTCGCCGACCCTCGGTGGTTGATGACTCCGGCATCGCGCGGAGGAGCATCGCTGCGGCGGCCAGGTCCTGACCGGTTCCGCCGGATGCGGGTGGCGGTCTGTCCCTGGCATCGTTGGCGATGCGGTGCTAGAGACCTTGGGGCAGGTGACGTATTCCTCCGGCCGGGGGCTGGCTCGCCCATACCTGCCCGATGTTCTGGCGGATCGCCTCGAGCGCTCCTGCTCCCTCATCGAGCCCGGCCTGCGCCCCGCGGACTTGCTCGAGCTGTGGGTCGTGACCCCCCGCCGGAACGGGGACCACAGCTAGCTCCCGCGGGATGTCGGCGCGAGGCGCTGGCCTAGGGGGATCACCATCCTCCGGCATGCCGAGACAGCCGCCTCCGGAGGGATCCCCTAGCTCGACGTGGAAACATTCGCGGCTCGGGCCGCAGTCCTTGTCGTCAAGGCTGCGGCTGCCGTCGGAACAGTCGGAGAGGCAGTAGTCACATGCGGCCATGAAGTCCCGCATGGCACTTGGGTTGCCAGATCCAGAGAAATCCCAGCAGATGCTGGGGTCGTCATCTTCCTCGGACCCAGAGGGTCCGTAGGTCGAGACACCCGTCAATCGGTCCCAAGGCGACCGCACACGAAACCCCAGAGAGGTTGCACTCGCCTCAGTGTGAGCGCCCGCCAAAGCGAGGTTGCTAGGCGGGTTGAGGCCGAGTCGAAATGACAAAGGATGGGAATCAGCCCGTACCTTCTGGTCGACGAGGATCGACGAAGTCGCATCGGGGGCTGATCGTGCTGTCGTCCTGGGTGCGAGGGCGACGTCCTGCAGGCCCTCCGTGAGCGTGCTGGCGTCGTCCACTTGCTCGGGATCGGCGTGACGCGGGGGGACGGCGCTCGCCTTCGCCTCAAACGCGGGGGTGATGCCCGACACGTCCTCCGTTGGGGCGCTGGGGATGTCGATTTGCTCGGCAGTCGACTGAGCGCAGCCTCCCACTCGGCCTTGGTTGCCCCGCCTCCTCCTCCGATGGCGAGGGAGAGGACGGTGCGAACTCGAAAGTTGTCCTTCCCCCACGCGGGAAAGGCGTCGTCGATTCCGCCGCCGGCGGGCGGGCTGTCCGCCACCATTGTCGCTGTCGCGCGGCGGTGGAAGGAGTATCATGTCGTAGCTGCCGTCGAAAGACATGAACTTGAGACTCCCAAAACGGAGCACCGTCCCGGGTTGAAGAGGTCGTTGGAGACTGCCCATCTAGAGCTTGACGGGAATCTACTCGTCAACACGCAGCAGGCCCCTACCTGGCGCGCCAACTGTCGGCGTTCCGAGACCGGGGGGTCCCCGAGCCGACGAGTGAGTGTGCCGCGTGCCCCAGCCCAGATGGGTCGAGCGCGTGGGCGAGCGCGAAGGGGAGAGAGAGAGAGAGGGAGAGCGAGAGCGAGGTGGCCGGAGCCGGGTCGTGAGGGAGTCGGAGAATCCCGCGGCCTTCGTGTTCGTCCCGCGCCCAGGTCGGGTGCGCTTGCAGTAGGGGGTTACAAGCGTCCGCGCGGGTGAGGGGAGCGAGCGGCCCCGAGAGAGCGCCTGCCCCTGCCCTTCGTTCCCGCGAGGCCAACCTTCTCTAAGAAGGCCCTGGTCCTCCCTTTTATAGGCGTAAGGAGAGGATCCAGGTGTACAAATGGGGGTGTAGCAAGGTGCTACGTGTCTAGCGGGGGAGAGCTAGTACCCTAAGTACATGCCAAGGTGGCAGCCGGAGAGATCTTGGCACCCAGCTAGTGTGGCGTCGTGGCTGTCGGAGAAGCGATGGAGCCGGATGGAGGGACAGCTGTCGGAGTGGCTGGGCCCTTGCTGACGTCCTCCTGCTTTCGTAAGGGAGCTGAGAGTCGCCGTCGTCATGGGTCTAGCGGGGCGCCATCATTGCCTATCTGGCGGAGCTGGCCAGATGGGACGTCGGTCCTGTTCTCTGCGGCCCGAGTCGGCTCGGGGTAGGGTGATGATGACGCTTCCTATTGACGTGGCGGACTTGTGCCCTAGGTCGGGCGACGTGGTGGCTCCTCCGAGGCCGAGGTCGAGTCTATCCTGCATGGCCGAGGCCGAACCTGAGCTCCCGGGTCGGGCGAGGCGGAGGTCGCTCGGCAGAGGCCAGGGCGGAGTCCGAGCCCTGGGTCGGATGAAGCGGAGTTCGTCGTCTTCTGGGGCCTTAGCCCGAGTCCGAGCCCTGGGTCGGGCGGAGCGGAGTTCGCCGTCTTCTGGGGCCTTAGCCCGAGTCCGAGCCCTGGGTCGGGCGGAGCGGAGTTCGCCGTCTTCCGGGGCCTTAGCCCGAGTCCGAGCCCTGGGTCGGGCGGAGCGGAGTTCGCCGTCTTCCGGGGCCTTAGCCCGAGTCCGAGCCCTGGATCGGGCGGAGCCTCCTCTGGCGCTTTCGGCCAAGCCTGGCTACCCGTCAGTCTTACCTTTTGCGTTAAAGGCCCTAGTGATTTGGTCGGTTGGCGCGGTGATTTAGTCAGGGTTACTTCTTATCGAAGGCAAGGCCTCGGGCGAGCCGGAGATGCGTCTGCCGTGAAAGAGGAGACCTCGGGCGAGACGGAACCATCTCAGGGTCGGCTGCCCTCGCCCGAGGCTAGGCTCGGGCGTGGCGTGATCAAGTCGCTCGTATGGACTGATCCCTGACTTAATCAAACCCATCAGGCCTCTACAGCTTTATGCTGATGGGGGTTACCAGCTGAGAATTAGGCGTCTTGAGGGTACCCCTAATTATGGTCCCCGACAAAGTGCATCCTCATGCATCGGCCTATATCGCTGTGGCCGATGCCCCTATGCTTTGTACCTACAAGACTGCTATGTGTCTCACAAGAGTAGACTTTTCTGATTATCAGTTTATAAGTATAGATAAAAAGGGTTTCATTCCTGTAATGCTAGAGCCAATGGAGAATTGGCCAAATACTAAATAAAGTTTAAATGATGAGTACACACATAATGAACATGTCCCTGGTCACGGACGGTCTGGCCTCTGAGGCCGGACGGTCCGGTCTTTTACAAGACAGTTTGGCTTTTAAGGCCGAACAACCACTGCAGCATAAAACTAGTATCGTGGATGGTCCGGCCCCCGAGACCGGAGAGTCTGCCGTCACACAAATATCATCTAATTCCTCTATGGGGGACATAGTAGAGGAATTCAGAGATCTCGACAAAGTAGGTCAGGGGTTTACATCGGTCGATCCTTTGGAGGAGATCGATATAGGAGATGGTAAGACTCCAAGGCCGACTTTTGTGAACCAAACCCTGGAGACCGATCCTAGAGATGAAATGATCAGTCTGTTGAAAGAATATTCTAATTGCTTTGCATAGAATTACACTGAGATACCAGGATTAAGCCGAGAGATAGTAGAGCATCGGCTGCCTATTAGGTCCGGTTCAGACCTTTCAAGCAGAAAGCTAGAACATTTCGTCTAGACTACTTCCACGAATAAAGGACGAAATTCACCGGCTGCTAGAAGCTAATTTTATTAGACCTTGCAGATACACAGAGTGGGTCTCCAATATTGTGCCGGTGGAGAAGAAAGAATCAGCTAAGCTCAGAGTATGGATTGATTTTCGCAATTTGAATAGAGCAACTCCTAAAGATGAATATCCCATGCCCATAGCCGACACATTGATCAATAATACGTTAGGAAATAGAATTATTAGTTTTCTTGATGGTAATGCCGGATATAATCAGATTTTCATGGAAGAAGAGGATGCGTCTAAAACGACCTTTATGTGTCCAAGCTTCATTGGTTTATTTGAGTGGGTTGTCATGACATTTGGTCTGAAAAATGCTCGTGCTACTTATCGGAGGGCTATGAATTTGATCTTTCATGAGCTATTGGGAAACACTGTGGAAGTCTACATTGATGATATCGTAGTCAAATCGGCTGAGTTTAGTTCTCATATAACTGATTTGCGCAAAGCCTTTGATAAAATGCATCGATATAGTCTGAAATGAACCCACGTAAATGTGCTTTTGGGGTGTCGGCTGGCAAGTTCTTAGGATTCATCATTCATGAACATGGTATAGAGATAGACCCTGGCCGAATTAAATCCATTCGAAAGGTAGGACCTCTGGCCAGTAAGCTTGAAATGCAGAAGTTCCTCGGCAAGGTAAATTATTTACGGAGCTTTATTTCTAACCTAGCCGAGAAGATTGGTGCCTTCACTCCTATCCTTCGGCTTAAAAATGATGCCGAATTCACCTGGGGGCAGAACAACAGGAAGCATTTGATCTCATTAGAAAGTATTTGTCTTCGGCTCTCATGTTAAAAGCACCACAGGTAGGAGTACCGTTCAGAATATACATTGTAGCTGAAGATAAGGTTATTGGAGCTGTTCTGACGCAAGAGACCGGAGGAAAGGAGCATGTGGTGACCTACCTAAGTCGGAGGCTGGTGGATGCTGAAACAAGGTACACTTTTATCGAGAAGTTACGCTTATGCCTATTTTATGCATGCACCAAGTGTAGATGTTATTTACTGTCTAGTCATTGCACCGTTGCTAGTCAAACCAATGTGATTAAGCACACATTGCAAAACCTAATTATGAATGGTAGGATTGGTAAATGGGCTTATGCACTTATAGGATATGACTTGGCCTATGAACCATTGAAATCTATGAAAGGTCAGGTCGTAGCGGATTTTATTGTAGAACATCGGATCGATGATACTCATAAACTAGACACATCATACCTCACTGTTACTCCATGGACTTTATATTTTGATGGATCAGTTTGTAATGAAGGACAAGGAATTGGCATCGTGCTTATTTCACCAAGTAGTGTCTCCTTTGACTTCTCTAGCCGATTGAAAACTTATTGCACTAACAATCAAGCCGAATACGAGGCCCTTTTGTTCGCCTTGGAACTTTTAAATTGTATGGGAGTAAAACATATGAAGGCATTTGGTGATTCTCAGCTGGTTGTCCAACAAGTATTAGAAGAGTATCAATGTTTTGATGGTACTCTAAATAGTTACCTTAAAAGTGTTGGGGCATAATTTATTCTTTTGACGAATTCAACATTCTGCACATCTCTAGAGTTGAGAATCACAGGGCTAACAATTTGACACAAGATGCATCAGGTTATCGGATAAAGTGAGGGAAATTTCACAACACCGAAAATCTGATAACCGGTACAGGGCCAATTCCCCAGGTCACGGGTTGTCCGAGTGAAGGCTCCAGACCGTCCAGGGTTACCAGGAAAGTTCTCCTAATTGATCCGGCTAGTAATGAAGACGATGCAAGTGATTGGAGGACACCCATATTTAATTATCTACGAAATCCCAGTGTTAGGACGGATAAGAACATTTGGTGTACAACTTTCAAGTATGTATTAATGAATGATGAACTCTACCGCCGAACAGTCAACGACGTCCTGCTTAAATGCTTGGGTCTAGGTGATGCTATATTAGCCATGGCCGAAGTACATGAAGGGATTTGTGGTACTCATCAATCGGCTCCAAAGATGAAGTGGTTGTTGCGAAGGTCTGACTTCTATTGGCCTAACATGATAGCTGATTGTTTCAAGTACTATAAAGTATGCCAAAAATTCGACGACTTACAGTTGGTCCCCGCAGCCGAATTACATCCTATCATCAAGCCTTGGCCTTTCAGAGGATGGGGATTGGATTTTATAAGAGAGATTCATCCTTCATCATCAAAAGGGCATCTGTTCGTGTTAGTCACTGCTGACTACTTTACCAAATGGACTAAAGCCATTGCTCTGAAGAACATGACACACAGGGAGGTAATTGAGTTCATAACTGAACATATTATTCATAGATTCGGCATTCCCCAGACTTTGACTACAGATCAAGGGGCTTCTTTGATATCAAAGGAGGTACGTGAATTTGCTGAATTATATAGAATTAAATTGCTCAATTCATCTCTGTATTATGCTTAGGCCAATGGACAGACCGAGTCTAGTAATAGAACATTGATTAACTTGATAAAAAAGAAGATATCTGATAATCCTAAGCATTGGTATAAGATTTTGTCCGAAGCTTTGTGGGCTCACAGAATATCTAAATACCGTGCTACTAAAGTTTCTCCATTTGAGCTTGTCTATGGGCAGGAAGCAGTTTTACCTATGGAGATAAGTTTAAATGCTGTCAGGATCGCCAGGAAAAATGACTTAACTGTCGGTGATTATTATAATTTGATGATAGACAATATTGATGAGGTGACCGATAAAAGAATGACAGCCTCAGGAGAAATAGAAAAGGACAAGATCATGGTAGTCAAGGTCTACAACAAGAAGGTCAAAGATAAGTCATTTCAGGTTGGAGACCTGGTGTGGAAGAGCATCCTACCTCTAAGAAATAAAGATCGAAAGTTTAGGAAGTGGTCACCAAGCTGTGAGGGTCCATACAAAGTACCATCCTAATATGTGATAAGATGCTTAAGAAAACCGATGTAATCACATCGAGTTAGTTGCTTTTGGTTCGCTCAGCTCCACCAAAAGACATGGGGCATATGTTGAGCACCAAAATAAGAAGCCGGGCGGTCCGCGGTCCGGACGGTCCGCGCGCGCGTAGAACTAGTTAGGGTTCTGAGTTTCTTGCTACAGTTGTTGGCTAGATTCACGGAATTAGCTCGGGAAATCTGTTTGTAACGGGTCCAACCCCCCTCCTCTATAAATACAGAGGAATACGGTCGATTAAACATCAACAATCGAATCAATAATCAGTTTATCTCGCATTTATTTCTTGTACATTTAGGAGTAGTTTTAGTCTAATTCTAGTTTAGCCTTTCAATCCCCAAATTCTCCGTTTCTCTTCGACTCTACGTCGATTAGAGGAGCCTAGGTCGGCCTGCCGGGCCTAGACAACACCTAGAATATCTCCTCCCCGACGGGGTCCTTCCTGGGAGCGAGATCCATGCACCGTCGGCGGACCGTCCGACTCATCTGGCAGGAAACTCTAGCTCTGTCCTAGGTCGCGGACCGTCCATCCCCTGACCGCGGACCGTCTGCACCTGTGCAGAAAACACCGTCGCCGATTCTAACATAGTGATTGACTTCCGAAAAAGCATCATCACTACGCACAGCACGCATTCCTGAGCTCAGCTGGTCCAAGGAACAGCGGAGGTAGAGTATCTTTGTGTTTAGGTTTAGTGATAGAGAATTAGAGATGTCGATCTGTCTGTCTCGACTCTCTACTCCTCCCTTGTCAGTTCTTTGACTCCCCGCCGTTAACCTGTGTGCGCTCTCCCCTCCTCTCCTCTCCGATTTGCACTCTCCCCCGCCTTCTCCGTCGTCGACGACGTTTCCTCCTCTTCCTCTTCCTCTCCCTCTCTGGCCTATTTCTTTCTTTCAGCCTTGCCTTTCAGGGAAGCGAGGCAGAGTACCGAAGGTGCAGCGCGTCGTCGACGGCCTCCCTGCTTCTCTGAGACAAGGAGGAGGAGAAGGGACGGCGACAGGATGGCCGGCGGGTTTATTGGCGGAGGCGAGGCGGCCGCCGGGAGGGCCGAGTTGTACGAGGGCAAGGTCACCGGCTACTTCATCCTCGCCTGCATCGTCGGCTCCTTCGGCGGCTCCCTCTTCGGCTATGACCTCGGAGTCTCCAGTCAGTATCCATTTCTCTTTGTTTCCCTAGTTCTCGTTTTGTTGAAATGCAATTCTTGTCCCCGTTATGATGATTCGCTGCTCATATATATTTTTTACATTATGGATTCTCTTTCATCTTTAATTACCGGGGTTTGGAAAGGTTCGACAAATGATGATTGATTGCTCGTGAACAGCCCAACCCTATATTGTATAGAAGTTCTTCAAATAGGATATTTAGAGAGACAGAGAGAGAGAGAAGCTGGTAGCAACTATTCTCTGATCCGAATTTCGTGGATGGTCTCCATCATGCTTAAATGCTTTGCACTAAAAAAATAATCCGTGGGATATACCAGAGAAACACAGGAATCGGAAACGGACATTACGATGTCTCCATCCTATGCCAAAACAAAGAAAAGGTTAAAAAACAAACAAACCCGGTGGTATATCAAACAATTGTTTTGTTTCTCTTCGCAAAAACCAAAAACCAAAACTTTTTCGTGCCATTCCTGCACTCTCATTTTCATTCAGTACGGGTATATACTCTGCTGGAGAACAGATCATCTGAATTGCATTTCTGCAAAGTGACAACACTAAACAAAACATTGTGACATTTCTGTTCACTTCAGATTAAAGCTGGCTGTTTGGACTGCTACAGCTGTAGAGACAAAAATACTATATATTAGCCGGTATGGATTAAAGCCAAACAAAACACATGTGTTCCTCATGATCTGACCATTGCAGGCGGCGCGTGACTTCCATGAACGACTTCCTTAGAAAGTTCTTCCCGGACGTGTACCGACGGAAGCAGGCGCACCCGCACGAGACGGACTACTGCAGGTCAGGGTTTACTCTATCGATAGGAAAAAAATATCGGAGGTTGGCGATAAACAGGATTATCGGGTTTATTGGATTTCTATCGGTGATAACTACATTTTTTCTGCACAAATTTAAAAAAAATGCCAGTTTATCTAGAATATCATGTAGATTATATCTAAACATTTAACAAAATAAAACAACACATTAGCACATTCATAGTTCACAGTTTAACACGTTCATAGTCCATTCATAGTTCACAGTTTCACACATTCATAGTCCATTTATAGTTCACACATTAGCACATTATATAGTATAGCATACAAGCACATGAATCAAAAGTCGAAAATAAGGCAAAGACATGTGCTGAAAATATGACAATGAAATCCTCCATAGTCCTTGGAGAGGCTTTGATCACTTGTCACTGTGAATGTTGACATGTTTATAGTCAGTCGCTAAATTGTAATTCGATGTTCATATACAAAGACCAGATGTTTGTCTAACCTTATAAAGTTCCTTCACAGGGACTTTCTTTAGCCTTGTTGATCTTGGATGAAGTGGAGGATTTGGAGCTGCTTGCTCATGCATAGCACCTACAAACATAAATACAAGTCTCAACATGTTTTCTATCTACCTTTTATAATTCAATATGTTATAGTTCAATCTAAATGGAAAACCCACTCACCATCCCTTGATCCATCACCACTAGCTCCAACTTCACATGCTCCACCACCGCTAGGTCCAACTTCACATGCTCCACCACTACTACGTCCTCTAAATTCCCATTCGTCACCAAACTCATCACCTACTTTGAGACCATAAAAGATTACAATAGTTATATGTTGTTAAAATTATCAAAGAACTTGAAAGTTCATTCCTCACATAGAATACCTGTGCCATCATCTGAACTGCTATCATATAATTCAATATTTATTGGGCTACCTTCTGAAGAATGTAACTCAACATCATCCTCGATTTCTTCCTCAATATCCACAAGTCCTGCCTTTCTTTTCTTCTTACCATTTCTTGTATTAAAATCAAGCTTCCTCTTTAATGCGGTCACTTCTACATCCATTCCTAACTCATCCATGAGAACTCTAGAATGGATTGGGGATTCAAGCTCATTGTCATCATACTCATCAAGAATAGGTGTAGACTCACTCCTTGAGTTGCACAAGCAATCCATGATTGAGTTACCTTCGTCATATATAGCACAATCTATCATAACACTATATGGATCTAACTTAGTATCTTTAAAGACTTGCATTTCTTGAAGAATTTGCATATCATTCTCGAAATGTTGGATGCGTAATTTCAAATTGTAGTGGACATAAACCAACTTGTGGAGCTTCTCATAACCCAAACGATTTCTCAGTTTGGTATGAACCAATGCAAATGTGCTCCAGTTTCGCTCGCATCCACTAGAGGATAGACATTGTGAAACAATCCGACGTGCAAGCATTTGTAGTTCTTTGTGCTCTCCTCCATATGCACTCCACCATTCAGCTACAAAAAATAAACACGGACCATTTAATAAGAGTACTAAAAATTGCAAGGCCACCACCAAAGAGGCATAATAATGAGTCAAGTAAAAACCTGCACTCTTGCGTCCATTAGTTGCTGAATGTTCGGCTACCTCCCCTGCAAATAATCCTCTTTTTTCACAGAAAAAAGCATATTGCTCAATTGTAGCAGATGCAATCTTAGATGAGCTTGCAAGCTTCTTAAGAGCCAATGTAACTGCATGTCTAGTAGATGGTTTTCTTGCAAGTTTAGTCATATATAATGTTTTAGGATCAAGTGCACCAGCTAGAGAAAGAAGCAATATTATTATTACAAACAAATTCAACAAAAAAGAATATAAAATAGTAGTCAACACACAATTAAGGTCTAATAAGATTGTTAAATAAAACACAAAATAACTAAAAACAAATTATTTACCTATCAAGTCTAGTTTGTTGATTAGCAGAACAACTTGCAGACCTACTACCACTAGAACAACCAATGACCCTCTCCTCATCATATTCCCTCAATGACTCTCTCAATGCCATCTGTATTTGACCTTCTTCATCTAAAGGAATTCTTGCTTTACTCGAAGTCCCTAATCCTTTATTTGATTCTCTAACCTCTCGCTCAACATAGTGTCTAAGGTCATTGTTTCGCCGCCTCCTTATTCTCCGAACAGCCACTTCATCAGTCATTGTTGCCTTAACATTAAGTGGAACATTAATACATGCAGCCACATTTTCAGGCAATCCTCCCAAATGCTCTCTTAGACGGGCCACACCTCCGCCCTTGATACGACTAATGCAATAATTACAACTAAAACCATTTCCATAAGGCTCACCATGGCTCCATGGGTTCTCAATGCCTCCTTTTAATTTCACACGCCTCCCTGCAGTGTAAGACCACAATATTTTAAAAGTGCACGAGTATAATACCATAAACAATGATTTTTTTATTGACCATCACATAAAAATACACTAATATGTACCTACTATTTTGTGTGACCACCTCAACAGTATTTTCAGGCATTGTGCTCATACCAGCAATGTCACTTGATGATCCTCCAATGACACCCTTATCTTTGCGATGGTAATCGCCTTGTTCGTTTGTCAAAGTTGCATTTGAACGCCCTCTAGGATGTGCATCGTCTTCCTCAACCTCAAATGCCATGTGTTTCTAACTTTCTACAATCATCTCAAATAATTGTATATTAACCAGAAAGCAAGCATCTACTTTTAATATTTCTATTTATAAAAAATGATGGTAGTGGATCATGGCGAACCTAATCAAACGTCCAGACGTGCAGGAGCTAGAAGACCGTACGGAGAGAGGTCGACGGCTCGACGCTTCTGTGGACGCCGACGCCGAGGAGGTCGGAGAAGAGGCCCTTGCAAAGCTGGAGGCTTGGGCTGGGGCGGGAGCAGGGGCCACAACGAGGAGCACGAGGAGCACTAGGCGGAGATCAGCAGTTGGGATTTGGGGGACCAGCTGTGCGGCATGGACGTGGCAGCCGCACGGTGTACCTTGGGACAGTCACCGGCAGAGGCTCCACCATAGCCGGTGGCGGCTGTTCCAGCAAGAGCGCGTCGCACACAGCCTACCGCACCGTGTGGATGTTGGTCTGCACCGCACCTACCTTAGCGCCGCACGTGCTGCTTGTCCTCTCGCTAGAACAGCCGCCGCTGGCTATGGTGGAGCCTCTGCCGGTGACCGTCCCAGGGTACACCGTGCGGCTGCCACGTCCATGCCGCACAGCTGGTCCCCTAACTCCCAACTGCTGATCTCCGCCTAGTGCTCCTCGTGCTCCTCGTTGTGGCCTCTGCTCCCGCCCCAGTCCAGGCCTCCAGCTTTGCAAGGGCCTCTTCTCCGACCTCCTCGGCGTCGGCGTCCACAGCAGCGTCGAGCCGTCGACCTCTCTCCGTACGACTTTCTGGCTCCTGCACGTCTGGGCGTTTGATTAGGTTCGCCATGATCCACTACCATCATTTTTATAAATAGAAATATTAAAAGTAGATGCTTGCTTTCTGGTTAATATACAATTATTTGAGATGATTGTAGAAAGTTAGAAACACATGGCATTTGAGGTTGAGGAAGACGATGCACATCCTAGAGGGCGTTCAAATGCAACTTTGACAACAAGGCGATTACCATCGCAAAGATAAGGGTGTCATTGGAGCATCATCAAGTGACGTTGCTGGTATGAGCACAATGCCTGAAAACACTGTTGAGGTGGTCACACAAAATAGTAGGTACATATTAGTGTATTTTTATGTGATGGTCAATAAAAAAATCATTGTTTATGGTATTATACTCGTGCACTTTTAAAATATTGTGGTCTTACACTGCAGGGAGGCGTGTGAAATTAAAAGGAGGCATTGAGAGCCCATGGAGCCATGGTGAGCCTTATGGAAATGGTTTTAGTTGTAATTATTGCATTAGTCGTATCAAGGGCGGAGGTGTGGCCCGTCTAAGAGAGCATTTGGGAGCATTGCCTGGAAATTTGGCTGCATGTATTAATGTTCCACTTAATGTTAAGGCAACAATGACTGATGAAGTGGCTGTTCGGAGAATAAGGAGGCGGCGAAACAATGACCTTAGACACTATGTTGAGCGAGAGGTTAGAGAATCAAATAAAGGATCAGGGACTTCGAGTAAAGCAAGAATTCCTCTAGATGAAGAAGGTCAAATACAGATGGCATTGAGAGAGTCATTGAGGGAATATGATGAGGAGAGGGTCATTGGTTGTTCTAGTGGTAGTAGGTCTGCAAGTTGTTCTGCTAATCAACAAACTAGACTTGACAGGTAAATAATTTGTTTTTAGTTATTTTGTGTTTTATTTAACAATCTTATTAGACCTTATTTGTGTGTTGACTACTATTTTTTATGGATGGATAGGTTCTACCGAAGTCCAAGTGTTTCACAGGGTCCTTTTGACATGGATCTGGCACATAGTAGGGCACAAGCACAACCTCGGGTGGACATCATGCTTAGGGGCGGTAGCAGAGATAAGCTAGGAAAAGCATTGGCAAAGTGGTTTCACGCCAATGATATTCCAGGAAGGAAAGCAGATTGTCCATATTTTCGATCAGCCATTAAATTTGCACAAGAATGTGGACAAGGGGTGCACATCTCTATTGGAAAGGAATTAGATGGCAAATTTTTGGATATGAATTATGAAGATATGGAGGCTCACATGGCCAAATTCAAGGATGATTGGAAGAAATATGGTGTCTGATGATTGGAAAAACAACGCATGGAAAGATTAACAGATCATGCATTTACTTATGATTGTTTGTTAAATAGAAGATGGTGGAGTGACATGGAATTGGTGTTGAATGCTGTCACACCAATTTATATTGTGCTTCGCTATGCTGATCAACAAAAAAAATGCAATTATAGCTGGATTTCTTCCAAAGATGATGACAACCATGGCTCAAATACGTGGTAATTTAAGTAAAGAGAAAGATCTTCTCGATAAAATAGTTGGAGTGATCAAGAAGAGACTAAAATATATGGTTGATGATACTCTCATTGTTGCAGGTAAGGGATGAAATGAGAATTGTTCAATTTATATTCTTTTTTGTTGAATTTGTTTGTAATAATAATATTGCTTCTTTCTCTAGCTGGTGCACTTGATCCTAAAACATTATATATGACTAAACTTGCAAGAAAACCATCTACTAGACATGCAGTTACATTGGCTCTTAAGAAGCTTGCAAGCTCATCTAAGATTTCAACTGCTGCAATTTAGCAATATGCTTTTTTTCTATGAACAAAGAGGATTATTTGCAGGGGAGGAAGCCGAACGTTCAGCAACTAATGGACGCATGAGTGCAGGTTTTTACTTGACTCATTATTATGCCTCTTTGGTGGTGGCCTTGCAATTTTTAGTACTCTTATTAAATGGTCCGTGTTCATTTTTTGTAGCTGAATGGTGGAGTGTATATGTAGGAGAGCATAAAGAACTACAAATGCTTGCACTCGGATTGTTTCAAAATGTCTATCCTCTAGTGGATGCGAGCGAAACTGGAGCACATTTGCATTGGGCCATACCAAACTGAGAAATCGTTTGGGTTATGAGAAGCTCCACAAGTTGGTTTATGTCCACTATAATTTGAAATTACACATCCAACATTTCAAGAATGACATACAAAATCTTCAAGAAATGGAAGTCTTCAAAGATACTAAGTTAGATCCATATAGTGTTATGATAGATTGTGCTATGTATGACGAAGGTAACTCAATCATGGATTGGTTGTGCAACTCAAGGAGTGAGTCTACGCCTATTCTTGATGAGTATGATGACAATGAGCTTGAATCCCCAATCCATTCTACAGTTTCATGGATGAGTTAGGAATGGATGTAGAAATGACAACATTGAAGAGGAAGCTTGATTTTAATACAAGAGGTGGTAAGAAGAAAAGAAAGGCAGGACTTGTGGATATTAAGGAAGAAATTGAGGACGATGTTGAGTCAGATTCTTCAGAAGGTAGCCCAATAAATGTTGAATTATGTGATAGCAGTTCAGATGATGGCACAGGTATTTTATGTGAGGAATGAACTTTCAAGTTCTTTGATAATTTTAACAACATATAACTATTGTAATCTTTTATGGTCTCAAAGTAGGTGATGAGTTTGGTGACGAATGGGAATTTAGAGGATCTAGTGGTGGTGGAGCATGTGAAGTTGGACCTAGTGGTGGTGGAGCATGTGAAGTTGGAGCTAGTGGTGATGGATCAAGGGATGGTGAGTGAGTTTTCATTTAGATTGAACTATAACTTATTGAATTACAAAAGGTAGATAGAAAACATGTTGAGACTTCTATTTATGTTTGTAGGTGCTATGCATGAGCAAGCAGCTCCAAATCCTCCACTTCGTCCAAGATCAACAAGGCTAAAGAAAGTCCATGTGAAGGAACTTTATAAGGTTAGACAAACATCTGGTCTTTGTATATGAAAATCGAATTACAATTTAGTGACTGACTATAAACATGTCAACATTCACAGTGACAAGTGATCAAAGCCTCTCTAAGGACTATGGAGGATTTCATTGTCATATTTTCAGCACATGTCTTTGCCTTATTTTGGACTTTTGATTCATGTGCTTGTATGCTATACTATATAATGTGCTAATGTGTGAACTATGAATGGACTAGGGAATGTGTGAAACTGTGAACTATGAATGGACTATGAATGTGTTAAACTGTGAACTATGAACGTGTGAACTATTAATTTGCTAATGTGTTGTTTTATTTTATTAAATGTCCAGATATAATCTACATGATATTCTAGATAAACGTATTTTTTTCAAATTTGTGTCGAAAAAATTTACTTATTGCCGATAGAAATCCGATAAACCCAATAATCCTGTTTATTGCCAACCTCTGATATTGTTTCCCTATCGATAGAGTAAACCCTGCCCGAGACCACTAACAGCCTCGTGGAGCGCGGCCACCTGTAGGAGGCCCGCCGCATGCTGGAGAAGTTGCGCGGCACGCGCAAGGTGGACGCCGAGTTCGAGGACCTCAAGGAGGCCAGCGAGGTCGCGCGCGCGTTCAGGAACCTGCTCGCCGTGCACAACCGCCCGCAGTTCGTCATAGGCGCGCTCGGCATCCCGGCGTTCCAGCAGCTGTCGGGGATGAACTCCATCCTCTTCTACTCGCCCGTCATCTTCCGGAGCCTTGGGTTCGGCTCCTCCACCGCGCTCTACTCCTCCATCATCACCGGCTTCATGCTCGTGGTTGGTGCGCTCCTCTCCATGGTCGCCTCTCCATGGTCGCCGTGGACCGTCTCGGCCGCTGCTTCCTCTTCATCGAGGCTGGCATCCAGATGATCTCATCCATGGTTTGTAATTTTGTATCGTCATGCATGATGCCACGGCACAAGGACGACACACGTTCTTGACGCAGTGCGCCAACGCGTAATGCATTATCATTGTTATTGCAGGTGGTCATCGCTGTGATCCTTGCGCTCAAGTTCGGGAAAGGCGAGGAGCTGAGCAAGGGCATGAGCACGGTGCTGGTGGTGGCCATCTGCCTCTTCGTGGTGGCCTACGGCTGGTCCTAGGGGCCCCTGGGATGGCTGGTGCCGAGCGAGCTGTTCCCGTTGGAGATGCGGTCGGCGGGGCAGAGCGTTGTGGTGTGCGTCAACCTCTTATGGACAGCGGCCGTAGCGCAGTGCTTCCTCGCCGCGCTGTGCCACCTCCGGTGGGGCGTCTTCGTGCTATTCGCCTCGCTGATCGTCGTCATGTCCATCTTCGTCATCCTCCTGCTGCCGGAGACCAAGCAGGTGCCCATCTAGGAGATCTGGATGCTCTTCGACAGGCACTGGTACTGGAAGCGCATCGTCCGCCGGGACCCCAAGTACCAGCAGGGCAACCTCCAGCAGCAGCAGCAGCAGGAGATGTCCTCCAAAGCATGAACATGACAAACAGTAATTTTCTATATACTACTCGAACTAAAATTCTGAATATTCAAAACAATCCCATTTTCTGTGGGACGACGGTCCCTATCATAATCATTAATCAATCATGCCATAATCTCTTTCCAAAGATCAGACGTCGACCTTTCTGGGTGAATTGGATATAATTGTTCACATGTTGTCACACTCGACAGTCATATCGTTTGGAAAGAGATACACGTGTCCAAATGTATTTAACTATAAATAATTGTTTACCTTTACCTTGTATAGTTCTAAAAACATCGCAATCCTGGGTCCTTGCAATCGTTTCGTTCATAAGAAAGATGTTAACATCATACATGACACAATTCAGTTGGACATAGAATTAACGACAATGTGAAGGTACTCCTTTTAGTCAAGCAGTGGTGAAACTTAACGGCTGTGTTCCACCTTTACTAAGTATTTGGTTGAGGCAAGTCTGAAACAGAGTTTCGCTCACCAATGTCCCCTCCAATAAAAGCATTTGACTTATCTCAGTACCCAAAAATACATTATAGAGCTCAAGTTATAAAAAACTGCTCCAACATACCCTATTTTTAAAAAAGTCAAAAAATGTCACCTTCTAAAATGCCATAAATATACTGCATCTTATTGAGCTACCTCATATCTAGATCTAAACGAACGGACGATTCACAAAACTTTCATTTTCAAACGAACGGAGTATATTATTATATTTATGTTAATCACTTGATTTGAAGCTTTAGCATTAGGGCTTAATTTTTGTTAGTGCTCTAAATTCTATAATATATATATTTTTAATTTTTTATGATACTTTTATATAGCACATTGTTTAAGATGCTCTAAAAGAGGAAGGTAATTACACTCAAACAACTCCTTGTGAACTCTATTATATGTTAGAACTAGTAGGTTACCCGTGCGTTGTGACGCCTCACAACAATACTCATATAAATTATCTACCAAAAAGATCTCAAAATTTTTTATTGATTGTCTCCGCTCTTCGCATAATATTTTTTTATGAACGCACAGGTACCATAGGCAGCAAATCAGATACCCCCATCCCTCGCCTCCACCACTTCCAAGGTTTCGTAGAACAGGTGTAACACCCGACCTTTAAGGAACAAAGTCGGGTGCATCTCATATATACGCCAGAGAAGACAACACATATAATAACAGAGTGCATAGAGATAAATGTCATAAATATCATAAATATACTTATTATATAGCTGTGGAGAATAATGTGCACGAACTCACCAAAGGTGGGAGTTCACGAGGAGTGTAAGGCTAATCATTGTAATAAAGACTGAAGCTGAGCATTGCTTTTATAAGTTGGTCAAAATTTTATTAGCAGTTACTAAGTGTAAGTAAATACCAAATCATAGTAATAATAAATAAAAGTATTAATAAAATGATCCCAGATGCAATGAAATGACAAATTGAGTTTAATTTTATAAATTAATCATGTGAGTGTCCGAGCCACTCATGACCGTGAGCGCGGTTAGTATACCAGTTTTACACTCTGCAAAGGTTGCGCATCTTTACCCACAAGTCGTGTTATCCATTTGCCACGGGGTTGATCGGACCCATACTCCTCTACCAAGGAAGCGAGGCAGGGTACCACTACGAGGCCTTTACAAAGTTCCACTAGCTTCAGAAAACCCGCTACAGTTTCTAGGAAGCTCCAGTGCAGGAATCCCTCACCTGACCGTCATCTCAGCAAAATCAACCCAAGGACCTCCCTACACTGACCACTCCCTTACTGCCCTTGCCCCTTTCGGGTAAGGTAGTCATCCACTAGCTTTCCTAGTTAATCAGCCAAGGGCATCCCATACTACCCTTGTGGTAGCACTATTTTCCCGGGTGGTTCTCCATGTTCCCATTAACATAATGATCTTATCATGACAGTAAATAATAACTGATAACAAAAGTGTAACAATGAGTGATGTATATCTTCATACCCAAAACCACATAAAGCAATAGCATATACTACCCAAAATATTCAGTGGTAAAACAAGGTATAAAGATAGCCAAAACTAGGTAACCTATTGGATCCCATCAAAATTATCCTATACAGATTATTATAATTAATAAGAACATGACTGGGTAAAAAGGAAGTGATCAAGGGCACAACTTGCCTTCAACGAGCTCCTGCTCAGCGACTTCTATCTGCTGGGCACCAGGATCCTCAGTGACTTGATCGTCTACTCGCATCAATACAAACATACATAGTATAAAGGGAAAATTAACATCACACCAAACATTAGATCATAATGTATGATAATATTCTACGCTACGTAACGAGATCATAGGAACAAGAACCACTAAATTTGGATTTATATTTATTTAGTTATGAATTTCTGAAGTCATCAAATACTTGGAATAGCATAAGTCATGTGAATAATTTTAGTTCAAGTTTCATGGATAAACAAAGTTACTAGTTGATATACAATACTAATACAAAATTATTGCAACTGGAATGACTCAATTTGGGGTTAAAATGAATTTAATACAAATTATACAAGTTTATGGAATTGTTTTTCAACTAAAAATCTATTTTCTAATTTCTTTTTCACTGTTTTACTGTCCCCTAGACGGCACATCAAATTCTGTAAAGTGCAGAGGCTAGCTTATAAGATTTCTCCAGACTCAGAATCTACTAGGACGAATCGTGGGTTGGTTCCGTAACAACAGAGGGGCTTTTATGTAAAACGGGTACGCCGAAGGGGTACCGTGATCCCTCGGCCGTTGGATCTGGGTTTAGCACGTAGGATTAGATCTACGCTAGTTATTTAACCGCAGTCACGCTTGGTCGTCGGATCCGAGATCCACGGTCCATACTCGATCGAAACCGATGGCTCGGATTTAACTATCCTAAACGACTGTGCACCATGATCCTAGCCGTCCGCTTCAAGATCCACGGGCGGGGCGCCGTCTTCCTTCTCGAAACACGTCGCGGCCAGATTAGCGACGTCGTCCACGTAGTACTCCGACGAACCAGACCAGCGTGCGACCCTGCCCGTGTACTCGCCCGCCACTACACTACCCGCGATGGAAGGGACGGGGATAGGAGGAGAACCTTACCGGACTACGCAGCTAAGACCGCAACGGCGCGTGAAGCTAGATTCGCGAGTTCGGCGAGCTCCCCTGGATGCGGTAGTCGACAACGTTGGTCACCGATGTGCCCCGAGGTTCGACTGGTGAAGTCCAGTAGCCTGCGCCAGAGCTCGCTTACTTATGCTCCTACCATTCGGTCAGTTAGCGCATGTTGGCAAGGACTCGCGCGGATTTCGCATCTACCGTTGCCGCGGCGCTACCTATGCGTGGCCAGCAGGGAGTGTTCGTTCGTGTGCATGGGAAAAGGGGCGGCAGGTGCGGAATCGTTGCCTAGCATGCAGAGGATCCCAGAATCGTGCGACTCCGTTGAAGCTCAGTCCACGGCGGATTCTGAATCCATGGCCAAGCGACGGCGCCCAGGAAGATTGGGCTGACACCCGTGCCCCACTGGCAGAGCCCGAGCACACCCTAAGTGACTGGTTCGTGGGCCCAAAGTGACAGTGAGAGGGTCAGCGGGCAAGCCGAGCGGGATTTGGCGCGGCTGGGCCGAATGGGCCACGCGGACGAAGGAACCAGGTGGGCCAGAAGCTGAAAATGAGCCCACGCAGTGTATTCTGATTTTCTTTTATCCTTTGCTATTCTTTTTTTCTTTTCCATTATTTTCAAACTTAAATTCCAATTTTGAATCCAAATCTTGGTGACAAATTTGTCTTCACATTAAGATGTTTATTTTGAACATATCATGGGATAATTTAAATTATTTATACCTTTACTTTGTTCTATACAATATTTCTTCTCTTTTCCTTTTCTATGTCATTTTCAATTTCCTAAATTGTGCTTTTGGGACAAATCTAAATTCTCAAATCATTACTATATTCTTATTAATTTCACTATTATTATTATTCAATGCACACACAAAACTCCAACATGATGCTTAGAATATATTTTTATTAGTTATTTGTTGACTTACATAAGATGCTTTCATGTTGTAGTGAGTGGAATGCAAAACGATTAAGGAAGCAACTCTCATGTATTAGGTTTTACAATATGGGTATTACAAATCATACCCCCCTTAACAAGAATCTCGTCCTCGAGATTTAGGAAGGACTAGGGAAAAGATGGGGAAAATCTATGCAAAGCTCTTCTTCTCTCTCCCAAGTAGCTTCATCTTCTCCATGATGGCTCCATTGCACTTTGCACATCTTAATAACTTTATTTCTTGTAACTCGAGTCAAAGTGTCAAGAATCTTGATAGGATATTCCGTATAAGTCCAATCCCCCTGAACACTGAGCTCTTCCATTGGTAACTGTTCCTTAGGGACACGGAGACACTTCTTAAGTTGAGACACGTGGAATACATTATGCACATCAGATAGATTATTAGGTAGCTCGAGTTGATAGGCCATCTCTCCAACTCGCCTAAAAACTTTGAATGGTCCAATAAAGCGAGGGGACAATTTGCCCTTGACTTTAAATCTTCTCATTCCACGAAGTGGTGACACCTTGAGGTACACATGATCACCTTCCTCAAACTCCAGTGGTCTTCTTCTATTATCATCATAGCTCTTTTTCCTGGTTTGGGCTACCCTCAAATTCACCCGAATTATACGGACTTGTTCTTCTGCTTCTTGTCTAAGTTCAGGTCCAAAAAACTGTCTTCCTCGAATCTGGTCCCCATATAGAGGAGTCCTGCACTTCCGGCCATATAGAGCCTCGAACGGTGACATCTTCAGACTAGCCTGGTAACTATTATTATATGAGAACTCAGCATAAGGTAGACTCTTGTCCCAACTACTACCATGCTGAAGGGCACAAGCTCTCAACATGTCCTCAAATACTCGATTAGTCCTTTCAGTTTGTCCATCAGTCTGAGGATGGTAGGCCGAACTAACATTCAACTTCGTATCCATGTTCTCATGAAATCTTTTCCAAAATCTGGAGGTAAATTATGATCCTCTATCGGAAACGATCTTCTTTGGTACACAGTGTAGAGACACAATCCGAGCCATATATAACTCTGCCAATTGAGGTCACTTATAAGTAGTCTTGATCGGAACGAAATGAGCCACTTTGGTCAGTCTATCCACAATAACCCATATAGAATCATATCCTTTCGAGGTGCGAGGCAATCCAGTAATGAAGTCCATACCAATCTCTTCCCACTTCCATTTGAGTATCTTTAATAGGTATAATAGTCCAGCTGGTCTTTGGTGTTCGGCCTTAACTCTTTGACACACATCGCACATAGCCACATGTGCAGCCACATCTCACTTCAGTCCATACCACCAGTATTTGTGCTTCGAATCCTGATACATCTTAGTGCTACCAGGATGAATAGAATAATCCGAGTCATGGGCCGCCTTTAAAATAGTCTCACGAAGGCTATCAATCTCAAGAACACATATCCTGTCCTTGAACCATACGGTGCCTTGCTCATCTCCCGTGAATTCCAGACCTCGACCTTCAGTAATCAGATCCTTAATCTCTTAGCATCACCAATCTATCCTTTGCGGATTTCTTGCTCCAAGGTAGGTTCCACATCAATAGTAACTCCTTCACTGTGAGCAACTATCCCCAGGTTAAGTCTCCTGAAATCCTCATCAATCTCATCAGGTAGCTAGGCAACAATAGCTAAATGAACGTGCTCCTTTTGACTCAAGGCAGCTGCAACCAAATTCGCCTTGCCCGGGTGATAGTGAATTTCCAAATCATAATCCTTAATAAGCTCCAACTATCGGCGTTGCCTAAGGTAGCGATCCTTCTGAGTGAATATATACTTCAAACTCTTATGATCCGTGTACACTTGGCACTTGGTTTCCATGATATAATGCCTCCATATCTTAAGCGCATGCACTACGACTGCCAGTTCTAAGTCATGAGTGGGGTAGTTCAACTCATGTTTCCGCAACTGACGAGACACGTAGGCAATCACGTGTCCTTGCATAAGAACACATCCCAAGCCTTGGCCGGAGGCATCACAATAAATGTCTAATCCCTTCTGTAGATCTGGTATAACCAACACTGGGGGTGACATCAATCTCAACTTCAGTTGGTTAAAACTATCTTGGCACTTCTCGTCCCACTTAAACTCTCTTCTCTTCTCCAGATTTGAGGTCATAGGCTTAGCAATCTTAGAAAATCCTTCAATAAATCTTCGATAATATCCTGCAAGTCCCAAGAAACTCTGGACCTCAGTAACTGTAGTGGGTATGCTCAACGCCACTATCTCCTTGACTTTAGCAGGATCCACTGGTATCCCACCATTAGAAACGATATGTCCAAGGAATAGCACCTCGTCAATCCAGAACTCGCATTTGCTATACTTGGCGTAGAGTTGATTACCCTGTAGCTTCTGTAACACCAATCTCATATGTTCCTCATGATCACTATCACTCTTGGAATAAATAAGAATATCGTCGACGAAAACCACGACGAATCTGTCCAGGTCATGAACACCTTATTCTTCAGATTCCTAAAATAGGCTGGTGCATTAGTTAGTCCAAATGACATAACGGTAAACTCATATAAACCATATCGGGTTGAGAAAGCCGTCTTAGGAATATCCGATGGCCTGATCTTCATTTGATGGTAACCCGATCGGAGATCAATCTTCGAGAATACCCTTGCACCGCTCATCTGATCAAATAAATCCTCAATGCGGGGTACAGATACTTGTTCTTCACAGTAACCTCATTAAGAGATCTATAATCCACACACATCCGCTGTGGTCCATCCTTCTTCTGTGCAAACAGAATCGATGCTCCCCAAGGTGAGGAACTCAGACATATGTACCTAGCCTCATGTAATTCCGTTAACTGCTTCTTTAGTTCCTTTAACTCTTCTATAGACATCATGTATGGCCATTTAGAAATAGGAGCAATCCTAGGTAAGAGATCAATGACAAACTCAACTTCCCTATCTGGTGGCATCCCTGGTAACTCCTCTGGAAAGACATCCGGATAATCCCTAACCACCCGGATGTTGTCCCCAACAAACTTCTCATCTACTAAGAATGCCGCTAGTCTGGTGGTGATAGTTACTGCAATTTCAACTTCAAATCTTTCTCCTTTGGAACTGGTGAGTTCTACGGTCCCCTTAGCACAGTGTATAAACTGCCTTTACCTTTCTTAACCATGACATACCAAGGATCAAGTCTATACTGCTCTATTCTAACACTATAGGGGTAGCCCATCTAGGTTAGAAACACAGGGTAAGAAAGGAAGAATTGTAGACAAGGCGAGTAATTACGAGGAAGGTTACTGCGGGGGTTTATTAGCTAAGTAGATTGGTGTTTTACCTACTAAAGCTATTTCATTACCTTATGGTGGTACATGCTAAGATGTCCATCTATAATATTTTAATCAATCAAAGAAGCAAATCAAACATTTATCATCAGAACAATCAACCAACATTTGTAAATAGAGAAAATAGTTTTAATTTTGTCTTAGGTCTCCTATCACTTAAAAAGATCATAAATGTAGGATTCCAAGGTGTGAAATCCATATTGTCTCAGAGTAGAAACGATAAGAGTAATCAGAGTATGACAACAAAAGGTGAGACATGATCAAGATAAGTGTAGAAACAATCAGAGTAAGGTAAGTAGGTAAGGGTTTTGTCCATTTCTATCTAGGTTTCGTCCTACAGTCAACATTTCCTCTGATACCACTTCTGTAACACCCGAGTTTTAAGGAACAAAGCTGGGTGCATCTCATATATGCGCCAGAGAAGACAACACATATAATAACAGAGTGCATAGAGATAAATGTCATAAATATCATAAATGTACTTATTACATAGCGGAAGTCTTACAAAAATAAATGATAAAATAAAGCGAACTATATATTATTCCCTGGTGCCATAAAGCTGACTGGGAAACGCCACCTAGATCAAGTCGAAAGCCTCAGTGTTAGGCAGTGTCACACCCGTTTCTAAGGGGCAGAGCCGGGTGCATAACATATGTGTGCCAGGATCTATTTCCACACATATGTTGACATCACAAGTGTAATATATCAAAAGAACAATGCATAAAAGCGTAAATAACGATTTTATTAACATATTACACTTCGAACAGACATAATGTCTTAACCTTTATTCATCAAAGTACAGCGAAACAAGGACATCCATCCACAGGAAGATGACCGGGGGTATCACTAGACTAGCATCCATAGAGTTCAGCAACATATCTTCATCTGCAAACTTCTGATCAAAATTTAAGCAAGGGTGAGCTCACTTATGGTTGGGGCTCAGCAAGTGGGGGAAAAACTAATGCAAGTTTAACAAGGTGAGGCTAAGGTTGAGCAGTAAGCATTTTAGTTGGTCAACATTTTATTAACAACACCTGTCTTACTAATAACTGTGAATCCCAAGTATTCCCATTAAACAGAGGTATAAGAGTATATCAAAAACACTTAAGTGAAACCACTTAAGCAAACCATTGGTAGATCATCGGATCTCGATTTATTTCCATCTTGATGTTCAATTATCATGTGAGGAGTCCAGGCTGCTCATAACCGTGAGCACGGCTGATATATCAGTTTTACACTCTGCAGAGGTGGCACATCTTTACCCATGAGTCGCGATTCCCTTCTAGCCCGAGTTAGCTAGACCCGTATTCACTTCGGAGGTGAATGGCTAGGGTCTCACTACGAGGCTTCTCCATAGAGTCCTCATTAGGCAAATGCTGGAAATGGTCAAACTACATAGAGTACACCTATCGTAACCAACTTATAGTCCAGGCTACAGGGTAAAGCTTTGGGAACTATCCCCGTATCCAATCTGCCTGAGCCGGTGTAAGGAAAATGGACCCCGGGCCATTTGGCTAATTGAGTTTTGGTATTTGATGAACGACACAATCCGTGAACTAATAAGTTTTCTAGTGTTTGTGTTTGTAGTTCACAAGATGCAAGATTTACTTGGACTAAGGAATTGAGGAAAGCAACACCTCAAAAGAAGACATTAAGAAGATCCAAGAAATGTCCAAGTGTGCTGCTGCGGACTGTCTGTGCGAAGGCGCACCAGACTGTCCGGTGGCACACTGGACTGTCCGGTGCCCACACGTCGGACTGTCCGGTGCACCAGGGAACTCCAGCCCAACGGCTAGTTCCAGGTGGCACCCGGAGAGAAGACCACCGGACTGTCCGGTGTGAGCAAAAGACTGTCCGGTGTAGAAAAGCCTGTGGCGCCAACGATCACCTGCTCTAACATGGCAATGGCTAGGCGCACCGGACAGGCTACAGTATGCTGTCCGGTGCACCACCGGACTGTCCGGTGTGCCGCAGAGAACTGCAGTTTTTCTCCAACGGCTATTTTGGAGTTGGGGCCTATATATACCTCACCCAACCGGCCATTTGAAGGTGTGGGAGCCCAAGCAACATACCAAGGAATATAGTGCACATTTCTAAGAGCTCAAACACCCAAGTGCTTAATAGAATCACTTGGTGATTAGCGTAGGCGCTTTGCGAAGTGCTTAGGTTAGTTAGACCGATTTAGCGCTTGCTCTAGGTGAACCCTAGTTAGTTGAGTGAGTTTTGTAAAACCACACAACCCCTCGGCTCTTGCGTGAGTCGTTATTATTGGACCGAGTGGGGCGAGAGTCTTGCAAGACTGTGACAACCGCGTTTGTGTCACGGCCGCCACCGTGTACCGGAGGGAATGAGGCCCGCGGCGTTTCGGCCGGAAGCTCGATAGTGGAGACGGCGGGGAGCGTCCGAGAGGAGCCGGAAGCGGAGCACCACTTGCGCATGGAGAAGGCCCGCGGCTCTCTACGGAGTTACTCGACCGTGGTGCTTGGCCCTCGCGTGGGCTTCCCTTTGCATAGAGGCACCAACGAGGATTAGTCGGGACCTTGCGTGGTTCCGGATACCTCGGTAAAAATACCGGCGTCATCCACGAGAGTTTGCTTCTCTACTTTGCTCTTTAAGTTTCAGCATTTATATTAAGCATTTAAGTTTCAATCTTGTATTCATACTTATCTAGTGTAGATTGAAACTTAGCCTTTGCGGTAGAGATAGCAACACTTAGACAAAATCTAGTTTGCACATTCTAGTTTGATTATTTGCATAGATTTTGCTCTAGGGATTTAATTGTGGCCTAGTTTAGTAAAAGTTTTAGAAGTCCTAATTCACCCCCCTCTTAGGCATCACCTGTTTCCTACAAGTGGTATCAAAGCCCGGTTTAGCTCATTTGAAACGCTTTAGCTTCACCGCTAAAAGAGCCGACGCTTTTTAGAGGAAGGGATGGATACCCATAGGCCACCACACTTCTATGGCACTAACTTCCCATATTATAGTGCTAGAATGGATTGTTACCTAGAAGTCGTTGATCTAGGTGTTTGGAGAGTCACTCGTGACAGGATGAAACCCCTCAAGAACCCCGAGAAACCCACCACGAGTGAGGAAAAAGAAATTCATTTAAATGCTAGAGCCAAAAATTACTTGTATGAATCTCTTAGCATGGATATTTTTAATCAAGTATTTACCTTGAAAACTGCTAATGAGATTTGGACAGTTGCGGCTCCAAGCCCAAGCAACATACGAGCCCTTTCTCCGTGCCCTGTAGAAGCTCCAAGCCGAAGGCCTTACTGCCGCGGGGGTCGTCACCGCTATCCACCGCTGGAGGGTGCTCCCATTGGCAGAGCGGCGATTGTGGCTTTTGGAAATGAAGTTGGGGGTCGATTTGGACGGTTCACGGATGTCCTCAACCCCCCTCTCCACCGACGACCTCCTCAGACGGGTAGCGGGCACGGTAGGGAGGCTGGACGCTGGCGTCCTTAACCAGCCCCCGATGTGTCCCGACCACGGGTATGTGTCCCTGGTAAGTGTCCGACCCTTCTTCTGTTTTGTGTCGTGTTTCTTACATTTTTAGCCCTTACCCTTGGGATTTTTGTTCGTCCCCAGGGGTTGAGGAACTTTAAAACCTCTCGGCCACCAGTCCCGGAGGACGCGGCGGGCCAAACCACGCGTAGGCTCGCCGCAGAGAAGGATAACTAGAAAAAAGACGCGGAAAAGGCCCGAGCTCGCGAGAGGATGCGGGCTCGGGAAGCCTTGGAGAAGCGTCGTCACCGTTGGAGCCATTGCCGGACACGCCCGACGATGACGATGAAGATGACGACATGGCGGCCCGACTTGGCCTTAGTTCGGATCCAAGGCTAGGCCAGGGGTCGTCAAGCCAGCCTCCAGGTGGGCTAGCACCACCAGTGTTTGGGGCTGGGACACCAGGGTCCCGGTCCGAGGAGCGGAGGCGGGCCGAGGGGTTACTTGACCCCTTAGCCGAGATAATTGGGGTGACTCTGGGGGGCCAGGCCGACCCGCATGCCCCCCGAGAGCAAGTGCCCGTGCCAGCCATGTGGGAAGTTGTCCCCTTGGCTATCGTGACGTCGCCCAGGCAGGCCGCCCCCTTGGCATCTCGGGCGTTCGAGGCGGAGGCGACGTCGAAGCCGGTCGCTGGCCAACCCTTGGCAGCGTCTGCGGAGATCGGGGTCCGAGAGATCTCCCCACAGGCACGATTGGCCTTGCCTCGGAGCGGGTAAGTATCTGAGGGCACCCGTGTTTTAGCCATTTTTCTGTGTATCTTGATTTTGTCTTTTCTTCTTTCAGCAAGCGGAGGTAGGGCTCGGCTAGTCTAGCCCCCACGAAGGCCCTTAAGATGGGGCCGGCCTCTTCAGCCGGAGCTGCGACGTGCCACGCTGGTTGGTTGGCCTCCGCGCAAGGTGCCCTCCGGCGGGGGGCCCAGGAGGCATGGGCTACCATGGGGAAAGCCTCCCAGGTCGACCCCCCTGTTGGAGCGGCCATCGTGCCAGGGGGGTGGTTGATGCGGTTGCGGCCTTAAGCCCGCCTTCCTCGTCGCCGACGCCGACGTCGATTCCTGCCGGGGCCGCTGCTGGTGTGCCCACGGAGCCGCCCCCCGCCGCCGATGTCGGGATGGCTGAGGTGCCTCCACCCCTAGCTCCTTCGGTCCTGGTCGTCCCTGACTCTCCCATTTTCGACCATGGGGAGGGGGTGGCCGTTGTCGCCGAGGTTGGTGAGCAGAGGCCTGTCGCCTTGACTGAGGAGAGGCCCGATGCGTCGGCTGCAGAGGGACCTGATGCCTTGGTCGTGGGGCGCGCTGATCCTTGGCCCGTCGTGGGGAGCAGCGGCCTCATCCCCACGCAGCTCAATCCCAATGAGTGGGGAGCGCAGCCGCTCGTGTTCTGGGGCCGCGATACCTCAGAGCCTCTCCTTGCCCTTAATGATGAGGGGGAGGAAAGGTTGCAGAAAGTTTTCCGTGACTACAGCGATGCGGTGATGAGGTCGCTGAAGACGGCCACAGATGTCCTTTCCCAAGACATTCCCAGGGTCTTCCAAGTAAGGATTTAGACGCATACCTCGTGTGGTCAGAACATTCTTTGTGATATTCTATTTTCCTTTCAGGAGCTCGCGGACATGAGCACTGCTAAGTCGCTGTTTCTCCACCGTGAGAGCAGCGTTTAGGAATCGCTGCGGCAGCAGGGGGTCGTGCTTGTCGAAGTCAACGAGCGCCGAGGCGGCGGACCTTCGGCTGCTCTATGAGGAGCTGAAGTCGGAGGCGGCGGCGGCGTGGACAGAGGCAGCGTCGGCACGGATGGAGGCTTCGTCGGCTTAGGAGCAAGTGGCTTCCCAGGCCGAGGAGATGCAGCAGCGGCAGCAGGAGCTTGGCCAGGTCACCAGCGAGCGGGACCAACTCTGGGGCCAAGCTGCCGAGGCTGTGAGCCAGGCTGAGACTTTTAAGGGACAGCTGGCTGAGGTCACAGAGCGGCTAGCAGAGGCGACTGCTCGGGCCGGGATCCTTTCGAAGGGCCTGGCCGTAGCCATCGGGTCAGCCTGGTCCGCCCAAGCTATGGCTTCACAGCAGAGCGCCCGGGCCAAAGGTATGTTTTGCCTGCTTTGTGATTTTGTTTTAGCTGAACCCTTCTCCTCGTGTCTGAATTTTGTCTAGCTGTCTTCAGGGTTCGAAATGGCTCTTAATGAGTCCGTTAAGAACTCCAAGGCACTTGCCCAGGTGGCCGAGCAGAAGGAGGCTGACCGCACGGCCTTGTCCGAGGCCATATCGGCCTTTTACCGGACCTTTGGCCTTGACGATGTCCCCTCGGACAGCTCCCCGCGGAGTCGCCTGCGGGCCTTGGGCGGCCATGTGCGCAGCAGACTCCGCGGGGTGCTGCATCACGGTGTTAGGTGGGCCTTCGCCGTCCTCGCTTCCCACTACGACATGGATTTGGAGCGGGTCAGCGAGGGCTACTGCCTACCTGATGACGAGGATGCCGCCTTGGCCGAGGCCCAAAGGCTTAATGCGGTTGCCGAGGGTCTAGGTGCGATGCTGGCCTCCTTTTTTGAGGTGGAGATCCTTCCGCCCACGTCGCCGTCCGAGGCCGGGCCACATTCTGCTACCCCTGTCAGCGAGGCTACTTCATCTGCTGCGGGTGGAAACAACGCTGAGGGTGCTGCTCCTCCCCCTACCGACGCCTGAGCCTGTGTAGAACGGTTATTTTAAGTGTGTGTATGTTTTTTGCGGCTGCTAAGGCCTGAACTTTCTGGATGTTTGCGTGTAGAGCTGCGTTGCTCTTGAGTCGTGTTTTCCTTGCGTTTCTTTCCTCTCGTTTCGAGCATTAGGACTTGTTCGGTAGCAGAATCACTTATCCGAGCGTGAGTTACCTTTCGCGGAAGGTGGTGAATGAGGTATCCGTATCCCGGAGGCGTAGGAGTCCCTTGGCTCGGTCGGCCTTGCCGTTCGAGGTCTCTCTCGTTCGTTTTTAGGATTCCGTTATCAATATAGTCGAAAGGCACGAAAGTCGTTTTGGTAGAAAACTTTTTCCGAGGAAAATTTTGAGGCAGAGGGGGTTCCCCCCTTCTAGCCCCTGAGGGAGGGTCGGTCTTTGCCGAGGCAAGGCCGATCCTTCCTTGACGGTTAGACTTTATTTATATATGTAAAGGAATCGAGATACATGAACGGCTTGAAACATTTAAGGGAAAAAGCGACATAGCTGTTCGATGTTCCAAGCGTTGCTGTAGACCTCGCCTTGATCGTTGGTCAGCTTGTATGTCTCAGGCTTCAATACTTTAGCGATGATGAATGGCCCTTCCCAGGGAGGAGTAAGCTTGTGGCGCCCTCGGGTGTCTTGTCATAGCCGAAGCACCAAGTCTCCAACTTGGAAGCCTCGGGGCCAAATTCTTCGGGCGTGATAGCGTCGCAGAGACTGCTGATACCGCGCTGAGTGCAACAAGGCTACGTCCCGAGCCTCTTCCAGCTTGTCCATTGAATCCTCTCGGCTGGTTTGGTTGTTTTGGTCGTCGTATGCCTTTGCCCTCGGGGAACCATATTCTAAGTCCGTGGGTAGGATGGCCTCGGCCCCATAGACCAGGAAAAACATCGAGAAACCCGTGGCGCGGCTCGGTGTTGTCCTTAGACTCCAAACCACCGAGGGCAGCTCTTTTATCCACCGCTTGCCAAACTTGTTGAGGTCGTTGTAGATCCTTGGTTTTAGTCCCTGCAAAACCATGCCATTGCGCGCTCCACCTGTCCATTTGTCATCAGGTGAGCTACGGCGGCCCAGTCCACATGGATGTGGTGGTCCGCACAGAAGTCTAGGAACTTTTTCTGAGTGAATTGCGTGCCGTTGTTAGTGATGATGGAGTTTGGGATCCCGAAGCGGTGGATGATATTTGTAAAGAATGCCACCACCTGCTCGGACCTGATGCTGGTTAAGGGTCAGACTTCGATCCACTTGGAGAATTTGTCGATGGCGACCAGTAGGTGTGTGAAGCCCTCGGGTGCCTTCTGCATGGGACCAACGAGGTCCAGACCCCACACAGCAAACGGCCAAGTGATAGGTATGGTCTGTAGAGCCTGAGCGGGCAGGTGTGTCCGTCTCGCGTAGAATTGACACCCTCAGCAGGAGCGTACAATCCTAGTGGCGTCGGCTACCGCGGTCGGCCAGTAGAAGCCTTGTCGAAAAGCGTTTCCTACAAGGGTCCGAGGTGCTGCATGGTAACCGCAAGCCCCCGAGTGTATTTCACGTAACAGCTCTTGTCCTTGGGTGATGGATATGCATCATTGGAGAATGCCCAAGGGGCTGCGATGGTACAACTCTTTCTCATCACCCAGTAAAACGAACGATTTGGCGCGCCGAGCCAGTCGCCGGGCTTTGGCCTTGTCGAGGGGCAGCTCTCCTCGGAGGAGATATTCCAGGTACAGGGTCTGCCAGTTTAGAACTGGTGTGACCCCATTCTGCTCTATCTCGACGTGCAGGGCCTGACCCTCGGTGGCCAAAGGTACCTCGAGGTTGGCCGAAGCCCCTTCGGGTTCGGGCACGTCGTTGAGTTTTACGGATGGTTGATATATGTCTTTGGAGAAGACATTCGGGGGAACTATTGTTCGTCCCGAGGCTATCTTAGCCAGCTCATCTGCAGTCTCGTTGTACCGTCGAGCAACATGGTTGAGTTCCAACCCGTAGAACTTATCTTCCAAGCACCGAACTTCGTCATAGTAGGCCTCCATTTTTTGGTCGTGGCAGTGAGAGTTCTTCATGACTTGGTCAATAACGAGCTGCGAGTCGTCACGAGCATCGAGGCGCCGAACCCCTAGCTCGATGGCGATGCGCAACCCATTCACCAAGGCCTCGTATTCGGCCACGTTGTTTGATGCCGGAAAATGGAGGCGTATTACATAACGCACATGTTCTCTGAGGGGTGAGATGAAGAGCAAGCCAGCGCCTGCTTCGGTTTTTATAAGCGACCCATCAAAGTACATGGTCCAAAGTTCGGCCTGGATCGGAGCTGTTGGCAATTGGGTGTAGGTCCATTCAGCCAGGAAGTCGGCCAAGACTTGGGATTTTATGGCCTTCCGAGGGGCAAATGAAAGTGTTTCCCCCATGAGTTCCACTGCCCATTTTGCTATCCTACCCGAGGCCTCTCGGCACTAGATGATCTCCCCCAGGGGGAAGGATGACACCACAGTCACCAGATGAGACTCGAAGTAGTGTCACAGCTTTCGTCGTGTTAGAATCACTGCGTACAGTAGCTTCTGGATTTGCGGGTAGCAGATTTTGGTCTCGGATAGCACCTCGCTGATGAAGTAGACTGGCCTCTGGATGGGCAGTGCATGCCCTTCTTCTCATCTCTCGACTACGACCGCAGAGCTGACCACCTGAGTGGTTGCGGCTATGTAAATCAAGAGGGTTTCTCCCGCAGCGGGGGGCACCAAGATGGGTAATCCTTTCTTGCCTTAAGGTTTCCGAGGGCTTCTTCATCTTCGGCTTCGGGAGTCCAAGTGAAGTGTTCAGTCTTCCTTAAAAGGCGGTACAAGGGTAATCCTTTCTCGTCGAGGCGCGAGATGAAGCGGCTCAGAGCCGCAAGGCATCCCATGACCCTTTCTACTCCCTTTAACTCTTTGATGGGCCCCATGTTGGTAATAGCTGCGATTTTCTCTGGGTTGGCCTCGATGCCTCGTTCGGAGACGATGAATCCTAGGAGCATGCCTTGGGGGACTCCGAAGACACACTTCTCGGGATTGAGTTTTACGACTTTTGCTCGCAAGCATCCGAATGTTACTTCAAGGTCGGAGAGGAGGTCGGAGGCTTTCCTTGTTTTGACAACGATGTCATTGACATAAGCCTCGACCGTTCTGCCGATGTGCTCTCCGAACACGTGATTCATGCACCTTTGGTATGTAGCACCTGCATTCCTCAAGCCAAATGGCATAGTAGTATAACAATACATGCCGAAAGGTGTGATAAAAGAAGTCGCGAGCTGGTTAGATTCTTTCATCTTGATTTGGTGATAGCCTAAATAGGCATCGAGGAAAATAGGATTTCACACCCAGCAGTGGAGTCCACAATTTGATAAATGCAAGGCAGAGGGTAGGGAACTTTTGGACATGCTTTATTCAACCCAGTGTAATCTACACCCATCCTCCATTTCCCCCCTTTTTTCTTTACAAGTACAGGGTTAGCTAACCATTCTGGATGGAATACCTCTTTGATGAACCCTGCTGCCATTAGCTTGTGGACCTCCTCGCCTATGGCCCTGCGCTTTTCTTCGTCAAAATGGCGCAAGTGCTGTTTCACGGGTCGGGCACCGGCTCAGATGACCAATGAGTGCTCGGCGACATCCCTCGGTATACCTGGCATGTCCAAGGGACTCCACACAAAAACCTCGGCGTTTGCATGGAGAAAGTCGACGAGCACTGCTTCCTATTTGGAGTCGAGCTCGGAGCTGATCCTGACTTTCTTGTCGGCGCCGTCTATGGGGTCGAGAGAGACAAACTTGACTGCTTCGGCTGGCTTGAAGTTGCCGGCATGACGCTTCGGGTCGGGCGCCTCTTTGGAGAGGCTATCCAGGTCGGCGATGAGGGCCTCGGACTCGACGAGGGCTTCAGCGTACTCAACGCATTCCACGTCACACTCGTAAGCGTGGAGGTATGTGGATTCGACGGTGATGACTCCCTTGGGGCCTAGCATCTTGAGTTTGAGGTACGTGTAGTTGGGGACGGCCATGAACTTGGCGTAGCATGGTCTTCCCAACACCGCGTGGTAGGTTCCTCAGAACCCGACTACCTCGAAAGTGAGGGTTTCCTTTCGGAAGTTGGAGGGAGTTCCGAAGCAGACGTGCAAGTCTATCTGCCCAAGGGGCAGGATACGCTTGCCGGCGGCAATCCCGTGAAATTGTGCTGCACCGGCTCGGATCTTGGACCGATCGACCCCCAAGAGCCCTAGGGTCTTGGCATAGATGATATTGAGGCCACTGCCTCTGTCCATGAGAACCTTGGAGAGCCTAGTGTTGCCGATGATAGGGTCGACGACGAGCGAGTACCTTCCGAGGTTTGGTATGTAGTCAGGGTGGTCGTCCTGGTCGAAGGTAATGGGCTTGTCCGACTAGTCTAGGTAGACTGGCGTTGCTACCTTCACCGAGCAGACCTCCCGACGCTCTTGCTTGCGGCGTCGAGCCGAGGTATTTGCCACTTGCCACCGTAGATCATGAAGCAGTTGTGAACCTCCGGGAACTCTTCTTCCTTGTTGCCCCCTTATTGCTGTTGCCTTGGTCCTTGCCATCTTCCACTGAGGGCCTAGCCTTATTGAAGTAACGCCGGACCATGTCGCATTCTTCAAAGTTGTGCTTGACGGGACCCTTGTGATAGGGGCATGACTCCTTGAGCATCTTGTCGAACACATTGGCCCCTCCAGGAGGTCTCCGAGGGTTCCTACGCTCAGCAGTAGCGACGAGATCTGCTTCGACGACGTTGTGCTTCGCTTGCGCCTTCTTCTTGTTCTTTTTCTTTGTGCCGCGCCGGACGGATGCCTCGGGGGCGTCTTCCTTCTGCCTTCCCTGAGGCTTCTTGTCTTTCTGGAAGATGGCTTCGATGGCCTCCTGACCAGAGGCGAACTTGGTGGCTATGTCCATCAATCGCTTGCCTTGGTGGGAGTTTTGCGTCCCAGCTTGCTTACCAGATCCCCGCAAGTGGTGCCGGCAAGGAATGCTCCGATGACGTCCGAGTCAGTGATGTTAGGCAACTCGGTGCGTTGCTTTGAGAACCATCAGATGTATTCTCGCAGGGATTCCCCTGGCTGCTACCGGCAGCTCTGGAGATCCCATGAGTTCCTACGGCGCACATATGTACCCTGGAAATTTCCGGTGAAGACCCTGACTAGGTCGTACCAGTCGAAGATCTGCGCAGGAGGTAGATGCTCCAGCCAGGCTTGGGCAGCGTCGGAGAGGAAGAGGGGGAGGTTGCGGATGATGAGGTTGTCGTCGTCCGTCCCTCCCTACTAGCACGCCAGCCGGTAATCTGCGAGCCATAACTCTGGCTTCGTCTCCCCTGATTATTTGGTGATGGTAGTCGGAGCTCGGAACTGGGCCAGGAACGGCGCCCGTCGTATGGCTCGGCTGAAGACCCGTAGGCCTGGTGGTTCAGGTGAGGGGCTTCGATCCTCCTCACTGTTGTAGCGTCCTCCGCGCCTGGGGTGATAGCCTCGGCGCACCCTTTCCTCGAGGCGGGCTCGATGGTCGCGGCGGGGTTGCTCGTTGTCGAGGCGGTCCAGGACCGCAGGGGTCCTGTCTCCTATGGGCTCGGTATGGACCGAGGCTTCTCGCACGTGTCGGGAGGGCTCATCGTGATGCACCGAGGGGCATCCCCTCCTTCGGGAGGCAGAGCTCTCGGCTTGTTGGACTGCGGCGTTTGCCAGGAGGTTCTTGAGTTCGCCCTGGACACGTCGCCCCTCGGTGGCGGATGGCTCCGGCATTGTTCGAAGTAACATCGCTGCTGCAGCTAGGTTCTGGATGGCCCTGTTGAAAGTCAGGGGCAGCCCTGCCCTGGCATCGTCAATAATACGGCGTTGGACATCCCGGGCTCGATGACGCGATCCTCTGGCGAGGGCTCGGCCTACCCACTCTTGCTCGAGGTTTTGTCGGAGCTGCATAAGTCGCTCCATTTCTTCGTCGAGCTTGGCCTGCATCTCGTGGAGTTGCTCAAGCTACGTGTCCTGACCTCCCGCAGGAGCCCGGGCCTCAGCTAGCTCCCGCGGGATCTCGACGCGAGATGTAGGTGCAGGGGCGTCGTTGTTTCTTGGCATGCCGAGGTGGTTATCTCCGTCATGCTCCTCCTGATCGATGTTGAAGCACTCGCGAGTTGGGTCGTAACCCTCGTCGTCAAGGCTGTGGCCATCGTTAGAGTTGCCGGAGAGGCAGTAGTCACATGCGGACATGAAGTCTCGCATGGAGAGGTCGCACACTTTACCCATGAGTCATGATCCCTTTCTAGACTAGGTTTGCAAGACCCGATCTTCACTACCGAGGTGAATGGCTAGGGATTCATTATGTAGCCTTTACAAAGATTCTCCGGGTGTGTAGCCATCTGTTAGGTTTCACCAGTCGTACAAACACAGTACTCCTCCCTAAGGGGTCTTACTAACAAAATCAAATCGAATGAACCTCGGCACCCCACCCTTAGCAAAGCAAGCACTATACCCCAACCCCATTGACGGCGCAACGGTGAAGCACACTACACCCTAGATTCCTCCAATTAATTAGCTAAGGGTGTCCCATACCACCCTCATGGTTGTATTGTTGTCCCGGGTGGTCTCTCAACGAACAGGTCCTTACGGAGAGGTACTCAGGAAAAAGCCCAAGCCCCCTGTTGGTCACTTGTTCTCAAATGCTATAGATGAAGAACAAGGCAACACAATTGTTAATGGTTAAAGACCTTTGTCCTTCGAAGCATTATCTCCTTTTGGATATAATGATCTTCAAACAAAGGTCATGAAGTACGTAGCTATAAGGCCCAAAATGTGTATAAGAAAAAAAATAATAAAATAAATATATGAAGAAAGGAAATAGTAAATTCAGATATCTAAAAATTTATTTGAGTGTTGAAATTTGAGGACTGAATTTTGAAAATCAAGAACTATTTTAGAAACGAAGTAATAGAAGAGTTTTCTATTCAACTAAATGATTATGCATATCATTAAATAATGCACCATGAGCATTTATTTGCAGGAATATCTAATTTTGAAGTGACTTTTATTTCTCATCCCACATTCAAAATGTTATTTTTCTAAAAAGAAAGGAATAATATGAGTGTGTGTCATATTTCAAACATTTATCAAACAAATAAATTAATTAGAATAAATAGATATCTACCACATCATGATTGAACTTTTGGTGGGTATTAAATTGGAATTGTTAAACTATATCTTAGATTGGGATTGAAATCTTGTAATGTCAAAAAGGGAATAATAGAGGAATATAATAAAGAGATGAAGATTTGGATTAAAACCTAAATTTGGATTTGGAATTTAAGAGAGAAATACTATAAAAGACAAGATAAAATTTATAAATATATAAATTCATCCCACTGATTTGTTCAAACTGAATACTTAAAATGAGTATAAATTCTTCTGCGAAATTTGAATTCAAATTTTGGATTTGAAAATGAAAAGGAAAAGAAATTACAAAGAAAAGAAAATAAGAATAAAAATATAAAATGAAAACCTGCGTCAGGCTTATTGTGGCCAGCTCGGCCCACCAGAGAGGTTTCACGCGCGGCCCAACTCCGGATATCGGCGCCGACACCTAGGGCCCACACGTCATCCACTCAGTTACCGGGTCGTCACACTGGCGCACTGGTTACTGTGTCACGGGCCCTCCCTGTCAGCCGGCATGGCATTGACCGCTCGCACGCGCGGGATGTGCGCCTGGCGATCGGGTCCCACATGTCGACGTCCACTCATTGCTCGTAACCACTGGTCAGCACGGTCTTCACCTCCGCGCGCATGGCGGACCTCACCTAAGGCTAACTGGAACGCTGCCCCCTTGGCAGCCCCCTCCCCTTGCATGGCGCCTGTAGGGGGCACTCTACAGCCGCAGCGGTGCCCCCTACGGCGCCCCCTACGTGTTGGCCCCCTCTCAATCCCCCAGATATAGCATGTCACTGTTCTTCCCCCCAAACACTGTGCTGTGGGTCCACGAGTAATTGTTAGTAGATAAAAAATTGATAGTTGATATAGAAAATGATAGTTTATAGTTGTAGTGGGGTATAGGGGGAATATTTAGGGGGAACCGTCGTGGGAGATGAAAAAATAGGGAGAAAAATAGGGGGAAAAGTGATATAGGGGGAAAAATTTAGGGATAACGGTTGCGGATAGCCTAACTGCGCGAGATGCACGGTGCAATGAGTGGCACTACCTCCGAACCCCTTTTTCATTCCCCATGTAGATAAAAGGATCATGGCCGAGCCATATCTTCCCCTTTCTCCTTTGCGCATTGCCTCAGCCGCCATCGCCCAGGCGCCCGTAGGGAAAGGATTCCGCCGCCGTCCACCGCGTGGGCTGCTGGCACTCGGGCTGCTGGGGGACGTCCCAGCGCTGTGTCGAGAACCCTGGTGACCTTGGCGACCACTAATTGCGCCATGAGTGCCGCGACGCCACTGGAATTGCTCGCTGGAGGAGCAAAGTTGCGCGCGCCGTGGTCGGACCTCGAGTGCATAGTTCTTCCCCTGTAAGTCCACCACTTGTGCTTGAATCATCCTCTGCATCGCGTAGGAGACCTCTTGAGGGAGTATTGGCGCGTGAGGGCGAGGATGGCGTGCGCCGGTGATGGCGCCGTCACGAGTCCAGGGCGGCGCCGCCGTGGGGATCGCCTGGCTAGGGGAGTTAAGCGCGGACCGTTGATATCGCGAGTGACGGTCACGATTAGAACGTGTAGGTAACCCTTCGTTGGGAGAGTTTTGGTCTGATAGATCAAGATCGGATGGTTCCCGGGCGATCTCGCCTCTTTAAAACTGTAACCGTAGGATTTGGATCCAAGGGTTCCTGTGCGTACCAATTCATTAAGTGAGTAGATCTAATCTGGGCCATAAGATTTGATCTGTGCGACCGTGATTCACCAATACCCCTTTGTGGGTACGTTTTATAGAAGGGCCCCTGTCTTTTATATATATCAAACCACCGTCCAACATGCGTTAAAACTGAGTCACAGAAATACTTGCGCAGAGGTCCTTGTCTTATCTGATATTTGAGGCGCGATCCAGAGAAATGGAAACTCAGAGAAATTGGTTTATAAAATGAATTTCTTATATAAAAACAATTCCAGAATCTTGTTAAATCCATAGAAAATTCATATTAAGTCCAAATCAATCCATTCCAATTTCTATTATTTTATAATATTATTGTTTATCACCTATTGCCTCTGTTTTGACATGAAAACAACAATAAAATTTATTTCCTAATTAATCCTATATCAAATACATATAAACTTTGAAAATTCATAACTTCCCCATTTTAATTCCGAATTGAACTGTTCAAGTTGCGTTAGTCTTGTCAAATATTTACTATGCAATAACAACATTTATTATACCATGTCTCATTATTTTATGATTAGATCTTTATTTAACTTATGTTGGTTCGACTTGTTAATGTGCTCATCATTATCTACCAAAATATAATTTATGGTAAATTTATATCTTAGATTAAAGTTGAGATAATTATTTATAGAATAACCTCTCATATGATTTATCCTAACCAATTCATAATATAGTTTAATATTTTAATCACACAGATCTTCCATAGATCGTAACTCCTGAACCATGACTTCGATCTTAGTAGTTCTCGATCCCGCGATCTCGTAGCAACGCGTAGATCGTTATTATGCAGTATGTTCTTATGTTTGGTGTGATATTAATTTTGTTAATATCATGTTTGTTTGTATTGCTACGACTAGCAGTGATGTCATGTGGATTTGAGGGTCATCCTGGTACTGGAATCTCAAGTCCTAGGCAAGTTGTGCCCTTGACCACTTTTATACCCAATAATGTTCTTTGATGTCATTTATTCATGCACAGGTTTAATTTTGATGGGACCCAATAGGTCACCCTAGTCTATTTATCCTTTTTACCTTGTTTACCCCTAAATCATTTGGGTAGTTTTGCTATTGCTTTATATGGTTTTGGGTTAATATTTCATTATATCCATGTTCCTATTACTCTATTATGTTATTTATGTTCATGATAAGATCCTTATGTTAATGGGAACATGGAAAACCACCCGGGAAAACAGTGCCACCACAAGGGTGGTATGGGACGCCCTTGACTGACTAATTAGGAAAGCTAGTGGAAGACTACCTTACCCAAAAGGGGCAAGGGCAATAGAGGAGTTGCATGCAATGAGGTTCTCAGGTTGATTTTGCTGCGATGGCGGTCAGACGGGGGATTCTTGCAAGTGCTCTTCCCATAAACTGTAGCGGGTTTTCGAAAGCTAGTGGAACTTTGTAAAGGCCTCATAGTGGATCCCTAGCCATTCACCTCGGTAGTGTCTAAGGGCCTTGCAAACCCAGGCGACATGGGATAGACGACTTGTGGGTACAGGGTACAACCTCTGCAGAGTGTAAAACTGGTATACTAGCCGTGCTCACGGTCATGAGAGACTCGGACACTCACATGATTAATTTAGGTAACTTAAATTCAATTTGTCATTCGCATTTGCATGGGATTATTTATTAATTTTGTTCTATTATTTATTATGGTTTGGTATTTACTTACACTTAGTAACTACTAATAAAATTTGACCAACTTATTAAAAGCAATGCTCAGCTTTAACCCCTATTGTTGATCAGCCTTACACATCACATGAACTCCCACCTATGGTGAGTTCATGACCACTGTCTCCCCACAAGTTGTTGAGGTATGATCATGTGTGAGCTCACCCTTGCTGTCTCACAACCCCCCATAGGAGAAGAACTGATGGTTCAAGAGGAGCCACACAACGAGGAGTTCGATTCGATCTAGGTGGCGTCTCCAAGTTGACTTATTAGCGCCAAGGATGGATTTAGTTCGATCTATATTTATCTTTTATTTTGTAAGACTTCCGCTATGTAATAAGTACTCTGATGTTATTATGACATTTATCTCTATACACTATGTTATTGTATATGTTGTCTTCTTTGGCGCATGTATGAAATGCACCCAGCTTTGTCCCTTAAATCCGGGTGTGACAATAGCTTCATCATCTTAGTATGTAAATATGAATATAAATATAGATATGAATAAGAGTGTGAAAGAATACTAAATAATGAAAGATACTGATCAGATCCTCACAATTTATTTATATTCACATTCACATATAAGAATCAACATTAATGATATTTATAATACAATTGTACCTTCGGTTCGCCAGAAGATAAGAATGCAAAGATGACACGAGAGAGAGATTACAATCTAGCGTGAACAGTACGAGAGTACTTTTCATCTATTTATAAGCGCGGGACGCAGCCCGGACACAATTACATTTATGTCCCCGACATTTACATACAATCATAATGCGAGTGATCAAGGACTAAACATTATTTTTCCATTGAGTCGGTGAAGACCTTCGACTTCGTCACAATACTTAAGCCGAAGCTTCTTCAGTCATAGTTTCGTATTCCATTCGTGTCATCATGTCGCGTATGCCTTTGTATTATCTTGCTGGAGGTGTTTTTGCCTTGAGGACCTTCGGTGGGGAAGAAGACCCCCAATAGTAGTCCCTTCATGGTGCTAGATCGTTTCTCATAACAAGCTCGATCCGCGAAAAACACAAAGGCTTCGGAATGTCGAAGGTCCGAAAAACAACTTCCCTAAGCTCGTTGGCGGGAAACGATTAAAGTATTCCGATCGTTGGTCGGTCCACCGCTCAGCTAGTGTAAGCGGTATCACGGTTTGCCTTCTCCCACTGTGGCACTATATAAACAGACGGGTTGGTGAGAAGTTACGACAGAGCATTCATTGCTATCGCGCTGTTGTGCTGTTAAATTTTTTAACCATAGCCGAAGCTTCCTGCGTTGCATTTTCAAGCAAGTGCTTCGTCACCTGAGATCAGCTTCGGCTCAAAGAACTTGAAAACTCAAATGGCCAGGGTGAGATCCAATGCTAGGGTATCTCATGAAGGAAAGGAGACCAAAACCGCTGTGACAACACCAATTTCAGAAGTGATGAGGCGGTAGGGTCTGGTTGTGTCAGAGGAAGTTGCTGCCGAAGGTGCCTCCAATACCGAAGCTAAACAAATTGTAGCTGGAGGCGAAAGTGACAATGAGAGTGAAGAAGATAACAGTATTCTGAGCCCAACAAAGCCTAGCCACATCGAGTTTGGGAAATCTACTATAACGAAGGATGACATGGTTATGATGAGGAAACTTGGTTATTTCGCGGAGGCTGAAAGCAAGCTTGTCCGGTTCGCTGGGGAGGAGAGTATTCTGGAACCAAAAGAGGACAAAGTTGTCGTTTTCAAGAGCTTCTTCAGAGCAGGACTTCGGTTCCCCTTAAATGACATGATAGGGGAAGTTTTGAAGAACTTTGAGGTATACCTTCATCAACTAAACCCAATGCTATTGTTAGGCTCAGTGTTTTTATATGGGCTCTCCGTAGCCAGGGTATGGACGCTAATGCCGAAGCTTTTTGCCGGGTACATGAACTGCATTATCAGACGAAGGCCAGGGCAGATGGTCTTCATAAGAACTTTGGCTGCTACAACTTTGCATATAGAAAAGATACAAAGGCTCCAGTGATTGGCTATCGCACTAAATGGCCAACCGGGTGGACAAATGAATGGTTTTATGTGAAAGCAGACGAGAAGAGAAGGGAGAAGCTGATGACTATGGTCATGAAGCCTATGAAACTAAGCTTCGGGATGACTAGGCCCTTGTGCCATATGCAACTTGGCTCTCCATGCCAGGTAGCCGAAGTTGAGTTTAGAGTGGTTGCTGCCGAAATTAGTACTAGGGATCTAGTACAAGAATATTTGGCAAACAAGACATTTCCAACTTCCAGCGGTTGGGGAATGCCGAAGAAGAAAGAAGGGGGAAAAGCATGAGCTTGTATGGCTCCCCTATCGTTTTAAATTTGAGAAACAATTCAAGAAACCTTGCAACGAATGGTTGGAGATGATTAAGACCATGTGCAATGAAATACTTGGTAATTATACCAAAAAATAAGATCAATTGATGACTGCCGCCTTCGGCACCCGACCAAAACGAAGGCTAAACCGTGTGGATGCCTTAAACTTCGATTATCCTGACTATAAGAAGCTTGACGAAGGAGCTGAAGGGATAAAAAGAAAAAGAATAGCCAACATTCTGAATAGGCAAGCTACCCGATAGATAAAGAAGATGAAAAAGCTTTAAAGAAACCAAGAACAGCTGAAGAGCCAAATATAACAATTTCTAAGAAGCGAAAGCTTAACATAGTGCCTTCTTCTGAGCCAGAGGCGGAGAAAGAAACTCCTTCGACGCCCTCTGCTGCTGAAGTAGTAGAAATTCTGAAGGTAATGACTGACTCCCCACCCTTCAAGTTGCTAAGTCCACTAGGATCAGAACTGACATAATTTTTACAGAAGAAAGGACAACCTTCGGCTACAGAGGAGAAAGTGAAAGAACCAAAGAAGCGACGAATAGTAAATGTGATGCAAGCCATTGAACGAACACCGCCTTCATCTTCGGCAACTACAGATGCCGAAGCTAAAGCTGCTGCTGATATGGAAACCAAGGACACCAATGAAGCCAAAGCTACAATGTTGGATATTGACAGAATTATATCAGAAGTAGCTAAAGATGTTACTGCTGATGAGAACGTGGCCATAGCGCCGTATAGGGAATGGGGAATTGATTCCGGTCCTTCGGGCATAGGAGATTCGACCTTCGGCACCAGGGCGATCAGGAGCTTTCGGAAGAAGAAAAATTGGAGCTAAAAGAGTTCGCCATGTTGTGCGGATACCAACTGGGAGCTTTGGTCTTCGGTGGGGTTGATGAAGAGATCTTGGGATGTATCCGTGATCGCGCCGGGGCGAAGATAGTCAACACTTTATCGAAGAGTGTCGGCTTTCCAAAGCTAGAGACTGATATCAGCCACTACCGACGGCAACATATTGTCGGTAGCTTATTCTATTCCAACTTCAAGGTGAGACCTTTGACTAAGTTATTATTATTATCCTTGTGATGAATTGAATGTTCTGACTATAACTTGTTGTTGCAGAGCATGCTGCTGAGCAAAGCATTGAAAATGCAGCAGGATAACAAAGATAGGAAAACAAAATTATAATTGAAGGCTTGGAAAATAAGATAAAAGATCTTGAAGCTTCTCTAGAGAAGAAAGTTTTCCTGCTGCAAGCAGTCAAAGGCTCCCTCGCGGAAGCACAATCTCAAAACACTAAATTAAACGAGGAACTTGACAATGTTCAAACAATTTTGAAGAAAAAATCCGAGTGCTTTGACCAAGAAACAAAAGAAGTTCGAGCAAAGGCTGAAGCTGAGGCTGAGAAAAATACGAAGCTGCATGAGTCTTTGAAAGACCTTCGGAACAAATGCGCGGATTTTGCCACCCAATGCTTAAACCGACTGAAGGGAATTTTCAACTCAGTTGGAGCTGCTGCTGAAGAGATTACCCCTTCATCCGAAGACATCCCCAGGGCCTTCAAACATATTGAAAACGAAGTTGACGCCCTCGACGAAGTTATAAGCGGGCACGGAGATTTCTGTGCCTTGGTAGCTTCTCGCGGGACGGCTGCTGTGTTTATGAAGGCGGGATGTACTCACGCCAAGGTGGTTAACAAGCCAACTTTTAATCTTTCAGCGTCAGATATAATTGATATCCCAGTCGAAGCCTGAAGCATAGGGAACCGATTTATTACTCAAATTTGGGCTAAAGGCGGGTGCGAGCTGGCTGGGGATGAAGCTCGAAAATTGCTTGATTCGGTATGAGACTTTTACCTGTCTTTTACCTTTGTTTTCCTTTATTTTTGATTACCTTATACTTTCATTTGTGTGCAGGATGGTGGCACCAAAGGTTGTTGAGCTGAAGCTTGTTCCAAAGGGCTGAAGACTCTTGTAGCTTCATTTTGTAATTATCTGTAAAAAACATAAGATCTCTTTGCATTATTTGGCAAAAAATTGTAATTATTGGTTGAACAAAACATTGTACATTTTTGTCCATACGTTGTAATATAATTTTACCTCTTCGTCCATGTGTGAATTGCTTTGCTATGGACGAAACCCACACTTTCAATTTTTTGAGCCAAAGGCAAAAAAGACCTTCCCTTCTTTTCGTTCACATTGAAGCGTTTTTACATTAAGAACGAAGTGCCTCCACACATCATGAAGTTTTATCTGAGACGAAGCATCCTCATATTCAACGAAGCATTTTGCCACCATAGACATGCATCTTTTTCTTTTCCTGTTAACGCCTATGCTTCATGTCATGATAATGATGATGATGATGATCCTACGAATGTCTAATGAATGTTTGTATGAAAGCAAAAATGATGTGATGGAATATGCAAATGTATGTCCCAAACACACATGAAACCACACCTAGACTCTGCATCCCCTTAGGAATGACTTTGGAGTCTCTTCACCTTTTACTTAGGTGGTATTTCAGCTCTACATTCCCTTAGGAACGACTTTGGAGCTAATATCTGCATCCCCTTAGGAACGACTTTGGAGCTTCTTCACCCTTTACTTAGGTGGTATTTAAGCTATGCATCCCCTTAGGAACGACTTTGGAGCTTCTTCACCTTTTATTTCGGTGGTATCTTGGCTCTGCATTCCCTTAGAAACGACTTTTGAGCTTTGGAACTTACTCCGCGCTCCCTTGGGAACGACTTTGTAGCTTCGTCACCTCTTAGCTGACATTTTAGCTCCGCATCCCCTTAGGGATGAATTTTGAGCTTCTCCATATGGTGCGGTTGCTCGTGTTACATTTTACATGTTGGGGAATTTGGCCCTTGTATTACATAGGGCTAAACAAGAAAGAATGAAAATTACAACCTATGGCTCCATTAAAAACCTTCCCCCCCTCATGAAAGGAAAAGGGTGCCATAAAAAAAAAGAAAATTACATCAATTACACATAATATGGCCGAAGCTCATCCTCATTCCAAGACCTGGGTATGTCGTTGCCGTTCATATCCTTCAGCCTGTAAGAACTGGGCCTTGATGAAGATACTACCAAGAAGGGGCCTCCCATTTGAGCTGAAGCTTTCCTACTGTATCGGGTTTAGCCACCCTTCGAAGCACTAAATGACCTGACTTGATGTTTTTCAATCTAACTTTTCTGTCACGCCACTTTATTGTTTCAGCCTAGTATTTGTTGATGTGCTCTATGGCTTGAAGCCTGGTCCCTTCTATGATATCTTTTGTTATTTGGCAGTCACTTTCATCTTCTGTCGAAGCTACAGTTCTTATGGAATATGTTCTTGCTTCTTCCGGTGTTATTGCTTCGTCACCGAACAGAAGCTTGAACGGAGTAAACCCTATTGACCTTGATACAATAGTGTTGTGGCTCCAAACCGCCTTTATTAATTCATCTGGCCACTTTCCTTTAGGCTGATTGAAAATTGACTTCATTATTCTTGTCATTATGATTCCATTTTCCCTTTCTACCAACCCATTTGACTCAGGATGCCTCACTGATGCAAAGTGCATTTTTGTGCCAATTTGGCTCGAAAAAGTTTTGAAAGTTTCAGCATCGAACTGAGTTTCGTTATCAATGGTGATAGATTTCGGCACTTCGAATCGACAAACGATACTTTGACAGAAGAATTTTTTACTGTAGCCGAAGTTATTGTAGCTAGAGGCTTTGCCTTAATCCACTTGGAAAAGTATTTTACCGCCACCACAACATATTTTAGGTTGCCTTGTGCTGGTGGTAGCGGTCCTAACAAATCCAGTCCCCATCTTTGCAGTGGCCAAGTTGGTTATATTAGTTGAGTCAAAGACGAAGGTTGCTTCTGATATCTGGCGCATCTTTGGCAATTTTCACACTTTTGTACTAATTCTGCTGCATTCGAAGCTGCCTTCGGCTAGTAGAAGCCTTGTCTGAAAACCTTCCCCAGCAGAGGTCTAGACCCAATGTGAGCCCCACATAGTCCTGCATGTATCTCTTTCATTAGTTCTTGTCCTTCGGTTCTGGATAAACACTTGAGCAATCGAGAGAAAACTCTGTGCTTGTGTAACTCCCCTTCTATTATTACATATGGTCTTGTCCTTGCCTCCATTCTTTTATTATAACCTTCGTCGTCCGAAAGACAGTTGCCCTGGAGGAAGGATACAATTTTAGTCCTCCAATCTTCACTATGTACTGGTGAAATTGTGAGCAGTGCTCTTTCCATGAGCTCAACCAAAGTTGCTTTTATTGTTTCGAAAAATACTTCTGAAGGTAAAGGGAGCGCATGCGCCGCTGATTTAGCTAATAAGTCTGCATGCTCGTTCTCTCCCCATGGGATATTTTTTTATAGAAAATCCTTCAAAAGAGGCTTCCAACCTTCGGACTGCATCTAGATACTTTTCAAGCTTGTGAATCAGTCTTGAGGATTGCCCTTCTTATTCCTATTGCCTTTAGCTTCCAAAGCCCTAAGAGAAGAGCTTCGTACTCGGCAATATTATTTGTACAACTGAAGTCCAATTTTATTGCATAACACGTTCTAACTTTGGAGGGTGCAACCAGGACAACAGTTGTCCCTGCACTGAAGGTCCCCCATGACCCATCGCAAAATACCGTCCAAGCTTCGGCATCCTTTATTGTTTCTTCATCCTGTGCCCCCGGCGTCCAATCAGCAATGAAGTCTGCTAATGCCTGAGATTGTATTGAAGATCTATGTACATAATCAATGGTGAATTCATTGAGTTTTGCAGCCCATTTTCTGACCCTTCCTGTTGCTCATTATGTCCTTTAAGGGCTGTGATGAAGGCACTATTATATGATATGCTTGGAAGTAATGCCGAAGCTTCCTGGAGGCCATCAATACAGCATACAGTACCTTCTCCAATGCTATGTAATTTCTCTTTGATGGGCTAAGTACTTCGAAGATGAAGTATACTGGTGCTTGCTTTTTTGTTTGACCATCTTGCTTCTCCTGTACAAGTGCCGCACTAACCATAGCATGGGAAGCAGCCACATAAAGAAGTAATGGGGCCCCTGATGAAGGTGAGGTTAGGGTTGTTAAATCTATCAAATCCTGCTTCAGTTCCTCAAAGGCTTTTCGTGGAGCTGGACCCCATTGGAAGACTTCGACTGATTTCAATATTTCAAAGAAAGGTAGATTCTTTTCTGTTGATCTTGAAATGAATCTGTTTAATGATGCTAGTCTTCCTGCTAACCGTTGAGCCCCCTTTTTGAATTTGACGGCTCCATCCAAAGGATGGCTTCGATTTTACTCGGGTTAGCTTTGATACCCTACCAGGGAACCAAGAAACTTGCCCTTCTTCACTCCGAAGACACATTTTTCGGGATTCAACTTGAGACCAACTTGTCTGAAATTGGCAAATGTTTCTTGTAAATCAGCGACATGATTTTCTTTCTTTGTTCTTTTTACTATAATATCATCAACATATGTCAGCACATTTATGCCAATTTTAGAATGGAGAACTTTGGTAGTCATTCTACTGAAGCTTCCTCCAGCATTCTTGAGCCCCTCAGGCATCCGAAGGTAGCAAAAGGTGCCACTAGGAGTTATGAACCTTGTCTTCGGTCATCCTCTTTTTTCATCTAGATTTGGTGATAGCCTGAGTAGCAATCCAATAAGCTCATGAGTTCAGAAGTAGCTGCTGCATCTACAAGGGAATATATTCTTGGCAATGGAAATTCATCCTTCGGACATGCCTTGTTGAGATCTGTAAAGTCAATACACATCCTCCATTTTCCATTTGCTTTCTTTACCATAACTATATTGGCCAGCCACTCTAGGTGTGTTACTTCTCTGATAACACCGACACTTAGAAGTCTTTTCACTTCATTTTGTGCACATTTGGCCTTGTCATCAGACATTTTCCGAAGTCTCCGCTTCCTTGGCCTGAAGGACAAGTCTACATTGAGTACTCGATGATGTCCCTATTAACACCGCAGAGATCATTGGATGTCCAAGCAAAAACATCTTTATTGTTAAACAAGAACCTTAGCAAAGTCTTTTCTTGCTCATCAGATAACTGAGACCCCAGTAGCACTTTTTGCTCTGCTATATCTTCACACAAAAGCATAGGCTTTGGCTGATCCGCCGAAGCAGCTTTTTCTCTTTTATGCTTATACTGCTGATAAGCTTCGGTTTCATCTATGTTGTGAATAGCCTTCGAATCCGTCCAACTTCCTTCGGCTCTCCTAGCAGCTTCTTGACTCCCATGCACAGCAATGGGCCCTTGTTCCGATGGTATCTTCATGCAAAGGTATGCTGGGTGGAGGATAGCTTCGAAGGCATTGAGCGTCCCTCGACCAATGATTGCATTGTATGGATACTCCATATCAACAATATCAAAGACAACTTGCTCTGTCCTTGTGTTATGAATGTAGCCGAAGGTGACTGGCATTGTTATCTTGCCAAGTGCCACTATTTGTCTCCCTCCGAAGCCACATAGAGGATGCGTTGCATCATGTATCTTATCATCTGGCTCTTGCATTTGCCTAAAAGCCTTTGCAAAGATGATATCCGCTACACTGCCTGTGTCCACCAGGACATTGTGGACCAGAAATCCCTTAATAACACAAGATATGACCATTGCATCGTTGTGAGGATAATCCTTAAGCTGAAGGTCTTCCAGAGAGAAGGTGATTGGAATATGAGACCATTTGAACCTGATGAGGGGTCCTTGCACCCCCAACATATTGTACCCTTCTATTTGCTTCTTTCTTCTGCCTCTTGTAATCTTGTTTAGAAGTTGAACCGCCTGTGATCGGGAGCACTAGCTTCGTAACCGAAGGTTTGTTGCTTTGCAGAGCCATCGTCACATTTGTGGAAGTGATTACCCCAGAGGGGGCGCCAATGTTGGTCACTTGTTCTAAAATGCTATAGATTAAGAACAAGGCAACACAATTGTTAATGGTTAAAGACCTTCATTCTTTGAAGCATTATTTCCTTTCGGATATAATGATCTTTAGACGAAGGTCATGAAGGACGTAGCTTCGTCATCTCAGTATGTAAGTATGATTATAAATATAGATATGAATATGAGTGTGAAAGAATACTAAAGAATGAAAGATAATGATTAGATCCTCACAATTTATGTATATTCTTATTCACATATAAGAATCAACATTAGTGATATTTATAATACAATTGTACCTTCGGTTCGCTAGAAGGTAAGAATGCGAAGATGACGCGAGAGAGAGATTACAATCCAGCGTGAACAGTATGGGGGTACTGTTCATCTATTTATAGGCGCGGGACACAGCCCGGACATAATTACATTTATGTCCCCGACATTTACATACAATCATAATGCGAGTGATTAAGGACTAAACGGTCTTTTTCCCTTGAGTCGGTGACGACCTTCGGCTTCGTCACAATACTTAAGCCGAAGCTTCTTCAGTCATAGCTTCAACTTCCATTCGTATCATCATGTCGCGTATGCATTTGTATTATCTTGCCGGAGGTATTTTTGTCTTGAGGACTTTCGGTGGGGAAGAAGACCCCCAACACCCCCTAAAATACCACAAGTTCATAATCATAATTAAAATGAAACATTGTATCATAAAGTAAGTCTCATCCCGTTCGTTGATTAAAGTAAAGCACTAGCATGTAGCTGATCATAATTAGGGCTAGAAAAAAGCTCGAGCTCGATGAGCTGGCTCTGGCTCGCAGCAGCTCGACTCGGCTCAGACCGGCTCGATGCTTAGAACGAGCCCGAGCCGAGCCTGTTTTTCTGGCTCGTGAAAAGAGCGAGCCAGCTCGGCTCGACTCGTGGCTCGACCCAACAACAATTTGTTACATAAAATCTTAATGAGCATATAATATTAGTACCGAGTAGACAATTAAATTATGTTATTTGAGATTACTATACAAAAATAATCTATTTTATATATTGTATTAGTGATATATCTATTTTACTAATTTAAAATATGTTATTTAAAATATTTTAAGATTTTATATTATAATTTAGAGAGCAGATTTACGTTTATGGCTAGACTCATTGGCTCGACGAGCCGGCTCGCGAGCCAGGAGCGAGCCGAGCCGAGCTCGGCTCGTTGCATGAGCGAGCCGCAACCCAAAAAGGTAATCAAGGACAGGATAAATGGAAAGCTAGTCAATCCTTATGTTAATCATATTATGCGGGACAATGAATTATAAAGTAAAATAGGACATAATAGTTCAGAGGACACTTGCTTTCACCAAACTGTTGCTGCTCAGGGGCTTCTCCTATAACTTCCTCAGACTCTGTGGACGGAACGTTATCTAGGCGAGTGCGAACATACATTCAACTTTCTTGGAACATAAAGGAACAGTACACCATAAAAGGGAACACATTATAAAAGCGAGCAACACGAAATAGCGCTCGCTTCTACAGTCACACAAGAAAAAGAAACGCCGAGATCGAAGCTACCACTGAGAAGTTGTCACGTTTACGTTATATAAATATGAAATATAACATTTAATTCAACATATTTGTATTAATCGACATTTATCGTATGTAAACTAGAGCTATCACCTAGTTTTAATTATTCTGTTACACTAACAACTTTCGGTTAAATAATAATTTAAATAATAAGAGTGACTCTAGGCGAGAAGAATTAACGACGCAAGACGAAGTACGCGACGTGCGAAACAGCACTACAACGCGTGAATAGCACATGCACTGCGCGCGGACCAACACAACACTCGAGGACTATTAAATAGATAACACATTTATACTAAACAATTATTAATAAAAGAATATTTTAGATAATATTAACCATGTTATTGTTTATTTATAAAAGCGCAAGTTGAAAACCCTAAATTAGATTTAATTCGAACACTAATTTAATAATCGTTGGTCAAACAAACATTTAATAAACTGTTTAAAATATGTAACAACAGAGAATAATACTTCTAACATGTAGACGACTTTAATACGAATCTAACGCAACTTGAATGGAGTGAATCAGATTTCAAACCTAAAAGATATCATATTTTTAAATTAAACTACTTTTCTACGCGCAATTTTCAAATATTTTAGGGGCTATTTCGTAAAATCACCATCTCCTACCTCCCACCATCTTCTTCGTCACACACCATGGCAAGGGGAGGGGGAGGAGGGCCGCTGTCACACCCGGTTTTAAGGGCAAGACCGAATGCATAACATATATGTGTCAGGATCTATTTTCCACACATATGTTGATGTCACAAGTGTAATATATCAAAAGACAATGCAATAAAGGCGTAAAGAGAGTATAATAACTTTATTACATCATCCAGACTTAAAAGTCTTAAATAGTATCTTCATCGAAGTATAACAGAAATAACATGGGGCAATCTCCAACAGGAAGATGACCGGCGCGTCGCTAGACTCAGTAATCGTCAACATCCTCATCAAAGTCTTCCTCATCAGCTTCTGATCAAAATATTAGCAAGGGGTGAGCTCACTTATGGTTGGGGCTCAGTTAGTGGGAGGAGTTATGCAAGGTTAACAAGGTAGACTATGGTTAAGTGGTAAGCATTTTAGTTGGTCAATATTTTATTAACAACGCCTAACTTACTAATTGTAAGTGTATCCCAAAGTATCCGAATTAATCATAAGCATATGATTGTATCAAAAGCACTTAAGTGAAACCACTTAAGCAAATCATTTATAAATCATTGTATCACAATTTATTCTCCATCTTTAAGTTCAGTTATCATGTGAGGGTCCAGGTTGCTCTTAACCGTGAGCACGACTGACATATCAGTTTTACACTCTACAGAGGTAGTACAACTTTAACCACAAGCCATGTATCCCATCTAACCTGGGTTGTACGGACCAGTAAACACTGCCGAGGTGAATGGCTAGTGATCCATTATGAGGCTTTCATAATATATCCTTAGTACAAGGGCACCCGCTAAGGTTTCCACATCAGTATTGATGGCCATCTGGGCGAGGTAACTTAGCCAAGACTACCACCCCATGTTAAAATGAGCTGCCACCAAACCACTGCTGCCCCCCTCTTGCCCATCTTTCAGGTAGGGTTTCTAAGCACTAAGTCTATAAAGCTATTTACCAAAGTCAGAGCCATGATAGCACACGTGGTTGCACTGTTATCCTGGTTGGTCACTCCATGTTCCATTTAATACGAAGTGATCTTGTTTAACCATTGGGTTAACATCATAATACAAATTTCATTTTCGGAACAATAGTATCTTTAAAGAGTGACATCATAATTATCAAGTTGAGTAGAAGCACAAATTGCTAAGCATAGTATTTATCCCAGGGTAATCAAGGAGTAGGGTTGGTATTTCTAGAAAATCATATTTAGGCAAATCCCATCAAATTATGCAAATATCCAAAAGTAAACTTTATTATATGCATTATTTGGATACAAAAAGAAATGCATAGGGAGAATCCACTTGCCTTGCTCAAACGTGTCCCCTGGGTTGTTTTCGAACGTAATCGGTTCTTCTACCACACAGTCAGCTTCTAATATAGATTCGCATATCTTACATACAAAAGAAAACATTCACCAAATCAATAAACATACACCATTAAATGAATAACATTCACCATTACATGAACCAACATATACCATTACATGTATAGACATATGCCAAACAAACCATACTTATAAAAGTGCCTAGAATAAAACATAATTCATATTCTGTTTATTAATCCATTATAACTCTATTTTTGATTGTCACTAGTGAAAGTTGTGGCGGAACCGCCCGAATTATTCCAAATTAAGTGCCTAAGTCCCACCTTAAAGGCTAGACCACACTTAAATAGGAATAAAACGTCAGTCCCTCGGATCTAGTCCTACGAGGCCACTAACAGGATCAAGTACCATGTACTCACTCGATGGTGAGGCATAGAGCAAATACAATAAAACCTAAACCAAGTAATAAGGAGTAATTAATTTATTACAACATCATTGGAGTTTTAACAAAAGCAGTGATCATTGTTCGGAATGTAGCGGAATAAAACTAACGGAAAAATAAACGGAGAGATGGGGAAGCCTGGCCCATCACTCCTCATGCTCCTCCTCTGCCGAGGTAGGGTCCCACTCGACAGTCCAACCCGGTGGCAAGATGGATGACCAAGTCACTCCAGCAACCATGTCCTCCAGAGAACCTGTAAAAATGATGCCACAAGCAAGGCTGAGTATACTAATACTCAGCTAGACTTACCCGGTGTGAGGAGTCTACTCCTCTACCTCTAGACATGCAGCTGTTTGGCTGAGGGGTTTGGTTTGCCAAAAACACTAGCTGAGTCTAAAATCAAATTTTAGCTTTTCAAGTTTTAGTGTCACTCTCTTAAGACTAAATGTGTACCTAGCTACTCATACATGGTACCAAACATTTAGCAATCAACATCTTTTGCCATGTCAACTCATTTCCACTTGTTACTCAGTGCAGTACAATAGATCAAGTAGTCTCATTAGCTGCGAGAAGCAGACGATTCGAATCGAGTTTTTATCCTTGCAAGGTAATCCTAAACACACGATGTAGCGAGGTACTCCGTCCCCACACACATCAACCGTCCCCATCGATTCCCCGTCAGCAGAAAGGGGCTCACCGCCTTGGCGTACAATGCCTCACTGACCCCGACTGCCGTCGTGCAGTGACCGCACTTGTACCCACCATAACCGGAATGGGAGACCATGTCTCAAGTCGCGTGAGGAGGGCAATCTGCGGGCAGGTTCACTCAGGTACTAGGCTTACCGATTTACCGTATTTCTCGGTATGTGTTTAGTACGTTCTAATGCTTGACACAGGTATCCGCACGTTAATCTTTATTCCAATTTCATCTCGTAGACCACGCATCCCCATGGATCCGTGTCCATAGACCATCGTCATTCTGATATAAAAATGGATACAAGCAATTCCTGACCTCGCACGAGTGCTAGAAAAATCACTCGACTTCTACCGAGATCCCTAATTAGCATAGCAGCTACTCGACCTAGCATACTAGTATCCATCTCAAAAGGAACCTTGAGTTCATGCAACTAAGGTTTCAATCAACTCCTACACTTAAGTGCACAATACAAGCCTACAAACATTAAGTGTAGTAAAATAGCATATATAAACGGTTATGCATAAAACCTGGGCTTGCCTTCCAAAGCTGGGGCAGGCAGATCCTCGATGGCAGACTCTGGTGCTGGCTCCTGTGCTACCTCCTGAGCAACTCCTTGCTCCAGAACGAGGATGTATTCCCCGTCAGCGAGATTACAGTCTATCGAATGCAATGAGTAAGATATATGCATAAAAATGATATGAAACTTTGTAAAGGTTATGCATAGCAAAAACAGTGATTAAGTTTAGTGGTTCTCTAGGGTTTCTTTTGGGTATACTTAAGGGTCTTGTACTTTCATCTCTGAGATTTTGAATGAAGTTACACTCTTTAATTATGTTTTTATGTTCCATGAGTTCCTGGAAAGGTTTTGGTTGTACATTATCTATTTCTCCCAAAATTCCCTTTTTCTTGTTATTGTGCTTCTTATTAAGCATTTTGAACTATCAAGGTCAGTTAACATTCTCCAAAAATGCTGAAAAATTTAAAGTGGGTAAATATTTACCTCTGTGAGTTATTCTCAAAATTTGAGGTTGAATTTTATTCAGGTACTAGTTGTGTAAAATTAACAAAAGTAAGGGTAAAAAGGCACTTTATACTATAGCTCTGACTTCTGTGGGGTTTTTGAGTCAACACTTATTTTTGTCAAGATTCATAGGTGATAATAGGCCTCTGTGTTAAAAATCACAGAAAAAGACCTACTAGATATTTAGTTGGGATTTTCTGAAGTTTAATGCCAAAAAGGTACTTATTACTAACTTATTATTTGAAAAATATCAGACAACAGAACATACATTTTTCCTAGATTCATATTAGCATACTATTTGTTATCCCAAGGATTGGGGTGGGTTCTCCTTGGGATTAGTTTTCTAAGGTTTCATTATCTTCACAAAATAAAAGGTAATGCATTTCTTTTGTACTAACAGAGGGTCTAACAAAATTTTCTAGTGAACTATGTTGGATAGGTGAGCTAGCAAAAATGTGGTTGCCCCCTGGTTCTTATTTTAAATCCCCTCTTCTATTTTTCTTAACTTTGAGCCAAAATGAGTTAAAAGGTAAACCCTTCTGTAATTTGGTGTACTAAGGGGTTTATTATTTTTAAATAGGCTAGGTAGTGGTTTAGTACCTCTCTGATTTTTCTTAACCCTAGTTTAATAGTGTAGCTATTTTTCCCTCTTTTATTTAGCTTTTGTCCAAAATACTATTTAATTCCAAACTTTAAAATCTTCTGCAACACTTAGGATGTTTTGCATTTTTCATAAGTAGTTTACATTATTTAGAACCTAGCAAAATTGGTTTGACCAAATTTGGCTGAATAAGACTGAAGTTAAGAATTTTACAAGCTCTGTTTGTATTTAAATGGGAAATGTTTAAAAGGTTTTCTGGAAAACCAGTTTGCACCGAGGACCCTGGGTTTTTCTTTAACCAACTCTCTCACTTATGCCCATGCGTAGCTATTCCTCTAAGTCTCTGACCATTCAACCCCCCCCCCCCCCCCGACTTCTTCTCCTTTCCCCCCGAGGTCCTTCCCCCCTTTTGAACAGTGCCCACGAAAGTAAATAGGGCGGTGCGGCTTATCGACAGCGAGGGAGGTCCTGCGAAGGGTGGGGTTAGCTCTGGGAAGTCCTTGCAGTCACGCGAGGTATGGCTTGATGGCGGTGATGGCCGGAATCGGCCGGTCCATGTGCGCAGGCAGGCGAGCTCGTCGGCGGCAGGTGCTCCGGCGTATCCACGGCGATATAGTTCAATCCAAGGGCATGGGAAGCTTCACGGGGTGCTAAGGAGTCTATCCGTGCAAGGAATTGAAGAAAGGCTCACCGTGGAGCTCGGTCTACGCTCGCCGGCGGTCGGGTGAAGTTTGGTGACCTTGATCCGGTGTCTCCGGCGAGGTAGAGCTCGATTCCTCGCTCTAGGAGCTTCTCCGAGGCATGTAGAGTCTCCCTCGAGGGTCGAATGGGGCTGGGAATGGCTCTATTGGACAGTCTACGGTGGTGGGTTCTCGGGTGGCCGCTGGCACGCTGTGTGCGGGGCAAACGTCGGTGATCTTGTGCTCCGGCGAGGTCGAGAGCGAGAGGGGGTGTACGGTTGAAGCCGCGGCTGGCTTTATAGGCGCGGTCGTGGGCAGTGGCATGGGCTTGGCTTGGCACGGCGTGGGGCGCGCGAGGTCAGAGCGCGTCAGACATGTGGAGGTGTGTTTCTGCCCTTGTTCAAACGGTTGCTGAGATCGCAAACGTGCGAATCTTAGCAAAAATCCTGCGCAGACCTCTTCTTGGCACCTATGGCTATCTCTTGTATGTGAGTTCTGGTGGGAGATATTCCCTAGGTTAGAAGATATGCGGACGCCAAATCTGGGTTTTCTCACTGTTCACCCCGAGACAAAAGTGATGTCAAATCGTGTCAAATGGTTTTGGCTTGGGTTCAAATTTTTCCAGTGGGTTCCTTAGGTAGTTTGGCTCCTTTTTGGTATTCAGACCAAGTGGTTTTGGCGCCATTTACTAAGTGAACACGTCTGATATTTAGATTAGGGTTTATTTTTGACTTAGAGAAGATTAGAGAGCTCTAGTGTGCCTCTACTTAAAAAATGAATTTGGGGTCTTTAAGGGGCCTTTTTGTAATGTCTCCCCTCTGCATTTTATAGATTTTAGTGTGTACTTAAACTTTGGTTAAGGGTTAACTCATGACTTGTGCATTTTCTTAACCTTTCCCTTAAACCAGGGTTTTGAGAGCTAAGGGCTCAAGAAGGGTCTAGGGTTTAATCTTCTCTTGCCCAAGGGGATAATTGCATAACATGTTTGGGTCATGCTTTGCCATGAACATTCCTGAGTTAACCCATGGTTCCCAAGGTTTTTGATACTCCCTTTCCTCCACTTAACCATATGAGATAACATGTCATGGGTGCAAGTAGGGAGTCAGGGCCTTGGGTAACACCTGGGGTGTTACAAAAGTTATACGGACATTCGACTACGAAAGTATTTTACATAACATAGCTTAGATGTAATGATTTAACAAATTCTACAGAAATTAATTAATTATTAATTAAGTATTTCCGTTATGAACAATGATCTCCTTTTAGTTTTATCTTTTTTCTAAAATAAAATGTCATTATAATAATCAAAGGTCAAAACATTTTAATAACAAATTGAACCACTGATAGACTATAATATTTGAATTAGTAAAAACTCTATACCACTTACTACTTCCATGTTAAGAAAGTTTCCATTATTTATTTAGTGGGCCTAAATGAATCTATGATTATAAACTTCTATATAAATTCTAAAATTCATCATAAACAAAATTAACTATGAAATTACTTATCTAGTGTTTTTATTACCAACATGTGGACTAATAAATTTTTTCATACTTCTTTCAAATCCCAAATTCTAAAGTAATCGTAAACCAATATCATGTCTAATAACAATTCACTAATTCATCACATAACCCAAAATCAATAGTTCACATACACATGCATTCCAAATCACAATATTCCCAAATTACAACAACAATTACAAAATTCTTGAAATAATTCAAAATGTGATTTTGAAAATTAATAAAAGTTTGGGTTGTCTTCAACCTTGGATGAACAGACGGCGGTGAGGTGGGGGATGGGACGACAGACGGTGGTGGCGGACGGTCCGGCGAGGCACGACGCGATGTTGGCGCGGCCGAGGTTGGCGCGGGCGTGACCGGCGAGACGAGAGCGCGAACGGTCCGGCGGGGCACGACGCAGACGGTCTGGTGCAGGGGAGGTGAGGGGGCATTGGGGCGGCTCGGCCGAGGCGCGTTCGGGCTCGGGCGCAGTCGCACGGCGCGACACGCGTGTGGCAATTGGAGGAGGGAGAAGGTGGAGACGGCTAGGTCGCCTATTGGGACGGTTCAGCTGGTCTGGTTAGGGTTTCGTTTTTTTCTTTTATCCTTATATCCCAAAAATATAAATAAATATATTTTTAAATATTTCTAAAAATTCATAATAATTATACCAAAAAAATTTACCATTAAAGTATTTATTTTTGGACCAAGGTTCTCATATTAATTAATTGGGTTCTCATATAAAAGTCATTTTATAAAAACAATCATCAATCAATTACAAGCAAAAATCATTCTAAAGATAAATAAGATCAAACACTTGATTTAAAAAAATTCTTTACTATACTCTCTACTATAATTTAAATGCATTATTTTTAATTGATGGTTTTGAGGTGTTACGAACCTACCCCATAAAATAATCTTGTCCTCGAGATTAAGGAACTTTTGAAAATAGCTAGGGGAATTCTGCTTTGAGTTCATGCTCTCTTTTCCTAAGTGGCCTCATCTTCCGAATGATGACTCCACTGAACTTTGGACATGTTGATAACTTTACTCCGAGTAATTTTGCGAGATGTTTCCAAAATTTTGATGGGATACTTAGAATAAGTTAAGTCCTCATTAATGTTGAGTTCTTCCGTGGGTAACTATTCCTCCGGTACTCTTAAACATTTCTTAAGTTGTGATACATGAAATACGTCATGCACGTTCGATAAACTGTAGGGTAGCTCCAACTGATAGGCTACTTCACCTTTTCTTTCCAAAATTTTGAATGGGCCGATATAACGGGGATATAATTTACTTTTAACCTTAAATCTTCTCATTCCTCTCATTGAGGAAACTTTAAGATATACAAAGTCTCCAACTTCAATGATCAATTCTCTTCTTCTATTGTCAGCATAGCTTTTCTGTCTTGATTGTGCTGTTTTCAAATTCTCTCTAACAATTTGCACTTGCTTTTCTGCTTCTTGGAGAATTTCTAGATCAAATACTTGACTTTCTCCAGTTTGATTCCAATATAGTGGTGTTCTGTATTTCCATCCATAGAGTGCTTCAAATGGTTCCATCTTTAGACTTGCTTGGTAACTATTGCTATATAAGAATTCTGCATAGTGCAAACTCTTATCCCAACTTCTATCATACTTTAAAGCACAAGCTCTTAACATATCCTCTAACACTTGATTTGTTCTTTCTGTTTGTCCATCTGTTTGCGGATGATAAGCTGAGCTGAAATTTAACTTAGTATCCATATATTCATGCAATCTTTTCCCAAAGCGTGAGGTAAATTGGGTTCCTCAATTTGATACGATCTTCTTTGGTAGTCCAAGCAGACAAACAATCCTTGACAAGTACAGTTCTTCTAACTAAGCTCCTAAGTAAGTTGTCTTCACAGGTATAAAGTGTGCAACTTTAGTCATCCTATCTACAATAACCCATATGGAATCATAACCATCACGAGTACGGGGTAATCCAACTATGAAATCCATAGCAATTTCTTCCCATTTCCATTCAGGTACTTTAAGAGGTTGTAGCAAACCTGCTGTCCTTTGATGTTATGCCTTAACTCGTTGACACACATCACAAAGTGCAACATGAGTAGTGTTGGGGACTTATTCTCAAATGCTATGAATTAAGAACAAGGCAACACAAAATGTTAAACGTTAATTTCCTTCGTCCTTCGAAGCATTATTTCCCTTAGGATATAATGGTCTTCAGACGAAGGTTATGAAGGACATACCTTCATAATCACGGTATATGTTAATAAAAGAAGAAGCATACGAAATATAGAAGACAACATAAACAATCATATAACATTATTAATTCATTCTCATTATATTATCATGGAAAGATAGGAATAGTATTGAATTACAAATGTACCTTCGGCTTGATAGAAGATAAAAGTACAAGCGTGACGCACAAGCGAGTACAAGTCAGTACGAACAGTATGGGGGTACTGTTCATCTATTTATAGGCACAGGACGCAGCATGCGAGAAATTACATTCATGCCCTTCATATTTACTATTGACTTATAGACAACCCAATGGGGACTAGATAGCCTTTTCCCCTTTAAGTCGGTTCCTTTTTCCGCCATTGTGCCAAAGCTCTCTTATTCGGAGCTTCGGAGCAACACCAACCTTCGTCATGATCATGCTCTTCACATTGTATATGCTTTTAACCTGAGTCCGAAGGTACCTGTTCATATGTCACACTTGGAAGACATTGTTAAATCATGTTTTTGAGGACCTTCAGAAGACGAAGGCCCCCAAAAGTAGCCCCTCGCAGTATTAATTTGTTAAGATAACGAATTCAGACTGCGATATGGACGAAGGCTTTAAGCCGAAGGTCCGAAAAAACACCTTTCCTTTGCTAGAATAGCAATAAACAATGTCAGATGGGGCCCTCCACCTTGTAGCGCGCTAAGCGTATAAATAAGAACTCACACCAGCTGTATTTGATACGCTGCTTATGCCTTTTGCTTTATTTTCTCAATTTTATAGCTCTTGCTCACTAGCGCTTGCTAATTTTTCAAGCTCCCTAAGCTTCGATTTAAAACACGCGTTTTCATCATTTCTGAAGAAAAAATGTCTCAAGACAAGAAGATTACTGCTGAGACGAAGCTGACTGAAGAGGAGAAGTTTTTTGAGGAGAAGAAGACTGTGGATTCTTACATTGCTGGATTTGTCGAGTTGATGGCAAAAACAAATACAAAGAAGATTACTAAAGAGATACTGGAGGGCTTGTCCGAAGATACTAGTGACAGCAATAGTTATGATGTGGAAAGTGGGGACGAAGATTCTGAGGATCGGCCCTGGAGGCCAAGTCATTCAATCTTTGGAAAATCGACCATCAAACAGAGTCATCTTGAAAATATGAGGGGAAGGTACTTTCGGGATATGTGTATTGTGAGGGCTAGCGGAGACAACAACGTCCCTGCCCCTGAGGAAAACAAAGTTGTGATTTTCTAAAGCTTCTTCAAGGCTGGGCTTCGGTTCCCTTTGAGTAAGTTTGTAGTTGAAGTGCTGAAGACGTACCAAATCTTCCTTCATCAGATCACCCTCGAAGATATAATAAGGATGGGAATTTTTGTCTGGGCAGTAAGGAGCCTAGGGTTAGAACCAAGCGCGAAGTGCTTCTGTAATATGCACGAACTACTATATGAGACGAAGGCCATGGGTAATGAACAGTACCACAACAACTTCAGTTGTTATGGGTTTATCGCCCACCCCAACGCAAGCCACTGGGTGCCGACATTTCGAAAAAGATGGCCCGGGGCCTGAATGGAAGAGTGGTTTTATGTGAAAAATGATTTGACAGTGAGAGAAGATATTAAGGAAGTCATCATGTGCCCCATTTGGTCCCGCTTCGGCCTCTGAAAGCCAAAAGTCAAAATTGACGAGGCCGCCGAAGCGTGTCAGAAGGCCTTCAGTACTGTCTGCTCCTTCATCGGCACAAGTGATTTAATTCAAGAACATATAGCATTCAGAGTATGGCCACTTGTGGAAAATTGGGAAATGCCGAAGGAGACCATTACTAACTCTAACGAAGGTGATCTAGTCCGGCTGAAGTATACATTCAGATTTGGGGATAAGTTCTATGAACCAAATGATGATTGGCTGAAGTGTATCGAAGCTACAAGTGATGAACTGCTTGGAGCATATTCCAAGGCAGGAGATAATGCACTATTTGCAGCCTTCGGAGGTCAGGGAAAGAAGAGACTGAATAGAGTTTTTGACACGATTGGCTTCGTTTACCCCGACTACCGCTACCCGCTGCGGGGACAAGGGAAAAAAAGGAAAGCTGCTACTTCGGCCACCGCAGATGAGCCTGTGCCGAAGGGAAAAAAGTTGAAAGTTCTGACTCACCGGCCGCGTTACATCGAACCGGCTGTGATACCTAAATTTGACGAAGGGGCCTCTTCAACTGCCAAAACAGAAGAGATAGCTCCTCCTGCGCAGAGGACTGAAGAGTCGGCTATAATGCCGAAGTTACCTTCAACTAAACTAGTTGAGACAACAGCTAATAAAACTGAAGGGTCAAAAATTGAAGAAATACCAAAAATGCTAGAGATTTTGAGCCCTTCGATGGAGGCAACAGTGCTGAAGATACAAAAAGGCTCCGCCGCAACTCCTAAGGGGAGAAGGATGGCGAATGTGCTAGATGTTGTATTAGAAACAACAAAAATCTTGAGTCCTGCTCCTACCAGAAAAATTGCCGAAGCTTCCAAGGCACAACCTAGAACTGGAACGAAACAGGCAGAAGACGAAACTACAACGATTCAGGCTGAAACCGAAGCTGGGCCTTCAGTGCCCCCTGAGACAGAGCCTACCATAATTGAAGAAAAGGCGCCAGAGAAAATTGCATTTGAAAAGGTTGAAACTGTTGCTCCCAAAGCTTCAAAGGAAAGCATTGATTACATCATTCGTCATGGTTCGGGAAAAGGACTTTCTGAAGAAGAAAAGCTAGAAGCACTACATTATGCCCAAAAATTGAAATATCCAAAGGGGGCGTTAGTGTTTAATGGCAGTGGGGGAGAAGATTTTTTGTACTGTCTCCCGGATAATAAAGAGATATCTGTTTGCCGGGAGATAGGTAGAAGCATCGGATTCCCGAGGTTGGAAGATGGCCTATCAATCTTATCGAAGAATGAGCTTGCTGACAGCTTAGCGTATAATAGCATAAAGGTATAAGAGTTATATTTAAACTTAAAAATGGGGTATTTTATTTGTCATACTTATTCTTTGCTCCATTTGCAGGCCTAATTCTTAGCAATGCACTAAGGGCCTAGAAAAACATTGAAGATGAAGGATATACAATGGCTCTGAACAACCTTCATTCAGAGGTAATTGAATTAAGGAATGAAGGTCTTGAAAAGACAAAATCTTGATTTCATTGGTAAACAAAGTGAAAGAAGATGAAGCTAGTTTCAAGGCTCAGGCCGTAATCCAAAAGAATGAAACAGAAGACCTTTGGAAATAGTTGGTAGAAGCTAAAGAAAAATGCGCTGTCGCAGAAGCTAACCGAGAGAGCAGCGAATATTGGAAAAATTATTTAGAGAAAACAGTTGAAGAACTTCGCGCATCCAAGGAAAGATGCTTTGAAAAATCTTTGGGCTATGTGGAGAAAATAAAGGCTAGCTTCGCTAACGTGGGCGCCTATTCTAACGAAGATAACTTCATACGAGGCGACGCTGAAGGTGTTATCGAATGGATAAGTGGAGAGGCCGAAGCTTTCGAAGAAATTTTAAGTGATCGCGGGGATGTTTGCGCGTTCTCCGGTGCAAGGGGAATTTCAGCCATCCTAGAGAAGGCGGGATGCGACCATGTCAAGACCCTGGCCCAGGCCAAAGCTGCCTTCTCCGTGGATGATACAAAGGATCCCTCAGCTGAAGCAAGTTTAATGGGCGGGAAATTTTATAATGACATCTGGGTAAATGGTGGCCGAGAGATGGCTCACAAAATTACGAAGAAAAGCGAGAAAGACATCCATGACACCCGAGTACAAGCAAAACAAGCTGAAGAAGCTGCAGAGCGCGAGAGACGCATAGGTATTGTTTCGTGGCATCTAGCTTCGGGATTTGTTTTTTGTAGCTTCGGACTGATTAATTTTTTCACTTGTAGCTGAATTATCTCTGCCATCGGAATCGTTCGATCCCCTGGTCGACCCAGAAACGAAGAAAGCACTGGAGATCATCAATATGGTCGAATCTATCGTTGACGAGGTCGTTAACAAGTTGTTAAATGAAGTTGCGGAGAAGATCCTGAAAGAGGACTAGTACTTATTGTAAAAACATTTTTAGATGATCAATGTAGCTTTGCTGTAACAAGACTGTAATATTTGATGTGTGTATCTTTGAATCTAATATGTAAATTATTTGGTAATTCACTTCTTTGCGATGCATGAAACTTTTATATATATACCGTTTTTGAGCCTTCGGCAAAAAAACACCTTCCCTTCTTTTCATGCTTCGTAAAGAAAAAAGATCCATGCTTCGTGAAAATATCCATGCTTCGTAAGAACATCCAAGCTTCGTAAAAACATCCAAGCTTCTCAAAAACATCCATGATTCGTAAACAAGGGACCCCTTCTTTTGCAATAGAGCTGATGAAACTGTATTTCTCAGCTTACTTTATGCCTTAGCAAATTTTCATTTTTATAAAGCATTCTCTGAAGATCGACTTCGTATTCAATTCGTGTCATTGGTGCGATATGATGTATGATGTGATGCTATGCGGGATGATATGATGATATGATGCAAAGAATGATGCTAATGCCGAAGATACACACCCACACGTCCACACTGAAACACTGTGTCTCCTTAGGAACGATCGGAATATCTTTGCCGTTTATTTTTCGGCTTCACCGCTTATTTTTCGGTGTAAGTTCTGCATCCCCTTAAGAATGTCTTTTGAACTTCTTCGCCTTCTATTTCGGCGGTATAAGTTCTGCATTCCCTTAGGAACGTCTTTTGAACTTCTTCGCCTTATATTTTGGCGGTATTTGGCTCTACATTCCCTTTGGAACGACTTTTGAGCAGAAAACTTACACTGCGCTCCCTTAGGAACGACTTTTTGCAGCTTCGTTAAAACTTACACTGCGCTCCTTTAGGAACGACTTTTTGTGGTTTCAGCGATTTTTAGCTCTGCATTCCCTTAGGAACGACTTTTGAGCTTCGGCAGTTTTTGAACTTCGTAAGTCTGTGAAGAAGATATATTTCATTCTGACAGAAGCGAAACTATTACAAGGAATTAAAACTAGATTTACATTGATTGTTCCTTATTAAAAAACAAAATGACATAGAACATAAAAGTATTTCGGGGGTAGGATATCGCTTAATAAATGTGCTTTGATTCTAGCACAGTACTGTTGACTGTGCGAGCTTCGGATTCCTCCCTGAACTCCCGTTGTTGTTGGGTGTGCTAGCGCCCTTCTAGCTGCTGGCTTCGGGAATAGGTTGGTTGTAGTGGTGGTGGGGGTGGGAGCTGTGGCCAGGAAGCCTATGAATGGCTAGCCGAAGCAGCAGAAGCTGCAGGATGATTACCCACATATTCTAGTATGTAGGGAGAGTGGTACGAAGCAGTGTGTAAGACCTGCTTTGGCTGATTCTGCCGAGCTTCGGCTTCCGTGATCTCATTCTGCTTCTGAATGGTGATTTGGCACATTCTTGTAGTATGGCCCTTGTCCTCACCATAGAATAAGCAATAAATCTTCCTGGGCTGATCCCCATATCTTCCTCCAAAGCCCCTGGTGCCTCTGCCCCTTGGAGCTGGCGCCCTAAAAGAGCTTTGTTGTTGCCCCGAAGATTGTGAGGTGTACTGTGACCTCTGAGGCTGGCTTCCCTTGTCATCGCTCTGACTAGAGCTATGGATCGACCTGACATGCCTCGGGTGAATTCGTCCTCCGAAGCCCCTGGTCATCTCAGAGAATCTGTAAGCTTCCTCCCTTCTTTGGCGGAAGTCATTGTCAGCCCGGATGTACTCATCCATCTTCTGAAGCAACTTCTCCAGAGTTTGTGGGGGCTTTCTGGTGAAATATTGAGCAGTAGGTCCTGGCCAAAGACCCTTAATCATGGCCTCAATGACAATTTCATTGGGCACTGTAGGTTCTTGTGTCCTTAGTCGCAAGAACCTTTGGACATATGCCTAAAGGTATTCTTCGTGGTCTTGCGTGCATTGGAACAGGGCCTAAGCTGTGACTGGCTTCGTTTGAAAGCCTTGGAAACTGGTAACCATCATGTCCTTGAGCTTCTGCCACGACGTGATAGTCCCTGGTCGAAGAGAAGAATACCATGTCTGAGCTACATTCCGGACTGCCATGACGAAGGACTTCGCCATAACTGCGGTATTGCCCCCTTACGAAGATATAGTTTCTTCGTAACTCATCAGAAACTGCTTTGGATCTGAGTGCCCATCATACATGGGAAGCTGGGGTGGCTTGTATGATGGGGGCCATGGGGTAGCCTGCAATTCTGCTGCCAAGGGAGAAGCATCATCAAAAGTAAAAGTATCATGACTGGTATTGTTGGGGGCCTTCGGCTTCCGAAGGTCCTCAAAAACAGGATTTAACAGTGTTTCTGGAGTATAATCTGTGAACAGGTATCTTCGGACTCGAGTCGATATCACAGTAGGAGAAGCCCAAAGTAATACGAAGGTTGATTCAACGCCGAAGATGTGAGCGGGGAAGCTTCGGCGTGGTAGCGGAAAAAGAAACCAACTTAAAGGTGAAAAGGCTATTCGGACCTCGGTGGATTACTATAGAATTACTATCAAGTGTAAAGGGCATGAATGTAATTTTATATGGGCTGTGTCCCGTGCCTATAAATAGGTGAACAGTACCCCCGTACTGGGCACGCTGACTTGGCATTTGCTTTTACGTCACATTTGTATTTTCATCTCCTTCCAAGCCGAAGGTACCTTTGTAATTGGATGTCATTTCTATTTCTTCATAATAATAATGCAAAAATGAGTTAATAATAACATATAATTGTCTATGTTATTCTTTATATTTCATATGGTTCATCCTTTATCCTCGTATGTTGTGTTCATGAAGGTACACCCTTCATAACCTTTGTCCGAGAGGCATTATATCCTAAGGGAAATAATGCTTCGAAGGACGAAGGACTTTACCGTTTAACATTTTCTGTGTTGCCTTGTTCTTAAGCCGAAGCATTTGAGAACAAGTCACCAACATTGGCGCCCACCTCCGGTGAACTCACTACCACCCTTTGAGTTTTTTAACACCTTCGGCGATCATAAACCTTCGCTATGGCGCCGAAGAAAGCTTCAGCAACTGGGGTTGCACCTCTGCAACCACTGGACCCCAATCAGGAGACTCTCTCTCTTCGGGAGGCCCGAAGCCAGAAGAGGAAGGCTGTCAGCCCGACACCGCAAGAGGATGAGCTAGACCAGGAGATCAGAAACATGGAGATGCTTCATCAACAGGTGCAGAGGAAGAAGGAAAAGATGGCCAGGCTAGCTGAACTGCAAAGGCAGATAGACGAAGCTTCTGAAGAAGTTCGCCATCTTACTCACGATGAGCAGAACCGAAGGCCTCAGAACCAAAACCTTCATCAGGAGGGTTTCCTCAACGAAGATGACTGGTATGACAACTTCCATCATGGAAATTTTGTTTTTGATGATGCTTCTCCTCTGTCCGCTGAGCTGCAGGCTACACCTTGGCCTCCGTCCTACAAGCCGCCCCAGCTTCCCATATTCGACGGCCATTCAGACCCGAAGAAGTTTTTGATGAGCTACGAAGCAACAGTATCTTCGTATGGTGGCAATGCTGCAGTCATGGCAAAGTCTTTTGTTATGGCTGTCAGGAGTGTTGCTCAAACCTGGTATTCCTCCCTTCGACCAGGAATGATCACTTCATGGCAAAAACTGAAGGACATGTTGTTAACCAGCTTCCAAGGGTTTCAGATGAAGCCGGTCACTGCTCAGGCCCTGTTCCAGTGCACCCAGGATCACGAAGAATACCTTCAGGCGTATGTCAGGAGGTTCTTGCGTTTGAGGGCGCAGGCGCCAACGGTGCCCAACGAAATTGTCATTGAGGCCACGATCAAGGGTCTTCGGCCCGGACCTTCAGCTCGGTACTTTGCTAGGAAGCCTCCTCAAACTTTGGAGAAGCTGCTCCAGAAGATGGACGAGTATATTCATGCCAACAATGATTTTCGCCAAAGAAGGGAGGAGGCTTTCAGGTTTTCCGAAATGACCAGGGGCTTCGGAGGAAGATTCTATCCGAGGCACGTCAGGTCAATTCACAACTCTACTCAAAATGATGATAAGGGGAGTCAGCAGCAAAGGCCACAGTGCTCCTCACAGGCTTCGGGGCAACAGCAAAGCTTCTTCCGGCCACTAGCTCCAAGAGGCAGAGGCGCCAGGGGCTTCGGCGGAAGATTTGGAGATCAACCAAGGAGAATATTTTGCTTGTTCTGTGGTGAAAACAAGGGCCATACCACCAGGATGTGCCATGTTACCATCCAGAAGCAAAAGGAGATAGCCGAAGCTGCAGCACAACAAGCTCAGCCGAAGCAGGTCATGCATACTACTTCGTACCATTCGCCTTACATCCCAGAATACGTAGGCAACCACCCTGCAGTTTCTGTTGCTTCGGCGAGTCAACCTTAAGCTTCCTGGCAACAGCCTCCGCCTCCACCACCGCTGCAACAAGGTCACCAGCCAGAAGGGAGCCAATATGCTCCACATCAAAGGGACTTCAGAGAACAATCCGAAGCTCGCACAGTCAATAGCACTGTGCCAGAGTCGAAGCACATCTATTGACAAATATCCTACCTCGACAGCAGTCTTTTCCATTCAGTTTTATTTTCTGTGTAATAAAGGACACTTTTTAAATTTCAAGTAATAGTTTTGTTGTTTGCCACAAGGAAAACATATCTTCTACATAGGCTTAAGTTGTCGGAGCTTAAAAGTTTGCAATAGCAAGGAGGACCTTCGGATTATTAAATTTATTTTAACAAAGAAGACATGGTATGAATTCTTCGAAGCAACAAGAAGTCGTTCCAAAAGGAGCGTAGTGTAAGTTTTTTGCTCCAAAGTCGTTCCTAAGGGAATGCAGAGCTTACAGCGAAAAGTCAACGCTGATTCCGCCGAAAGTAAAAGGCGAAGAAGCTCCAAAGTCGTTCCTATGGGAATGCAGAGCTTACAGCGAAAAGTCAACGCTGATTCCGCCGAAAGTAAAAGGCGAAGAAGCTCCAAAGTCGTTCCTAAGGGAATGCAGAGCTTACAGCGAAAAGTCAACGCTGATTCCGCTGAAGTAAAAGGCGAAGAAGCTCCTAAGGGAGGCTTACAGCAAAAAGTCAACGCTGATTCAAAAAAGATTATGTATTTTATTGCAGGGATGTGTGTGTAGCTTCGGAACGAATACTTTTTCTCATAGCATAACATCATCACATCATTTTGCATAGCATAAGCATCATACATCATTCTGCATATGGCACAAGAAGGGGATACAATATTGATCTTCGGAATGTAGCTTCGGAAAATATTTTCACGAAGTTTGGATGTTCTTCATCAGAACACTATGGGTATTGTTGCGATAAATGAAAATTCTTCTTCACGAAGCATGAAAAGAAGGGAAGGTGTTTTTTCGTCAAAGACTCAAAAACGGTACGTATAAAATTTCATGCATCGTAAAGAATTGAATCATAAAAAACAAGTTTATTACATTCAGGGTTACAAGATATTACACATATTACATTTCAGAAGTTTTTACAGTAGCACCTAGTCTTCCCTAAGTACTACTTCTGCAGCTTCGTTCAGGAGTTGATTGACAACTTGATCCATGATAGCTTCGGCCATCTTTTTAATTTCATCGTCATCTTTCGGGGGAGGACCCGGAGACGCTTTAGTAGGATCTGAGGGAGGACAGGATACAGCTACATTGCTATTACAAATTGCGAACGAAGTTTAAAATTAAAAATTACAACACAATAAAAACCACTAGTTAATACCTATTTGCCCTTCGGGCTCCACGCTTTTCTCAGCAGCCTCTGCTACTTTTCTAGCATCATGGATGCCCTTTTCGCTTTTTTGGATAATTTCTCGGGCCATTTCTCGGCCACCATTGCCCCAGATATCGGTAAAAAATTTTCCACCAACCATGCTAGCTTCGGCTGTAGGATCCTTTGCATCTTCGAAGGGCAAGGTAGCTTCGGATTGCGCTAAAATCTTTACATGCTCACAGCCCTTTTTCTCCAAAATGGTGGCAATTCCCCTGGCACCCGAAAAAGCACATATATCTCCGCGGCTATTTAAAATTTCTTCGAAGGCCTCAGCTTCGTGGCTAATCCATTCAATGGGGCCTTCGGGGTTGCCTCTCGTAAAGTTTTCTTCACTCGAAAATGCGCCAACGCTGGCGAAGCTAGTTTTCATTTTCTTAACACATTCTATAGATTTGTTATAGCATCTCTTCTTGGACGCACGAAGCTCTTCAACAGTTCCTTCTAAATGATTTGCCCATTGGTCGCTAAGTTCTCGCTTTGTTTCTTCAAGTATGCGTTCTTCTCTAGCTCTGGCTAGTTGTTTTCGAAGATCTTCAATTTCACGCTTCTGAGCCTCAGCTTGACCTTTAAAAGTAGCTTCGTCTTCTTTTATTCTACTTATCAATGAATGCAATATTTTGTCTTTTTCAAGACCTTCCTTCCTTAGTTCAATTACTTCGGAACGAAGGTTGCTCAGGGCCATCACACATCCTTCATCTTTGGCATCTTTTTGGGCCCTGAGGGCATTGCTAAGTATAAGGCCCTGCAAAGAAGAATGTGTGTGCGTTAGTAAATCTAAGCAAATGAAAAATTTTTTGGTTTCAAGAAACAATACGAAGGTCTCAAATTTTGTACCTTTAAACTATTGTACGCCAAGCTGTCGGCCAACTCGTCTTTAGACAGCACCGAGAGTCCGTCTTCTAGTGTTGGGAATCCGAAGCTCTTGCTCATCTCCCGGCAGACAGAAATCTCCTTGCTGTCAGGGAGACAGTACAAGAAGTCTTCTTCTCCGCTGCCGTTGAATATCAACGCCCCCTTTGGATATTTTAGTTTTTGGGCGTAAAACTGGGCCTCTTGCTTTTCTTTTTCAGACAACTTTTTCCCCGAAGCATGTCGAACAATATAATCAGGGACTTTGGGGGATGCTTCGGGGGCAGCAGCACTGATTTCTTCAACAAGAATTGGCTCTGTCACTTTTTCTTCCTCGGTTTCCAGGGATTTTACCTTCGTGGGCTCCGAAGGCCCAGCTTCAGCTTCAGTTTCTTGCTCTGGAGCTTTAGTATCAAAAATCTCAGTTTTCGCTTCGGAGGTTTCAACAGTCTTCCTCGGAGTTGTGCTTGAGGACTTAATTGTTTCTAGAACATCTAGCACATTGACCATTCTTTTCCTTTTCGAAGTCACTGCGGGCCCCTTTTGGATTTTTGTTGTGTCAACATTTGCTGAAGGACTTAAGACTTCTAATATTTTTGATCCCTCAGCTGATCCTTTTGTTTCTTCCATTTTTTCTGTTGATGGTGCTTCCATTTTTTCTGTTGATGGCGCTTCAGCCATCTCTTTGGTTTCTGATAACAAAATCTTTGGTTCTTCCAATTCTGTTCTTGTTGGCGCTTCGGCTATTTCTGCGATTACTGGCAGCAAGGTTGGCTGTTCAGCCTCGGTGGCCGAAGAAGTCTCTCCGGTGAATTCAGGCACCAAGGCTGGTTCAATATAACGTGGCCGATGTGTGAGGACCTTTATCCTTTTTCTTTTCGGTGCTGGCTCACTAGGAGCAGCTGCAGCTTCTTCTTTCGCAGAGGTCGCGCCTTTTCTTTTCTGCCCTCGAATGGGATAACGATAGTCAGGGTAGACGAACCCGATTGCGTCAAACACTCAGTTCAGTCTTTTCTTTTTTCGGCCTCCGAAGGCTGCTGACAATGCAGTATCTTCGGCCTTCGAGTAAGCCCCAAGTAGTTCATCACTTAAATTTTCAATGCTTTTCAGCCAGTCATCATCTGGCTCAACGAATTTATCTTCGAATTTGAAAGTATACTTCAATCTGATAAGTCCACCTTCGTCAGCCTCCTTTATGGTCTCTTGCGGCATTTCCCATTTTTCCGCGAGCGGCCATACTCTGAAGGCAATATGCTCTTGGACCAAATCTCTCGTTCCAATAAAAGAACAAATAACTCCGAAGGCTCTCTGGCATTCTTCGGCAGCTTCATTCATCTCAACCTTCGGCTTTCGCAGGCCGAAACTTTGCCAGATAGGGCGCATAATTATACCTTTAATATCTTCCCGTGCTTTCAGGTCATTTTTCACATAGAACCATTCTGTCATCCAGTCGCCGGGCCATCTCTTCCGAAATGTTGGCACGGGACAGCTTGACCCAGACCGAGAAACGAAACTGTAGCAGCCAAAATTATTGTGATACTGTTCCTTACCCCAGGGTTTTGTCTCGTATGATAACTCGTGTATGTTGCAGAAACTTTTCGCATCAGGTTCTAGACCTTGGCTTCTCACGGCCCACACGAAGATATTCAGCCTTATAATTGCTTCGGGGGTAAGTTGATGAAGATAGATTTCAAACATTTTCAGCACTTCTACGACAAAGCTGCTCAGGGGAAATCGTAGTCCAGCTTTCAAAAAGCTTCGGAACACTACGACTTCATTTTCCTCAGGGGTCGGGCAAGTTTTCTCTCCTTCGTCGACCCTCACAATGGATAAATCCCGGAAGTATCTTCCCCTCATGTTGACAAGATGATTTTCTTTGATACCTGACTTGCCAAAAACTGAATGGCTTGGTCGCCCGGGGCGATCTTCGGAGTCTTCACCACCACTATCCACATCATAACTGTCGCTGTCATCAGTATCTTCAGACAAACCTTCTAAAATCTCTTTGGTGATTTTTTCTGTGTTGGTCTTCGACATTGCTATAAGAAACCCCAGGTTCTTCTCTTCAGAGAGACTCAGCTTCATCTCTGGACCAGCCTTCTTATCTTCAGACATCTTCGGAAACACTAAGAAACTGTTTTCAACGCCGAAGCTTAAAAACTTAAAAAGCTAAGCAAATCTTGGTGCGCAAGAGCTAAAAATTGAGTGAGCGAGAACAGATGGCAAGAGAGCATGCCAAATGAGCTCGCGGTATGCTCTTATTTATACGCCCAGTCCGTTAAAAATTGAAAGACCCCGCCTGTCAGTGAATGTTGCTATTCTAGCAAAGGGAAGGTGTTTTTTCGGACCTTCGGCTTAAAGCCTTCGTCCATGTCGCAATCTAAATTTATTATTTTAACAAATTAATATTGCGAGGGGCTACTGTTGGGGGCCTTCGGCTTCCGAAGGTCCTCAAAAACAGGATTTAACAGTGTTTCTGGAGTATAATCTGTGAACAGGTATCTTCGGACTCGAGTCGATATCACAGTAGGAGAAGCCCAAAGTAATACGAAGGTTGATTCAACGCCGAAGATGTGAGCGGGGAAGCTTCGGCGTGGTAGCGGAAAAAGAAACCGACTTAAAGGTGAAAAGGCTATTCGGACCTCGGTGGATTACTATAGAATTACTATCAAGTGTAAAGGGCATGAATGTAATTTTATATGGGCTGTGTCCCGTGCCTATAAATAGGTGAACAGTACCCTCGTACTGGGCACGCTGACTTGGCATTTGCTTTTACGTCACATTTGTATTTTCATCTCCTTCCAAGCTGAAGGTACCTTTGTAATTGGATGTCATTTCTATTTCTTCATAATAATAATGCAAAAATGAGTTAATAATAACATATAATTGTCTATGTTATTCTTTATATTTCATATGGTTCATCCTTTATCCTCGTATGTTGTGTTCATGAAGGTACACCCTTCATAACCTTTGTCCGAGAGGCATTATATCCTAAGGGAAATAATGCTTCGAAGGACGAAGGACTTTACCGTTTAACATTTTCTGTGTTGCCTTGTTCTTAAGCCGAAGCATTTGAGAACAAGTCACCAACAGGTATCATCATACCATCCATCTTCGTTGAATAGGCCCTCTTGACGAAGCTCCCTATGCTGGGGCCTTCGGTCTTGTTCATCTTGAACAAGATGACACACTTCTTCAGTAGCTTTGTCGATCTTCCTTTGAAGATCGGCCAGCCGGGCCATCTTCTCCTTCTTCCTTTGCACCTATTGATGGATGATTTCCATGTCCCCAATCTCTTGGTCCAACTCCTCCTCCTGAAGTGTTGGACTGGTGGCCTTTCTCTTCTGGGATCGAGCCACTCGGAGACAGAGAGAGTCTCCTGGTTTGTGTCTAGTGGCTACAGTGCAGCAGCCCCTGGCGCAGTTATCTTCTTCGGCGGTATGACGAAGGTCAGTGCTTGCCGAAGGTGGCTGAATAAGTTCACCGGAGGTGGGTGCCAATGTTGGGGACTTGTTCTCAAATGCTATGGATTAAGAACAAGGCAACACAAAATGTTAAATGTTAATGTCATTCATCCTTCGAAGCATTATTTCCCTTAGGATATAATGGTCTTCAAACGAAGGTTATGAAGGACATACCTTCATAATCACGGTATATGTTAATAAAAGAATAAGCATACAAAATATAGCAGACAACATAAACAATCATATAACATTATTAATTCATTCTAATTATATTATCATGGAAAGACAGGAATAGTATTGAATTACAAATGTACCTTCGGCTTGATAGAAGATAAAAGTACAAGCATGACGCACAAGTGAGTACAAGTCAGCGTGAACAGTACGGGGGTATTGTTCATCTATTTATAGGCACAGGACGCAGCCTATGATAAATTACATTCATGCTCTTCATATTTACTATTGACTTATAGACAACCCAATGGGGACTAGATAGCCTTTTCCCCTTTAAGTCGGTTCCTTTTTTCGCCATTGAGCCGAAGCTCTCTTATTCGGAGCTTTGGAGCAACACCAACCTTCTTCACGATTATGCTCTTCACATTGTATATGCTTTTAACCCGAGTCCGAAGGTACCTGTTCATATGTCACACTTGGAAGACATTGTTAAATCATGTTTTGAGGACCTTCGGAAGACGAAGGCCCCCAACAAGTAGCAACATCTCTTTTCAAACCGTACCACCAATATTTTTCCTTCAGATCCAGGTACATCTTAGTACTTCTAGGGTGAATAGAATAAGCCGAATCATGAGCTTCCCTCAAAATAAGTTGTCGTAGGTGCTCAATTTCTGGTACATGGATCCTCTTTTTAATCTGCACTGTGCCTTGTTCAGCTTCTATGAAATCTGAGGCCTTTCCCAAACTAATATGTGTTTAATTTCCTTGATTTTCTCATCGGATTTCTGTCGTTTATGAATCTCATGTTCCAAAGTAGATTCCACTTCCATAATTGTTGCTACCATATTATTAAGCATAACAAGGTTAAGTTGTTCCATTTCCCAACATAATTCTTGTGGCATCAAATATGTAGTAACATTGTTCACCTGACCTTTACGACTCAAAGCATCTACCACTACATTTTCTTTTCCTGGGTGATATTTTATATCCAGATCATAATCTTTAATTAACTCAAGCCATCTTCTTTGTCTTAGGTTGAGTTCTTTCTGAGTGAATATGTATTTCAAACTTTTGTGATCAGTGAAGATTTTACACGTGTTTCGAATCATGGAGTGTCTCCAAATCTTCAAAGCGTGCACTACGGCAGCTAATTCCAAATCATGTGTAGGATAATTCTTTTCATGCTCCCACAACTGCCTTGAGGCATAAGCTATTACTTTTCCTTCTTGCATTAATACACATCCAAGTCCTAGGTGCGATGCATCACAATATACATCAAATCCTTTGTGAATGTCAGGCATTACCAAGACTAGTGCAATGGTTAGCTTTTCTTTTAATTCTTCAAAACATTTATGGAAAGCTTCATCCCACTTAAACTCTTTACCTTTCTCCAGCAGTGAAGTAAGAGGTGTCACTAACTTGGAGAAGCCTTCCATGAATCTTCTGTAGTATCCTGCTAATCTGAGAAAACTCCTGATCTTGGACACATCTGTTTGGTTGTTTCTAATTTAGTATTTCACTTGTTTTATGGGGGTCTACCTTGATTCCTCCATCTGTGATAATATGACCTAGGAAAGCGAGTTCCTTCATCCAAAAATCACACTTGGAGAGTTTTGCATATAACTGATTGTCACGAAGCTTTTGCAGAACTAGTCTGAGATGATCTTCATGTGTTTCTTCATTCTGAGAGTATACTAATATGTCATCGATGAACACAACCACAAACTAGTCATGATATTCCATGAATACTTTATTCATCAAGTTTATAAAGTGAGCCGGTGCATTGGTTAATCCAAATGACATAACCAAAAACTCATATAGTCCATATCTTGTAGTGAAGGCTGTTTTAGGTACATCTTTGGTTTGAACCTTCAACTGATGATACCCTGATCTTAGATCTATTTTCGAGAATATCTTAGCTCCTCTCATCTGATCAAACAAGTCTTCAATCCGAGGTAACGTGTATTTGTTCTTAATTGTCACTTCGTTCAAGTTCCTGTAATCGACACACATTCTTCTCGAACCATCTTTCTTGTTCACAAATAGAACTGGGGCTCCCCAAGGAGACAAATTTGGGCGAATAAAACCATTTTCTAGTAATTCTTCTATTTGTTTCTTCAGTTCAACTAAATATTTGACATCCATTCTATAAGGTCTTTTTGAAATCGGTGCAGTTCCGGGTAATAATACAATAGAGAACTCCATATCACGATCAGGTGGCATACCTGGTAATTCCTCCGGAAATACGCTTGGGTATTCACACACTATTCTGATGTGTTCTAAAGATTTCTCCTCCAATTGATTTACCAAGGCTTCTGCTTTTGCTAGCATACTAACATTGACTTCAATTCTTTCTCCTTGTGGACTGGTTAATGGAACCATTCCCTTAGCACAAGATATTACTCCATCATACTTGGTTAAGTAGTCTATTCCAAGTATCACATCGATTCCACTCGATTCCAAGATTATCAGCTCTACTAGAAAGCTTATTCCTCTAATCTCAAGCTTAGTCTGAGGGCATGAGTGAGTGGATCTAAGTTCACCTCCTGTTGATCTAATTAATAGTTTCCTCTTCAAAGGATAGTTTGATATATTATGCTTTTCCACAAACGACTTTTTTACAAAAGAGTGAGATGCTCCAGAATCAAATAAAACTGATGCAGGTATGGAGTTAATAAGGAACATGCCATACACCATTGTTAGAGTATATGGTTAGGCCCATGTGCCTAGGCCCATGTGGCCCATGTACAAACACTATATAGCTACCCTCTAGGGTTAGCCCTAATAATACAATTATTACCTCTATTATGGTATCAGCCTAGGTTTTCCTCCCTCCCCTACAGCTCCCTCTCCTCCTGGGCACGGGTCGCCTCCCCTGGCAGGCGCGCCGCCGCCGCCTCTCCTAGCCACGTGGGCAGTGGTGCTGCCGCCTCCGCCGTGGGGGGCCGCACGGGCCCTGCCGCTGCTGCGGCTGTCGTGGGTGGGCGCACCCTTGGCCCCTCCCCACCCCCTCCCAGCCACCGATGCTGCCTCCCCTGCTGGTGCGCAGGCGCTGTTGGCAGGGGCATGGGGGTCCATTCCCGCCTCCCCTGCGCTCGGGCTAGCGTGGGGGGCAAGGCCCACCGCCACCGGTGGGGCCCTCACCGCTGCGAGCAATGCCTCGACCCTTGCGGATGTGGCAGATGCGGTTCCCACGGGTGTTGCCGGTCCGGAGGACCCTCCCCCGCCAATCCCCCATCGCTGGTCGTCGATCCACATCCTATCGTCGATCCACCGCCTCCTCCACTAGTCGCCCACCAGGGATACACCGTTGCCGCCCTCACCGCTGCCCGTGTGGAGCACGCGGCGTGACAGGCCCGTTTGCGGGAAGCAGCCCTTGTGTGGGAGCATGAGCGCGAGGCCGCCGCTGCTATCGCTGCTTAGATTGCCACGGCGGAACAGCTCCTCGCCTCGCCTGCGGCCCACGACGGTGGGGCCACCTCTTCTGACACAGTGGGCGACGTGTACGGCGTCCTGACTACATCGACCATCAGAACCGCGCCCCGCACCATCCCCACGATGCTCTGGCATGACACGGCTGACCCGCTCGTGGCTCAGCTCCACCTTTAGGCTGGGAGTGTCCAGAACATTCGCCTCATGGTTCCTATCGTCCTAGAGCCAGAGTCGCCGTCCTACGCACGCTGGCGGGACTTACTCCTCCTCACCCTTTGTCGCTACGCTCTGGATGACCACATCCTCTACGACCCCACCGGTGTGGCGCCGACTACCGCGTGGGTGCGCCTCGACAGCATCGTGCTGACCTGGATCGTGGGGACAATCTCCGTTGACCTCCACAGCCTCCTCCAGAACCTTCCTCACGCTCGGGCTGCTTGGCTTGCCATCGAGGGCCAGTTCCTAGGCAACACCGAGGCTCGGGCTCTCCGCCTCGACGCAGCCTCTCGCACCTTCGTCCAGGGGGACCTCAGCATTAGTGAGTACTGCCGCAAGATGAAGACCATGGCGGACTCACTTGGTGATTTGGGCTGTCCCGTGGAGGACTGCATCCTAGTCCTCAACGTCCTCTGTGGCCTCAGCGATCGCTACACCCACCTCCGGTCATTGATCATGATGGTGGTGGTGGTTCTGGCGGTGGTGCCCGTGGCAACGCACCGGCACTGGGACCGTTGCAGGGTGCGCCTTGGCCCACTTTCCACCACCCATGGTCAGGGCGCATTTCCGTGTGGCCGTTCCAGGGGCCAGGTTCTGAGGCTCGTCCCCCGGCGGCCATGTTCGATGGTAAGCCACCGGGGTTCGCCTTCGCCTCTCCGTCGCCCTGGACCTCGACACCTGCCGCTCCGTCGTGGCCCACGCCATCGGCTACTCCAATGTCGGGGCTGGATGGTTGGGACGCGGCTGCCCTGGCTGCCTTCCAGACTCCCACTCTGACTCCACCAATGGGTCCCGAGTGGATCGCGTATATCGGTGCTACCTACCACACCACTCCCGACCCTGGTATGCTCACCTCTGTTCGCCCTCCTTCTTCCTCTCTCCCTTCGACCATCATGGTGGTGAATGGCTCGTGTCTTCCAGTCACATCTGTGGGTGCCGTCGGCCCTCCTGGCTCTTTATGCATTCCCGATGTTCTTGTCACTCCTTTTTTGGTCCACAATCTTCTTTCTATTCGTTGGTTTACTGCTGTTAATTCTTGTTCTGTCGAGTTTGACTCTTCTAGTCTTACTGTGAAGGACTCAGCAACTCGATGCCCCCTCCTCAGATGTGACAGCATTGGCCCCCTCTACACCCTTCAGCTTCCGCACGCCACATCTTCTTTGTCTTCGTCACCTGACACTGCTATTGTTTTGGTTGCCACCACATCTTCTACCACCTGGCTTCATCGCCTTGGTCACCCTAGACGCGATGCCTTGATGCAGTTTACTCGTAGTGCCACTATCCCATGTACTAGATCACATGATGAGCATCTTTGTCATGCGTGCCAGTTAGGCCGCCATGTTCGTCTTCCTTTTCTTCTTCCTCGCATGCTACTCATGCATTTGATCTTGTACACTGCGATTTGTGGACTTCACCTATTACCATTATGTCAGGCTACAAATACTATCTTGTGGTGCTTGATGATTTTTCTCATTATGTGTGGACTTTTCCTTTGCATGCCAAGTCTGACACTTTCCCCGCCCTCCGCCACTTCTTCGCCTGGGTGTCCACTCAGTTCGGCCTCACCATTAAGGCCGTTCAGTGTGACAATGGTCGGGAGTTTGATAACTCCACCTCCCACGACTTCTTTCTCTCCCACGGGATGCAGTTGTGGATGTCTTGCCCGTATACCTCCTCCCAGAACGGCAAGGCTGAGCACATGATCCACACGACCAACGACACCATCCACACTCTTCTTCTCCAGGCGCACCTACCGGCATGTTTCTGGGCCGAGGCCCTCCACACCTCTACCTACCTCCTCAACCGTCTCCCTTCCACTGTGTGCTCGACCCCCACTCCTCACCAGGCACTCTTTGGTACCCCTCCGCGCTATGACCACCTCCGTGTCTTCGGGTGTGCTTGCTACCCGAACACCGCTGCCACTGCTCCTCACAAGCTAGCACCCTGTTCCACCCTCTGTGTGTTTCTCGGGTACTCCTCGGACCACAAGGGCTACCGCTGCTTTGACCTCTCCTCTCGCCAAGTCCTCATCTCTCGCCATGTGGTGTTTGATAAGTTTGTATTTCCCTACTCCACCACCACACCACCCTCCTCTGACCCTAACCTTGACCTCTTCACTCTCTTTCCGACTGACACGATGGTCGAGCCACCTATCCTTCCTCTCTCTGCAGGTACTCGCTCATCGCCTATCGGACCTTGTGATGGAACCTCCCAAGTTATTAGGCCCACCTACAGTTGTCCTTGTCCAACGGACCTTGGACATCCCTGTGGATGCACATAATTACTTGACAAGTTCGGTATTTGTATTATTTTCCTCGCCCAAGAGCGTTTCGCCCGTCACGCAGATATTACAACACATCTACAATAACTTATTTTACATTCATTAAAATATAGAAAGAGTATTATTATTACATCACCAGGACATAAAAGTGCATAAGTATTATTATTACAAACTTGGGAGGCAAAAACCCCTCCCGCATAAAAGTATATTGCTTTTCAAAAGGGAGGCCTACTTCCTCCCGCAACCACTTCACTGTTGAGGTTCATCTTTGGGCAGCACGTCCTTGGGCACCACCTTAGTGCAAAAACAGCAAAATTCTGCTGTTTCCTCACCTACAACAACATGGGTTCGAAAACAATGAGTACAAAGTGTACTTTCGCAAGTCTTACCCGTCAAAATAAAAGACTCTCAAGGATATGCTGTCTTAAGGGAGTCAAGGTAAGGCTTAATCAAGAATCAAGACTTCGTTTGCAAAAATGCTTACTAATAGTGGATCCTTAAAAATCCAGTTTTATTAGCAAGTTAAGTCATTACCTGTCACTAGAGTTCTTTCTACCCTAGTTCAAGCACTTGGCCTATACTAGCCATCCTTTTATCAACCCTTCTCGTTCACTGGAATGCTACGTGTAGCGCAGTGACCAAGTCTTCATGTCCGAGAAGTAACGGCGATCCGAATCGATTAATACCCAGCTAGGGATCTCCAATCACACGACATATCTAGCACTTAACTCTTGCATATGTCAACTCGCCACCGGGGTTCTTAAGACCAGACCGAGTTCACGCCAACCGAGAGCACAGATACACCACCGTCCAGCCTCTTGCCACGGAGGGTACACGCTACTCTCGCCCTCTCTCCACTCCCATTGCGTGTTGGCCTTTCTGGTATTAGTCTGCCCGAGGCAAAGCTTACCCATGATGAGGCATGTGACCAGTTGAAAGGTCCTCGATCAGCAAGCCTACATCGAGACGGGCCTTAATCGAGTAAGACGGAGACACTACACCGAGACTCTCTCTTCTCGTGCAAGTCACCCGTCCGGTCTCAGCTTTATCATTTAAAACCCCAAAGTTTGGTACCTGGTAGAGGTACATCTTTTCCGATGTTGAACCCATCACGGCCATGATGGATCCACCATCAAGTTCTATTTTTGAAAACATCCCATCCACTGTGAAGCATCATCTTTTATTTAAAAACAAAACATTTGTTTTTCTAAAGCAGGACTAAGCATCAGAAAACCTTTTTAATAAAATAGGTAATCAAGGAATGGTAAATAGTTGCAAGGAAGGAAATGCAGCAATAGGTTTATCACCCAACTCCTATCACCTAATGCATCATTTAAGTGATAAAGAGTTTAAAAACAGCAAGGAGGTGGCAAATGCACCGGGGCTTGCCTTGTGCCGTAGGAGAGTCGGGCTCTGTTCCACAGATGTCAAAATAAAAACAGTTCCAGGCAGGTGGATTTTCTGCTGATGGAGTACTCTCTTCCTCTTCAACAATCACTTCTTCCTCGTTCTCTATATATAACCATATATAACCATGAATGCTTATGTAATGCTTATGAAAATGCAATAATAGAAAAGATGTATCAAGTTGTATCTTGAATACAACTTTCCTTCACGGTGCACTAGGGTAACTATGATTTTTCTAGGTCAGTATTTTAGTGGTTAGACATTTTTACCCTAAGGAGCTAGGGTTTTGGGTTTAGGAATCAAACGATGTCCAAAGCAAGTCAAACTTCATGCATAGGATCTAAATACCATCTTAAGCTTATCCAACAAGTTTGGTGATTTTTGGAGTCATTAAATAATTCCTAAAATTCCAGGAGACTAGGTTTTAGCCATCTTAAATACTACATAATTCCTTGTTTGGATTAAAAATCTTGGAACTATTTTTATTAAATACTAGAGAAATCTAGGAGTCCAACAATATTAGTCTCATATTTTTATCATTTTTCTATAATTTTCTATGGATTTTCTAAGTCTGGTAGAAAAAGAAAAAGGAAAAACATAAACAGTAATGGGCTTAATCTAATCCGAGTCGGCCCAAGACAGGCAAAAGTGCGCCCGCGGTGTCTACTTTGCACAGGGGTCCCTGGTTGTTTGAAAAACCCGTAAAGACTCCTCTCTACTGTTTCTCTGTCTCACTGACATCTCCACTAAGGCCCCTCCCCTTTCTATTTCTTCGCAAGATCAGGTCCCCGACCATGGACGGTGGAGCAGTGGCTCCGGCGAGCCTGTTGAAGCGCCCCAATCCCTTGGGACTCAAATGTGATACAATTACTAGTCCCAGGAGGCTAGTAAACACATTTATACTTCAGATGATTACAGATCTGCTTAAACAATACAAACCTATAAAGGTGGCGAACAACTTTAAGAGTTGGTCTACAACTCGGGACATATCATCAGAGTGGGGCTGAAGCAGCCCGATATACGCAGCGAAGCATTTCAGCGGTCCAACAGCCATAGGCAAGGTTGGGAACAGTCGTAACTCTTACCTGATCTCCTTTTTCTGAAAAACAACAAATAAGCAAGGGTGAGTACAAACGTACTCAGCAGCCCACCTTCACCCATGGAATGGGGAAATCAGATATAATGCATGGAATATGTGGAGCTGAGGATATTTTGCAGAAACAGCAATATTTGATGCAGGGTTGTTTTGTAAAACATTTTGTATTTTTCAAAGCGCAACCTCTCCCAAAGGAGCAGGAAGTTTTTCAATATAGAGCAAAATCCCCTGGACTAAACCATCTAGGTATCTCGGCAGTTTCCTACTGGTTTTCATTTTCAAAAATAGTTCCTGTACTTCCCGTCCACCATCTAGGTATCTCCCAAAGGGCGAGGGAGTGGAAACTAGAGTTGCTTGTGATTTGGCAGAGGGGATTTTATTGGGAGCGTTTTTCTTTGAGCGAGATGGGAGTTGAGGGAGCTAGTGGGGGGCTTTATAGGCGAGCAGGGGTGCTCAGGGGGGTGTGGAGTGGTAGTGATGGAGCAGGTGACACGAGGCAGCAGGTGCGACAAGGGGAAGGGGGGCCTGTTGCCGGCGACGATGGCGGTGGGTGCGCTGCAAAAGGGGGCATGGGTGGCGGTAGTGCGTTGCAAAGGGGGCATGGGGCGGTGGTAGTGCGCATGGAGGTGGGCACGCGTGTGAGGGCACGGGTGAGTGGTGGGGTCAATGACCCTGATGTTTGTGGCCTCTAGTTCCAATAATCTTTGCCTCTCTGTATGGTAATAACTCCTTTTGTCCTCTTTTTTTGTTTACTTTGACTCAGGGGTAGTGCTTTGATTCTCACGGTCGGTCCTTTTGACTGAGCGACTAGATGGTTCCTCTGTAGCTTATTCCATGCTTCAAGGGTAAGCTTCCCGGTATCTTCTTGGGTAAGGTGCTTTTCTCTTGAGATGGGTTAAGGGGAGAATGGAAGCATAAGATGAGGATTAGCTCTAATTTGTGATCTATGTTTTTAGAGAAAACCTTTCTTAAAAGGGAGGAAAACACACAAGCTCAGCAATGATAAGCACAAACAAATCAAATGTTTTGAATAAGGGAAGAATAGAGTTTTCCAAATCATGAACTACTCAGATTCGGGGGCTAAGCATAACTACTATTGCTTGGCTCCTGAATTGAGAACTATGCTAAATGCAACTTATGAGCACTAACGTTAAAGCATCACATATGCACTCAAAAGGGAAGAAAACATCAAGCGAAATTCATTTTGAAATGCCCTAGGGGGCCACACAATTAGAGTTTTGCAAAACATGAGTCTACACGATTACCTCTCATACATGCAGGGCTCTGGCCATAGTGAAGAAAAACTTCACTACCCAATGCATGCAGAGGACTGGGCATAACTAACTCAGATCTCGCAGCTTCTCTTCTAACGAGCCTGACACAAAACTTCAATCTGAGACATCTCCTGGATGGGTCAAGAGGGAGCTAATGTTGATGACTTCTTCTGGCGGCGACTGAGATGGCAACATGGGGTCGAACTCTTCTTCAAGCGGGACTAGCTCTTGTAGCTCCTCAGAGGGTGGCGGTGCTGGCGGGGTGCTTGCAGCTTCTTCCTTGACTTCAAGGGATGGTGCTGGAATCTTCTTCATGGTGAGGGGCTCAAACAACTCCGGCGGGGGATCTTGGGAGGATTCAGGGTGCTCTTGCTTATCCATAGCCTGAGGGAAGACTGGAATTCCTTCCAAGACTATGGCTCCTTCCGGGAGTTCCCAAGCCTTCTTCTCTCCTCTGATAGAGACTGGGTGACCTTCAAGAATCTGGGGATCTTCAGCTCTCATGGGTTGAACTGGGTTGGATGGAGTGGGCTCTTGGATCCATAAGGCTCTACGTTGGTTGTGGGTTACCAAGTAAGCCTCTATCAGCTTCTGGACGTGCTCATCCTTGGCTTGCTTCAGGGCTTCAACAGCAATGACTTCACGACTTTCCAATGCAGTTGCACGGGCTTGAGCTGTGGTGAGATCCACATGGAGCTGACGGTTTTGCTTCTCTGCATCTTTTGCTCGGGCAATCATCTGACGGTGGTGCCGAGCCAAGAAATCATACTGTGCATCTAGGGTGAGCAGGTATGCAGTGAGGTACACGACTGTGGGGTCATCCTCAAGCAGCTGCTTCCCTTCCAATGCACGCATCCTGGCCATCCAAACTGGACGGTTTCTCTGAAAGGGCGGAAAGAATCTGAGCGGTGTGTCGGCCACTTCTTCTTCATAGATCTGACACAGGGCCCTCAATGCCTTGCGGGCGACAACTTGGCAGGTGTCTTTGAATCTGTGCCCAGCAGTAGTGACACTCCATCCCACATGGTGCGGACTAGATCCAATGTATACAGTCATGACACACTTCTCTGTGCCATGCTCGACGAATTCACAACCATCATACTCTGGCTGGCTCCTGATTCCGAGGCGGACTGTTCATGCTCACAGCAACTTGGGGAAACCATCTTCATTCTAGCAAAATCTGGTTTGGCAACGGACCTCCATCTGACTTCTGAGAGAAGGAAAGGGGGAAAACATTTTTGAAATGAAGGGATGAGAGCAAGGTTTTTTTTTGAAAATAGTTTTGACTCAAAAACTTTTGGATCAGGCTAAGGGTTACGTCCTGCGGCCAACCTTACAGCTCCGATATCACCTGAAGCGCCCCAATCCCTTGGGACTCAAATGTGATACAATTACTAGTCCCAGGAGGCTAGTAAACACATTTATACATCAGATGATTACAGATCTGCTTAAACGATGCAAACCTATAAAGGTGGCGAACAACTTTAAGAGTTGGTGCACAACTCGGGACATATCATCAGAGTGGGGCTGAAGCAGCCCGATATACGTAGCGAAGCAATTCAGTGGTCCAACAACCACATGCAAGGATGGGAACAGTCGTAACTCTTACCTGATCTCCTTTTTCTGAAAAACAACAAATAAGCAAGGGTGAGTACAAATGTACTCAGCAGCCCACTGTTGGAACTTGCTCTCAGTTGCAAGGGGATCCAACAGGGGTGAACAGTGATGTCAACAGGGCACTCGCGCTAGATGGCAAAAGCTCTGTTAATCTGGCCTCTCACGGGCACTGTGCAGGGGTATTTATAGGTACCTAAGTGCGCAGCACCTTGAGCTAAGGACGCATGTGCCCTCAGCTACCTAGGTTATCCCTAGAATATTCCCATAAAGCGGGGTTACAGACCGTAATTACAGGAATGCTTTTACAGATTAGGCCCGTAACGCACGGCGGCCAAGCGGGGCCCGTTACAACGGGCCGGATTGCACGCGGGCCTCCGAGCTGGACGAGGCCGCACTGTGGGATGCCCTTCGTCGCCAGTCTAAGTCTGGTGCGGAAGAAGCGAAGGGTGTCCTTGCCTATTTTGTTTCTGCTAGTTCAGCTGCTGCAGCGAAGGCTTCGAGCGAAGGGTGGCGCCTTTGCCTTCGCCCCAACATTTGCCCTCCGAGGGACCAGTTCGACAAAGTCACCTGGTGCCGAAGACGTCGTTAGATGGCGGAGACGCTGCCCTCGCTCGAAGTGGTTCCGCGGGGGTTTTTGATATGACCGTTGATTGACGGCGTACTGTTGGATTGCGGGTTTCCCGAAGCGCCGCGCCCTGTTGGATTGCGGGTTTCTCGAAGAGCCGCGCCCTGTCTATAAAAGGGGGCGGGGGTCAGCGCTTTTTGAACTTCACCTTCCGCGCTCCGCAAAAACCCTAGCCGCCCTTTCCGCCGTCTTGCTGCTCGTCTGCCCGCCGTGCTCTTGTTCGCCAGAGACCTGGCTCGAGTGAAGCAGACCGCCCGCCGTCGCCGACGGTACGTAGCGATGCCGTCCTCGTCTTCTTCCGCTACCGCTACACCGCCGGCCGTTCCCTCGCCGCCGGCCGCCGCCTCGTCTGAGGAGACGCTTAGTAGTTTAATGGCGGAGGAGTTGCGCGCCGGCGATTCTGTTGATTTTGGCGTATCGCGGATGTCGTCGGCCCGCGTGCAAGATATGGAGCGGTTGGGTTACTTCGGCGGTGGAGTTGGTCGAGTCCCAGGGATGGAGGAAGTCCCCGAGCCAGAGGGCGAGTTGGTCGTTTTCGAGGCGTTCTTCGCCGCCGGACTCCGCTTGCCTGCGCACCGATTTGTTGGCGAAGTCCTGCGCAGGTTCAACGTTCAAATACATCAGCTGACACCGAATGCCATAGTGGCTCTGTCGAAGTATGTCTGGGCGACGACTTCGTACGGCGGACAGCCATCGGTGGAAGTTTTTGAGAAGTATTATTGTTTGCATTGGCAGAAGAGGATGATTGGAGGCGAAGTTGCTCAGTTTGGATCCTGCACATTCACGCCGAAGACCGGCAAAACCACGATGTAGGTAGTCGAGTTGGTTCCTTGCGCCCGCAACAAGTGGGGCAACTGGAATGAATTTTGGTTTTACGTCGCTGAGGGTACCGTCGAAGGCCATGAGGGACTCCCCGTGTCCGCGATGTGTTCTCATTTTTACTCAGCGTACCCGCCCTTTGAAGTGGCGGAGGAGGACGAGGACGAAGGGGCTCTTCGGTGCGCCGCCGGCCTGAGCAGCGGGCGCGACTTGGTTGAAGAATTTGTGGCGTACGGGGTGTGGCCATTGGCGCATGGCTGGGCGTTGGGCGAAGTATGCCCTCGCCAGATGCCTTTTCATGGTGGAAGGGTGGTGCGGAGTCCCGCCTTCGCCCTGAAACTGCAAAACCGCGATCCAGCCGCCGTTGTGCGTGAGGCGGAGGATGGGGCGGTGCGGCTTGTTGGACGCTACATGCCGAGGACAGAGGGCCAGCGCAGCTGGGATATCCGCGGGTCGAATGACCGCTTGAACAGGGTTTTTGAATTAAATCAATTGCCATATGACGGCTACCCTGGTCAAGACGATGTGGACCGCCGTGGGAAGAAACTGGCGGTGGAGACCGGAGACGACCCTGAGCCGGCGGCCGCCCCATCCTCTAAAAAGAGAAAATTAGGTACTGCTATGGGAGGACTTGGGGCTTCTGATCGTTTTGCTAGAGAGTTGATGAGGACGTGCGCGGCTCCGGGGGAAAGGATGTCTTCGCCCGAGCTCCGGGAGTCTTCGGCTCGGATGCTGAGGGTTACCGGGGGTTGTTGGCCTAGGAATGTTCCTGTCCCCCGCGCGTCTGGCGAGGATTTTTTTACATCTCGCATGGTTCGTGAATGGAGGATATTTCCTTACGGGCGGAATATTGCTGCTGTTGTGTCAGCAGTGATGGACAAGGATCGCCAGAGAGCTGCACAAAAGCGCCAGGCGGCTGTCAGGCTCGTTGAAGCCAGGCCGAAGAGGCAGCGGGGGGCTGCGAAGGCTGCAGCCCCCGGCGGAGGCCGGCCGCCGCTGGCGGCGAAGTCGGGCGTCCCTGCATCTAGGAAGGCGCCGGAGGCAGCGGCAGGCGCCAGAGGCCCGAAGTCGGCGAAGGCGGTGCCACCGTCCAGCGGAGTGGCGGAGGTCGCGAAGGCGGCCCGAGCGTTGCCGTTGGCGAGCAAACGTGTCGCCGACTTCGCCACCGATATTAGTGTGGACGACTATCTCGGTGGTAAGTCGTTGGCTTTATTTATATATATATATATATTTTTATTGGTTCGTTGGTGCGTTGCAGGGTTGGGCGAAGGCCAACTTGCTATGGTTGCGCCTGGCGCGGCGACCACGACGGCTGCCGCAGTGCCAAAGGCGAAGGGCGGGGCTCTTAGCGCCGGAGGCGAGGCGTCGGCCCTCGCGGTTGTCATGGATGAGGCGGGCGCTGCGTCCCGCCGGCTGACGGAGGTGACGAAGGCGCTACGTCAGGTCCGCTGAGTTGGACTTCGTCCCCCTCTTTTTTTTTGGGCCGCGGTCTTACGATTGCTCTGCAGGTGGCTGACTTCGCCAGCCGCACTGCGTCGGGGGCCCTCACGGCAGCTGTGGCTGCCGAAGTCGAAAGACTTCGGACACAACATGCTGACGCCGTCCGTGAAAAATCGGCCGCCGACAGCAAGTGTCGCAAGCTAGCGGACAAGGTGGCCACATTGGAGGACGAGAAGGCCGCCCTCCGGCGCCAGCTGGCGGGGGAAAGGAGGGAGACCAACAAGGCCCTTGTCAAGGCGCAGGCTGCGCAGGCGGAGGCCAACCTGGCACGGGCGGAGGGCAATCTTGCCAGGGAGCGCGCCGAGCAGCTGCAGGAGCGGCTCACCGCCCTGGAGAGCCGCGTGAAGGGGGCCGAGGCCGCGGCACGAGCGGAGGCAGAGCGGACGCGCCAACTGCTTGTAGATACATACCGTGGCCTGGGCGCGGGGACCGGTGAGTTCGAAGTGCCGGACCTAGAGCCCGGGCTTCGGTGCCTGGAGTGGGTACAGGAGGAGTTGCAGGCGCTCCCCACTGTCGTGGAGGGGTTTATGGCGTATGCCTCCCTGGTCACCTGCGAGGGGGCGATGAACGCGCTCTCCCGCGAAGGGTGCCGGCACTTCGAGGTCTTCGACCAAGTCGAAGAAGATTTTGAGCAAGATATCTTCAAGGTTGAGGACCCCGTAGTGAAGGAATCCGCTGGAGCTATCTTCGACCGGCTGTGGGGTCCACACGGTCGCGAGGTGGTCAGGGAGCGCGCCGAGACGGCGAGGGCTCAGGTAACGTTTTCGCTTGTTTGGTATTTGTTGGACGTGGGCTGTGTGTGTTTGATGAATTTTGTGTGTTTTGGCTTAGGCGGCGCGTGGCGAGAGGGTCGACGACTTCAGGGCGCTGAACAGCATGCTGACTGACCCGGAGTCAACCCTGGCGGAGGCCGTGTCTGGGGTCGCCCTGGAGCCGACCCCGGACGCATCCGCTGCGGCCGGCGAAGACCAGCCCCCAGAGGTCGCCGAAGGCGCGCCTGATGCTTCTGCAGCTGCAGCGCCGAGTGCTGAAGATTCCGCAGCGGTAGCGGCGGAGATAACAGCGGAAGCAATGGCGGAGCCAACGGCGGAGGCTCCCGCAGCGTCAGGGCCGTCGCAGGTGGCGTAGTGGGTGTAGAGGGTTGGCGAAATTTGTACATGTTACTGAATTTTGGTTGCTGCGCAGGTTCAAGATTTTGGGCCTGCGCACACAACCGCTACTACTAAATTTTTGGCGGCTTCGACTGCGGAAGATGGTAATGAATGTGGTGGGTCTGCATCTGAGTTTTTTGATTGTGCTGACTCTGGGAGCTCGATTAAGTGGACTGAGGAGTCGTCGGAGGACTTGGACTACTTCGCGGCCTTGGATGTGGCTGCGGCGGAGGCTTCACCGCACGCTGCGGACGCAGGAGATGTGCCAGGTCCTAGCACCGGGCGACGGCGACGAAGGGCAGTTGCGAAACGTAGAGTTAGTGGGGCGGAGGGGGCTCGGCTTTGTGTGAGTGGGGCTGGCCGGCAGGAACTGTTGTCTTTGCCGGCCGCCGAGAGTACAGGTGAAGGGGAACTGCGAAGTCTTTTTGCGGGTGAGGAGCTTAGGATAATGTTATTTAATTATAGGGAGATGGGAATTATTCCTAAGGTTGAGCCGATGTAGAGTGTGGTGCCCTCGCTTGTATATGTAGAGGCTTGTATGATGAAATTGTGTGCCCTCGCTTGCATATGTGTGCGAAGGCGTTGTGTACTTTGTCTGGTTTGTGTTGTTGTGCTGTGTTTGTGTGATTAAAGTTGGTCTTGGTGTGGACGGTTTGATGTTGTTGTTTCTGCCTTTGTTGTGCTAGTCCAGTTGCACCCTTAGGTGTCTTCTGTACGGACAGTCTGTGCGGTAGGCTTCGGTTTTGTCGCACTTGTTGTGTTAGTCCGGCTGCACCATTGGGCGACTTCTGCGCGGATAGTCTTCGCGATAGACTTCAATTTTTTCGCACTTGTTGTGCTAATCCGGCTGCACCCTTAGGCGACTTCTGCGCGGATAGTCTTCGCGATAGACTTCGATTTTTTCGCACTTGTTGTGCTAATCCGGCTGCACCCTTAGGCGACTTCTGCGCAGATAGTCTTCACGATAGGCTTCGATTTTTTCGCACTTGTTGTGCTAATCCGGCTGCACCCTTAGGCGACTTCTGCGCGGATAGTCTTTGCGATAGGCTTCGATTTTTTCGCACTTGTTGTGCTAATCCGGCTGCACCCTTAGGCGACTTCTGCGCGGATAGTCTTCGCGATAGGCTTCGATTTTTTCGCACTTGTTGTGCTAATCCGGCTGCACCCTTAGGCGACTTCTGCGCGGATAGTCTTCGCGATAGGCTTCGATTTTTTCGCACTTGTTGTGCTAATCCGTCTGCACCCTTAGGCTTAGGCGACTTCTGCGCGGATATGTCGCACACGAGGGTGGCTAGCGCTTAGCCTCGCGGTGACCTCGTGTTGGTCGAATGTCGAAGACCGTCGTCGCGGTCTTTTTCGACGCATGTCTTTGCGGGGGATTTTTCACACATATATTACATGGCTCCGCCTCGTTAAAAACCTCACCCCCCGGGAGGAAAAGAGTGCGGGCCGGTACAAGATTGTTTTTGCGAATTACAAGGGCGAAAACAGCCCTGAGGAATCAAACAAAAAATTTGCGGAGGTTGTCGATGTTCCAGGAGTGCTCCAGGTCCTCGCCGTTTGGCGTTGTGAGCCTGTAAGCGTTGGGGGAAGCTTTTGTCTTGACTATGAAGGGGCCCTCCCACCTGGGCTCCAGCTTGCCCTTGGACTCCGTCCGAGCTGTTCGAACGAGTACGAGGTCCCCCTCGCTGAACTCCCTCGGGATGACTGAGTGGTCACGCCATGCTTTGGTTTGGGCTTGGTATTTGTTCAGGGCCTGTAGGGCGAAGACTCGGTCTCCGTCGATGAGATCCTTCGAAGTTGGCTCGTCCATATCAGGGACGGCTGACGGAACTGTTCGCGGGGACCCGTGCTTTATTTCTTGCGGGGTCATGGCCTCCGATCCGTATAGAAGGCGGAAGGGAGTAAACCCGGTTGCCCTGCACTCAGTCGTGTTTAGTGCCCAGACTGCCTCAGGTAACAAATCGGTCCATCTGCCCTTTTTTCAACAAGGAGCATTTTCTTGATAGCTGTGAAGATTTTCCCGTTGGCGCGCTCCACGACCCCGTTGGACTGCGGATGATAGACTGAGGCAAAGGCGAGCTTGGTGCCAAGGGAGAAACAAAAATCCTTGAAGTCTTGGTTGTCAAACTGCTTGCCGTTGTCGACTGTTAGTTCGGACGGTACTCCGAAGCGGCAAACGATGTTCTGCCAGAAGAATTTTTGGGCAGTCTTTGATGTTATTGTAGAAACAGCCCGCGCCTCGATCCATTTGGTGAAGTACTCGACCGCGATGAAGGCGAACTTAAGGTTCCCCTGAGCGGTGGGCAGGGGTCCGACAATGTCGAGGCCCCAGCGCTGGAGAGGCCATGTATGGGCGATCAGCTTTGTATACTGCGAGGGGCCGCCTGACCGAGGAGAAAACTTCTGGCATGCTTCGTAGGACCGTGTGACCCGATTTGCGGCGCAGATCATTGCGGGCCAGTAAAAGCCCTGGCGGATCACCTTAGCAGCTAGGGCCCTCGGCCCTGCGTGCGAGCCGCACGTGCCACTGTGGACTTCACGTAGAATCTGCATGCCTTCGGCTTCGGTGACGCACTTAAGCATTGGCTGACTGACCCCTTTTTTGTAGAGTTGTCCTTCGATCAGTGCGAAGTCTCGGCTTCGATGTCTGAGACGCTTGGCCTCACTGATGTCGGCTGGATGATAATACCCCTGCAGGAACAGGGTTATGGGTGCCCGCCAGTCTTCGGTCATGATAAGGTTGACTGTGTGGTGGCCCTCACTGTCATTGGTTATTTGGAGCCCTTCGGGGCTCCGGACTGCTGGCGTGCCGATGACATGAAAGAATACGTCGGAGGGCAGAGTTTCGCCCCTGGCGGCGGCCTTGGCCAATGCGTCGGCCTCCTCATTCTTGGCCCGATCCACATGTGCCGAAGGGTGTTATAAAGCTGGTGCTGGCCTTGTCTTCTTCCTTCATGTATATCTGGTGGTAACCGGAGAAGCAATCGAGGAGGGACATGACCTCGCATCCGGCCGCGCTATCGACTATTTTGTCGATCCGCGGCAACGGGAAATTGTCCTTTGGGTAGGCTTTATTGAGACTGGTGAAGTCGATGCACATTCGCCACTTCCCGCTCTTTTTCTGCACCATCACGACATTGGAGAGCCATGTGGGGTAAGCCACCGACTCGATGAATTTGGCCTCCAGGAGGCGGTGCACCTCTGCCTTGGCGGCCTCTGTCTTTTCGTCGGACATCTTGCGAAGCCGCTGCTTTTTCGGCCGTACCGAAGGGTCGATTCCCAGACTGTGCTCAATTATTGAACGGCTGACCCCGACCAGATCGAGGGCCGACTAGGCGAAGACATCTTTGTTCTTGGACAGGCAGCAGAGGAGCTTTTCTTCTTCATGCGAAGTAAGGTCTTCGCTGATAATGACTGTCTGCCTGGGCGTGGCCTGGTCGAGGGGGACAGTCTTGGTCCCGTCGTTGCTCTGTAGCTGCGCCTTGTCGTGTTGCTTATTGGTTGGGCTGGCAGGCGTGGGGTCCTCGCGTTGGGCCGTGAGGCAGTGCACGTTTCTTTGACCGGGCACGAAGTCCCGCTCTATGTTACGCGCAGTCTGTTGATTGCCGAAGACTGTGATGACTCCTAACGGACCTGGTATCTTCATACATAGGTACAGTCCGTGAATGGCTGCTTCAAACTTATTGATGGAGCCCCGGCCCATGATGGCATTGTAAGGATATACCATGTCCACAATGTCAAAGGTTATTTGCTCGCTTCGGGCATTGGGTGCTACACCGAAGGAGAGAGGCAGCTCTATTTTGCCGACGGGGAAGGTGCCCTTGCCGCCGAAGCCATACAACGGGTTGTCCGAAGGCTTAAGCAGGCTGTGGCTTATGCCCATGCGATCGAAGGCGTGGTGGAAGATGATGTCCGCCTGACTGCCGTTGTCAACGAGGACCTTGTGCAGGTCCCAGCCTGCCACGCTGCAATTGATAACCATGGCGTCGCAGTGGGGGGCGCTGCGCAAGTCGACGTCCCGTGCGTCGAAGGTTAGCGGTATGTGGGACCACTTGGTCTGCACGACTGGGCCCGTGACGGCGACGTGGTTGATGCTGCGGTAGTGGTCCCGCTTCTGCCGCTTGGTGTCGAAGTCGGTGCTGGACCCCCCAGTTATCATGTGGATGACTCCGCGATATGGTTGATCGGCGAAGTCTTCCTGCTTTGGGGCATGGGGGATGTTTTGATGTTGCTGGTGTGGTGGTGGGGGTGGAGGAGGTACGATTTGTACTTCCTGATGGTGTTGGTAAGCGTGGAGCGGTGGATGCGGGGCGGGAGCGTGGATATATGGTGGAGGGGGTTGCTGGTAATTGTGCGCGACAATTCTGGGGTTGTCGGCTGGCTGCGCCCGTGCCATTCTGTCTCTGGTAGCCTTCGTTTCGGGGCAGTCTTTGGTTTGGTGGGCGCAGTCTTCGCCATGGAAGAGGCAGTAGAATCGGCGCGGCGGCTGCGCATGCCCTCGGCCCCTGCCACGAGTGCCGTTTCCGCGGCCCTGGGGGGGATATTCCTGGCGATGAGGGGGGTCAGCAGCGGGATGCTGGTTGGCGATGTTGTGCACTTGCTGCTGACTGCGGCCGTCTCGACCGGAGTCTGGCTGCGGAGTCCTTGTCCACGTGTGGCTGGACTGTGGAGCATCTTTTGGCTTCCTTTGGGACTCAATCTTGCGCTGGTGGAGCTCTTCGGATCTGGCGTACTTTTCAAACAGCTGATATAACTCTTGGAGGTTCTTTGGCGGATCTCTGATGCAGTGGCTGTAAAGGACGCCGGTGCGAAGGCCACTGATAGCATAGTGGATGGCAATCTGGTCATCGACTGAGGGCAGCTGTGACTTGAGTGTTAGAAATTTGCGGTAATACTCCCTCAGGGTCTCCTTTTCTAGCTGCTTGCAGAGCGAAAGTTCGGCCAGGGCGTCGGTATCTGGGCGGTACCCTTGGAAGTTGAGCAGGAACTTGTCCCGGAGACTTCTCCAGGAATCAATGGACAGCGGAGGCAACCTGGTGAACCAGGTGAGTGCGGGGCCCTCGAGGGCGATGATGAAAGACTTCGCCATTGTGGCGTCGTCCCCCCCAAACGATGCAACGGCGACCTGATAACTCATTATGTATTGAGCCAGGTCGGTGTGCGGGAATGGCGCGGCGTGCGGGAAGGTGTGGTCGCGTTGGGGGAAACGCGGATCCTCCGGTTGCGCGCGGTGTTGCGGGGGTGGCCCATGGTGCAGGTCGGGGTGGCCTTCGCGCGTGTCTTCGAGTTGTGCGCGCTGCTGGAGGGGTGACTCGTGCTGCAGGCCGAGGTGGCCTTCGCGCTGCATCAGCGCAATCTCCCGCTCGAGTTCCTGGGCCTTGTGCTCTTCGTCGCGTATCATTTGCCGCACTTTGGTTAGTGCGGACACACGCTGGCGCTTGGCCTCCAGTATCTCCTTCTGCCTCTGGAGATTGCGGTTCTTGAGGCGCAGGGCGCACAGCTGTAGCTGTTCTTCTGCTGAGACGCCGAGGATTTCACCGTCTTCGGCGAGGTCCGCGCCCTCCGGTGGTGCGAAGCCTGAGGGTGGCTGCGGTTGTCCCTCGGGGTCGCTGGTGCGGAGGGTGTCGTCTTCGCATGCGCGAGGGACATCATCTTCAGTGGCCTCTTGGTGGGTGGAATGGGTTAGGGCGAGGGCCTTGCCCTTTTTTGCGGCGAGCAGTGCTGCCTTCGCAGCCTCGTCAGCCTTCGGGTTAGCTCTCTTGGGTGCCATCGTGGGTGGTTTTCTCGTAGCACGAACGGTGGGCGCCAAATGTTGGAACTTGCTCTCAGTTGCAAGGGGATCCAACAGGGGTGAACAGTGATGTCAACAGGGCACTCGCGCTAGATGGCAAAAGCTCTGTTAATCTGGCCTCTCACAGGCACTGTGCAGGGGTATTTATAGGTACCTGAGTGCGCAGCACCTTGAGCTAAGGACGCATGTGCCCTCAGCTACCTAGGTTATCCCTAGAATATTCCCATAAAGCGGGGTTACAGACCGTAATTACAGGAATGCTTTTACAGATTAGGCCCGTAACGCACGGCGGCCAAGCGGGGCCCGTTACAACGGGCCGGATTGCACGCAGGCCTCCGAGCTGGACGAGGCCGCACCGTGGGATGCCCTTCGTCGCCAGTCTTCGTCTGGTGCGGAAGAAGCGAAGGGTGTCCTTGCCTGTTTTGTTTCTGCTAGTTTAGCTGCTGCAGCGAAGGCTTCGAGCGAAGGGTGGCGCCTTTGCCTTCGCCCCAACACCCACCTTCACCCACGGAATGGGGAAATCAGATATAATGCATGGAATATGTGGAGCTCAGGATATTTTGCAGAAACAATAATATTTGATGCAGGGTTGTTTTGTAAAACATTTTGTATTTTTCAAAGCACATCCTCTCCCAAAGGAGCAGGAAGTTTTTCAATACAGAGCAAAATCCCCTGGACTAAACCATCTAGGTATCTCAGCAGTTTCCTACTGGTTTTCATTTTCAAAAACAATTACTGGACTTCTCGTCTACCATAGCTCACGGCTCAACCGCCGGACCTTTAAAAAACACTTTTCTCAAATGCACCCTTTTTTTTGAAAACAAAACACTAATTGTCGTACCACACCAGACTCGTCCATTCCTGTGGACACAGACTATTCGAATAGGTTTGAACTCTGCGCAGAGGGGTACACTTTACCCACTAGTCCAGCTTTGCAATCTCATGGCCAATGAGATCCCAATCCGAATCTCTTTCTTTCCTCGCACGTCCTATCCTTAACGGTTATACCGGAAGGAGTCAGGCCACCGTCATGCCCAAACCGGACAAAACATTCCCCCTTCTTATCCTCCCAGTGCTCCCTAGCCTTCATAACCCTAAGGTTGGACCGTACGAGTTTAGATTGAGTGACTGCCCACACAGTCTCGAGTGGTTGTACTTATCATGAGTACAGGTAGTGAAGGATGACAAACCGGTCCTTATATGAGGGGACAATCCTTCTGCTCACACCTAAACCAGCTGAGCCATCACCTTAGGCCCTCCCCTAAACCAGGGAGTCTCTGATCATCCCTACTCAAAGGTGATATGGGTGAAAACCCTTCATCATACACATTTTGAAAAGCATTTTCTTTTGAAAACTCACACCTTTCCTCAAATCATTTGTAACAAATATATCAGGGATTGATTGTGGCAAGCGGTTGGGTGGCCATAATAACTTGTCTCAAAATCATATCATGCATAAAATAATAGGCTGAGGGTTGTGGTTGAAAAATCATAGGTAATTTATGCATCAAAGGGATCCAGTGAGCTTGCCATGCTTATCCGGCGAACGGGGAAGGGGAGCTCGCGGAACTGGCTTCTAGCTCCACTGCCTAGCATAGACTTGCAGATCTGGCCTCCACGAGATGGCACGAACGCTCCGATAACTATGCAACATGAATAAGCAAACATACAAACCAGCAAGTATATCAACAGATATTTAGTATAGTGGTCAGAATAGCCTTATATGGATGGGTACAGTCTTGAGTAGAATCTGTGGCATGTGGTGTGGTGATATTAATGGTGGTGGAGCGGAGGTGCTTACCAGGAGGGTGGACTGGAGGCAAAGCGACACTATGCGTGTAGCCGGCGGAGCGGGGTAACTGAGTGGGTGTGGTGTTTGCCTTGGCTGAGGGTGTTGAGTGTGTGTGGAGAGGGAGAGGGTAGCTGGGTGTATTTATAGCTAAGTGTATGTGGTGTAGCATAGTGAAGTTCATTGTAGGTGAGAATAGTGACGAATGAATCGTCTGACTTAGTATGAACTGGAGAGTTATAGGCAGAATATGGGACAAGAGTATTTTGGGAGTTTTCTGGAACATGAACCATGCTTAAGGGATGACATGGTTGGATAGGGAATAGTTTGATAAGAATTTAGAAACAAGAATTATTGGAATTGGAGTTTGGAAGCCTGGTTCGAAGGAATCTCAAAGTTAAGTGTGCTCAACTTGGAGAAACCTGGGATGGGTGTCCAGATGGGAAGTTCCCTACTAGAAGGAAAATCACAGTCACCGGAGTTCGTATGACTGAAATATTGGTCTGTTAGGTCTTAGGTGGACTGGACAGCATGATGGACGAGTAGTTGAAATTTGGGGGTGATCGGATGAACGATGAATAGTAACGATGAATAGTAATAATGATGAATAGTAACGATGAATAGTGATGGTGAATAGTAATGGTGAATAGTAATGGTAAATAGTGATGTGAATAGTTCATATGAACGAACGATGAACGATGAATAGGAACTATGAACGAACGATCGAATGATCGAACGAACGAACGATCGGAATTTCGGCAGCATAACGGCTGAACAAAGATTATTTGGACGAACGAACGGATGAACGATCGAACGATCATTCTTAACGAACCATGAACGATCGGACGAACGATCGACCGATCGGACGAACGAACGAACAAACTAAGAACAGGTGGACGAACGATTGAAGAATGACCGAACGATCCTTGTGCTAGTGTGTGCTTGTGTGGAACATGGAGTGGGTGTGTGTGTGGGGGGGGAAGAGAGTTGCCATGAAATGGCTTGGGGTGGGATGAGAGGATTAGTGGGAGATTAGCATGTATTTGTCTTGTATAAGTGAGATTAGCTTGTAGAGCTCATCGTATGACACTAGAGGCATATGTATACGTATGAGCATGAGGAAAGTTATGAAGAAAATATTTATAAGGACTTGAAAAATGATTCTGAAGGTATTTCTCAAGAGGAAAATACTTGGAGATATGTCGGTGGAATATTTGGACAGTATTTCTAGAAATAACTTGAAGGGGATTACTCGGGAAATATCTGGGCGGTATTTCTGGAAGAATTTGAGGGGGATCACTGGAGAAATATCTGGGCAGTATTTCTGAAAGGAATTTGAGGGTGATCACTGTGGAAATATTTGTAGGATATTTTGAGGAGGATTTTGGAGAGAATATAGACCACTATAATTTATTTGTTGATATCAACTTGCAAACAAACATTTTGAAACGAAATTTGAAATTCATTTTGAATTTAGAGGGAGTTTGAGAAATTTTCAACATTTGAATTTTTGGGATGCTACACCTGTACCGGCCAAGATACACAATGACCAGTGCTCAGGTGTGGATGACACTTAATTCTACCCCTAATGACCATTTCCCCTCCATCAATTGCACTAATCCGGGTCAGAATCTCTCTGTCCACGATGACGGCAGAAACCGAGAACAATTCGACGTGTTCTTGGCGATCTAGGGGACTTAATGGAGGCTAGAACATCAAGCAAGAATGCTTGAACTAACCTATAGGCGTCTGGCTATGACGAGGTGTTCACGAGTGCGGAAAAACTGATTTGGGGAGAGAAAGAAATTGGAGCCCTCTAGTGGCTAATCGAAGGCAGTAGCGGATGCTTTGGCTTCGTGATGACTTAACGGAGCTAGGGGTGTGCTCAATTTATAGTATCCCAGAGCAGTGGCTCCTAATTTGGTCATGGCGTGCTGGCGGCCGGAGAGAGGGAAGAGCACTAGCGCAAGAGCTGCGTGTCTTTCACCGTGGCAGGCTTACCGGCGACGAGCCAACAATATAGAGTGGCTTACTGCGACGTGGTGAAGCTTCAAGGCATGTGGCACCCGATCGACAGGTAGCCAACTCCGGTGAGCTTATCTGAGCCGGCCGTAAAGCAAGTGGGGGTACAGCGGCCAGCCCCTAGCATCATCCACGGCGAAGATCTTTTTACCCTAAAGCGTTATCCGGGCACCAGTGAGCACAAATCACCTTGCCGGCGCGAATCCAGGCGCGGGGGTCGCCGGTGGCAAGGTGTACTGCACCAGGGATCTTCTTCAGTTCACTGTACTATTAGAACACCATTTAGAGCTTCTAACAGAGCGAAAAGAAGTGCCTAGATCTCAAATTTTTTTGTAAGAACTTGTTAATCCACCTGTAACAAAGTTCTAGCCCTATAATTCAGCTAATCTTGCTATAGTAACCATACTCAAATACTAACTGGATTATCTTCAAAAGAGCTCCCAAAGTTCATCCCAAGTCACTGTTAGTAAAAGTTCAGAATCTGAGCTAACTGACAGCCTAACTTGGAGACCATTTAACTCCAACTTTTGTACAACACTTGTGTCTGATGACTTAAACAAAGTTATACTCCTTTAGTAGCTCTTCAAATTTGATGCATTGACCCTGGGAAAATTCTTTACGGAATAAGAGATATAAGGCTCCAAATATGCCTCAAGCTCACTGAATTTTAGACTTAGGCTTATATGGCTTAAGTGGTGCTTTTTGCAAATAAGCCCAAATCCCACATTTTGACTTGCAAATCCTCAAATGTGAGAAACACATGATTTGTGGTGTTCTATTACTTTTGTATTTGCACTTGGGTCCAAAAGTGCACAAATTTTACACTTAGCCCCGTAGGGTTCTAGTTTAGGGTTTTTCACCGGTCTTTTCAGGGTTTTTAGCACTTTAGTGTTTTGGTGTCACTAAAGTCCTTCAAATATGATATCTTATGATCATGTCTCATGTCTTTTGAGGTTTTCACATATTTGGGCTTCACTTATATTCATAAGCCCTGATATGAGGTTAAGCACTTTACCCTAGGGTTAACCACACATCAAGTCATATCAGTACAACTTATTTGAAATTTTTACCTAGTGAATGCATTCTAGGTGTAACAAACATATGATATGCCAATGTTCATGATGTGATGCTCAAGTTTTAGTGACAGTAACACCAGGGGTGTTACATCCTTCCCCCCATAAAAGAATCTCGTCCCGAGATTTAAAGTCCTAGGGCAAGTAGTGGAAAAGGAAACGCGTCATACTTTTATTTCCTTATTTCTTGTACAAGGCAGGGGTGGTATGGGTCTATTCCATCATTACAAACAATTGTACACATCTTACAAATTACATGAAGCTAAAAAGCCAGAGAAATTTTTTCTAAGTCTTGGGTTTCCCATGTAGCTTCATCTTCAGTATGTTGGTTCCATTGTATCTTATAAAATTTGAGAACTCTTCTTCGGGTGACCCTGTCCTTTTGATCTAGGACTCGAATAGGATGTTCTAAATATGTTAAGTCTAGTTCCAAGGTAACATCCATCACATCAATGGTTCGATCAGCAATCTGAAGACACTTCTTCAATTGGGATACATGGAACACATTGTGCACTGCAGACAATGTTTTGGGTAGTTGGAGGTGGTACGCCACTGGTCCACATCTTTCAAGAATGGGAAACGGACCAATGTATCAGGGTGCAAGCTTTCCTTTTACACCAAAACGAGTCACACCCTTCATTGCTGATACTTTTAGGTACACATAATCTTTGATTTGAAAGTACAAGGGTTGGCGATGTTTGTCTGCATAACTCTTTTGTCGAGCTTGTGCTTCTTTCAAGTTATGTATGATTCGTTGAACCTTTTCTTCCATCTCTTTTACCATATCAGGTCTGAAAAACCACCTTTCTCCTGGTTCAGACCAATTCAAGGGAGTACGACACCGTCGTCCATACAAACCTTCAAAGGGTGCCATCTTGATGCTCTCTTGATAGCTGTTGTTATACGAAAAAACTCTGCCAATGGTGAGCATTCATCCCATTTCTATGGGAACTCCAGAACGCATGCCCACAACATGTCTTCAAGTATTTGATTTACCCTCTCATTCTGTCCACTTGTTTGAGGATGGTAGGCTGTACTGTGTTGCAACATAGTACCCAGGGACTTATGTAGTTCTTCCCAAAACTTGGATACAAATTGCGGTCCGCGATCCAACACAATTGTTTTTGGGACCCTGTGCAGACTGAGAATACGAGCAATGTAAAGTTCCGCATGTGTGGCCACTGTATACTTTACCTTAACTAGAAGAAAGTGGGCGATCTTTCTAAGTTGATCAATTATAACCCAGATGGAATCAAATTCTTTTTCTGTCCTGGGTAATCCCATAATGAAGTCCATGCTAATGTCCTCCCATTTCCAAGTCTGGATGGGTAAAGATTGCAGTGGACCAGTAGTCTTCATATGTATGGCTTTGACACGTCTACAGGTTTCACATCTCGCCACATAGCATGCAATTTCGATCTTCATTTTTGTCCACCAATAATGTTGCTTTAAATCTTGATACATCTTAGTGCTTCCGGGATGAATGGAATATCAACTAAGATGAGCTTCGTCCAATATTTGTTGGCGGATTTCCTCATCCTTAGGCACAACTATGCGGTTATTAAACCATACAATGCCTTGATTATCCCTTCTGAAACAATTTGCTTTGTCGGCTTCTATCTTATCATGAATATATTTCATACCCTTATCATCTCTTTGGGCATCAACAATTCTTTGCAGAAGAATCGACCCAAGCTTCAATTGGTTCAAGGTTCCATGTTGAATCATTCCCAGGTTTAATTTCTCCATTTCTTGACATAAGGTGATGTCAGAGGTCTTTATTGTAAGACAATGGCAGGAAGCCTCACGACTTAGTGCATCTGCCACCACGTTGGGCTTTCCCGGGTGATAGTGGATTTCTAATTCATAATCCTTAATCAGCTCAAGCCATCTCCTCTACCTCATGTTTAGTTCTGACTGGGTAAAAATATACTTCAAACTTTTATGATCTGTATATATATGGTAGACATTCCCCAGTAGATAATGACGCCATATTTTAAGGGCATGAACCACAGCAGCTAATTCTAAGTCATGAGTTGGATAATGTTTCTCATGCGGGCGCAACTGTCTTGAAGCATATGCTATAACTCGGCCCTCTTGCATTAAGGCACATCCGAGGCCACTGCCTGATGCGTCACAGTACACATCAAAAGGCTTTTCAATGTCCGGTTGAGCAAATACCGGAGCAGTGGTCAATAATACCTTCAACTGCTCGAAGGCTTCGTTGCATCTTGAGGACCAGTTAAATTTTGTATCATTCTTCAATAAACTTGTGATTGGCTTTCAATTTTGGAGAAATCTGGAATAAATCTGCGGTAATAGCCAGCCAGTCCAAGGAAACTTCGAACTTGATATACAGTGGTTGGTGGTTTCCACTCTAAAATATCCTTGACCTTGCTAGGATCAACCGCAATCCCATTTGCAGACAATACATGTCCCAAAAATTGGATTTCCTCCAGCCAAAACACGCATTTGCTGAATTTAGCATACAATTGGTGTTCCCTTAAGCGCGTTAATACGATCCGTAAATGTTTAGCATGCTCCTCTTCATTCTTAGAATAAATCAAAATATCATCAATGAAGAGCACCACAAATTTGTCCAACTCGGGCATAAAAACCGACTTCATTAGATATGTAAAGTGGGCAGGAGCATTTGTCAATCCGAAAGACATAACCAAATATTCGAATAATCCATACCGTGTAGTAAATGCGGTCTTGGGTATATCTTCGGGTCGAATACGGATTTGATGATAGCCCAACCTGAGGTCAATCTTAGAGAATACCCGTGCTCCAGTAAGTTGATCGAACAAGATATCGATCCGGGGAAGAGGGTACTTGTTCTTGATAGTGACCTCATTAAGGGGTCTATAGTCCATGCACATTCAAAGTGTTTGATCCTTCTTCTTGACAAAGATTGCGGGACACCCCAAGGTGATGAACTGGGCCGAATGAATCCCTTCTCCAGCATGTCTTGTAACTGAGTCTTGAGCTCTGCCAGTTCATTTGGTGGCATCCGGTACGATCTTCTAGAAATAGGAGCTGTACCGGGCTTCAGTTCGATCACAAACTCTACATCTCTTTCTGGAGGCAATCCAGGCAAATCTTTAGGAAATACATCCGAAAATTCACATACTACCAGAATATCCTGGATTTGAGGTATGATAGCTTCATAGACCCATCCAATTGGTTTGGCTAGGACAGCTATAGGGATGGACAAGAGAACCTCTTCATGGCCATGGCTCAACTTGATAGTCCTTAAGTCCGTGTTGAGGATAGCTTTATGGTGGGATAACCAATTAATGCCTAGTATTACATCTATATCTTGCCCTTTTAAGACAATCATGTTGGTGGGAAAATCCCGTTCAGCCAATCTTACTGGCACATGGAAGGCTACTTCCTTAGTAAATATTTGTCCCCCGGGCGAATGGATAATAAACCCTTCCCTTGATTCAGTGCAAGGAATGCAATATTTTTCCACAAATTTCTTGCTTATGAATGTATGCGAAGCACTAGAATCAAAGAGAATAACTGCTGGGTGATTGGCCACAAGGAACGTACCCATCATTACCGGCTCTCCTTCCGGTGTAGTGGCCACTTGAGTTTAATAAATTCGCTCAGTCTTCTTGACATTTTTGCCCGCTGAATTATTAGCCATGTTTCCTTTGCCTTGATTTGAGCTCCCAGAGTTCTGCTGATTGTTGGACTTATTCTGCCTCGGATATGTACAGTCTTTGATAAAATGACCAGACTTTCCACAGTTGAAGCAGCCAGTTGAGAAACTAGGTAGGGCGGGGAAACGAGCACCAGAGGCACTCGGCTGATTTGAAGAAGTGGGGGCAGTGGTAGGACGAATGAAAACAGTCTGTTTAAACGGATAGGAGGGTGGACGAGGCGAATAACGATTCTGATTGAAAGGTTGGATTACCAACCTTGTTTGCTTCTCAGGTCCCTGATTGGACCTGTCACCTCCAAATCCCTTGGATTTTCCTTGGCCTGTATTCTTGGCTTCTACTGCCAGCGCTGTGCTGACAGCCCTGCTATAAGTAAGATCTAGGCAGATGGCCATTTTCCTTTGGAGCCTGTCGTTGAGTCCTCTCATGAAACAGTTCTTCTTTTTCTAGTCAGTGTTTACTTGATCAATCACATATTGGGATAAATGATTAAACTTGTTGAGATACTGCATCACTGTATCCCCTCCTTGTTTTAGTCGAATAAATTCCTCTTGTTTCATGTGAAGCACTCCTTCTGGAATATATTGCTCACGGAATGCCAATTTAAATTCAGCCCAAGTGACCTGATGTCCGGCTGGTTGAATCGCTACAAAATTTCCCCACCAGGTACTGGCAAGACCTCTTAGTTGTTAGGCAGCGAACAACGGCTTCTAGGTTTCTGTGCAACGGATTAATCCGAACTTCTGCTCCATTACCCTTATCCACTCATTAGCTTTGAGAGGGTCTTCAGCTTTAACAATGAGTGGGGGACGTGTTTCAGAAAAGTCCATATATGAGGTTTCATGCGGTCCCTGTGGAGGAGCCCTTCTGCCATGCTACTGGAATTGAGTACCCGCCATCTCACGTAAAAAGCAGGTATTATCTGCAGTCGCGTTGACCAAGGCAGCAATAGCCTCGGCCAGCGTTGGTGGTACAGATGGTGGATTAGGAGTATCTTCCCGACCACACGAAGTACCTGCACCGTCATGCGCACGAGTCCTTGATGGCATCTAAGGCAAAGAAACATTTGGGAAAAATATAACATGCCGATGTTGGGGCGAAGGCGTAGACGCTACCCTCCGCTCGATGCCTTCGCCAGTCTTGCTGCACCAACGGAGACGATGACTGACGGACTCCACCCTTCGTCCGACGCGTCTGAAGGACGAAGACCCATGGCGAGGTCGCCCCGTCCCGCGGCGTCGCCCAACACGAGAGCCCACGTACAATCCGGCCTATCATTACGGGCCCCGTGCTGTTGTTGCGCAATATGGGCCTAAATTGTAAAGGTTTTTCTATTATTACAGTCTGTAACCCTGCTTTAATGGGAATATTCCGGGGAGAACCTGGGCTCCTAAGGGCACATGTGTCCTTAATCCTTGACGCTAGGCACTCAGGCACCTATAAATACCCCCGCACAGTGCCCTCGAGGGGCTAGATTAACAGAGCTATTGCCATCGCAAATTGAAACCCCGTCTACATTGCTTTCACTACCCCGTTGGATTAACTTGCGCAGGAGAGCAAGTTCCAACATTTGGCACCCACCGTTCGTGCTACGAAAACACCACCCGCGATGGCACCCAAGAGAACAACCTCGAAGGCTGACGAGGCTGCGAAGGCAGCACTGCTGGCCGAGAAAAAGGGCAAGGCCCTTGTCGACACCACCCACCAAGCTCCCTGCGAAGACGACGCAAACAGCAAGAGGCAGCGCATTGAACAACCCACTACCAAAGGCAGCCTCCGCACCTGCAGCTCTGGAGAACCGCAACTTCCCCCAGGCTTCGCTCCACTAGAGGGCACGGACGCCACCGAGGACGGCGAAGTCATCGGCGTTTCGGCCAAAGAGCAGCTACAGCTGCGCGCCTTGCGCCTCAAGAACCGCAACCTCCAGAAGCAAAAAGAGATCCTCGAGGCCAAGCGCCAACGCGTGTCTGCACAAGCCAAGGTGCGACAGATGATACGCGACGAAGAGCAGAAGGCTCAGGAGCTTGAGCAAGAAATTGCCCTCATGCAGGGCGAAGGCCAATTCGGCCTGTAGCACGACCCACCTCTCCAGCAGCGCGCACATATCGAAGACTTGTTCATCCCTCAGCGCGGGCACGCCACCCCTCATGCCACGACGTTCCAAGGCGTCAACTACCTTGATGAGCGAAGTCCCCTCGCACCTCATCTGCAAGTAACACCATGGCCCGCCAACTTCAGGGCAGGTACCTATCCCAAGTACAACGGCAACACTGACCCTGCACAGTACATCATGAGGTATCAAGTCACTGTTGCATCATCCGGAGGGGACGACGCCACAATGGCCAAGTCATTCATCATTGCCCTCGAAGGACCAGCCCTCACCTAGTACACCAGGTTGCCCACATTATCCATCGATTCCTGGAGAAGTCTTCGGGACAAATTCTTGCTCAACTTCTAAGAGTACCGCCCAGACACCGACGCCTTGGCTGAACTCTCACTATGCAAGCAGCTGGAATGAGAGACTCTACGGGAGTATTACCGCAAGTTCTTGACCCTCAAGTCACAACTGCCTTCGGTCGATGACCAGATCGCCATCCACTACGCCATCAGTGGCCTTCGGGCCGGCGTCCTCTACAGCCACTGCATCAGGGATCCGCCCAGGAACCTCCAGGAGCTGTATCAGCTGTTTGAGAAATACGCCAGATCCGAAGAGCTCTACCAGCGCAAAATCGAGTCTCAGAGGAAGCCCAAAGACCCTCCGCAGTCCAGCCGCACATGGACAAGACCCTCGCAGGTAGACTCCGGCCGGGACGGTCGCAATCAGCAGCAGGTGCACAACATCGCCAACTAGCCCCCCGCTGGTGAGGCCCCTCGCCGCCAGGAGTATCCCCCCAGGGCCGAGGAAACGGAACTCGCGGTCGGGGCCGGGGGCGTGCGCAGCAGCCACGCAGATTTTACTACCTGTTCCACGGCGAAGACTGCGCGCACCCCATAAGAGACTGCCCAGAGACGAAGGCCACCAGAGACAGGATGGCATGGGCGCAACCAGCCGACAACCCTAGAGTTGTCGCGCACACATATCAGCAACCCCCTCAGCCATACAACCACGGCCCCGCTCCGCTTCCACCGCACCACGCATACCAACACCACCAGGAGGTGCAAATCGTACCTCCCCCACCCCCACCCCCACACCATCAACAGCAACAACATCCACCACCCCAACCACCCCCAAGCCCTAAAGCAAGAGGACTTCGCCGATCAACCGTATCGCGGAGTCATTCATATGATTACTGGGGGGTCCAGCGCCGACTTCGACACAAAGCGGCAGAAGAGGGACCATTACCGCAGCATCAACCACGTCGTCATCACCGGCCCGGTCGTGCAGACAAAGTGGTCCCACGTGCCATTGACCTTCAACGCCCGAGACGTCGATCTGCGCAGTGCCCCCCACATCGATGCCATGGTCATCAACTGCAGCGTGGTAGGCTGGGACTTGCACAAAGTCTTAGTCAACAATGGCAGCCAGGAGGATATCATTTTCCTCCATGCCTTCGATCGCTTGGGCATAAGCCACAGCCTGCTCAAGCCCTCGGACAACCCCCTGTACGGCTTCGGCGGCAAGGGCACCTTTCCCGTCGGCAAAATAGAGTTGCTCCTCTCCTTCGGTGTAGCACCCAATGCCCGAAGTGAGCAAGTCACGTTCGACATCATCGACATGGTGTATCTGTACAACGCCATAATGGGCCGTGGCTCCATCAACAAGTTTGAGGCAGCTATCCACGGACTTTACCTGTGCATGAAGATCCCAGGTCCGCAAGGCGCCATCACAGTTTATGACAACCAGCAGGTTGCGCGTAACATAGAAAGAGACTTCGTCCCCGGACAAAGAAACATACACTGCCTCACGGCCCAATGCGAAGTCCCCGAGTCTGCCAATCCAACCGCCAAAGAGCATGAAAAAGCACAGCTGCAGAGCAACGACGGGACCAAGACTGTCCCCCTCGACCAGGCAATGCCCCAGCAGACGGTTACCATCAGCGAAGACCTCACTTCGCATGACGAGGAGAGGCTCCTCTGCTGTCTATCCAAGAATAAAGACGTCTTCACCTGGTCCGCCCTCGACCTGGTCGGAGTCAGTCGCTCCATCATTGAGCACGGCTTAGGAATCGACCCTTCGGTGAGGCCGAAGAAACAACGGCTACGCAAGATGTCTGACGAGAAGACGGAAGCCGCCAAGGCCGAGGTGCATCGCCTGCTCGAAGCCAAATTCATCGAGCCAATCGCCTACCCCACATGGCTCGCCAATGTAGTGATGGTGCAGAAGAAGAGCGGCAAATGGCGGATGTGCATAGACTTCACCAGTCTTAACAAGGGCTGCCCCAAGGACAACTTCCCACTGCCTCGGATCGACAAAATCGTCGATAGTGCGGCCGGGTGCGAAGTCATGTCACTCCTTGACTGCTTCTCCGGCTACCACTAAATATATATGAAGGAGGAGGACAAGGCAAGCACCAGCTTCATAACACCCTTCGACACGTATTGTTTCATCAGAATGCCAGAGGGACTTAAGAATGCCGGGTCCACTTTCTCCCGACTCACCAAAACGGTGCTCGAGAGCGAGGTCGGCAGAAATATATTCACATATGTGGACGACATCGTCGTTGCCAGCAGAAGCAAGGAAGACCACCTGGCTGACCTCACCAAAACGTTCACGAACATGCGGGACACACGACTTCGCCTCAACCCCGAAAAGTGCGTCTTCGGAGTTCGCCAGGGAAAAATCTTGGGCTACCTGGTATCACACTGCGGAATTGAGGCCAATCCAACCAAAATCCAGGCTATCATCAATATGACGCCCTCGCAGTCAGCCAGAGAAGTGCAACGACTGACAGGCAGGTTGGTCGCCCTCAACAGATTCATCTCCAAGTCCGCAGAGCGGAGCCTCCCTTTCCTCAAAACACTCCGCGGCGCAAAAGACTTCGCATGGGGGCCAGAGCAGGCGGCGGCCTTCGCTTCACTAAAACAGTACTTGTCGAAATTGGCGATTCTTACAAGCCCCGACCCTTCGCTACCCCTATTGCTCTATGTCGCCGCTTCGCCACATGCGGTCAGCGCAACACTCGTTCAAGAGCAGACCAGAGAGGGCACGATCAGGCAATGTCCAATTTATTACGTCTCTGAACTACTCACAACATCAAAATGTAATATGACGGAACTGGAAAAGATCGCCTATGCAGTCGTGATGGCCTCGCGCAAATTGCGCCATTATTTTGAGGCATTCAAGGTCTGGGTCACCTCAGATAGAGGACTCGGTGAATTGTTCAGAAACCCGGAGGCATCAGTACGGATTGCCAAGTGGGCAGCCGAACTCTCCGGCTACCACATCACATTTGAACCCAGGACAGCCATCAAATCACAAGTCCTGGCAGACTTCGTCGTCGACTGGACTGGGCCAATGACACAGCCGGACCCGACCACAGAAAAAGTGTGGACAATCCATTGCGACGGCACATGGTGCCATGCGGGGACAGGCGCCGCTGCAGTCATTACTTCGCCCACCGGGATCAAGCACAGATACGCAGCGCGCCTCAGCTTTGCTTTGGAGTCTGATAGGTGCACCAACAACATAGCAGAATACGAGGCTTTCATCCTCGGCCTTCGCAAGCTAAGGGCACTCGGTGTCACCACCTGCATCATCAGAACAGACTCCAAGGTAGTCGCCGGCCAGGTCGAGAAAGACTATGCAGCGAAGGACCCTGCACTCATGCAATACCTCGCGGCCATCCGCAGCCTCGAAAGACAATTCAAGGGTTTCACGTTGCAGCACGTGGACCGAGCCAAGAATGAGGACGCCGATGCATTGGCCAAGGCAGCCACCAGGGGCGAGGCCCTACCCTCCGACGTGTTCTACCACATCATCGGCACGCCAGCCGTCCGTAGCCCAGAGGGGCTCCAAATAACCAATGACAGTGAGGGCCACCGCATAGTCAACCTCATCATGACCGAAGACTGGCGGGCACCGATAACCCTGTTCCTGCAGGGGTACTACCATCCAACCGATATCAACGAGGCCAAGCGCCTCAAACACCGAACCCGGGACTTCGCGTTGATCGAAGGCCAACTTTACAAGAAGGGGGTCAGCCAACCGATGCTTAAGTGCGTCACCGAGACTGAAGGCGTCCAAATTCTGCGCGAGATCCACAGCGGGACTTGTGGCTCTCATGCAGGGCCTAGGGCCCTAGCTGCAAAGGTGATCCGTCAAGGTTTCTACTGGCCTGCCATGATTTGCGCCGCAAACCGGGTCACAAAGTCCTGCGAAGCCTGCCAGAAATTTTCTCCACGCTCGGGAAGCCCTTCGCAATTCACGAAATTAATCGCCCACACATGGCCTCTTCAGCGCTGGGGCCTGGACATTGTTGGGCCCCTGCCCATGGCTCAGGGGAACTTCAAGATCACCTTCGTCGCCGTCGAGTACTTTACCAAGTGGATTGAGGCGAGGGCTGTATCCACGATAACATCGAAGACTGCCCAGAAATTCTTCTGGCAAAATATCGTTTGCCGCTTCGGAGTACCGTCCGAACTCACAGTCGACAATGGCAAGCAATTCGATAGCCAACACTTCAAGGATTTCTGCTTCTCCATCGGCACGAAGCTTGCCTTCGCCTCAGTGTACCACCCTCAATCCAACGAAGTCGTGGAATGCGCCAACGGTAAAATTTTCACAGCCATCAAGAAAATGCTCCTCGACGACAAAAAAGGCAAGTGGCCAGACTTGTTACCTGAAGTGGTCTGGGCACTGAACACGACTGAGTGCAGGGCGACCGGGTTCACCCCTTTTCGCCTTCTATACGGATCAGAGGCTATGACTCCGCAAGAGATAAAACATGAGTCACTGTGGACAGTCGCATCGGTCGTCCCCGACGTAGACGAGCCTACTTCGAAGGACCTCATCGACGGAGACCGCGTCTTTGCCCTACAGGCTCTAAACAAATACCAAGCTCAAACAAAAGCACGGCGTGACCACAAAGTCATCCCGAGGGAATTCAGCGAAGGAGACCTCATACTCGTCCGGACAGCTCGGACAGAGTCCTGATGCAAGTTGGAGCCAAAATGGGAGGGCCCTTTCATCGTCAAGACGAAGGCGTCTCCCAGCGCGTACAGGCTCACAACATCATCCGGCGAAGACTTAGAACATTCTTGGAACATTGATAATCTTCACAAGTTCTTTGTTTAACTCCTCAGGGCCACTTCACCCTTGTAATCCGCAAAACAGTTTTATACCGGCCCGCACACTTTTCCTCCCGGGGGATGAGGTTTTTAACGAGGCGAAGCCATGTAATATACATGCGAAAAATCCCCCGCAAAAATCACGTCGAAAAAGACCGCATCAACGGTCTTCGGCATTCGACCAACACAAAAGTCACCGCGAGGGGCAGCGCTGGCTACCTTCGCGTGCGACGGTCAGTGCAAAAGTCGCCTAAGGGTGCAGCCGGACTAGCATAACAAGTGCGAAAAAATCGAGGTCTTCTTCAAAAGACTATCCGTGCAAAAGTCGCCTAAGGGTGCAGCCGGACTAGCACAACAAGTGCAAAAAAATCGAAGTCTTCTTCAAAAGACTATCCGTGCAAAAGTCGCCCAAGGGTGCAGCCGGACTAGCACAACAAGTGCGAAAAAATCGAAGTCTTCTTCAAAAGACTATCCGTGCAAAAGTCGCCCAAGGGTGCAGCCGGACTAGCACAACAAGTGCGAAAAAATCGAAGTCTTCTTCAAAAGACTATCCGTGCAAAAGTCGCCTAAGGGTGCAGCCGGACTAGCACAACAAGTGCAAAAAAATCGAAGTCTTCTTCAAAAGACTATCCGTGCAAAAGTCGCCCAAGGGTGCAGCCGGACTAGCACAACAAGTGCGAAAAAATCGAAGTCTTCTTCAAAAGACTATCCGTGCAAAAGACGCCTAAGGGTGTAATCGGACTAGCACAGCGAGTGCCAAAAATCGAAGGCGCATCACACCAGCGCAAAAGTCTACAGGCGCAGCCGGACTGACATAGTAAATGTGCTACATCAAGTGCGCAACACCCTACAAACATAGCTAGATGCGCGAAGGCAAAACAGCCTCATCAAATACACTATAGTTACACGCATACAGCGAGGGCATCACACCTTACATTGGCTCAACCTTCGGAATGATTCCCATCTCCCTATAGTTAAATAGCATTATCCTCAGCTCCTCACCCTCAAAAAGACTTCGCAACTCCCCCTCACCTATACTCGCCCCAACCGGCGAGGACAATAACTCCCGCCTGCCAGCCCTGCCCACACGAAGCCGACCACCATCCAATTCATTCACTCTACGCTTCGCCACCGCCCTTCGTCGCCTACGAACAGCACTCGGACCAGTCAAAACTTCAGCATCCATAATACGCGGAGAGGCCACCGCCGCAGCCACATCCAAGGCCGCAAAGTAATCCAAGTCCTCATCTGAAGATTCTTCCGTCCACATAACCGAACCCCCAGAGTCACCAAACTCAGAAAACATAGACGTAGACTCATCCGTTTCATTTCCATCGACCACAGTCGAAGCCGCCACAAAATTAGCAGTAGCGGTTGCGTGCGCAGGCCCAAAATCCTGAACCTGCGCAGCAACCAAGGTTCAGTCACACAGACAAAATTCACCAACTACCCCACACCCGCTAAGCCACCTGCGAAGACCGAGCCGCCACCATGGGCTCCTCTGCTGCAGGCTCCGTCGCCGCCTCCAGGGGATCCTCTGACATCGGCGCAGGGGCAGCAAGGGGGCCTTCACTGGTTTCCGGGGGTGGTGCTGGGTCGACCTCAGCCTCGGGCACCACCGGGTCGACCTCCGCTTTGGGCTGCGCACTGTTAAGATGTCCAAAGTCCTCCACGTCTTCGCCACGCGCCATCTACAGCAATAGCACACTCATTCAGCACAACCACACATACCCACTTTTCAATCACATGAAACAACAAACAAGACTCACCTGCTTTCTTGCCCGATCAGCCCGCTCCCTGACCGCCTCCCTGCCATGAGTACCCCACATCCGATCGAACAGGGCCCCCGTGGCGTCCTTCACCATAGGGTCTTCGACCTTAAAAATCTCGCTCTCGAAGTCTTCATCGGATCGGTCGAAGCCCTCATAGTGACTGCACCCCTCGCGGGACAGCGCATTCACGGCCCCCTCGCAGGTGACGAGGGAGGCAAAGGACATGAAGCCTTCCACGATGGTCAGAAGTGCTACCAATTCCTCCTGCAGCCACTCGAGGAAGCGAAGGCCCGCCTCCCGGTCGGGCACCTCGAAGTCAGCAGTCCGCGCACCTAGCTTGCGGTATGAGTCCACGAGCTGTTTGCGTGTCCGCTCAACTCCCGCATGCGTAGAGGCCTCGGCCCTCTCCATGCGGGCCTGCAGAGCATTGAACTGCGCCTCCCATTCCTCGGCGCTCTGGCTAGCGAGACTCTCCTCCGCCCTCGCCAACTTGGCCTCCGCCTGCGTCGCCTGCGCCTTAGTCATGGCTTGGTTGGCCTCCCTCCTTTCCTCCACCAGCTGGCGCCGTAGGTTTGTCCTCTTGCCGTCCAGGGCGGCCACCTTCTCCGCTAGCCTGCGGCTCTTACTCTCCGCAGCCGACTTTTCCTGGACGACGTCCGCGTGCTGTGCCTGAAGTCTCTCGACTTCGGCAGCCACGTCTACCGTAAGGGCACCCGACGCCACGCGGTCGGCGAAGTCGGCCGCCTAACAAACACACATGAGACCACAATCACCACGAAAGCGGCACACAATGAAGCCTACCTCAACTTACTTGATTCAGCTGCTGCGTCAGCTGCAGCGACGCCTCCTGCAGCTGGCGGGACACAGTACCCGCCTCGTCCTTGATGGCAGTGGCCGCCGAAACCTCACCGCCAGCGCCGAAAGCGCCACCCTTCACCCCAAAAACCGCGGTAGACGCCGTGGTTGCCACCACAGGCGAGACGGCAACAAGTTGCCCTTCGCCCGACCCTGCAACGTATCACCAGTCAAAAAAAACTTACCAACGAGATAGTCGTCCATGCTAATATTTGTGCCGAAGTCGGCAACGCGTTTCCCCGGCGAAGGCTGCTCCCGAACCTTCGCAGCTCCTTCCGAGGCAGACTTGGTTCCGCCAGCGCCGGCCGCCTTCGCGCTCTCCGGCAGCTTGCCCGGGCGCGGCCGGCCTCGCAGCCAGTGAAGGCTGACTACCGCTGGGGACGACAGCCTTCGCACTCCCCCACGTTCTCTTTGGCCTAGCCTCAGGGAGCCTGACGACCGCCCAGCGCTTCTGTGCAGCATCCTGGCGATCCTTGTTCATACTGCCGACACAACAGCAGCAATATTCCATCCATAAGGGAAAATCTTCAATCCATGAGCTATACGAGACGTAGACATGTCTTCGCCCTCTGCCTAGGGGATCGGAAGATTCTTTGGCCACCGACCCCCGGTAACCTCCAGCATTCGCGCCGAAGACTCCCGGACCTCGTGTGAAGACATCCTTCCCCTGGGGGCCGCGCATGTCTCCATCAACTCCACAACAAAATTATTAGACACCCCCTTTTTTCCCACTATGGTACCTAATTTTCTCTTTTTAGTGGCCGGGGCGGCCTCCTGCGATGGCCCTTCCTCGGTACCGCCCATCGGTTTCTTCCCGCGGCGGTCGGCGGTGTCTTCCCCGGGGTAACCGCCGTAAGGCAAGCGGTTCAACTCGAAGACCCGATTCAGCCTGTCATTGGCCCCACAAATATCCTAGCTCCGCAAACCCTCCGTCTTCGGCACGTAGCGCCCCACGATCCTCGCCGCACCGTCTTCCGCTTCATGAACGAATGCGGCGGGATCTCGGCCATGCAGATCCAGTGCGAAGGCAGGACTCCGCACCAGCATCGCGCCACGGGAGGGCATCTAGCGAGGGCATACTTCGCCCAGTGCCCAGCCACGCGCCAAGGGCCATACCCATAACCGACAAATTCCTCAACGAGGTCGCGCCCGCTACTCATGCGGGCCGCGCACCGAAGGGCCCCCTCGTTTTCATCCTCCTCTGCTACCTCAAACTACGGGTACGCCGCGTAATAATGCGAACACATGACGGCCACAGGAAGCCCTGGTTGGCCTTCGACTGTGCCTTTGGCAATGTAGAACCAAAATTCCCACCAGTTGCCCCACTTATTGCGGGCGCAGGGAACCAACTCCACGACTTCCATCGAAGTCTTGCCGGTCTTCGGCGTAAATGTGCAAGATCCAAATTGAGCAATCTTATTTCCGATTTTCCTCTTCTGCCAATGCAGACAATAATTCTTAGCGAAGACTTCGACCGAGGGCTGCCCGCCGTACGAAGTCATCGCCCAGACATACTTCGCTAGGGCCACCACAGCATTCGGTGTCAGCTGGTGGACCTGGACTTCGAATCTGCGCAGAACTTCTCCCACAAATCGATGCGCAGGCAGACGAAGGCCAGCGGCGAAAAAAGCCTCGAAGACGACCAACTCGCCTTCTGGCTCGGGGACCTCCTCTGCCCCCGGCACACGTGCCACTCCGCCGCCAAAATACCCAAGCTATTGCATTTCATGCACGCGGACCGAGGACATCCGCGACGCGCCGAATTCCACTATGTCGCCGGGACGCAACTCCTCCGCCGCCACATTGCTCAGCGTCTCCTCGGACGATTCATCGGCCGGCGGTGTATCGGCAGCAGAAGAGGAAGAGGACGGCATGGCTATGTACCGTCGGCGGCGGCGGGCAGTCTGCTTCACACGGGCCAGATCTCCGGTGAGCAGGAGCAAGGAGGGCAGTCGATCAAGCGGGCGGTTTGAGAAGGAGGTTAGGGTTTTCGCGGCGCGCGGAAAGATAAAGTTCAAAAGGCGCCGCACCCCACCCCCTTTTTATACATAGGGAGTGGCGCTTCGGGAAACCCGCAATCCAACAGTGCGGCGTCAATCAACAGTCATGTCAAAAACCCCCGCGGAACCACTTCGAGCGAGGGCAGCGTCTCCAGCATCTAGCGACGCCTTCGGCACCAGATGACTTGGTCGAACTGGTCCCTCGGAGGGCAAATGTTGGGGCGAAGGCGTAGACGCTACCCTCCGCTCGATGCCTTCGCTAGTCTCGCTGCACCAACGGAGACGACGACTGACAGACTCCACCCTTCGTCTGACGCGACTGAAGGACGAAGACCCATGGCGAGGTCGCCCCGTCCCGCGGCGTTGCCCAACACGAGAGCCCACGTACAATCCGGCCCGTCAGTACGGGCCCCACGCTGTTGTTGCGCATTACGGGCCTAAATTGTAAAGGTTTTTCTATTATTACAGTCTGTAACCCTGCTTTAATGGGAATATTCCGGGGAGAACCTGGGCTCCTGAGGGCACATGCGTCCTTAATCCTTGACGCTAGGCACTCAGGCACCTATAAATATCCCCGCATAGTGCCCTCGAGGGGCTAGATTAACAGAGCTATTGCCATCTCAAGTTGAAACCCCGTCTACATTGCTTTCACTACCCCGTTGGATTAACTTGCGCTGGAGAGCAAGTTCCAACAACCGATACACACCATCATTTTACATTACCAAGATGTAATGATACAGACTCAAGTGTACAACATGACTTCATTACTTATTTTACATAAGTATAGTTCCTAAATTATACTGATCTAGTCTTCGTCGTCCTTAGCTTCTTCATTTCGTGTCGTGGGAGACCGATCGTCAGCCAGGTTCATGGAAGGAGGAGGCCTAAAAAGGTCCAGCTCCCCATCAGTTCCATCACCTACTATTCCCGATGGACCGACTCCCATTGCAACAGGGTCGGCAGGCACGTCCGGGTGTAGTCGCGAATACAGTACATGTACTTCCTCATGTAAGGTATTGCAATACACCTGCAAGTTGTCAAGGGCCGCACTAAGCTAGGTCACACGAGACAAGCTTTGGCTTCACGGTCCTAAGCTATTGAACGTGAGTTGATGGCCCAGTCAACCGCCAGATCTCGTTCAGAAAGCTAGTCTTGCAAGCGTCTGACGTCAGCTGCCAACTCATTTATACACTGACCGTCTTCTGCCCACACCCTATTTCGGTGACGTAGCTCCGTCTGAAGCTGCTCCACTTGGGCTTCCAAATCTCCGATTGGACCATTGCTGCCGCTGCTGCTCCCTTCATGTTTTGGAGCCAACTGATGACGAGGCACGCCAATAGGTCCAGTGGACTTGCACGCGGTTTTCCTCGTACGCGGCATATATCCATAAGGGGGAAATTTATTAGTATAATTTTTAAACATGATGCATGCATAATTACGGAATCAACCTTCGTTGATTCCTAGCCTCCTATATTTTGCACTCTATTACCTGGTCTTACAAGATGAGAGCTTCTAGAAAGTGGCAAGGTAAGAAAGAAAGAAATTTTCTTGGATAAGTATTTGAAAATTGTTTTTGAAATGCTTCATAATATCTGAAGAGATGGGCTTCGCTCCAATACCAGCTGTGACGGAACCTCCCAAGTTATTAGGCCCACCTACAGTTGTCCTTGTCCAATGGACCTTGGACATCCCTGTGGATGGACATAATTACTTGACAAGTTTGGTATCTGTATTCTTTTCCTCGCCCAAGAGCGTTTCACCCGTCACGCAGATATTACAACACATCGGAGGAACGAATAAGCGGAAGTGAATTACAATAACTTAATTTACATTCATTAAAATACAGAAAGAGTATTATTATTACATCACCAGGACATAAAAGTGCATAAGTATTATTATTACAAACTTGGGAGGCAAAAACCCCTCCCGCATAAAAGTATATTGTTTTTCAAAAGGGAGGCCAACTTCCTCCCGCAACCACTTCAATGTTGAGGTCCATCTTTGGGCAGCACGTCCTTGGGCACCACCTTAGTGCAAAAACAGCCAAATTCTACTGTTTCCTCACCTACAACAACATGGGTTTGAAAACCCTGAGTATGAAGTGTACTTTCGCAAGTCTTACCCGTCAAAATAAAAGACACTCAAGGATATGCTGGCTTAAGGGAGTCAAGGTAAGGCTTAATCAAGAATCAAGAATTTGTTTGCAAAAATGCTTACAAATAGTGGATCCTTAAAAATCCAATTTTATTAGCAAGTTAAGTCATTACCTGTCACTAGAGTTCTTTCTACCCTAGTTCACTAGAATGCTACTTGGCCTATAATAGCCATCCTTTTATCAACCCTTCTCGTTCACTAGAATGCTACGTGTAGGGTAGTTGTAACACCCCATGTGTTGCCAAGGCCCTGGCTCCCCACTTGCACACATGACATGTTATCTCATGTGGTTAAGTGAAGGAGAGGGAGCCCCAAAACCTTGGGAACCTTGTATTAACCAAGAATTGTTAATGACCAAAAGCATTACCCAAGCATTTATGCAATTATCACCTTGGGCAAGAGAGGATTAGAACCTAGACCCTTCTTGAGCCCTTAACTCCCAAAACCCTGGTTTAAGGGGGAAAAGGTTAAACAACTGTGCAAAGCATAAGTTAAACCTTCGCCAAAGTTTAAATAACATTATCATCTACAAAATGCAGGGAGGAAACATTACAAAAAGACCCCTTAAAAACCCCAAATTCATTCTTTAAGTGGAGAGAGCACTAGAGCTCTCTAATTCTTTCTAAGTTAAATTTTGACCTTAATCAAAAGATCAACCGTGTTCACCAAGTAGATGACACCAAATCCACTTGGGTTGTATACCAAAAAGGTGTCATACCACCTAAGGCACCCACTGGAAAAGTTTGAAACCGAGCCCAAGACATTTGACAAGATTTGGCATGGCTTTTGTCGCGAGGTGGATAGAGGGACAAGCCAGATTTGGCGCCTGCAAATCTCCCTGCCTAGGGCATATCTGCCATGGGAACTCACATACAAGAGACAGCCCTAGGTGCTAGGAGGAGGCCTACACCAGATTTTTGCCAAGATTCGCAAGCTTGCGATCATGGTGAGCTGTTGAACAAGGGCAGAAGAACACTTCCACATGTTTGACGCGCTCTGAGCGCGCCAGAGCACGCCCAGCGCCCGACCCCGCGCGCCCCGCGCCGCGCCGCGCCCGTGTCTCCTGCTCACGCCCGCGCCTATAAAGCCCACCGAAGCTTCAACCGTACTCCCCCGCGTGCTCTCCACCTCACCGGAGCCAAAGACCACCGGCGTTTGCCCTGCAAACGGCGTGCCCGCGGCCACCCGATCCCCCGCCACCGTAGACCGGCCAGCAGAGCCCTTCCCAGCCATGCCCGACCCTCGGAGTAGACCGTGCGTGCCTCGGTGAAGCTCCCCGAGCGAGGAATCGGACTTTGCCTCGCCGGACAAGCCACTCCACGTTCGCCGGACTTCACCCGATCGCCGGTGAACATAGACCGGGTAAGTCTCTGCACCATTTCTCGATTCCTTGCGCACATAGCCTCTACGTCATCTCGTGGAGCTCATCGTGCCGCTTGATTGAACTAGATCGCCGTGGTTAGGCCGGAGCTCTCGCCGCCGACGAGTTCACCTGCCTGCGCATGTGGACCGGCCGATTCCGGCTACCACCGCCGTCGAGCCGTACCTCGCTGTAACCGCCAAGACCTCCCGAAGTCAACCCCGCCCCTCGCCGGACCTCTCTCGCCGCCGGTAAGCCGCGCCGCCCTTTTCCTTTCCGCGGCTACTGTTTACATTCGGGGAGGGACCTCGGGGAAGAAGAAGGAAAGACCAGGGGGTTTTGTGCGCTGTCAGTGACTCAGGGGAATAGTAGCGCAGGGGTAGAAATGAGTGGATTGATTTAAAAAGAACCCAGGGTCTTCGGTGCCAAGTAGTTTTCCAGGAAACCTTTTAAAATATTCTGAATTAAATCCAAACAGCACTTAAAAAATTCATAACTTTGGTTTGGTTTACACAAATCAACTCAAACCAATTTTGCTAGATCTTATATAATGTAAACTACTTAGGAAAAATATAAAACCCCTAAGTGTTACAGAAAACTTTAAAGTTTTGATTTAAATGATTAACTGGTCAGAAGCTAAAAGAAATGAGAAAAAATAGCTACACTATTAGACTGGGGTTAAGAAAATTTAGAGAAATACTTAATCACTTCCTAACCTGTTTAAAAAATAATTAACCTCTCTGTACACCAAGTTAAGGTAGAGTTTACCATTTAAATCATTTTTAGCCTAAAGTTAGAGAAAATATGAAAGGTAATTTAAAATAAGAACCAGGGAGTACCCACATTTTTGTTAGCTCCCCTAATCAGTATTGTTCACTAGAAAAATTTATTACACCCTTGTTTAGTGCAAAAGAAAGGAGATACCTTTTAATTTTGAAAAACAAGGAAACCTTAGAAAAACCCTAGAAAATAGCCCTAAGGAGAAACCACCCAAACCCTTGGGATAACTAATATTTTGTTATTATGAACATAGGAAAGATATGGATCTGTTGTTTGATATTTTTCAAATAACAAGTTAGTTATAAGCCCCTTTTTGGCATAAAACTTTAGAAATTCACAACTAAATATCCAGTAGGCCTTTTTCTGTGATTTTTAACACAGAGGCCCAATATCACCTATGTATCTGGACAAAAATAAAATTTGGTACAGAAACCTTAAGTAAATCACAGCTATAGTGTAAAATGCCCTTTTAAAGCTTGTCTTTGTTAATTTTGAGCAAGTAGTGTCTGAATTAGTATCCACCTCGAATTTATAGGACAAACTACAGTGACAACTAGTAACCCACTGTATTTTTTGCAGAATTTTTGGAAAAGGTTAAATCACTGTTGTAGTTCAAACCCACACTAGAATTCACAAATAGAAAATGAAAAAGGGAAATTAATAGTGGAGATTAATGTTACCCTAACACAACCAGCAAAACCCCTTAAATGCCTACTAAAACATCTAAGGGAAATCCAAGTTTCAATCCACTATGCTTATCCCTAGACCAAAACCCAAACCTAAAATGGTAAGCATAAACCACCAAGAGCCCTGTATAACCAGGAAACCCTAAGTTATTAACTAACTTAGTTTTTCTTCACTTAGCATAATGATTACTAAATCCTTCATAATCATAGCATACATATTCTTATTCATTGCATTCGATAGATTGCAACCTCGCTGACGGAGAGTACATCCTCGTGCCGGAGCAAGGTGTTGCTCAGGAGGTAGCCCCGGATCTAGCACCAGAGCCTGCCCCAAAGGATCTGCCTGCCCCAGCTTTGGAAGGCAAGCCCCGGTTTTATGCATAACCAGTTCTATATATTATTTTACTGCACTTAATGATTGTAGGCTTGTCTTGTGCACTTAAGTGTAGATGTTGTTTGAAACCCTAGTTGCATGATCTCAGGAATCCTTTTGTGATGGATACTAGTATGCTAGGTCGAGTAGCTGCTTTACTAATTAGGGATCTCGGTAGAAGTCGAGTGATTTTTCTAGCACTCGCGCGAGGTCAGGAATTGGTTGTATCCATTTTCGATATATCGTAATGATGATAGTCTGTGGACAATGGTCCATGGGGATGCGTTGTCTACAAGACGGAAATTGGAATAAGGATTAAGGTGTGGTACCGTGTGTCAAGCGTTTGAATGTACTAAGCAGATGCCGAGAAATATGGTAAATCGGTAAGCCTAGTACCTAATTGAACCTGCCAGTGGACATATCCCCTCACGCGACCTGAGACGTGGTCTCCCATTCCGGTTATGGTAGGTACAAGTGCGGTCACTGCACGACGGCAGTTGAGGTCAGTGAGGCATTGTACGCCAAGGCGGTGAGCCCTGATCTACTGCCACGGAATCGATGGGGACGGTTGATGTGTGTGGGGACGGAGTGCCTCGCCATGTCGTGTGTTTAGGTTTACCTTGCAAGGATAAAAACTCGGTTCGAATCGTCTGCTTCTCGTAGCTAATGAGACTGCTTGATCCATGCTGCTACATTGAGTAACAAGTGGAAACGGTTTGACTTGGCAAAATGTGGTTGATTGCTAAATGATTGATACCATGTATGATTAGATAGGTATACATTTAGTCTTAAGAGAGTCACACTAAAACTTGACAAAGCTAAAACTTGAATTATAAACTCAGCTAATGCTTTTGGCAACCAAACCCCTCAGCCAAAAAGCTGCATGTCTAGAGGTAGAGGAGTATACTCCTCACACCGGGTAAGTCTAGCTGAGTATTAGTATACTCAGCCTTGCTTGTGGCATAATTTTACAGGTTCTCTGGAGGACATGGTTGATGGAGTGACTTGGCCGTTCACCTTGCCACCGGGTTGGACAGTCGAGTGGGACCCTACCTCGGCTGAGGAGGAGCCGGAGGAGTGATGGGACAGGCTTCCCCTTCTCTCTGTTTAATTATCATTAGTTTTATTCCGCTACACTTTGAACAATGATGACTACTTTTGCTAGACTCCGATGATGATGTAATAAGTTTAATAATCCTTAATGTATGGATTTATGCTTTATTGTATTTGCTCTGTGACTCACCATCGAGTGAGACTGTGGTACTTGATACTGTCAGTGGCCTCGTCGGACTAGATCCGAGGGATTGACGGGTTATTCCCATTTAAGTGTGGTCTAGCCTCTAAGGCGGGACTTAGGCACTTAAGTTGGAATAATTCGGGCAGTTCCGCCACAGCAGTGACCAAGCCTTCATGTCCGAGAAGTAACGGCGATCCGAATCGATTAATACCCAGCTGGGGATCTCCAATCACACGACATATGTAGCACTTAACCCTTGCATATGTCAACTTGCCACCAGGGTTCTTGAGACCAGACCGAGTTCACGCCAACCGAGAGCACAGATACACCACCATCTAGCCTCTTGCCATGGAGGGTACACGCTACTCTCACCATCTCTCCACTCCCATTGCCTGTTGGCCTTTCTGGTATTAGTCTGCCTGAGGCAAAGCTTACCCATGATGAGGCATGTGACCAGTTAAAAGGTCCTCGATCAGCAAGCCTACATCGAGACGGTCCTTAATCGAGTCAGACAGAGACACTACACTTAGACTCTCTCTTCTCATGCAAGTCACCCGTTCGGTCTCAGCTTTATCATTTAAAACCCCAAAGTTTGGTACCTGGCAGAGGTACATCTTTTCCGATGTAGAACCCATCACGGCCATGATGGATCCACCATCAAGTTCTATTTTTGAAAACATCCCATCCACTGTGAAGCATCATCCTTTATTTAAAAACAAAACATTTGTTTTTCTAAAGCTGGACTAAGCATCAGAAAATCTTTTTAATAAAATAGGTAATCAAGGAATGGTAAATAGTTCCAAGGAAGGAAATGCAGCAATAGGTTTAACACCCAACTCCTATCACCTAATGCATCATTTATGTGATAAAGAGTTTAAAAACAGCAAGGAGGTGGCAAATGCACCGGGGCTTGCCTTGTGTTGTAGGAGAGTCAGGCTTTGTTCCACAGATGTCAAAATAAAAACATTTTCCAGCAGGTGGATTTTCTGTTGATGGAGTAGTCTCTTCCTCTTCAACAGTCACTTCTTCCTCGTTCTCTACATATAACCATATATAACCATGAATGCTTATGTAATGCTTATGAAAATGCAATAATAGAAAAGATGTATCAAGTTGTATCTTGAATACAACTTTCCTTCACGGTGCACTAGGGCAACTATGATTTTTCTAGGTCAATATTTTAGTGGTTAGACATTTTTACCCTAAGGAGCTAGGGTTTTGGGTTTAGGAATCAAACAATGTCCAAAGCTAGTCAAACTTCATGCATATGATCTAAATACCATCGTAAGCTTATCCAAAAAGTTTGGTGATTTTTGGAGTCATTAAATAATTCCTAAAATTCCAGGAGACTAGGATTTAGCCATCTTAAATACTACATAATTCCTAGTTTGGATTAAAAATCTTGGAACTATTTTTATTAAATACTAGAGAAATCTAGGAGGCCAACAAAATTAGTCTCATATTTTTATCATTTTTCTATAATTTTCTATGGATTTTCTAAGTCTGGTAGAAAAAGAAAAAGGAAAAAAATAAACAGTAATGGGCTTAATCTAATCCGAGTCGGCCCAAGACAGGCGAAAGCGCGCTCGCGGTGTCTACTTTGCATAGGGTCCTTGGTTGTTTGAAAAACCCATAAAGACTCCTCTCTACTGTTTCTCTGTCTCACTAACATCTCCACTAAGGCCCCTCCCCTTTATATTTCTTCGCAAGGTGAGGTCCCCGACCATGGACAGCGGAGCAGTGGCTCCAACGAGCCTGTACCGGCCAAGATACGCAATGACCGGTGCTCCGGTGTGGATAACAATTAATTCTACCCCTAATGACCATTTCCCCTCCATCAATTGCAATAATCCAGGTCGGAATCTCTTTGTCCACAATGACGGCAGAAATCGAGTACAATTCGATGTGTTCTTGGCGATCTAGGGCAGTCTAGCTCAATTAAACAGGTCTACGAGTAGCAGGGAACTTAATGGAGGCTAGAACATCAAGCAATGATGCTTGAACTAACCTGTAGGCCACGACGAGGTGTTCACGGGTGCGGAAAAACTGATTTGGGGAGAGAAAGAAATTGGAGCTCTCTAGTGGCTAATCGGAGGCAGTAGCAGATGCTTTGGCTTTGTGATGACTTAACAGAGCTAGGGGTGTGCTCAATTTATAGTATCCCAGAGCGGTGGCTCCTAATTTGGTCATGGCGTGCTGGCGGCCTGAGAGAGGGAAGAGCACTGGCGCAAGAGCTGCGTGTCTTTCACCGTGGCAGGCTTACCGGCGACGAGCCAGCAATATAGAGCGGCTTACTGCGACGTGGTGAAGCTTCAAGGCACATGGCACCCAATCGGCAGGCAGTCAACTCCGGTGAGCTTATCTGAGCCGGTCGTAAAGCAAGGGGGGTACGACGGCCAGCCCCTAGCATCATTCGCAATGAAGATCTTTTTACCCTGAAGCATTATCCAGGCACCAGTGAGCACGAATCACCTCGACGACGTGAATCCAGGCGCGGGGGTCGCCGGCGGTAAGGTGCACAGCTCCAGGGTTCTTCTTCAGTTCAGTGTACTATCAGAACACCATTTAGAGCGCTTGACAGAGCGAAAAGAAGTGCCTAGATCTCAAAATTTTTTTAAGAACTTGTTAATCCACCTGTAACAAAGTTCTAGCCCTATAATTTAGGTACAATCTTGCTATAGTAACCATACTCAAATACTGACTGGATTATCTTCAAAAGAGCTCCCAAAGTTCATCCCAAGTCATTGTTAGTGTAACACCCCTGGTGTTACTGTCACTAAAACTTGAGCATAACATCATGAGCATTAGCATATCATGTGTTTGTTACACTTAGAGTGCATTCACTAGGTAAAAATTTCAAACAAGTTGTATTGATGTGTCTTGTTATGTGTGAAACCCTAGGTTAGGGTACTTAACCCTAAACTAGGCTTAGGAGTGATAATAAAGCCCAAGCATGAGAAAACTTCAACACTCAAGAGAAATAATCATAAGATATCACATTTAATGGACTTAAGTGGCACCCAAACCCTAGAAGTGTCAAAAACCCTAAACAAACCCCTAGAAAAACCCTGAGTTGAAACCCTAGGGGGTTATATGTAAATTTTACACACTTTTGGATCTAAGTGCAAAAACCAAGGTATTAGGGTACCTCAAATTATATGGTTCACATATTTGAGGATTTGCAAGTCAAACCATGAGATTTGGGCTTAATTGCAAAAAGCCACTCTACACCTCTCATGTGACTAAGTCTGAAAAACAGTGAACAAGGCTGACTTTGGAGCTCTGTAGTTCTAAAAATACAAGGAATTTGCCTAGGGTCAACACATCAAAGTTGTAGAACTATAATAGTAGAAAAACTTTGTTTAAGTAACTAAGCTTTGATCACATACAAAGTTTGGAGAAAAATAAGCTCAAAGTTGTGCTGTCACTCACTCTGATGACTGAATTTAGGTCGCCAGTGACATTGGCCAAACTTTTGGGTCAAATTAGAGAAGGATCCATTGCTCGATTGAGGATAGTTGCTATAGTCGATTTGTAGCTGGATCATTGAGCTACAACTTTGAAACAAAGAACAGAACGAGTCGCTACATGAATTTGGGAACAAATCTCCCTGCAAGTTGCTCTGACAGACTGACTAAATAGGCAGTGTGATGGTACAGTGTCCGGATCGGAACGCCAGGTTCAGATGCCTCACCGCTGGCGACCGTGCGCCCGGATTCATGCCCGCCACGATGATTCGTGCCCAGCGCAGATGGATAACGGTGAAGGGTAAAAATCTTGGCACTCGGATTAGCTCGGACTCGCTCACCTTTGCGCCCGTCGTACCCACTTGAACCGCAGCTAGTCGAGATCATCCTCGCCAGCGTTAGCCGCTCAACGATCGTGTGCCACGTGCCTTGGTGTCATACCACGTCGCAATAGCTCGGGTTACATATCCGGTGATCGCCGGTGAGCTCGCCACGGTGAAAGTCACAAATTGCTTGCGGCAGTGCCCCCCTTCTCTCCGACTGCCACCGCGACATCTCAAATTCACGGGCCACCGCTTTGGGATCCTATAAATTGAGCGTACCCTCAGCTCGGCAAGGTATTCAGGCGCTCAGCGCACCCACTCGTGTCCCAAATCGTTCACCAGAGAGCCCCAATTTGGGATTTCCCCCAAATCGGTCCAAAACACCACGTGAAGTGAGCTCACTGTGGCCAGCGTGCTACAGGTCCGTTCATGCCCTCTGCTCTCCTGTTTCAGTGCCCCTATATTCTCCTGATGCTCCTCGACCCGTTCAATTAAGCTAGGCCGCACTAGATCATCGAGAACACCTCTGTTCATCCGTAGTTTGCGCTGTCACCGTGGGCAGTGTGATTAAGAGCTCAAATCTAGCAATTAAGTGAGGGGAAATAGTCGTGTAGGGTTGAATTCGGTGTCCAGCAAAGGGGAAGGCTAGTCATTGCTTATTCTGGCCAGTACAGGTTCACCAGAGCTCGGTTCATCGCCGTTCGCCATCGAGGACCGCAGGTTGTGAAGAATTATAAAGTGGAGGACCTTGGTGTAAATGTCAGTGACCCATTGAAATAGCGCGCGGGACTATTAGCCAGTTTTTCAAACAACCGAGGACCCTTGCGCAAAATTTGCACTGCGGGCGCACGCGGACGCGCGTTTTCTCCGTACTCGGGCTGACATGGATTAGATTCAACCCAATACTATTGAATCTTTCTCTTTTTCTTTTTCTTCCAGGATTAGAGAATTTCTATAAAATTGTAGAAAAATGCTAAAAAGGCAAGACCAATTTTGTTATATTCCTAAATTCATATAGTATTTAATAAAAATAGTTTTATGATTTTTAGTCCAAATAGGGAATTATGGGATATTTAAAATAGCTAAAACCTATACTCGAGGAAGTTTAGAAATTATTTAGTAACTCCAAAAATCACCAAACTTTTTGGATAAGCTTTAAATGATATTTAGAAGCCTTGGGTGAAGTTTGGCATGCTTTGGACAATGTTTGGTACTTAAACCCCAAAACCCTAATCTTCTAGTGATGCCTACCCTATGAACTACACTACTGACTTCAAAAACCCTAGTTTCCTGGAGTCCCGTGAAGGAAAATTGTATTGAAGACCTAAGATAATTTACTTTTACTATCTTTGCATTTTCATAAGCATTACATGAGCATTCATGATTATATATGGTTATATATAGAAAACGAAGAAGAAGTAGAAGTTAAAGAAGAAAGAGCTACACCACCACCTGAAGACCCACCTGCCGGGAACTGCTTTTATTTTGATATTTGTGGAACAGAGCCCGACTCTCCTATAACATAAGGCAAGCCCCGGTGCATTTGCCACCTCCTTGCTTTTTTAAAATCTTTCTCACTTGCTTGATGCATTAGGTGATAGGAGTTGTGTGCTAAACACTTGCTGCATTTCCTTCCCTGGAAGATTGATTACCTTTCCTTGATCACCTGTTTTATAAAAAGGTTTTCCTTGTGCTTAGTCTTGATCTAGAAAAACAAAATGTTTTGTTTTGACAAAAGATGATGCTTCAAGTGGGATGGGATGTTTTCAAAATAAAACTTGGTGGTGGATCCATCATGGTCGTGATAGGTTCAACATCGGAAAAAGATGTACCACTGTCAGGTACCAAACTTTGGGTTGAAATGATAAAGCTGAGACCGGGCGGGTGACTTGCACGAGAAGAGAGTCTCGGTGTAGTGTCTCCATCTGAGTCGATTAAGGACCTTGTCGATGTAGGCTTGATGATCGAGGACTCTTTAACTAGTCACATGCCTCATCATGGGTAAGCTTTGCCTCGGGCAGATTAATACCAGAATAAGATAACATGCAATGGGAGTGGAGAGATGGCGAGAGTAGCGTGTACCCTCTGTGGCAAGAGGCTGGACAGTGGTGTATCTGTGCTCTCGGTTGGCATGAACCTGATCTGGTCTTAAGAACCCCGGTGGCGAGTTGACATATGCAAGGGTTAAGTGCTACATATGTCATGTGATTGGAGATCCCCAGCTAGGTATTAATCGATTCGGATCGCTGTTACTTCTCGGACATGAAGACTTGGTCACTGACCTACACGTAGAAATCCAGCACACAAGAAGGGTTGATAAGAAAGTGGCTAGTATAGGCCAAGTGCTTGAACTAGGGTAGAAAGAACTCTAGAATCAGGTAATGACTTAACTTGCTAATAAAACTGGATTTTTAAGGATCCACTATTAGTAAGCATTTTTGCAAACAGAGTCTTGATTCTTGATTAAGCCTTACCTTGACTCCCTCAAGCCAGCATATCCTTGAGAGTCTTTTATTTTGATGGGTAAGACTTGTGAAAGTACACTTCGTACTCAGGGTTTTCGAACCCATGTTGTTGTAGGTGAGGAAGCAGCAAACTTTTGTTGCTTTTATTCCAAGGTGGTGCCAACGGAAGAGAATCAGGATTGAAGCCTCGGAAGGAAGTGTCCTCCTTTAAAACTTTTTACTGTTAAACGGGAAGGGTTTTTGCCTCCTGGGTTTGTAATAATATTACTACTGCACTCTTATATATTACTAGTCTGTAATAATAATACTCTTTCTATACTTTAATATCTAATAAGTTGTTGTAACTGCTTCCGCATATTCGTTCCTTCGATGTGTTGTAATATCTGCGTGATGGGTGAAACACTCTTGGGAAAGGTAAAGAATTCAGATACCGAACTTGTCAAGTGATCATGTGCATCTACAGGGTTGTCCGAGGTCCAATAGACAAGGACAACTATAGGTGGGCCTATTGACTTGGGAGGTTCTGTCACAGTCAGTAAAAGTTCAGACTCTGAGCTGACTGACAGCCTAACTTGGAGTCCATTTAACTCCAACTTTTGTACAACACTTGTGTCTGATGACTTAAACAAAGTTATACTCCTTTAGTAGCTCTTCAAATTTGATTTATTGACCCTAGGCAAATTCTTTAAGGATTAAGAGATATAAGGCTCCAAATATGCTTCAAGCTCACTGAATTTGAGACTTAGGCTTATATGGCTTAAGTGGTGCTTTTTGCAAATAAGCCCAAATCCCACATTTTGACTTGCAAATCCTAAAATGTGAGAAACACATGATTTGTGGTGTTCTATTACTTTGGTATTTGCACTTGGGTCCAAAAGTGCAGAAATTTTACACTTAGCCCCCTAGGGTTTTAGTTTAGGGTTTTTCAGGGGTCTTTTCAGGGTTTTTAGCACTTTAGGGTTTTGGTGTCACTAAAGTCCTTCAAATATGATATCTTATGATTATGTCTCATGTGTTTTGAGGTTTTCACATATTTGGGCTTCACTTATATCCATAAGCCCTGATCTGAGATTAAGCACTTTACCCTAGGGTTAACCACACATCAAGTCATATCAGTACAACTTATTTGAAATTTTTACCTAGTGAATGCATTCTAGGTGTAACAAACATATGATATGCCAATGTTGATGATGTGATGCTCAAGTTTTAGTGACAGTAACTCTAGGGGTGTTACAGTCCTACTCCCGGCCCGGTGCCTTGCCCGGGTCTAGTGGTGTCGCCTACGATGGTGTCAGCTCTCCGCGGAGCCCCGTCTCCGATCACCCCCGAGCCGAGCGGGGGTGGTGGGACACCTACACCTTCGCCGTGGCCACCCGCGGTACGTGTTGAGATGCCGGTGTACCACCCACCGCTCCTTCACCGCGACCCGCGGCACGTCCATCTGATGGTGACGCGGCACGCGGCTGGTACCCTGCCGCCACAAGTCCTGGCGGCCACGACCAGAGACTCGCAGGTTTCTCTGGTACCCTCCTCCGTCCGCATTGCCCTGCTAGACCCCCACTGGCGTCGGGAGATGGATGAGGAGTATGCGGCGCTCGTCGCCAACCAGATGTGGGATCTGGTGCCCCATCCACCCAGCACCGACGTCGTCACCGGCAAGTGGATCTGGACACACAAGCGGCGGGCGATGGTACCCTGGAGTGGTACAAGGCTTGCTGGGTTCTTTGGGGCTTCACTCAGCACCCCAGAGTCGACTACGATGAGACTTTCAGCCCGGTTGTGAAGCCGACCACCGTCCGCACGGTTCTCTCGCTGGCCCTTGCTCGCTCTGGGCCAGTTCACCAACTCGACGTCAAGAACGCCTTCCTGCACGACACCCTCACCGAGACCGTCTACTGCTGTCAACCAGCGAGGTTCGTGGACCCCTCTCGCCCTGACATGGTCTGCTGGCTCAACAGGTCCCTCTACGGTCTCATGCAGGCCCCCGGGCGTGGCACTCTAGATTGGCTACGTTCCTGGTGACACTGGGCTTCTTGGAGGCCAAGTCAGACACGTCTTTGTTCGTCCACCATTATGGAGCAGAGACTGCCTACTTGCTCCTCTATGTGGATGACATTGTCCTCACCACCTCCAGTCAGTCACTTCTTTGCCACCTCGTCGACGCGCTTCAGCAGGAGTTTCCGGTCAAGGATCTGGGCGTGCTTCACCATTTCCTGGGGGTCACTGCTGAGCCTCGCCCCTCAGGACTCCTACTTCACCAGCGGCAGTACACTCTTGACATTCTGGAGTGGGCCAAGATGATTGACTGCAAGCCCTGCTCTACCCTAGTCGACACGCAGGCGAAGCTCTCTGAGGCCATGGGTGAACCAGTCGAGGACCCCACCAGGTACAGGAGTCTTGCCGGTGCCCTTCACTACCTCACCTTCACTAGGCCGGACATCTCCTATGCCATGTAGTAGGTCTGTCTCCATATGCACGAACCCTGAGAGCCCCACCTCGTGGCTCTCAAGCGCCACCTCCGCTACCTCCGGGGCACCATCGACTACGAGCTGCTTCTTCACCGGTATACCTTCTCCGAGCTAGTCGTCTACACCGACACTAACTGGGCCGGGTGCTCGAACACTTCGCGCTCCACCTCCGGCTACGTCGTCTTCTTAGGTGGTAACCTGGTGTCCTGGTCGTCGAAGCGCCAGCCAGTCGTCTCCTGCTCGAGCGCCGAGGCGGAGTACCGTGCCGTGGCCAACGACGTGGCGGAGGCTGCGTGGCTCCGGCAGCTCCTTGCTGAGCACCACAGTCCCCTCTCCCGGAGCATGTTGGTCTACTGCAACAACGTCAGTGCCATCTACCTCTCCACCAACTCGGTGCAGCACCAGCGGAGCAAGCATGTGGAGATCGATCTACACTTCGTCCGAGATCTGGTTGCTGTCGGTGATGTTTGGGTCCTCCACGTCCCGACCACCTCCCAGTTTGCCGACATCTTCACCAAGGGTCTTCCGTCCTCGACCTTTGCCGAGTTTCGCTCTAGCCTCAACATCAGTAGTGGCTAGTTGAGTCTGTGGGGGATCCTATTATGTGATGTACTTCTTCTTTTCGAGTCTAGTTTGTAAACTCCGCTGTGACAGAAGTTCAGACTGCGGGGGGTGTTAGAGTATATGGTTAGGCCCATGTGACTAGGCCCATGTGGCCCATGTACAAACACTATATAGCTACCCTCTAGGGTTAACCCTAATAATACAATTATTACCTCTAATAACCACGTCGGCATGCTCTAGAACTGTTTCTGCTGTCACATGATTAATTCTTCCCGTACTCTGGTTCTGCGGAGTCTTGTTCTATGCAGTACCATGAGCAGGTGTATTCTGATCAACTCTTTGACTGTTGTTCCTCTGGGGTGTCTGTGGGTTGCACTTAGGGTAATTGTTGGCATAATGACCAATTTCTCCACACTTAAAACATCCACTGGGTTGAACTAGAGTAGCTGTATTGTTATTTTTAGTAGGTGTGTTCACGACGCTTCCTTGACGATTATGTTGATAACCACTAGACCTTTGATCGGTTTGAGAGCTGTTCCTCTGTTGGTTCTGGTATTGGTTGCTTCTCTGTCCTTGCTGTCCAAAGCATTGCATTTGATAATTATTATTTCCACTTTGATTTCTAGAGCGAAACTAAGAACCTTGAGAGTTGTGTTGTCGGGTATTCCTGCTAGACTGTCCTTGAAATTTCCTCTTGTGATCAGATAATTCTCTTCTTTTGCTTTCTAGGCCAATCACCTTGTTAAGCAGAGTCTGGGAATTAGGGAAACTGTGGCTTTATAGTTGATAGTTCAATGGTCCAATCAGTCCTTCTAAGAATTGCTCTTGGCATTTCTCGTCCGTGTCAACTTCCTCCGGTGCATAGGAAGAAAGTTGGGTGATACGATACGGTATTCACTAACGGACATACCTCCTTGAGTGAGGGATAACAATTCCTTCTTCTTGAGCTTCATTATTCTAGAGGGAATATGGTGAGCATGGAAGTTCTCCTAAAACTCCTGCCAAGTTATGGTGTCTGTATTCGCGTGTGCTGAAGTGAAGGCATCCCACCAATCGGACGTGACGCCTTCAAGTCTTCCAGAAGCATACAAGACCTTCTCTCGGTCGTTGCATTGTGTGATGTCCAGCTTCTTTCCTATGACCTTAAGCGAGTCATCGGCATCCAATGGATCAATTGAATGAGAAAATGCAGGGGGATGAAGACTCATAAAATCTATGTGCTTGTCCCTGGCTTGGGTGCATTCTGATGTTGGGGATTTTGTTGGTTCTGTTGATTATGTTGGATTTGCTGCACTGAAGCAGTGAGGCCTTGGAGAAGTTGCATCTGCGTGGCAATGAACTCCTCCATTGTTGGGTTGGGTGGTGGTGGTAACTGCTGACCAGCACGTCGATTGCTGGTGTTTCAAGGACCTGAGTGATCGTTCACCATCTAGTTGGTTAGAAAGTGCATCCTTTAGATAAGTTAAGAGTAGAGAAAGATTCTAGGGGGAATAGCTTTTAACTAAAGATAAGATTATTTGTTAATTTTAAATGTTCTTATGGCCATCATTCCATAAGATCATTGCACTCAAGCAAAAATCCAAATCAAACATTATGCAAACATCACCGTCGCATGGTTGTTATTATAATAATAAAAATATCATAGAGAGTTTCATCATCTAATCGCAAAATCGAACTTATTACAATATGACATATAAATCTAAAGTAGCCTGGTGATAGATCCTGGTGCTCCATAGTGAATCCTCTTGCGGGGCGGGGACACAGCTATGACAGTGACTTGGGCTTCGGGTGGATTTCTTCCTTTGAGCTGAGCTTCGAGGGCTACAATCCTAGCATGTGCTTCTTCAAGTTATCCATGTACCCTTGAGAGATCCAGGGTAGTGGTGTCTAGATCGGTGTTAAGACATGCCACCACACCTACAAGGGTGTTGAGGCGATCTTCTCCAGCTTCACCTGGAACAACACTTGTCTAACTTTCTCCGCGAGGACGTAGAGAAAGATGCCTATACTCCGTGTTGTGCAGCTGTTGCCCATAAGTGTGGCTGAGGGGCCATAGAGCTAGAGATGGCAATGGGGAAATCCCCGTCGGGGAATAGCTTCCCGTCCCCATCCCCGTGAAGAAAAAATTTCCCCGCGGGATCCCCACGAACGCTCGCGGGGGGCATTTCTTCGCCATCTCTGTTTAAATTATAATTAGAACATATGTCATTTGTTATTAATATAAAATGTTATCATGTATACATATTGTCATATATAAAAAATCATTATGTGTACATCAAAATAAACACATTTGTAACATTAAGTGACCTCTTGACAATGTAATTATTTATTTTTATCATTAACTAGTACACGAAAACAATATCACGTGAAAGTCTAATGGGTCCCCGTGGGGAACAGGGACGGGGAATGCTTCCCCGTCACCATTGCTGTTTACCCGCCGAGGAAGAATTTTCCCCATTTACATCCCTGTGGGGAAAGAAACTTCCCCATACACGTCCCCTAATGGAGGAATTCCCCATGGGGAATCGGGGATCGGGGCCCCATTGCCATTTCTACATAGAGCTCTTCTACCAGCATTGTTGATCAAAGCAGCGTAGGTAGATAGCGGCGTCAAAGACTCATGGGCTGATCGAGTCCTAAAACCTCTGTCTCCTGCATCCATCACTCTGATATGCACACGAGTGATGTAGTAACAAGCCCGAGGAGGCTCAGACACTCGCCTTGTGTCATATAGAGGCCGAACGTAGAATCCTAGCGCAAGCAGTAGATTCTGTAGCAGGTTTGGGAAGTGTCCCGTCTCGAACATTGAAGTGTAATGCTCAGTGATAGGCCATATCCCAACAAAGTTGTCCTCCTGCTTATCTTTGGCTTCTTCATTGTTATTTTCTTCTTCTTCTACCACATTGTCATCATCTTCACCATCACTAGAATCATCCGGCTTGAGCTACTGGCACTGGCAATTTTGAAGATGAAGTTCCAGCTGCAAAGGCATGTGACTCTGACAACGTGGTGGGCATTGCCAAAGTCTTCTCTGAGCTGTCCTCCAAAATCACTCCATTCTCCACATGAAGGTGGTGCAGCTCCACTAGGACTTCTTTCACCACAACTGGGTAGATAGGAGCCTGCCTGGGTGTGGGAATACTGATGGTGTTCACGCAGGTGGTTTGGAGAGTACGCACCATCTACAAGAGAAAGTGTCACCTTAGTTGAATTTTAAAAAGGCAATATTGATAAAATACATTTTGTAAGAGCAAAATAAGCATATTTTAAACATACTGGACTTTCCATTTCTAACTAGTCTAATGACCTAGAGTTAGCATAGCTTTAATACCACTTCTGACACATCCGGTTGTAACGCCCTGAATTTGGGGGTAGAATTTTTCTTCCTCGATACTCACCAAATTCATGCGTTACTCTCTTTTCTCTTCCCGTTTTGCTCCTTCTTCCCATTTTCAAAGCAGTATACCAACTGGTGTACGTCTCGCGTGTAAACAAAAAACCTAAGTTGACATGGGTGTTGCATCATGCCGAAGCATATTTCTTTTGTCTAATGTCGTCTTTAATCACGCGTCTGTCTCGCCTCGTTTTGGATTTCGATTTGCTATTGGATTCCGATCAGTGGTCGTGTGTGTTGTGGGCTTCCGTCCCGACCCACGACCCAGCCCAGCCCGACCCGACCCAACCGCGTGCCCCTGGCGCCCCACACCTCCCATGTGCGCCCCCTCCCTCTCTATCTTATTTTGTTTCCCACGCAGCAACCTCCTCTCCCTCTCTTCCTCCTCTCTTCCACCTCTTTGCCCTAGGTGATCCGGTGGACGGTTATCGCCGGATTTTGGATCCCAAGGTGAGCTCCCCTCTCCCCTTCTCTCTCCCTCTCTCTCCCCTTCTCCCTTCCCATCCCTCTCCCCTACGCGCGTGCCTCTCTTCCTCCCCTGGCGGCGTCCCTGCGCGCGCGCCTCCCTGCGCAGCCCACGTGCCCCTACGGCGGCCCTCGCGCGGCCCCCGCGTGGCCTCGCCCGCCCGCCCGGCGGCGGCCCCTGCCCGTGGCCCCCTGCGTGGCTCACGGCCCCAGCGCGGCTTGCGTGGCCCGGCACGCGCAGCGCGTTCCCGCGCGCGTAGTCCCAGCACACATGGTGATTAAATTTCAATTTGATTAATTTTAAATTTAGTTTAATTAACGTGCTGCGTCACACACTTCGTTGCGCGATGATTTAGTTAAATTCCGGATTTATTAATGTGTTGTCACGTGCTGCGTCGAGCGCCTCGTCGCGCGATGATTTATTTTAAATTTAGATTTATTAGTGTTTTATTGCGCGCTTCGTCTCATGACGGTTCATCTTAAATTCAGATTATTTAATGTGTGACGTCACGCGTCTAGTCGCGTGACGTTTCGTTTTAAATTCAGTTTAAGTGACAAATGCTGTCGTGCTTCGTCGCGCGACGCCCGACATTATTTTCATAATTAATTCGAGTGTTTCATTGCGCGCTTTATCGTGTGACGATTAATTTTATTTTAGCTCAGTCTAAGTGTTATGTCGTATGCTTCACCGCGCGACGACTCATTTTATTTTCGGTTTAGTTCGTGTGTTCCGTCGTACGTTTCGCCGCGCGACAATTCTTTTAAATCTACCTTAAATTGTTTATAATAATTAAACATATAGCATAACTTTGTTCTATGTATAGTGTGATTTTCAAATTAATAGGATTATATTTAGACGAGTACTTTAATCTATAACCACTTAACGTGATCGCTCTTCGACCGTAGCCTCGACCGTTGCTTTCTCTTTCTCACTTAGTCGTAGGTGCGAGCCCTGCACCGAGCATCAGCTTATTTATTATATTTTACTGCATGGTGTACTATCTTTTTATATTAAATTTGTGGAATGTATGTTTGAACTCGTATAGATAACAATAAGTTGGCGGAGTCTGAAGGAGTTGCAGGTGAAGACCCTGAGCAGCAGCTGGTTGGTGAAGGCAAGTGTCCCTTGACCCATCTATGTCCTACTCATTTTATAATTCACCTTCCACATTTACACAATTTATACCTAAGGATTGACTAGATTTTGTTTATCTTGTCCTTGTTTACCTATTTGGGTTAGGTTATTTTGGTTTAGCTTTATGCTAGAGCTTCACACTAATCAATGAACATGATGAGATTATTTATGATATGTTGTTTTTCTTTTTGATTATGATGATGATACTGTGACATTTAAGGGGACTCGAGCGGTTTCTCGAGTGCCTCTCCGTAAGGACTGGTTTGTTGGATGACCGCCCAGGAAAACAGTGCAACCATGAGGGTGGTATGGGACACCCTGAGCTGAATAATTAGAGGAACTAGGGTGTAGTTCGCTCCGCCGCCATGCCGTCAATGGGGCTCGGTGTATGCGGCTCGCTCTGCCGAGGATGGATTGCCCCTTGGAGAGGAGTGTGGTACATTTAGGAAACCTAACGGGTGGCTACAGCCTCAGGGAATCTTTGTAAAAGCTACATAGTGAAACCCTGCCTGCTCACCTAGGTAGTGTTTAAGGGTTTGATCAGCCCGAGGCAAAAGGGAATCACGACTTGTGGGTAAAGTGCGCAACCTCTACAGAGTGTTATGAAACTGATATATTAGCGTGCTCGCGGTTATGAGCGACCAAGGGAGCTACATTGATTAGAGGCACTTTGATTAGAGATGTTTGGTTTACAGGTGATGACGAGGATGATGGTTTTGATTATGCTTATGGTAATGTTTTCTGGTATTCTTTCCGTTTGGAAAGGGTATTTTTGGGTTAACAACTTGGGTTAATGCTAAAACCTGGCTCTCTACTAGTAATAATAACCTGACCAACTAAAAGCAATTGTTTGACTTAACCCCACATAAAGCTAGTCCACTACAGTCAAACGGGACAATTGCTGAGTATGTTGATGTGTACTCACCCTTGCTTTACACACCAAACCCCTCAGGTTGTCTATGTTGCAACCACTGCTCAGGAGAAGATGAAGCCGTGGAGGAGGACTTCCAGGAGTTCCAAGAGTACGATGAGTTCTAGGCGTGGGTTAGCGGCAAACCCCCAATCGGCTACCTGTGAAGGCCGTGTTTATCTATGTTTCATTTCCGCACTTTGATAATTGTTAATGACTGCTAGTCACTTGTTCTCAAATGCTATGAGTTAAGAACAAGGCAACACAGATGTTAATGGTTAAAGGCCTTCGTCCTCCGAAGCATTATCTCCCTCAGGATATAATGATCTTCAGACGAAGGTCATGAAGGGCATACCTTCATTATCTCAATATGTAATGAAAAGCAGGAGCATGAGTTACATATAAATTATACGAGTAATCATCTTAAATCATCAGATTATTTATATTATTATTAATTAACCATGAATAAACATTAACGATATTGAATTACATTCGTACCTTCATCTTGACAGAACGTAAGAATCCAAGTGTGACGTGCAAGTGAATACAAGTCAGCGTGAACAGTACATGGGTACTGTTCACCTATTTATAGGCACGGGATGCAACCCGGTCAAAATTACATTTATGTCCTTAATAATTAATTATAAACATGACACAAGTTATCATGGACTAAACGGTCTTTTCCTCTTTAAGTCGGTGCTGCCCTTCATCTCAAGGCGTGTCGTCATGCTGAAGCTCCCTGGATTGTAGCTTCGGCATATACCTTCGCGTTATGTCTTCTTGCATATCATCCTGCCGAAGGTGTTTTTGCTTAGAGGACCTTCGGCGAAGAAGAAGGCCCCCAATAGTAGCCCCTTCGTGGTGCTAGATCGTTTTTCGTAACGAGCTCGATCCGCGAAAAATCTCAAAGGCTTTGGAATACCGAAGGTCCGAAAAATACCTTCCCTGAGCTCGTTGCCGAGAAACGATTAAAATACTCCAAGCGTAGGGTGGTCCACCGTTCAGCGTATACAAGTGATCTGGCGGTTCACCTTCCAAACGTCGAGTGGTCCACCATTCAGCGGGTGTAGGCGATTTGGCGGTTCACCTTCCCACCCGCAGCAGTATATAAACAGACAGGTTGGTACAGAGTTACCACAACATTCATTGCCATTGCACTGTTGTGCTGTTAAAAAATTTAACCATAGCCGAAGCTTTTTCACTACGCTATCAAGCGAACACTTCATCATTTAGAGTTAACTTCATCAAAAGAGTGAGCTTCGTCAAAACTGCAAAAAGAAACATCAACTTCATAAAAACCGCAAAAAATCCATCAGATGGCCAGAGTGCGTTCGCCTGCAAGGGTGACTCGTGAAGGAGAAGAGACTGAGATCACCGAGACATCACAATTTTTGAAGTCATGAAACAATCAGGTCTAGTTGTGGGAACTACTGACGAAGGTACCCCTGTTACCGAAGCTGAACAGACCGTTGTTGAAGAAGAAGATATTGAAGAGGATGAAGAAGATTATAGTATTTTGATCCCAACTAAACCCAGCTATCTAGATTTTGAGAAATCTACTGTGTCTGAAGTTGACATGCCCATGATGATGAAGCTGGGCTACTTTGGGGAAGCTGAAAAGAAACTTGTCTGATTTGCCGGAGAAGAGACCACCCCACCACCAAAGAATGATGAAGTAGTGGTTTTCAATAGCTTTTTCAGAGCAGGACTGCGACTTCCTCTGAATGAGATGATAGGAGAAGTCTTGAAGAATTTCGAAATATATCTTCATCTGGGCGCTCCGAAGCCAAGGGATGAGCCCAGATGCCGAAGCATTCTACCGAGTGCATGAGTTGCACTACCAGACGAAGACCAGGGCAGACGGTCTTCATGAAAATTTTGGTTGCTACAATTTTGCGTATCGCAAGGATACGAAGGCTCCAGTTCTCAACCGCACCAAATGGCCAACCGGCTGGAAAGGTGAATGGTTTTATATCATGGCTGACGAGAAGAAGAGGGGGAAACTGATGACGATGGTCATGTGCCCGCTGTCCTTAAACTTCGGAATGACCAGGCCCCTATGCAACATGCAACTAGGGTCAGCATGCCAACTGGCCGAGGTAGAATTCAGGGTGGTGGCTGAGCAAATCAGCACCAGGGACTTGGTGGAAGAATACCTGGCCAACTGGACATATCCAATGTCAAGTGGCTGAGGGATGCCGAAGATGAAGGGAACGAAGAAGAAATATGAACTTGTTCGATTACAGTTTCGTTTCAAATTTGAAAAATAGTTCAAGGAGCCTTGCCAAGAATGGCTAGAAAATATTGAAACTATGTGTAATGAAATACTAGGAAACTATACCAATAAAGAAGACCAGTTGATGAAAGCAGCCTTCGGCACCCGGCCAAAACGAAGGTTAAACTGGGTGATGGATGCTCTAAAATTTAAATACCCTGATTATGAGCAGCTTAGCAAGGGTGCCAAAGGGGCAAAAAGGAAAAGGGTTGTCAGCGTTCTGAACAGACAAGCTTAGAGATGGCCAAATGGGCGGCACGGCACGGCACGGCCCGGCCCGGGCACGACCAGGCACGACACGGTTAGGGCACGGCCCGTTTGGCCCGTTTAATAGCCATGCCGTGCCGGCACGGCACTAGTGCCTAAGGCCAGGCCCAAGCACGGCACTAAGCCTGCTTAGCCGTGCCGTGCCGGCTCGTTTAGCCCGTTTAGCCCGTTTAGCCCATATAGCCCATTTAGCCTGTTTAGCACTACACCACAGAATTTTAGTCAAATATTCACAAACACAGTTAAAACATACTAAAATAGCTAATATTGAACTGTTTAGTGCAATGGCTGACTCATTAAAAACCTATTTAGGTAAAAACTCACCCTTATGAGAAAACCCTAAACAAGAAAAAAGAGTACAACACACAGCTAACTAGTCGTGTTTGGATCTAATCATGCATAATCGTGCCTAACCGTGCCTAGGGGCTAATCGTGCCGTGCCCGTGCCGGCCCAGCGTGCCTGATGATCGGCCCAGGCACGTACCTACCTATCGGGTCGTGCCGGCACGGGCCCGACACCAGCCGTGCCGTGCCGTGCCCAGGCACTACGGGCCGTGCCGTGCTCCGGGCCGGCCCGATTAGCCCAGCACGGCTGGCCATCTATAGCTGCCAGAATGGTGAAGGAGGATCAAAAGATTTTAAAGAAGAGAAAATCCACTCCTGAGTCGAAGGTGGCAGCTTTGAAGAAAAGAAAAGTCGCAACTCGAGAGCCGAAGGTGACTGAGGTAGAAGAGGAGACTCCTTCGACACCTCCTACTGCCGAAGTGGCAGAAATTTTAAAGGTAATGACTGAATCTCTACCTATCAAGCTGCTAAGTCCTCTGGGACCGGAACTGACGAAGCTTTTACAAAAGAAGGATGAGCCTTCGGCTACAAAAAAGGTGGATGGGCATAAAAAGCGAAGGATCTGTACTATAATGGAAGCCATTGAACGGACACCACCATTGGCCTCGACATCTAAAATAACACCTATTGCAAGCGCCGAGGCCACTGCCGAAGCGGACATCTCTACCGAAGCTGTAGCTGCCGTCGAAGCTACCAACTTGGAGAGCACACTATCTGGAATTGGTAAATTACTATTGGGTATGGCTGCAGAAGAAACAGCTGCGGCTGCAGAGGAGGCCATGGCCCCAGTGCCTGACAAAGGAAAGAAGATTGCCGATGTTGCTTCGGAGGAAAAAGACTTCGACCTTCAGAACTTGGTCGAGCAAGAATTATCCGAGGCCGAAAAGAAGGAGCTGCAGGAATATGGCATTTCCTGTGGCTACCAGCCAGGAGCCATGCTCTTTGGTGGGATTGATGAAGGTGCCTTAGGATGCATTCGCGACCGCACCAGGGCGAAGATAATCGGCACTCTATCAAAGAGTATCGATTTTCTGAAGCTCGAAGCTGATATTAGCAGCTACCGGCGACAACATATCATCGGCAGTTTGTTTTATTCCAACTTTAAGGTAAAATTCTTGTGATAAGGCAAAATTTCTCTTTTTATTTTTATGATGAAGTAAATTTGCTGATGAAGGTTTATTTATACAGAGTATGTTGCTAAGCAAAGCACTACAAATGCAGCAAGACCTCGAAGACAAAAAGAACGAAATTATAATCGAGGGTTTAGAGAACAAAATTAAAGACTACGAAGCTTCTCTTGAGAAGAAAAATTTCCTGCTTTAGGCAATGGAGGGTTCACTTGCAGAAACCCAAGCTAAGAACGCTAGATTAAACAAGGAACTTCTCTAAAAATCAGAGAGCTTCGAACAAGAGAGAAGAGATTTACAGACAAAATATGAAGCTGAAGCTAACAAAAATACAAAGCTGTAGCAATCTTTGAAAGAGCATCGAAACATGTGTTTGGGTTTTGGCAGCCGCTGCGTATAGCGATTGAAAAAAGTTTTTAACTCGGTTGGAGCCAGCGCTGAAAAATTTACCCCTTCGGCTGAAAACATATCAAGCACCTTCGAACACATTGAAGGCGAAGTTGAAGCACTTGATGAAGTGATAGCCGGGCACGGTGACTTCTGTGCCCTGCTAGCTTCTCGCGGCACAGCTGCAGCAATTTTGATGGTTGGCTGTACGCACGCGAAGATTGTGAATAGACCAACCTTCAACCTATCCTCAACGGATTTGGTTGATATCCCTAGTGAAGCCCAAAGCATAGGGAGTAGATTTATAACGCAGATTTGGGCGAAGGATGGGCGGGATTTAGCTGGTGACGAGGCCCGAAGCTTGCTTAAGCCTATATGAAACTTATACCTGTTGCTTACCTTCTCTTGTAATTAGTTTTTACCTTATACTGCTTTGTTGTGTGCAGGATGATGGTGCCGAAGATTGATAGTCCGAAGCACATTCCGAAGGCTGCTGAAGCTATTTTTAGGCCTACTAGCATAGAGCTTAGAAGTATTTGTATTATCTTTGTAAAAGACATTGTAATAGAGAATTGAACATTTGTATATTTGTCCATACCTTGTAATATATTTTTACCTTTCCATCCATGTATAAATTGCTTTGCTGTGGACGAAACTTGTATCTTTTGAGACGAAGGCGAAAAACACCTTCCCTTCTTTTCGTTCACAATGAAGCATATCTTTGTTTCTTCGTGCTCATCGAAGCATTGTTATCAAAGCTGAAGTATTTCTGTCTATGGTTCATGTTATGATGATGATGATCCTATGAATGGCTACATGAATGTATATGAATGCAATGAATGATGTAATGTAATGTGCAAATGAATGTCCCGAACACACACACGAAACCACACCCAGACTCTACATCCCCTTAGGAACGACTTTTGAGCTTCTTCACCATCTATTTCAATGGTATTTAAGTTCTGCATACCCTTAGGAACGACTTTTGAACTTCTTCACCTTATATTTCGGTGGTATTTGGCTTTGCATTCCCTTTGGAACGACTTTTGAGCAGAAAACTTACTCTGCGCTCCCTTAGGAACGACTTTTGCATCTTCATCAATTTTTTTGCTCTGCATTCCCTTAGGAACGACTTTTGAGCAGAAAACTTACGCTGCGCTCCCTTAGGAAGGACTTTTATGCAGCTTCATCATGCTTTGCATCCCCTTGGGGACGTCTTTTGAGCTTCTCCCTGTTTTTCTTTTTGCACTCGATGGTGTAGGCTCATATTTTACATATTACATCTTTGGGGGATTTGGCCCTCGTTGGGCTAAATAAGAATGAAAAATTACAAGCTATGGCCCCATTAAAAACCTTTCTCCCCTCCTAAAAGGAAAAGGGTGCCATAGAAAAAATGAAAAAAGATTACATCAAATTACACATAGTATCGACGAAGCTCATCTGCATTCCAAGATCTGGGTATGTCATTGCCGTCCATATCCTTCAATCTATAGGAACCAGGTCTTGACGAAGATACTACCAGAAAAGGACCTTCCCACTTCAGTTGCAACTTGCCCACTGTATCTGGGTTGGCCACTCTCCAAAGCACCAGATGCCCTGGCTTGATGTTTTCCAATCGAACTTTCCTATCGCGCCACTTTATTGTTTCGACCTGATATTTATTGATGTGCTATATAGCCTGAAGTCTGGCCCCTTCTATAGTATCTTTTGTTATTTGATAATCAGCTTCGACTTCTGCCAAAGCTGTTGTTCTTATTGACCCTATTTTTGCTTCTTCTGGAGTTATTGCTTCGTCACCAAATAGGAGATTGAAGGGTGCAAATCCTATTGACCTCGACGAGGTTGTGTTGTGGCTCCATACCACTTTAATCAACTCATCTGGCCACTTTCCTCTGGGCTGGTTGAAGATTAGCTTCATTATTCATGTCATTATAATGCGATTTGCTCTTTCTAGAAGCCCATTTGATTCTGGATGCCTGACTGTTGCAAAATGAATCATCGTACCAATTCGAGCACAAAAATCTTTGAATGTTTCGGCATCAAATTGTGTGCCATTGTCCATAGTTATTGTCTTCAGCACACCGAAGCGACAAACAATATTCTGCCAGAAGAATTTTTGGACAGTGACTGAAGTTATTGTAGCCAAAGGCTTTGGCTCAATCTACTTAGAAAAATATTCTACTGCCACCAGAACATACTTCAAGTTGCCTTGTGCTGGTGGGAGTGGACCCAACAAATCTAAGCCCCACCTTTGCAATGGCCAGGTTGGCTGTATTAACTGGGTTAGCGACAAAGGTTGTTTCTGGTCTCTTGCACATTTTTGACAATTTTCGCATTTTTGAACCAAATCTGCTGCATCTGAAGCTGCCTTTGGCCAATAAAATCCTTGTTTGAAAACCTTTCCCAGCAAATGTCTAGACCTAATGTGAGATCCACACAAACCTGCATTGAACAAGAACCTTCGAATGTCGCTCTGGTCCTAGAAAAGGAAGACGCGCCTAAGAAGATTGAATCTCCTATTCTCGAAGCATCTGCTGAAGAGCGAGACTTTATCATTCGACACGCTTCAAGTAAAAAATTATCAAAATAGGTGTTGGGGGCCTTCGACTTCTATAGGTCCTCAAAAACATGATTTAACAATGCTTCTGGAAGTATAATGCATGAACAGGTACCTTCGGACTTGAGTTGGAGCCACAGCGTGAAGAAGCACAAGAAGGAGTACGAAGGATAGTGCGAAGCCGAAGCTGTGCGCAGGAGAGCTTCGGCATGATAGTGGAAAAGGAAAACCGACTTAAATATGAAAAGGCTATTTAGACCTTGATGGATTACAATAGAGTTATCAGCAAATGTACAGGGCATGAGTATAATTTTACATGGGCCGCGTCCCGTGCCTATAAATAGATGAACAGTAACCCCGTACTGTTCACGCTGACTAGGCATTGATTCTTGCGTCACGCTGGTACTTTTTACCTTCTTTCATGTCGAAGGTCCACTTGTAATTTGATATTATTTCTATTCTTCCATAATAATAAAATAGAAATGAGATAATAATAATATATGACTGTTTGTATTATCCTTTATGTTTTATGTAATTCTTTCTTCATCTCTATATGTTATGTTGATGAAGGTATGTCTTTCATTACCTTCGTCCAAAAGTCATTATATCCTAAGGGAAATAATGCTTTGAAGGACGAAGGGCTTTAACATTTAACATTTTCTATGTTGCCTTGTTCTTATCTCATAGCACTTGAGAACAAGTCACCAACATTGGCGCCCACCTCCGGTGAACCCTTTTTCGATCACCTTCGGCAAGCATCGATCTTCGTCATGCCGCCAAAGAAAGCTTCGGCAACAAGGGCTGCCGTTCTGCAGCCGCTGGACCCGAACCAGGAGACCCTTTCTCTTCGGGAGGCCCAAAGCCAAAAGAGGAAGGCCACTAGTCCAACACCACAAGAGGATGAGTTGGACCAAGAAATCAGGAATATGGAGATGCTTCATCAGCAGGTACAGATGAAGAAGGAGAAGATGGCTCGGTTAGCTGACCTGCAAAGGCAGATTGACAAAGCCACCGAAGAAGTGCATCATCTTGCTCAAGATGAGCAGAATCGAAGGCCCCACCATAGAGAGCTGCACCAAGAGGGCTTCTTCAACGAAGATGACTGGTATGAGGATTTCCATCATGGAAATTTTGCTTTTGATAATGCTTTTCCTCTGTCAGCAGAACTACAGGCTACGCCCTGGCCCCCATCTTACAAGCCACCCCAGCTCCCCATGTATGACGGACACTCAAATTCGAAGCAGTTTCTGATGAGCTACGAAGCAACTATATCTTCGTATGGTGGCAACACTGCAGTCATGGCGAAATCCTTCGTCATGGCAGTCAAAAATGTTGCACAAACTTGGTACTCCTCTCTTCGGTCAGGAACAATCACATCATGGCAGAAGCTGAAGGACATGCTGGTCACCAGTTTTCAAGGGTTTCAGACGAAGCCGGTTACCGCTCAAGCCTTGTTCCAGTGCACGCAAGATCAAGAGGAATATCTCCAGGCGTATGTCCGAAGGTTCTTGCATCTAAGGGCAAAAGCACCAATGGTGCCCAATGAAATTGTCATTGAGGCCATGATTAAGGGGCTTCGGCCAGGACCTTCAACCCAATACTTCGCCTGGAACCCCCCTCAAACCCTAGAGAAACTGCTTCAGAAGATGGATGAATACATCCGCGCTGACAATGATTTTTGACAGAGAAGGGAGGAAGCTTACAGGTTCTCCGAAATGGCCAGGGGCTTCGGAGGGAGAATCCACCCTAGGCACGTCAGATCAATTCATTCCACTCAGAATGATGACAGGGGAAGTCAACAACAGAGGCCGCAATATTCTTCCCAATCTTCAGGGCAGCAACAGAGCTATCCTCGGCCCCCAGCTCCAAGGGGCAGAGACGCCAGGGGCTTCGGAGGAAGGTTTGGGGATCAGCCTAGGAAAATTTATTGTCTATTCTACGGTGAGGACAAGGGCCACACTACCAGGATGTGCCACGTCACCATCCAGAAACAAAAAGAGAGAGCAGAAGCTGCAGCCCAACAGAGCCAGCCGAAGCAAGTCATGCATACTGCTTTGTACCACTCACCGTACATTCTAGACTATGTGGGTAACCATCCTGCAGCCTCTGTCGCTTCGGCAAGCCAACCTCAGGCATCTTGGTAACAGCCTCCACCTCCACCACCATTGCAACGAGGCCAGCAGCCAGAAGGGAGCCAGCACACTCATCAGCAACGAGACTTCAGAGAGGAGTCCGAAGCTCGCACAGTCAACAGTACTGTGCCAGAATCGAAGCACATCTACTAGAAGATATCCTACTTCTGAAATAGTTCTGTTATTCTTTGTCATTTTTCTTTTTTAATAGAGAACAATCGTTAAAAGCCTAAGTTTTTCCTGTCATTTTCAATTCCTTGTAATAGCTTTGTTTTGGCCATAGTGGAAATGTATCTCTTTTACAGACTCACGAAGTCCAAAAAGTTGGTGAAGCATAAAAGTTGCTCTCAAGAGAGCGCAGGGTTCACAATCACATTACAAGTTTTGCCGAAGCAATAGAAAGTCGTTCTAAGGAACACAGCGTAAGTTTCCCGAAGCAACAAAAAGTCGTTCATAAGGGAGCGCAGTGTAAGTTTTCTGCTCAAAAGTCGTTCCGAAGGAAATGCAGAGCTTACAGCGAAAAATAAACGCTGATTCCGCCGAAGTAAAAGGCGAAGCGAGAAAAGTCAACGCGAATACCGCTGAAGTAAAAGGCGAAGAAGCTCCTAAGGGAGGCTTACAGCGAAAAATAAACGCTGATTCCGCTGAAGTAAAAGGCGAAGTGCGAAAAGTCAACGCGAATACCGCTGAAGTAAAAGGCGAACAAGCTCCTGAGGGAGGCTTACAGCGAAAAGTCAGCGCTGATACACCGAAAAATAAACGGCAAAAAGATTATGTGCTTTACTGAAGGAATGTGTGTGTATCTTCGGCACAAATACCATTTTTTGCATAGCATAACATCATTACATCATTTTGCATAGCATAACATCATACATCATATTGCATCAATGGCGCTAGAAGGGGATTCAATGTTGATCTTCGGAGATTGTTTCGAAGAAGCAGTGCCAAGGCACAAAATAAGTATTGAAGAAGTATAGCTTTGTCAAACTCTAAAATGAAAAGGAGATCTATCGCTTACGAAGCATAATGATTTTACGAAGATTGGATGTTTTTACGAAATATGGATATTCTTCACAACACATGAAAAGAAGGGAAGGTGTTTTTTCGCCGAAGGCTCAAAAACGGTATGTACGTAAAGTTTCATGCATCGTAAAGAATTCAGTTCCAAGCAGTTTAAATATTACATTCAAAATTATAAAAATATTACGCACTTTGTTCAGCAAATGTTACATTCCAAATGTTTTTACAACAAAAGTTATTCTTCTTTCAAAACTACTTCCGCAGCTTCGTTTACCAGTCGATTAACAGCTTCGTCCAAAATGACTTCGGCCACTTTAGTGACTTCATCTTCTTTCTCTACTTCCGGGTTGGCCATCGACTCGAAGGGCTCTGGAGGAGGAGATAGCTCAGCTGCGATATAAAACATAAATAAGTCTGAAGTCGCAAAATTAGTAAATAAAGTTAAGAAGTTATAAGCAATACCTATCCGCCTCTCAAGTTCCGCCGCTTTCTCAGCTGCCTTCGTCGCTTCTTTTGAATCATGGGAATCTTTTTTGCTCTTTTTTATCATCTTGGGCGCCATCCCTCGGCCGCCATTCTCCTAGATGTCAGTAAAGAATTTTCCGCCAATTAAGCTTGCTTCGGTCGAGGGATCTTTTGTATCTTCAATAGATAAAGTAGCTTCGGCTTGAGCCAAAGCTTCCACATGGTCGCAGCCTGACTTCTCTAAAATAGCTGTGATTCCCCTGGCACCAGAGAAAGCACAGATATCCCTGCGACCACTCAAAACTTCCTCAAAAGCTTCAGCTTCGTTGCTGATCCAATCAATTGGGCCTTCAGGATCACCCCTTACGAAGTCGTCTTCGTTAGAAAATGCGCCAACATTGGCGAAGCTAGTTTTTATTTTCTTAACACTCTCTATAGACTTTTCATAGCACCTCTCCTTGGATGCACGAAGTTCACCAACTGTTTTTTGTAAGTGGTTCCTCCAATATACACTAATATCTCGTTCAGCCTCTGCAAGACCACATTTTTCTTTAGCTTCGAATAGCTGTTTCCGAAGATCTTCGATTTCGTATTTCTGAGCTTCAGCTTGGGCTTTGGAAGCAACTTCGTCTTCTTTTATTTTGTTCAACAATGAGTTTAATATTTTATCTTTTTCAAGACCTTCGTTCCTTAGTTCAATTACTTCGGAACGAAGGTTGTTTAAGGCTATGGTATACCCTTCATCTTCAGCACTTTTTTGCGCCCTGAGGGCGTTGCTAAGGATAAGGCCCTGCAAAAAATGCGGTATTGAGTGTAAGCAAATGGAAAATTTTATTTTTAAATACAAAAATCTCATTTTCTCACCTTTAAACTATTGTACGCTAAGCTGTCGGCCAGCTCATCTTTTGATAACACTGAGAGCCCATCTTCTAGTGTCGGGAACCCGAAGCTCCTGCCCATCTCTCGGCAGACAGAAATCTCTTTGCTGTCTGGGCGACAGTATAAGAAGTCTTCTTCCCCGCTGCCGTTGAATACCAGTGCCCCCTTTGGATATTTCAATCTTTGAGCATAGAAGTGAGCCTCTCGCTTTTCTTTCTCAGATAACCTTTTTCCCGAAGCATGTCGTATAATATAATCAGGAGCTTCAGATGATGCTTCGGGAAGAGGAATGGTGGTTTTTCCAGTTAAGATTGCTTCTGCAGCTTCTTTCTCCGTCTTTTCTCCGATTTACAAGGATTTCTCCTTGGTGGGCTCTGAAGGCCTAGCTTCGGTCTCGACTTGGATCTTGGTAGCTTCGGCCTCAATTCGTGTTTCTAAAGCTTCGACAGCTTTCTTCGGAGTAGAGCTTGAAGTTTTTATTGTTTCTAGCACATCTAATACGTTGACCATTCTCTTCCTCTTAGGAGTCGTTGAAAGATCCTTTTGTGCCTTCGGCATTGTCACCTCTGCCGAAGGACTTATTACTTCTATCCTCATTTTCTCAACCTTCATCTCTTCAATGTTAATGGCCTTTGGCTCATCTGATTTGGCTGATGATGCCTTCGGCGATGCAGACGATTCTTCAATTTTCTGTGTAATCACAGGTTTCTTGCCTTCGGTCACCGAAGAGGTCTCACCACCAAATTCAGGCACTGTGGCCGGTTCAATATAGCGCGGTCGATGAGTAAGTACCTGCACCCTTTTCCTCTTCGGCATAGGCTTGCTCGGAGCGGCTGAAACATCATCTCTCCCGAAACCTCTACTTTTTCTTTTTTGACCCCGGGGCGGGTAACGGTAGTCAGGATACATGAACCCAAGAGCATCAAAAACTCTATTTAATCTCTTCTTTTTCCGGTTCCCGAAGGTCGCAGATAATGCGTTATCTTCTGCTCTGGAGTACAGCCCAAGCAGCTCATCGCTTGTAGCTTCGACGCTGTTCAGCCAGTCGTCGTCTGGCTCGATAAACTGGTCTCTAAACCTGAAGGTATATTTTAGTCGAACCAAACCACCTTCGTGGGGATTGCTGATGGATTCTTTTGGCATCTCCCAGTTGGCTACCAATGGCCATATTCTGTAGGCCACGTGCTCTTGAACTAAGTCCCTTGTCCCGATGAAAGAGCAGACTAAGCCGAAGGCCTTGCGACATTCTTCGGCTGCTTCGTCAATTTCTACCTTCGGTTTCCGGAGCCCGAAGCGTTGCCAGATAGGGCGCATGATTATCTCTTTAATGTCTTCTCGTGCCTTTAAATCATTTTTTACATAGAACCATTCTTTTGTCCAGTCTCCGGGCCATCTCTTCCGAAAAGTCGGTACTGGGGAGCTTGAGCCAGAACGGGCAACGAAGCTATAGCAGCCGAAATTGTTATGATACTGTTCTTTACCCCAGGGCTTCGTCTCATATAACAGTTCATGCATACTACAAAAACTTTTTGCATTTGGCTCCAAGCCCTGACTCCTTACAGCCCACACGAAGATTCCCATTCTTATAATGGCTTCGGGGGTAATCTGGTGAAGGTAAATCTGGAATATCTTCAAAACCTCAACTACGAAGCTGCTCAGAGGGAGCCAAAGCCCAGCCTTGAAAAAGCTTCAGAAGATCACGACTTCATTTTCCTCTGGAGTAGGACAAGTCTTCTCTCCGTCGTCAGCCCTCACAATAGACATATCCCGAAAGTATCTCCCCCTCATGTTGTCAAGATGGCTTTGTTTAATAGTTGATTTTCCAAAAACTGCATGGCTCGGTCGCCAGGGTCGATCTTCGGAGTCTTCCCCGCCGCTTTCCACATCATAACTGTCACTATCACTAGTGTCTTCAGATAAACCCTCCAAAATCTCCCTAGTAATTTTCTCTGCATTTGTCTTTGCTATTGATTCAATAAAGCCAAGATGCATCTCCTCAGAAAGGCTCAGCTTCGATTCAACGACAGCTTTCTTATCTTCGGACATCTTCGAAAATGCTGAGAAAGTGCTCTCAAAGCCGAAGCTTAAAAATTTAAAAAAGCCAAGCAAGTGTTGGTGCGCAAGAGCTAAAAATTGAGTAAGCAAGAGCAGATGGCAAGAAAGCGTGCCAAATGAGCTCGTGGTGTGCTCTTATTTATACGCCTGGTGCGTTGCATGCTGGAGGGCCCGCTTGTCAGTGGCTGTTGCTATTCTAGCAAAGGGAAGGTGTTTTTTCGGACCTTCGACTCAGGGCCTTCGTCCTTGTGGCAATCTGAATTTATCATTTAACAAATTAATATTGCGAGGGGCTACTGTTAGGGGCCTTCGGCTTCCGAAGGTCCTCAAAAACATGATTTAACAATGTTTCTGGAAGTATAATGCATGAACAGGTAATCAAGAAGGAGTACGAAGGATAGCGTGAAGCCAAAGCTGTGCGCAGGAGAGCTTCGGCATGATAGTGGAAAAGGAAAACCGACTTAAAGATGAAAAGGCTATTTAGACCTTGATGGATTACTATAGAGTTATCAGCAAATGTACAGGGCATGAGTGTAATTTTACATGGGCTGCGTCCTGTGCCTATAAATAGATGAACAATAACCCCGTACTGTTCATGCTGACTAGGCATTGATTCTTGCGTCACGCTGGTACTTTTTACCTTCTTTCAAGTCGAAGGTACACTTGTAATTTGATATTATTTCTATTCTTCCATAATAATAAAATAGAAATGAGATAATAATAATATATGACTGTTTGTATTATCCTTTATGTTTTATGTAATTCTTTCTTCATCTCTATATGTTATGTTGATGAAGGTATGTCTTTCATTAACTTCGTCCGAAAGTCATTATATCCTAAGGGAAATAATGCTTTGAAGGACGAAGAGCTTTAACATTTAACATTTTCTGTGTTGCCTTATTCTTAACTCATAGCACTTGAGAACAAGTCACCAACAAGAGGAAATTGCCGAAGCCAGACACTATGCCCGAGAACTGAAATATCCGAAAGGATCCTTGGTGTATAATGGCACCGATGAAGATGACTTCCTGTACTGCCTCCCGGATAATAAGGAAATATCTATTTGCTGGGAGATGGCAAGGAACATAGGATTTCCGAAGCTCGAAGTTGGCCTCTCTGCTATGTCGAAGGATGACCTCGCAGATAGCCTCGCTTACAATAGTCTAAAGGTATAGAAGTTGGTAACTTATAAGCAGATTATTTTTGTATCTTTTACTACTGTGCTGATCCTTTGTCTCCCCTTTTTTGTAGGGCTTAATTCTGAGCAATGCTTTAAGAGCACAGAAGTATGCTGAGGATGAAAGCTGCCAAATAGACCTTGGTAACCTTCGGTCAGAGGTTATCAAACTGAGGAATGAAGTCGCAGAGAAGGATAAAATTCTGCTTTCCTTGGTAGACAGAGTAAAGGTTAGCAAAGACAATCTTGCTGCACAGTCCAAAGCTCATAGAGCTGAAATTGAAGACTTAAAGAAAAAACTTGCAGAAAAGAACAAGGATTTTGAAGTGGCTAAAGCAAAATAAGAAATAAGTGAATGGACTAGCGTAAGACTACAAAAGAATGTAGATGAGCTTCGGGAATCGAAGGAAAGATATAAAGAAAAATCCTTGGATTGTGCTAAGAAGCTGAAAGATAGCTTTGCAAAGGTGGGTGCTTACTCATCTGAGCAAAAATTTATTAGAGGCGATCCCGAAGGAATCATCAAATGGATCGGTGAAGAAGCAGAAGCCTTTGATGAGATACTTAGTGATCGCGGCGATTTGTGCGCCTTTGCCGGTGCTAGAGGGGTTGCAGCAATTTTAGAAAAATCTGGCTGTGAACATGTTAAAGCTGCAACCCAGATGGAGGCCGTCTTCACTGTAGAGAACATGAAGGATCCTTCGGCTGAGGCTACTCTGATGGGCGGGAAATTCTACTCCACTATTTTGATGAAAGGAGGCCGAGAATTAGCCGATGAAGCTATAAAGAAAAGCGAGAAAGAATCCCACGAAGCCCGAGAAGAAGCCAAGCGAGCCGAAGAGGCTGCTGAGCGCGCAAGGCACATAGGTATTTTAATTGTTTCGTAGCTTCAGTATTTTTTATAGCTTCGGATTAACAACTTATTACTTTTACTATAGCTGAACTTTCACCGCCACCTGAGCCCTATGATCCTAAAGCTGATCCAGCCATGAAGGTGGCACTAGAAACTACAAGAATTGCTGAAGAAGCTGTTGACGAAGCTATCAACAAACTTATGAACAAAGCTGCCGAGAAAATTTTAAAGGAAGACTAGATTTTTGTGTAGTTAAGAGATGTAACATTTGGGGAATGTAATATTCGTATATGAGTTAAACATTGTATATCTATATGTGTATTAATGTAATATATTTCTTTGCGATGCATGAAATTTATGTACGTACCATTTTTGAGCCTTCGACGAAAAAACACCTTCCCTTCTTTTCATGCTTCATAAAGAAAAAGCCCTTCTATAGCGCAACTGTTGTATGATATTGTTGTCGACGAAAATTTTCCTGGCGTATAAGATTATAATTACCGAAGGTGTGCTTTGTGCTCTGGCACACTGTTTCATTCATCGTATATTTTGAAAGAAGCAACTTTCCTTCTGCACAATCTTGCTGCTGATGCAGCATGATGTATGATGTAATGCTATGCAGAATGATGCAATGTTATGATGCAGCATGATGTTTATGCCGAAGACACATACCCACACAGAAACACAGACTCTGCATCCCCTTAGTGATGTCTTTTGAGTCTCTTCACCTTATATTTCGGTGGAATTTAAGCTCTGCATCCCCTTAGGAACGACTTTAGAGCTTCTTCACCTTCTATTTTGGTGGCATTTAAGCTCTGCATCCCCTTAGAAACAGCTTTGGAGCTTCTTCACCTTCTATTTCGGTGGTATTTTAGCTCTGCATTCCCTTAGGAAGGACTTTTGAGCTTCAAAACTTACACTGCGCTCCCTAAGGAACGACTTTTGTAGCTTCGGAACTTACTCTGTGCTCCCTTAGGAACGAGTTTTGTAGCTTCGAAACTTACTCTGCGCTCCCTTAGGAACGACTTTTGTGGCTTCGGAACTTGTTAAGGTGATGCATCCCACTCGATGATGTGACTACAATAATATTACACCAAATTGGAATTTAATCCTTCGTGAATTGTTTTTCATACAAGAAAAAATAAAATGGCAGAAAAAACAAAGATGCGCCAGGGTAGAATATTCTTTAGTAAATGTGCTTGAACTCGGGCACAGTGCTATTGACCGTGCGAGCTTCAGACTCCTCCCGAAAATGTCGCTACTGCTGAGCGTGTTGATGCCCTTCTGGGTGCTGGCTCCGGACCAAAGTAGGTGCTAGCGGTGGTGGTGGTGGGAGCTGGGCCTAGGAAGCTTGAGAATGGCTTACCGAAGCGACAAAGGTCATAGGCTGTTGATTGCCTACATACTTTGGGACGTAGGGAGAACAGCATGAAGCGGTATGTAGAACCTGCTTTGACTGATTCTACCGTGCTTCAGCTTCGACAATCTCTTTCTGTTTCTGAATCGTGACTTGGCACGTTCTCGTGGTGTGGCCTTTGTCTTCACCGCAGAACAAACAAAATAGTCTCCTAGGCTGATCTGTTTATCTTCCTCTGAAGCTTCTGCCCCCTCTACCTCTTAGAGCTGGTGGCCAGAAGGAACTTTGTTGCGCCCCTGATGATTGGGAGTTATGCTGTTGCCTTTGGGTTTGGCTTCCCCTGTCATCACTTGGGCTAGCATTATGGATTGACCTGACATGCTTGGGGTGGAATCTTCCTCCGAAGCCCCAGGCCATCTCAGAGTATCTGTAAGATTCTTCCCTTCTTTGCCGAAAATCATTATCAGCTCTGATGTATTCATCCATTTTCTAGAGAAGCTTCTCCAAGGTTTGCGGCGGCTTCCTTGCAAAATATTGCGACGTTGGTCTTGGTTTGAGCCCCTTGATCATGGCCTCAATGACAATCTCTTTGGGCATTGTAGGCGCTTGGGCTCTCAATCACAGGAACCTTCGGACATACGCCTGGAGGTACTCTTCCTGGTCCTGTGTGCACTAGAACAGAGCTTGAGCAGTGACTGGCTTCGTTTGGAAACCCTAGAAGATAGTGACCAGCATGTCTTTTAGCTTCTGCCACAACGTAATTGTCCCTAGCCGAAGAGAAGTGTACCAAGTTTGAGCTACTCTTTTGACTGCAATGATGAAGGATTTCACCATGACTGCAGTATTGCCCCATATGAAGATGTGGTTGCTTCGTAGCTCATTAGGAATTGCTTCGGGTCTGAGTGCCCATCATACATAGGAAGCTGAGGTGGCTTTTATGATAGCGGCCACGGGGTAGCCTGCAATTCTGCTTCCAAGGGAGAAGCATCATCAAAAGCAAAATTGCCATGATGAAAGACACCGTACCATTCATCATCATTGAATGGATTTTCTTGGTGAAGCTCCCTGTGTTGGGGCCTTCGGTCTTGGTCATCCTGAGTGAGGTGACGCATTTCTTCGGCAGCTTCGTCGATCTTCCTCTGGATGTCTGTGAGCCAAAGCATCTTCTCCCTCTTCTTTTGCACTTGTTGATGGATAGCTTCCAGATCCCTGATCTCTTGATCCAGTTCCTCCTCTTGAGGTGTTGGGCTGATAGCCTTCCTGTTCTGGCTCCTGGCTTCGCGTAGCGTCTCCTGATTAGTGTCCAGTGGCTGCAGTGCAGCCCCTGGCGCTACTGTCTTCTTCGGCAGCATGACGAAGGTCGATTCTTGCCGAAGGTGATCAAATAAGATCACGAGAGGTGGGAGCTAATGTTGGTCCTTGTTCTCAAATGCTATAAATCAAGAACAAGGCAACACAATTGTTAATGGTTAAAGACCTTCATCCTTCGAAGCATTATTTCCTCTCGGATATAACGATCTTCAGACGAAGGTCATGAAGGATACACTTTCATCATCTTATCATATAAACATGAATATAAATAAGAAAATGAAGGAATACAAATAAATGAAGATAATAATTGTTAAATGCCAATGATTCATTTATTATTATCTTCATCGAACGCTTATAAGCATTAATAATATTCATATTACAATGATACCTTCGGCTCGCCAGAAGGTGAAAAAGCGTAAAGGGCACGAGAGCGATAACAATTCAACATGAACAGTACGGTGTTACTGTTCATCTATTTATAGGCGTGGGACGCAGCCCGGGCAAAATTACATTGACATCCCTAACATTTACTATTAGCCATAAGGCAAACTATCAAGGACTAAGTAGTCTTTTCTCCTTCAGGTCGGTTCCATCTTTCACCATCGTTATCGTGCTAAGCCGAAGGTCCTTCATCCACAGCTTCGGCACTCGCTCATCCTTCTTTCAAATCGCATCTTCATATCACGCATACCTTCATCTCAAAGCCGAAGCCTCCTGTAACAGTCTTTGTTGTACTGAAAAACATGTTAGTTAAGTTTTTGAGGACGAGAAGAGGAAGGCCCCCAACAGGAAGTATAAGGGCACATTGTTGATTGCCATTTCATGTGACGCGGACAACGCATTGGTGCAGGAGCCCTTCGCACGACACCAGCGTACCTATGTGGAGTACTCCAATGAGCTGGACGCACTTACACCATCGATGGTGAGTTGTGTACTTGTATGTCAATTTATCTTTTTGTTTAAGATGTTGGTAAAAGTACTATAAACTTATATGGGAATTCTAATCCTTTTCAGGTGGCCTAGAACCATATCATGAGCCATCATTCGCCAACATTCAGTTGAGCACCATGTGCGAGATAGACAAGGACCTTTACTTAATGAGGTGTCCCCTCATTTGCTTCTATGCTGTTGAGTATCACTTGCCCCACTGAGTGGCTCGACAGTTTGGTCTGCGTCAGGAGTATCCGGTGGAGCCCTTCTCCACTTCAATAGAACTCCACAAGTGAGTGACTTTGTCCATTTGTATAGTCTAACTATTATTTCAGATATGCAATGAATTACTAAAAATGTGTGTACCTTTTGTAGGTTCGACAGACAGAGGCAGAAGAAGGTCACCGACTTCGAGACCCACCACCGAGATTATATTGATGAATGGGCTAAGGAGGCGGACCCTAACTACGAGAACGACTAGTCGCACATGAACTACCACTTCCGCGGGTATTTGACTTGGTATGCTGGTATCACTAGGTGCAAGCTTAAGGGCTAGTGGACAACTACAAACTATGCGGAGCAAGAGTCCTCAGACAACGAAGACACTTTGTTCGACATAGTTGCTCGGCTAGGGTCCCAAATCGAGGCTGCTCCAATCCTAAACAGAGTGGTACGAAGTTGTTTACTCAATTTATTTATGTTAATTCGATACGATATGTCTTGTTTTGTGGATGCTAATGTTTTAACTTTTGAATAGGGAAACTCTATGCTGGTATCTTTGAGTGAAATTGAGCGTATCTCATGGAGGACTTCAGACACCACGACGCTTTCTTTACTATCAGTGAGTATGAATGTTTAGAAGCGAAGAGAATTCGTTTATTTGTATGTTCTAACCTATGTGTGTAACTAAACTTTCAATTACATAGGGTATCACGACGTCTTCGTTGTGCGATGGCTCGTTGTGGATGCCGATCCCTTGCAAGCGTTGGCGTGCAGATGCCTGTGCCTCCTATGCAGCCCGACGTTCACCTTCCCGTTCCTGCAGTTGGACCTTCTGCAGCTGGCCAGAGCTCCTCGCGATCGATGCGGGATACGTTTGCAGACGTGGACGATGATGATGATGACGATGATGATGACGGCGACGACGCCGCCGTAGGTCAAGACGTGATTCGACCGTCCCAGCTGCAGGACGCTCCCACAACTCAGCTGTCATAGCTCACACCATGTAGATGGCGTCCACGTGACCCATACACTCCAGGCATCGACGCTCTTGGGGCCAAGGGCAAGGGTAAGACTAGGAGGAAGTGAGTATTTTGTGATGTGGACCTTATGATGAAAACTTTGTGATGTGGACCTTGTGATGTAAACTTTGTTATGTGGACTAAGTTATCTAGACTATGTTATGTGGACCTTGTATTAGGGAATATGTTATGTGGACTATGTTATGTGGACTTTGTGATATTTTGTGTTATTTGTGATATATTATATGCTGAAATATGGTGATATCTTATCATATGTGATTATTTCAACTGTGGTTGTTAATAAAACAAGGGAAACTCTTGCGAATTTTTTTTTTGAATTGAAATAAACATGACAATGCAATAGAAACATTACGAATCTGAAACATTAGGGTTCTAAAAAATTTGGATATGAAAGTACTACATAACACACTACTAGCTTGTTCAATCAGAATCATAATCTATAAGTACCTCATCTTCAAAGTCATCCATCGTGAATCTTCAACGACAACCTCGTTACACTTGCTGCATTGTCCTACATCACATTTTTCTACATTTCTCTTGTAATAATTGGCTTCTGCTTCATCTGCAACATGGGAGAATAGCTGATCCTCAGCCTCAGCCTCATCACACTTCTGCTTATAATAAGCGGCCTCTACCTCTTCGGTGGCCTGAGACATAAACTCGTCCTCCTCTTGAGCACGTAATCCAGCCTCAACTAGTGCAATGAGCTCACTCAACCTTGATGTGTCGTCCTCCTCTTTCCCATGTAATCCTGCCTCAGCGAGAGCGATAAGCTCAGTCAACCTTGATGTGTCGTCGTCCTCCTCCTCCATTAGCTCCACCTTCGCCATTTTTTCCTGAACGTATCTAGCACGTGCCTCATCTGCGACATAGTTCACGGCACATCCAATCTCTGCGAATGTAATGAAACAAATAAGTTTGCAAAGTTAGGATAAATAAATTGTACAAACAAAACTATCATGTCATTTTTCTCACTCACTTCCCTTAAGACGATGAGCAAGATTATCCAACATCTGTTTCTCGGCTCTAGCTGCCTCCCATTCCCTTGCATCATGTGCTCTCTTCTCATTTGCCGCCTTCAATCTCCTCTGCTCTGCATGCATCGGGCTGTCAAAACACGCTGATTTCGTGAACCTACGCATGTCCTGTATGCGATCGTGAATGTACGAATCGACGAGCTGAGATCCACAACGCATCACCTCTCCTTTGTCGTCGTAACTCTCCCAACCGCATTTCCTTGTCTCCTACAAAAAAGAGTAAGTATGGGTGCAACATTGCAGCTAATGCAAACAAAAAATAAATACCAACCTCATCGTAAATCTACCAGATTTCCACAAAAATAACCAACACCAAGCTCAGAAGGAACTAATCTATACTTAGCTTCAATACCACATTTGCAGAGTACTGGATCAAACTTAAAATCTTCCGCCCACTCATTTTTTTTCTTTTTCTTTGACTCTGGCTCTGGCCAATGGGACATAGGACCATACAACCACTCTATGAAATGACACTTACGCCACCCATATGGCTGCAGGAGAATAATTTAGTAAATTTGTGCAAAAAATAACAAAAGTTTCGACATTTGTTATGGGCTCACATAATCAATGTTCGGACACACAAAGTGCTTCACAGTGTCCTCATCGATGACAACACGATCTCTGCAATCGCATCGAGGCGGCAAGTCCATTTGTCTTTCTGTTGCTACCTCCTTCTTCGCATCCGTCATTGGTGGAGGATTCGGGGGAGGAGGTACCCAATGCTTAAAATGCTCATGACTAGTCGTTCCACACAACCAATTAGCGAAAAGAAGATATCGAGGGTCAAATTTATCAGGACCGTTGATCCACTGGAAAAAGAAACACCTTAGGTGCTCCTACAAAAATGGAACGAAGCATTAGTACACATCTAGTAAACAATATTAACTCACAAGTCATAAGCTATGTACGTTAAAACCGCCACAAAGGTAGAAGCAGCGAGAAGCCGTGTCCAGATGTTTGGATTGACATACCCAAGCCGGTCTGCCACAGTCACAGTTAGGCACAGGAAGTTCAGGAGGAATATGTAGCATCCCAAAAATTCAAATCTTGGAATTTTCTCAAACTCGCTCTAAATTCAAAATGAATCTCAAATTTCATTTCAAAATGTTTGTTTGCGAGTTGATATCAACAAATAAATTATACTGGTCTATATTCTCTCCAAAATCCTCCTCAAAATATCCTATAAATATTTCCCCAGTGATCCCCCTCAAATTATTTCTAGAAATACCGCCCAGATATTTCCCTAGTGATCCCCTTCAAGTTCTTTCTAGAAATACTGCCCAAATATTCCACCGATATATCTCCAAGTATTTTCTTCCTAAGAAATACCTTCAGAATCATTTTTCAAGTCCCTACAAATATTTTCTTCATAACTTTCCTCATGCTCATACGTATACGTTCGCCTCCGGTGTCATACACTGAGCTCTACAAGCTAATTACACTTATACAAGACAAATCCATGCTTATCTCCCACTAATCCTCGCATCCTCCCACTAATTCTCTCATCCTCCCCCCTAATCCCCCACCATGGCTATAAATAGAGTGGCAAGGGCCTCCTCTCAAGCCACCCCAAGCCATTTCATGGCAACTCTCTCCTCCCCCCCACACACGCCCACTCCAAGTTCCACACAAGCACACACTAGCATAAGGATTGTTCGGTCGTTCTTCGATCGTTTGTCCACCTGTTCTTAGTTTGTTCGTTCGTTCGTCCAATCGTTCGATCATTCGTCCGATCGTTCATGGTTCGTTTGTCCGTTCGTCCGATCGTTCGATCGTTCGTCCGTTCGTTCGTCCAAATAATCTTTGTTCAGCCGTTATGCTGCCGAAATTCTGATCCTTCGTTCGTTCGATCATTCGATCGTTCATCGTTTGTTCATAGTTCCTATTCATCGTTCGTTCATAGTCCCTATTCATCGTTCGTCCAGATAATCTTTGTTCAGCCGTTATGCTGCCGAAATTCCGATCGTTCGTTCATCCGATCATTCAATCGTTCGTCCGTTCGTTCATAGTTCCTATTCATCGTTCGTTCATAGTCACTATTCATCGTTCATCGTTCGTTCATACGACTATTCATCATCACTATTCACCATTACTATTCATTGTTACTATTCAACGTTACTATTCGTCATTACTATTCAGCATCGTTACTGTTCACCGACACTATTCGTCATTGTTACTATTCATCGATGATATCTATAATTACTTTTTCGTCGTCACTATTCATCGTTACTATTTGTTGTTACTATTCACCGTTCATCCGATCACCCAAAATTTCAACTACTCATCCATGATGCTGTCCAGTCCACTTAAGACCTGCCAGACTAATATTCCAGTCATATGAACTCCGGTGACTGTGATTTTCCTTCCAATGGAAACTTCCCATCTAGTCACCCATCCCAGGTTTCTCCAAGTTGAGCACGCTTAACTTTGAGATTCCTTCGAACCAGGCTTCCAAACTCAGATTCCAATAATTCTTGTTTCTAAATTCTTATCAAACTATTCCCTATCCAACCATGTCATCCCTTAAGCATGGTTCATGTTCTAGAAAACTCCCAAAATACTCTTATCCCATATTTTGCCTATAATTTCCCTGTTCAGACTAAGTCAGACAATTCATTCGTCACTACTCTCACCAACAGTGAACTTCACTGTGCTACACCACATACACCCAGCTATAAATACACCCAGCTACCCTCTCCCTCTCCACACACACTCAACACTCTCAGCCAAGGCAAACACCCCACCCACTCAGTTACTCCACTCTGCCGGCTACGCGCATAGTGTCGCTTTGCCTCCAATCCACCCTCCTGGTAAGCACCTCCACTCCACCACCAGTAATATCACAACACCACATGACACAGATTCTGCTCAAGACTCTACCCGTTCATATATTGCCATTCTGACCACTATACTAAATATTTGTTGGTATACTTGCTGGTTTGTATGTTTGCTTATTCATGTTGCAAAGTTATCGGAGCGTTCATGTCGTCTCGTGGAGGCCAGATCTTCAAGTCTACGCTAGGCGGTGGAGCCAGAAGCCAGTTCCGCGAGCTTCCCCCCTTTCGCCGGATAAGCACGGCAAGCTCACTGGATCCCTTTGATGCATAAATTACCTATGATTTTTCAACCACAACCCTCAGCCTATTATTTTATGCATAATATGATTTTGAGACAAGTTATTATGGCCACCCAGCCACTTGCTGCAATCAATGCTTGATGTATTTTTTTAAAATGATTTTAGAAAAGGTGTGAGTTTTCAAAAGAAAATGCTTTTCAAAATGGGTATGATGAAGGGTTGCCACCCTTATCACCTTTGAGTAGGGATGATCAGGGACTCCCTGGTTTAGGGGAGGGCCTAAGGTGATGACTCAGCCGGGTTAGGTGTGAGCAGAAGGATTGTCCTCTCATATAAGGACTGGTTTGTCATCCTTCACTTCCTATACTCATGACAAGTACAACCACTCGAGACTGTATGGGCAGTCACTCAATCTGAACTTGTACGGTCCGAACCCCTGGGTTATGATGGCTGGCTGGGGAGCACCGGGAGGATAAGGAGGGGGAATGTTTTATTCGGTTTGGACATGGCGGTGGCCTGACTCCTTCCGGTATAACCGTTAAGGTAAGGACGTGCGAGGAAAGAAAGAGATTCAGATTCGGGTCTCATTGGCCATGAGATTGCAGAGCCGGACTAGTGGGTAAAGTGTACCCCTCTGCGCAGAGTTCAAACCTATTCGAATAGTCCGCGTCCACGGATATGGATGAGTCTGGTGTGGTATGACAATTAGTGTTTTGTTTTCCAAAAAAAGTGCTTTTGAAAAGTGGTTTTAATAGGTCCGACGGTTGAGCCGTGAGCTATGGTGGATGGGAAGTCTAGTAGCTGTTTTTGAAAATGAAAACCAGTGGGAAACTGCTGAGATACCTAAATGGTTTAGTCCAGGGGATTTTGTTCTATATTGAAAAACTTCCTGCTCCTTTGGGAGAGGATGCGCTTTGAAAAATACAAAATGTTTTACAAAATAACCCTGCATCAAATATTGTTGTTTCTGCAAAATATCCTGAGCTCCACATATTCCATGCATTATATCTGATTTCCCTATTCCGCGGTTGAAGGTGGGCTGCTGAGTACGTTTGTACTCACCCTTGCTTATTTGTTGTTTTTCAGAGAGGGTGATCGCTGATCGGGTAAGAGTTACGCCTGTTCCCAACCTTGCCTGTGCCTGTTGGACCGCTGATTTACTTCGCTGCGTATATCGGGCTGGTTCAGCCCCACTCTAATGATATGTCCCAAGTTGTGGACCAACTCTTAAAGTTGATTGCCACCTTTATAGGTTTGTCTCGTTTGAGCAGATCTAGAATCATCTGTTGTATAAATGTGTTTACTAGCCTCTTGGGACTAGTAATTGTATCACATTTGAGTCCCAGAGGATTGGGGTGCTTCAAAATAGGAGCATCTTTACTAGATACATCCATATATAACTCCCGAGGATGACCTCTCTTCTGCCACAATGCCTCCTGGTACATGTCTTTCATCTAAGAAACGATTATATATTTACACAAGTACCTAATAGACTGTATAATCAGATTTCACAAACTACCAAATCAAATGTAGTCATCATATTAACTATACTATAAATCCTAGGAGCAACAATCAAAACTAATAATCCAAAAATTACAACCCAATATACAAAACGAATCAGTGAGACACCATACCTTGGTATACAAAGTATTCCAACTCGAACCTTTGAATGGGGCAGCTTTGAAGAAGATTTGAATGGAGGGGAAATGAGCTCCTCTCGGCCAGTAGCACGACCGTTTTATAGGCCTCCCTAGCTTGGCGCCAAGATCTATGGCGCTGAGCTAGGAGGCTGCGTCGGCGGCACGCCAGCCCTAGCTGCCGAGAGCCGCCACGTCAGCGCTCAGCGCCATAGGCTATGACGCCGAGCTGTGTTACCTCGGCACCATAGGCTATGGCACCGAGCTTTGGGTCCAAATCCTAAAATCAGACATCCAAGGGTATAAATGTATATTTTTCATAAAAAAGGTCAAAAATAAAAAAAAATTGGTACTACTGCATCATGGGTAGAAGCGCATGATCTCCCAATAACCACCATGTCAACATCAATTCAAATTGACTCAGCCAGTGGAAAAGTTTGAGCCGATAGTGTATGCTTGAATGTATGTGTGGAAATAAGGAGGATAGATTTTCCCGCTAACCTCGTAGTGATGGGTACTCGGGGAATATATGTTATCCTAGGGATAAATGGGCTAGATAAGTACCAAGCAGTTATTAGCTATGATAAGAAGACAGTGAAGTTGGTGTCTCCACTAGGAGAGGAAGTGGTGATCGAGCTAGTATCACCCAAGCCAAGTAAAGGAGGTTATCACCAGATGGCTATTGATAGCATAGAGATCGATCCACTCGAGGCTATCAAGGTTGTGTCAGAATTTTCGGATGTGTTCCCTAAAGATCTACCAGGTATACCACCTGAGCGGAAAGTTGAGTTTGCCATAGAACTTATTCCTGGCATCACCCCCATTTCTAAAAGAGCCTATAGAGTATCTAGACCAGAATTGGTTGAGCTCAAGAAGTAGATAGATGAGCTGTCAGAGAAAGGTTACATCAGACCAAGTATCTCACCTTGGGCCACCCTGTCCTGTTTGTGGAGAAGAAAGATGGCACTAGGAGGATGTGCATCGATTACCTAGCTCTAAATGAAGTCACAATCAAGAACAAGTACCCCTTGCCTAGAATAGAAGATCTGTTCGACCAGCTGAGAGGAGCTAGTGTGTTCTCGAAGATAGATCTGAGGTCAGGTTATCACCAGCTCAGAATCCGACCTTTGGACATCCCGAAGATGGTATTTATTACAAATTATGGGCTATATGAGTACACCGTTATGTGTTTTGGCCTGACGAATGCACCAGCCTTCTTCATGAATCTGATGAACAGTGTGTTCATGTATTATCTCGACAAGTTTGTGGTGGTATTCATTGATGGCATTCTCATATATTCTCAAAGTGAGGAGGAGCGTGTGGATCATCTAAAGATGGTATTGCAGAGATTGTGAGAGCACGAGCTGTATGCAAATTTGAGCAAGCACGAGTTCTGGATTGATGAAGTCCTATTCATGGGTCACATTATAAACAAATATGGATTGGCTGTGGATCCAATGAAAGTGGCAGACATTCTGAACTAGAAAGTGCCAACAGACATTCGAGGAATCAAGAGATTTATTGGAATGGCCGGATATTATCGATGATTCATTGAAGGGTTTTCAAAGATTGCGAGACCGATGACAACTTTGCTAGCAAACAAAGTTGAGTTCAAGTGGACCTAGAAGTGCCAAGAGGCCTTTGAAGCGCTGAAAGAGAAGTTGACTACAACGTCTGTCTTAGTCTTGTCTGATATGCATAAGCCCTTCTCGGTGTATTGCGATGCTTGCTACACTAGCTTGGGATGTGTTTTGATGCAAGAGGGAAGAGTTGTGGCTTACTCGTCTAGACAGCTAAAGGTTCATGAGAATAATTATCCGATCCATGACCTGGAGTTAGCAGCAGTGGTTCATGCGCTAAATACATGGAGGCATTATCTGTACTGGCAGAAGTGTGATGTTTATACAGACCACAAGAGTCTGAAGTACATATTCACCCAGTCAGAGCTGAATATGAGACAACAAAGATGGTTAGAGTTGATCAAAGACTATGAATTAGAAAATCACTATCATCCTGGCAAAGCGAACGTCGTTGCAGATGCTTTGAGTACAAAGAGTCAAGTCAACATGATGGTCGCTCACCCGATGCCTTACAAGTTGGCCAAAGAATTTGACAGGTTGAGCCTCGAATTTTTGAACAACATGTGAGGAGTAACAGTTGAATTAGAACGCACCTTAGAGCGGGAAATCAAAGAAGCGCTGAAGAATGGTGAAAAGATCAATGAAATCCGGTAACTAATTCTAGAAGGAAGATGCAAAGATTTTCAGGAAGATGCAGAAGGTGTGGTATGGTTCAAGGACCGCTTGTGTGTTCCTAATGTCCAATCCATTCAGGAGTTGATCCTCAAGGAAGCTCATGAGACATCTTATTCCGTACATCCTAGAAGTGAGAAGATGTATCAGAATCTGAAGAAGAAATTCTAGTGGCACGGAATGAAAAGAGAGATCGTAGAGCATGTGGCTATATGTGACAGTTGTCAGAGAATCAAAGCGGAGCATAAGAGGCCCGTAGGTTTGTTGCAGTCATTGTAGATTCCTCAATGGAAATGGGATGAGATCGGGATGGACTTCATAGTCAGATTGCCCCGCACTAGAACCGGCTATGATTCCATTTGTGTAGTAGTGGACCGCTTGACCAAGTCAGCTCACTTCATACCTGTCAAGACTAGCTATAGCAGTGCAGTATTGGTAGAGTTGTACATGTCTCGGTTCGTTTGTTTTCATGGTGTGTAAAAGAAGATAGTGTTAGACAGAGGAACGCAGTCCACCTCTCACTTCTGGCAGTAGTTGCATGAAGCTTTGGGTACACATTTGAATTTCAGTTCAGCTTATCACCCGCAGATAGACGGTCAGACTGAAATAACTAACCAAGTCCTAGAAGATATGTTGATAGCCTGTACGTTGCAAGATAAGTCTTGATGGGATAAGAGGTTACCTTATACATAATTTGTAGGATTATGGGGAGGCTACGCTAGCGAAAAACAAAATTTTCGACCCCATAACACCAAGAACTACAGCCGTTATAGGTCATGGAATTACCACTAGACGCGCAAGGCAACGGAAGATGTCTCGATGTAGACGAATGCGTCGAGCAGTGTCGTGCAGTCGCTGGCATCCTTCACGTCCTCGCCTGGTTCGTCCTAGTGCTCCAGATGCAACACCTTCGAGGTATCCACACGTATAGGGAGGAAGCACCGTGTACCGAACAACTAGGTTCGCGACGGCGGCTATGCGAGGGCGAGAGGCAAGCGGCTGCTTGTTTGTTGATTGCAAATTAGGGTTAACCTAACTGCGCCCCCGGCCCTCATTATATAGGCGTTATGGTGGGCTTCTGACTCCGAGGCCCATCAGTAACCCTAAAGCCCAGTCTAATTTCAGATCTAATACGAGTTAGGCTTCCTTCCCCTTAAGTGTGTGACCCTATAGGTTCACATACAAATAGACATGGCCCGAGTACTCTTACTTGGCCCAATAATTGACAACAGCCTCTAGCAAAACATGTCAACTCCTATGCGCACGTAAAGATCATATCAGGTGAACCATTGCAACATTACGTATATGTTGTTCCCTTTGTCTCATGATATTTGGTCTGGCTCTAAGCTAACCTCTCTTTCTCAATACTGTGAATTGGAATCCTTTCAATGGTTAACTCTTAACCCTAGCATGACCATGCATTTCTTGATCCAATCACTCGAGGGGCCTAGAGATATCTCTCTCAAGAAGAGAGGGACAAATTCCATCTTGACTGACCATGCCTCACAGCATGCTTCCTGACAAACCCAAAACTACCTTTATAACTACCCAGTTACAGAGTAGCATTTGATAGTCCCTAAGTAGGTCAATCCACATCTCGAGAACATGCGACAATCTCAGGTCTAATGACACAGTATACATGTTGCAAAACAAGAACTATATTACAATATCTCACATTGGGTCGGTCCAGCCTCATGTCATACATGCGCCCACATTATTAGTTCGACATCTCCATGTCCATGACTTGTGAAATGTAGTCATCAACTAATATATGTGCTGGTCATCGACTGTGACCAGGGACATCATTTAGAATAACCATACAAGTAAAGAATCTCACAAACAATTCACAAAATTGCTAATCAATACAAGGTGCCTTTTATGGATATTCAATTAAGCAATATATATATCATGGATACAAAGAAATATGCTCATCTCTATGATTATCTCTAGAGCATATTTCTAATAGTCTCCCACTTGCACTAGAGTTAATCTAGAAGATATCTAATACCCATAGATCTCATGTGTGCCTCATGCTTAGGTTGTGGAAGAGGTTTTGTCAAAGGATCAACAACATTCAAATCTGTATGTATCTTGCATATATTTATTTCACCCCGTCTAACGAATTCCCGTATGAGGTGAAATTTCCGCAGTACGTGTTTGCTTTTCTGGTGGTTCCTTGGCTCCTTTGCTTATGCAATTGCCCCATTGTTGTCACAATAGAGGTTCAATGGACTAGAGGCATTAGGAAACACACCAAGCTCAATGAGGAACTTCCTTATCCAAACACCTTCATTCGCAGATTCAGAAGCTGCAATGTACTCGGCTTCTATTGTAGAATCAGTCACAGTCTCCTATTTGGAACTCTTCCAACTAACAGCACCACCATTTATTGTGAACACAAAACCTGATTGCGATTTTAACTCGTCTGGGTCAGTTTGGAAGCTAGCATTGATGTAACCAGTTACAACGAGCTCCTCCTTACCCCCATATACTAGGAACATATCTTTAGTCCTTCTCAAGTACTAAAGAATGCCTTTTACTGCTGTCCAGTGACCCTCACCTGGATCAGCCTGGTACCTACTCGTAGCACTTATAGCATATGAAACATCTGGGCATGTACTTATCATGGCATACATGATTGATCCAATTGCTGAGGCGTATGGTACCTTACTCATGCGCTCCCGCTCATTTGCCGTCGCAGGACATTGCTTCTGGCTAAGGTGTGTACCATGTGACACAGGTAAGAACCCTTTCTTGGACTGTTCTATGTTGAAGCGTTTCAACACCTTGTCAATGTACGTATCTTGACTTAATCCTATAAGCCTCTTTGACCTATCTCTATAGATCCTTATGCCCAAAATATATGCTGCTTCCCCTAAGTACTTCATAGAAAAACTCTTTTTTAGTGAAGCCTTAACGCACTCCAGGATAGGAATGTCATTCCCAATAATAATGTGTCATCCACATACAAGATCAGAAATACAATAGCGCTCCCACTTTCCTTCTTGTAAACATTTCACACCCGGAATTTAAGGGACAAAGCTGGGTGCATCTCATACATACGCCAAAGAAGACAACATATATAATAACAGAGTGTATAGAGATAAATGTCATAAATATCATAAATGTACTTATTACATAGCGGAAGTCTTACAAAAATAAATGATCAAATAAAGCAAACTAAATATTATTCCCTGGCGCCACAAAGCTGACTAGGAAACGCCACCTAGATCAAGTCGAAAGCCTCAGTGTTAGGCGGCTCCTCTTCGACCACCTGTTCTTCTCCTGTGGGGGGGTGTGAGACAACAAGGGTGAGCTCACACATGTTCATCGCTCAACAAGCTATGGGGAATAATGTGCATGAACTCACCAAAGGTGGGAGTTCATGTGAAGTGTAAGGCTGATCAACAAAATAAGGTTGAAGCTGACCATTGCTTTTATAAGTTGGTTAAAATTTTATTAGCAATTACTAAGTATAAGTAAATACAAACCATAATAATAATAAATAAAAGTAACAATAAAATAATCCCAGATGCAATGAAATGACAAATTGAGTTTAAGTTCCATAAATTAATCATGTGAGTGACCGAGCCGCTCATGACCGTGAGCAAGGCTAGTATACCAGTTTTACACTCTGTAGAGGTTGCACATCTTTACCCACAAGTCGCGTTACCCATTTGCCATGGAGTTGATCAGACCCCATACACCTCTACCTAGGAAGCGAGGCAGGGTACCACTACGAGGCCTTTACAAAGTTCCACTAGCTTTAGAAAACCCGCTACAGTTTATAGGAAGCTCCAGTGAAGGAATCCCTCGCCTGACCACCATCGTAGCAAAATCAACCTAAGGACCTCCCTACACTGACCACTCCCCTACTGCCCTTGCCCCTTTCGGGTAAGGTAGTCATCCACTAGCTTTCCTAGTTAATCAGCCAAGGGCGTCCCATTAAACCCTTGTGGTAGCACTGTTTTCCCGGGTGGTTCTCCATGTTCCCATTAATATAATGATCTTATCATGAATAGTAAATAATGAACAGATAATAAAAAGTGTAATCATGAGTAGTTAATATCTCTATACCCAAATCCACATAAAAGCAATAGCATGTACTACCCAAAAATTAGTAGTAAAACCAGTGGTGACACAAGGTATAAAGATAGTCAAAATCTAGGGTAACCTATTAGGTCCCATCAAAATTAACCTATGCAGATCATTATGATTAACAAGAACATGACTAGGTAAAAAGGAAGTGATCAAGGGCACAACTTGCCTTCAATGAGCTCCTGCTCAGCAGTCTCTACCAGCTGAACCTCAGGATCCTCTGTAGCTTGCTCGTCTACTCGCATCAACACAATACATACATAGTATAGCAGAAATTAACATTATACCAAACATATAAATAAAATACATGATAATAATCTAGACATTAAAATAAGATCATAGGAACTGGAATCATTAAATTCGGAGTTACATATTTTAAGTTATGAATTTTCCAAGGTTTAAAGTATTTAATACAAGATTAAGTGATAGATAAATTTTAAATTGTCTTTCATGTCAAAACAGTGGCACTAATGGTTAGACAATAATATTACAAGACTAATGCAACTGGAATGGTTCAAAAAGGATTTAAAATGGAATTTCTAAGAATTAAACAAATTCTAAAATTATTTTACATTAAAAATCATTAATTCGCTTGGTTTTCATACTGCTCTGGTCCACGGACACTAATACTCAGGAGTCCGGGGGCTAATTCATAATTGTTCCAAGACTCAGAGCTAATCCATAGTCACGCTCATCGTACCGCGGGTTCTATTTACGTAAAGGATGAGGGTTCATATGCAAGACTGCAGTCGCGATGGGGTATCGTGAAGTCCTGGCCGCCCGATCCGCAACGGACGGCCCAGATTAGAAGTTGTATACGCTGAACCGGTATGCAATCTGAGCCGCAGGATACGTGATCTACGGCTCAAAATCGATCACCGAAACGGTATGCAGCTCCGACCAGACGATCTCCATCCAACCGCCCAGGTTACATCTCGACCGAATAGTACACACATTCAATCCTGGCCGCTGGGTTCCAATCGTACGACCAGGCACCCTTCTTCTACCTAGCGTCCAAAGCCGACCAAGGCACTTGCGCCCCCGCCAGAGAGCACGCGGCGTGAGGCCAGACGACGACCTAGTGCGCATCTACACGAGGGGTCGGTGCTATACGAAGATATAGAGATGGTGAACTTGTTGGTGGTCCCCATACCTCGAATCTAGACGGCGTCAGTCCTGATCACGCACCGCCGCGGCGCAACGACGTCTGTGATCCCGACGAGGGAAAATTCTTGAAGCCTAGAGTCACACTTTGAATGATAACTCCTTGAATCATCCCAGTGATCGCCGATGAACTTCTCCACCGTAGTACGAGGCTCCAACCGGTGGTAATCCACATGGATTGACATTCACGCCGCTGCACGCGCAATCGGTTCCCTGACTTCAACAGTCGCGGCGATTTCTGCTCGGGGTTGCGAGAGGAGTGTTTTGGCTGCGATGGAAAAAATGGGAAGTCGGCTCGGGATTTTATGCTGCCTAGGTCGAGTAGTTGGGTCTCCCAGTGAAGCTGAGATCTAGGCGTTAGTTGCGCGTGGCGGTTGCAGCGACGAGGTGTGCAGATGATGCGTGGGGCCCACTATCGGAGACCGTGCGTGTTCATGGGATTGGGTCACAACCGAGCTGGCGCGCGTAGAGACAGACGCACCGGGCCCATGTGTCGGTGCCCCATCAGTGTGCGTGGATGGTTGGGGTGGGCCGCAAGTGCATGCAAGAGATGAATGGGCCAAGGAGAAGATTCTAGGCCCTTGCGCTGTTTGGGTTGTTTCCTTTTTCTTTTTTTTCTCATTTTCTGTTTCATTTCTTTCTTATTTGTAAATTTCAGATTTGAATTCAACTGATGTTGTGAGTTTATTGTTCTCAATTAAATACATAATTAGAACATACCAGTCTTACTTTTATTTATAATATTTATTTTGTATATATTTTATTTTTAGTACTTCTTTTCCTCCTCCACATTTCTTTAGAGTTTTGCTTTCCAAATTAGAGTTTAGATTCCATGTGTCCATTAATATATTAATATATTGTTAATAACACCTTTATTTTATTATCCATAAATGCGCAATCAAGTAAAAACTCAGCATGATGCATGATTTATTTAGGTGTTATTGGTTATTTAATCCCCTTTGGATGGTGTTTATTCACATGTGATAGTAACTAGAGATGGTACACACATATAGATAAAGGAAATATTCTCTTATCATATGATTTACAAATTTGGGTATTACAAATCCTACCCCCCTTAACAAGAATCTCGTCCTCGAGATTTAGGAAGGACTAGTGAAAAGATGGGGAAAATCTATGCGAAGCTCTTTTTCTCTCTCCCAAGTAGCTTCATCTTCACCATGGTGACTCCATTGCACTTTGCACATCTTTATAACCTTATTTCTCATGACACGAGTCAGTGTTTCAAGAATCTTGATAGGGTACTCAGCATAAGTCAGGTCATCTTGAACACTAAGGTCCTCCATTGGTAGCTGCTCCTCAGGTACCGTGAGGCACTTCTTTAGCTGGGACACGTGGAAGACATCATGTACATCCACAAGATGATAGGGCAGTTCTAGTTGATATGCAACTTCACCCACTCGCTTTAAGACCAAGAAAGGTCCAATGAAGCGAGGGGACAGTTTTCCTTTAACTTTAAATCTCCTCATACCCCGGAATGGTGACACCTTCAGATACACATGATCACCCTCCTTAAACTCCAATAGTCTTCTCAAGGTATCAGCATAAGTCTTCTGCCTTGATTGTGCAATTCTCAAATTCTTCCGAATTATACGGACTTGTTCTTGTGCCTCTTGTATAAATTCAGGCCTAAAGAACTGTCTTTCTCCAGTCTGATCCCAATATAGAGGAGTCCTACATTTTCTGCCATATAGAGCCTCAAGCGGTGACATCTTCAAACTGGCCTGGTAACTATTATTATAAGAGAACTCCGCATATGGTTAGCTCTTATCCCAACTGCCACCATGTTTAAGAGCACAAGCTCTTAACATATCCTCCAGCACTTGATTAGTCCTCTCGGTCTAGCCATCAGTTTGAGGATGGTAGGCCGAACTAAAATTTAACTGTGTATCCAAGCTCTCATGCAACTTCTTCCAAAACTGAGAAGTAAATTGTGATCCTCGGTCAGACACGATCTTCTTAGGCACCCCATGTAGGCAAACTATCCGAGTCATATACAATTCTGCTAGCTTGGCTCCCGTGTAATTAGTCCTCACCGGTATGAAATGAGCCACTTTTGTCAATCTGTCCACAATCACCCAAATAGAGTCATACCCAGCAAGGGTGCGGGGTAGTCCAATAATGAAATCCATGCCAATTTCTTCCCATTTCCACTCGGGTATCTTAAGCGGGTGCAATAGTCCAGCTGGTCTTTGATGTTCTGCCTTGACCCTTTGACACACATCACACTTAGCCACATGTGCAGCCACATCTCTCTTAAATCCATACCACCAGTATTTCTGCTTCAAATCCTGATACATCTTAGTGCTACCAGGGTGGATAGAGTAATCAGAATCATGGGCTTTGTTGGGGGCCTTCGTCTTCTGAAGGTCCTCAAAAACATGATTTAACAATATTTCTTGAGTGTAATATATGAACAGGTGCCTTCGAACTCGGACCAGAACCACACACAGTGTGAAAAGCGCGAACAATATGAAGGTTGACGCAGCGCCAAAGCTACGCGCAGGGGAGCTTCGGCATAACGGCAGAAAAGGGAACCGACTTAAAAGGGAAAAGGCTATTTAGACCTCGGTGGATTACCTTAGAGTCATTAGCAAATGCAAAGGGCATGGATGTAATTTCACATGGCCTGCGTCTCGTGTCTATAAATATATGAACAGTACTCCCGTACTGTTCACGCTGACTTGTTATCCTGCTTTTGCGTCGCGCTTTTACTTTTACCTTCCTTCAAGCTAAAGGTACATTTGTAATCTGATATCATTTCTATTTTTCTATAGTAATAAAATAGAAATGAGTTGATATATAATTGTTTATGTTATATTTTACATTTCATATGATTCTTTCTTCATTATTATATGTTGCATTGAAGAAGGTATGTCCTTCATAACCTTCGTCCGAAGATCATTATATCCCAAGGGAAATAATGCCTCAAAGGACGAAGGGCTTTAACATTTGACGTTTTTGTGTTGCCTTGTTCTTAACTCATAGCATTTGAGAACAAGTCCCCAACATTGGTGCCCACCTCCGGTGAATCCTTTTCGACCACCTTCGGCAAGTACTGACCTTCGTCATGCCACCGAAGAAAGCTTCAGCGACAGGGGCTGCCGTTCTACAGCCACTGGACCCGAATCAGGAAACCCTTTCTCTCCGAGAGGGACGAAGCCAGAAGAGGAAGGCCACTAGTCCAACACCCTAGGAGGACAAGTTGGACCAACAAATCAGAAACATGGAGATGCTTCATCAACAGGTACACAGGAAGAAGGAGAAAATGGCTCGACTAGCCGACCTTCAAAGGCAGATCGACGAAGCCACTAAAGAAGTACGCCATCTTGCTCAAGATGAACAAGAACAAAGGCCCCAGCACAGGAGTTTCATCAAGAGGACTTGTTCAATGACGATGGATGGTATGATAATTTTAATCGTGATACCTTTACCTTTGATGATGCTTCTCCCTTGGCAGCAGAACTGCAGGCTATCCCGTGGCCCCCATCATACAAGCCACCTCAACTTCCAATGTATGATGGACATTCAGACCCGAAGCAGTTTTTGATGAGTTATAAAGCAACCATATCTTCATATGGAGGCAATGCAGCTGTCATGGCCAAATCCTTCGTTATGGCAGTTAAGAATGTGGCCCAGACATGGTATTCTTCCATTCGGCTAGGAACTATCACTTCATGGCAGAAACTCAAAGACATGCTGGTGACAAGCTTCCAGGGCTTCCAGACGAAGCCAGTCACAGCTCAGGCTCTGTTTCAATGCACACAAGATCACGAGGAGTATCTCTAGGCATACGTCCGAAGGTTGTTGTGTCTGAGAGCACAAGCGCATACAGTGCCCAATGAAATTGTCATTGAGGCCATGATCAAGGGGCTTCGTCCAGGACCTACTGCCCAGTATTTTGCTAGAAAGCCTCCATAGACTTTGGAGAAGCTGCTTCAAAAGATGGACGAATACATCCGCGCTGATAACGACTTTCGTCAGAGAAGGGAGGAGGCCTACAGGTTCTCTGAGATGACCAGGGGCTTCGGAGGGAGAATCCACCCAAGGCATGTTAGATCAATCCACTCTACCCAGAATGACGACAGAGGAAGTCAGCAACAGAGGCCACAATATTCCTCGCAAGCTTCGGGGCACCAACAAAGCTATCTTCGGCCGCCAGCTCCAAGGGGCAGAGGCGCCAGGGGCTTCGGAGAAAGATTTGGGGATCAGCCCAAAAAAATTTATTACTTATTCTGTGGTGAGGACAAGGGCCATACTACAAGGATGTGCCATGTCACCATTCAGAAACAGAAGGAAATAGCAGAAGCTGCAGCTCAGCAGAATCAGCCGAAGCAGGTCATGCATACTGCTTCATATCACTCACCCTACATACCAGAGTATGTGGGTAACCATCCTGCAGCGTCTATTGCTTCGGCTAGTCAGCCACAGGCATCCTGGCCACAGCCTCCACCTCCGCCACCACTACAACCTGCATATTCACACGGCCAATAGCCAGAAGGGAGTCAACAGACCCATCAGCAGAGAGACTTCAGGGAGGAGTCCGAAGCTCTCACAGTCAATAGTACTGTGCCAGAGTCGAAGCATATCTACTAAGAGATATCCTACCCCTAAATCAGTTTTTACATTCATTGTCATTCTCTTTCTTACTAAGGAACAGTTGTTGAAAACTTAGTTTTCTTGTCGTTTTCAATACCTTGTAATAGCTTCGTTTTTGCCATAGTGAAAATATATCTTCTCCACAGACTTACAGAGTCAAGTATCTCCGAAGCTACAAAAAGTCGTTCTACGGAACGCAACGTAAGTTTGCTGAAGCTACAAAAAGTCGTTCCTAAGGGAGCGCAGTGTAAGTTCTCTGCTCAAAAGTCGTTCCAAAGGGAATGCAGAGCCAAATACCGCCGAAATATAAGGTAAAGCGCGAAAAGTCAACGCGAATACCACTGAAATAGAAGGCGAAGAAGTTCAAAAGACGTTCCTAAGGGGATGCAGAACTTACAGCGAAAAGTCAGCGCTGATACACCGAAAAATAAGCGGTGAAGCCGAAAAATAAACGGCAAAGAGATTGTGTATTCCAATATGGGGATGTGAGTGTGTGTCTTCGGCACAAAGTATCATTTTGCATAGCATAACATCATCACATCATTTCGCATAACATAACATCATACATCATATTGCATCAATAGCACAAGAAGGGAATACAATGTTGACCTTCGGAGAATGCTTAGAAAAAGTGAAATTGTTCTAAGGCACAAAATAAGTTTCGAAGAGATATAGCTTTATCAGCTCTGAAGTGGAGGAAAAAGTCTATTGTTGATGAAGCATCAGTGTTATGGCGACGCTTGAAGCATTTTTTATGTACTCTGATATCGAGGAAGAAAGTCTATTACTGACGAAGCATTAATGTTTCTGCCACGATTGGAGGATTTTTCACGAAGCATAAAAACTCTTCTTTACGAAGCATGAAAAGAAGGGAAGGTGTTTTTTCGCCGAAGCCTCAAAAACGGTATGTACAATAAAAGTTTCATGCATCACAAAGAAATGAATTACAAAGCCATTTATATATTACATTAAAAACTCATGAGCACCAAATATTACAAGCATAGTCCAGCAAATGTTACATTAATATTCTAGCAATGTTTTTACAATATCTATTATTCTTCCTTCAAAACTTCATCTGCAGTTTCGGTCAGCAGTTGGGTAACGACTTTGTCTACAATAACTTCAGCCATCCTAACAATTTCTGATGATGCCTTTGCTTCTGGGTCGGCCAACGACTCAGAGGGCTCTAGGGGAGGAGATAGTTCGGCTGCGGTAGAAAACGTAAATAAGTTTGAAGTCACAAAAATAAAAAATAAAGTTAAAAGCTATTAAGCAATACCTATCCGCCTTTCGAGTTGCACAGCTTTTTCAGCTGCCTTTGCTACTTCCCTAGCATCATGAGTATCTTTTTCGCTCTTCTTTATTATTTCGTGGGCCATCCCTCGGCTGCCATTTTCCCAGATGTCAGTAAAGAATTTTCCACCAACTAAGCTTGCTTCGGTCGAGGGGTCCTTTGTATCATCAATAGATAAAGTAGCTTCGGTTTGGGCCAAAGCTTTCACATGATCGCAACCTGACTTCTCCAAAATAGCCGCAATTCCCCTCGCACCTGAGAAGGCACAGACGTCCCCACGGTCATTTAAAATCTCCTCAAAGGCTTCGGCCTCGCTGCTGATCCACTCAATTGGCCCCTCGGGATCACCCCGTACGAAGTTGTCTTCACTTGAATATGCGCCAACATTGGCGAAGCTAGTTTTTATCTTTTCCACAAATTCTACAGATTTTTTATAACATCTTTCTTTTGAAGAGCGGAGTTCTACAACTGTTTTTTCCCAATAATTTTTCCAGTAATCACTGGCGTCTCGGTCAGCTTCGGCAATAGCACATTTCAATTTTGCTTTAGCTAGCTGCTTCCGAAGGTTCTCAATTTCGCATTTCTGGGCTTCAGCTTGGGCTTTGGAAGTAGCTTCGTCTTCTCTTATTTTGTTCACCAATGAGTTTAATATTCTATCTTTTTCAAGACCTTCGTTCCTTAGTTCAATTACTTCGGAACGAAGGTTGTTCAAAGCTATAGTGCATCCTTCGTCTTCGGCACTTTTCTGCGCCCTAAGGGCATTGCTAAGAATCAGGCCCTGCAAAAGAAGTGCGGTATTAAGCATAAGCAAATAAACAAAAATTTTCATTTTTAAGTACAAAAATTTTAGTCTCACACCTTTAAACTACTATATGCTAAGCTATCCGCCAATTCATCTTTCGATAGCGCCGAAAGCCCGACTTCCAGTGTCGGGAATCCAAAGCTTCTGCTCATCTCCCGGCAGACAGAAATCTCCTTGCTGTCTGGGAGACAATACAAGAAATCTTCTTCTCCGCTGCCATTGAATATCAATGCCCCCTTTGGATATTTCAGTTTCTGGGCATAGTATTGAGCTTCTCGCTTTTCTTCTTCAGATAACCTTTTTCCCGAAGCATGTCATACAATATAATCAAGAACATCGGAGGATGCTTCGGGAGTAGGAGTGGCAGTTTTTTCAGGCAGAATTTGTTCTACAGCTTCTTTTTCCATTTCCTCTTCTCCGGTTTCCAAGGATTTCTCCTTGGCGGGCTCTGAAGGCCCAGCTTCAATCTCGGCCTGGCTCTTTGCAGCTTCGGCTTTAGTTAGTTTTGTCTCAGTCTGTGCTTTTGAAGCTTCGGCAGTTTTCCCAGGAGTAGAGCTTGAAGTCTTTATCGTCTCCAGCGCATCTAGTACGTTGACCATCCTTTTCCTCTTGGGGGTCGCTGTAAGACCTTTTTGTGCCTTTGGCACTGTCACTTCTACCGAAGGGCTTTTAACCTCTAATATCTTTGTTCCTTCGACCCCTATCTCTTTAATATTATCGGCCTTCGGCTTAGCTATTTTGGTTGAAGATGCCTCTGGCATTGCAGCCGGCTCTTCAATCTTCTGGGTAAGCGAAGGTTCTTTGGCTTCAGTAGCCGAAGAGGTCTCACCGCCAAATTCGGGCACTGTGGCCGGTTCAATGTAGCGCGGTCGGTGAGTAAGAACCTTCATTTTTCTCCTCTTCGGCGCGGGCTCACTCGGAGCAGATGAAGTAACATCCTTCCCAGAAGTTGCACTCTTTCTCTTCTGCCCCCTTGGCGGGTAGCGGTAGTTAGGATACATAAATCTAATAGCATCAAAAACTCTATTTAGCCTCTTCTTTTTTCGGCTCCCGAAGGCCACAGATAGTGCGTTATCTTCAGACTTGGAATAGGCTCCAAGTAGTTCAGCGCTGGTGTTGTCAACGCACTTCAGCCAGTCGTTGTCTGGTTCGATAAATTGGTCTCTAAACCTGAAGGTATATTTTAATCGAACCAAACCACCTTCGTTAGTGTTGCTGATGGTCTCTTTTGGCATCTCCCCGTTGTCTATCAGTGGCCATATTCTGAAGGCCACGTGCTCTTGGACTAAGTCCCTTGTCCCAATAAATGCGCAGACTGTGCTGAAGGCCCTTTGGCACGATTCGACTTCCTCATCAAACTCTACCTTCGGTTTCCAGAGGCTGAAGCGGGACCAAATTGGGCGCATAATGATCTTTGTAATATCTTCTCTTGCTTTCAAATCATTCTTCACATAGAACCATTCTTTCATCCAGTCTCTGAGCCATTTTTTCCGAAATGTTGGCACTGGGAAGCTTGAGCCTGAGCGAGCAACGAAGCTATAGCAACCAAAATTGTTATGATACTCTTCCTTACCCCAGGCCTTTGTCTCATACGAAAGTTCATGCATGCTGCAGAAACATTTTGCACTTGGCTCCAAACCTTGACTCCTCACGGCCCAGACGAAGATCCCCATTCTGATAATTGCTTCGGGAGTAATCTGGTGAAGGAAAATCTCATATATCTTTAAAACCTCAACAACAAATCTGCTTAAGGGGAACCGAAGCCCAGCCTTGAAGAAGCTTCAGAAGATTACGACTTCATTCTCTTCAGGAGCAGGAACAGTCCTGTCTCCGTTGTCAGCCCTCACAATAGATATGTCTCGAAAATACCTTCCTCTCATGTTATCAAGATGACTCTGTCTGATAGTCGATTTCCTGAAGACTGTGTGACTTGGTCGCTAGGGCCGATCTTCGGAGTCTTCGCCTCCACTTTCCGCATCATAACTATCGCTGTCATTGGTATCTTCAGATAAGCCTTCTAGAATTTTCATTGTAATCTTTTCTATATTTGTCTTTGCAATTGACTCAATGAATCCAGTAGTCTTTTCCTCAAGAAGCTTCTCCTCTTCGGTTAACTTCGCTCCAGCAACTGTCTTCTTGTCGTGAGACATCTTATCTTCGGAACTAACAAAAATATGACCTTAAATTCGAAGCTTAGAAAATTTAAGAAACTAAGCAACTGATGGAAAGCAAGAGCTAAGAAGTAAATCAAAGCAGAGTATGTGTGCCAAATGTGCTCGGGGTGAGTTCTTATTTATACGCTCAGCGTGCTCCAAGTTGGAGGGCCCCATTTGTCATTGACTGTTGCTATTCTAGCAAAAGGAAGGTGTTTTTTCGGACCTTCGGCTTAGGGCCTTCGTCCATATCACAATCTGAATTCGTTATTCTAACAAATTAACCTTGCGAGGGGCTACTGTTGGGGGCCTTCGTCTTTCGAAGGTCCTCAAAAACATGATTTAACAATGTTTCTTGAGTGTAATATATGAACAGGTGCCTTCGAACTCAGATTAGAACCACACACAGAGTGAAAAGCGTGAACAATACGATGGTTGACGCAGCGCCGAAGCTACGCGCAGGGGAGCTTCGGCATAACGGCAGAAAAGGGAACCGACTTAAAAGGGAAAAGGCTATTTAGACCTAGGTGGATTACCTTAGAGTCATTTTCAAATGCAAAGGGCATGGATGTAATTTCACACGGGCTGCGTCCCGTGCCTATAAATAGATGAGCAGTACTCCCGTACTGTTCACACTGACTTGTTATCCTGCTTTTGTGTCGTACTTGTACTTTTACCTTCCTTCGAGCTAAAGGTACATTTGTAATCTGATATCATTTCTATTTTTCAATAGTAATAAAATAGAAATGAGTTGATATATAATTGTTTATGTTATCTTTTACATTTCATATGATTCTTTCTTCATTATTATATGTTGCATTGATGAAGGTATGTCCTTCATAACCTTCGTCCGAAGATCATTATATCCCAAGGGAAATAATGCCTCGAAGGACGAAGGGCTTTAACATTTGATGTTTTTGTGTTGCCTTGTTCTTAACTCATAGCATTTGAGAACAAGTCCCCAATAGGCTTCTTTCAATATAGTCTCACGAAGGCTATCAATCTCCGAAACACATATTCGATCCTTGAACCATACAGTACCTTGCTCATCCTCCATGAATTCTGGACCTCTACCTTCAGTAATTAGATCCTTAATCTCTTGAATTTTAGCATCACCAATCTGACCTTTACGAATTTCTTGCTCCAAGGTAGATTCCACTTCAATGGTGACTCCTTCAGTGTGAGCAACTATCCCCAGGTTAAGTCTCCTGAAATCCTCAACAATCTCATTGGGTAGCTGTGCGACAATAGCGGAATGGACATGTTCCTTTCGAATCAAGGCATCTACAACCAAATTTGCCTTGCCCGGGTGATAGTGAATCTCCAAATCATAATCTTTAATAAGCTCCAACCAACGGCGTTGCCTAAGGTTGAGATCCTTCTGAGTAAATATGTACTTCAAACTCTTATGATCCGTGTATACTTGGCACTTAGTTCCCATAATGTAATGTCTCCATATCTTAAGTGCATGCACAACGGCTGCCAGTTCTAAGTCATGAGTGGGGTAGTTCAATTCATCTTTCCGCAACTGACGAGACACATAGGTGATCACATGTCCTTCTTGCATGAGCACACATCCCAATCCTTGGCCACATGCATCACAATAAATGTCAAATCCCTTCAATAGATCTGGCATAACCAACACTGGTGGTGACATCAATCTTTCCTTTAATTGATCAAAGCTTTCTTGCCACTTCTCATCCCACTTAAATTCTCTTCCTTTCTCCAGAAGCGAGGTCATAGGCTTAGCAATCTTAGAAAATCCTTCAATAAACCTCCAATAATATCCTGCAAGTCCTAAGAAACTCCTAATCTCAGTACTGTAGTGGGTATGCTCCATGCCATTATCTCCTTAACTTTAGCAGGATCCACTGATTCCTCCATTAGAAATGATATGTCCAAGAAATGGCACCTTGTCAATCCAAAACTCGCATTTACTAAACTTGGCGTAGAGTTGATTATCTCGTAGTTTCCGTAGCACCAATCTCAAAATGTTCCTCATGCTCACTCTCACTCTTGGAATAAATAAGAATATCGTCAATGAATACTACGACGAATCTATCCAAATACTCCATAAACACCTTATTCATCAGATTCATAAAATAGGCTGGTGCATTAGTTAATCCAAACGACATAACAGTGAACTCATATAATTCATATCGGGTTGAGAAAGCCGTCTTAGGGATATCCGATGGTCTAATCTTCATTTTGTGGTATTCCGATCGGAGATCAATCTTCGAGAATACCCTAGCACCTCTCCTTTGACAAATAAATCCTCAACGTGGGGTAACGGATACTTGTTCTTCATGGTAACATCATTAAGGGGCCTATAATCCACACACATCCTTTGTGATCCATCCTTCTTCTGTACAAATAGTACCGGTGCTCCCCAAGGTGAGGAACTCAGACGTATGTACCCACAAATTTTCCATCTACTAGGAATATGGCTGGCCTGGTAGAGGCGGTTACAGTAATCTCAACTTCAAATCTTTCCCCTTTGGAACTGGTAAGTTCTACTGTTCCCTTATCACAGTGTATAACTGCCTTAGCTTTCCTTAACCAGGACATCCCAAGGATCACGTCTATAGTGCTCTCTTCTAACACTATAGGGGTTGCCCATCTGGGTTAGAAACATAGGGTAAGAAAGAAAGGATTATAGACAAGGCAATAATTACGAAGCATGTTACTTTGGGGGATTTATTAGCTAAGTGTGTCACCTACTAAAGTTAATTCATTACCTTATGGTGGCACATGCTAAGATGTTCGTCTATACTATTTCAATCAATCAAAGAAGCAAATCAGGCATTGATCATCAGAACAATCAACAATCAACCAACATTTTTAAATAGAGAAAATAGTTTTGATTTTTGTCTTAGGTTCCCTATCTCTTAAGAAGGTCATAAATGTAGGATTCAAGGTGTGAAATCCATCTTGTCTCAGAGTAGAGAAGGTAAGAATAATCAGAGTAGAACAGTAGAAGGTGAGACATGATCAAGATAAGTATAGAAAGAATCAGAGTGAGATAAGTATAGAATGAATCAGAGTAAGGTAAGTAGGTAAGGGTTTTGTCCATTTCTATCTAGGTTTCGTCCTACAGTCAACATTTCCTCTGATACCACTTCTGTCACACCTGGGCTTTAAGGGACAAAGCCGGGTGCATCTCATACATGCGCCAAAGAAGACAACATACATAATAACAGAGTGCATAGAGATAAATGTCATAAATATCATAAATGTACTTATTACATAGCAGAAGTCTTACAAAAATAAATGATCAAATAAAGCAAACTAAATATTATTCTCTGGCGCCACAAAGCTGACTGGGAAACGCCACCTAGATCAGGTCGAAAGCCTCAGTGTTAGGCGGCTCCTCTTCGACCACCTGTTCTTCTCCTATGGGGGGGGTGTGAGACATCAAGGGTGAGCTCACACATGTTCATCGCTCAACAAGTTGTGGGGAATAATGTGCATGAACTCACCAAAGGTGGGAGTTCATGTGAAGTGTAAGGCTGATCAACAAAATAAGGTTGAAGCTGAGCATTGCTTTTATAAGTTGGTTAAAATTTTATTAGCAATTACTAAGTATAAGTAAATACCAAACCATAATAATAATAAATAAAAGTAATAATAAAATAATCCCAGATGCAATGAAATGACGAGTTTAAGTTCCATAAATTAATCATGTGAGTGTTTGAGCCGCTCATGACCGTGAGCACGGCTAGTATACCAGTTTTACACTCTGCAGAGGTTGCGCATCTTTACCCACAAGTCATGTTACCCATTTGCCATGGAGTTGATTAGACCCCATACACCTCTACCTAGGAAGCGAGGCAGGGTACCACTACGAGGCCTTTACGAAGTTCCACTAGCTTCAGAAAACCCGCTATAGTTTCTAGGAAGCTCCAGTGCAGGAATCCCTTGCCTGACCGCCATCGCAGCAAAATCAACCCAAGGACCTCCCTACACTGACCACTCCCCTACTGCCCTTGCCCCTTTTGGATAAGGTAGTCATCCACTAGCTTTCCTAGTTAATCAGCCAAGGGCGTCCCATTAAACCCTTGTGGTAGCACTGTTTTCCCGGGTGGTTCTCCATGTTCCCATTAACATAATGATCTTATCATGAACAGTAAATAATGAACAGATAATAAAAAGTGTAATCATGAGTAGTGAATATCTCTATACCCAAATCCACATAAAAGCAATAGCATGTACTACCCAAAAATTAGTAGTAAAACCAGTGGTGAAACAAGGTATAAAGATAGTCAAAATCTAGGGTAACCTATTGGGTCCCATCAAAATTAACCTATGCAGATCATTATGATTAACAAGAACATGACTAGGTAAAAAGGAAATGATCAAGGGCACAACTTGCCTTCAATGAACTCCTGCTCAGCAGTCTCTACCAGCTAAACCTCAGGATCCTCTGTAGCTTGCTCATCTACTCGCATCAACACAATACATACATAGTATAGCAAAAATTAACATTACACCAAACATATAAATAAAATACACAATAATAATCTAGACATTAAAATAAGATCATAGGAACTGGAATCATTAAATTCGGAGTTATAGATTTTAAATTACGAATTTTCCAAGGTTTTATGTATTTAATACAAGATTAAGTGATAGATAAATTTTAAATTGTCTTTCATATCAAAACAGTGGCACTAATGGTTATACAATAATATTACAAGACTAATGCAACTGGAATGGTTCAAAAAGGATTTAAAATGGAATTTCTAGGAATTAAACAAATTCTGAAATTATTTTACATTAAAAATCATTAATTCCCTTAGTTTTCATACTGCTCTGGTCCACGCACACTAATACTCAGGAGTCCGGGGGCTAATTCATAATTGTTCCAAGACTCAGAGCTAACCCACAGTCATGCTCATCGGACAGCGGGTTCTATTTACGTAAAGGATGAGGGTTCATATGCAAAACTGCAGTCGCGAAGGGGTATCGCAAAGTCCTGGCCGCCTGATCCGCAACGGACGGCCCAGATTAGAAGTTGTATACACTGAACTGGTATACAATCCGAGCCTCAGGATACGCGATCTACGGCTCAAAATCGATCACTGAAACGGTATGCAGCTCCGACCACACGATCTCCATCCAACCACCCAGGTTACATCTCGCGACCGAATAGTACACGCATTCAATCCTGGCCACTGGGTTCCAATCATACGGCTAGACACCCTTCTTCTACCTAGCGTCCAAAGCCGACCAGGGCACTTGCGCCCCCGCCAGAGAGCACGCGGCGTGAGGCCAGACGAGGACCTAGTGCGCATCTACACGAGCGGTCGGTGCTATACGAAGATAGAGAGATGGCGAACTTGCTGGTGGTCCCCATACCTCGAATCTAGATGGCGTCGGCCCTGATCACGCACCACCGCGGCGCAACGACGTCCGTGAACCCGACGAGGGAAAATTCTAGAAGCCTGGGGTCACACTTTGAATGATAACGCCTTGAATCGTCCCAGTGATCGCCGATGAACTTCTCCACCGCAGTACGAGGCTCCAACCGGTGGTAATCCACGTGGACTGACGTTCACGCCACTGCACGCGCAATTGGTTCCCAGACTTCAACAGTTGCGGCGATTTCTTCTTGGGTTTGCGAGAGGAGGACTATTTTGGCTGCGATGGGAAAAATGGGAAGTCGGCTCAGGATTTTATGCCGGCCAGGTCGAGTAGTTGGGTCGCCCACTGAAGCTGAGATCTTGGCGTTAGCTGCGCGCGGCGGTTGTGGCGATGAGGTGTGAAGATGATGCGTGGGGCCCACTATCGGAGACCGTGCGTGTTCACAGGATTGGGTCACAACCGAGTTGGCGCGCGTAGAGACAGACGCACTGGGCCCATGTGCCGGCGCCCCATCTGTGTGCGCGGATGGTTGGGGTGGGCTGCAAGCGCATGCAAGAGATGAATGGGCCGAGGAGAAGATTCTGGGCCCATGCGCTGTTCGGGTTGTTTCCTTTTTCTTTTTTTTCTCATTTTCTTTTTCATTTCTCTCTTATTTGTAAATTTCAGATTTTGAATTTAACTGATGTTGTGAGTTTATTGTTCTCAATTAAATACATAATTTGAACATACCAGTCTTACTTTTATTTATAATATTTATTTTGTATATATTTATTTTTAGTATTTCTTTTCCTCCACATTTCTTTAGAGTTTTGCTTTCCAAATTAGAGTTTAGATTCCATGTGTCCATTAATATATTAACATATTGTTAATAACACCTTTATTTTATTATCCATAAATGCACAATCAAGTAAAAACTCAGCATGATGCATGATTTATTTAGTCGTTATTGGTTATTTAATCCCCTTTAGATGGTGTTTATTCACATGTGATAGTAACTAGAGATGGTACACACATATAGATAAAGGAAATATTCTCTTATCATATGATTTACAAATTTGGGTATTACAAAACACAAGCTTCTGCTTCATTTTGATGAAAACCAAACCCTTTGACCACTTCATCAAAACGAATGTTCCAACTCTGAGATGCTTGCTTCAACCCATAAATGGATTTCTGAAGATTGCATATCTTTCCAGCATTGATCGGATCGACAAAACCCTCAAGTTGTATCATATACACGTCCTCATCAAGGTTTCCATTAAGGAAAGCTGTTTTGACATCCATCTGCCAAATCTCATAATCGAAATATGTGGTAATAGCTAGAATGATCTGAATAGATTTAAGCATCGCTACTGGCGAGAATGTCTCGTCATAGTCAACTCCTTGAACTTGTCGAAAACCCTTTGCAACAAGTCCAGCCTTATAGATGTTAACATTTCCATCCATGTCTTTCTTCTTCTTATAGATCCATTTGCACTCTATGGGTCTAACACCATCAGGCGGGTCCACCAAGTTCCAAACTTGATTTTCTCCCATGGAATCTATCTCGGATCTCATGGCGACTGGCCATTTCTCGGAATCTAGGACCATCATCGCTTCTGCATATGTTGCAGGTTCGTTGTTGTCTAACAACAACACTTCCCCATTGCCCAACAATAGCACTTCTCTACGTGCTTCGTGAAGCCTTGCTGACCTTCGTGGTTGTGGTGGTGTTTCTCTTGCCACAAACGTCTCAACTTGCTCTACTATATTAGCATCACTTGTTGGATCATGTGACACTTGCTCATCCTAAACTTCCTCACGATACACCTTTTGTTTACTTTTCTCTCTTTTGAGAAACTCTTTCTCTAAGAACACACCATTCCGGGCAACAAACACTTTGCCCTCTGACCGGTGGTAAAAGTAATATCCCAAAGTTTCCTTAGGATATCCCACGAACATGCACTTGTCCGATTTTGGAGTGAGTTTATCCGACTAAAGTCGCTTGACATAAACCTCACAACCCCAAATCTTCATATAAGACGTACTGGGAGTCTTCCCAGTCTACATCTCATATGGTGTCTTAACTACGGACTTAGACGGTACCCTATTTAGTGTGAAAGCTGCTATTTCTAGAGCGTATCCCCAAAACGACAAAGGTAGGTCTGACTGGCTCATCATTGATCGAACCATATCCACTAAAGTCTGATTACATCGCTCAGACATGCCATTCTTCTGAGGCGTTCCAGGTGGCGTAAGCTACGGAACAATTCCACAATTCTTTAGATGATTGCTAAACTCATGGCTCAAATATTCACCTCCACGATCAGATTGCAGTGCTTTAATTTTCTTGCCACGCTGATTTTCCACTTCATTCTGAAACTCTTTCAACTTTTCTAAAGATTTAGACTTGTGTTTCATTAAGTAGACATACCCATATCTACTAAAATCATCAGTGAAGGTTATGAAGTATTGGAATCCTCCCCTAGCTGTCGTACTCATTGGTCCGCACACATCAGTATGTATGAGTTCCAACAAATGTAATGCCCTCTCAGGTAAACCCGTGAAGTGTGCCTTGGTCATCTTTCCAAGTAAGCATGCTTCACATGTATCGTATGATTCAAAATCAAATGAAGTTAAAAGCCCATCGGAATGAAGCTTCTTCATGCGATTCTCACTTATATGACCCAAACGACAGTGCCACATGTAGGTAAAACTTAAATCATTAGGCCGAGGCCTTTTAGCACTAATATTACAGATAGGTGCATCATCAAGATTTAAAATGAACAACCCATTCATAATGGATGCAAAAGCCACAAACATGCCATACTTAGAGATCACACAACCATTGTTTTCACTCGCAAATGAATAACCATCCTTCATCAAACATGAAGGAGACATCATGTTTCGACTCATACTAGGAACTAGATAACAATTATTTAACTCCAAAATAAATCCTGATGGGAGGTGGAGTTGCATTGTCCCGACAGTCAACACAACAACTCTTGCATTATTGCCTACCCAGAAATCAACTTCTCCTGTTTTCACGCTTCTACTTCTTATCATTCCCTGCATCGAATTGCAAATATGGGCAACTAATCTGGTATCAAATACCCAAGAATTAATATAAGAATTAGCAAGAAAAATTTCTGTAATGTGAATAGCAAGTGTACCTGCTGTGGCTATACCCTTACCGCCGTGATCTTTAATAGAGACCAAGTACTGCTTGCAATTCCTCTTCCAGTGACCAAGTTCTTTGCAATAAAAGCACTCTGCATCAGCAGCTAGTCCAGCCTTGGGCTTTTAGTTTGGCTTGGATACTGTATCCTTTGCCTTGCCCTTCTTCTTTTGAGATTTACCCTTCTCCTTAAAGTTGGGTTTGTTTTGGACCGCCATCACATGGCTGCTGCTGCCAGCGCTTTTCTTTATGTCACCCTCTGTTGTTTTCAGCATGCCACATAGTTCATTGAGGCCCTTCTCTGCCCCATGCATATGCTAGTTCATAATGAAGTTTACATAGTTGGGCGGAAGAGATGCCAAAATAAAGTCAGTGGCCAACTCTTGGCTTATTGGGAAGCCTAGCTTCTCCAACCTCTGACTGTAACCAAACATTTTGATTACATGTGGCCCAACTACTGCGCCTTCTGCTAGCTTGCATTCCTAAAAGGCTTTGGACACATTGAACCTTTCAGTGCTAGCCTGAGTCTGGAACATATCCTTGAGCACCACGATCATATCGTGCGCCTCATGGTTTGTCTCAAACTGCAATTGCAGCTCAGGCTCCATGCAAGCAAGCATCAGGCAACTCACTTCAAGATTAGCATCCATTGCCTTCTTGTAAGCGGTTTTAGCTGTAGCAGTTGCATCTTCACCAGGATCCTCTGGCATTGGGTGTCTAGAACGTCTTCCTTTTTCCAGCCTTGAGAACAATTCTCGGGTTATGGATCCAATCCGTATAGTTTGTTCTATTTAACTTATCCTTTTCAAGAATTGATCGCAAAGTAAATGTTGGTGTGCTAGGTGCCATTTATCTATAATAAAATAATGCAAAATACTAAGACAAAAATATCCATGATAGAGTAAATCATATTAAACATTTAATAGAGTCTACTCCCACTAAAATCAATATCCCTCGGTTGATACTTAGTGATTCAGAACCCGCAACTAACAAGTCTACTAGTGAGCTTTAGCATCACCACTAGAAGACAAGGTAGATCGGTAAGCAACTCCTTGCTAATCATATCATATATATGACTTCTGTTGTTGGGTGACATCTCTATGTCTCGGCTCCCAACTTTATGCCCCAAAGTCCTTAACCATTAAGCTGACTTTGTTTAAGTTAACCAACCCTTTCTGTAGTCCGTATCTGATACAAACCTATCTAGTCAAGGAAAACTGGTGGCAACCTAATTTCATAGACCCACCACCAATTGTACAAGACTTATGATAGTGCAAGGTTTGGAGAGACATTTAAGCTTAAACATTTATGAGGGATCGTCCTACTTATTTCATCGCACGCAATGACATATATGCAACATGAACAAGTAGAACATTAAGAATGGCATTCACACAACAGTTGTGATTCGGTATGGCTTGCTGTCACATGGTGATCCCCATCTCCAATAATCTGTCCATCACGATGATCTCCATCTCCATGATATAGGTATGCCATCCTTTAGGTGATGAGTCCTTCAAGACCTATCTAACGTATGCTGGTAAACAAATTACATATACGCTTTTGGATCATCACATGTTTACACGCAGGTCATTACATTAAATTTGGACAATACATATGGCTCCAGCTATATTGCCCTAGTCACGACACGCAGGTCATGAACAATTCATTAATATGCATCATATACACACAATAGCCATATCGATCACAAAATGTCCACTGAAAATCCACTAAAAATCTCATGCGATTGATCAAATCAACCCAAATCCGAGACTTTCGACCCGAAGGAGATTACACTCATGACGTCGATCTGTTACGAACTAATCTCTTTAGTCATATAAGATGTAATCTACTCCAACCCCTTAGAACCAAATGATCTAATCACACAGTGCATCAAGTAGATCCATCTCATGAACCTAGATCCAAACCTAAAACTACGCAGAACCTGGCTCTGATACCACTGTAGGATTATGGGGAGGCTACGCTAGCAAAATACAAAATTTCTGACCCCATAACACCAAGAACTACTGCGGTTATAGGTCATGGAATTACCACTAGACGCGCAGGGCAGTGGAAGATGTCTCGATGTAGACGAACACGTCGAGCAGTGTTGTGCAGTCGCCGACATCCTTCACGTCCTCGCCTGGTTCGTCCTAGTGCTCTAGATGCAGCACCTCTAAGGTATCCACACGTACAGGGAGAAAGCGCCGCTTACCGAACTGCTAGGTTCGCGACGGCGGCTATGCGAGGGCAAGAGGCGAGCGGTTGCTCGTTTGCTGATTGCGAATTAGGGTTAACATAACCGCGCCCTCGGCCCTAATTATATAGGCATTATGGTGGGCTTCTGACTCCGAGGCCCATCAGTAACCCTAAAGCCCTATCTAATTTCGGATCTAATCCGAGTTAGGCTGCCTTCCCCTTAAGTGTGTGACCCTATACGTTCACGTACAAATAGACATGGTCCGAGTACTCTTACTTGGCCTAATAATTGACAGCGGCCTCTAGCAAAACATGTCAACTCCTATGCGCACTTAAAGATCATATTAGACGAACCATTGCAACATTAGGTATATGTTGTTCCCTTTGTCTCACGATATTTGGTCTGCCTCTCAGCTGACCTCTCTTTCTCGATACTGTGAATTGGAATCCTTTCAATGGTTAACTCTTAACCCTAGCATGAGCATGCATTTCTTGATCCAATCACTCGAGGAGCCCAGAGATATCTCTCATAAGAAGAGAGGGACAAATTCCATCTTGACTGACCATGCCTCACAGCATGCTTCCTGACAAACCCAAAACTACCTTTATAACTACCCAGTTACGGAGTAGCGTTTGATAGTCCCTAAGTAGGTTAATCCACATCTCGAGAACATGCGACATTCTCAGGTCTAAGGACACAATATACATGTTGCAAAAAGAGAACTATATTACAATATCTCACATTGGGTCGGTCCAGCCTCATGTCATACATGCACCCACATTATTAGTTCGACATCTCCATGTCCATGACTTGTGAAATGTAGTCATCAACTAATATATGTGCTGGTCATCGACTCTGACCAGGGACATCATTTAGAATAACCATACAAGTAAAGAATCTCACAAACAATTCACATAATTGCTAATCAATACAAAGTGCCTTTCATGGATATTCAATTAGGCAATATATATATCATGGATACAAAGAAATATGCTCATCTCTTTGATTATCTCTGGGGCATATTTCTAACAGAATTCTCCTATAACAACTGTTACCAAGCCAGTTTGAAGATGTCACCATTTCAGGCGCTTTATGGGAGGAGTTGTAGAACTCCGTTGCATTGGGATTAGCCTGGAGAAAAGCAAGTGTTTGTGCTCGACATTTTGCTCGAAGTCGAAGAGAACATCAAGATGGTTCGCGAGAATATGAAGATAGCGTAGTCAAGGCAGCGAAGTTATGCAGACACAAGAAGGAGAGAGCTGAGTTTTGAAGTGGGAGATTTTGTCTACCTAAAGGTATCGCCTATCAGAAGAGTCAGAAGGTTCGGAGTCAAAGTCAAGCTAGCACCCTGATATGTTGGTTTGTATCAGATTCTCGCGAAGCATGGGGAAGTGGCCTATCAGCTCAGTTTGCTAGAAGATTGTCAGCGGTGCATGATGTCTTTCATGTGTCTCAGTTGAAGAAGTGTCTACGTGTGTCAAAGGAGTAGTTTCCTATTGGGGGCCTTCATCTTCCGAAGGTCCTCAAAAACACGACTAACGTGCTTTCCAGCATACTATACTGTCATAGGAACCTTCGGCTTTGAGATGAAGGTATGCACGGTATGAAAGGTGTGATCTAGAAGAAGGATGAATCAGTCCCGAAGCTGCGGATGGAAAAGCTTCGGCTTAGCGCAAAGACAGTAATGGAGAATAAAACCGACCTAAAGGGGAAAAGACCGCTTAATCCTCGACAGATTACCCTTTAGCCAGTAGTAAGTGTTAAGGACATGGATGTAATTTGTAATACTCCAAATTGTATACCAGGAATAATAGAGAGTTATTCTCAATTTTGTATGTCTCATTTGCATCATGAAAAGAGCCTACACAAAATTTAAGAGCTTAATTCCAACAAATGATAGAAAAATTTGCATCATGTTGGAGTTTTATTGTTTGTGCATTCAATAAAATAATAATGTTAATAATAATAACAAAACAATGATTCTAAAGATTGAATTGATCCCTAAATTAAAATTTAAGGGTTTGAACAAAGAGAAGGAATATGAAAACATGAATAATATATTTAAATAAATATTCTCAAACTTAATAATTATAATTGCACAAATATGGTTTGAGAATGAATTGATCACAAGTTTGAATTTAAATTAGGATTTAAATTTGGATTGGTGAAATAATGGGAAAAACAGGAAATATAAATAAAAGAAAAGGGGGAAACTATGCGCATGGGCCAAATATCCCCAATCCGGCCCAGTTCCCCTTTAATTCCCTGCGGCCCAACCCGTGAATATCGGCGCCGACACCCTGGGCCCGGCTGTCGGTTGCTCATGCTGGTGAAGTTTTCGCTGACGCGTGGGCCCGAGGCGACAGAAGCTCCATCCACCTTCTGAAACGGATCGCAGCGGGCGGACCGCGCGGAATCCGCGAGCTCGACGGTAACAGCACCTCCGCCATCCCCGCGGAGTAGTTGCGGCGCCACGATTTTGCGTGCGTTTATATGGTCGAAACCGTCCTCTCGGCTCCGTCATTACCCCACCTCCCTGCCCTGCGCGACACATTGCATCGGCTGCGGTGAGCATAGCACTGGAATTTTAGCCAAGAAAACCCGGCCGCCGCACCTTCACCTGCGATTGCCGCTGGTCTGCACCGTTTGGGTTGCTGCGGCTGGCTTCGGGAGTGCGCGGGTCACCGGGGTACGTGTCGGTGTGGACTGCCTCGCCATCGACCGGCCGGCGACTACCCAATTTCTCGTCCGAGTTCCGGAAAGCCTTCCGTCGCTCGTCGTGCTCTGCACCGATTCTGCCTCTGCGCGTGGTGAGACGACATTCCCTTACCTTGTTTTGTACCGCACCTCTAGTACGGTTAGGCCGGGACCGCGTTGGGCTCTGTCGTTTACCAGATGCTCGTCGGGATTGGGATTTGTTCCCCCTTTGGCCCGCCTCGCCGTGGCCAGGGCGTGTCCCAACACGAAAACCCATGTGGATACCCTTAACATGTTCGTTGTAGTCTCTACATGGTCTGAGTGACAGGAATTTGAGTTTGGCGTCGTCTTTCTTGGGTTCGCCCCACGCCGGTGTGAGCGCCGCCGCAAGGAGTTCGGCGTGCGGTGCCCAGCTAGCGCGGGAGGAAGACGGCACCAGAGCCGTTGATTTGTGGATGACCGGTCCCGATTAGTCTCTGTGTACCGGTTGACCTTAACCGTTGATCCGGAATCGTGTGGGTGAAAGCAAATCGTGTGCACTTAAAATCCACACCGTTGGTGCGGGATCCAGTGGGTCTCATTGCTCAACGTTTTCGGATAGTGATCCGCCTAATCTGCGCCGCATGACTTAGATCCAACGGCTCATAACACCCGATACCCCTTCGGGTTGCGCACTTTGCAGATTGCCCCTTATGTTTCTAGAAAACCAACCCGCCGTCCACGCCAGGATTTTCTGAGTCTTAGAAATTCTTACCCAAAACCCCCCTGTGTTTAACAGAAAATGAGGCCCGATCCAGAGAGCTTTAAAAATCAGGAATTAATATCTGAAATTAATTTTTAGTGCATAAATAAATGTTAAAACTTGTTTAATTCATAGTAAATGCATATGAACTCCAAATTAGACCATTCCAGTTCCTAAATTTTCATAATATTATTGGCTATCCATTAGTGCCTCTGGTCTGACATGACAAACACATTAAAATTATTCTTTCACTTAATCTTGTATTAAGCACATAAAACATTAGAAAAATCCATAACTTAAAATATATAACTTCAAATTTAATGATTCCAGTTCCTGTGATCTTATTTTAATGTCTAGTTTATTATTGTATATTCTATTTGCATGTTTGATGTGATGTTAATTTATGCTATGCTATGTATGTATTGTATTGATGTGAGTAGACGAGCAACCCACTGTGGAACCTGAGCTTCAACAAGTTGAGATAGCTGAGCAGGAGCTCATTGAAGGCAAGTTGTGCCCTTGATCACTTCTTTTACCCATTCATGTTCTTATTATTCATAATGATCTGCATAGGATAATTTTGCTGGGACCCAATAGGATACCCTAGATTTGACTATCTTTATACCTTGCTTCACCACTGGTTTTACTACTAAAGTTTTGGGTAGTACATGCTATTGCTTTATGTGGATTTGGGTATAGAGATATTCATCACTCATTGTTATACTCTTTATTGTTATCTGTTTTATTATTCCTTGTTCATGTTAAGATCATTATGTTAATGGGAACATGGAGAACCACCCGGGAAAACAGTGCTACCACAAGGGTGGAATGGGACGCCCTTGGCTGATTAACTAGGAAAGCTAGGGGAGGGCTACCTTACCCGAAAGGGGCAAGGGCAGTAGGGGAGAGGTCAGTGCGGGGAGGTCCCTGGTTGATTTTGCTGCGATGGCGGTCAGCCAGGAACCCTTTACTGGATCTTCCCATAAACTGTAGCGGGTAGTCTGAAGCTAGTGGAACTTTGTAAAGGCCTCGTAGTGGTACCCTGCCTCGCTTCCTAGGTAGAGGTGTATGGAGTCTGATCAACTCTGTGGCAAATGGGTAACACGACTTGTGGGTAAAGATGCGCAACCTCTGCAGAGTGTAAAACTGGTATACTAGCCGTGCTCACGGTCATGAGCGGCTCGGACACTCACATGATTAAATTATGGAACTTAAACTTAACCTGTCATTTCATTGCATTTGGGATTATTTTATTATTACTTTTACTTATTATTACTATGGTTTGGTATTTACTTACACTTAGTAATTGCTAATAAAATTTTGACCAACTTCTAAAAGCAATGCTCAGCTTCAGCCTTTATTTCATTGATCAGCCTTACACTTCATGAACTCCCACCTTTGGTGAGTTCATGCCACATTATTCCCCACGACTTGTTGAGCTATGAACGTATGTGAGCTCACTCTTGCTGTCTCACACCCCCCCCCACAGGAGAAGAGCAGGTGGTTCAGGAGGAGCTGCCTAACACTGAGGAGTTCGATCTGATCTAGGTGGCGTTTCTCAGTCGACATTCGCGCCGTCGATCCTTAGTTCGTTTTATATTCATTATTTTATTTTGTAATAAGTCTTCCGCTATGTAATAAATACTCTGATGTTAATGACATTTATCTCTATACACTCTGTTGTTATATATGTTGTCTTCTTTGGCGCATGTATGAGATGCACCCGGCTTTGTTCTTTAAAACCGGGTGTTACATAATTTTACACAGGCTGCGTCCTGTGCCTATAAATAGATGAACAGTAACATCGTACTATTCACGCTGACCTGTAATCACTTGCACGTCACTCTTGGATTTTTACCTTCTGTCAAGCCGAAGGTACAAATGTAATTTAACATTATTAATGTTTGTTCATGATTATATAATAAAGAAATAAATAAGCTAATGATTCGATATAATTATTCATGTTCTTTATATGTTTCCTATGTTTCCGCTTTTATTCTTACATGTGGGAATGATGAAGGTAAGTCCTTCATAACCTTCGTCTAAAAATCATTATGTCCTAAGGGAGATAATGTATCGAAGGACGAAGGTCTTTAACCATTAACATTTGTGTTGTCTTGTTCTTAACTCATAGCATTTGAGAACAAGTGACCAACATTGGCGCCCACCTCCAGTGAACTCATTTGACCACCTTCTGGAAGCTGTGACCTTCGTCATGCCATCGAAGAAGTCTTCAGGACTAGGGGCTGCACTGCAGCCACTGGACATCAATCAGGAAACATTATGCGAAGCTAGGAGCCAAAAAAGAAAGGCTACCAGTCCGACACCTCAGGAGGAGGAGTTGGACCAAGAGATCAGGGACCTCGAAGCCATTCATCAACAGGTTCAGAGGAAAAAGGAAAAGATGCTTCGTCTCGCCGATCTTCAGAAGAAGATTGATGAGGCCACTGAGAAAATGCGTCATATCACCCAAGATGACCAAGACCGAAGGCCTCAACACAGACATTCGTCAGGACAATTCATACAACGATGATGAATGGTATGATGATTTTAATCATGGCAATTTTGCTTTTGATGATGCTTCTCCTCTAGCAGCAGAATTGTAGGCTACCCCATGGCCCCATCATACAAGCCACCCCAGCTTCCTATGTATGATGGGCACTCAGACCTAAAGCAATTTCTAATGAGCTACGAGGCAACCATATCTTCATATGGGGGCAACACTGCAGTTATGGCGAAATCCTTCGTCATGGCAGTCAAAAGTGTCGCACAAACCTGGTACTCTTCTCTCTGGCTAGGGACAATCACATCATGGCAGAAGCTTAAGGATATGTTAATCACTAGCTTTCAAGGATTTTAGACGAAGCCAGTCACTGCTCAGGCTTTGTTCTAGTGCACGCAAAACCACGAGGAGTACCTTCAGGCGTATGTCTGAAGGTTTCTGCGTCTGAGAGCACAAGTGCCCAAAGTGCCCATTGAAATTGTCATTGAGGCCATGATCAAAGGGCTTTGGCCAGGACCTATGGCTCAGTATTTTGCCAGGAAACCCCCACAAACCCTGGAGAAGCTTCTTCAGAAGATGGATGAATATATCCGGGCTTATAATGATTTCCGCCAAAGAAGGGAAGAAGCCTACAGGTTTTCTGAGATGACCAGGGGCTTCGGAGGAAGAATCCACCCCAGGCATGTCAGATCGATTCATAATTCCATCCTAAGTGATGACAGAGGAAGCCAGCCTCAAAGGCCACAACACAGCTCCCAATCTTCAGGGCAACAACAAAGCTCTTTTAGGCCATCAGTCCCAAGGGGCAGAGGCGACAGGGGCTTCGGAGGAAGATATGGAGATCAACCCAGAAGGCTATATTGTTTATTATGTGGTGAAGATAAGGTCCACACCACAAGAACATGCCAAATCACAATACAAAAGCAAAAGGAGATTGCCGAAGCTGAGGCATGGCAGAATCAGCCGAAGCAGGTTTTCCATACTGCTTCATGCTACTCTCCCTATGTACCAGAGTATGTAGGCAATCAACAACCTTTGGCTTCTGTCACTTCGGCAAGTCACTCTCAAGCTTCCTGGGCCCAGCTCCCATTACTGCCACCATTACCACCCACTCAGACCTGAAGCCAGCAGCTAGAAGGGCACCCGCACGCATAGCAGCAGCGTGATTTTTGGGAGGAATCCGAAGCTCGCACAGTCAACAGCACTGTGCCAGAATCTAAGCATATCTATTAAACAATATCCTATTCCTGATGTATCTTTATCTTTTATGCCGTTTTAATTTTTGTATGACAAACAAGTCATGAAGGACTAAATTATTGATTTTATGTAATAATTGTGCTTGTGTCAACGAGTAAAATGCGTCTTAAACCGACTACAGACTTCTGAAGCTACAAAAGTCATTCCTAAGGGAGCGCAGAGTAACTTCTGAAGCTACAAAAGTCGTTCCTAAGGGAGCGCAGAGTAAATTTTCGAAGCTCAGAAGTCGTTCCTAAGGGAATGTAGAGCTTAAATACCACCGAAATAGAAGGAGAAGAAGCTCCAAAGTCGTTCCTAAGGGGATGCAGAGCTTAAATACCACCGAAATAGAAGGTTAAGAAGCTCCAAAGTCGTTCCTAAAGGGATGCAGAGCTTAAATACCACCGAAATAGAAGGTGAGGAAGCTCCAAAGTCATTCCTAACGGGATGTAGAGCTTAAATACCACCGAAATAGAAGGTGAAGAAGCTTCAAAGTTGTTCCTAAGGGGATGCAGAGCTTAAAGACTCCAAAGACGTCTCGAAGGGGATGAGAGTCTTGTGTGTTCCAGTGTGGACACGTGTGTGTGTGTGTGTGTGTTCAGCATCACCATCATATTGCATCATATCATCGCATCATTCCGCATAACATTACATCATACATCATATCGCATCAACGAAGCAAATCTTCGGCAATACTTTGTTGAATGAAAATGTGCTGAGGCACGAAGCAAACTTCGGGAAACACAATTTTACCAGACTTGCCATAGAAGGGGCTTCTTTCTTTACGACGCATGAAAAGAAGGGAAGGTGTTTTTTCGCCGAAGGCTCAAAAAACGGTATGTGCGTGAATTTCATGCATCGCAAAGAAATATATTACAACAATTTACATGTCTGATTAATTGTTCCATACACCAAATGTTACATAGTATTATTACAATAAAGTTTAATCTTCCTTAAGTATTTTCTCCATGGCTTCGTTCAGCAGCTTGTCGACGACTTTGTCGACGATGGAGTTAGAAACGCTCATTATATCCAGTGCTTCTTTCATGACCGGATCGGCTAGGGGATTGTATGGCTCGGGCAGCGGTGACAGTTCAGTTGTAGTAGGCAAACTGTTAGTTCGAAGCCACAAAATAAACGCCGAAGCTAAAATTCAAAAACAATACCTACGCGCCTTTCGCGTTCAGCAGCTTCTTCGGCTCGCCTAGCTTCTTCTCGGGCTTCATGGGTTTCTTTTTCATTCTTCTTTATAATTTCGTTGGCCAATTCCCGGTCACCATTCACCCAGAAAACAGAATAAAATTTTCCACCCACCAATGTAGCTTCAGCTGAAGGGTCTTTCATGTCATCTGTGGAGAAGGCGGCTTCAGCCTGGGCTGCAGTTTTAACGTGGTCACAACCAGTCTTCTCCAGAATTGTCGCAATACCTCGAACACCAGTAAAAGCACAGATATCCCCACGATGGCTCAGGATTTCTTCAAAAGCTTCGGCTTCCCCACTTATCCAATCAATAACGCCCATGGGGTCACCTCGAATGAAGTTCTCTTCGGAAGAATTGGCGCCTACTTTGGCAAAGCTGGTTTTCAATTTTTTCACGCAATCTAAGGATTTCTCGAAGCACCTTTCCTTGGATTCACGAAGCTCCTCAACATTTTTCTCTAGCCTAGTTTTCGACCATTCACTAATTTCTTGACTAGCTTTTGCAACTGCAAAGTTCTCATTGGCTTCGGCAAGTTTTTTCCGAAGGTCTTCAATTTCGGCATTATAAATTTCGGATTGAGTGTTAAACTTTCATTCATCTTATTTCACTTTATCCACCAATGAAAGTAGAATTTTGTCCTTCTCTAAGGCTTCGTTTCTTAGTTTAATGACTTCTGATCGAAGGTTGCCAAGAGCTATCGTGCAGTTCTCATCCTCTGCATTCTTTTGCGTCCTCAGGGCGTTGCTAAGAATTAAGCCCTGCAAAAAAAGAAGGACAAAGGATTAGCATGAGAATAAAAGACTTTATTTCCAAGTTCATAGACTTTAAGTTCACAACTTCTGTACCTTCAGACTATTGTATGCAAGGCTATCCGCGAGGTCATCCTTCAACATGGCGGAGAGGCCAACTTCGAGCTTTGGAAATCCCATACTCTTGGCCATCTCCCGGCAGATGGATATCTCTTTGTTGCCTGGGAGACAATATAGGAGATCATCTTCGTCTATGACGTTGAACACTAAGGCCCCCTTCGGGTATTTTAGTTCCCGGTCGTAGTGTTTGGCTTCTAAAATTTCTTCTTTGGATAATCTTTTTCCCGAAGCATGTTGAATAATATAGTCAAGATCTTCGGACGGTGCTTCGGGAGCAGGGGATTTGGCTTTTTCGGCCACATTCTTCTCTAGATCTATGCTAGCATCTGGAAATTTTTCTTCTCCTACCCTCTGCTCAGTTGCGGCAGGCTCTGCCTCCGCGGGCGCTGAAGGCCCAGCTTCGGTTTCAACACGAGCCGTCACAGCTTCAGCAGCTTTCTCCATAGGGGTAGGAGTTAGTGACCTTGTTGTCTCCATGACAGCGTCCAGCATGCTTGCCATTCTTCTCCTCTTGGGGGTAATTGCGGGAGTTTTTGCTACCTTCGGCAACTCTGCCTCTGGCGGTCCTGTCTTGTCATCTCGGTCTAGCTTCTTGGCTTTTTTTTCTTCAGCTTCGGCAATTTGTATCGGCACTCCGGCCGATTCAGCTGCAGAAACCTTTGATACTGCTGCCGATTCTTCGGCGCTCTGGGCGGTAGGAGCAGCTTGTTCTGCTTTAACAGTAGAAGATGCTCCTTCATCAAATTTCGGGGCCGTCTCAATATATCTCGACCGATGCGTCAGAACCTTGATCTTTTTGCCCTCGGCACAGCAGAGATGGCCGAAGCAGCAGTTTTCCTCTTTTTTCCCTGCTTTCACGAGGGGTAGCAGTAATCGGGGTATATGAAACCAATCACATCAAAAGCTCTATTCAACCTTTTCTTTCCTTGACCTTCGAAGGCTGAGGCCAGAGCATCATCTTTGGCTCTAGTGTATGCCCCAAGTAATTCGTTGCTAGTAGCCTCAATACATTTCAGCCAATCGTCATTTGGTTCGTCAAATCGGTCTTTGTACCTAAAGGTGTATTTCAAGTAAGCTAATCCACCCTGACTGGCCCCGGCAGCAGCCTCCTTCGACATTTCCCAATTTTCCACAAGTGGCCATAACCTGTAGGCTATGTGCTCTTGGACCAGGTCCCTTGTGCCAATGAAGGCACAAACATTATTGAAATCCTTTTGGCATGTTTTGGTATCATTTTCAAGCGCAGCAGTTGGCCTTCGAAGGCCGAAGCGAGACCATATGGGGCGTTGGATAATCCCCTTTATGTCTTCCCTTTTAACCAAATCATTTTTGACATAAAACCATTCCTCCATCCAGTCCCCGGGCCACCTTTTCCGAAATGTTGGAACATGATAACTTGCTTTGGAGCGAGGAACGAAGCCATAACAACCGAAGTTATTGTGATATTGTTCTTTACTAGTGGCCTTTGTCTCGTACAGAAGCTCGTGCATATTGCAGAAGCTTTTCGCGCTTGGTTCTAGCCCTTGGCTTCTCATGGCCCAAACAAAAATACCCATTCTGATTATAGCTTCAGGAGTGATTTGATGAAGGAAGATTTCAAATATCTTCAAAACTTCAACTAAAAATTTGCTCAATGGGAACCGAAGACCCGCCTTCATAAAACTTCTGTAGACAACAACCTCATTTTCTTCAGGTGCGGGGGCGGTGCTGTCTCCCCCAACTCTTACAATAGACATGTCACGAAAATATCTCCCCTTCATAGCATCAATATGGCTCTGTTTTGTGACAGAACCTCCCAAGTCATTAGGCCCACCTGTAGTTGTCCTTGTCCAACGGACCTCAGACAACCCTGCAGGTGCACCTGATCACTTGACAAGTTCGTTATCTGAATTTCTTACCTTGCCTAAGAGCGTTTCACCCGTCACACAAACATTACAATACATCGGAGGTACGAGAATGCGGAAGCAGTTACAATAACTTACTTTTTATTAAAGTAAGAAAGAGTTGTATTATTATAGACCAGAACAATATAAGAGTGTTGAGTATTATTATTACATAACCTGGGAGGCAAAAACCCCTCCCTATAAACAGTAAAAAGTTTTTTTCTTAAAGGAGGACACTTCCTCCCGCAGCTTTAGTCTTGATATTCTTCTTTGGGCACCACCTTGGAACAGAAGCAACAAAAGTTTGCTGCTTCTTCACCTAAAACAACATGGGACAAAGCCCTGAGTACGAAATGTACTTTCGCAAGTCTTACCCGTCAAAATAAAAGACTCTCAAGGATATGCTGGCCATTGGGGATCAAGGTATGGCCTTTCAATAATCAATGACTCTGTTTGCAGAAATTCTTACTAATAATGGATCCTTAAAAGTCCAGTTTTATTAGCAAGTTAAGTCATTACCTGAGCTCTAGAGTTCTTTCTACCCTAATTCAAGCACTTGACCTATACTAGCCAATTTCTTATCAACCCTTTCTTGTTCACTGGAATGCTACATGTAGGTCAGTGACCAAGTCTTCATGTCTACGAAGTTACGGCGACCGAATCGATTATACTCAACTGATGATCTCCAATCACACGACATATGTAGCACTTAACCCTTGCTTATGTCAACTCGCCACCGAGGTTCTTAAGACCAGATTTGGTTCACGCCAACCGAGAGCACAGATACACCACCGTCCAGCCTCTTGCCACGGAGGGTACACGCTACTCTCGCTATCTCTCCACTCCCATTGCGTGTTATCTTATTCTGGTATTAGTCTGCCCGAGGCAAAGCTTACCCATGACGAGGCATGTGACCAGTTAAAGGGTCCTAGATCATCAAGCCTACATCGACAAGGTCCTTAATCGACTCAGACGGAGACACTACACCGAGACTCTCTTCTCGTGCAAGTCACCCGCCCGGTCTCAGCTTTATCATTTCAAACCCAAAGTTTGGTACCTGGCAGAGGTACATCTTTTCCGATGTTGAACCCATCATGGCCATGATGGATTCACCATCAAGTTTTATTTTTGAAAACATCCCACCCACTTTGAAGCATCATATTTTGTCAAAACAAAACATTTTGTTTTTCTAGAGCAAAGCTAAGCATAAGAAAAACCTTTTTGAAAATCAGGGACTAAGGAGAAGTAATCAAATCCAAGGAAGGAAATGCAGCAACTGGTTTAGCACACAACTCCTATCACCTAATGCATCAAGTAAGTGAGAAAGATTTCAAAATAACAAGGGGTGGAAAATGCACCGGGGCTTGCCTTGTGTGATAGGTGAATTAGGCTCTGTTCCACAGATATCAAAGTAAAAGCAGTTTCCTGCCTGAGGTTCTTCAGGTGGTGGTGTAGTCCTCGCTTCTTCAACTTCTATTTCCTCTTCGTTTTCTAGATATAGCCATATATAATCATGAATGCTCATGTAATGCTCATGTAATGCTCATGGAAATGCAAAGATAATAAAAGTTTATTATCTAATGTCTTGAATATAACTTTCCTTCACGGTTCTCCAGGAAACTAGGGTTTTTGGAGTCTGTTGTGAAGTTCATAGGGTAGGGGTTAGGGTTTTGGGTTCTAAGTACCAAACATGGTTCAAAGAATACCAAATTTTACCCAAGGCTTCTAAATAGTATTTAAAGTTTACCTAGAAAGTTTGGTGAATTTTGGAATTATTAATTATTCTCTAAAATTCCAGAAATATGGATTTTGGCTATTTTAAATGCCCCAAAATTCCCTATTGGAGCTAAAAACTATGAAACTATTTTTATTAAATACTATAGGAAATTAGAAGCTTAGCAAAATTGATCTGGTATTTTTAGCATTTTTCTATAATTTTCTAGGAATTCCCTAAGTCCAGAAGAAAAAGAAAAAGGAAAAGATGCTACAGGATTGGGCTTAATCTGGCCCGAGTTGGCCCATTCACTGGCGAAAGAGCGCCCGCGCGCGCCCGCGCTACCGATCTTGTGAAAAGGTCCTTATCGTTTTAAATTACTTGAACAGCGTCCACCGGGCTATTCCCTGTGTCACTGACACCTTACAAAAACCCCCCTCCAGTTTTGTTTCTTTACCATCCTGGGTCCATGGCGGAACCACGACAAACACCAGACCGGAGCCGCAATTCTACAGCGAGGGTGGCCCGAACAAGAGGCAATAAGTACAAAACGTGGTATGCCAACCTATTCAACCCTAATTAGAGCTCGTTCATGGTTACAGCGGCGAAATGACCCTAGTGATCGCGTTCCGAACAATTAACGACATGGATGTTAAAATTGAAGCTCGGGGAAGCTTCACGGGTTCACCAGAGGTTATGCACACGCTTGAATTTGGACTAAGAAAGAATAGAAGAGCGGGTCGATAGAGAGGGTGTCTGCGGCGGTGTTCTATGGGACGACTGGGTGTTCCGGAGTGTGGGCTTTGGTAAAGTTCAATTGGCCGGCTCCGAGAGCAATAGAAGGCCAAAGACAAGCTAGAACAGGAAGCAATTTGGTAGGTACTAACCCGAGGAGTGCTGGCCAAGGAGGGGTCCTTCACGGCGGCGGAAGAGACTGATTCCAGGGAAATCCGATGATCTCTGAGGGTGGTGGACAGAACAGGGTGGCTAGTGAGCTGTTAGTTTCGCAACTAAGGGACGAAGAGCTGTGCTCGGTTGATTTGGACGACGGGGGTGAGAGCGCGGTGAATTTATAGGTGCAGTGAGCTACCGTGACGGCCATGGCGATAACCATCACCGGACTTTGCTGGCGACCAACGACGACGTTGGGCGCTGCCCTTTTCTAAGAGTTTGCCACGTCCTACGGCGATAGCAATGCGGTCAAATCGGTGATGGTGTGGATGAACAGAGTGGAGCAGCGCCGGTGACCAGGCACGGCCGTAGGGATCAGTGGTCGCGTGGCGGCCGGAATAATTACCCTCCACCGCGGCGATCTTACCCGATTCAAGAATATCGTCGCGAGGAGATGCTCGCCGAGCGCTTAACTAGACCACGGCGCAAATCACAGCGCGAATCGGTGCCGGCGGCGAGGTGTTGTGCACCAGGGATATTTTGGTACTGTAGTATTGCAATAGATCTTCAGAACAACTGACAGAGCAAAATCAGGGCAGCTGTTCTCCAAATTGTATGTGACAACCTCATCACCTATCCGCATCAAAGTTATAGATCTATAAACCATCTTCACTTTTGCTATAGCATCACTAGTCGAATTCCTACTGAATCCAACCCAAATTTGAACCTCAAGTTCGGCTGATGCCACTGGTGTCCATATTTTTCTGAATCCAGTGTTCAGAACTATCCAACTGGCTTCTGACAGCACAACTTCACACTTATTTATCTCCAATTTCTATTCAGCACCAGTGCTTAGTTACTTAATCAAAATTGTTCTCCTTACATAGCTCTATCAACTTGATGTGTTGACCCTAGGCAAAATCCTTATAGTTTTGAAAATACAGGGCTTCAAAATTGATCCCATTCACTAAAATTTAGACTTAGCCATTGGAGCACAAATGTGGCCTTTTTGCAAATAAGCCCAAAACTTATGGTTTCATTTGCAAATCTCCAAATATGTGAACCATATGACTTAAGATACCCTTTTTCCATGATTTTTGCACTAAGGTCCAAAATGTGCACATTTTTACAGATAACCCCCTAGAGTTTCAGTCCAGGGTTTTCTAGGGGTCTGCTTAAGGTTTTTGGTACTTCTAGGGTTTGAATTCTACTTAAGTCCATCCATGGTGACATTTTATGATTATTACAACTAAGTTTTGAAGTTTTCTCTTAGTTAGACTTTGGTTATTCTTTTAAGCCTCAGTTTAGGGTTAAGTGTTGTACCCTAGGGTTTCACCCATGAAATGTCACATCAATACAACTTTGTTTGAAATTTTTGCCTAGTGAATGCACTCAAGGTGTGACAAACACATGATATGCTAATACTCATGATGTTATGCTCAAGTTTTAGTTACAGTAACACCAGGGGTGTTACATCCTTCCCCCCATAAAAGAATCTCGTCCCGAGATTAAAAGTTTAGGGCAAGTAATGGGAAAGGAAACGTGTCATACTTTTATTTCCTTATTTTTTTGTACAAGGCAGGGGTGGTATGGGGCTCATTCTTCTATTATAACAAATGTACATATCTTACAATTTACACAAAGCCAAAAAGCCTGGGAAATTCTTATCTAAAAAGTCTTGAGTTTCCCAAGTAGCTTCATCTTCCGTATGTTGGTTCCACTATATCTTTTAAAACTTGAGAGTTCTCCTTTGGGTAATCCTATCCTTTTGATCCAAGACTCGAATAGGATACTTGGAATAGGTCAAGTCTGGTTCTAAGGCAACATCTGTCACCTCGACGGTTCGATCTGGAACCCGAAGACACTTCTTCAATTGAGACACGTGGAACACATTATGTATTGCAAACAAGGTTTTGGGTAATTGGAGCCGGTATGCAACTGGTCCACATTGTTCAAGAACAGGGAAAGGACCAATGTACTGGGGTGCAAGCTTCCCTTTTACCCCGAAACGTGATACACCCTTCATTGGTGAAACTTTCAGGTAGACATAATCTTCAACTTGAAAGTACAAGGGTTTGCGTCGCTTGTCTGCATAACTCTTTTGGCGAGCTTGGGCTTCTTTCAAATTGTGTATTATTCGTTGAACCTTTTCTTCTGTTTCCTTTACCATATCAAGCCTGAAGAAACACCTTTCACCTGGTTCAGACCAGTTTAACGGAGTACGACACCGTCGCCCATACAAAGCTTCAAAGAGTGCCATTTTGATGCTCTCTTGATAGCTATTATTGTATGAGAACTCCGCTAATGGTAAACAGTCATCCCATTTCTATGGGAATTCAAAAACACATGCTCGCAACATATCTTCAAGAATCTGATTTATCCTCTCAGTTTGCCCACTAGTTTGAGGATGATAGGCTGAACTGTGGAGCAACTTAGTACCCAAAGATTTGTGAAGTTCTTCCCAGAATTTGGATACAAATTGAGGTCCACGATCCGACACTATTGTCTTTGGAACACCGTGCAAACTGAGGATGCGAGCAATATACATCTGGGCATAAGTGAGGACCGGGTAATATGTCTTGACTGGCAGAAAATGAGCAATCTTCATAAGCCGATCAATTATAACCTAAATAGAATCATACCCTTTTGTTGTCCTGGGCAATCCCACAATAAAGTCCATGCTTATATCCTCCCATTTCCAAGTTGGGATAGGTAATGATTGCAATGGACCAGCAGTTTTCATATGTATGGCTTTGACACGTCTGCAAGTGTCACATCTTGCCACATAGCGTGCAATTTCAATCTTCATCTTTGTCCACCAATAATGCTATTTTAGATCATGATACATCTTAGTGCTTCTGGGATGGATAGAATAGCGACTAAGATGTGCTTCATCTAAAATTTGCTGGCGGATCTCATCATTCTTGGGCATAACTATGCGGTTGTTAAACCATACATCACCTTGATCATCTTTTCTGAAGCAGTTGGCTTTACCGGCCTCTATTTTCTCATGAATGTGTTTCATACCCTCATCATTTCTTTGGGCATCAATTATCCTTTGCAGAAGAATCGATTCAAGCTTTAAGTGATTTGAAGTTCCATGTTGAATCATTCCTAGGTTCAACTTCTCCATTTCTTGGCATAATGTTATGTCAGAAGTCTTCATCGTCAGAAAATGGCAGGAAGCCCTACGACTTCACGCATCTGCCACTACATTAGCCTTGCCTGGGTGATAGTGAATCTCCAGTTCATAATATTTAATCAGCTCGAGCCATCTCCTCTGCCTCATATTCAGCTCTGACTGGGTAAAGATGTATTTCAGACTTTTATGATCTATATAAATATGATAGATATTCCCCAGCAGATAATGACGCCATATTTTTAGGGCATGAACCACAGCAGCTAATTCCAGGTCATGAGTTGGATAATGTTCCTCATGCCGGCGTAACTGCCTTGAAGCGTAGGCTATCACTTGGCCTTCTTGCATTAGAACACAGCCTAGACCACTACCTGATGCGTCACAATACAAATCAAAGGGCTTTTCAATGTCCGGTTGAGCTAATACCGGAGCAGTGGTTAATAATACTTTCAACTGCTTAAAGGCTTCACTACATCTTGAAGACCAATTAAATTTAGTATCATTCTTCAATAAACTTGTGATTGGTTTCACAAGCTTGGAAAAATCTAGAATAAATTGGCGGTAATAACCAGCCAGTCTAAGGAAATTTCGGACTTGATGTACAGTGGTTGGGGGTTTCCACTCTAAAATATCCTTGACTTTGCTAGGATGCACCGGAATCCCGTTAGCAGACAACACGTGTCCCAAAAATTGGATCTCCTCCAGCCAAAATGCGCATTTACTGAATTTAGCATATAGTTGATGCTCCCTTAAGCGCGTTAACACGATCCACAAATGCCAAACTTGCTCCTCTTCATTCTTGGAATATATCAAGATATCATCAATGAACACCACCACGAATTTTTCCAACTCGGGCATGAATACCGAGTTCATAAGATATGTGAAGTGGGCAGGAGCATTAGTTAGTCCGAAAGACATAACCAGATATTCAAATAATCCATACCGCATAGTGAATGCGGTCTTGGGTATATCTTCGGGTCAGATACGGATCTGATGATAACCCAACCTGAGGTCAATTTTGGAAAATACCCGAGCTCCGGTAAGCTGATCAAATAGGATGTCAATCCGGGGAAGAGGGTACTTATTCTTAATAGTGACCTCATTAAGGGGTCTATAATCCACGCACATCCGAAGTGTTTGGTCCTTCATCTTGACAAAGATGGCTGGACAACCCCAAGGTGATGAGCTTGGTTGGATGAATCCCTTTTCTAGTAGATCTTGTAATTGGGTCTTGAGTTCTGCCAATTCATTTGGAAGCATTCGGTACGACCTTCTAGAAATAGGAGTCATACCGGGCTTCAACTCAATCACAAATTCTACATCTCTCTCTGGAGGCAATCCGGACAGATCTTCCGGAAAGACGTCCGGGAATTCACACACTACCAGAATATCTTGGATCTCCGGTATGATGGCTTCATATACTATAACAATTGGTTTAGCTGGAATAGCTACAGGGATGGACAAGAGAACCTCTTCCTGGCCATAACTCAACCTGATGGTTCTCAGATCAGTGTTGAGGGTAGCTTTGTGTTGGGCTAACCAATTCATGCCCAGAATTACATCTATATCTTGGCCTTTTAGAACAATCATATTTGTGGGAAAGTCCCATTCAGCCAATGTTACGAGCACATAGAAAGCCACTTCTTTAGTGAATATTTGTCCCCCAGGCGAATGAATTATAAACCCTTCCCTTGATTCATTGTATGGAATGCAATGTTGCTCCACAAACTTCTTTCTTATGAATGTATGTGAAGTGCCAGAATCAAAAAGAATAACTGCAGGGTGATTGGCCACGAGAAACGTACCCATCATGACCGGTTCTCCTTCCGGTGTCGTGGCCACTTGCGTATAATAAATCCGCCCAGTTTTCTTCATATTTTTGCCTATTGTATTATTCACCGGGTTTCCCTTGCCTTGGGCGGAACTCTCTGAACTCTGTTGATTATTTGATCTCTTTTGCTTCGGATATGGACAGTCCTTGATAAAATGTCTAGACTTTCCAAAATTAAAGCAACCTGTTGAAGAGCTTGGGAGGGCGGGGAAACGAGTACTAGGGGCACTCGACTGATTTGTTGAGGTAGGGGCAGTGGTAGGACGGATAAAGACAAGTTGTTTAAAGGGGTAGCAGGGTGGACGTGGTGAAGAACGGTTTTGATTAAAAGGTCGGATCACCAACCTTTGTCTCTTCTCAGGCCCATGGTTGGGCCTGTCATCTCCATAGCCCTTTGATTTTCCTGGGCCTGCATATTTGGCTTCAACTGCCAGTGCCGTGCTGATAGCCCTGCTATAGGAGAGGTCGAGGCAGGTGGCCATTTTCCGCTGCAGCCGATCATTAAGGCCCCTCATAAAACAATTTTTCTTCTTCAGGTCAGTGTTGACCTGATCAATAGCATACTGGGACAAATGGTTAAACTTGTTGAGATACTGTGTGACAGTGTCTCCACCTTGTTTGAGCTTCATAAATTCTTCTTGTTTCATATGGAGCACTCCTTCTGGAATATAGTGCTCCTGAAATGCCAGTTTGAATTCGTCCCAGGTAACTTAATGACCAACAGGCTGGATAGCCACATAATTTCCCCACCAGGTGCTGGCAGGGCCTCTCAACTGTTGCGCCGCAAATAAGGGCTTTTGAGTCTCCGTGCATCAGAGAAGCCCAAACTTTTGTTCGATAACCCGGATCCATTCATCCGGTTCAAGAGGATCTTCAGCCTTAACAAATAGAGGGGGATGCGTTTCTGAGAAATCCAAATATGAAGTTTCACGGGGTCCTTGCGGATACGCTCTCCCGCCTTACTATTGCATTTGTTGTCCCGCCATTTCTCGAAGAAAGTGGGTGTTGTCAGCTATTGCATTGACTAAGGCAGCGATAGCCTCAGCCAAGGTTTGGGGTACTGGTGGCGGGTTAGGAGTAGTCTCCCTCCCATGGGAGGTTCCTACACCATCCTGTCCACGAGTCCTGGACAGCATCTGAGGCAAAGAACATTTGGAAAATATAATATGCCAAAGCAAACCATCCATTTTACATTACTTTAAAAGGTAATGATACAGACTCGAATTTACAATAGGACCACATTACCTATTATACATTAACACTATTTCTATACTACACTACTCTAGCTTCTTATCACTTTTGGTAGCTTCACTGTCGGGTGTCCATTCATTAACCAGATTCATTGAAGGAGGGGGCATGAAAAGGTCTAGTTCCCCACCAAAGGCTTCACCCGTTGCTCCAGAAGGTCCGGCTCCCATTCCGACAGGATCCACAGGCACGTTAGGGTGCAGTCGCACATACAATACATGAACTTCCTCATGTAGCGTATTACAGTACACCTGCAAGTTGTCCACGGCTGTGTTAAGCTCCTCCACACGGGCTCGAGCTTTGGCTTCCTTGGCCCAAGCAAGTGAACGTGAGTTAACAGCCCAATCGAGCGCTAAATCTCGTTCAGCAAGTTGGTCTTGTAGGTGTCGGATGTCAGTTCTTAACTCGTTTATTCGCTGACCATCCTCGACCCATACATCGTTCCTGTGACGGAGCTCCGTTTGAAGCTGCTCTACCTGAGCTTCTAGATCTCCGATGGGATCATTGCTACCACTACTACTGTCCTCATGCCTTGGAGCTAGTTGATGGCGAGGCACGCCAATTGGTCCGGTAGACTTGCGCGCGGTTTTCCTTATGTGCGGCAGCATATCTTCATAAGGGGGAAAATCTTATTAGTATAGTTTTTATCATGATGCATGCATAATTACAGAATCAACCTTAGTTGATTCATAACCTTCTATACATTGCACTCTACTATCTGGTCTTTAGAATAAGTACTTCAGAAGGTAATTAGATAAGAAGGAAAGAAATTTTCTAGATAAGTCTTTGAAAATTCTTTTTGAAAATGTCTCATAACATCTGCAGAGATGGGCTTCGCTCCAATACAAGCTGTGACAGAACCTCCCAAGTCATTAGGCCCACCTAAAGTTGTCCTGGTCCAACGGATCTTAGACAACACTGCAGGTGCACCTGATCACTTGACAAGTTCGGTATCTGAATTTCTTACCTTGCCCAAGAGCATTTCACCCGTCACGCAGACATTACAATACATCAGAGGTACGAGAATGTGGAAGCAGTTACAATAACTTACTTTATATTAAAGTAAGAAAGAGTTGTGTTATTACAGACACAGGACAATATAAGAGTGCTGAGTATTATTATTACATAACCTAGGAGGCAAAACCCCCTCCCGATAAACAGTAAAAAGTTTTTTTCTTAAAGGAGGACACTTCCTCCCACAGCTTCAGTCTTGATTTTCTTCTTTGGGCACCACCGTGGAACAGAAGCAACAAAAGTTTGCTGCTTCTTCACCTAAAACATGGGGACAAAGCCCTGAGTACGAAATGTACTTTCGCAAGTCTTACCCATCAAAATAAAAGACTCTCAAGGATATGCTGGCATTGGGGATCAAGGTATGGCTTTTCAATAATCAATGACTCTTTGCAGAAATGCTTACTAATAATGGATCCTTAAAAGTCCAGTTTTATTAGCAAGTTAAGTCATTACCTGAGCTCTAGAGTTCATTCTACCCTAGTTCAAGCACTTGGCCTATACTAGACAATTTCTTATCAACCCTTTCTTGTTCACTGGAATGCGATGTGTAGGTCAGTGACCAAGTCTTCATGTTCGCGAAGTTACGGTGATCCAAATCGATTATACTCAGATGAGGATCTCCAATCACACGACATATGTAGCACTTAACCCTTGCATATGTCAACTCGCCACCGGGGTTCTTAACACCAGATCGGGTTCACGCCAACCGAGAGCACAGATACACCACCGTCCAGCCTCTTGCCACGGAGGGTACACGCTACTCTCGCCATCTCTCCACTCCCATTGCGTGTTATCTTATTCTGGTATTAGTCTGCCTGAGGCAAAGCTCACCCATGACGAGGCATGTGACCAGTTAAAGGGTCCTCGATCATCAAGCCTACATCGACAAGGTCCTTAATTGACTCAGACGGAGACACTACACCGAGACTCTCTTCTTGTGCAAGTCACCCGCCCGGTCTCAGCTTTATCATTTCAAACCCAAAGTTTGGTACCTGGCAGAGGTACATCTTTTCCGATGTTGAACCCATCATGGCCATAATGGATCCACCATCAAGTTTTATTTTTGAGAACATCCCACCCACTTTGAAGCATCATCTTTTGTCAAAACAAAACATTTTGTTTTTTTAGAGCAAAGCTAAGCATAAGAAAAACCTTTTTTGTAAATCAGGGACTAAGGAGAAGTAATCAAATCCAAGGAAGGAAATGCAGCAACTGGTTTAGCACACAACTCCTATCACCTAATGCATCAAGTAAGTGAGAAAGAATTCAAAATAACAAGGGGGTGGCAAATGCACCGGGGCTTGCCTTGTGTGATAGGTGAATCAAGCTCTGTTCCACAGATATCAAAGTAAAAGCAGTTTCCTGCCTGAGGTTCTTCAGGTGGTGGTGTAGTCCTCGCTTCTTCAACTTCTATTTCCTCTTCGTTTTCTAGATATAGCCATATATAATCATGAATGCTCATGTAATGCTCATGGAAATGCAAAGATAATAAAAGTTTATTATCTAATGTCTTGAATATTTCCTCTTCGGAGTCTATAGTGAAGTTCATACGGCAGGGGTTAGGGTTTCGGGTTCTAAGTACCAAACATGGTTCAAAGCATACCAAATTTTACCCATGGCTTCTAAATAGTATTTAAAGTTTACCCAGAAAGTTTGGTGAATTTTGGAATTATTAATTATTCTCTAAAATTCCGGAAATATGGATTTTGGCTATTTTAAATGTCCCAAAATTCCCTATTGGAACTAAAAACTATGATACTATTTTTATTAAATAATATAGGAAATTAGAAGCTTAGAAAAATTGGTCTAGTATTTTTAGCATTTTTCTATAATTTTTTCTAGGAATTCCCTAAGTCTAGAAGAAAAAGGAAAATGAAAAGATGCTACAGGATTGGGCTTAATCTGGCCCGAGTCGGCCCATTCACTGGCAAAAGAGCACCCGCGCGCGCCCATGTTGTCGATCTTGTGAAAAGGTCCTTATCGTTTTAAATTACTTGAACAGCGTCCACCGGGCTATTCCCTGTGTCACTGACACCTTACAAAAACCCCCCTCCAGTTCTGTTAATTTACCATCCTGGGTACATGGCGGAACCGCGACGAACACCAGACCAGAGCCATGATTCTACGGCGAGGGTGGCCCGAACAAGAGGCAATAAGTACATAAACGTGGTATGCCAACCTATTCGGTCAAAAGCCCTCGCTTAATTTGAAGGATTCATCCCTAATTGGAGCTTGTTCATGGTTACGACGGCGAAATGACCCTGGTGATCGCGTTTCGAACAATTAACGACATGGTTGTTAAAATTGAAGCTCGGGGAAGATTCACGGGTTCACCAGAGGTTATGCACACGCTTGAATTTGGACTAAGCAAGAATAGAAGATCGGGTCGATAGAGAGGGTGTCTGTGGCGGCGTTCTACGGGACGACTGGGTGTTCCGGAGTGTAGGCTTTGGTAAAGTTCAATTGGCTGACTCTAAGAGCAATAGAAGGCCAAAGACAAGCTAGAACAAGAAGCAATTTGATAGGTACTAACCCGATGAGTGCTGGCCATGGAGGGGTCCTTCACGACGGCGGAAGAGACCGATTCCAGGGAAATCCGATGATCTCTGAGGGTGGTGGACAGAACAGGGTGGCTAGTGAGTCGTTAGCTTCACAACTAAGGGATGAAGAGCTATGCTCGGTTGATTTGGACGACGGGGGTGAGAGCGTGGTGAATTTATAAGCGCAGTGAGCTACCGCGACGGCCATGGCGATAACCATCACCGGACTTTGCTAGCGACCAACGACGACGTCGGGCGCTGCCCTTTTCTAAGAGTTTGCCACGTCCCGCGGTGATAGCAATGCGGTCAAATTGGCAATGCCATGGATGAACAAAGAGGAGGGGCACCGGTGACCAGGCAAGGCCGTAGGGATCAGTGGCCGCATGGTGGCCGGAATAATTACCCTCCACCGTGGCGATCTTACCCGATTCAAGAATATCGTCGCAAGGAGATGCTCGCCAAGCGCTTAACTAGACCACGGCGCGGATCGGTGCCGGCGGTGAGGTGTTCTGCACCAGGGATATTTTGGTACTATAGTATCGCAATAGATCTTCAGAACAACTAACAGAGCAAAATCAGGGTAGCTATTCTCCAAATTCTATGTGACAACCTCATCACCCATCCGCATCAAAGTTATAGATCTATAAACCATCTTCACTTTTGCTATAGCATCCCTACTTGAATTCCTATTGAATCCAACCCAAATTTGAACCTCAAGTTCGGCTGATGCAACTGGTGTCCATATTTTTCTGAATCCAGTGTTCAGAACTATCCAACTGGCTTCTGACAGCACAACTTCACACTTATTTATCTCTAATTTCTATTCAGCACCAGTGCTTAGTTACTTAATCAAAATTGTTCTCCTTACATAGCTCTATCAACTTGATGTGTTGACCCTAGGCAAAATCCTTATAGTTTTGAAATTACAGGGCTTCAAAGTTGATCCCATTCACTGAAATTCAGACTAAGCCATTAGAGCACAAATGTGGCCTTTTTGCAAATAAGCCCAAAACTTATGGTTTCATTTGCAAATCTCCAAATATGTGAACCATATGACTTAAGATACCCTATTTCCATGATTTTTGCACTAAGGTCCAAAATGTGCACACTTTTACAAATAACCCCCTAGGTTTTCAGTCCAGGGTTTGGCAGGGGTCTGCTTAAGGTTTTTGGTACTTCTAGGGTTTGAATGCTACTTAAGTCCATCCATGGTGACATTTTATGATTATTACAACTAAGTTTTGAAGTTTTCTCTTAGTTAGACTTTGGTTATTCTTTTAAGCCTCAGTTTAGGGTTAAGTGTTGTACCCTAGGGTTTCACCCATGAAATGTCACATCAATACAACTTTGTTTGAAATTTTTGCCTAGTGAATGCACTCTAGGTGTGACAAACACATGATATGCTAATGCTCATGATGTTATGCTCAAGTTTTAGTTAAAGTAACACCAGGGGTGTTATATGTTTGATGGACAATTTTCCGAAGATGGTATGGCTTGGACACTAGGGATGATCTTCGGAATCTTTATCACCACTTTCCACATCATATTCATCACTATCGTCAAAGTCTTCAGACAAATCTGCCATTATTTCGTTTGTGATTTTCTCTGTGTTCGTTTTTTCCATAGCTTCGTAATACCCAGCAAGAGTAGGGTCCGCAACCTTCTCCTCAGACATCTTCTTCTCTTTAGACATGCAACAAGCACTTGTGTATATCATGAAGGTCGCAAATCAAGCGAGAGCTAGCAGCAATAGAATTAAAATTTGAGAAAACAGCACAAGCAACTGAAATGGCGTAACAAATGCTGCCGCTGTGGGTTTTTATTTATATGCCTAGTGCATTGCAACTTGGCGGGCCCCATTTGTCATTGACTTTCGCTATTCTAGCGAAGGGAAGGTGTTTTTTTGGAGCTTCGGCTAAAGGCCTTCGTTCACGTCGCAGTTTGAATTTATTATATACAACAAATTAATACTGCGAGGGGCTACTATTGGGGGCCTTCGTCTTCTGAAGGTCCTCAAAAACACGACTAACGTGCTTTCCAGTATACTATACTGTCACAGGAACCTTCGGCTTTGAGATGAAGGTATGCACGGTATGAAAGGTGTGATCTGGTAGAAGGATGAATCAGTCCTGAAGCTGCGGATGGAAATGCTTCGGCTTAGCACAAAGACAGTAATGGAGAATGAAACCGACCTGAAAGGGAAAAGACCGTTTAATCCTCGACAGATTACCCTTTAGCCAGTAGTAAGTGTCAAGGACATGGATGTAATTTTACACAGGCTGTGTCCTGTGCCTATAAATAGATGAAAAGTAACACCGTACTGTTCATGCTGACCTGTAATCACTTGCACGTCACTCTTGGAATTTTACCTTCTGTCAAGCCAAAGGTATAAATATAATTTAACATTATTAATGTTTGTTCATGGTTATATAATAAAGAAATAAATAAGCTAATGATTCGATATAATTGTTCATGTTCTTTATATGTTTCGTATGTTTCCGCTTTTATTCTTACATATGGGAATGATGAAGGTAAGTCCTTCATAACCTTTGTCTAAAAATCATTATGTCCTAAGGGAGATAATGTATCGAAGGATGAAGGTCTTTAACCATTAACATTTGTATTGTCTTGTTATTAACTCATAGCATTTAAGAACAAGAGACCAACATTGCTAGTGGAAGGTCCGGAAGTCCAAGAAGACCTGACCTACATAGAGAAGCCAACGCAGATTCTTGAGACTGTAGACAGGGTCACCCGAAGAAACACATGTGCAAAGTCAGATGGGGTCACCACTCTAAGGAAGAAGCAACATGGGAGCGTGAAGATGATCTGATGGCCAAGTATCCCAAACTCTTTGCTGGCCAACCTTGAATCTCGAGGGTGAAATTCTTTTAAGGGGGATAGGTTTATAACACCCTGAATTTGGGGGTATAAATTTTCGTCTCCGATATTCACCAAATTCAGGCGTTACTCTCTTTTCTCTTCTAGTTTCGCTCCTTCCCATTTTCAAAGATGTATAGAGACTGGTGTCTGTATCGCGTGTAAACAAAAACCTAAGTTGACATGGTTGTTGTATCATGCTGAAGCATTTTTTGTTTGATGTTGTGTCTAATCGCGCGTTCGTCTCGTTTTGGTTTTCGATTCGCGGTTTAAATTCGGTTAGAGTTAAGTGAGAGGGAGTTGTGGGTTGTCGGCCCGACCCGTGACCTAGCCCACCCCGTGGCACGGCCCACCCCGACTCGGCCCAGCCTAGGCGCGCCCCTGGCGACTCTCCACCCCATGCATGCCCCCACCCCCCCCCCCTCTCATTTTTCTTTTCCCGCGCAGCAATTTTGCTCTCCCTCTTCCACCTCTCCTCCACCTCCCCTTGCCCTAGGTGGGATTCCTGTGAGCGGTTGTCGCCGATCGTCGAGCCCTGAGGTGAGCTTCCCCTCTCTTCCCCTCTCCTCCTCTCTCCCTCCTCCCTCCTCCCTAGCGTGTGCCCCTGCTTAGCCTTCACGCGCACCCCTGCTAGCCCCCATGGCGCCCCTGCCCCGCCCCGCGTGATGTCCCGTGCCTGCCCCGGGCGGCCGGTGTAGCTCCCGGCGTGACCCCCGCATGGCTGCCCGGCGCGCGTAGCCCCTTCCTCGATGTGTATAGCCCTAACCCCGTGCGTGCAGCCCTAGCGTGCGTAGCGTTTAAATTTATTTCAAATTTAGTTTAATTCATATGCTGCATTGCACGCTTCGTCGTGCGACGATTCATTTTAAATTCAGATTATTTAGTGTGTTGCATCGCGCGCGTTGTCGCGCGACGTTTCATTTTAAATTCAGAGTTATTAGTGTGTTGCATCGCGCGCTTCGTCGCGCGACGTTTCGTTTTAAATTTAGTTTCTTTAACATATGCCATCGCACGACGCTTCATGTTAATTTTAGATTTAATTCAAGTGTTTTGTGGCCTGCTCTGTCGCGTGACGATTCGTTTCGATTTCAATTTAGTCTAAGTGTTGTGTCGCGCGCTTCATCACACGACGATCTATCTTAATTTCAGTTTAATCCGTGCGTGTTGTCGCGTGCTTTGTCGTGCGACAACTCGTCTTAATCTCAAATTGGATTGCTTGTGCTGTCGCACGCTTCGTCGCGCAACAATTTATTTTTTCCATTTAAATTATGTGTTGTGTTGCGCATTTCGTCACGCGACAATCCTTTTTAATTTACATAGAGTTCTTTATATAGTAATTAAGTGTTTAGTGTAACCTTATTTTATGCATAGCGTGATTGTTAAATTAATATGTTTATGTTTGGACAAGTGTTTTAATCCATAGCTGCTTAACATAATCACCTTTCGACCGTAGCCTCGACCATCGTATTTTCTTTCTCGCATAGTCGTAAATGCGAGCCTGCGCCAAGCATCTTCTTATTTGTTGCATTCTATTGTGTGGTGTATTGTTTCTTTTTATATTAAGTTTGTGGAATGTATGTTTGAACTCGTATAGGTAACGATCTGTTGACGTAGTCCGAAGGAGTTGCAGGTGAAGACCCTGAGCAGCCGCTGGTTGATGAAGGCAAGTGTCCCTTGACCCATATATGTCTTATACACTTTATAATTCACCTTCCCGCATTTACATAATTTATACCTAAGGATTGACTAGCTTTGTTTTTCTTGTCCTGGTTTACCTATGTGGGTTGGATCATTTTGGTTTAGCTCTATGCTAGTGCTTCACCCCAATCAATGAACATGATGAGATTATTTATGGTAAGTTGTTTACTCATTTTGATTATGATGATGGTATTGTGACATTTAAGGGGACTCGAGCGGTTTCTCGAGCGCTTCTCCATAAGGACTGGTTCGTTGGATGACCACCCAGGAAAACAATACAACCATGAGGGTGGTATGGGACGCCCTTAGCTGAATAAATTGAGGAACTGAGGTGTAGTTTGCTTTGTTGTCGTGCTGTCAATGGGGCTCGGTGTATGCGGCTCGCTCTGCCAAGGGTGGTTTGCCCCTTGGGGAGGAGTGTGGTACATTTATGAAACCTAACGGGCGACTACAGCCTTAGGAAATCTTTGTAAAGGCTACATCGTGAAACCTTGCCTATTCACCTTAGTAGTGTTTAAGGGTTTGACCGGCCCGAGGCAATAAGGAATCATGGCTCGTGGGTAAAGTGTGCAACCCCTATAGAGTGTTATGAAATTGATATATCAGCCGTGCTAGCGGTTATGAGCGGCCTTGGGAGCTCCATTGATTAGAGACACATTTATTAGAGACACATTGATCAGAGATACTATGTTTATAGATGATGATGATTATGATTATGGTTTTGATGATAATGGTTATGATTATGGTCTCTGGTATTCTTTTCATTTGGAAAGAGTACTTTTGGGTTAAAACCTTGGGTTAATGCTAAAACCTCGCTCTGTACTACTAATAATTACCTGACCAACTAAAAGCAACTGCTTGATCTTAACCCCACATAAAGCTAGTCCACTACAGCCAAACGGGACAATTGCTGAGTATGTTGATGTGTACTCACCCTTGTTTTACACACCAACCCCCCCAGGTTGTCCACATTGCAACCACTGCTCAGGAGAAGATGAAGTCATGGTAGAGGATTTCGAGGAGTTCTAAGAGTACGATGAGTTCTAGGCGTGGGTTAGCGGCAAACCCCCTGTCGGCTGCCTGTGAAGGCCATGTTTAGCTACATTTTGTTTTTGCACTTTGATATATGTTAATGACTATGTGGATGTCTCATACTTCATGATGTAATCAGACTATTACCCTCTTTATGTTATGATTTGAGCAATGTGTGATGATGTCTGGTTATGTAACTGCTGTGTATGTGAATTGCTGATCCTGGCACGTACATGGTTCACATTCGGTTTGCCTTCTAAAACCGGGTGTGACAATTTTTGATAACGGAATTATGATGGTCTGTGGACATGGATCCATGGGGATGTGTTGTCTATGAGACGAAATTGGAATAAGGATTAATGTGTGGTATCGTGTGTCAAGCGTTTGAACGTACTAAACACATGTCGGGAAATATGGTAACCGATAAGTCTAGTACCTGATTGAACCTGCCCGCAGACTTTACTCCTCATTGGACCTAAGACAGAGTCTCCCATTCTAGATATGGTGGGTACAAGTGCGGTCATTGCACGACGGCAACAGGGGTCAGTGGAGCATTGTATGCCAAGGTCGTGAGCCCTGTTCTGTGGACGAGGAATCGATGGGGACGGTTGACGTGTGTGGGGACGGAGTGCTCCTACATGTCGTGTATTTAGGTTTACCTTGCAAGGTTAAAACTTGATTCGAATCGTTCGCTTCTCGCAGCTAATGAGACTTCTTGAACCATGCTGCTACATCGAGTAAGAAGTGAAATAAGGTCTCATGATATAAAGTGTTGCTTGCACTAAATGCTTGTTACCATGTATGGATAGCTAGGAGCTCACCTAGACTAAGAAATATTACAGAACTTGAAAAGCTAAAATGTGTCTTAGACTCAGCTAGTGCTTTTGGCAAACCAAACCCCTCAGTCAAACAGCTTCATGGTCTAGAGGTAGAGGACTAGACTCCTCACACTGGGTAGGTCTTGCTGAGTATTAGTATACTCAGCCTTGCTTGTGGCATAATTTTATAGGTACTCCTTTGGATGAATTGGTTGATGGTGTGACTTGGCCTTCATACCTGTCACTGGGATAGACGGTCGAGTGGGTTACTGCCTCCGCAGGAAAGGACCAGGAGGAGTAGCATGGCCAAGCTTCGCCATGTTACTCGGTTTTCTCTGTTAGTTATTTCCACTGCATTAAAAACTATGGTTATTTCTTTTGAAAATCTGATAATGTAATCACTATTGATACTTATTAAATTTGTGGTATTATGCTTTATTGTATTTCTCTGTGCCTCACCTTCAAGTGAGCTAGTGGTACTCGATCCTTGGTAAGTGGCTTTATCGGACTAGATACGAGGGATTGACAGTTTATTCCGATTTAAGTGTGTCGTTGCCTTCAAGGCGAGACTTGGGCAATTAAGCTGGAATAATCTGGTCGGTTCCACCACACCACCGAAGATCATAAGGTACCCCGTTGTCTCAAGGGAATCTTCGGTGGGGACCTCCTACTACGCTGGCTTTGTCAACTCCTCCGACCTTGCCTTCTGGGCATGAGGCTTGGAGATAAAGCACTTTAGGAGCTCGCACTCCCAGAGCTTGTGTCGGACAGGGAAACAACAGTTTTCACATGGCGAGTCCATTAGCTTCTAGAAATGGTCACCACCACATGTAGTCCTAAAGGCTCTCCTCGCTTCTATGGGTGACCTCTTTAGGTCCTAGGAACTTCCTGGTCGCTTGCAGGTGCCTTGAAAATTTCCGATGAAAGCCTTTCGGAGTTCGGCCTAGTTGCGGATGGTTCCGACGGGCAAGTGCTCGAGCTAGGCTCTAGCTCCCTCCACAAGATGTATGAGGAGGAACTACATGATGAGGCAGTCATCCTTGATCCCCGCCATGCGGCATGCGAGGCGGTAGTCTTCTAGCCACACGCGGGGGTTAGTGGACCCATTGTACATAGGGATGTTTGCTGGCTTGCGTACCTTTGGGGGGGAACTGCGCCTTTCTGATTTCCCGCCCGAAAGCGCGCGATCCTGACCCTGGTGGGCTGAGAATGCACTCGCGCCTCCTCTCGTGTGGTTGCTCAACTTCCTCCTGCTCCCGACGCCTATTGTCGAGGATGCATCGGGCGTCGTGGATGTCACTGAGGTGATCTTTCATGGGGATGCCCATCCTCATGGACCGAGAGGGTTGTGCCCCCTGCTCCAAGACGAAGTTGTTTGCGAGTCGTAGCTCTAAGTGTTGAGGGAGAACTGTCGATCAATCTCGACTTGTTGCACTACGGGTCTCTCCACGAAGTTTCAGAGGTTCCGGTACATCGTCTTCTCTTTGGGCTTGCCCGACTCCAGGATGGATCAGAGCAACATGGCCGACGTGGCCATGTTCTGTGTGGGCTAGAGGAAATATTGTGTGTCGTCACTACCTTGTAACATCCCAAAATCCTAACTTTGGAATTTCATAAAAGTTTGTCCAAAATAGTTGAGTTAATGTTTGGAACTGGGATTCAACTTGAAACCAAAAAAACAAATGAATAAAGATTTTATTAGCTTAGTAAATATTTCTTGGAAATAAGTAAATGGCAATATTATATATATATATATCAAAGATAGATTTGAGTCTCAAAACTAAAAGTCAAAGTCGAAAATCTTTTAATAAACGTAAAGATTTCTAATTTCGAATGAGTGAATTATTCTTTTCTCTCTCTCATAAATTAGGCATCAATATTATTCAAATAATAAAATATCAACACATCATGATGGGATTATTTTGTTTGTTAAACTCAGAATTGAATTTGTTTGAAGGTTGAAATTGAAACTTGAAATAAAATGAAATAGGGAAATGAAATAAGAAAATAGGAGAAAAAGAAAAAGAGAACCACTCATCTTGGGCCGATTTCCCCTGTCCTCGGCCCACTAACTACCCACCTACCCGGCCCGTGCGCCACTTGCGCCGCATCTCTGGCTTGCAGGATTGGCCTTCAACCTCTGCGCACTAGCGTTCCACTGTCGTGTGGGGCCCACTTGTTAGGGTCTTCTTCCAATCGAATCAAGGGAGGCTAGAGATCCTGTAGACGCGCAAGCCTCGCAACAACTTTGTCCGTGATTTTGGCGGGACGATGGGATTTGGCTGGGTCCTCGGCCTCGCATTCAGGGTATAAAAAGGAACGTCCACCACAACCTTCCTGGCCATGAACTCATACGGAAGCCACCCCCCAACCATGCGACCGAGAGGGCAGGGAGATCGCCGCCATGGCCATCGTGATCTGCACTAAGCCATGGATGGGGCACACCGCCTCCCGATCACTGGTTTGATGGAGACCTAGGAGTACACCGAGCTCAGTAATCGTGTGTGCGTGGCAGCCGGGCCTGGGATTCCTCACCAGTGTGGAAGCTCCGTCGTCGGACCACCATCCGCCGTGGGCAAGGCCCCCTGCGAGAGGATCGATGGATGCTACCAACCCTTGTGTTTGTACTCATTGTCTCTGTGTGTAGTGCCGCTCGAACGGTTGTTTAGGGCCCTCAGTGTGGTTTTGGCGCTCGCCGGCGATGTCCGCCACCGCGGCATATGCTCTGGCGCCGCCGGCTTTGGCTTAGGTAGGAGAAGGCCTCCTAGTCATTGGATCGATTGGGGCGTCTAGGATTAGATCGGGATGGTGGTAGGATATTGACCGTAGATCCGTGAAGCAACGATTTAGATTAGATCACGTATACCCCTTCGTCCACATAGAATCTCGGCTGTGGATCGCTTGATCGACGGCTCTAGTCGCGCACTGTTTCATTGAATCGAAGAAGTTAATCGGGGCCATTGGGATCTGATCCTGCGGCGGTAGCGCGCCCGTACCCCTTCATCCACTCATTTTGCGAATGAGACCCTATTCTTTTACCAAATAAACCTGCAGTCCGTCCTGATGGTAACCCGTGTCTTAGTTATTTTTGCGCCAGGGCCCCTGCACTTCTTGAGAATTGACACACAATCCAGGAAATAGAAAAAATAGAGAAATAATTATAGAAATTGATTTTCAATACAAAAATAATTCCAGAAACTTGTATAATTCATATTTAATTCATTTTAGCCCCAAATTGATCCATTCCAATTGCAATAATTTTGTTTTAATATTGTTCATCACCTAGTACCTTGGTTTATCCATGAAACTTGAATTAAAATTATACGCTTGAATTACTCTATTCTAGGTACCAAATAACTTCGAAAAATCATAATTAATTCATTTTAATTCCGTTTTGGTCCGTTCAAGTTGCGTTATCTTCATAATAATATTGTCTACACTTTGGTAACCTTATTTTATCATGAGACATGTTGTAAATAATTTATTTTTTTATCCTATGTTAATTGAAATAATCTATGTTTATTGGATTAACTTCTTTAATATTTATATAGTATTTTGATCTTAGGGTTTTAATTTGACTAGATGATCTTTAATCAAATAATGACTTAGATTAAAGTTGAGATAATTATTTATAGAATAATCTCTCATATGATTTACACTAACTAATTTATAATATAGTTTAATATTTAAATCTCATAGATCTACCATAAATCCTAATTCTTTAACAGTAACTCTGATTTTAGTAGTTCTCGATCCCACGATCTCGTAGCTTTGCGTAGATTATTATTACGCATTTGTTCTTATGTTTGGTGTGATGTTAATTTTGCCTATACACTGCTTGTTTGTATTGCTACGACTAGTGCGAGGTTACGAGTCATCTGGAGAGCAAGTTGGTACCTGGAATCTCAAGTCGCAGGCAAGTTGTGCCCTTGATCACCTATTTTTACCCAAGAATGTTCTTATTAATCATAATGATCGGCATAGGTTAATTTTGATGGGACCCAATAGGTTACCCTAGTTTGACTATCTTTATACCTTGTTTACCACTGAATTCTTGGGTAGTACCTGCTATTGCTTTATGTGGTTTGGGTATAGAGATACACATTATTCATGATTATACTTTTATTATCAGTTTGTTATTTACTGTTCATGATAAGATCATTATGTTAATTGGAACATGGAGAACCACCCTGGAAAACAGTGCTACCACAAGGGTGGTATGGGACGCCCTTGGCTGACAAATTAGGAAAGCTAGTGGAGGTCTACCTTACCTGAAAGGGGCAAGGGTAGTAGGGGAGTGGTCAGTGCGGGGAGGCCCTTGGGTTGATTTTGCTGCGATGGCGGTCAGGCGAGGGGTCCCTGCATTGGAGCTTCCTAGAAACTTTAGCGGGTTTTCTGAACCTAGTGGAACTTTGTACAGGCCTCGTAGTGTTACCCTGCCTTGCTTCCTTGGTAGAGGTGTATGGGAAGTCGCGATCCCTTGACAGATGGGTAACATGATTTGTGGGTAAAGATGCGCAACCTCTGCAGAGTGTAAAACTGGTATACTTTCCGTGCTCTCGGTCATGAGTAGCTCGGACACTCACATGATTAATTTATGGAACTAAATTCAATTTATCATATGCATTGCATCGCAGGTGTTGTTATCAAATTTTGTTCTACTACTTAATTGGGTTGGTATCTACTTACACTTAGTAATTGCTAATGAAATTTTGACCAACTTTAAAAGCAATGTTCAGCTTTAGCCATCCTCTTTGGTAAGCCTTACATTTCACATGAGCTCCCACCTTTGGCGAGTTCATGCACATTATTCCCCACAATTTGTTAAGCTATGAACGTATGTAAGCTCACTCTTGCTGTCTCACAGCCCCCACAGGTCAAGAACAGGTACCGCAGGATGAGGCGCATGGAGGATGTTGTGACGAGTTCGTGAGAGGTCTAGGCCGTTGTCTCCCAGTCAACTCTGGGTTGCTAGATCATTGTCTCCTTATGATGTAATTATTGATTTATTTTGTACAGAACTCCTATTATATAGTAAAAAAATGTGGCATCCGTTTCTGTACCACTATTCATCATATGTGTGAGACTTGGTCCTTGTCACACCCTGTTTTGAAGGTAAACCGAATGAGAACCATGTACGTGCCAGGATCAAAAATTCACGTACACAGCTATTACATAAATGACTCATCATAGCACAATGCTTCGAATTACAATAAAGAGTAAGTAATAATATTAAAGACTAGAGTCATTTACATAATATGAATCAAAGTACACAATCAAAACATAGTCAACGTAAACAACCCACCATAGGCAGCTGACGAGGGGAGGTCGCTAGCCTAATCCTCGAACTCGTCGACGTCCTGGAACTCCTAGAGATCTGCCTTGACACTTTTTTCTCCTTTACCTGAGCATCGATTGCACCAAATGCAACATGGTGTTTTGTGAAAGCAAGGGTGAGTACATATCAACGTACTCAGCAAATGTCCCCTTTGGCTATAGTGGACTAGCTTTATGTGGGGTTAAGGTCAAGCAGTTGCTTTTAGTTGATCAGGTAATTATTACTAGTAGAGAACCAGGTTTTAACATTAACCCAAGTTGTTAACCCAAAAGTACTCCTTCCAAACGAAAAGAATACCAGAAACCATAATCATAATCATAATCATAATCAAAACCATCATTATCCTCATGCAATTTGAATGGATCGAATCGGGTTTAAAACCCATAAGTTATGATGGTTTTAAACTATACTGTAATTCGCGCGTACTAATTTACAGAACTGCCATCTTCTTCCTTTCTCTCTTCTTCCTCACACAGAAACTCCATGGCCGGCCATGGGAGAAGGAGCAGGGTACTGCACAGGGGAGGGGGAGCTCGACCGCTGCCAGGGGTCGGCCACATCGTGCAGGGCGCGCGCTCGTGGGCGGGGGCCGCACCTGGGGGAGCTCACGCGGGCACGGGGCCACGGCCAGGCCATGGCCGGCCGGCCAGCCATGCCGAGCAGCCGGGGGCCACGCCCAAAGGGGCCTCGCGCGCATGGGCCGGGGGCAGGGTGTCGCGCCGCCGGGGCAGGGGTGCAGGGGAACAAGGTGCTACCTCTCCAAACCCTAGAAATTGAAGAAAACGAAGAACAAGAATGGAGGAGCTCACCGGGGAAGAAGACTCTCGTCATAGCCGAGGACAAATCCTTCGATTGCCAGAGATTCGGAGGGTCCGATCGATGAACCGAACACGCCCCGACGAAGCCCTCGACGATACGAACGCAGTGGTACCCTCGCATTCCGCAGACGATGCATGAATTAGGAGTAATTGCTCGCCAGAGTTGGAACCGCTACGAACTTCGGTGAGCAATACCGGGAGCTAGGGATCGAATTTGGAAAAATCGTTTCATGTTCTGGAACGAGCTCGACGAGATGAAGCCGGACATGTATATATATCTAGGGTTCAGACGAGATGGAAATTCGGTTAAAATTCGGATTTTACTATTTTTAAAATTCGAAAAAAGCCTAGAAATCCATATTTTGTGCTAAAAATTATAGATACTTTCAAAATTCCAGAAAAATTCCTATAAATATTTTTCCACCTAATGAACTCAAAAAACATAATTAGAGTTTCTAAAAACATTTTTAAGTTCCTCAAATAAATAGATTTTGGTTTCCCAAAAATAGAAAAATATTCCGAAAAATATGAAAATTTACCGAGCGCTTCTATAAGATATGTTAACATGTTTCAAACACATTTTGCACTTAGAAACACCATGCAACGACATGAATGCAACAACCAAAGTGCCTGTAGGACTCATTCCACTAGGTTTACACTGATATAAAACAAAATAATTCTCCATTTTTAGGAAAAAGAGAAAGGAAAGTGAAGAACTGAGAGAGTAACACCTAAATTTGGTGGATATTAGAAAAGAAAATTTATATCCCCAAATTCAGGGTGTTACAAATCTAACCCCCTTAACAGAATCTCGTCCTCGAGATTCAAGAAGAGGCTAGCAAGAAAATGATATTGGTTCATTAGTCTTTCATAGCTTCTTCTAACCTAGCTTTGACTCCGCCGATTGACTTGTGGATTGGTTGCTTTGACCTTCAGATGCTTGAACCGATTGATGCAATTCTTGAGGATCTCCTGGACCTGTGGGTTAGGACCACACACGCTTTCGCTGCGCCACTCTGATCTTGTTGGTTGATGTTGATAGCATGGTCTTCATTGGGGTTAGCGGCTAACCCCCTTAACAGGAGCGTTGATATGCACTTGGTGAAGATGCTGCAGACTCTGATCTTGACTGATTTGGAGGAGTTGGAGGTTGCCAAATGGACAGATGCAAGAGGAAAGAATAGCGAGAAAAGGTAAGTATAGACAGATTAGAGAGAGCAGGGGGAGAACCCAACTACTTAAATATATGGCATCATCTAGTGAACTGATGTCATTGCGAACTAAGGGCCACAACACATCAACACTCATCACAAAGAAGCAAATCAGTCATCACACCAAGGCAAATATCACAAGCATACAACAACAAACATCTTGTTGCTACACGTTAATGCTAACTAGATGGTGGTCTTCTCTAAAAAGGGAATAACTATTCTCTAAGGTTACCAAAGGATGAGGAGAAGAACAAGACGTGTATGATAGGGACATGAGCAAAATAAAGGATGGAATTTAAGCAAGGATTGTAATCGACAAGGGAGAAAATGCAACCAAGGGCAGGGTAGGTAAACACCATTCTCAAATCGAGATGGGAAAGGTGATAATTCAAAAGGTAGGCATAAGATAAGCATCATGGAAAGATCCAGTGATTACAAAGGTACAGGAGGTAATAGGGAAAAGCACATCAAAAAGTTGAGTTAAGACAAGACTTGCCACGTGACAGAGGAAAAATGGGACGAATAAGAGCGGGGAGGGGTAAGACAACACTCTTAAACTGAAATGGGAGAGGAAGCTTTAAAATGTGGGTACATGATAAGCATCAAGGTAAAGATCGAGGGATGACAAGGGTTAAGGTGATAACGGACAAACACACAACAAAGGATGTATTTGAGGAAAAGCTTGCAAGGTGTCAGAGAAGGGGGAGCGGTCAATGATGAGATAGATGAGGCATTATCCTCGAACAGGGATGGAAAAGAGGAGGCTTCAAAGGATAGGTTTGAGATATGCAGGAGGGTAAGGACATAGATATCACGAGGGTTTTAAAGGTAATAATGGACAAGGATGTAGGAGGGGAGGTAAATAGGCATAAGACAAAAGATATAAGTACCATAAAGGATGGAGTTAAGACAGGACCTGCAAATGGAAAAGGAGAGGGTACGTCCAAGGGCCAAATAGGTAAGTAGCCACTCTCCAATTGAGGTGGAAGAGAGGAGATTTTAAAGAGCCAGAATAAAGATGAGTATCAAGGCAAGATCGATGGATGACAACGATATGGTGATAGCAAATAAAACACATAGCAAAGGATGGAATTAAGACAAAACTTGTAAGGCGACAAGAAGTGAAAAGAAATCAAGGGAGAGATAGGTAACCCTCAACTCTCAAACTGGGTTGAAAGAAAGGGGAGGATTTTAAAGGATAAGTACAAGGTAAGCATTCAAGTAGAAGACATCAATATTGCAAGGGTCAAAGGCGATAACAGACAAGGGTATGAGAGAAAAGATGAAGACATTGAAGAACCAGCGGTACAAGTACAACCAAGAATGGGGTCACGACAAGACTTGCACATGGCAAAGATGAGGTTACAAATAAGGGCGGAATAAGTAAAACACCACTCTCAAACTGAGATGGGATATTAGAGATTTTAGATAATAGACATAATGTAATCACAAGGTAGGATAGAGTGATGATAAGGGTAAAGGAGATGACAAACAAAACACAACAAAGGATAGAGTTAAAAAACTTGCAGGTGGCAAAGAAGAGGATACGACCAAGGAAAAAATAGGTACGGTACAATGCTAAGATTGAGATGGAAAAGAGGATATTTTAAAGGCTGGTATAAGATAAACATCAAGGTAAGATATAGAGGTGATAAGGGTAAATGTGATAATGATGAAAAGCATAACCATGGACAGAGTTAAGGCAAGACTGACAAATTGGAGAAAACAAGCAAGGGTAAGATAGGTAAGGTTCCAACAAAATGGTTGAAGTAAATAAAATTAATTACCAAGTGGAGTTACAAGGAGACAACGAGATTACTAAGGATATGCAAAATAAAATGTCCGCTCATGAATCATTAAGAAACAAGGGTGGTCAAGGACACATTAACTGAAATGTCTTAAACAGATATTGAGATATAAAGGTAAGCACATATAAAAATAAGAGTATGCAAGATTCCAATGGTACGAGCATACCAAGACAAAGAGAGTACAAATTGCCAAAAGATAGCGACTTAACAATAGAATAGGAAAGGGTCTCAAAAGACAGGAAAGTCATGGACATATAAACTGAAATGTTTAAGTAGGCAATAGAGTTTTTAGGGTTAAGTATTTGAATTAAGGGATAAGGGTATGGAAGAATCCAAAAGATACAGCATGCCAATACCAATGGAATAGATATGGTCAAATGCTAGCAATTTAATAATGGAAGAGAAAAGAATCCCAAAAGACAAGAAGGTTATGGTCAGGGGGCATCTACAAAGATGTCACAAGCACAAGAGTGAGATCAGATCTAATAGATTGAGAAGATTATAGACCACACAAGAATAAAATACTTTTGGCAAGGGGGGCATATAGGAGCACAACATAGAATTAGTTGAGGTGACCAATATTTTGAAGCAACATCAAGGATGAGGTGAAGTAATAATCAATAAGTCCTTAAAACGACCAATGCTACTCTAGGCTAACAGCCCTACAGTCTGCACGGCTTTGATACCACTTATGTCACACCCAGTTTTGAAGGTAAACCGAATGCGAACCATGTACGTGCCAGGATCAGAAATTCACGTACACGGCGATTCATAAATGACTCACCATAGCACAATGCTTTGAATTACAATAAAGAGTAAGTCATAATATTAAAGACTAGAGTCATTTACATAATATGAATCAAAGTACATAGAATCGAGACGTAGCCAACGTAAACAACCTACCATAGGCAGCTGACTGGGGGAGGTCGCTAGCCTAATCCTCGAACTCGTCGACGTCCTAGAACTCCTAGAGATCCGCCTCGACACTTTCTTCTCCTTTACGTGAGCATCGATTGCACCAAAGGCAACCTGGTGTTTTGTGAAAGCAAGGGTGAGTACACATCAATGTATTCAGCAAATGTCTCGTTTGGCTGTAGTGGACTAGCTTTATGTGGGGTTAAGGTCAAGCAGTTGCTTTTAGTTGATCAAATAATTATTACTAGTAGAGAGCTAGGTTTTAACATTAACCCAAGTTATTAACCCAAAAGTACTCCTTCCAAACAGAAAGAATATCAGAAACATAATCATAATCATAATCATAATCATAATCAAAACCATCATTATCCTCATCATCACCAGTAAACAAAGTATCTCTGATCAATGTGTCTCTAATCAATGGAGCTCCCTTGGCCGCTCATAACCGCGAGCACGACTGATATATCAGTTTCATAACACTCTGCAGAGGTTGCGCACTTTACCCACGAGCCATGATTCCCTCTCTAGCCCGGGCTTGCAAGACCCTTGTTCACTCCTGAGGTGAATGGCCAGGAATTCACTATGAAGCCTTTACAAAGATTCCCTGACACTATAGCTGCCCATTAGGTTTCCTAAATGTACTGCACTCCTCCCCAAGGGGCAATCCACCCTCGGCAGAGTGAGCCGCATACACCGATCCCCATTGACGGCATGACGGTGAAGCGAACTACACCACAGTTCCTCTAATTAATTAGCCAAGGGCGTCCCATACCACCCTCATGGTTGCACTGTTTTCCCAGGTGGTCATCCAACGAATAGGTCCTTACGAAGAGGCACTCGAGAAACTGCTCGAGTCCCCTAAAATGCACAAGTATATCATCATATCCAGAATAAAATTATAGTATCATCATTGTATCTCATCATGTTCATTGATTAAAGTAAAGCGCTAGCATAGAACTAATCATAATAATCAATTCCCAAAGGGTAAACAAGGACAGGAAAACAGAATACTAGTCAATCCTTAGGTTGATCATGGTATGCGGGTTGATGAATTATAAAGTAAATGGGACATAATAGGTCAGAGGACACTTGCCTTCAACAAAACAGATGCTCGGGATCTTCAGCCTCGTAGAACTCGAAGAGCTTGATCACTTGGTCACCAAGGCTTGATCGTTGATTCCTCGAAGCTCGGGAACAGATCATGATCTATTCGCGACATGCAGCGAATACGAACAGATCACGATCTATTCGCGACACACAGCGAACTCGAAGAGAAGAAGAGCTTCACATAGATTTTCCCTATCTTTTCTGTGTCCTTCCTAAATCTCGAGGGCGAGATTCTTGTTAAGGGGGGTAGGATTTGTAACACCCAAAAGTGTAAATAATGAAAATAGAGATGATTTCCTTTTTATGTGTTGTCTCTACTTATTAACACATGTGAACACCACATTTAAAAACGAATAATCAACTAATAACACCTAAAATGATATATGCGTCATGTTGGGTTTTTGTATTGTGCATTCAATACCAGAAATATTAATAGAACATATTAATGTACAAGTAAGGATTTAATCTAAATTACAATTTAGAGAATTGGAAAACAATTTAAAGAAAAATACTACATAGTATAAAATAAGTATATAAATGAATTCCTCCCAAATTGGCATGTTCAAATTAAACACTCAATAAGAGTACAAATTTCCCACAAAAAAATTTGAATTCAAATTGGAGATTTAAAAATAAAAAGTGAAGAATGCAGAAAAGAAAACGAAAAATATAAAAATATAAAAAAGAATGGGCGCGATTGGGCCCAATCATGCTCGGGCGGCCCACTTTCTCTCCCCTCCGCGTAGCCCAGCTGCGCGAGTGCGCTGACACCTGGCCCCACTCGTCATTCCCACACGCTCGCACTCATCTCACGGTCTCCGCTGGCCTGTGGGCCTGCTCTGTCAGCCACCAACGCACGAACTCGCGGGCGTCATGGTCACCTGCCCCACCTGTCAGAGAACTCAATGGATCTTCTTCGTTCCGCCATTGTCACGTTGACCGGCGGCAGTCGCGCCACTCCGCCGATTACTGGGGGGTTGTTGGACTGGGCACCTGAGCTATAAAGATCGGCTCTGGATGCGGTTCCCCACCTTTGCCTCCTCGTCGCGCCCTGACCATTGAGCTTAGTGTGGGAGAGAGAGAATCACTTCGCCGCCGTCATCGGGCCACCACCTGGAATCCTCGCACGCGTGCACACCATCTGCGGAATTCGGGTCCGGGGCTTCGTATTTTTGCGAGGAACACGTGTGCGCTGTCGCGGTGACAGGGGTACCGTCGGAGCACTTGGAATTGCTCGCCGGTGTTCTTCTTTCGCCGCGTCGTGTGGACAACTGCCTCCGCGCCATCAATCGTCGTCGGGTAACTACTCCACTTGCCAAGCTCTGTCTTCTCTACGTGTATTCTGGTTCAAATTGAAGTTTTAAGTGCGGGATCGGGTATTGGTGATTGCCGGTGATGGTGCCACCGCGTTGAATTACCCTGGCGGCCGGAGTTGGGCGGGGGTCGGGCGAGATCTCGCGAGCCGTTGATTGCTCGTTGTACGGCTCTGATTAGCTTCTCTATACCGGTTTGGTTGGACTTAATCTTGACCGCGCAATCTTAATCCAACGCACTGGGTCGTCTCTCGTTACTTTAAGTCTTGACCAAGCGATCTTGATCTAGCGGCCTAAAACGCGTATCGTTTCGATTTAAGTTAGATCTAATATGCGCCATTCATTGTCGATCAGACGGTCCCGATTAGAACTTACCCCTTCGGTCGGTCGATTTATCAAAAGAACCCTACTGAACTACAAAATAGGACTTGTCGTCCTATGCGCGTGTGATCTGTGTCTTGGGAATTTTACCCCGAGACCCTTGCGCTTCATAGTAATTGACGCCCGGTTCAGAGCCCATTTAAATTGAATAAATGAATTAGAAAATGAATATTTGATATATAAATAATTGCTAGAACTTGCTAAATTCATGGAAAATTCATTTTTAGTCCAAATTACTCTATTCCAGTTTCTAAAATTTTGTAATATTATTCTCTACCACCTAGAGTCTCTGTTTTGACATGAAAACAGTAAGAAAATTAATTACTCACTTAATCCTATTTTAAGCACATAAAAACTTTGCAAATTCATAATTTAATATCCGTAACTCCAAAATTAATGATTCCTGTTCCTAGGATTTTATTTTAATGTGTAGATTATTATTATGTAATTTGTTTACATGTTTGGTGTGATGTTAATTTTCTCTATATATTGTGCTTGTTTGTATTGTGGCGAGTAGAAGACCTGTGACTGAGGATCCTAGTGCCCAGCAGATAGAAGTAGCTGAGCAGGAGCTCATTGAAGGCAAGTTGTGCCCTTGACCACTTTTTACCCAATAATGTTCTTTCACATCACTTATTCATGCATAGGTTTAATTTTGATGGGACCCAATAGGTCACCCTAGACTGTTTATTTCTTTACCTTGTTACCCCTGAATCACATGGGTAGTTTTGCTATTGCTTTACTTGGTTTTGGGATACTATTTTATTATATCCATGTTCCAGTTATTTTGTTATTCTATTTATGTTCATGTCAAAATCATTAATGTTAATTGGAACATGGAGCTTAACTTGAGAAACACGTGCCACCACAAGGGTATTATGGGATGCCCTTGGCTAATTAATTAGGAAAGCTAGTGGAAGACTACCCTACCCGAAAGGGGCAAGGGCAGTAGGGGAGTTGCATGTAAGGAGGTTCTCGGGTTGATTTTGCTGTGATGGCGGTCAAACGGGGGATTCTTGCAAGTGCTCTTCCTATAAACTGTAGCGGGTTTTCAGAAGCTAGTGGAACTTTATAAAGGCCTCGTAGTGTTACCCTGCCTCGCTTCCTTGGAAGAGGTGTATGGGGCTCGTACAACCCCATGGCAGATGGGTAACATGACTTGTGGGTAAAGATGTGCAACCTCTTCATAGTGTAAAACTGGTATACTAGCCAAGCTCACGGTCATGAGCAGCTCAGGACTCTCGCATGATTAATTTATGGAACTTAAATTACATTTGTCATTTGCATTGCATGGGATTATTTATTAATTTTGTTCTATTACTTTTATTAAGGTTTGGTATTTACTTACATCTAGTAACTGCTAATAAAACTTTGACCAACTAATTAAAAGCAATGCTCAGCTTTAACCTTTGTTGTTGATTAGCCATACACATCACATGAACTCACACCTTTTGTGAGTTCATGCACACTGGTTTCCCCACAACTTGTTGAGCTATGATCATGTGTGAGCTCACCCTTGATGTCTCACACCCCCCCCACAGGAGAAGAACAGGTGGTTCAGGAGGAGCCACACAACGAGGAGTTTGATCTGATCTAGGTGGCGTTTCTTAGTTGACTTATTGGCGCCAAGGATGATCCTTAGTTTATTTTATATTTACCTTTTATTTTGTAATAAGACTTCCGCTATGTAATAAATACTCTGATGTTATTGTGACATTTATCTCTATACACTCTGTTATTATATATGTTGTCTTCTTTGGCGCATGTATGAGATGCACCCGGCTTTGTTCCTTAAAGCCCGGGTGTTACAGAAGTGGTATCAGAGGAAATGTTGACTGTAGCACGAAACCTAGATAGAACTGGACAAACCCTTACCTACTTACCTTACTCTGATTCATTCTATACTTATCTTATCTTGATCATGTCTCACCTTTTGCTGTCATACTCTGATTACTCTTATCTTTTCCACTCTAAGACAAGATGGATTTCACACTTTGGAATCCTACTATTATGAACTTTTTAAGAGTTAGGGAGCCTAAGATGAAATTAAAACTATTTTCTCTATTTAAAAAAATGTTGGTTGATTGTTCTGATGATAAATGCTTGATTTGCTTCTTTGATTGATTGAGATATTATAAATGGACATCTTAGCATGTACCACCATAAGGTAATGAATTAGCTTTGGTAGGTAAAACATTAATCTGCTTAGCTAATAAATCCCCTAAAGTAACAAGATTCGTAACTACCTGCCTTGTCTACTATTCTCTCTTACCATATGTTTCTAACTCAGATGGTCAATACCAGAAAGGGTGGTGGAATTGATCTACCTCCCGATCGACACACTCAGAGGATATTTAGACAACCGCAGCAACAACAACCTGAGATGGATCCTCCACAGCCTCCACCAGCCGGAGCTGATCCCATAGTTGCAACTCAGATGAGGATGATGCAACAGATGGTAGACACTATGGTGGATATGCACGCGCAAATGCGGCAGGAACGCTAGGAGATGCGCCAAGAACGAGAGGAGATACGTCGGGAGCTGCGCCAGTAGCGAGAGGAGATACGCTAGGAGAGAAGGGCATAACAGTAACAGCAACAACAACAGCAACATTAGTAAGCACCACTGCCTCCACCAGCACCACCAGTTCCACCCCGGGACAAGCACCAGGAGTTCATGAGCCATAAGCCACCGACATTCGCTAGTTCTCCTGATCCCTGGACGCAAATGAGTGGCTGAAGTCTATAGAGAAGATGTTGAATATTACTCAGTGCACTGACCGGGTGAAGGTTCTATATGCTTCTGGTCGTCTGACAGGTCCTGCTGCTGATTGGTGGGATTCATATGCTGCTGCCCACGATGCTGCTGACACTATCACATGGGTAGAGTTCGCTACGCAGTTTAGGAACTATCATATACCAGCTGGACTGATGAAGATTAAGAAGAAAGAGTTTCTATCGCTGAAGCAGGGGAACATGTCAGTCAGCAAGTACCGTGATAAGTTCATCCAGCTATCCAGATATGCACCGGATGAAGTTGCTGAGGATGAGAGGAAACAGGAACATTTTATCGAAGGATTTAATGGACCTCTACAGTATGCTCTAGTGGCACATACATTTCCATCATTCCAGAGGCTACTTGACAAGGCCCTAGCTATTGAACACAAGCATGTTTAGCTAGGAGATTTGAAGAGGAAGGCTATATCCCAAGGACAAGGAAGCAACAGTGTTCGTCCATGCTACAGCTCACCCCAGGGTACACCAGTTCGCACTGGCGGAGGCCAGCGCCCAGTTCAGCACTCACCTCAGAGGACTCCACCGACTCGTCAAGCTACCCCCACTGGCACCCCAACGAAGTTTTCAGGATAGAGTGCAGGCACTACTTGCTACAAGTGTGGGAAGACTGGACATTATGCAAATGTTTGCCCACAGAGGATTGCTACTACTCCAATTCAGAATAAGCAGCAGACTCCAGGATCTGGCAAGGGATTCTCTATTGTCAGGGTTAACCAAGTCAGCGCTGATGCTACTCCTGATGGTGCTGACATTGCACTTGGTATGTTTTACATTAATGCTATTCCTCCAACAATATTATTTGATTCTGGTGCTACACATTCATTCATGTCTGCTCGATATGCCAACACAAATGAATTCCCACTGAAAAATATGAAAACACCAATGATAGTAATAACACCTAAAGGGCCTATTGAGGCAAGTTATATGACACATAGATTGATATTAACAATTATGGGAAGAGAATTCTGAGCTACTGCTATAATATTAGATGCAAGCAGTATAGATCTGATCCTTGGTGTGTCATGGTTAAGAAAGGCAAAGGACATTATACAATGTGGTAGGGGTACTGTAGAACTCACCAGCCCTAAAGGAGAAAGATTTCAAATTGAAATTAGAGTAACTACCTCTTCCAAACGTGCGATGTTCTTTATAGCTGAGGAGTTTGTTGGTAAAAACATCCGTGTGGTTAGAGATTTTCCAGATGTCTTTCCAGAGGAGTTACTGGGGATGCCACCAGATAGGGAAGCTGAGTTTGTTATTGATCTCTTACCTGGGATTACTCCTATTTCTAAACGGCCATATAGGATGTCGGTAGAAGAGTTAAAGGAACTTAAGAAACAGTTAACGGAGTTTCAAGAGGCTAGGTACATTCATCCGAGTTCCTCACCTTGGGGAGCACCGGTTCTATTTGTACAGAAGAAGGATGGATCACAAAGGATGTGTGTGGATTATAGGTCCCTTAATGATGTTACTGTGAAGAACAAGTATCCATTACCCCGCATTGAGGATTTATTTGATCAGATGAGAGGTGCTAGGGTATTCTCGAAGATTGATCTCTGATCGGGTTACCATCAAATGAGGATTAGGCCATCGGATATTCCCAAGACGGCTTTCTCGACTCGATATGGATTATATGAGTTCACGGTTATGTCATTTGGACTAACTAATGCACCAACTTATTTTATGAATTTGATGAATAAGGTATTTATGGAGTATTTGGATAGATTCGTCGTAGTATTCATCGATGATATTCTTATTTATTCCAAGAGTGAGAGTGATCATGAGGAACATCTGAGATTGGTGCTACATAAGCTACGAGATAATCAACTCTACGCCAAGTATAGCAAATGCGAGTTTTGTAGTGGGTATGCCATTCTTTGGACATATCATTTCTAATGGAGGAATATCAGTGAATCCTACTAAAGTCAAGGAGATAATGGCGTGGAGCATACCCACTATAGTTATAGAGATTCGGAGTTTCTTGGGACTAGCAGGATATTATCAAAGATTTATTGAAGGATTCTCGAAGATTGCCAAGCCTATGACCTCACTGCTGGAGAAGGGAAGAGAGTTCAAGTGGGATGAGAAGTGCCAAGATAGTTTTGATCAATTAAAGAAGAGGTTGATGTCGCCACCTTTGTTGGTTATGCCAGATCTACAGAAGGGATTCGACATTTATTGTGATGCATGTGGCCAAGGCTTGGGATGTGTGCTCATGCAAGAAGGACACATGATTGCCTACGCGTCTCATCAGTTGCAGAAACATGAGTTGAACTACCCCACTCATGACTTAGAACTAGCAGCCGTAGTACACACACTTAAGATATGGAGACATTATATCATGGGAACCAAGTGTCAAGTATACACGGATCATAAGAGTTTGAAGTATATATTCACTCAGAAGGATCTCAACCTTAGGCAACACCGTTGGTTGGAGCTTATTAAAGATTATGATTTGGAGATTCACTATCACCTAGGCAAGGCGAATTTGGTTGTCGATGCCTTGAGTCGGAAGGAACACGTTCATTCAGCTATTGTGGCCTAGCTACCTGATGAGATTGTTGAGGATTTCAGGAGACTTAACCTAGGGATAGTTGCTCACACTGAAGGAGTTACTATTGATGTGGAACCTACATTGGAGCAAGATTTCCACAAAGGACAAATTGGTGATGCTAAAATACAAGAGATTAAGGATCTAATTACTGAAGGTCGAGGTCTAGAATTCACGGAGGATGAGCAAGGCACCGTATGGTTTAAGGACAGGATATGTGTTCCTGATATTGAGGGCCTTCGTGAGACTATATTGAAGGAAGCCCATGACTCTGATTATTCTATTCATCCTGGTAGCACCAAGATGTATCAGGATTTGAAGCAGAAATACTGGTGGTACGGATTGAAGAGAGATGTGGCTGCACATGTGGCTAGGTGTGATGTGTGTAAAAGAGTTAAGGTTGAACACCAGAGGCCAGCTGGACTACTGCACCCACTCAAGATACCCGAGTGGAAGTGGGAAGAGATTGGTATGGATTTCATTACTGGATTGCCTCGCACCCAGAAAGGATATGATGCTATATGGGTGATTGTGGATAGATTGACTAAAGTAGCTCATTTCATTCCGATTAAGACTACTTATAAAGGCTCTCAACTGGCAGAGTTATATATGGCTCGGATTGTGTGTTTACACGGAGTACCGAAGAAGATCGTGTCTGATCGAGGTTCACAGTTTACCTCAAGATTCTGGAGAAGCTTTCATGAGAATATGAGTACAAAGTTGAACTTTAGTACATCCTATCACCCTCAGACTGATGGACAGACGGAAAGGACCAATCAAGTACTGGAAGATATGTTGAGAGCTTGTGCCCTTCAGCATGGAGGTAGTTGGGATAAAAGTCTACCATATGCTGAGTTCTCATATAATAATAGTTATCAGGCCAGTCTAAAGATGTCACCATTCGAGGCTTTGTATGGCAGGAAGTGCAGGACTCCTCTATACTGGGATCAGACTAGAGAAAGACAGTTCTTTGGGCCTGAGCTTATTCAAGAGGCAGAGGAACAAGTCTGTATAATTTGGGAGAATTTGAGGGTAGCTCAGACCAGACAAAAGAGCTACGCTGATAACAGAAGAAGACCACTGGAATTTGAGGAAGGAGATTATGTGTACCTCAAGGTGTCCCCACTTCGTGGAATGAGGAGATTCAAAGTCAAGGGCAAATTGTCCCCTCGCTTTATTGGACCATTCATGATCTTTAGGCAAGTTGTAGAGATGGCATACCAACTCGAGTTACCTGATAGACTATCTGATGTGCACAATGTGTTCCACGTGTCTCAACTAAAGAAGTGCCTCTGTGTCCCTGAGGAACAATTACCAATGGAGGAGCTCAGTGTTTAGGGTGATTTTACTTACACGGAGTATCCTATCAAGATTCTTGATACATTGACTCGAGTTACAAGAAATAAGGTGATAAAGATGTGCAAAGTGCAATGGAGTCACCATGGAGAAGAGGAAGCAACATGGGAAAGAGAAGAAGAGCTTCACATAGATTTTCCCTATCTTTTCCGTGCCCTTCCTAAATCTTGAGGGCGAGATTCTTGTTAAGGGGGGTAGGATTTGTAACACCCAAAAGTGTAAATAATGAAAATAGAGATGATTTCCTTTTTATGTGTTGTCTCTACTTATTAACACATGTGAACACCACATTTAAAAGCGAATAATCAACTAATAACACCTAAAATGATATATGCATCATGTTGGGTTTTTGTATTGTGCATTCAATACCAGAAATATTAATAGAACATATTAATGTACAAGTAAGGATTTAATCTAAATTACAATTTAGATAATTGGAAAACAATTTAAAGAAAAATACTACATAGTATAAAATAAGTATATAAATGAATTCCTCCCAAATTGGCATGTTCAAATTAAACACTCAATAAGAGTACAAATTTCCCACAAAAAAATTGAATTCAAATTGGAGATTTAAAAATAAAAAAGTGAAGAAAACATAAAAGAAAAAGAAAAAAAATAAAAAATAATAAAAAAAGAATGGGCGCGATTGGGCCCAATCACGCTCGGGCGGCCCACTTTCTCTCCCCTCCGCATAGCCCAGCGGCGCGAGTGCACCGACACCTGGCCCTACTCGTCATTCCCACACGCTCGCACTCATCTCACGGTCTCCGCTGGCGTATGGGCCTGCTCCATCAGCCACCCACGCACGAACCCGCGGGCGCCATGGTCACCTGCCCCACCTGTCAAAGAACTCGACGGATCTTCTTCGTTCCGCCATTGTCATAATGACAGGCGGCAGTCATGCCACTCCGCCGATTTCTGGGGCGTTGTTGGACTAGGCACTCGAGCTATAAAGATCGGCTCCGGATGCGGTTCCCCACCGTTGCCTCCTCGTAGCGCCCCGGCCATTGAGCTCAGTGTGGGAGAGAGAGAATCACTTCGCCGCCGTCATCGGGCCGCCGCCTGGAATCCTTACACTGCGTGCACACCGTCTGCAGAATTTGGGTCCAGGGCTTCGTATTTTTGCGAGGAACACGTGTGCGGTGTCACGGTGACAGGGGTACCGTCGGAGCACATGGAATTGCTCGTCGGGGTTCTTCTTCCGCCGCGTCGCGTGGACAACTGCCTCCATGCCATTGAGAGCACCTAGAGGGGGGGTGAATAGGTGATCCTGTACAACTTTAAACTTAAGCCACAAAAACTTGGTTAAGCGTTAGCACAATGATCGCCAAGTGGCTAGAGAGGAGTCTCAACAAAACACAATAACCACAAGAGATCAATCATAGAAATGGCATAGTGGTTTATCCCGTGGTTCGGCCAAGACCAACGCTTGCCTACTCCACGTTGTGGCGTCCCAACGGACGAGGGTTGCAATCAACCCCTCTCAAGTGGTCCAAAGACCCACTTGAATACCACGGTGTTTTGCTTGCTTTACTAAATCCCGTTTGCAAGGAATCTCCACAACTTGGAGCCTCTCGCCCTTACACTTGAAGTTCACAAAGAAGCACGGAGTAAGGGAGGGATGAGCAACGCACACAAGACACAAAATCAGAATGTCAACACGCACACAAGTCGCAACAAGAGCTCGCAACACAACCCGACGAGTTCACAACTCAACTAGAGCTCTAGATGCTATCACGAAGAAACAAATGCGTGGAATCGAAGTCTTGGTGCTTAGGAATGCTTTGAGTATGCTTGGTTTCTTCCTCCATGCGCCTAGGGGTCCCTTTTATAGCCCCAAGGCAGCTAGGAGCCGTTGAGAGCATTCCAGAAAGGCTGATCTTGCCTTCTATCGCCTGGCGCACCGGACAGTCCGGTGCACCACCGGACACTGTCCGGTGCGGATATCCTTCCTTATTTGGCGAAGCCGACCGTTGGGGTTTAAGAGCCGTTGGCGCACCGGACACTGTCCAGTGCACACCGGACAGTCTGGTGCCTCCTTCTAGCCGTTGGCTCGGCCACGTGTCCCACGCAGATCGCGCGGCCGACTGTTGGCCCGGTCGACCGTTGGCTCACCGGACAGTCCGGTGCACCACCGGACAGTCCGGTGAATTTTAGTCGTACGCCGTTAATCATCTCCCGAGAGCGACGAGTTCTCCTGTGAACGGCTCACCGGACAGTCCGGTGCGCCACCGGACAGTCCGGTGAATTATAGCCGTACACCGCCGTCGAAGTCCCGAGAGCAGCAAGTTCGCTAGAGTAAGTCTGGCGCACCGGACACTGTCCGGTGCACCACCGGACAGTCCGGTGCACCCAGACTGAGCAGACTTTGGCTGAACAAAGCCATCTCTTCTCTAACTTGATTTTTCTTGTTTCCAGCACTTAGACACAATACATTAGTCCAAAAAACAATGTGCTAAGTCTAGAAACATACCTTTTGACATGATTTGCACTTTGTCCACTACTTTGCATAGATTAACACAAAGGCACTTGTATTGGCAATCAATCACCAAAAATACTTAGAAATGGCCCAAGGGCACATTTCCCTTTCAATCTCCCCCTTTTTGGTGATTTATGCCAACACAACATAAAGCAACTAGAAGAAGTGCAATATCAATGCAAATGAAAACTCAAAATTGTTTTGAATCAAATTTGGCATATATGGATCACTCTTTGCCACCACTTGGTTTGTTTTTGCAAATCCAACTCAATTTCCTATCTCTAAGTCAAATTCACTTGTAGAGACATAAAGAGAGGTATTCCAAAAGAAATTGATCAATGATTTCAAAAACTCCAAAAACTCCCCCTTTTTCCCATAATGAACACTTCTCCCCACAAGAGGCCAACTTGTGACAAAAGAGACAATAAAAGAGTTTTGACAAACCAAAAGCTCTATTCTACTATTTTCAAAATTTCTCAAGTGGTAGCTGATCCATTTATTGCTTTGGCCTTTATTTTCTCCCCCTTTGGCATCAAGCACCAAAACGGGATCAATCTTGGCCCTAGAACCCCATTGCCTCACCAAAATCTTCAATAAGAATACAAAGGCAATAAGAGTACATGAGATGAACTTGGAATAAGTTACCCTCTCATCGGAGTGCAGTGGAAGTCTTTCATGGTCCAAGTCCACCTTTTCCCTTTCAAACCTCCTTTGAGACTAAATTAAGCAAACTCAAGCACACGGTTAGTCTCAAAGGGTCAAGTTGTAGCACAACTCCCCCTAAATATGTGCATCACTTGCAAAAGGACTTGTGAGGTCCGGGGAGTGATTATACAACTTGAGCACCACAGTAAGCAACAAAAAGCATAAGGAACATGATCAAAGGCATAAATACATGTATGCTATAAATCAATCCAAGTTCCGCGAATCTAGGATATTTAGCTCACTTCGCAGCCTACAAAAGGTCTTCTCATCTAAAGGCTTGGTAAAGATATCGGCTAGCTGGTTCTCGGTGCTAACATAAAACACTTCGATATCGCCCTTTTGCTGGTGGTCTCTCAAAAAGTGATGCCGGATGTCAATGTGCTTTGTGCGGCTGTGCTCAACAGGATTTTCCGCTATTCGGATAGCACTCTCATTATCACATAGGAGTGGGACTTTGCTCAGATTGTAGCCAAAGTCCCGGAGGGTTTGCCTCATCCAAAGTAGTTGCGCGCAACACTGTCCTGCGGCAACATACTCGGCCTCAGCGGTGGATAGGGCAACGGAAGTTTGTTTCTTAGAGTTCCATGACACCAGGGACCTTCCTAAGAATTGGCATGTCCCCGATGTACTCTTCCTATCGACCTTACATCCAGCATAGTCGGAATCTGAATATCCAATCAAGTCAAAGGTAGACCCCTTTGGATACCAGATCCCAAAGCAAGGCGTAGCGACTAAATATCTAAGAATTCGCTTCACGGCCACCAAGTGACATTCCCTTGGATCGGATTGAAATCTAGCACACATGCATATGCTAAGCATAATATCCGGTCTACTAGCACATAAATAAAGCAAGGAACCTATCATTGACCGGTATGCCTTTTGATCAACGGACTTACCTCCTTTGTTGAGGTCGGTGTGTCCGTCGGTTCCGATCGGTGTCTTTGCGGGCTTGGCGTCCTTCATCCCAAACCGCTTTAGCAAGTCTTGTGTGTACTTCGTTTGGGAGATGAAGGTGCCGTCCTTGAGTTGCTTCACTTGGAACCCAAGGAAGTAGTTCAACTCGCCCATCATCGACATCTCGAATTTTTGCGTCATCACCCTGCTAAACTCTTCACAAGACTTTTGATTAGTAGAACCAAATATTATGTCATCGACATAAATTTGGCACACAAAAAGATCACCATCGCAAGTCTTAGTAAAAAGAGTTGGATCGGCTTTCCCAACCTTGAAAGCATTAGCAATTAAAAAGTCTCTAAGGCATTCATACCATGCTCTTGGGGCTTGCTTAAGTCCATAGAGCGCCTTAGAGAGCTTACACACGTGGTCGAGGTACCGTTCATCCTCGAAGCCAGGGGGTTGCTCCACGTACACCTCCTCCTTGATTGGCCCGTTGAGGAAAGCGCTCTTCACATCCATTTGGAACAACCTGAAAGAATGGTGAGCGGCATATGCTAGCAAAATACGAATTGATTCTAGCCTAGCCACAGGAGCGAAAGTCTCCTCAAAGTCCAAACCTGCGACTTGGGCATAACCTTTTGCCACAAGTCGAGCCTTGTTCCTCGTCACCACCCTGTGCTCGTCCTGTTTGTTGCGGAACACCCACTTGGTTCCCACAACGTTTTGCTTGGGACGAGGCACCAGTGTCCAAACTTCATTACGCTTGAAGTTGTTGAGTTCTTCTTGCATGGCCAACACCCAGTCCGGAGCTAGCAAGGCCTCTTCTACCCTGAAAGGCTCAATAGAAGAGACAAAAGAGTAATGCTCACAAAAAATAACTAATCTAGAATGAGTAGTTACTCCCTTGCTAATATCCCCCAATATTTGGTCGACGGGATGATCCCTTTGAATCGTCGCTCGAACTTGGGTTGGAGGTGCCTGAGGTGCTTCTTCCTCTTCAACTTGAACATCCTGTGCTCCCCCTTGATCATGCGCCTCCACTTGAGGTACCTGTTCGTCATCTTGGGTTGGGGTATGCACCATTGTTGAGGAAGAAGGTTGATCTTGCTCCAATTGTTCCTGAGGTCGCACATCGCCAATCGCCATGGTGCGCATAGCGGCCGTTGGAACGTCTTCTTCATCTACATCATCAAGATCAACAACTTGCTCTCTTGGAGAGCCATTAGTCTCATCAAATACAACGTCGCTAGAGACTTCAACCAAACCCGATGATTTGTTGAAGACCCTATACGCCTTTGTATTTGAGTCATAACCTAATAAAAACCCTTCTACTGCTTTGGGAGCAAATTTAGAAGTTCTACCTTTCTTCACAAGAATATAACACTTACTCCCAAATACACGAAAATAAGACACATTGGGTTTGTTACCAGTTAGCAGCTCATACGAAGTTTTCTTGAGGAGGCGGTGAAGGTAGACCCGGTTGATGGCGTGGCAAGCCGTGTTCACGGCTTCCGACCAAAAGCGCTCGGGGGTCTTGAACTCTCCAAGCATAGTGCTCGCCATATCGATGAGCGTCCTGTTCTTCCTCTCTACCATACCATTTTGTTATGGTGTGTAGGGAGCGGAGAACTCGTGCTTGATCCCCTCCTCCTCAAGGAACTCCTCCACTTGAAGGTTCTTGAACTCGGACCCGTTGTCGCTCCTTATCTTCTTCACCTTGAGCTCAAACTCATTTTGAGCTCTCCTGAGGAAGCGCTTGAGGGTCCCTTGAGTTTCAGATTTGTCCTGCAAAAAGAATACCCAAGTAAAGCGGGAAAAATCATCAACTATAACAAGACCATACTTACTTCCTCCTATGCTTAGATAGGCGATGGGTCCGAAGAGGTCCATATGAAGCATCTCCAAGGGTCTTGATGTGGTCATCACATTTTTGGTGTGATGAGAGCTTCCCACCTGTTTCCCTGCTTGACAAGCTGCACAAGGTCTATCTTTTTCGAAATGCACATTAGTTAGACCTATCACTTGTTCTCCCTTTAGAAGCTTGTGGAGGTTCTTCATCCCCACATGTGCTAAGCGGCGATGCCACAGCCAGCCCATGCAAGTCTTAGCAATTAAGCATGCATCTAGACCAGCCTCTTCTTTTGCAAAATCAACCAAATAAAGTTTGTCATCTAGTACACCCTTAAAAGCTAGTGAACCATCACACCTTCTAAAGACAGACACATCTACATTTGTGAATAGACAATTATATCCCATATTGCATAATTGACTAACAGATAGCAAATTATATCCAAGAGACTCAACTAAAAACACATTAGATATAGAGTGCTCAGATGAAATAGCAATTTTACCTAACCCTTTTACCTTGCCTTGGTTCCCATCACCGAATATTATTGAATCTTGGGAATCCTTGTTTTTGACGTAGGAGGTGAACATCTTCTTCTCCCCCGTCATATGGTTTGTGCATCCGCTATCGATAATCCAGCTTGAATCCCTGGATGCATAAACCTGCAAGGCAAATTTAGGCTTGGGTCTTAGGTACCCAACTCTTGTTGGGTCCTACAAGGTTAGTCACAATTGTCTTAGGGACCCAAATGCAAGTTTTGTCTCCCTTGCATCTTGCCCCTAACTTCCTAGCAATCACCTTCTTATTCTTTTACAAATGGCAAATGAAGCATTGCAAGCATGATATATTGTAGAAGGTTCATTAACTTTCCTAGGAACATTAACAACATTTCTCCTGGGCATATGATGAATAACATTTCTCCTAGACATATCTCTACCATGCATATAGGAAGAACTAGAAGCAAACATGGCATGGGAATCAAAAGCATCATAAGCATTACAACTCATATAAGCATTTCTAGACTGTCTCCTATCATGGTACATAAAAGCATGGTTCTTTTTAACACTACTAGCCATAGGGGCCTTCCCTTTCTCCTTGGTGGAGATGGAAGCCTTATGGCTTGTTAAGTTCTTGACTTCTCTCTTGAAGCCAAGACCATCCTTAATTGAGGGGTGTCTACCAATCGTGTAGGCATCCCTTGCAAATTTTAGCTTGTCAAATTCACTCTTGCTAGTCTTAAGTTGGGCATTAAGACTAGCCACTTCATCATTTAATTTAGAAATGCAAGCTAGGTGTTCACTACAAGCATTAATGTCAAAATCTTTACACCTAGTGCAAATCATAACATGTTCTACACAAGAGTTAGTTTTATTTGCTACTTCTAGTTTAGCATTTAAATCATTGTTAATTCTCTTTAAGCTAGAGATAGAGTCATGACATGTAGACAATTCATTAGAAAGTATTTCATTCCTTTTAACTTCTAGAGCAAGTGAATTTTGTGCACTAACAAATTTATCATGCTCTTCATATAAAAGGTCCTCTTGTTTCTCTAAAAGTCTATCCTTTTCATTCAAGGCATCAATTAATTCATTAATCTTATCTATTTTGGTTCTATCCAATCCCTTGAACAAACTAGAGTAATCTATTTCTTCATCGCTAGACTCGTCATCACTAGAAGAATCATAAGTAGTACTGTCTCGAGTACATACCTTCTTCTCCTTCGCCATGAGGCATGTGTGACACTCGTTGGGGAAGAGGGATGACTTGTTGGGGAGGAGGAGCAATCTGAATCCCACTCCTTTCCGATATGTGCCTCGCCCTTGGCCTTCTTGTAATTCTTCTTCTTTTCCCTTTTGTTCCCTTTTTCCTGGTCACTTTCATTATCGGGACAGTTAGCAATAAAATGACCAATCTTACCACATTTGAAGCATGAGCGCTTCCCCATTGTTTTGGTCTTGCTTGGCTGTCCCTTGCGACCCTTTAGCGCCGTCTTGAAGCGCTTGATGATGAGAGCCATCTCTTCATCATTGAGCCCTGCCGCCTCAACTTGCGCCACCTTGCTAGGTAGCGCCTCCTTGCTCCTCATTGCCTTGAGAGCAATGGGTTGAGGCTCATGGATTGGACCGTTCAACGCGTCGTCCACGTATCTCGCCTCCTTGATCATCATTCGCCCGCTCACGAACTTCCCAAGGACTTCTTCGGGCGACATCTTGGTGTACCTAGGATTTTCACGAATATTGTTCACCAAATGTGGATCAAGTACAGTAAAGGACCTTAGCATCAGGAGAACGACGTCGTGGTCCGTCCATCGCGTGCTTCCGTAGCTCCTTATTTTGTTGATAAGGGTCTTGAGCCGGTTGTATGTTTGGGTTGGCTCCTCGCCCCTTATCATCGCGAATCTTCCAAGCTCGCCCTCTACCAACTCCATCTTGGTGAGCAAGGTGACATCGTTCCCCTCATGAGAGATCTTGAGGGTGTCCCAGATCTGCTTGGCATTGTCCAAGCCGCTCACCTTATGGTACTCGTCCCTGCACAAAGAGGCTAACAACACAGTAGTAGCTTGTGCATTTTTATGAATCTGTTCATTAATAAATATAGGACTATCCGAGCTATCAAATTTCATTCCATTCTCAACAATCTCCCATATGCTTGGATGGAGAGAGAATAAGTGACTATGCATTTTGTGACTCCAAAATCCGTAGTCCTCCCCATCAAAGTGTGGAGGTTTGCCAAGAGGGATGGAAAGCAAATGCGCATTTGAACTCTGCGGAATACGAGAGTAATCGAAAGAAAAGTTCGAATTAACCGTCTTTAGTTTCTCGTAGTCGTAGTCGTCCTTTTGGGAAGAAGTGGATTCGTCGCTGTCGTCGTAGTAGACGATCTCCTTGATGCGCCTTGTCTTCTTCTTCTTCCCATCTTTCCGTTTATGCCCCGAGCCAGAGTCGGTAGGCTTGTCATCCTTTGGCTTGTTGATGAAGGACTCCTTCTCCTTATCATTGATCACGATTCCCTTCCCCTTAGGATCCATCTCTTCGGGCGATTAGTCCCTTTGTGAAGAGAACGGCTTTGATACCAATTGAGAGCACCTAGAGGGGGGGTGAATAGGTGATCCTGTACAACTTGAAACTTAAGCCACAAAAACTTGGTTAAGCGTTAGCACAATGATCGCCAAGTGGCTAGAGAGGAGTCTCAACAAAACAAAATAACCACAAGAGATCAATCACAGAAATGGCACAGTGGTTTATCCCGTGGTTCGGCCAAGACCAACGCTTGCCTACTCCACGTTGTGGCGTCCCAATGGACGAGGGTTGCAATCAACCCCTCTCAAGTGGTCCAAAGACCCACTTGAATACCACGGTGTTTTGCTTGCTTTACTATATCCTGTTTGCGAGGAATCTCCACAACTTGGAGCATCTCGCACTTACACTTGAAGTTCACAAAGAAGCACGGAGTAAGGGAGGGATGAGCAACGCACACAAGACACAAAATCAGAATGTCAACACGCACACAAGTCGCAACAAGAGCTCGCAACACAACCCGACGAGTTCACAACTCAACTAGAGCTCTAGATGCTATCACGAAGAAACAAATGCGTGGAATCGAAGTCTTGGTGCTTAGGAATGCTTTGAGTATGCTTGGTTTCTTCCTCCATGCGCCTAGTGGTCCCTTTTATAGCCCCAAGGCAGCTAGGAGCCGTTGAGAGCATTCCAGGAAGGCTGATCTTGCCTTCTGTCGCCTGGCGCACCGGACAGTCCGGTGCACCACCGGACACTGTCCGGTGCGGATATCCTTCCTTATTTGGCGAAGCCGACCGTTGGGGTTTAAGAGCCGTTGGCGCACCGGGCACTGTCCGGTGCACACCGAACAGTCCGGTGCCTCCTTCTAGCCGTTGGCTCGGCCACGTGTCCCGCGCAGATCGCGCGGCCGACCGTTGGCCCGGTCGACCGTTGCACCACCGGACAGTCCGGTGCACCACTGGACAGTCCAGTGAATTTTAGTCGTACGCCGTTAATCATCTCCCGAGAGCGACGAGTTCGCCTGTGAACGGCTCACCGGATAGTCCGGTGCGCCACCGGACAGTCCGGTGAATTATAGTCGTACACCGCCGTCGAAGTCCTGAGAGCAGCAACTTCGCCAGAGTCAGTCTGGCGCACCGGACACTGTCCGGTGCACCACCGGACAGTCCGGTGCACCCAGACTGAGCAGACTTTGGCTAAACAAAGCCATCTCTTCTCTAACTTGATTTTTCCTGTTTCCAGCACTTAGACACAATACATTAGTCCAAAAAACAATGTGCTAAGTCTAGAAACATACCTTTTGACATGATTTGCACTTTGTCCACCACTTTGCATAGATTAACACAAAGGCACTTGTATTGGCAATCAATCACCAAAAATACTTAGAAATGGCCCAAGGGCACATTTCCCTTTCAGCCATCAATCGCCATCGGGTAACTACTCCACTTGCCTAGCTCTGTCTTCTCTACGTGTATTCCGGTTCAGATCGAAGTTTATGCGCGGGATCGGGTATTGGTGATTGTCGGCGATGGTGCCGCCGCGTTGAATTACCTCGGCGGCCAGAGTTGGGCGGGGGTCAAGCGAGATCTCGTGAGTCGTTGATTGCTCGCTGTACGGCTCTGATTAGCTTCTCTATACTGGTTCGGTTGGACTTAATCTTGACCGCGCAATCTTAATCCAATGCACTGGGTCGTCCCTCGTTACTTTAAGTCTTGACCGCGCGATCTTGATTCGGCGGCCTAAAACGTGTATCGTTTCGGTTTAAGTTAGATCTAGTCTACGCCATTCATTGTCGATCGGACGGTCCCGATTAGGACTTACCCCTTCGGTCGGCCGATTTATCAAAAGAACCCTACTGAACTACAAAATAGGACCCGCCGTCCTATGCGACTGTGTTCTGTGTCTTAGGAATTTTACCCCGAGACCCCTGTGCTTCACAGTAATTGACGCCAGGTCCAGAGCCCATTTAAATTGAATAAATGAATTAGAAAATGAATATTTAATATATAAATAATTGCTAGAACTTGCTAAATTCATGGAAAATTCATTTTTAGTCCAAATTACTCAATTCCAGTTTCTAAAATTTTGTAATATTATTCTCTACCATCTAGAGTCCCTATTTTGACATGAAAACAGTAAGAAAACTATTTCCTCACTTAATCCTATTTTAAGCACATAAAACCTTTGGAAATTCATAATTTAATATCCATAACTCCAAAATTAATGATTCCTATTCCTAGGATTTTATTTTAATGTGTATATTATTATTATGTAATTTGTTTACATGTTTGGTGTGATGTTAATTTTCTCTATATATTGTGCTTGTTTGTATTGTGGCGAGTAGAAGAACTTGTGATTGAGGATCCTGGTGCCTAGCAGATAGAAGTAGCTGAGTAGGAGCTCATTGAAGGAAAGTTGTGCCCTTGACCACTTTTTACCCAATAATGTTCTTTAGCATCACTTATTCATGCATAGGTTTAATTTTAATGGGACCCAATAGGTCACTCTAGACTGTTTATCTCTTTACCTTGTTACCCCTGAATCACATGGATAGTTTTGCTATTGCTTTACATGGTTTTGGGATAATATTTTATTATATCCATGTTCCAGTTATTTTGTTATTCTATTTATGTTCATGTCAAGATCATTAATGTTAATTAGAACATGGAGCTTAACTTGAGAAACACGTGCCACCACAAGGGTAGTATGGGATGCCCTTGGCTGACTAATTAGAAAAGCTAGTGGAAGACTACCTTACCCGAAAGGGGCAAGGGCAGTAGAGGAGTTGCGTGCAAGGAGGTTCTCGGGTTGATTTTGCTGCGATGGCAGTCAGACGGGGATTCTTGTAAGTGCTCTTCCTATAAACTGTAGCAGATTTTCGGAAGCTAATGGAACTATGTAAAGGCCTCGTAGTGTTACCCTGCCTCGCTTCCTTGGTAGAGGTGTATGGGGCCCGTACAACCCCGTGGCAGATGGGTAACTTGACTTGTGGGTAAAGATGTGCAACCTCTGCATAGTGTAAAACCGGTATACTAGCCGAGCTCACGGTCATGAGCAGCTCAGGACTCTCGCATGATTAATTTATAGAACTTAAATTCAATTTATCATTTGCATTGCATGGGATTATTTATTAATTTTGTTCTATTACTTTTATAAAGGTTTGGTATTTACTTACATCTAGTAACTGCTAATAAAACTTTAACCAACTAATTAAAAGCAATGCTCAGCTTTAACCTCTGTTGTTGATTAGCCTTACACATTACATGAACTCCCACCTTTGGTGAGTTAATGCACACTGTTTTCCCCACAACTTGTTGAGCTATGATCATGTGTGAGCTCACCCTTGCTGTCTCACACCCCCCCCACAAGATAAGAACAGGTGGTTCAGGAGGAGCCACACAACGAGGAGTTTGATCTGATTTAGGTAGCGTTTCTCAGTTGACTTATTGGCGCCAAGGATGATCTTTAGTTTATTTTATATTTACCTTTTATTTTGTAATAATACTTCCGCTATGTAATAAATATTATGTTGTTATTGTGACATTTATCTCTATACACTCTGTTATTATTTATGTTGTCTTCTTTGGCGCATGTATGAGATGCACCCGGCTTTGTTCCTTAAAGCCCGGGTGTTACATTTGATTAACTTGCTATTCTAATAGTTGACGAATAAACGAGTAATCAATTAATTAACATGAGCGATTATAAGCAACTCTGTTTGATAACGCGTGTGAATAACACGCGATACGCGTGAACGTCGAGCGACAACGTGTGCGAACAGCACGCGCGACACTCGCGAACGACGCGCACGAAATAGCACGCGCGACACGTGCACGGTACGCGCGGACCGACAATGCGAAACTAATAAATAAATGATAACATGATTACAGTAAACAATTATTAGTAAGTAATATTTCAGTTAAGGTTAATCATGTTGGTGACTAATTATAAATACGCAAATCGAATTCCTAAATTAGATTTTAAAATTGAATTGTCGTTCCAGTAGCCATTAGTTAAACAAACGTTTAAATAAATTAAATAAAATGTGCAACTATGGGGATAAATATTTCTAAAATAAGATAAATTTAATATGAATCTAATGTAATTTGAATAGATCGAATCGGGTTTAAAACACAAAAGTTAAGACGGTTTTAAACTATACTGTGATTCGCGCGTACTAATTTACAGAACTGACATCTTCTTCCTTTCTCTCTTCTTCCTCACGCAGAAACTCCATAGCCATGGGAGAAGGAGCTGGGGGTTGCGCAGGGGAGGGGAGCTCGACCGCCGCTAGGGGGCCGGCCACGCCGCGCAGGGCGCGCCAGCGGGCGGGGGACGCACCTGGGGGAGCTCGCGCGGGCAGGGGGCCGCGGCTAGGCCATGGCCGGCCGGCCAGCCACGCCGAGCTACCAGGGGCCGTGCCCGCAGGGGCCTCGCACGCACGGGCCGGGGCCAGGGCGCCGCACCGCTGGGGCAGGGGTGCGGCGGAACGAGGTGCTACCTTTTTAAACCCTAGAAATTAAAGAAAACAAAGAACAAGAATGGAGGAGCTCACCGGGGAGAAGACTCGCCGTAGCCGAGGGCAAATCCGTCGATTGCTGGAGATTCGGGTGAAATTCACGGATTAGGAGTAATTGCTCGCCAGAGTTGTCGCCGGAGTTGGAACCGCTCCGAACTTCGGCGAGCAATACCGGGAGCTAGGGATCGATTTTGGAGAAACTGTTTCGTGTTCTAGAACGGGCTCAACGAGATGAAGCCGGACATGTATATCTATCTAGGGTTCGGACGAGATGGAAATCCGGTTAAAATTCGGATTTTACTATTTTTAATATTCGGAAAAAGCCTAGAAATTCATATTTTGTGCTCAAAATATTATAGATACTTTCAAAAATTTCAGAAAAATTCCTATAAATGTTTTGCCACCTAATGAACTCAAAAACCATAATTAGAGTTTCTAAAAACATTTTTAAGTTCCTCAAATAAATAGATTTTAGTTTCTAGAAAATAGAAAAATATTCTGAAAAATATGAAAATTTACCGAGCGCTTCTATAAGATATGTTAACATGTTTCAAACATATTTTGCACTTAGAAACACCATGCAACGGCATGAATGCAACAACCAAAGTGCCTCTAGGGCTCATTCTACTAGGTTTACGCTGATATAAACAAAATAATTCTCTATGTTTAGGAAAAAGAGAAAGAAAAGTGAAGAAGAGAGTAACACCTGAATTTGGTGGATATTAGAAAAGAAATTTTATACCCCCAATTTTAGGGTGTTACAGTCCCAGCACACCTGGTGATTGTGTTTGCGCCTGGGTCTTGGTGCCCCGAAATTTTAACACCCTGAATTTGGGGGTATAAAGTTTCTTTCTCATTATCATCCAAATTCAGGTGTTACTCTTCTCTATCTCACCCTAGTTTATATCTCTCCCTAGTTTCTCTCTCTCTCTTTCTCTTTTGGTTAGGGTTACCGTCGTTCTGCGACTGTCGTCGAGCCCGCGCCCCGTCTGTTGCCTCGGTGAGTTATGTCTTACCGTCAGCTACTCAGGACACCCTCTGGTTTGCCCTTCCCCTCTCTAGTTTGCCCGATCCGCACTCACCAGAGCGTTTCTTGCGCAACCAGAGCCCCGCCGCCGTCGACCCGAGGCTCCATCACACCCCCGCCGTTCTCCAAGTGTCCCAGAGTTCGCACTCGAGGTGAGCACCCTTTCTGTGCCCTTATTTCGCCAAGTATCACGCTCTCACCCACGCAATTGCTCATCGGAGTTGGTTGCACCGCCGCGGGACTTTTACCAACGCGGTCTGCGTTCTCTAGCGACCCGTGTCGGTTCTGCGCCCACGGTCGTGTTCGACGTGTCGCGCTGAACGTGCTTGACCCTTTCCCTAAGCACCTAGAGCCCCACCATGGCCGCTACCCTCGTCTCCGGCGTGCCCTCGCCGCGGGACTGAGCGGCGCCACCACGTTCAGGTCCGGCCCCTGGCCGTTGGATCTCGGGCGTCCGTCCAAGATCGGGCGGTTTAAACTTTAGCTGAACGGATCTAATCCCAGCCCTTCGATCTAGATTTGACCGCTCTTCTCTCTCCCCCTCACCCGCGCCCCTGGCGCTGGGCTCGGCTAGCCAGCCCGCCCTGGCTCGCTGACACCCCGTCCCCACCTGTCAGTTGCGTCCGCGCGCTCGCGCCCGCGCGCGTGTCCGCGGGATCTAATCCTGTCCGCCGATCTCAAATCCGATGGTCAAGATTACCCCGTACCCCTTCGCGTGTAGGTTTTACTTAAGAGACCCTCGGGTTTTAGAAAATCAACTCGTCGTCCTGAGTTTTAGCGCGCAGGACCCTAGTTTATTTTAAATAGCCCACTGTGCTTTTGTTTAATAACAAAATTAGCCCTAATTTCATATTTTAAACTTCAAAAATTGTTTATTTCATATCTTTTTCATATGAACTCCAAATTTAGTGGTTCAAATTACAAAATGTTCATAAGATTATTCTCTGCCCAAATAAATTATGTTCATCTATAGTCTATACACTTTAATTTTACACCTAGAATATAAGATTAAAGTATATGTTGATTTATTTATTTAATGAAATAAATAAAAGGAAAGCCGTAGAAGTTAAAGAATATTTAATCTTGTGAGATTAATACTATGTATTACATGAATTCATCTTTGGTTTAACTTTTAGGTCCCAATAAAATGAATAGAATTAGGTATGTAATTATGGACAACACTTAACGAATACTCAATTCCTAAAGGAGATTAGCTCACCCTACAATTTAATCTATTTCTTTGCTTAATCACTATTTTACCTTTTTGGGATGTGTTCCAAACACTTAGAGAGTAATCAACTCCTAATTAAGATTAGTTCGTTTTATAATTTGACCTCATTCTCCTTTATTTAATACTGTACCATTTGAGATGTGATCCAATGTTTGTACATGTTTGATGTGTTGTTCATTTGTACTTTATTTAGACAACAAGCAGCCTATGGTTCCTGAGTGTGTTGCCGAAGATCCCTCGGAGCAACAACCTGGTGAAGGCAAGTGTCCTCAGACCTATCATGTACTACTTTACTTTATAATTCATTGTCCCGCATTACATTATTGAAACTTAAGGATTGACTAGTCTGTATTTACCTTACCCTTACTTACCTTTTTGGGTTAATCATGGTTAGCTTATGATATTGCTTTAACTTAATCAATGAACATGATGTGATTATTTATGATACGATGATGTTATCCCGATGAGGTTCTTGTGATTACTTTAGGGGACTCAGGTTGTTTCCTGAGTGCCTCTCCATAAGGACCTGTTTGGGGAGTGACAACCCGAGATAACAGTGCAACCATGATGGTGGAATGGGACACCCTTAGCTGATTAATTAGAGGAACCAGAGGAGTAGTTGGCTTTGCCGTAGGGCCGTCAATGGGGTCCGGGCACAGTACTTGCTCTGCCGAGGCTGGTTGAAGAGGTTCTTGATTTGGTTTTGTTAGTCACCCTTCCTTTGGAGAGATGTACTGTGTTTGTCAAACTGGAGAAACCTAACGGTCGACTATGACCTCTGGGAAATCTTTGTAAAGGCTACGTAGTGAGACCCTGCTAGGTCACCTTGGTAGTGATCAACGGGGAGGCTAGAACCCCGGGCAGAAAGTGAATCATGACTTGTGGGTAAATTGTGCGACCTCTGCAGAGTGTTAGAAACTGGTATATCAGTCGTGCTCACGGTTATAAAAAGCCTTGGGATCGTCTTTGATTAGAAGAACTTTGGTTACTTATATGATGATGGTTATAATTTTGATCTCTGGTATTTCCTCTTGGAGGGATTACTTCTGGGTAATAACTGGGTTTATTACTAAAATTTGGCTCTACTGATAGTAATAAAACTTGACCAACTAAAAGCAATCGCTTAACCTTAACTCCACATATAGCTAGTCCACTTTAGCCAAACGGGACATTTGTTGAGTACGTTGATGTGTACTCACCCTTGCTTTACAAACCACCCCACCTTAGGTTGTCCCCACTATACTTAGTGCTCAGGAGGAGATGGTGGCAAAATGGAGGACTTTGAGGAGTTTCAGGACTACGATGAGTTCTAATTTATCTTAGTGGCAAACCCCCAGTCAGCTGCTGCCTGTGTAGTCTTATCTTCTACATTTTGTTTCTTCGCACTTTGATATTAATGATGAACACTATGGATATGTATTAGACTCTGTGGATGTCTCATACATCTTGATGTAATTAAAGTACTTTTCCGCTATTTAATTTGAGCATTGTGTGATGATGTCCAATTATGTAATCGTTGTGTACGTGAGTTCTGATCCTGGCACGTACATGGTTCGCATTCGGTTTACCTTCCAAAATTGGGTGTGACATAAGTGGTATCAAAGCCTTGTTGACTGTAGGACCGCTAACCTAGACTAGAATGGTCGCCCTAAGTACTATAGACCTCCACTCTTACCTTGATCTTTAGAGTCATTTCAAATGTTGGTCATCTTGACCAGTTCTATGTTATTTACTTATCTCAAAAGTTTTGTCTCTCTTTTCTTTCTGTTTACTTTCTGGTCTTATAGTTCTACTCTCACTCTTGTGCTTACGATGTTTTGTAGATGGCTCGTATTAGGTGCACTGCACGTAAGTCTGTGATCCCCTTTTTGCCTTCTCGCCTGGCGGAGCGTCCACTGCGTCGCACGGTGCTAGGTCAGTCTAGTCACCTGGAGAGACTGCATCATCACCTACACGAGGAGCAAGAGCAGGAGCAGCAAGACTCTTCCCCCTCGCCTCAGTAGGAGGTGGAGTCTGGGAGGCCGCCTTCCCCTACACCTCAGTCAGAGATGCCCCCTGCACCACCACAGGGCATCCCAGCTGCTAGAGGAGACACTAATGGAGACGGAGACGATGACGATGCAGGTGGCAGTTCGAGCCACGACACAGAGCTCTCGGAGGAGCCAGAGCCGGAGGGATGGATCACTAGACCCAACACTCACGACGCCGCTCGCGGGTGTCACTTCCACGATGCTCTCGACACCCTGTTGCATTGGTCCTTTGACCGACACACTTGGTCCATCGAGTACCGTTGTGTAGTCTACCAGCATCGTCGCGGGTTATACCTGGACCAGTGGGAGGCTACTTGCTTGGTGCGCCATCTGGACGATGTGGAGAGGCCTTCTCAGAGCATTACTCTATTACTGAGAGGGATACTACCGAGGCAGCCATGCAGGATGCAGCACGACGTGCACTTTCTTAGTATTACTCGTTGTTCAGCGGGGTAGCTGATGGCCTTGACATGAAGTACTACCCTCGCTGTTCGACTGGCAGTGCTGGAGGTGTGATTGTCTCGCGAGTTGGTGAGGGCAATCCCAGGCTGAACAGCATGGTCAACCTGGCCGTCGTGCTCAACACAGAGTTGGACCACGCCCTTGATGAGTTGGGCAAGGTTCGGGCGGAGGTTGCGGAATTGTGTGCTGAGTGCGCTGCACGCCACTATTTGGATGGTGGTTCTCTCGACCCTGTCGGGATTTAGCACCCTTACCGTTCACCGCCCCGTGGTTGCTTCGACTATGGTACCCCAGACTACAGGACCCGGATAGATTTGGATCCATAGATCGACAGAGTCGGAATCTGTAATAATACTTAATTCAGTGTCTTAGTCTAGTCAGTCTTAGTTAGAGTTAGTTTGCTTATCATATGTTGGAATGCTTGTCATGATGAACATGTAATGAAGTTGGATCTTTGTAATGATTGTCATCAAGGTGTGGGTATCCCCTGCAACTTGGTGTAGTTATTAATAAAGTCAGTTATTTAGTTGTGTAATCCATTGATTTCCACTTTCCTCTCTATCTGAGAAGCTGTCAGTGAAGATGATCATTTGTTCAGTGCTATGAAGAATTTCATATATCTTTTCTTATGCTGAAAGACTGCAGAGTCAGATCTGATGTGTATGCTTTCTATAGATGTTTGAGAACAGGCGTAGAGGTGCAAGGCTTGCTCAGCCAGAACAGCAGGCACCTCAAGAGGATGCAGCCCAACAGCAGCTGTTGCCACCGCCACCCCTGATGACAGTTGAGCAGATGTTCATGATGCAAACTTAGGCAGTCCAAGCAATTGGCCAGACACTAGCAGCAATGCAGCAGGTGCAGCAGCCACCCCCACCTCAGCCTCTAGTGCAAGTCTAGATGCCACAGGTGCCCAGAGACAAGCGGGCAGAATTCATGAGGGGCCATTCCCCTGTCTTTGCCCACCCTGTTGATCCCATGGATGCCAAAGATTGGTTGTGTACCATGGAACGTGAGTTGCACACTGCTCAGTGCAACGATCATGAGAAGGTGATGTATGGTCCCCATCAGCTAAGGGGAGCAACACAGTCTTGGTGGGAGTCTTACCTCGCACCCATGCCAACCCTGAAGCCATCACCTAGGAGGAGTTTAGGAACAACTTTCGTCGCTACCATGTGCCCGAGGGACTGATGATAGTGAGGAAGGAGGAGTTTCTCGCCCTAAAGCAAGGTCCCCTGTCCGTTAGTGAGTACAGGGACAAGTTTTTGCAGCTGTCACGTTATGCCCCAGAAGATGTCAACACGGAGGTCAAAAGGCAGTACCACTGTAACACCCGGTTTTAAGGAACAAAGCCGGGTGCATCTCATACATGCGCCAAGAAGACAACATATATAATAACAGAGTGTATAGAGATAAATGTCATAAAACATCAGAGTATTTATTACATAGCGGAAGACTTATTACAAAATGAAATAATAAAGATAAAACGAACTAAGGATCGTCGGCGCCAATGTCGACTGGGAAACGCCACCTAGATCAGATCGAACTCCTCAGTGTTAGGCAGCTCCTCCTGAACCACCTGATCTTCTCCTGTGGGGGGGTGTGACACAGCAAGGGTGAGCTCACACATGATCATAGCTCAACAAGTTGTGGGGAACCAGTGGACACAAACTCACAAAGGTGTGAGTTCATGTGATGTGTAAGGCCAATCAATGATAGGGGTTAAAGCTGAGCATTGCTTTTAAGTAGTTGGTCAAAATTTTATTAGCAATTACTACGTGTAAGTAAATACCAAACCATAAGTAAAGTAATAGAACAAAATTAATAATAAACCCATGCAATGCAAATGACAAAATTGAATTTAAGTTCCATAATTTAAACATCAGAGAGTCCTGAGCTGCTCATGACCGTGAGCTCGGCTAGTATACCAGTTTTACACTCTGCAGAGGTTGTACCCTTTACCCACAAGTCATGTTACCCATCTGCCAAGGGGTCATGAATCCCATACACCTCTACCTAGGAAGCGCGGCAGGGCAACACTACGAGGCCTTTACAAAGTTCCACTAGCTTCCGAAAACCCGCTACAGTTTATAGGAAGATCCAGTACAGGGTTCCTGGCTGACTGCCATCCCAGCAAAATCAACCAGGGACCTCCCCGCACTGACCTCTCCCCTACTGCCCTTGCCCCTTTCGGGTAAGGTAGTCTTCCACTAGCTTTCCTAATTAGTCAGCCAAGGGGTCCCATTCCTCCCTTGTGGTGGCACGTGTTACTCAAGTTAAGCTCTATGTTCCAATTAACATTAATGATAACAACATGAACATAAATAGAATAACAACAAGAATTGGAACATAGAGGTAATAAATGATTATCCCAAAACCATATAAAGCAATAGCAAACTACCCAAGTGATTCAGGGGTAAACAAGGTAATGAGATAAACAATCTAGGGTGACCTATTGGGTCCCATCAAAATTAACCTATGCATGGATAAGTGATATTAAAGAACATTATTAGGTAAAAAGTGGTCAAGGGCACAACTTGCCTTCAATGAGCTCCTGCTCAGCTACTTCAACCTGCTGCTCACCAGGATCCTCAGCAACGGGCTCTTCTACTCGCCACAATACAAACAAGCACAGTGTATATAGAGAAATTAACATTACACCAAACATATAAATAAAATACACAGAGATATTCTACATATTAAAATAAAAACCTAGGAACTGGAATCATAATTTTTTGAGTTATAGATTTCAAGTTATGCATTTTCAAAGGTTTTATGTGCTTTAAATAGGATTAAGTGATAAATAAATTTCTTACTGTTTTTATGCCAAAACAGAGGCTCTAGGTGAAAGAGAACAATATTACAAAATTTTAGCAACTGGAATGAAGTGATTTGGACTAAAAATGGATTTTCTATGAATTATTGAAGTTCTAGCAATTATTTTCCTATTAAAAATCTATTTAATAAACATTTTCTCTGGTTTTCGTGTTGACTGGACTGGGCCTCAATTAATGGAAAACGCAGGGGGCCTGGCGTAAGATTCCTAAGACTCAGAGCACAGTGTAATAGGACGGCGGGTTGATTTCTGTGAAACCGAGGGGCTCTTTACTAAATTTACACGGCGAAGGGGTAACTTCTAATCTGGATCGTTCGATCAAACGTGGATGGCTCGGATTAGATCCACGCCTCACCCGAACCGGTACGCATCTACAGCCGTTGGATCCGAGATCTGTGGTCTGAGTTTAATGAAGCTCGGGCCACCCAGAACCGACCGATCCGATCTAACGGTCACGATCGATCACGCGAAAGGGTACGCCCTGATCTAATCTTAGCCGTTCATCGCCGAATCGACGGGCGCGAATCTCTTTCTCCACCCCGACCTACCAAGACGGCGGCGCCGCCGCGATTCCCTCCCGGTTGAACTCCGGCGAGGTGGAATCGGTGTTCCCCAAGTGCTAAGCCTCAAATTGAATCGAGATTTACCATGCGGAAATCAAAGCGATCGCGAGGAACGGATACATACCGGCAATCGAGACACCGACGACGCTGGCCACGCAACGATGCGGTTCCGCGGCTGCGCCCGCGCTCCGACGAGAAATCAACCCCGCACTGCTGCCGGATTCGCCCCACCAAGTGCACGAACAGCTTCACCACGCCCCTGGGAGGCTCCACAACCCGGCAACGCGACCAGGTCAGCTAGGGGGAAAGCTTTCCCCGATCAGCGGGACGCAATTCTCTCGGCTCTCACGGCAAAGGTGGATATCGCTTTGGCTAGGGCTGCCTACACGCCGATGAAGAAAAGGGGAGGATGAGGATCGGGTTCCGGTCTTCATATGGCCGTCCAAGGTCCGCCTGCGCCCACACAACTGATTCCGCGATCTGCGCCATGACTGAGTCCGAGCACGCCCGGGTCACGCGGCGAAGGAAGGGTACGGTTCTGGCAGAGCGGGCCCGCACGCCAGTGAGAGGGAGGGAGGAGCGAGCGCGGTAGTTCGTTATGGCCGGGAGCGCGCGAATTCACCGGCGGAATCAACGGAATCCACGCCCGGCGGCGAAATCACCGCGAGGTGGGTGACGAGCCTGACCGAGGGGTCCCACGCGACAGCGGAGGGGAGAAAGCGAACGCGAACAGCGACTGGCCACTGGACCCGCGCGGTCAGTGCGAGCAGCGCGCGGTTCTGGCGAAGCGGCCGACCCGTGGGTCCCACATGTCACAGGCTTGAGCGAGTGGAATATGGAGGCTGGGCGCGGGTGACTGACCAGCGGGCCCGGCTGGCAGTGAGGGAACGGCGAGCGCGCGGCTGAAGAGTAGAAGTGGGCCGTCGCGGTGGCTTCTCCAAATGGGCCGAATTCCAGGTTGGCGGCCCAGTTGGCTTCTTTTCTCTTTTTCTTTTTATTTTCTGTTTCATTTCTTTTTCAAATTCAAACTTCAATCCAAATTCAAACTTTGTGGCACTTTATATACTGGCTAATTATTTATTTTGATCATATCAACTGTGATGAAGTAATTTTAATGATAATTTTATTTGTATTGAATAATATTCCTTTCTCTTCTCTATTCTCAAGAATTTCTTTTAGGTTTTAAATTCCCTTTTTGGTCTTAATATTTTTCTTGTCACAAAATGCACACAAAAATAAAATATCCAGCATGATGCAACAATTTAGTAGCATATCTTTTATTAGTTGTTCTTGGACATGGTGTTCTCATATGATGATGCATAAAGTTCAAACTCACATAAAGAGAGATTGATTCTCTTTTGGTATTATTTCTGGTCATTACAAAGTGGGTGTTACAAATCCTACCCCCCTTAAAAATAATCTCGTCCTCGAGATTTAAGAAGAATTAGAGAAAAGGTGGGGAAAATCTATGCGAAGCTCTTCTTCTCTTTCCCAAGTTGCTTCATCTTCACTGTGGTGACTCCATTGCACTTTACACATCTTTATCACCTTATTCCTTGTAACTCGAGTCAATGTATCCAAAATCTTGATCGGGTACTCCGTGTAAGTCAAATCACCTTGAACACTGAGCTCTTCCATTGGTAACTGTTCCTCGGGGACACGGAGACATTTCTTCAGTTGAGATACATGGAACACATTATGCACATCTGATAGGCTAGCAGGTAACTCGAGTTGGTATGCCATCTCCCCAACTCTTCTAAAGATCAAGAATGGTCCAATATAACGAGGGGACAATTTGCCCTTAACTTTAAATCTCCTCATTCCGCACAGTGGTGACACCTTGAGATACACATAATCTCCTTCTTCAAATTCCAGTGGCCTTCTTCTATTATCAGCATAACTCTTTTGCCTGGTTTGAGCCACTCTCAAATTTTCCCGAATTATACGGACTTGTTCTTCTGCTTCTTGAATCAATTCAGGCCCAAAGAACTGTCTCTCTCCAGTCTGATCCCAATATAGAGGAGTCCTGCACTTCCTCCCATATAAAGCTTCAAAAGGTGACATCTTCAGACTGGCCTGATAGCTATTATTATATGAGAATTCAGCATAAGGCAGACTCTTATCCCAACTTCCTCCATGCTGAAGGGCACATGCTCTCAACATATCTTCCAATACTTGGTTTGTCCTTTCAGTCTGTCCATCCGTCTGAGGGTGATAAGCTGTACTAAAATTCAACTTTGTACTCATATTCTCATGAAAGCTTCTCCAAAACCTTGAGGTAAACTGCGAACCTCGATCAGACACGATCTTCTTTGGTACTCCATGTAAACACACAATCCGAGCCATATATAACTCTGCTAGCTGAGAACCTTTATAAGTAGTCTTGACAGGAATAAAGTGAGCCACTTTAGTCAATCTATCCACAATCACCCATATAGCATCATATCCTTTCTGGGTGCGAGGCAATCCAGTAATAAAATCCATACCAATCTCTTCCCATTTCCACTCGGGTATCTTCAGTGGATGCAATAATCCAGCTGGCCTCTGGTGTTCAGCCTTAACTCTTTGACATACATCGCACATAGCCACATGTGCAGCTACATCTCTTTTCAATCCATACCACCAATACTTCCGTTTCAAATCCTGATACATCTTGGTACTACCAGGATGAATAGAATAATCCGAGTCGTGGGCCTCCTTTAAAATAGTCTCTCGCAGGCTTTTAACATCAGGAACACACATCCTGTCCTTGAACCATACAGTGCCCTGCTCATCTTCCGTGAATTCCGGAACTCGACCTTCAGTAATCAGATCCTTAATCTCTTTTATCTTAGCATCACCAATTTGTCCTTTGCGGATCTCTTGCTCCAAAGTAGGTTCCACATCAATAGTAACTCCTTCAGTATGAGCAACTATCCCCAGGTTAAGTCTCCTGAAATCCTCAACAATCTCATCGGGTAGCTGGGCAACAACAGCTGAATGAACATGCTCCTTGCGACTCAAGGCATCTGCAACCAAGTTTGCCTTGCCCGGGTGATAGTGAATCTCCAAATCATAATCTTTAATAAGCTCCAACCAACGGCGTTGCCTAAGATTGAGATCCTTCTGAGTGAATATATACTTCAAACTCTTATGATCCGTATACACTTGGCACTTGGTCCCCATGATATAATGTCTCCAAATCTTAAGTGCATGCACAACGGCTGCCAATTCCAAGTCATGAGTGGGGTAGTTCAATTCATGTCTCCGCAACTGACGAGAAGCATAAGCAATCACATGTCCTTCTTGCATGAGCACACAACCTAAGCCTTGGCCACATGCGTCGCAATAGATGTCAAATCCTTTCTGTAGGTCCGGCATAACCAATACTGGTGGCGACATCAACCTCTTCTTCAATAGATCAAAGCTGTCTTGACACTTCTCGTCCCACTTAAATTCTTTTCCTTTCTCCAAAAGCGAAGTCATCGGCTTAGCAATCTTAGAAAATCCTTCGATAAACCTCCGATAATATCCAGCAAGTCCTAAGAAACTTCGAATCTCAGTAACTGTAGTGGGTACTCTCCACTCCATTATCTCCTTAACCTTAGCAGGATCCACTGCTATTCCTCCATTAGAAATAATATGACCAAGAAATGGCACTTCGCCAATCCAAAACTCGCACTTGCTGAACTTAGCATAGAGTTGATTATCTCGTAGCTTCTGTAGCACCATCCTCAGATGTTCCTCGTGATCACTTTCACTCTGAGAATAAATAAGAATATCGTCGATGAATACCACGACGAATCTGTCCAAATACTCCATAAACACCTTATTCATCAAGTTCATAAAATAAGCTGGTGCGTTGGTTAATCCAAACGACATAACAGTAAACTCATATAATCCATATCTAGTCGAGAAAGCCGTCTTGGGAATATCCGATGGTCTAATCCTCATCTGATGGTATCCCGATCGGAGATCAATCTTCGAAAATACTCTTGCACCTCTCATTTGATCAAATAAATCTTCAATACGGGGCAACGGATACTTGTTCTTCACTGTAACATCATTAAGAGATCTATAATCCACACACATCCGCTGCGATCCATCCTTCTTCTGTACAAACAAGACCGGTGCTCCCCAAGGTGAGGAACTCGGACGAATGTACCCAGCCTCTTGTAACTCAGTTAACTGCTTCTTAAGTTCCTTCAATTCCTCTACGGACATCCTATATGGCCGTTTAGAAATAGGGGCGGTTCCAGGTAAGAGGTCAATAACAAACTCAACTTCTCTATCAGGTGGCATCCCTGGTAACTCCTCTGGAAAGACATCCGGAAAATCTCTAACCACCCGGATATTGTCACCAACAAACTCCTTCGGCATAAAGAACATTGCACGCATAGATGAGGAGGTTACTGCAATATTAACTTGAAACCTTTCTCCTTTAGTAGTAGTGAGTTCTACGGTACCTCTACCACATGCTATAACGGCCTTTGCCTTTCTTAGCCATGACATACCAAGGATCAAATCTATACTGCTTGACTCCAATATTATAGCAGTAGCTCCAAAATCTCTACCCATAATGGTTAATGTCAATCTACGTGTCATTTGATTCGCCTCAACAGGCCCTTTAGGTGTAATTACTATCAGGGGTTTTCTCATATTTAGCAGTGGTATTTCATTTGTGTTGGCATATCTAGCAGACATGAATGAATGTGTAGCACCAGAATCAAATAATATGGTTGCAGGAATTGCATTAACATAAAACATACCAATTACGAGGTCCCCTCCATCCGGAGTAGCATCAACGCTGACTTGATTAACCTTGGCAATAGAATATCCCTTGCCAGTTCCTGGAGTTTGCTGCCTGTTCTGAACTGGAGTAGTAGCAATCCTCTGTGGGCAGACATTTGCATAATGACCAATCTTCCCACACTTGAAGCATTGAGTGCCCGGACTCTGTCCTGAAAACTTCGTCGGGGTGCCAGTAGGGGTAGCCTGTCGAGGAGGTGGAGTCCTCAGTGGTGATTGCGGAACTGGGCGTGGTCCTCCGGGTCGAGTCGGTGTACCCTGTGGTGAACTGTAGCGAGGACGAACACTGCTGCTTCCTTGTCCTTGAGATATGGCCTTTCTCTTCAAATCTCCCAGTTGAACACGCTTGTGTTCAATAGCCAGTGCCTTATCAAGCAGCCTCTGAAATGATGGAAATGTGTGTGCCACCAGAGCATACTGCAGTGGTCCATTAAGTCCTTCAATAAAATGCTCCTGCTTCCTCTCGTCTTCAGCAACTTCTTCAGGGGCATATCGGGATAACTGAATAAACTTGTCTCTGTACTCGCTGACTGACATACTCCCTTGCTTCAGCGACAGAAATTCCTTCTTCTTAATCTTTATCATACCAGCTGGAATATGGTAGTTCCTGAACTGCGTACTGAACTCTGCCTAGGTAATAGTATCAGCAGCATCATGGGCAGCAGTATAAGAATCCCACCAGTCAGCAGCAGGACCAATCAGACGTCCAGAAGCATATAAAACCTTCTCACGGTCCGTGCACTGTGCAATATTCAGCATCTTCTCAATTGCTTTCAGCCAATCATCCGCGTCCAGTGGATCAGGTGAGCTAGCGAATGTAGGTGGCTTATGGCTCATGAACTCCCGGTGCTTATCACGAGGAGGAACTGGTGGTGGTGGTGGAGGCAGTGGTACTTGTTGCTGCTGTTGTTGTTGTTGCATTTGCTGTTGCAGCTGCTGTTGTTGCGCCCTCCTTTCCTGGCGTATCTCATCTCGCTCCTGGCGCAACTCTTGTCGTATATCCTCTCTTTCCTGACGCATCTCCTGGCGTTCTTGTTGCATCTGGGCACGCATATCAGCCATGGTGTCTGCCATTTGCTGCATCACCGCCATCTGAGCAGCAACCAGTGGGTCAACTCCGCCTGGTGGGGGATTGGGAGGATTCATCCCAGCAGGTTGTGGCTGAGGTTGTCTTCGAGTGTGTTGGTTGGGAGGCAGATCAATTCCACCACCACGCCTGGTATTGACCATCTGAGTTAGATACATATGGTAAGAAGATAATAGACAAGGCAGGTATTTACAAATCAGGTTACTTTGGGAAATTTTATTAGCTAAGCAGGTTAATATTTTACCTATCCTAGCTAATTCAACACCTTATGGTGGTACATACTAAGATGTCCATAATTCAATCAATCAAAGAAGCAAATCAGACATTGAGCATCAGAACAATCAACCAACATTTTTTTTAAAATAGAGAAAATAGTTTTATTTTCGTCTCAGGTTCCCTATCTCTTAGAAAGATCATAGTCATAGGATTCCAAGGTGTGAAATCCATCTTGTCTAAGAGTAGAAAAGATAAGAATGATCAGAGTAGAACAGTAGAAGGTGAGACAAGATCAAGATGAGTGTAGAAAGAATCAGAATGAGATAAGTAGGTAAGAGTTTGTCCATTTCTATCTAGGTCTCGTCCTACAGTCAACATTCCTCTGATACCACTTCTGTAACACCCGGTTTTAAGGAACAAAGCCGGGTGCATCTCATACATGCGCCAAGAAGACAACATATATAATAACAGAGTGTATAGAGATAAATGTCATAAAACATCAGAGTATTTATTACATAGCGGAAGACTTATTACAAAATGAAATAATAAAGATAAAACGAACTAAGGATCGTCGGCGCCAATGTCGACTGGGAAACGCCACCTAGATCAGATCGAACTCCTCAGTGTTAGGCAGCTCCTCCTGAACCACCTGATCTTCTCCTGTGGGGGGGTGTGAGACAGCAAGGGTGAGCTCACACATGATCATAGCTCAACAAGTTGTGGGGAACCAGCGGACACAAACTCACAAAGGTGTGAGTTCATGTGATGTGTAAGGCCAATCAATGATAGGGGTTAAAGCTGAGCATTGCTTTTAAGTAGTTGGTCAAAATTTTATTAGCAATTACTACGTGTAAGTAAATACCAAACCATAAGTAAAGTAATAGAACAAAATTAATAATAAACCCATGCAATGCAAATGACAAAATTGAATTTAAGTTCCATAATTTAAACATCAGAGAGTCCTGAGCTGCTCATGACCGTGAGCTCGGCTAGTATACCAGTTTTACACTCTGCAGAGGTTGTACCCTTTACCCACAAGTCATGTTACCCATCTGCCAAGGGGTCATGAATCCCATACACCTCTACCTAGGAAGCGCGGCAGGGCAACACTACGAGGCCTTTACAAAGTTCCACTAGCTTCCGAAAACCCGCTACAGTTTATAGGAAGATCCAGTACAGGGTTCCTGGCTGACTGCCATCCCAGCAAAATCAACCAGGGACCTCCCCGCACTGACCTCTCCCCTACTGCCCTTGCCCCTTTCGGGTAAGGTAGTCTTCCACTAGCTTTCCTAATTAGTCAGCCAAGGGGTCCCATTCCTCCCTTGTGGTGGCACGTGTTACTCAAGTTAAGCTCTATGTTCCAATTAACATTAATGATAACAACATGAACATAAACAGAATAACAACAAGAATTGGAACATAGAGGTAATAAATGATTATCCCAAAACCATATAAAGCAATAGCAAACTACCCAAGTGATTCAGGGGTAAACAAGGTAATGAGATAAACAATCTAGGGTGACCTATTGGGTCCCATCAAAATTAACCTATGCATGGATAAGTGATATTAAAGAACATTATTAGGTAAAAAGTGGTCAAGGGCACAACTTGCCTTCAATGAGCTCCTGCTCAGCTACTTCAACCTGCTGCTCACCAGGATCCTCAGCAACGGGCTCTTCTACTCGCCACAATACAAACAAGCACAGTGTATATAGAGAAATTAACATTACACCAAACATATAAATAAAATACACAGAGATATTCTACATATTAAAATAAAAACCTAGGAACTGGAATCATAATTTTCTGAGTTATAGATTTCAAGTTATGCATTTTCAAAGGTTTTATGTGCTTTAAATAGGATTAAGTGATAAATAAATTTCTTACTGTTTTTATGCCAAAACAGAGGCTCTAGGTGAAAGAGAACAATATTACAAAATTTTAGCAACTGGAATGAAGTGATTTGGACTAAAAATGGATTTTCTATGAATTATTGAAGTTCTAGCAATTATTTTCCTATTAAAAATCTATTTAATAAACATTTTCTCTGGTTTTCGTGTTGACTGGACTGGGCCTCAATTAATGGAAAACGCAGGGGGCCTGGCGTAAGATTCCTAAGACTCAGAGCACAGTGTAATAGGACGGCGGGTTGATTTCTGTGAAACCGAGGGGCTCTTTACTAAATTTACACGGCGAAGGGGTAACTTCTAATCTAGATCGTTCGATCAAACGTGGATGGCTCGGATTAGATCCACGCCTCACCCGAACCGGTACGCATCTACAGCCGTTGTATCCGAGATCTGCGGTCTGAGTTTAATGAAGCTCGGGCCACCCAGAACCGACCGATCCGATCTAACGGTCACGATCGATCACGCGAAAGGGTACGCCCTGATCTAATCTTAGCCGTTCATCGCCGAATCGACGGGCTCGAATCTCTTTCTCCACCCCGACCTACCAAGACGGCGGCGCCGCCGCGATTCCCTCCCGGTTGAACTCCGGCGAGGTGGAATCGGTGTTCCCCAAGTGCTAAGCCTCAAATTGAATCGAGATTTACCATGCGGAAATCAAAGCGATCGCGAGGAACGGATACATACCGGCAATCGAGACACCGACGACGCTGGCCACGCAACGATGCGGTTCCGCGGCTGCGCCCGCGCTCCAGCGAGAAATCAACCCCGCACTGCTGCCGGATTCGCCCCACCAAGTGCACGAACAGCTTCACCACGCCCCTGGGAGGCTCCACAACCCGGCAACGCGACCAGGTCGGCTAGGGGGAAAGCTTTCCCCGATCAGCGGGACGCAATTCTCTCGGCTCTCACGGCAAAGGTGGATATCGCTTTGGCTAGGGCTGCCTACACGCCGATGAAGAAAAGGGGAGGATGAGGATCGGGTTCCGGTCTTCATATGGCCGTCCAAGGTCCGCCTGCGCCCACACAACTGATTCCGCGATCTGCGCCATGACTGAGTCCGAGCACGCCCGGGTCACGCGGCGAAGGAAGGGTACGGTTCTGGCAGAGCGGGCCCGCACGCCAGTGAGAGGGAGGGAGGAGCGAGCGCGGTAGTTCGTTATGGCCGGGAGCGCGCGAATTCACCGGCGGAATCAACGGAATCCACGCCCGGCGGCGAAACCACCGCGAGGTGGGTGACGAGCCTGACCGAGGGGTCCCACGCGACAGCGGAGGGGAGAAAGCGAACGCGAACAGCGACTGGCCACTGGACCCGCGCGGTCAGTGCGAGCAGCGCGCGGTTCTGGCGAAGCGGCCGACCCGTGGGTCCCACATGTCACAGGCTTGAGCGAGTGGAATATGGAGGCTGGGCGCGGGTGACTGACCAGCGGGCCCGGCTGGCAGTGAGGGAACGGCGAGCGCGCGGCTGAAGAGTAGAAGTGGGCCGTCGCGGTGGCTTCTCCAAATGGGCCGAATTCCAGGTTGGCGGCCCAGTTGGCTTCTTTTCTCTTTTTCTTTTTATTTTCTGTTTCATTTCTTTTTCAAATTCAAACTTCAATCCAAATTCAAACTTTGTGGCACTTTATATACTGGCTAATTATTTATTTTGATCACATCAACTGTGATGAAGTAATTTTAATGATAATTTTATTTGTATTGAATAATATTCCTTTCTCTTCTCTATTCTCAAGAATTTCTTTTAGGTTTTAAATTCCCTTTTTGGTCTTAATATTTTTCTTGTCACAAAATGCACACAAAAATAAAATATCCAGCATGATGCAACAATTTAGTAGCATATCTTTTATTAGTTGTTCTTGGACATGGTGTTCTCATATGATGATGCATAAAGTTCAAACTCACATAAAGAGAGATTGATTCTCTTTTGGTATTATTTCTGGTCATTACAAAGTGGGTGTTACAACCACTTCCTGAGAGGATTGGTTGATCCCCTCCACTACCAGTTGATGAACCACACTTTCCCCACCTTCCAGCACTTGATAGACAGAGCAATCATGACTGAAAGAAAGCGTCGGGAGATGGAGGACAGGAAACGCAAGATTGGTGGATCTCAGGTTGGGAGTAGTAGTCGTCCCCGCTACTCAGGCAACTCACCCCAGCAATTCAAGCAAGGTCACCAGCACCAGCGTCAGCATCAGCACCAGTACTAGAGGCAGTTTCCTCAGCAGCAGCAGCAGTACCGTCAGAGCACCCAACCTGGAGGAAATCAGTACCAGCGTTAGAACAACCAGTCAGCTCGCCTTCCTGCCCCAGCACCCAACCAGAATGGCCAAGCAGCCCTAGTGCAAGTGGGAGGTTGTGCGTGCTTCCACTGTGGAGAACAAAACCACTGGGCGAAGATCTGTCCAAAGAATGCAGCTCAACAGTCGCCAGCAGTCAATACACTAGCAAGACAAGGAGCGCCACAGCAAGCACCAGGAGGCGGTGGTCAGGCCTACAACCATGGAAAGGTGAACCACCTGGAGGCTGAAGCAATCCAGGATGCTCAGGACGTGGCAGTAGGTATGTTTCCAGTCGAATCCTACCCAACAAAAGTATTATTTGATACTGGTGCCACGCATTCTTTTGTTTCTACATCTTGGGTAGAATTACATAACATCCCCATAGAACCAATGATCCTGTTGGGGGCCTTCGGCTCCCGAAGGTCCTCAAAAGTATAGCTTGATAATATTTTCCAAGTGTAGTATGTGAACAGGCACCTTCGGAACAGGCACCTTCGGAGTCAGGTCGCGAATATACAAGAGCATGGTTAAGACGAAGCGTGACTGGAATGAAAAACGATTATGACGAAGGATAAGACGATCACGAAGCTATGAGCAGAAAGGCTTCGGCACAATAACAGAAAAGAGGAACCGACTTAAAGATGAAAAGCCAAATTGAACCCCGAAGAATTAATGTAGTTATTGATAAATGTAAAGGGCATCAATGTAATTTTACATGGGCTGCGTCCCGTGCCTATAAATAGGTGAACAGTACTCCCGTACTGTTCACGCTGACTTGGCATACGCTTTTTCGCATCACGTTTGTACTTTTATTTTACTTCAATTCGAAGGTATGTTTGTAATTCGTTTTTATGAATTTAATAATGGAAATATATCGATGATAATGCTGGTATTATTACTCACAAATTATATATATAGTTACTCTGTTCTACCATTTATCGACTTAACGAAGGTCTTTTCCTCCGTAACCTTCGTCCGAGATTCATTATACCCGAAAGGATATACTGTTTCTAAGGACGAAGGAGCTCGACATTTAACACTTTTATGTTGTCTTGTTCTTAATTCATAGCATTTGAGAACAAGCCCCAACATTGGCACCCACCTCCGGTCAACTCACTTCCACTTTTTGGGTTTTGAAAACCTTCGGCAAGCGTCACCTTCGTCATGCCGCCGAAAAAAGCTTCAACGACAGGGGCTGCCACTCTGCAGCCGCTGGACCCCAATCAGGATGTCGTCTCTCTTAGGGAGGCCCGAAGCCAGAAGAGGAAGGCCATCAGTCCAACGCCTCCGGAAGACGACTTGGACCAAGAAATACAAAAAATGGAGATGCTCCATCAACAGGTTCAATGGAAGAAGGAGAAGATGGCTCGTCTAGCTGATCTTCAAAAGCAGATAGATGAAGCCTCTGAAGAGCTTCGACATCTCGCTCAAGATGACCAGAATCAAAGGCCCCCGCGCAGAGAGCTTCATCAAGAGGGTCCCTACAACGAGGATGACTGGTATGAAGATTTCCATCACGGAAATTTTGCTTTTGATGATGCTTCTCCCTTGTCAACAGAACTGCAGGCTGTTCCTTGGCCACAGTCTTACAAGCCGCCTCAGCTCCCCATGTACGATGGCCATTCAGACTTGAAACAATTCTTGATGAGCTATGAGGCAACTATATCTTCGTACGGTGGCAACACGGCGGTCATGGCAAAGTCCTTCGTTATGGCTGTCAGGAGCGTTGCACAAACTTGGTACTCTTCCCTTAGGCTAGGGACAATCACCTCATGGCAAAAGTTGAAGGATATGCTGATAACCAGCTTCCAAGGTTTTAGACGAAGCCAGTCACTGCTCAAGCTTTATTCTAGTGCACCTAGGATCACGAAGAATACCTTCAGGCATATGTCCGAAGGTTCCTACGACTGAGGGCACAGGCACCAATAGTGCCCAATGAAATTGTCATTGAGGCCATGATCAAGGGGCTTCGGCCAGGACCTGCAGCTCAGTACTTTGCCAGGAAGCCTCCTCAAACTCTGGAGAAGCTGCTCCAGAAGATGGACGAGTACATTCGAGCTGACAATGATTTTCGCCAAAGAAGGGAGGAAGCTCTCAGGTTCTCTGAAATGACTAGGGGCTTCGGAGGAAGATTTTATCCAAGGCACGTCAGGTCAATTCACAATTCTACTCAAAATGACGACAAAGGGAGTCAGCAAAGGCCACAGTGCTCCTCGCAAGCTTCGGGGAAACAGCAAAGCTCCTTCCGGCCGCCAGCGCCAAGGGGCAGAGGCGCCAGGGGCTTCGGGGGAAGATTTGGGGATCAATCAAGAAAAATATACTGCCTATTCTGTGGTGATGGTAAGGGCCACACCACTAGGATGTGTCACATTACCATCCAGAAGCAAAAGGAGCTAGCAGAAGCTGCTGCACAACAGAACCAGCCGAAGCAGGTCATGCATACTGCTTCGTACCATTCGCCTTACATTCCAGAATATGTAGGCAATCACCCTGCATCCTCTGTTGCTTTGCAAGCCAACCCCAAGCTTCCTGGCAACAGCTTCCACCGCCACCACCAATACAACGAGCTTCGCAGCCAGAAGGGAGCCAGCACTCTCACCCCCAGAGGGACTTCAGAGAAGAATCCGAAGCTCGCACAGTCAATAGCACTATGCCAGAGTCAAAGCACATTTACTGACAAAATATCCTACTCCCACAGCAGTTTTTTATGCTTTCACATTCAGTTTTATTTTCTTCGCAGTAAAGAACAAATATGGGGAGTTTAAGTGTTTTTTATTGTTTTTCAAATCCTTGTAACAGTTTACCGTATTATCATAATGAAAATATATCTCCTCCAAAGGCTTGAGTTACCGAAGCACAAAAATTTATGGAGGCACGGAGAACCTTCGGATTATCGGAAACTTGTTCTAAGGAATGAGCCGTAACTTTTTTGAAGTAATAAAAAGTCGTTCCTAAGGGAGCGTAGTGTAAGTTTTCTGCTCGAAAGTCGTTCCAAAGGGAATGCAGAGCTTATAGCGAAAAATAAACGCTGATTCCGCTGAAAGTAAAAGGCGAAGAAGCTCCTAAGGGAGGCTTACAGCGAAAAATAAACGCTGATTCCGCTGAAAGTAAAAGGCGAAGAAGCTCCTAAGGGAGGCTTATAGTGAAAAGTCAACGCTGAGATAAAAAGATTGTGTGCTCTATGGCAGGGATATGTGTATTTTCAGCATGAATGTCATTTTGCATAACATAACATCATTACATCATTTTGCATAACATAAGCATCATCCATCATTTCGCATGGAGAACAGGAAGGCGACACAGCATTGATCTTCGAAGAATGTTTTGAAAAAGAGAATCGTGCCAAGGCACAAGATAAATTGAGAAGAAGTGTAGCTTCATTTGAGAGGCAACATAAGACTTTTTATGGATTCAAAGAATGTTTTCATAAAGTTTGGAGATTCTTCATCAAAGAAATATGGTAATTCTTGTGACACATAAAAGATTTTCTTTACGAAGCATGAAAACAAGGGAAGGTGTTTTTTCGCCGAAGGCTCAAAAAGCGGTATGTATGAAAAAGTTTCATGCATCGTAAAGAATTGAACCGTAAATAGATTATATATTACATTCAAAGTTACAAAGTTTTACACTTGTCATGTTCCAAGTATTTGTACAATAGCATTTAATCTTCCCTAAGAACTACTTCTGCAGCTTCGTTTAGCAGCTGATTGACAACTTCGTCCATGATGGCTTCGGCCATTTGTCTAATTTCGTCGTCTCCCTTCGGGGGAGGGTCCGTAGATGCCCCAGCGGGTTCTGAGGGAGGAGAGGACACGGCTATATTACTATTACAAACTACGAATAAAGTTCAAAATCAAAAATTACAACAAAATAAAAATCACTAATTAATACCTATTTGCCCTTCGGACCCTGTGCTTTTTTCAGCAGCCCTCGCTACCTCCCTAGCATCATGGATGCCTTTTTCACTTCTCTGAATAATCTCTTGAGCCATTTTTCGGCCGCCATTGTCCCAAATGTCAGTGAAAAATTTTCCACCAACCTGGCTTGCTTCGACTGAAGGGTCTGTGATATCTTCAGGGGACAAGGCAGCTTCAGACTGCGCCAAAGATTTTACATGATCGCACCCCTTCTTCTCTAAAATGGTAACAATTCCCCTGGCGCCCGAAAAAGCACAAATGTCCCCGTGACTATTCAAGATTTCGTCGAAGACATCAGCTTCGCGACTAATCCATTCAATTGGGCCTTCTGGATTCCCTCTTGTGAAATTTTCTTCACTAGAAAACGCGCCAACGCTGGCGAAGCTGGATTTTATTTTCTTAACACATTCTATGGATTTATCGTAACACCTCTTCTTCGAAGCACGAAGCTCTTTAACATTTACTTCCAAATGATCTACCCATTGATCACTTAATTCTCGTTTTGTTTCTTCAAGAATGCGTTCTTCTTTGGCTCGGGCTAGTTGTTTACGAAGATCTTCGATTTCACGCTTCTGAGCTTCGGCTTGAGTTTTAGAGTTAGCTTCGTCTTCCTTCATTTTTTCCACTAATGTAAGCAGAATTTTGTCCTTCTCCAAGGCTTCGTTTCTTAGCCTGATAACCTCTGTTCGAAGGTTGCTGAGAGCAATGGTGCAGCTCTCATCTTCGGCATTCTTCTGAGCCCTTAAGGCATTGCTGAGTATTAAACCCTATTCAAAAAATGAATGAGTTAATATAAGAGCAAAAAACTAATTCAAAATTCATAAACTTCAAAATTCACAATTTTTGTACCTTCAGACTATTGTATGCTAGGCTATCCGCAAGATCGTCCTTCGTCATGGCGCAAAGGCTAGCTTCGAGTTTCGGGAACCCCATGCTTCTAGCCATTTCCCGGCACACCGATAATTCTTTATTGTCTGGGAGGCAGTACAGGAAATCATCTTCGTTTGTCCCATTGAACACTACGGCCCCCCTCGGATACTTCAGTTCTCGGGCATAGTGATTGGCTTCAAAAATCTCTTCTTCAGATAGTTTCTTCCCCGAAGCATGTCACACAATATAATCATGTTTTTTGGAAGATGCTTCGGGGGTGGCAATGCCAATTTCCTCAGTCAGAATCGGCTCTGTTATTTTTGCTTTTTCAGTTTCTAAACTTGCCTTTGACATTTTTTCGACCTCCAAAGGTTGTATCTTGGTGGATTCCGAAGGCCCAGCTTCAGTTTCAAATTGCTGCTTCAAAGTTTCAGCAGCAAAGGCTTCAGTAGACACTTCAACAGTTTTCTTTGGAGTTGTGCTTGAAGATTTAATTGTCTCCAAAACATCCAGCACATTAACCATCCTTTTTCTTTTAGGGGTTGCTGCTGGCCTCTTCTGGCTTTTAGCTGCCTCAACTTTTGACAAAGGACTTAAAACATCTGGTGTTTTTCTTTCTTCAGATCTCTCTTTTCCTGTTTTTTCTATTGCTGGTGCTTCGGCCATTTCTTCGGATTTTGGTGCTGTAGTTGGTTCTCTGGCTTCGGTGGCCGAAGAGGCCTCGCCAATAAACTCGGGCACTATGGTCGGCTCAATACAGCGTGGAGGGTGTGTGAACACTTTTACCTTCTTCCTCTTCGGCGCTGGCTCCCCGGGAGCAGCCGAAGCAGTGTCTTTTGCAGGAGAAGTATTTTTTCTCTTTTGACCTCGCATTGGATAATAGTAGTCGGGATAGATAAACCCAATTGCATCAAATACTCGGTTGAATCTCTTCTTTTTTCGGCCTCCGAAAGCTGCTGACAATGCAGTGTTTTCGGCCTTTGAGTACGCCCCAAGCAATTCATCAGTTACATTCTCAATGCTTTTCAGCCAATCATCATCCGGTTCAACAAACTTATCTCCATACTTGAATGTATATTTCAGTCTGATTAGTCCACCCTCGTCAGTTTCTTTAACGGTCTCCTTCGGCATTTCCCAGTTATCTACAAGTGGCCACACTCTGAAGGCAATGTGCTCTTGCATTAAATCCCTGGTCCCAATAAAAGAGCAGACTACGCCGAAGGCCCTCTGACATTCTTCAGCTGCTTTGTCCATTTCTACCTTTGGTTTTCGAAGTCCGAAGCGCTGCCAGATAGGGCGCATGATGATATCTTTGATATCTTCCCGAACCTTCAAATCGTTCTTCACATAGAACCATTCCTTCATCCATTCCCCGGGCCATCTCTTCCGAAAGGTTGGCACGGGACAGCTTGACCCAGAGCGGGCACCGAAGCTATAGCAACCAAAATTATTATGATATTGCTCCTTACCCCAGGGTTTCGTCTCATATACTAGCTCGTGTATATTGCAAAAGCTTTTTGCACTTGGCTCCAGGCCCTGGCTCCTCACCGCCCAGACGAAGATTCCCAATCTTATCACTGCCTCGGGGGTAAGTTGATGAAGGTAAATTTGATATATTTTCAGAACTTCTACCACAAACCTGCTTAGAGGGAATCGTAGCCCAGCCTTTAAAAAGCTTCGGAAGATCACGACCTCATTATCTTCGGGGGTCGGCGTGGTTTTTTCTCCGTCATCTGCCCTTACGATGGATATATCTCGGAAATATCTCCCCCTCATATTTTCAAGATGACTCTGCTTTATAGTTGATTTTCCGAAGTTTGAGTGACTAGGCCGCCACGGGCGATCTTCGGAGTCCTCCCCACCACTATCCACATCATAACTATCACTGTCACCAGTATCTTCAGATAAACCCTCCAAAGTTTCCTTGACAATCTTTTCCGTATTGGTCTTCGACATTGACTCAAGAAAACCCAGGTGCATTTCCTCCAAAAGGCTTAGCTTCGAAGCACCAGCAACTATCTTATCCTCAGACATTTTCGCGAATGCTGGCAAACCAGACTTGAAACCGAAGCTTAAAAATTTAAGACCGAGCAAATGCTGTCGCGCGCAGGCTAAAAGCTAGGTGCGCAGGCTAAGAGCTGGGTGAGTAAAAAGCAGGTGGCAAAAGGGCGTGCCAGACAAACTCGCAGTGAGCTTGTATTTATACACCAAGTATGTCAAAAACTAGAGGGCCCCGCTTGTCAATGACTGTTGCTATTCTAGCAAAAGGAAGGTGTTTTTTCGGACCATCGGCTTAAAGCCTTCGTCCATGTCGCAATATGAATTTATCTTTACGATAAATTGATATTGCGAGGGGCTACTGTTGGGGGCCTTCGGCTCCCGAAGGTCCTCAAAAGTATAGCTTGATAATATTTTCCAAGTGTAATATGTGAACAGGCACCTTCGGAGTCAGGTCGCGAATATACAAGAGCATGGTTAAGACGAAGCGTGACTGGAATGAAAAACGATTATGACGAAGGATAAGACGATCACGAAGCTATGAGCAGAAAGGCTTCGGCACAATAACAGAAAAGAGGAACCGACTTAAAGATGAAAAGCCAAATTGAACCCCGAAGAATTAATGTAGTTATTGATAAATGTAAAGGGCATCAATGTAATTTTACATGGGCTGCGTCCCGTGCCTATAAATAGGTGAACAGTACTCCCGTACTGTTCACGCTGACTTGGCATACGCTTTTTCGCATCACGTTTGTACTTTTATTTTACTTCAATTCGAATGTATGTTTGTAATTCGTTTTTATGAATTTAATAATGGAAATATATCGATGATAATGCTGGTATTATTACTCGCACATTATATATATAGTTACTCTGTTCTACCATTTATCGACTTAACGAAGGTCTTTTCCTCCGTAACCTTCGTCCGAGATTCATTATACCCGAAAGGATATACTGTTTCTAAGGACGAAGGAGCTCGACATTTAACACTTTTATGTTGTCTTGTTCTTAATTCATAGCATTTGAGAACAAGCCCCCAACCCTTTAAGAGTTAATTCAGTTGGGGGAAAAGTTTAGTCTGATAGGATTTGTCCGAATCTAAGGATTGAAGTAAGGGGGATAGACTTCCCCGCTAGCCTAGTAGTAATGGGAACTCAAGGGTTAGATGTCATCCTAGGGATGAATTGGTACACAGAAATCAAGCCACTGTCAATTGTGACAAGAGAACAGTTAAGTTGGTGTCCCCATCCCGAAAGGAAGTAGTAACTAAGTTGTACTTGCTTGAACTAGAAGGAGCCTGCCACCATTTATCATTAGATGATAAAGAGTCCAATCCGATTAAGACAATTAGGATTGTGTCAGAATTCCCCGATGTATTCCCTAAAGAGTTACCAGGTATGCCACCGGAAAGGAAGGTTGAATTTGCCATAGAGCTTATCCCAGGCACCACCCCTATTTCCAAGAGAGCCTAGCGAGTGTCTGGACTAGAGTTGGTGGAACTCAAGAAGCAAATTGATGAGTTGTTAGAGAAAGGCTACATCAGACCAAGTACCTCACCTTGGGCATCCCCAGTGCTATTTATGGAGAAGAAGGATGGTACGAGGAGGATGTGCATTGATTATAGAGCTTTGAATGAAGTCACTGTCAAGAACAAGTACCCCCTGCCTCGAATTGAAGACCTATTTGATCAGTTGAGAGGAGTCAGTGTGTTCTCAAAGATATATCTGAGGTCAGGTTACCATCAGTTCAGAATCTGACCTTCAGATATACCAAAGACAACATTCATCACCAAGTATGGACTATATGAGTTCATGGTTATGCCATTTGGTTTGACGAATGTGCCAGCTTACTTCATGTACCTGATGAATAGTGTGTTCATGGACTACCTCGACAAGTTCATAGTGGTGTTCATTGATGATATTCTTGTATATTCCCATAATGAGTAAGAGCATGAGGAACATGTGAGGAAGGTGCTTCAGAGGCTACGAGATTACCAGCTGCACGCCAAGCTTAGCAAGTGTGAGTTCTGGATCAGTGAAGTTCTGTTCTTGGGTCATATTATAAACCGAGATGGACTAGCTGTGGATCCAACGAAGGTAGCAGCGATTCTGGACTGGAAAGCACCAAAAGATGTCCGAGGAATCAAGAGTTTCATTGGAATGGCCGGTTACTATCACCGTTTCATTGAAGGTTTCTCCAAGATTGCCAGGCCAATGACAACCTTACTAGCAAATAAGGTTGAGTTCAAGTGGACCCCAGCGTGCCAAAAATCATTTGAGATGTTGAAGCAGAAGTTGATAACAGCACCGGTATTGGTTTTGCCAGATGTTCGCAAGCCATTCTCAGTATATTGTGATGCTTCGTACACTAGACTGGGATATGTGTTAATGCAGGAAGGGAAAGTAGTGGTGTACTTGTCCCGACATTTGAAAGTTCATGAGAAGAATTACCCCACTCATGATCTGGAGTTAGCAGCAGTGGTTCATGCACTGAAGACCTGGAGACACTATCTTTATGGGCAGAAGTGTGATATCTACACGGATCACAAGAGCCTCAAGTACATATTCACTCAGTCAGAGTTAAACATGAGGCAGCGAAGATGGCTAGAATTGATCAAAGACTATGAGCTGGAGATTCATTATCGCCCAGGCAAAGCAAATGTGGTTGTAGATGCTCTAAGCAGAAAGAGTCAAGTAAATATATTGGCCTCTCACTCGATGTGGTTCGAGCTAGCAAAGGAATTTCATAGGCTAAGTCTTGGATTTCTGAACAACACTCAAGGAGTGACAGTTGAGCTAGAACCCAACCTAGAACAAGATATCAGGAAGGGTCAGAAAGACGATGAGAAGATCAACGAGATCCAGCAGCTGATCATAGATGGGAATGGTCCAGATTTCCGTGAAGACGCAGAAGGAGTGATATGGTTCAAGGATAGGCTGTGCGTTCCTGACATCAAATCAATTCGGGAACTGATTCTCAAGGAAGCTCATGAGACAGCATATTTTATACAACCTGGTAGCGAGAAAATGTACCAAGACCTGAAGAAGAGAATCTAGTGGTACAGTATGAAAAGAGAGATAGCAGAGTATGTGGCCAGATGCGATAGTTGTCAGAGGTTCAAGGCAGAACATGAGAGACCGCAGGTTTGTTGCGGTCGTTGCTGATTCCTCAGTGGAAATGGGATGAGATTGGGATGGACTTTATAGTCGGTCTGCCCCGCACTCGAGCTAGTTATGACTCCATCTGGGTAGTAGTGGACCGTTTAACAAAGGCGGCCCATTTCATACCAGTCAAGACCACCTATATGTAAAGCCTAAAATTGGTAGAAAAAAACAACAATAATAATAATGAAATAAATAAATAAATTTAAGAATCGCACTTTAGGGATTTTTGAAACCTTCTTGGATTTCTCATGCCTTTGAATGTTAAACTTCAAAAGGAAAAGAGAAAGGAGAATAGAAAAAATAGAAAATGAGGAGGCAAAGGAAACAAAAATACTTAAAATAAATATATAAGTCCATAAAAATATACACTTTGCCTTCATGTTGTTATTCTGGATGTTAAAATTAGATTAGATTTTGAAACCCTATTTAAATCTGAATTTTGAAGGTGGGAATAAAAATAGAAAAGAAAAGGAGCAAGAAATAAAAAGAAAAAGAATAAAAAAAGGAAGAACTTGCGCGTGGGCCGAATCCCGCTTAACTCGGCCCATTCAGTCATGGCACGCGGCCCAGCCAACTTTGGTGCGCGTGGCTCACTGACCGGCGGGGCCCGCTGGTCAGCCACCACATGGGCGCGCGTTTCTGCTCTTCAGTCCACCGACAAGAGGGGCCCGCTGTTAAGTATTGCACCGCACGCGCGGAGGGAGTTTTCTCACCGACGCATGGGCCATAGCTTTCGCTCCGCGTCGCGCGCTCGTATCACTGACATGTGGGACCGAATCATCAGCGCTTTACTCTACCTCGTGTTTGACTCCGTTTGGAACTCAACGACCTCCGGAGATTCGCGCGGGCATCGACCGCGTCCCCGCGCCTCTAGCCCGTTCCACGCCCCTATTTAACCAGCTGTGACCCCCACCTTCGTCCGCACCTATGCCAAGTTGCCACCACCATCGTTGGACTCAGAAGAGCGAAAGTGAGGTCTACCGAGCTGGGTACTGCGCTGCTGGGAGGGCACCAACGGTGAACTCCGTCCACGTCGCTGTCTCGTCCTCGGGCGAGAGCTCGCGGGACTCACCGTCGTGTGTGACTTCTTCGTCAACTCAGGCTCGTCGCAGGAACCGTGTGGGAATTGGGAAATTTTTCGTCGGACTTGGCGGATTGGCGTAACTCCACGGTCCGGTAGTCCTCATCCCCAGACTCATCGATCTACGGTACAGGAACTTCCTAGCCTTCGCTCTATCAACCTCGCTCAGACGCGTAAGAATTGGGGCACTAGGGGCCGGCGTGGTGATTGCCGGTCTTGGGCGCCGCTGTGTTGTCGCCAGGTGCTGCGGCCGGTGTTCTGTGCATAGAATCCGGTGAAGAAAGGGTCGTAATCGAGTTTGTAGTTGATAGGGCTACACATAGGGCCATTCGGAGCCAGTTTTGAAGCCCTGGTGCGCATTAATGGCGAACCCCGACCTGGCGCCGCCGCATAAGAATGTGGGGCTAAGTCACAAATAGTGAAGTCAAGACTCAGCTCGGGTAAGAATGGATGACAGGTCGATAAGTTTACTAGTTTTGCAGCTTTACGAGCATAACTTTAGAAAAAGGAATCCAATTATCTTAGTAGCCATGTGTTGAATAACTTTAGGGATGAAGCCTTACCAATCACCCTATTCCGCGGAACCAGCATTCCTGATACCTTCTTGCGGAGCAAGACGCCGATGTCCTGGCGCCGCCAGCGTCGTGGGGGTGAGTCGTGGACCGTTGGATGGCGGCTAATCGGATAGGATTAGATGTGGGGAACGGTTTAGTCTGGTGAGGTTGTGACCGTAGATCCACGGGCAGACGGGGCTGATGTGATCTCTGGAGGTGATTAAAGCCGAACCGTAGATTCCCGATCCTGCGATCATGTGCGTGCGCTGATTTGAGGGGGCTTAGACCTAATCCAAATCAATCGCTTTAGATCGGACGGCCAAAATTGATGCATACCCCTTCGCGGATACAATTTGCTAAGGAGTCCCCGGCCAATGTGAAAACCAACCCGCAGTCCTAGCGCAAGGTGCTCTGTGTCTTAGAGATTTTTGCCCCAAGGCCCCTGCAATTCCCTATTTTAGTGCGCGCAGTCCAGAGCCAATTTAAATTGGATAAATGAATTAGAAAATGAATATTTAATATGAAAATATTTGCTAGAACTTGTATAAATCATAGAAAATTCATGTGACCTCCAAATTGATCCATTCTAGTTTCTAAAATTTTGTAATATTATTGTTTATCACCTAGAGTCTCTGTTTTGACATGAAAATAGTAGTAAAATTTATTTCTCACTTAATCATATATCAAGCTCATAAAACCTTTGGAAATTCATAATTTAAAATCCATAACTCCAAAATTTATGATTCCTATTCCTATGACCTTATTTTAATATGTAGATTACTAATGTGTATTATGTTTACATGTTTGGTGTGATGTTAATTTTGTCCATACCATGTTTGTTTGTATTGCTACGACCAGCGGTGAGGTCACGAGAATCTGTGGATCATCCTGGTACTGGAATCTCAAGTCCCAGGCAAGTTGTGCCCTTGACCACTTTTATTACCCAATAATGTTCTTTAATACCACTTATTCATGCATAGGTTTAATTTTGATGCGACCCAATAGGTCACCCTAGTCTGTTTATCATTTTTCCCTCGTTCACCCTGAATTATTTGGATAGTTATGCTATTGCTTTACATGGTTTTGGGTTAATATTTCATTATATCCATGTTCCAATTACTTTGTTATTTTATTTATGTTCATGTCAAGATCATTATTTTTAATTGGAACATGGAGCTTAACTTGAGAAACACGTGCCACCACAAGGGAGGAATGGGACCCCTTGGCTAACTAATTAGGAAAGCTAGTGGAAGACTACCTTACCTGAAAGGGGCAAGGGCAGTAGGGGAGTTGCATGCAAGGAGGTTCTTGGGTTGATTTTGCTGCGATGGCGGTCAGACGGGGGATTCTTGCAAGTGCTCTTCCCATAAACTGTAGCGGGTTTTCGGAAGCTAGTGGAACTTTGTAAAGGCTTCGTATTGGATCCCTAGCCATTCACCTCGATAGTGTCTAAGGGCCTTGCAAACCCTGGCGACATGGGAAACACGACTAGTGGGTACAGGGTACAACCTCTGCAGAGTGTAAAACTGGTATACTAGCCGAGCTCACGGTCCAGAGCAGCTCAGGACTCTCGCATGATTAATTTATGTAACTTAAATTTAATTTGTCATTTGCATTTGTATGGGATTATTTATTAATTTTGTTCTATTATTTATTATGGTTTGGTATTTACTTACACTTAGTAACTGCTAATAAAATTTGACCAACTTATTAAAAGCAATGCTCAGCTTTAACCCCTATTGTTGATCAGCCTTACACATCACATGAACTCCCACCTTTGGTGAGTTCATGCCCACTGGTTTCCCACAACTTGTTAAGCTATGATCGTGTGTGAGCTCACCCTTCCTGCCTCACACCCCCCACAGGAGAAGAATAGGTGGTTCAAGAGGAGCCACACAACGAGGAGTTTGATCTGATCTAGGTGGCGTCTCCTAGTTGACTTTATGGCATCAAGGATGGACAAGATTGTTTTATATTATTATTTTGTAAGACTTTCGCTATGTAATATGTACTCTGATGTTATTGTGACATTTATGTCTATACACTCTGTTATTATATATGTTGTCTTCTTTGGCGCATGTATGAGATGCACCCAGCTTTGTCCCTTAAAACCGGGTGTGACAGAAGTGGTATCAGAGGAATGTTGACTGTAGGACGAAACCTAGATAGAACTTGATAACCCTTACCTACTTACCTTACTCTGATTCTTTTCTAAACTTATATTAATCTTTTCTCATCTATTTCCGCTTTACTCTGATTATTCTTACCTTTTCCTTCTAAAAGACAAATGTGGATTTCACACTTTTGAAATCCTGTGCGTAAAGTGATCTTTAGGAATAGGAGACCTACTCTTAGGAACAAAAACAAAACTATTTTTAGGAATAGGAGACCTTCTAAAAGACAAATGTGTTTGATCTTGTGATATTTGTCTGATTTGGATCTTTGACTGAGTGTGATGAGTTGTGGAGTAATGTCCACAATTACATCTACATATACATATAGGCACAAATATGAATAAATAAAATTCATGAGATAACTAAACAACTTAGATTATCCTCCATTAAAAAGGGATCTATTTAAAATAGATACACTTTAATGGATCCCTCTTAACTTTGAGGAATCTATCTTATCCTAATAGGTTTATCTTGTGTTAAAAAAAGATATCTTATCCTCTTAAATTATTTATAAGATAAACTAGACCAACTAAAAGTACCCCCACTAGAATATATCAAATAGATCCATCTTATCTTGGAAGGTTCTCCCTTATTTTAAATAGATCCTTCTTACCTTAAAAGACCCTCTCTTATCTTGCTATATCCATCTAATCTTAAAAGATTCTTTCCTACCTTAATAGATTCATCTTATCTTGAAAAGGTTTTATCGTACCCTAATAGATCTAACTAATCTCAAAAGATTCTATTTTAGAGACTCATCTTGTCCTAATAAGCATACTTATCTCCACCACTTTGCTTATCTCATAATGGTGTAACAAACATGATCTATCCCAAAATAAATTAAGTAGATCTTATCCAGTCTAATCCGATTACACCAATTTAATTCTAATCCCATCTAATCTGGTCAGATCTAATCTAATGGATAAACATATTATATAATACCGGTATAATAATAATAATAATAAGATTGGATCCTACTCTTATAAATATGAGTTAACGTAAATTGGAGTCTTAGTCCAACCTGGCCATATGCAACTACCTTAACCATCCGTGGTTGCATAACCCCTCTGTTTTAACCTAACAGAGATTCTGACTTACCTACACCATATAATCCATCCTATCTTAAAAGATTCTAGCATATCTTAATAATATATACTCTACCCTGGTAGATCTATCTAACTCAAACTAGTCTAATCTAGTTATATCCAATCTAACCTAGACCCTACCTAATCTGACAGGATCTAATCTAAAGGAAGTTACTGAGACAAGTCAGTTAATACTGGTGACATAGATTAGACCATACTCCGAAAAAAGAGTTTTAAATCTAAACTGGTGTCTTAAACCAACTCGGCCGTAAAACCACGACCTAGCCTATGTTATGGGTTGCCCAACCCATTTATCCAACAAAGCAAAACTCTGTATAATCTACCTATTCCATGTAACCGCAACGGTCATCCCAACTCAGATAAAGGCATCCAACCCCCACAACCGATGGTTCTTAAATCAGATCCAAGAAGAAGGTTAACCTCGACAATGAAAGATACAAGTAGAAACAGATCTTCAAATGAATCAAGATCCACCACCCGGAATAAAAGTCTTCCTTACCTAACTTTCTTTTACCCCAAATCTTCTCTACACTCACAAATAGCTAAAACATGATGTACCCTTGTTTTCTATGCCACACCTGCTAATGGCATGAAAATTTTAGGTATAAAAAATATATACTAATAGGAAGTTCCACTTAGATAAATATATATATATATACTAGAGTTTCATAAAGATAAAGTCAGCTGGATATGCTCAACTAAATGGTATTCTTAAATAGGATTATGGAATCTAGTGTGATCTAATCCAATGTGGTCTGCTTAAACAGATTAGTGGTACTTGGACCCTTCTAGCCAGGTGTTAACTTAGCACATTAGATCAACTCAACCATGAGCTAACCCAACCCATAGAGTCATGATGAATGGTATAATCTATCCATCCCCACCTAACATCAAACAAATTTTTAACCTACATCATGTAGACTTTATCATCTTGACAAAATGTTATCCTACCTTTGGACATTCACCTTATACGACTAGTTATCCCAAGCTTGGTATAAAACAACAGATTAAGCTCTGCCAAAGAATCTTCAGTTCATAACCAGATACTAGCCTATTCGTTCTGTCTACCAAATAATTTTCCTTGCAAACTATTTGACCATATGCTTCTAACTTTCATGGTCAATGCAAGGAAGGGAAGTGTTGGGGACTTGTTCTCAAATGCTAAGCGTTAAGAACAAGGCAACATAAAAAGTGTTAAGTGCTAAAGCCCTTCGTCCTTCGGAACATTATGTCCCTTCGGGAGATAATGTATTTCGGACGAAGGTCACAAGAGACATACCTTCGTAAACATAACAAGTAATGACGAAGGATTCATATAGGGCATGAAATATAATGTAAACATCATCATAGAATCATTTCTATTTTATTAACATGGAAAAATAGAAATGATTTCAAATTACAAATGTACCTTTGGTCCTGAGAGAAGGTAAAAAGTACAAGCGTGACGTAAAAGCAGATGCCAAGTCAGCGTGAACAGTACGGGAGTACTGTTCATCTATTTATAGACGCGGGACGCAGCCCACGTAAAATTACATCCATGTCCATTACATTTGTTAATGACTTATGGAAATCTGTCAAGGCCCACGTAGTCTTTTCATCTTTAAGTCGGTTCCCCTTTCCGCTATCGCGACGAAGCTTCCTTGCACACAGCTTCGGCTGTGCACCATCCTTCGTAGAGTTTGGTAATCAGCTCGTCCTTCGTCTGATTCAGGCTTCGTCCTGACCGTGCTTTATGTTCATAATTCTGAGTCCGAAGATACCTGTTCACATAATCCACTTGGAAGACATTGTCAAATCATGTTTTTGAGGACCTTCGGAGGACGAAGGCCCCCAACAGTAGCCCCTCGCAATATTAATTTGTTAATAATAAATTCAGATTGCGATATGGACGAAGGCCTTGAGCCGAAGGTCCGAAAAAACACCTTCCCTTTGCTAGAATAGCAACATTCACTGACAGGCGGGGTCTTTCAATTTTCAACGCCCTGGGCGTATAAATAAGATCACACCGCGAACTCATTTGGTACGCACACTTGCCATCTGCCTCGGTCCACTAAATTTTTAGCTCTTGTGCATTAAGATTGGTGACCTTTTTGATTTCGAAGCTTCGGCCCTGAAAAAAGTTTTTAGCGTTTCCGAAGATGTCTGAAGGTAAGAAGATCCCTGCTGAGACGAAGCTGAGTCTCGAGGAAGAGAAGAATTTGGGGTTCCTGATAGCGATGGCGGAGACCAATACAGAGAAAATCACCAAGGAGATTCTTGAAGGTTTGTCCGAAGATACTGGTGACAGCGATAGCTATGATGTAGAAAGTGGTGGGGAAGAGACCGAAGATCGACCATGGCGGCCAAGTCACACGGTTTTCGGTAAGACCACTATCAAGCAGAGTCATATTGATAATATGAGGGGGAGGTATTTTCGAGATATATCTGTTGTGAGGGCTGACGCTGGAGAGAAGACTTCTCCCACCCCAGAAGAAGATGAAGTCGTAGTCTTCCGAAGCTTTCTCAAGGCTGGGCTTCGGTTCCCCCTAAGCAACTTTGTTGTTGAAGTCCTGAAGACATTTCAAGTCTACCTTCACCAAATTACCCCCGAAGCCATCATAAGAATGGGGGTGTTTGTCTGGGCTGTGAGAAGCCAAGGTTTGGAACCAAACGCTAAAAGTTTCTGCAATATTCACGAGTTATTATACGAGACGAAGCCCTAGGGAAAAGAACAATACCACAACAATTTTGGGTGTTATAGCTTCGGTGCCCGCTCCGGGTCAAGCTGCCCTGTGCCGACCTTTCGGAAGAGGTGGCCCGGAGCCTGGATGACAGAGTGGTTCTATGTGAAGAATGACTTAACAGCGCAAGAAAATGTTAAAAGTATCATTATGCGCCCCATCTGGCAACGCTTCGGACTTCGAAGGCCGAAGGTTGAAATGGACGAAGCAGCCGAGGAATGCCAAAGAGCCTTCGGCGTAATCTGCTCTTTCATTGGGACAAGGGACTTGGTCCAAGAGCACATTGCCTTCAGGGTATGGCCACTTACAGAAAAGTGGGAAATGCCGAAGGAGACCATTAAAGAATCCGACGAAGGCGGATTGGTCAGACTGAAATACACATTCAAATATGCAGATAAATTTGTTGAACCTGATGATGACTGGTTGAAAAGCATTGAAACATTAAGTGACGAACTGCTTGGGGCATACTCGAAGGCTGAAAATACTGCGCTATCAGCAGCCTTCGGAGGCCGAAAGAAGAAAAGGCTCAACCGTGTGTTTGACGCAGTCGGGTTTGTCTACCCTGACTATCATTATCCGGTATTGGGTCGCAAAAGGAAAAATGCTTCTCCTGCGACAGAAGCTACCACAAGTGCCACTAGTGAGCCAGCGCCTCAAAGGAAAAAGATGAAGGTGCTCACCCATCGGACACGCTTTATTGAGCCGGCCACAGTGCCAGAATTTATTGGTGAAATTTCTTTGGCCTCTGAAGCTACAGAACCAGCTCCAGTGCCGAAGACAGTAGAGAAAACTGAAGCGCCTTCAGCAGTAGAAAAACCGAAGACTGAAGAGCCAAAAACATCAGAAATTTTAAGTCCTTCAGCAAATGTCGACACAACAAAAAATCAAAAGGGCCCATTGGTGACCCCAAGAAGAAAACGGATGGTGAACGTGCTGGATGTCTTGGAGACAATTAAGTCTTCAAGCACAACCGCAAAGGAGTCTGCTGAACTCGCTGAAGCCTCTACTGAAGCTTCGAAACAACGAGCTGAAGCTGAAGCTGGGCCTTCAGAGCCCACCAAGGAACAATCCGAGAAAATATCAGAACCAGCTTTAGTTGAAGAAATTGACACTGCCGCCCCCGAAGCTCCCTCCAGCATACGCGATTACATCGTGCGACATGCTTCGGGGAAAAAACTATCTGAAGAAGAGACCTATGAAGCGAATCACTATGCTAGGGAGTTAAAGTATCCGAAGGGGGCAGTAGTATTCAATGGGACAAATGAAGATGACTTCCTATACTGCCTCCCTGATAACAAAGAATTATCTGTCTGCCGGGAGATGGCCAGGAGTATGGGTTTCCCAAAACTCGAAGCTGGATTAAGCGCCATGACGAAAGAGGATCTCGCAGACAGCCTTGCGTACAATAGCCTAAAGGTATGGAAATTAAGCGTTTGAAAAAACTTTTTTAATACGTAATTCATTCCTTTATTCTTATATGGATTCTTTTTCGTATAGGGCTTGATTCTAAGCAACGCATTAAGAGCCCAAAAAAGCGCCGAAGATGAAAGCTACGACATTGCGTTTAACAATTTACGCTCCGAAGTTATCAAACTGAGAAACGAAGCTCTGGAAAAGGATAAGATTCTGCTTACACTGGTAGATAAAGTGAAGAAGGACGAAGCTGCTTCAAAAACCCAAGCCGAAGCCCAAAAGCGTGAAATTAAAGATCTTCAAAAACAGCTGGCTAGAGCTAAAGAGGAACGTATACTGGAGGAAACAAAACGAGAACTCAGTGATCATATGGTCAATAAATTGGAGTTAAGTGTTAAAGAGCTTCGTGCATCTCAGAGGAAATGTTATGTTAAATCTGTAGAATGCGTGAATAAAATTAAAACCAGCTTCGCCAGCGTGGGCGCCTTTTCCAGCGAAGAGAATTTCTCTCGAGGCAATCCCGAAGGTCCACTGGAATGGATTAGTCACGAAGCAGAGGCCTTCGAGGAGATCCTGAGCAGTCGTGGCGACATCTGCGCTTTTTCGGGCGCCAGAGGAATTGCTTCTGTCTTAGAGAAGAAAGGTTGCGGGCATGTAAAATTTTTAGCTCAGTCCGAAGCTGCCTTATCTTCCGAAGACATCAAGGACCCCTCGGCCGAAGCAAGCGTGGTTGGTGGCAAATTTTTTACTGATATCTGGAACGACGGCGGCCGAGGAATGGCGCAAGAAATCATCCAAAGGAGCGAAAAAGGCATCCATGATGCTAGGAAAGTGGCAGAAGCTGCCGAAAAAAGTACAGAGCCCGAAAGGCAATTAGGTATTAATTAGTCGTTCTTATTGTGTTGTAATTTTTATTTCAAACTTTGCTCACGGTTTGTAATAGTAATGAAGAAATGTTCTCTTCCCTCAGAAGCTGTTGGATCGACTGCCGACCCCCACAAAAAAAAGGATGATGAAATTAAACAAATGGCCGAAGCTATCATGGACAAAGTTGTTGATCAACTTCTAAATGAAGCCGCCGAAGCAGTATTAAGAGAAGACTAGATGCTATTTAGAAAAAACATTTAAAGTGTGATCTATGCAACATTTTGTACATTTGAATGTAATATACAAGTTTCTTTTCATTATTCAATTCTTTACGATGCATGAAACTCTACATACATACCATTTTTGAGCCTTCGGCGAAAAAACACCTTCCCTTCTTTTCATGCTTCGTGAAGAAGACATTCTCCGTTAAAATTATTCTGATGAAACATGTTCATACTTCATGAAACCATTCTCCGAAGCTATACAATTTCGATATTGCTCTGATGAAGCTCGTCCATGCTTCGTAAAAATATTCTCCGAAGCTGTATTCCGAAGATTATCATTGTATTCCCTCGTGACTTTACACAATTTTCACTTTCTCAAAGCATCCTTTCGAAGGTTGATACTGTGTCCCCTTCTTTTGCCAAATGCAACATGATGTATGATGCTTATGTTATGCAAAATGATGTGATGATGTTATGTTATGCAAATGACATTTGTTCCGAAGATATACACAAAATATATTCGTAAGCTCTGCATTCCCTTAGGAACGTCTTTGGAGCTTCTTCGCCTTTTACTTAGACGGTATAAGCTCTGCATTCCCTTAGGAACGTCTTTGGAGCTTCTTCGCCTTTTACTTAGGCGGTATCAGCGTTGACTTTTCGCTGTATGCTCTGCATTCCCTTAGGAACGTCTTTGGAGCAAAAACTTACGCTGCGCTCCCTTTGGAACGGCTTTTTGTAACTTCGGCAACTTACTCTGCGCTCCTTAGAACGACTTTTTGTTGCTTCGAAGGATTTTTAATAATCCGAAGACCCTCCTTGTTACCGCAAATTTTTAAGCTTCAGCAACTTAAGCCTGTAGAGAAGATAGGTTTTTCTGATAACCAACCACAAAACTATTATATGAAAACTGAAGTGTTCTTTATTACACCGAAAACAGAACTTAAACGGAAAAGACTGCTATCAAAGTAGGATATTTGTCAATAAATGTGCTTCGACTCCGGCACAGTACTGTTGACTGTACGGGCTTCAGATTGCTCTCTGATATCCCTTTGGTGCGGAACATATTGGCTCCCTTCTGGCTGCTGGCCTTGTTGCAGCGGAGGTGGAGGCGGGGGCTGTTGCCATGAAGCTTGAGGTTGACTTGCCGAAGCTACGGAAACTGCAGGGTGGTTGCCCACGTACTCCGGGATGTAAGGCTGATGATACGAAGCAGTATGCATGACCTGCTTCGGCTGTCCCTGTTGCGCTGCAGCTTCTGCTAGCTCCTTTTGTTTCTGGATGGTAACATGGCACATCCTGGTGGTATGGCCCTTGTTCTCACCGCAGAATAAGCAAAATGTCCTCCTTGGTTGATCTCCAAATCTCCCGCCGAAGCCCCTGGCGCCTCTGCCTCTTGGAGCTGGTGGCCGAAAGAAAGTTTGCTGCTGCCCCGAAGCCTGTGAGGAGCACTGCGGCCTGCTCTGCTGACTCCCTTTATCATCATTTTGAGTGTTGTGGATAGACCTGACATGCCTCGGATAGAATCGTCCCCCGAAGCCCCTGGTCATCTCAGAAAATCTGAAGGCCTCCTCCCTTCTTTGGCGAAAGTCGTTATCTGCACGAATGTACTCGTCCATCTTTTGGAGTAGCTTCTCCAGAGTCTGAGGAGGCTTCCTAGCAAAGTATTGGGCTGCAGGTCCAGGACGAAGCCCCTTGATCATGGCTTCGATGACAATTTCATTGGGCACCGTTGGAGCCTGCGCCCTCAGACGCAAGAACCTTCTGACATACGCCTGAAGGTATTCTTCATGGTCCTGAGTGCATTGGAACAAGGCTTGAGCAGTGACCGGCTTCGTCTGAAATCCTTGAAAGCTGGTTAACAACATATCCTTCAGCTTCTGCCATGAGGTGATTGTTCCTGGTCGAAGGGAGGAGTACCAGGTCTGAGCAACATTCCTGACGGCCATGACGAAAGACTTCGCCATGACTGCAGCATTGCCCCCATACGAAGACACTGTTGCTTCGTAGCTCATTAAGAACTGCTTCGGGTCTGAGTGGTTGTCAAACATGGGAAGCTGGGGTGGCTTATAGGATGGAGGCCAAGGTGTAGCCTGCAGCTCAGCGGACAAAGGAGAAGCATCATCGAAAACAAAATTTCCGTGATGGAAATTGTCATACCAGTCATCTTCGTTGACGAAGCCCTCCTGATGAAGGTCTTTCTGCTGAGGCCTTCTGTTTTGCTCATCGTGAGTAAGATGGCGGACTTCCTCAGAGGCTTCGTCTATCTGCCGTTGCAACTCAGCTAGCCGGGCCATCTTCTCCTTCTTCCTTTGCACCTGTTGATGTAGGATCTCCATATCCCTGATTTCTTGGTCTAGCTCTTCCTCCTGAAGCGTTGGGCTGACGGCCTTTCTCTTCTGGTTTCGGGCTTCCCGAAGAGAGACGGTCTCCTGGTTGTGGTCCAGCGGTTGCAGTGCTGCAGCCCCAGCCGCTGAAGCTTTCTTCGGTGCCATAGCGAAGGTCTACAGCTTCCGAAGGTGTTCAAAAGACTCGAAGTGGAAGTGAGTTCACCGGAGGTGGGCGCCAATGTTGGGGACTTGTTCTCAAATGCTAAGCGTTAAGAACAAGGCAACATAAAAAGTGTTAAGTTCTAAAGCCCTTCGTCCTTCGGAACATTATGTCCCTTCGGGAGATAATGTATTTCGGACGAAGGTCACAAGAGACATACCTTCGTAAACATAACAAGTAATGACGAAGGATTCATATAGGGCATGAAATATAATGTAAACATCATCATAGAATCATTTCTATTTTATTAACATGGAAAAATAGAAATGATTTCAAATTACAAATGTACCTTTGGTCCTGAGAGAAGGTAAAAAGTACAAGCGTGACGTAAAAGCAGATGCCAAGTCAGCGTGAACAGTACGGGAGTACTGTTCATCTATTTATAGACGCGGGACGCAGCCCACGTAAAATTACATCCATGTCCATTACATTTGTTAATGACTTATGGAAATCTGTCAAGGCCCACGTAGTCTTTTCATCTTTAAGTCGGTTCCCCTTTCCGCTATCGCGATGAAGCTTCCTTGCACACAGCTTCGGCTGTGCACCATCCTTCGTAGAGTTTGGTAATCAGCTCGTCCTTCGTCTGATTTAGGCTTCGTCCTGACCGTGCTTTATGTTCATAATTCTGAGTCCGAAGATACCTGTTCACATAATCCACTTGGAAGACATTGTCAAATCATGTTTTTGAGGACCTTCGGAGGACGAAGGCCTTAGACAACAGCAAATAGAAATGAATCCTCCAAATCCTCCACCCGTTGGAATCGATCAAGTGATTGGCACTCAAATGATGGTAATACAACAAATGGCAGACATGGTTACCGAAATGCAAAATCAGATAAGACAAGAACGCGAGGAAATACGTCAGGATCGGCTGGAGATACGCCAAGAAATAAGGCAAGCACGGTTGGAAAGACAACAACAACAACGCCCACTACCACCACCACCACCAGTAGCTCCGCCAAGCTATATATATATATATATATATATATATATATATATATATATATATATATATATATATATATATATATATATTACTATTTTAGTTAGATGTTACTTTAGTTAGTAATTGGTATGATACTATTTTAGGAGGAATAATAAGGTCTAATTGACCAATGTGTTGCTAATAAATCATGCATCATGTTGATATTTTGTTTGTGCATATGTGTTGAGATAACATAGTTATACACCCTTTTCTTACAAATCTCGAGGACGAGATTTCTATTAAAGGGGTAGGATTTATAAAGCCCAAAATTGGTAGAAAAAATAATAATTATAATAATGAAATAAATAAATAAATTTAAGAATCGCGCTTTAGGGATTTTTGAAACCTTCTTGGATTTCTCATGCCTTTGAATGTTTAACTTCAAAAAGAAAAGAGAAAGGAGAATAGAAAAAAAATTAGAAAAGGAGGAGGCAAAGGAAACAAAAATACTTAAAATAAATATATAAGTCTATAAAAATATACACTTTGCCTTCATGTTGTTATTCTGGATGTTACAATTAGATTAGAATTTGAAACCCTATTTAAATCTGAATTTTGAAGATGGGAATAAAAATAGAAAAGAAAAAGAGCAAGAAATAAAAATAAAAGAAATAAAAAAGGAAGAACTTGCGCGTGGGCCGAATCCCGCTTAACTCGGCCCATTCAGTCATGGCGCGCGGCGCAGCCAACTTTGGTGCGCGTGGCTCACTGACCGGCGGGGCACGCTAGTCAGCCACCACATGGCGCGCGTTTCTGCTCTTCAGTCCACCGACAAGCGGGGCCCACTGTTAAGTATTTCACCACGCACGTGGAGGAAGTTTTCTCACCGACGCGTGGGTCATAGCCTTTGCTCCGCGCCGCGCGCTCATATCACTGACGTGTGGGACCGAATCATCAGCGCTTTCCTCTACCTCACATTTGACTCCTTCTGGAACACAACGACCTCCGGAGATCCGCGCGGGCGTCGACCGCATCCCCACGCCTCTGGCCCATTCCTCGCCCCTATTTAACCGGCTGTGACCCCCACCTTCGTCCGCACCTATGCCAAGTTGTCGCCGCCATCACTAGGCTCGGAAGAGCAAACGTGAGGTCTGCTGGGGTTGGTACCATGCTGCTGGGAGGGCACCAACGATGAACTCCGTCCGCGCCGTTGTCTCGTCCTCGGGCGCGAGCTCGCGGGACTCGCCGTCGCGTCTGGCTGTCTTCGTCAACTCAGGCTTGTCGCAGGAACCATGTGGGAATTGGGAAATTTCTCGCCGGACTTGGCGGATTGGCGCAACTCCACGGTCCGGTAGTCCTCGTCCCCAGACTCATCGATCCACTGTACGATGACTTCCTAGCCTTCACTCTATCAACCTCGCTCGGACGCGTAAGAATTGGGGCGCTAGGGGCCGGCGTGGTGATTGCTGGTCTTGGGCACCGCCGTGTTGTCGTCAGGTGCTGCGGCCGGTGTTCTGTGCGTGGAATCCGGTGAAGAAAGGGTCGTAATCAAGTTCATAGTTGATAGGGCTACGCATAGGGCCATTCGGAGCACGTTTTGAAGCCCTGGTGCGCATTAATGGCGAACCCCGACCTAGCGCCGCCGCGGAGCAGGACGCCGATGTCCTGGCGCCGCCAGCGTCGTGGGGGTGAGTCATTGACCGTCGGATGGCGGCTGATCGGATAGGATTAGACGTGGGGAACGGTTTAGTCTAGTGAGGTTGTGACCGTAGATCCACAGGCGGACGGGGCTGATGTGATCTGGTGGTGATTAAAGCCGAACCGTAGATTCCCGATCCTGCGGTCGTGTGCGGGCGCTGATTTGAGGGGGCTTAGATCTAATCCAAACCACTCGCTTTAGATCGGACGACTAGAATCGATGCATACCCCTTCGCGGATACAATTTGCTAAAGAGTCCCTGGCCAATGTGAAAACCAACCTGCAGTCCTGGCGCCAGGTGCTCTGTGTCTTAGAGATTTTTGCCCCGAGGCCCCTGCAATTCCCTGTTTTAGTGAACGCAGTCCAGAGCCAATTTAAATTGGATAAATGAATTAGAAAATGAATATTTAATATAAAAATATTTGCTAGAACTTGTATAAATTCTAGAAAATTCATGTGACCTCCAAATTGATCCATTCTAGTTTCTAAAATTTTGTAATATTATTGTTTATCACCTAGAGTCTCTGTTTTGACATGAAAACAATAGTAAAATTTATTTCTCACTTAATCATATATCAAGCTCATAAAACATTTGGAAATTCATAATTTAAAATCCATAACTCCAAAATTTATGATTCTTGTTCCTATGACCTTATTTTAATATGTAGATTATTAATGTGTATTCTATTTACATGTTTGGTGTGATGTTAATTTTGTCCATCCATGTTTGTTTGTATTGCTACGACCAGCGGTGAGGTCACGAGAATCTGTGGATCATCCTGGTACTGTAATCTCAAGTCCCAAGCAAGTTGTGCCCTTGACCACTTTTATTACCCAATAATGTTCTTTAATACCACTTATTCATGCATAGGTTTAATTTTGATGGGACCCAATAGGTCACCCTATTCTGTTTATCATTTTCCCTTGTTCACCTCTGAATTATTTGGGTAGTTATGCTATTGCTTTATATGGTTTTTGTGACACCCCAGGTGTCAATTTCGTATAGGTTGGGAGATTAATCCTAATCTCGGATGCTAAGTGAAAATTTCTATTTCTCGATCGTGCCTATCTCTGTTTATCAGGCTTTCTCTCGGAAGTTCACCGAATTCAGAGTTAGTCGATCGCGTGAAATAGCCAATTTTGAAGCGTGTTAAAACTTTTAATTCTCGGAACTCATGCAGACTCGAAGATCATTCTCGAATTTTAAATCTCATCTGAAGCTCTCTAAATCAAACTCTCGACGACTATTATCTGGTCTGAGCCCGCATCCAATTCCTGAACTTCGATCGATGTCCGACTATTTTAATCCGACTCCGTATTCTCCAACGGGATACTCTGTATATCGTCCTCTAATTAATCCTTACTCGGCTCGGCCAAATATCTCATGTCCGAACCGAATTCAAAACCCCGTTTCAACAGCGATTTTAAAATGCCACGATTCACCTTCTCCGTCTAAAAATCCAAAACCGATCAAATCTCAGGACGATTTAATTTCGAATCACGTGTAGGTAATTATTTCCGTGCAAATTCAAATCAGACTCTCGGCCGAGTTAATCGCGTAGTCGTCCGTTCGTCCGAACTCTGTTTCACTCTGTTCCGCGTACAGACGAATTCCGCACGAGCATTTTATTCCGAAAAATAAATTTAGCGCAGCCCGATTACATGTTTGGGGCCAGCCCAACCCAGCCCACTAAGCAACCCTAACCCTAGGGTTTCTCTATAAATATGGACCCCTCTCCCTTGCCCTTGGCCATTTTTCACTCCCACCCCTATTCTTTTCCCAGCCGCCACCAGCCACTTTCTTCTCCCCTACGCAGTCCTCCTCTCTGGTTCCTCCCACGGCGGCTGCATCTCCAGCCAAGGCGTGGGCGCCATCTCCCCTGGCCGAGCCCACCTCCCTGCTAGGGGCTCGCCAGCCATCTCCCCACTCGGACCTCCATTTTCCCTAGCTACGGCTCGCCGCGGAGCTCTCTTCTGGTTTCTTCCCGTCGCGCGCAGGGCAGCCGGCGCCCCCTGCCCTTCTTCTTCCATGGGCGCGAGCTCCACCTCGCTTGCTTTCGATGCCGCGCAGAAGCTTCTCCTTGGCCGGCGCCCAGCAGCAGCTCCAAGCCCCCATGGGCGCGCCCCCTTCAAGCTTGTGCGCAGGGACCTCCCATGGCCGTCGAGCTCCTGTCCATGGCATCCCTTCCCTCCAGCGCCTCCCTAAACTCCTTCCCCAACCATGGTGGGCGCGCAGATGTTCCCTGGCCGGCCCTCGTCTCTAGGGATGTCCATTTCGGCGCCCTCCTCTAGCTCAGCGCCCCTCCCTGCTCCAGTTTTTTTTCCTCTGCTCTCGGCCGCTGGCAGCCATGGCGCTCACCTTTGCTCCCTGCGCGACATGCTCTGCTCGCCAGGGCTGGAGATCCGCGGTCGAGCCTCTCCCGTCCATGGGATAGCGGCTCCTCCCTCGGCACCTCCCCCTTGAGCAGCAACCGCGGCAACTTCGCGCTCTGGCGGCTCCCTGTTTGCACAGTCCAGTGGACAGCACCACCCCCTCCCTCCACTTCGGCTAAAGCATGCCCAACCTTATACAGCGCAGCTCCTCGCAGCCGAGATTTCCCCCACAGCCCCGCAATATTGGCGCTTCGCGGGTGTTCGATGTAATGCCTGAGTGAAGCTCTATGTCATGAACAGCAGCGAAGTCACCGTCACCGTGACCTCGCCTTCGTGCGCAGCTCGCATTGCTCCGCGTCGTCGTCGAGTCTCCTTGCAAGCTTGCGGTTTAGCCAAAACCTTGTTTGCGTGCGAGTGGGGAACCTCGACGAAGTAAGTAATGAAAGAGTAAGATGTTCCTTTTTGTTTTCCAACTAATATTAGGCGATATAAATTGTAATGCGTTGAATGTTGGTAGAGTTTATTATTCATGCGTAGTGGCGTGCACTAGTGTGCGAATCGGGAAAATAACTCAGTTATGTTGATTGGACATGATGTGTAAATTTAAAAATAGTAGGTTTGTGTGTAGGATGTATTATTGAACATGTATGTCGATGTATTATGATAGTGATTGCGTTAAAGTCGTTTGAAGTATTTTGAATGCATGACGAAGATGGTTGTATCCGACATAGGGAATGAGACAGGTTGCGCGATAAAAAGGCTAGATTGATTTTATAGGTCGTATGAAAAACGTTCTATTAAGTGTATACGTCGAGTATGTTAAATGGATCCTACGTACGTAGAGTGTAGTGTATTGGTTAGGCGAAGAATATGGTGTGTTGATTTATTGGAAGCTAAGTGACCTAATATAGAAAAGTAGTTAAGAAAACTAATCGAATTCCTTTTAGCTATATTTTAAGTTAAGATGTCTAAAGTGGTGAAACTAGTTTTGTTGGTCTCATGGTGTTATGATTGAGAAGAATATGAGCTTGTGTATGAATTACTATTTTTCATGCTGTGTTAGCCAACTCTTGTTAAATAGAGGAATTCAATTGCGTTAAGTAATTGTTATATGTAGGTGTTTCCAGTACTTCAAGTGGTTGCAAGTTAATTAGTGGACTCTCTATGTGACGCTAGATGTCTTGGTAGAATTCTAAAATTTATGGTGCCCAAATTGCTGAGTTAGAGGTTAATCCGATCAGTGCCGATTAAGTGGTTGAAAATAACTAGTAAAGAAGTTATAGATGTAAAACTGGAAACTAGTATGCACATGTCCTTGTATGATATTGTGGTACCTTGATGACAATAAAATGATCATGTGTCGCGAGAGGTAAAGAGTTTAGAATTAACTTATCGTCACATGCTAATTTACATTATTAAGTGTCTCTTTCATGGTAACTCTAGCGCACGAAATAACTTAGATAAAATTTGTAAGTTGACTTGTTGGTCCTCATTTGATTATTTTAACTCTAACAAATGGTAAAGTATTCGAATACTTGAAGTCTCTAAAACATGGCAATTCTTGAATTATATAGAAGCTGAAAGTTAATGACTGTTGTTTTGGACTGCACGCATTGTTTTCGTTGTGCTGTTTGTTTGATGAACCAAATTGTGTTTTCTGTAGATAAGTACTATAGAAGAGTTGTAGATAACATGATGATCTTGCTTGTACAAAAATTTGACGGCCATAAACCTGATCGTTTAGGAGTTGTGATTTCCACAAGCCCAGCACCTGAATCTGTCGAATTTCTGGACAGATTTTAGAAATTGAAATGGTTGCTTAAGTTATTGTTGAAATCAGTGATTGGTGGTCATAAGAAAGTTGTAGACAACTCTATTATCTTACTTGTGTTAAAATTTGACAGCCACAGGTTCGACAGTTTAGGAGTTATGTATTTTACAAATTCAGTAACTGAATCTGTCCAAATTCTGTACAGATTTCAGAAACTGCATTGTTTGCTCAATTTAATGTTGCAATATGTTCATGGTCATTATAAGAAAGTTGTAGAGGTTTTTCTTATCTTGCTTGTGTTAAAATTTCATAACTATAGGCCTGACGGTTTAAGAGTTATAAATTTTTCAAACTGGTTGCTGTGTTTTGTCCTCTGTCAGAACAGATTTCAAAAACTGTAATGTTTGATTCGAATAAAACTGGAATCACTTCTTGGTGATTATAAAAGTTATGTAGTACTTTTCCCAAGCTTTCCAAAAAGTCTTGGATCACTATTTTTGGTGGTCTGAAGCTTAAGTTATGAATGTTACAATTATGAAGACTGAATCTGTCCAGTTTTGGACAGCACAACCTTCATAGTATATTTGACCCTTGATACATGTTAAACCAGCCAGTGATGTTTATAAATAAATTGTAGACGATTTTATTACCTTTCCAGAAAGTCTAAAATCACTTTGTTTGGATGTCTGAATCTTCAGATGCGAATTTTTGAAGTCGCAAGTCTGAATCTGTCCAAATCTGGACAGAGCTGCTGTGGTTGCACTTTTTGACCTTGCTAAGTGTGGAATCATGTTGGGATAAAAATACCAAAGTTGTAGAGCACTTTCTAAACTTTCCAGAAAGTTCTAGTTTGCTAGTTTTGGATTAATATTTGAAAAGTTATGATTAAAACAAGTAACGGCTGTATTGCTGTCCAAAACTCTGCAAGTGAGCAAATGAATGTTTAGTTCACCCTATTTGCTAAAAATGTTTGGTTGACACCTAAGTAATGTAGACTTGCCATGACTAAGCTTAATAATGTACGTGAGTCATGTTTTGTATGTTTCTTCTTTAGTTGATTGTGTTGTAAGTTTCCATAGACATTGATGCCTAGGTCACCGGTTAAACTTGTGTTGGATGCTTTTGTGTGATAAATGGAAGAACTAACGAAAAGCCGTAGCCAATTAAATAAACGCCTGTACTTATGAGGTCGTATTTGTGTTGCGTAAATATACAAAATGTTTGTCGTCTTTTTGTGGTGTTAATGTTGTGCGCTCGATGATATGTAGTTAGCTAACGCTAGTGTGTATGGTTGCTTGTGATGTCTCGCTACTTGGTGTTTAATTCGCTAGTAGGTACTTAAAATATCTTGTGCTATTTCATTATACTCATACATATGCATCTTGCACCTCATATAGGACCGAGAGATGATGATCGAGCCAGTGATGTGGTGCCAACCACAAGATGCCATGGTGGACGACCTGAAGAATGGACATAACCAGTGGATGCTCGCCAAGCGAGTACCTCCCACAGCAAACACTATCTAAGTGTTAAATTAAAGGCAAGCCCCGGTTTATGCATAACCTGTTATTTATGCTATTTGACTTCACTTAATGATTGTAGGATTGATTGTGCACTTAGGTGTAGGAATTGTTTGAAACCCTAGTTGCATGATCTCAGGAATCCTATTGAGATGAATACTAGTATGCTAAGTCGAGTAGCTGCTTTATTAATTAGGATCTCGGTAGAAGTCGAGTGATTTTTCTAGCACTCGCGCGAGGTCAGGAATTGGTTGTATCCACTTTCCTATCATATTGAGGTTGATTGTAGGCAACAATCCATGGGGATTGGTTGTTCACGGGATAAAAAGTTGATTAAGGATTAAGGTGTGGTACCGTGTGTCAAGCGTTTGAACGTACTAAACACATACCGAGAAATATGGTAAATCGGTAAGCCTAGTACCTGAGTGAACCTGGCAGTGGACATACCCCCTCACGCGACCTGAGACGTAGTCTCCCATTCCGGTTATGGTGGGTACAAGTGCGGTCACTGCACGACGGCCAGTCGGGGTCAGTGAGGCATTGTACGCCAAGGCGGTGAGACCTGATCTGCTGACGGGGAATCGATGGGGACGGTTGATGTGTGTGGGGACGGAGTGCCCCTACATGTCGTGTGTTTAGGTTTACCTTGCAAGGATAAAAACTCGAATCGAATCGTCTGCTTCTCGCAGCTAATGAGACTGCTTGATCCATGCTGCTACATTGAGTAACAAGTGGAACTGTGTTGAGATGATACAAACTGTTGATTGCTAAAAATGCTTGCTACTATGTATGAATAGATAGTACACTTTTAGCCTTAAGAGAGTCACACTTAATTTTGACAAAGTTAAAATCTTGATTTAGAAACTCAGCTAGTGCTTTTGGCAACCAAACCCCACAGCCAAACAGCTGCATGTCTAGAGGTAGAGGAGTATAGACTCCTCACACCGGGTAAGTCTAGCTGAGTATTAGTATACTCAGCCTTGCTTGTGGCACAATTTTTGCAGGTACTCCTTAGGATGATTGGTTGATGGTGTGACTTGGCCTCCATCCCTGCCACCGGGATAGACGGTCGAGTGGGATACTTCTTCCGCAGGAGAGGACCAGGAGGAGTAGCGTGGCCAGGCTTCGCCATGTTACTCGGTTTTCTCCGTTAGTTATTTCCGCTGCATTAAAATTTATGGTTGTTATTTCTAAAACTCCGATAATGTAATCACTAATAATACTTATTAAATTGTGGTAGTATGTTTTATTGTATTTCTCTGTGCCTCACCTTCGAGTGAGCTAGTGGTATTCGATCCTGGTTAAGTGGCTTTATCGGACTAGATCTGAGGGACTGACGAGTTATTCATGTTTAAGTGTGTTGCTGCCCTTAAGGGTGCAACTTGGGCACTTAAGCTGGAATAATTCGGGCGGTTCCGCCACAGTTTTGGGTTAATATTTCATTATATCCATGTTCTAATTACTTTGTTATTTTATTTATGTTCATGTCAAGATCATTATTTTTGATTGGAACACGAAGCTTAACTTGAGAAACACGTGCCACCACAAGGGAGGAATGGGACCCCTTGGCTAACTAATTACGAAAGCTAGTGGAAGACTACCTTACCCGAAAGGGGCAAGGGCAGTAGGGGAGTTGCATTCAAGGAGGTTCTAGGGTTGATTTTGCTGTGATGGCGGTCAGACGGGGGATTCTTGCAAGTGCTCTTCCCATAAACTGTAGCAGGTTTTCGGAAGCTAGTGGAACTTTGTAAAGGCCTCGTAGTGGATCCCTAGCCATTCACCTCGATAGTGTCTAAGGGCCTTACAAACCCTGGTTACATGGGAAACACGACTTATGGGTACAGGGTACAACCTCTGCAGAGTGTAAAACTGGTATACTAGCCGAGCTCACGGTCAAGAGCAGCTCAGGACTCTCGCAAGATTAATTTATGTAACTTAAATTAATTTTGTCATTTGCATTTGCATGGGATTATTTATTAATTTTGTTCTATTATTTATTATGGTTTGGTATTTACTTAGTAACTGCTAATAAAATTTGACCAACTTATTAAAAGCAATGCTCAGCTTTAACCCCTATTGTTGATCAGCCTTACACATCAAACCTTTGGTGAGTTCATGCCCAGTGGTTCCCCACAACTTGTTGAGCTATGATCGTGTGTGAGCTCGCCCTTGCTGTCTCACAACCCCCACAGGAGAAGAACAGGTGGTTCAAGAGGAGCCACACAACGAGGAGTTTGATCTGATCTAGGTGGCATCTCCCAGTTGACTTTATGGCGCCAAGGATGGACTTTAGATCATTTTATATTATTATTTTTAAGACTTCCGCTATGTAATAAGTACTCTGATGTTATTGTGACATTTATCTCTATACACTTTATTGTTATATATGTTGTCTTCTTTGGCGCATGTATGAGATACACCCAGCTTTGTCCCATAAAACCAGGTGTGACACTATAACAGCACAGTGTTGGCAGAATTATACATGTCTCGGATTGTGTGCTTGGATGGTATTCCAAAGAAGATAGTATTGGACAGAGGCACCCAGTTTACTTCTCATTTTTGGCAGCAGCTACATGAAGCTCTGGGCACACACTTGAAGTTCAGTTCAGCTTATCACCCGCAGACAGATGGTCAGATTGAGAGAACCAACCAGATTCTTGAGGATATATTGAGAGCTTGTGCTTTGCAAGACAAGTTAGGTTGGTACAAGAGGCCACAGTATGCAGAATTCTCCTACAACAATAGCTATCAAGCCAGTCTGAAGATGTCAACATTCGAAGCACTTTATGGGAGGAATTGCAGAACCTCGTTGCATTGGGACCAACCCGGCGAAAGGCATGTGTTCGGTCCAGAGATTTTGCTTGAAGCTGAAGACAATATCAAGATGGTCCAGGAAAATCTGAAGGTCGCGTAGTCCAGACAGCGAAGCTATGCTGACACCAAAAGAAGAGAACTCAGCTTTGAAGTGGGAGACTATGTCTACTTGAAAGTGTCACCCATCAGAGGAACCAAAAGGTTTGGAGTCAAAGGCAAGCTAGCACCTCGATATATCGGCCCGTATCATATTCAAGCAAGACGTGGAGAAGTGGCATATCAACTTAGCTTACCAGAGAATATGTCTGTCATGCACGATGTGTTTCACGTGTCTCAGTTGAAGAAATGCTTGCGAGTACCAGAAGAGCAGTTGCCAATGGAAGATCATAAAGTTCAAGAAGATCTGCCATACATTGAGAAGCTAACTCAAATTCTGGAGACAGCAGATCGGGTCACTCGGAGAAGCCCCATCAGGATGTGCAAAGTTAAATGGGGCTACCACTCAGAAGAAGAAGCAACCTGGGAAAGAGAAGAAGATCTGAGAGCTAAGTACCCTGAACTCTTTGCTAGCCAGCACTAAATCTCGAGGGCGAGATTCTTTTAAGGGGGATAGGTCTGTAACACCCTGAATTTGGGGGTATAAAATTTCTTTCTCATTATCATCAAAATTCAGGTGTTACTCTTCTCTATCTCACTCTAGTTTATATCTCTCTCTAGTTTCTCTCTCTCTTTCTCTTTTGGTTAGGGTTAGCTTAACTAGTGAGGGATTATTTATTTTATTTTTTGACAAAACATATGAGTCATGAAATGTTGCATCATGTTTAACCCCAAATATTCTTTGAATTGTTGCACATGTTTGATTTGGTTTGAATTTGAAACTTGATTTGAATTTGAATTGAAAACCCTAGAGAAAATAAATAGAAAAGCAATTAGAAATTCCCTGGAAAATAGAAAACAAATTCAGCGAAAGTAGGCCCACTAAGCCCAACCCCCTGCGCGCGCGCCCTCGATGCCTGACAGGCGGGCCCCAGGCTTGTCGGCGCCGTTCCTCTCGCGCGCGCACCCGCTTCTCTCTCTGTCCCACCAACCCCACCTGTCAGCTCGTCCCCAACCTCCTGCCCATGATCCCCCGCCGTGGACGCGCCCATGACCGTGCGATCTTCGGCCACCTCTGCACATCCCCGCCCCTTTTGAGCCCCGCGCCGTGCTCGCCCACCTCCGCCCACTCACTTGCGCCCTCAGCCGAACCCTCTCGCCCTCTCCCTCGCTCTGCCACCGCCGTCGAGCCCGCAACCAGAGAGCTCCGCCACCGCCCACCGTCGACTGTCGGCCGTTCTACGACCGTCATCGAGCTCGCGCCCCGTCTATTGCCTCGGTGAGTTCCGCCTTACCGTCAGCTACTCGGGACACCCTCTGGTTTGCCCTTCCCCTCTCTGGTTTGCCTGGTTCACGCTCACCAGAGCGTTTCTTGTGCAGCCGGAGCCCTGCCACTGTCGACCCGAGGCTCCATCGCACCCCGCCGTTCTCCAAGCGTCCCAGAGTTCGCACTCGAGGTGAGCACCCTTCCCATGCCCTTATTTCGCCAAGTATCGCGCTCGCGCTCGCGCAATTGCTCATCGGAGTTGGTTGCGCCGCCGCGGGATGTTTCCCACCGTGGTCTGCGTTCTCTGGGGCCCCCGTGCCGGTTCTACACCCACGGTCATGTTTGCCATGTCGCACTGAACGTGTCTGACCCTTTCCCTAAGCACCTAGAGCCCCACCGTGGCCGCCCCCCCTCATCTCCGGCGATCCCTCGCCGTGGGACCGAGCGGCGCCATAGCGTTCAGGTCCATCCCCCGGCCGTTGGATCTCGGGCGTCCGTTTGAGATCGGTGGTTTAGAATTTAGCTGAACGGATCTAATCCCAGCCCTCCGATCTAGATCTGACCGCTCTTCTATCTCCCCCTCACCCATGCCCCTGCCGCTGGGCCCGGCTGCCCAGCCCGCACTGGCTCGCTGACACCACGTCCCCGCCTGTCAGTTGCGTCCGCGCGCTCACGCCCGCGCGCGTGTCTGCAGGATCTAATCTTGTCCATCGATCTCTGATCCGATGGTCGAGATTACCCCGTACCCCTTCGCGTGTAGGTTTTACTTAAGAGACCCTCGGGTTTTAGGAAATCAACCCACCGTCCTGAGTTTTAGTGCGCAGGCCCCTGGTTTATTTTAAATAGCCCCCTGTGCTTTTGTTTAATCACAGAATTAGCCCTAATTTCATATTTTAAATTTCAAAACTTGTTTATTTCATATCTTTTTCATATGAACTCCAAATTTAGTGGTTCAAATTGCAATATGTTCATAAGATTATTCTCTGCCCAAATAAATTATGTTCATCTATAGTCTGTACACTTTAATTTTACACCTAGAATATAAGATTAAAGTATATGTTGATTTATTCATTAAGGAAATAAATAAAAGGAAAGCCCTAGAAGTTAAAGTATATTTAATCTTGTGAGATTAATAATATGTATTACATGAATTCATCTCTAATTTAACTTTTAGGTCCCAATAAAATTAATAGAATTGGGTTATGTAATTATGGACAACACTTAAAGAATAATCAATTTCTAAAGGAGATTAGTTCACCATATAATTTAATCTATTTCTTTGCTTAATCACTATTTTACCTTTTTGGAATGTGTTCCAAACACTTAGAGAGTAATCAACTCCTAATTAAGATTAGTTCATTTTATAATTTGATCTCATTCTCCTTTATTTAATATTATACCATTTGAGATGTGATCCAATGTTTGTACATGTTTGATGTGTTGTTCATTTGTACTTTCCAAATGTATTGAATGTATGATCCCTTTATTTAGACAACGAGAAGCCTGTGGTTCCTGAGTGTGTTGCCGAAGATCCCTCTGAGCAACAACCTGGTGAAGGCAAGTGTCCTCAGACCTATCATGTCCTACTTTAATTTATAATTCACTGTCCCGTATTACATTATTGAAACTTAAGGATTGACTAGTTTGTATTTACCTTACCCTTGTTTACCTTTTTGGGTTAATCGTGGTTAGCTTATGCTATTGCTTTAACTTAATCAATGAACATGATGTGATTATTTATGATATGATGATGTTATCCCGATGAGATTCTTGTGATTACTTTAGGGGACTCAGGCTGTTTCCTGAGTGCCTCTCCGTTAGGACCTGTTTGGGGAGTGACAACCCGGGATAACACTGCAACCATGAGGGTGGAATGGGACGCCCTTAGCTGATTAATTAGAGGAACCAGAGGAGTAGTAGGCTTCGCCATAGGGCCGTCAATGGGGTCCGGGCACATTACTTGCTCTGCCAAGGCTGGTTGCAGATGTTCTTGATTTGGTTTTGTTAGTCACCCTTCCTTTGGGGAGATGTACTATGTTTATTATACTGGAGAAACCTAACGAGCGACTATGACCTCTGGAAAATCTTTGTAAAGGCTACGTAGTGAGACCCTGCTAGGTCACCTTGGTAGTGATCAATGGGGAGGCTAGAACCCCGGGCAGAAAGGGAATCATGACTTGTGGGTAAAGTGTGCGACCTCTGCAGAGTTTTAGAAACTAGTATATCAGTCGTGCTCACGGTTATGAGCGGCCTTGGGATCCTCTTTTATTAGAAGAACTTTGGTTACTTATATGATGATGATTAGCAATGATGGTTATAATTTTGATCTCTGGTATTTCCACTTGGAGAGAGTACTTCTGGGTAATAACTGGGTTTATTACTAAAATTTGGCTCTACTGATAGTAATAAAACTTGACCAACTAAAAGCAACCGCATAACCTTAACTCCACATACATCTAGTCCACTTTAGCCAAACGGGACATTTGCTGAGTACATTGATGTGTACTCACCCTTGCTTTACAAACCACCCCACCCCAGGTTGTCCCCACTGTACTCAGTGCTCAGGAGGAGATGCTAGCAACATGGAGGTCTTTGAGGAGTTTCAGGACTACGATGAGTTCTAGTTTATCTTAGTGGCAAACCCCCAGTCAGCTGCTTGTTTAGGCTTATCTTCTACGTTTTGTTTCTCTGCACTTTGATATTAATGATGAACACTATGAATATGTATTAGACTCTATGGATGTCTCAGACATCTTATTGTAATTAAAGTACTTTTCCGCTATTTAATTTGAGTATTGTGTGATGATGTCCAATTATGTAATCGTTGTGTATGTGAGTTCTGATCCTGGCACGTACATGGTTCGCATTCGGTTTACCTTCCAAAACCGGGTGTGACACCCTATGTGCCTACGACCAAGGAGAAGGGCTTCCGGGAGAAATCAGACTATTAAAAGTGTCGTGTACTCACGTCCTAGCGGCGGCAGAGGCAAACAAACAAGATGACTGGACAAGACTATTCAGTTTTATTATTTTTAGTTTTTTTGTTCGTCCTAATTTAACATAAATGGGAAGGGGTCCAATGGATTTGGGGGCCAGGGGTCATCGCCCTGGCGGCCCCGTACTCAAATCCGGCCCTGTGCACATTGCACTGTTTGTAGAATAGAGTTTGAAATAGAGAGTGAGATATAGAGTGTGATAGGGAGTCCGCTGGAGATAATATTAAAGCGGAACCCAAGGAGACTAAAAGAGATTAAATATGTTTCTATTTAATTTTAACTAACAAACGATTTAATTATCTTTAATCATCTTCAATCCACTATTAATTAAAGGGAAGCCACTTATTTGTTTCACTTTCTAAGGTTAGAGGGACTAATCTTTAGTCCCTGGTTTTTAGTCCCGTTTAGTCTCTATTTTGCCAAACAGAAGAACTAAAGTAGGGACTAATTGGCTTTAGTCACTAGTCCCTCATATGAGTGCTCAAAGGGACTAAAGAGCAACATTTACTCCAATTGCCCTTGTCTAAAAAACAGGTGTGAAACAAGAATAGAGGTATTTTGGTATTTATGTATTGCATTTAATGTATTTAAAATCTGTTTAGTCACTACAACAAAACAGGGTATTGACTAAAGTTTAGTCTTAGACTAAACTTAGTCCTAGGACTGATGGAACCAAACATGGCCTTAGGCCCCGTTTGGTTCTGCTTTTCCTACCTACTTTCGCTTTAAAAAAGTAGAAGCTAAACCAAATAGGTCCAATTTGCAATCACTTTTCCCACCACAACCTGCTTTTTATGGTAGAAATCTCACAGCAGGTAGGGGGCTGCTTTTGTTGCGTTGTTGGCAAACCAAAGTTCAACAAATTACCCACTGCCATCAGTTATGTACATACCGGTTCATTTCTTTTTCCTATCTTCCCTCCGTTCATCACCCAATAATATCGCGTTGTACGGTTCCAGTCTCTTGCTCGCGGCCGCGCGCGTCCCAGCCGTTGGTGCTCCTGTGCCCGGCGACGGCGGGCCTCCCAGCGTTGTTGGCTTGCTCGCAGTTGCGCTTCCCCTGTTGCGGTGGCGCATCCCAGCTTCCCTGTCTCGGCAACGCGTCCCAGCTTCCCCTGTCGCGACGGCGCTTCCTGCAACCTGCATGTCCCTCGCTCGAGAAAAATTCCCTGCCCAGGTCGTCGCAGCACTAGCATAAAAGGTCCTCCTCCCGACCAAAACTAGGACCAACAACATCTCCTGTACGTTGCAGGATCTGGCAGCACCGGTGGGCGTGGCATCTCCTAGCCCAAAAAACTAGCACGCCTACACTAAATTCGCCTAGAGGGGGGTGAATAGGCAGAATCTAAAATTTACAACTTTAAACACACACTACAAGCTGGGGTTAGCGTTAGAACTAAAATCAAGTCCATGAGAGAGGGAAAAACAAATCAAATAGAAATCAAGCGAATGAACACAGTGATTTGTTTTATCGAGGTTCGGTTCCAAAGAACCTAGTCCCCGTTGAGGAGGTCACAAAGACCGGGTCTATTCCAACCCTTTCCCTCTCTCAAACGATCACTTAGACCGAGTGAGCCTTTCCCTTAATCAATCGGGTCACTAAGACCCCGCAAGGACCACCGCACTCTTAGGTGTCTCTTGCTTTGATTACAAGTCACTTGAGAACAAGAATGAGAAAGAAGAAAGGCAATCCAAGAGGCAAGATCTCAAAAGAACACAAAATCACTCTCTCACAAGTCACTAAGGGTTTGTGATGAATTTGGGACTTAGAGAGGCTTTGATCTTTTGAATTGTGTCTATGAGTGAATGCTAGAGCTCTTGTAATGAATGTGATACTCAGAAATCTTGGATGCTTGGAGTTGTGATGGTTGGGGTATTTATAGCCCTCAACCACCAAAGGAGCCGTTGGGGAGGCTGCCGTCGATGGGCGCACCGGACAGTCCGGTGCGCCACCGGACAGGCACTGTAGGCTATCCAGTGCGCCGCCACGTCACACAATCGTTAGGGTTCGGATCGAAGTCGACCGTTAGAGCTTTGTCTCTTTGCGGCACTGGATAGTTCGGTGCCACACTGGACAGTCTGGTGCCCTCTGACTTCGTGGCTCTGACTTCTGTCGCTGCACTGTTCATGTGTCAGGTTCTTTTGTAGTTGACTGTTGCGCGCTGGATAGCCTTTGCCCGCTGGCACACCGGATAGTCCGGTGGCACACCGAACAGTCCGTTGAATTATAGCGGAGTGCGCCTACGTTTTCCTGAGAGTGGCTGGTTCAACCCTGTACGGGCCTGGTGCACCGGACACTATCCGGTGGCACACCGGATAGTCAGGTGCGCCAGACCACAGCACACTCAATTCTTTTCTCCGGTTCAATTAAGTCCCTAACTTCAATCTTTTATTGGTTTGTGTTGCACCTTATGCACCTGTAATACATGAGTTCTAGAGCAAACTAGTTAGTCCATATATTTGTGTTGGACATTCAACCACCAAAATTAATTGTGGAAAAGGTTAACCCTATTTCCCTTTCAATCTCCCCCTTTTTGGTGATTGATGCCAACACAATCCAAAGCAAATATATAAAGTGCAGAAATGAACTAGTTTGCATATCGTAAGTGCATAGGTTACTTGGAATTAAACCAATTGAAAATTTCACTAGATATGAATGGATTGCTTTTCTTTTCTTTAACATTTTGGACCACATTTGCACCACTTGTTTTGTTTTTGCAAAAGATTTTGAAAAATACCAATAGTCAAAGGTATATGAATAAGATTGCAACAAGCATTTTCAAGATTTGAAATTTCTCCCCCTATTTCAAATGCTTTTCTTTTGACTAAACAAAACTCCCCCTGAATGAAATTCTCCTCTTAGATTTTCAAGAGGGTTTTTGAAATAGATACCAATTGGAGGATTAATTGTACATTGAATACCAATTTTGAAAGTCTATCTTTAAAGATACGAATTGAAGAGATTTCCATTACAAGATACCAATTGAAATTTTGCTTTCTCAAGACAAGTGAAGCATGGATGCCGATTGAGAAATTGCTAAATATCAATTGAAGCTTTATTTCGAAATTTTTTGAAATTATGGTGGTGCGGTCCTTATGGTGGTGCGGTCCTTTTGTTTTGGGCTTAATATTCTCTACCCTTTGGCATTAATCGCCAAAAACGGAGACTTTAAGAGCCCTTTAATATTTTATCCCCCATTGGTACAAGTAAATATTAGTGAAGGATTATACCAATTTGAGAGAGTTTGTGGAGTAACGACGAAAGATAAATGATACCGTTAGAGTGGAGTGGAAGCCTTGATTTCGCCTAAGACCCCATTTCCCTTTCAATCTACGACTTAGTATAAAAACATACTTGAGAACACATTAGTCGTAGTCTTGGTACATAAATAATGAGAGATATGCATTTGTACCAAATGAAAGAGATATGATCAAAGGTATATAAATGAGCTATGTGTGCAATGTTTCAATCAAAGTTCCGAGAATCAAGAATATTTAGCTCATTCCTAAGTTTGCTAAAGGTTTTCTCATCTAATGGCTTGGTAAAGATATCGGCTAATTGGTTCTTGGTGTTTACATAAGCAATTTCGATATCCCCCTTTTGCTGGTGATCCCTCAAAAAGTGATACTGAATGTCTATGTGCTTAGTGCGGCGGTGTTCAACGGGATTATCCGTCATGCGGATTGCACTCTCATTATCACATAGGAGAGGGACTTTGCTCAATTTGTAGCCATAGTCCCTAAGGGTTTGCCTCATCCAAAGTAATTGCGCACAACAATAGCCTGCGGCAATGTACTCGGCTTCGGCGGTGGAAAGAGCTACTGAGTTTTGTTTCTTTGAAGCCCAAGACACCAGGGATCTTCCCAAAAACTGGCAAGTCCCTGATGTGCTCTTCCTATCAATTTTACACCCTGCCCAATCGGCATCAGAATTTCCTATCAAATCAAAAGTGGATCCCTTGGGGTACCACAACCCAAACTTAGGAGTGTAAACTAAATACCTCATGATTCTCTTCACGGCCCTAAGGTGAACTTCCTTAGGATCGGCTTGGAACCTTGCACACATACATACAGAAAGCATAATATCCGGTCGAGATGCACATAAATAGAGTAAAGATCCTATCATCGAACAGTATACCTTTTGATCTATGGATTTACCTCCCGTGTCGAGGTCGAGATGCCCATTGGTTCCCATGGGTGTCTTGATGGGTTCGCCATCCTTCATCCCAAACTTTTTAAGTATGTCTTAAATGTACTTTGTTTGGCTAATGAAGGTGCCTTCTTGGAGTTGCTTGATTTGAAATCCTAGGAAATACTTTAACTCCCCCATCATTGACATCTCGAATTTCTATATCATGATGCTACTAAACTCTTCACAAGTTGATTTGTTAGTAGACCCAAATATGATATCATCAACATAAATTTGGCATACAAACAAATCTTTTGCAATAGTTTTAGTAAAGAGAGTAGGATCGGCTTTACTGACTTTGAAGCCATTAGTGATAAGAAAATCTCGCGGGCATTCATACCATGCTCTTAGGGCTTGCTTGAGCCCATAAAGCACCTTTGAGAGTTTATAGACATGGTTAGGGTACTCACTATCTTCAAAGCCGGGAGGTTGCTCAACATAGACCTCTTCCTTGATAGGTCCATTCAGGAAGGCACTTTTCACGTCCATTTGATAAAGCTTAAAGCCATGGTAAGTAGCATAGGCAAGTAATATGCGAATTGACTCAAGCCTAGCTACGGGTGCATAAGTTTCATCAAAATCCAAACCATCGACTTGTGAATAACCTTTGGCCACAAGTCGGACTTTGTTTCTTGTCACCACACCATGCTCATCTTGCTTGTTGTGGAATACCCATTTGGTACCTACAACATTTTGATTAGGACGTGGAACCAGATGTCATACCTCATTCCTCGTGAAGTTGTTGAGTTCCTCTTGCATTGCCAGCACCTAATCTGGATCTCTTAGTGCATCCACTATCCTGTATGGCTCAATAGAGGAAACAAAAGAGTAATGTTCACAGAAATGAGCAACTCGAGATCTAGTGGTTACCCCCTTATGAATATCACCAAGGATGGAGTTGACGGGGTGATCTCGTTGAATTGCTTGGTGGACTCTTGGGTGTGGTGGTCTTTGACCCTGAATCTCTTGATCATCTTCCTTGTATTTATTCTCTTCATCTCCCCCTTGATCATTGTTCTCCTCTTGAGGTGGCTCATCCTCTTGATCTTCGTTTTCATCATCTTGAGCCCGATCCTCATCTTGAGTTGGTGGAGATGCTTGCATGGAAGATGATGGTTGATCTTGTGCTTGTGTGGGCTCTTCGGATGCCTTAGGACACACATCTCCAATAGATGTAACACCCTAGGTGTTACTTAGGGTTTTCACTCAAGACTACATTAGTGAACCCATCATCACATGTGGTTTAGTTTGAGCAAAGGACACCAATCTTGGGGATCAAGATCCTAAGTAGGTGTAAACCATCTTAGAAGTCATGCCTTGGCCTTATCATGCACAAAACAGAAGGGAATGACCCAAACCCTAATTCAAATCCCTTATAGGCAAATGGAGCCCTAGAGGGAGTTATGGCAAAAAGTCTATGTAAATCACATTATCATGACTTGGACCAATTATAAAAGTTGTAGTACACTTAATACCCTACAAAACATAGAAAGAGAGTGACCCCAAAAAGGATTCAGAAGAACCCCAAAAAGGTCACCAAAGAGTTAAGCATAAAAGAAAAATCAGGATTTGCTCAAGTTCAAAATCGACCCTCGTTCAAAGATCAAACATGTTCACCTTGATCCCAACCTCAAAACCTTATGTCCCAATAGACAAAATGGCGCCCAAAGACCCCTAGAACACCCTGGAAAAGTTTGAACCCAACCCTAAGTCATTTGACACGACTTGGCATGGCTTTTGTCTCGGTGTGGACAGCTCTGACAGAGCCGACTTCTCACCCCCATATCTCTCTACTCCGACCGTATCCTTGCTTGGAACTCACATAAAAAAGGTAGGATTTGGTGCAGGGAAGAGACCGTACATGGGGGTTTTGCCATGATCTGCACGCTAAGGCGATCAAATCGGCCGTTGAACCCTGGCAGAAGTAAACCCCCACGTGTTCGACGTGGGCTGACACTCGGGGGCGCGCTCAGAGCACGCCCGCACGCGAACCCCGCGTGCCCGCGGCCACCCCGTGACCACGCCCGCGTCACGGCTATAAAGCCCACCCTAGTGCCCGGCTATCTTCCCTGTTGCCTCCTCTGTACAACGCCTAACTCCCCCGAGCTCGCCCATAGCTCCGGTGACCTCCCCGCGACCCGCCAGAGCCGCTCGAGGGCAACCACCGTGGCCAACCCCTTTCCCGCCCTCCTCCGCTCAATCCAAGCCTTTGGATAGATCCCCTAGGAGGCCGTGAAGCTTGCCCGAGCTTGAACCGAGGACCCACGCCACCGGAATAGCACAATCGTGCTCGCCGGAGTTCAGAACCCCGCCGGAGCACGTGGACCGGGTAAACCTCTGCACCATTTCTCAATTCGTTGCGCGCATGGCCTCTACGTCACCACGTGGAGCTCCTCGTGCGCTTTAATTGAACCCTACTATCGTGGTTTGGCCGGAGCAGGAGCCGCCGACAACCTCCGCCGCCTGCGCTCGTGGCCAGGACAGCTCCGACCACCTCTGGCACCGACCCGCACACCAACGTGACCGCCGTGACCTCCCCGACGTCACTAACCATCCCGCCGGAGCTCTACTGCCGCCGGTAAGCCTCGCCATCGTAATCTTCGCCGCGGGTACTGTTTAAGCTAGCCAGGGAGCGCGGGTTAGATTTCGACTAAGTCCAGGGGGTTTTGTGCAATGTCAGTGACTCATGCAAATAGTAGACCGAGGAATGTTTTGAGAGAGAAAAAGGAGAGAAAATCCAGGGGGTTCAGCGCAAACCTGTATTTCTTTTCCCTTTCGAATTTATTCTTCTTTTAAATATTACATGAAGAATAATTATCCAAAATTTGTCAAACCACTTTTGCTAGACTTTGTGAAATATAAACTATCAGACAAAAATAGTAAACCCCATAGTTCCTGTATTATTTTCTAGAGTTTTGAATTAAATAAGAAAACTGCTCAAAACTTAATATTAGAAGGAAAAATAGAAATATTATTAGACTAGGGTTAAGAAAAATAGTTGAGACACTAACCTAGTAGTTACATTGTTTAAAATTAATAAACACCCCAGTATACAAGGTTAAGGAGAGTTTGTTCACCAAAGCTTGTTTATGCTCAAACTTAGGAAAATTAATAAAAAGGATTAAAAATGGAAACCAGAGGGCAACCATATTTTTCCAAGCATGCCTAAGTTATGTAGTTCACAAGAAAAATCTATTGAACCATAGTCCAGTGAGAGGAAATTGTACTCACAATTATTCATGAAAAACAGAGAAAACTTTGAAAATCATAAGAAAATAATCCTAAGGAGAAAACACCCCTACCTTAGGAATAACTATTCTTGTGCCTAGAGGAACCTAGGAAAAATACAAGTTCTATTGTTTGATATTTTTCAAATAGCAAGTAAGTTATAAGTGTCTTTTTGGCATTAAAATTTAGAAAATCATAACTAAATAACCACTAAGTAACCCTCTGTGATTTTTGGCACAGAAGCATGTTATTACCCATAGATACTAGCAAAAATAACCCTTAGTACAGAACCCACACCTAGATAAGGGTTGTAGTGCAAAGTAACCCCTCTGCCCCAACTTTTGTTATTTTTGTCTAGGGCATGTTCTGTTTATTTTTGACCTCAAAATTATAGGACAGACTTCAGAGCCCAATATTCACCCACTGTAATTTTTACAAGATTTTTGAAAATTTTGAAATCACTGTTGTAAGTTCAAACCACCTTAAGAGCATAAAAGGACAATAAAAAGAGAAATTAGTAGTGGAGAATAATGTTGCCCTAACCAAAGCAACAAAACCCTTGAATACCAAAGAGAACCTTAAAGGGCAATCCAAATCTTAATCCACTATGTTTTCCTCTAAGCAAAACATCAAACCTAAATTGATAAGCATAAACCACTAAGAGCTTCTGGTAACTAGGAAACCCTAAGTCATCAACTAACTTAGTTTTTCTTCACTATGCATAATGGCTACTAAATTCTGCATATCATAGCATATATATATCTTATTCATTGTATTCTATTGATTGCAACCTAGCTGACGGAGAGTACATCCTCGTGCCGGAGCAAGGAGTTGCTCAGGAGGTAGCCCCGGATCCAACACCAGAGCCTGCCATCGAGGATCTGCCTGTCCTAGCTTTGGAAGGCAAGCCCCGGCTTTATGCATGACCAGTTCTATATATTATTTTACTGCACTTAATGTTTGTAGGCTTGTACTGTGCACTTAAGTGTAGGAGTTGACTGAAACCCTAGTTGCATGATCTCAGGATTCCTTTTGAAATGGATACTAGTATGCTAGGTCGAGTAGCTGCTTTGCTAATTAGGGATCTCGGTAGAAGTCGAGTGATTTTTCTAGCACTTGCACGAGGTTAGGAAATTGGTTGTATCTACTTTCACATCATACTGATGTTGGTCTATGGACACGGATCCATGGGGATGCGTGGGCTACGAGATGGAATTGGAATAAGGATTAACGTGCAGATACCTGTGTTAAGCATTTGAACGTACTAAGCACATGCCGAGAAATATGGTAAATCGGTAAGCCTAGTACCTGATTGAACCTGGCAGTAGACTTTACCCCTCACGCGACCTGAGACGTGGTCTCCCATTCCGGTTATGGTGGGTACAAGTGCGGTCACTGCACGACTGCAGTCGGGGTCAATGAGGCATTGTACGCCAAGGCGGTGAGCCCTGATCTGCTGACGGGGAATCGATGGGGATGGTCGATGTGTGTGGGGACGGATTGCCTCGCCACATCGTGTGTTTAGGTTTACCTTGCAAGGATAAAAACTCGATTTGAATCGTCTGCTTCTCGCAGCTAATGAGACTGCTTGATCCATTGTACTACATTGAGTAACAAGTGAAAATGTGATGATTTGGCAAAAGATGTCGATTGCTAAATTGCTTGATACCATGAATGAGTAGATAGTACACCTTTAGTCTTAAGAGAGTCATGCTAAAACTTGAAAAAGTTAAAACTTGATTTTTAGACTCAGCTAGTGCTTTTGGCAACCAAACCCCTCAGCCAAACAGCTGCATGTCTAGAGGTAGACGAGTAGACTCCTCACACCGGGTAAGTTTAGCTGAGTATTAGTATACTCAGCCTTGCTTGTGGCATAATTTTTACAGGTTCTCTGGAGGACATGGTTGCTGGAGTGACTTGGCCGTCCATCTTGCCACCGGGTTGGACAGTCGAGTGGGACCCTACCTCGGCTGAGGAGGAGCATGAGGAGTGATGGGATAGGCTTCCCCATCCCTCCATTTATCTTTAGTTTTATTCCGCTGCATTCCGAACAATGATCACTACTTTTGCTAAAACTCTGATGATGATGTAATAAATTTGATACTCCCTAATGTATGGTTTTATGCTTTATTGTATTTGCTCTGTGCCTCACCATCGAGTGAGTACGTGGTACTTGATCCTGTTAGTGGCCTCATCGTACTAGATCCGAGGGACTGACGTGTTATTCTCATTTAAGTGTGGTCCAGCCTCTAAGGCGGGACTTAGGCACTTAAGCTGGAATAATTCGGGCGGTTCCGCCATAGCTGGTATCGGAGCTCGTACCACCACAGAGGAATCAATAAACTATAAATACCATCCCTTTTCAATAATAAAACTTGATAGAAACAAATGTTGGATAGATCGCTAGGACGATCAGGATAGATCTAGGACGTGAAGCCTTAGGATAATAGAGGGGTAGCTAGGTGGCTAATTGAGTAAGCCCTACAGGCTACTATATGGGATGGGAATTTTTTCCTATTCCCTCTAAGTTGAAGTAAGGTTGTTTTAGGACGAACATGCATGCATCCTTACCTAAACTATTAATAATTAAGTAAGAACTCTAATAAATGATGATGACAGATTAAGTACACTCCGTAACATTTTTGTAGCTAGAGAGAGGCTGAGTTTTGACCCCCTTTTTATTTTATACTTCCTTTTCTTTTTCACTTACGCTTAACCTTACACAGATGACTTCTCACGGATCCTCGGACGAAGGGAACGCACAGTCCCACACGGACGGACTTGCACGAGAGGGTTTTCCCCGTATCTTGTGGGAGGTGCTTCAGGGAGCCGGTTACACGACGCCTCCCCAGTACGCGGTGCAGCTGTTTGAGAAGCACCGAGTGCCCCGCTGTAGGGTGAGGATGATCCTGGAGCCTCATCCCTTACAGCCAAGCTGGCGTTCGTTGGACTCCAAGTCTTTCAGATACCGGGCTGAAGACACCATCGAGGCCATTGCCCTCCACGGATTGACGACCTTCTGTGGTTTTCACCCCTTGGAGCTGTCTACTCATCCCATTGGCTTGTTCCCCGCTGACAATGAGGACGACCCAATGTGGAAAGATCGAGTGGAGCATGCCAAGGACATATGGGCTCTTTACCTAGGGCAGACCGCTCACTTGACAGTGCGATGCATGAATGCTCTGTATCGTCTACAGGTGATGCAAGGAGAGGCAATGTCTCAACTAATGGCATTGTTGGAGGCTACTAAGATCACCTTGGATAATAGAGAGGAACTTGTGGTAGATCTGTCCACAGAATTGGTGGAAAAGGACCTACAGGTGGAACAGATGTCCAATGAGATCTAGGAGCTCGAGGAGCTAGTGGGGACTAGGGAGAACACCATTGAGGTTCTCGAGGATCAGCTCATCAACACTCAGCAACAACTTGCGGAGGCTAACCAACATTTGGATATGCACCACCAGGAGATCCAGGACATGGAGGCCAACGAGGATGTCGACATTGAGGGAGGAGAGGAGCCGGAGCCCACATCTAGTCTGGACACTGCTGGCTCAGGGAGACCACCTTCCCCCGAGTCGAGCGTTGCCTCGTTTGCTCACTAGGTCGCAGGGATAGAGTTAGAAGTGTGTGGCGGTAGAACTCCTCGAAGCTAGCTTAGCTTTTGCACCCTTAGGGTACTAGGCTAGACCGAGTTGAGTCTTTTGGGTCACTGATGTAAGGGTAACAACTCTTTTGGAAGTATGGATGATGAATGATGTTAGCTTTAGTTTATGAAGAAAAGATTTATGCCATGTAGAATCTTTTTGTGAATTATGCAAGACCATATTGGTTTACCCTTTCAAAATCTTTCACCACGTATGAACCCTAACATCATAAGTATAATGTTGAGAGCATCCTTAAATTTTTCAGATGGCAGGAAGAGAGCGTCGTGGACAGAATGAGCGCATTCCTCCACCCCCGCCACCGCCTCCTACCCTGCAAGAGCTGATGGCTCAGCAGAATGAGATTTTGCGACAGTTGGCTCAGCGTCAGCCGCCACCTCAGCATTATGGTGGTGGTGATCATCACTGTCACCCCGCAGCAGCCACTTATCAAGAGTTCCTCAGTACCCAGCCGCCATTGTTCACTCGGGCAGAGGATCCACTTGATGCTGATGTATGGCTTAGGGTAGTGGAATCCAAATTCCCACTACTCAACGGAGTTTGTTCAGATGTGACTAAGGTCAGGTTTGCCACCCAGTAGCTTCGTGGACCCGCGTGGACATGGTGGGACCACTTCCTTGCTATGCAGCCAATTAACCATGAGGTGGAATGGAGAGAGTTCAAGGCAGCTTTCAGGGGGCATCATATACCAGCCGGCATTATGGACCGCAAGCTAAATGAGTTTCTGGCACTCACTCAGGGGAATCGGACAGTGTTACAGTATGCTCAGGCCTTCAATGACCTGTGCCAGTATGCCGGATACCATGCAGACACTGATGAGAAGAAGAGGGACAGGTTCAGGAGGGGGCTCAGCACTAAGCTCCGCGACCGTCTCAACACCGTCAGGGCCAACAGTTATAATGAGTTAGTCAACATGGCCATATCTCAGGAGGACTGCATCACAGCCCGTCAGGCAGAAAAGAAGAGGAAGACCCCTGTAGCAGGACCTTCAGCTCAGCCTCAGCACTTCAGGATTGTATCTGACACCTAGAACAAGGGACCCCAGCAGCAGCAAGGACGTTGGGTGATTCGACAGCAGCAGCAACAGGCACCCAACCGCTCTTAGCCCCCAGTTCAGAGGAACAATCAGCCACAACAGCAATTCCATCAGGCCAATGACAACAGGTGTTTCACTTGTGGTAACACCGGGCATTATGCCAAGAATTGCCCTAGGAATCAACAGAGGCAGGGACAGGGGTCCAACCAGAATCAAGGCAAGAGGCAGAAGGTGCAAGTGAGGCAAGGCAGGCTGAACTTCACCACCATGGCTGACATTCCGGAGGGAGCACCCGTCATGAATGGTATCTTTTCAGTTTTGAATTATCCTGCAATTATTCTTTTTGGTTCTGGTGCATCACACAGTTTTATCAGTACAAAATTTAGTGCCAAATGCCAGTTACCTTTCCATCACACTAATGGGGGTATTACCATTTCAACACCAGGAGGCAGGGTGGCCACCTATCAAATCAACAGGCATGTACCTATAAAGTTTGGTAGTCTGATAATAAAAACCACCCTCCTCATTTTGGGATTGGATAATGTGGATATCATTTTAGGAACTGACTGGTTAACAAGACATCAAGCAATAATTGATGTTGCAGCAAGGGCCATTGAGATTCACTCCCCTACTTGTGGTGAAACCACATTATATTTGCCCGATCAGGGTTGTACCCGCTCCTGTGCATTCACCATGATGGAATCACCGGTTGAGAGAATCCCCGTAATCTATGACTACCCAGATGTTTTTCCTGATGAATTGCCAGGGATGCCACTCGACAGGGACATAGAGTTCGCGATTGAATTACAACCCGGGACTGCACCTATATCCCAAAGACCCTATAGGATGCCTCCAGCTGAGTTGGCAGAATTGAAAAGCAGTTGCAAGAATTGTTGGACAAGGGGTTCATTCGCCCAAGTACTTCACCATGGGGATGTCTAGCCTTATTTGTGAAGAAGAAGGATGAGAGTCTGAGATTGTGTGTCGATTACCGCCCTCTCAATGCGGTGACTATCAAGAACAAATACCTATTGCCCCGCATTGATGTATTGTTTGATCAGTTGGTGGGAGCCAAAGTATTCTCCAAGATAGACCTTCGCTGGGGCTACCATCAGATCAAGATCAGGGCCAGTGATATTCCGAAGACGGCTTTCTCTACCAGATATGGGCTTTATGAGTACCCGATGATGTCTTTCGGACTGACCAATGCCCTAGCTTATTTCATGTATTTGATGAACTCGGTATTCATGCCAGAGCTGGACAAATTTGTGGTGGTTTTCATTGATGATATTCTGGTCTATTCCAAGAATGAAGACGGGCATACTGAACATCTACACATTGTGCTTCAGCGACTGCGCGATCATCGTCTATATGCTAAGTTGTCCAAATGTGATTTCTGGCTGAGGGAAATTAAATTTTTGGGTCACACAATTTCTCAGGATGGGATATCAGTTGATCCTGAGAAGGTACAAGAAGTGATGAATTGGAAGTCTCCTACTACAGTACGGCAGATTCGAAGTTTTCTAGGATTGGCAGGGTATTACCGACGATTTATTCCGGATTTCTCCAGGATTGCCAAGCCAATGACTGAATTGTTGAAGAAAGGAGTCAAGTATAAATGGAGCCAGAAATGTGAGGATGCCTTTCATGCACTAAGGCAACATTTGACAACAGCACCCGTCTTAGCTCAACCAGACAACACAAAATCTTTCGAGGTTTATTGTGATGCTTCAGGTACTGGATTGGGATGTGTCTTGATGCAAGACAACAGAGTCATTGCTTATGCCTCCCGAGCACTCAGACCCCATGAGCAGAACTACCCCACACATGATCTGGAGTTAGCAGTTGTAGTTCATGCTCTCAAGATTTGGAGACATTACTTGATGGGAGCTCACTGTAATATTTACACTGATCATAAGAGTCTCAAATATATCTTCACCCAGGCTGATCTTAATATGAGGCAGAGAAGATGGTTAGAACTAATCAAGGACTATGATTTGGAGGTGCATTACCATCGTGGCAAAGCCAATGTTGTGGCAGATGCCTTAAGCAGGAAAGCCCAGTGCAATTGTATGAATATGGATGCAAGGATCACCACCCTATGTGATGATTTGTACAAGCTGAACATAGAAGTCGTTTCCTCCGGTGCTTTAAGTTATATTTCAGTAGAGCCCACCTTACATGAGCAAATAGTCATGGCGCAGATTGGTGACAAGGGTGTTCAAGTTATTAAGGAAATGATCGAACAGAAGGCAGAAAAATACAAATGCTTCCATCAGGACAGCAAAGGGATTCTATGGTTTGGAGACCGATTGGTTGTCCCCAAGAACCCCGAACTCAGAAAGAAGATATTGGATGAAGCTCACCTTTCCAAATTATCCATGCACCCCGGCAGTAAAAAGATGTACCATGATCTCAGATCTTTGTACTGGTGGACCAGAATGAAGAGGGAAATTGCTAGGTATATATCTGAATGCGACACTTACCAGAGGGTCAAGGCCAGTCATTTAAAGGTAGCAGGCACCTTGCAGCCCCTTCCCATACCATCTTGGAAATGGGAAGATATTTGCATGGATTTTATCGTGGGATTGCCCAATACCTCCCAACACCATGATTCTATTTGGGTCATCGTGGATAGGTTGACCAAGACGGCTCATTTCTTGCCAGTGCATACCACCCACAAGGCAGAGAAGTATGCAGAAATCTATATTGATCAAATAGTGCATTTGCATGGAATTCCGAAGACCATTGTGTCTGACAGAGGAGCACTGTTTGTGGCACGCTTTTGGGAGCAGCTCCAAGAGTTACTTGGGACCCATGCAATAAGAAGTTCAGCATACCATCCGCAGACTGATGTTCAGACAGAAAGAGTAAATCAAATCCTCGAAGACATGTTGCGAGCCTGTGTGCTACACTATGGAAAAAATTGGGACAAGTGCCTTTCCTTGGCAGAATTTTCATATAACAACAGCTACCAGTCCAGTCTAAAGATGGCACCTTTCAAGGCCTTGTATGGGAGAAGGTGTAGGACACTGCTAAATTGGTCTCAAGCAGGAGAGAGGGAAATATTTGGACCAGACTTAGTACTTGAAGCAGAGGAAAAGGTCAGAGTTATTAAGAAGTACCTAGAAGCTGTTCAGGCCAGGCAAAAGAGCTATCATGACAAGAGGAGGAAGCCTCTACAGTTTGAAGTGGGAGATCATGTTTACCTTAAGGTGTCACCCACCAAAGCTGTTCAGAGGTTTGGAATCAAGGGCAAGTTAGCTCCTCGCTACATTGGGCCCTATGAGATCAAAGCGAATTATGGGCCCGTAGCATATCAATTGAAGTTGCCACCCCACATGTCAGCAGTTCATGATGTATTCCACGTATCTCAGCTACAGAAGTGTGTCCGCTTACCCACTGAAGTACTACCTGAACCAGAAATTGAGTTAGAACCAGACTTGTCTTATCAAGAGCACCCCGTCAAGGTATTAGATCAAAAGGAGAGATCAACGCGGGCGAAGTCGATCAGAATGTATAAGGTTCAGTGGAGTCACCATTCAGTAGAAGAAGCTACGTGGGAGACTGAGGATTTTCTACGATCTCGATTCCCCGACTTTCTGTCCAAAGGAGTCGGTACGTAATCCAAAAACCCCACCCCACCTGCCCTTTGAATCTAAATACAAGAAAAACATAGATGTTAAAGGGATAGTAAGCCTTGAAAATAACTTAGAAAGGGCTTCCTTCTGAAGTTGCAAAGAGGATGACATTCGAAGAGCAGTTAATTAGAGAAACTTGGCTTAAAGAATCTACACCACACAGACCCATCTTCTGGGTACCCTCTAAAGGATCCCCACCCACAATCTTGGGGCGAGATTCCTTTAAGGGGGGAGGGCTGTAACACCCCAGGTGTTACTTAGGGTTTTCACTCAAGACTACATTAGTGAACCCATCATCACATGTGGTTTAGTTTGAGCAAAGGACACCAATCTTGGGGATCAAGATCCTAAGTAGGTGTAAACCATCTTAGAAGTCATGCCTTGGCCTTATCATACACAAAAGAGAAGGGAATGACCCAAACCCTAATTCAAATCCCTTATAGGCAAATGGAGCCCTAGAGGGGGTTATGGCAAAAAGTCTATGTAAATCACATTGTCATGACTTGGACCAATTATAAAAGTTGTAGTACACTTAATACCCTACAAAACATAGAAAGAGAGTGACCCCAAAAAGGATTAAGAAGAACCCCAAAAAGGTCACCAAAGAGTTAAGCATAAAAGAAAAATCAGGATTTGCTCAAGTTCAAAACCGACCCTCTTTCAAAGATCAAACATGTTCACCTTGATCCCAACCTCAAAACCTTATGGCCCAATTGACAAAATGGCGCCCAAAGACCCCTAGAACACCCTGGAAAAGTTTGAACCCAACCCTAAGTCATTTGACATGACTTGGCATGGCTTTTGTCTCGGTGTGGACAGCTCTGACAGAGTCGACTTCTCACCCCCATATCTCTCTACTCTGACCATATCCTTGCTTGGAACTCACATAAAAAAGGTAGGATTTGGTGCAGGGAAGAGACCGTACACGGGGGTTTTGCCAAGATCTCCACGCTAAGGTGATCAAATTGGTCGTTGAACCCTGGCAGAAGTAAACCCCCACGTGTTCGACGTGGGCTGACACTCGGGGGCGCGCTCAGAGCACGCCCGCACGCGAACCCCGCGAGCCCGTGGCCGCCCCATGACCACGCCCGCGCCGCAGCTATAAAGCCCACCCCAGTGCCCGGCTATCTTCCCCGTTGCCTCCTCTGTACCACGCCTAACTCCCTCGAGCTCGCCCATAGCTCCGGCGACCTCCCCGCGACCCGCCAGAGCCGCCCGAGGGCAACCACCGTGGCCAACCCCTTTCCCGCCCTCCTCCGCTCGATCCAAGCCTTCGGATAGATCCCCTAGGAGGCCGTGAAGCTTGCCCGAGCTTGAACCGAGGACCCGTGCCACCGGAATAGCGCAATCGTGCTCGCCGGAGTTCAGAACCCCGCCGGAGCACGTGGACCGGGTAAACCTCTGCACCATTTCTCAATTCGCGGCGCGCATGGCCTCTACATCACCCCATGGAGCTCCTCGTTCGCTTTAATTGAACCCTACCGTCGTGGTTTGGCTGGAGCAGGAGCCGCCGACGACCTCCGCCGCCTGCGCTCGTGGCCAGGACAGCTCCGACCACCTCTGGCACTGACCCGCACACCGACGTGACCGCCGTGACCTCCCCGACGTCACTGACCACCCCGCCGGAGCTCTACTATCGCCGGTAAGCCTCACCGCTGTAATCTTCGCAGCGGGTACTGTTTAAGCTAGCCAGGGAGCGCGGGTTAGATTTCGACTAAGTCCAGGGGGTTTTGTGCAATGTCAGTGACTCATGCAAATAGTAGACCGAGGACTGTTTTGAGAGAGAAAAAGGAGAGAAAATCCAGGGGGTTCAGCGCAAACTTGTATTTCTTTTCCCTTTCGAATTTATTCTTCTTTTAAATATTACAGAGAACTAAATAAATGCATAACTTGAAGAATAATTATCCAAAATTTGTCAAACCACTTTTGCTAGACTTTGTGAAATATAAACCATCAGACAAAAATAGTAAACCCCATAGTTCCTATATTATTTTCTAGAGTTTTAAATTAAATAAGAAAACTGCACAAAACTTAATATTAGAAGGAAAAATAGAAATATTATTAGACCAGAGTTAAGAAAAATAGTGGAGACACTAACCTAGTAGTTATACTGTTTAAAATTAACAAACACCCCAGTATACAAGGTTAAGGAGAGTTTGTTCACCAAAGCTTGTTTATGCTCAAACTTAAGAAAATTAAGAAAAAGGATTAAAAATGGAAACCAGAGGGCAACCATATTTTTCCTAGCATGCCTAAGTTATGTAGTTCACAAGAAAAATCAATTGAACCATAGTCCAGTGAGAGGAAATTGTACTCACAATTATTCATGAAAAACAGAGAAAACTTTGAAAAATTATAAGAAAATAATCCTAAGGAGAAAACACCCCTACCTTAGGAATAACTGTTCTTGTGCTAAGAGGAACCTAGGAAAAATACAAGTTCTGTTGTTTGATATTTTTCATATAGCAAGTTAGTTATAAGTGTCTTTTTGGCATTAAAATTTAGAAAATCATAACTAAATAACCACTAAGTAACCCTCTGTGATTTTTAGCACAGAAGCATGCTATTACCCATAGATACTAGCAAAAATAACCCTTAGTACAGAACCCACACCTAGATAAGGGTTGTAGTGCAAAGTAACCCCTCTGCCCCAACTTTTGTTATTTTTGTCTAGGGCATGTTCTGTTTATTTTCGACCTCAAAATTATAGGACAGACTTCAGAGCCCAGTATTCACCCACTGTAATTTTTACAAGATTTTTGAAAATTTTGAAATCACTGTTGTAAGTTCAAACCACCTTAAGAGCATAAAAGGACAATAAAAAGATAAATTAGTAGTGGAGAATAATGTTGCCCTAACCAAAGCAACAAAACCCTTGAATACCAAAGAGAACCTTAAAGGGCAATCCAAATCTTAATCCACTATGTTTACCTCTAAGAAAAACATCAAACCTAAATTGATAAGCATAAACCACTAAGAGCTTCTGGTAACAAGGAAACCCTAAGTCATCAACTAACTTAGTTTTTCTTAACTATGCATAATGGCTACTAAATTCTGCATATCATAGCATATATATATCTTATTCATTGCATTATATAGATTGCAACCTAGCTGACGGAGAGTACATCCTCGTGCCGGAGCAAGGAGTTGCTCAGGATGTAGCCCGGATCCAGCACGAGAGCCTGCCATCGAGGATCTGCCTGTCCCAGCTTTGGAAGGCAAGCCCCGGCTTTATGCATGACCAGTTCTATATATTATTTTACTGCACTTAATGTTTGTAGGCTTGTATTGTGTACTTAAGTGTACGAGTTGACTGAAACCCTAGTTGCATGATCTCAGGATTCCTTTTGAAATGGATACTAGTATGCTAGGTCGAGTAGCTGCTTTGCTAATTAGGGATCTCGGTAGAAGTCGAGTGATTTTTCTAGCACTTGCGCGAGGTTAAGAAATTGGTTGTATCTACTTTCACATCATACTGATGTTGGTCTGTGGACACGGATCCATGGGGATGCGTGGGCTACGAGATGGAATTGGAATAAGGATTAACGTGCGGATACCTGTGTTAAGCGTTTGAACGTACTAAGCACATGCCGAGAAATATGGTAAATCGGTAAGCCTAGTACCTGATTGAACCTGGCAGTAGACTTTACCCCTCACGCGGCCTAAGACGTGGTCTCCCATTCCGGTTATGGTGGGTACAAGTGCGGTCACTGCACGACTACAGTCGGGGTCAGTGAGGCATTGTACGCCAAGGCGGTGAGCCCTGATCTGCTGACGGGGAATTGATGGGGACGGTCGATGTGTGTGGGGACGGAGTGCCTCGCCACATCGTGTGTTTAGGTTTTCCTTGCAAGGATAAAAACTCGATTCGAATCGTCTGCTTCTCGCAGCTAATGAGACTGCTTGATCCATTGTACTACATTGAGTAACAAGTGAAAATGTGATGATTTGGCAAAAGATGTCGATTGCTAAATTGCTTGATACCATGAATGAGTAGATAGTACACCTTTAGTCTTAAGAGAGTCACACTAAAACTTGAAAAAGTTAAAACTTGATTTTTAGACTCAGCTAGTGCTTTTGGCAACCAAACCACTCAGCCAAACAGCTGCATGTCTAGAGGTAGACGAGTAGACTCCTCACACAGAGTAAGTTTAGCTGAGTATTAGTATACTCAGCCTTGCTTGTGGCATAATTTTTACAGGTTCTCTGGAGGACATGGTTGCTGGAGTGACTTAGCCGTCCATCTTGCCACTGGGTTGGACAGTCGAGTGGGACCCTACCTCGGCTGAGGAGGAGCATGAGGAGTGATGGGATAGGCTTCCCCATCCCTCCATTTATCTTTAGTTTTATTCTGCTGCATTCCAAACAATGATCACTACTTTTGCTAAAACTCCGATGATGATGTAATAAATTTGATACTCCCTAATGTATGGTTTTATGCTTTATTGTATTTGCTCTGTGCCTCACCATCGAGTGAGTACATGGTACTTGATCATGTTAGTGGCCTCGTCGGACTAGATCCGAGGGACTGACGTGTTATTCCCATTTAAGTGTGGTCCAGCCTCTAAGGCAGGACTTAGGCACTTAAGCTGGAATAATTCGGGCGGTTCCGCCATAATAGACATGTTGCTTAGCACGACGCATGGAGCCTCTTCATCATCTAGTTCATCAAGATCAACTTGCTCCACTTGGGAGCCATTAGTCTCATCAAACTCAATGTCACAAGAGACCTCAACTAATCCAGTGGATTTATTGAAGACTCTATATGCCCTTGTGTTTGAGTCATAACCTAGTAAAAAGTCTTCTACAGCCTTAGGAGCAAATTTAGATTTCTACCTATTTTAATAAGAATAAAGCATTTGCTTCCAAAGACTCTAAAATATGAAACATTGGGCTTTTTACTGGTGAGGAGTTCGTATGATGTCTTCTTGAGCATTCGGTGAAGATATAACCGGTTGATGGAGTAGCAAGCAGTGTTGATTACTTCTGTCCAAAATCGGTCCGGTGTCTTGTACTAATCAAGCATGGTCCTTGCCATATCTACTAGAGTTCTATTCTTCCTCTACACTAAACCATTTTGTTGAGGTGTGTAGGGAGAAGAGAACTCATGCTTGATGCCCTCTTCCTCAAGAAAGCCTTCGATTTGTGAGTTCTTGAACTCCATCCCATTATCACTTCTTATCTTTTTGATCCTTAATCCAAACTCGTTTTGAGCCCGTCTTAAGAATCCCTTTAAGGTCTCTTGGGTTTGTGATTTTTCCTGCAAAAAGAACACCCAACTGAAGCGAGAATAATCATCCACAATAACAAGATAATACTTACTCTCGCCGATGCTTATGTAAGCGATCGGGCCGAATAGATCCATGTGGAGTAGCTCGAGCGGCCTGTCCGTTGTCATTATGTTTTTATATGGATGATGGACTCCAACCTGCTTTCCTGCTTGGCATGCGCTACAAATCCTGTCTTTCTCAAAATGAACATTCGTTAGTCCCAAAATGTGTTCTTCATTTAGAAGCTTGTGAAGATTCTTCATTTTAACATGAGCTAGTCGGCGATGCTAGAGCCAACCCATATTAGTCTTAGCAATTAAATAAGTGTTGAGTTCAGCTGTGTTCTTATTAAAATCAACTAAATATAGCTGACCCTCTAACATTCCCTTAAATGCTATTGAATCATCACTTCTTCTAACGACAGTAACACCTACATCTGTAAAAAGACAGTTGTAGCCCATTTTGCATAATTGAGAAACATAAAGTAAATTTTAATCTAAAGAATCTACAAGAAAAACATTGGAAATGGAATGGTCAGGTGATATAGCAATTTTACCCAGACCTTTGACCAATCCTTGATTTCCATCCCCGAATGTAATAGCTCGTTGGGGATCTTCGTTTTTCTCATAGGAGGAGAACATCCTTTTCTCCCCTGTCATGTGGTTTGTGCACCCGCTATCGATTATCCAACTTGAACCACTGGATGCATAAACCTACAAAACAGTTTTAGGCCTTGTTCTTAGGTACCCAAACAGTCTTGGGTCCTTTGATGTTAGAAACAAGCACCTTGGGTACCCAGACACAAGTTTTGGAGTTCTTGTGTTTGCCCCCAACATATTTGGCAACTACTTTGCCTGATTTGTTAGTTAAAACATATGAAGCATCAAAAGTTTTAAATGAAATGTTATGTTCATTTGTTGCAGCAGGAATTTTCTTTCTAGGCAATTTAACATGAGTGGTATGCCTAGAGCTAGAAGCCTCATTTTTATACATGAACGCATGGTGAGAAACAATGTGAGGTTTCCTAGCATGAATCTTCCTAATTTTGTGCTCAGGATAATTAGCAGGATATAAAATGTAGCCTTCATTATCCTAAACCATGTGAGCCTTGCCCTTAACAAAATTAGACAATCTTTTAGGGGCATTAAGCTTGACATTGCTCCCCCTGTTGGAAACCAATGCCATTCTTAATCCCAGGGCGTCTCCCATTATAGAGCATGCTTCTAGCAAATTTAAACTTTTCATTTTCAAGTTCATGCTCATTAATTTTAGTAGTTAATTTAGTTATGTGATCATTTTGTTGTTTAATTATGGCAAGGTGATCATCAATAGCTTCAACATTGACATCTCTACATCTAGTGCAAATGGAAACATGCTCGACAATAGATGTAGAAGGTTTGCAAACATTTAACTCTTCTATCTTAGCATTTAACATGGCATTTTCATCTCTAAGACAGAAAATGGAATCATTGCAAACATTTAAATCTTTGACCTTAGAAACTAGGCTATCATTTTCATTTCTAAGGCTAGTAATTGAATCATGACAAATGCTAAGCTCCTTAGATAAATTTTCACTTTTCTCTACTTACTGAGCATAAGCATTTTTCAACTTAACATGTTTTTTGTTTTCTTTAATAAGAAAGTCCTCTTGGCTATCCAAGAGTTCATCCTTCTCATGAATAACTTCTATTAATTCATTTAATTTTTTCTTTCGTTCCATGCTAAGGTTGGCAAGAAGAGTAAGTAAATCATCTTCATTTTCACTAGAGCTACCCTCATCACTAGATGTTGTATATTTGGGGGTGGCTCTAGAGTGTACCTTCTTTTTCTTGCCATCCTTAGCCATGAAACATTTGTGGCCGACGTTGGGGAAAAGGAGGCCTTTGTTGATGGTGATGTTGGCGGCGTCCTCGTCGTAGGAGGAGTCGGTGGAGCTCTCATCGGAGTCCCGTTCCTGACATATGTGGGCATCGCCGCCCTTCTTCTTGTAGTACCTCTTATTCTCCTTTCTTTTACCCTTCTTGTCGTCGTCACTGTCACTTTCACTTGACATTGGACATTTTGCAATAAAATGACCGAGCTTACCACATTTGTAGCACACCCTTTTGGAGCGGGGCTTGTAGTCCTTCCCCCTCCTTTTCTTGAGGATTTGGCGGAAGCTCTTGATGATGAGCGCCATTTCCTCGTTGTTGAGCTTGGAGGCGTCGATTGGAATCCTACTTGGTGTAGACTCCCTCTTCTCTTCTTCCGTCGCTTTGAATGCGACGGGTTGCACCTCGGGTGTGGAGGTGGCGCCTTGCTCCAAGTTGACAATGTGTTTGGGGTCTTTGATCATAAGTTCAAAGCTCCAAACTTGCCAATAACCTCCTCGGAAGACATTAGTTTATATCTAGGATCCCCACGTATTAATTGAACTTGAGTAGGATTACGAAAAATAAGGGATCTTAGAATAACCTTGACCATTTCATGGTCATCCCATTTTGTGCTCCCGAGGTTGCGCACTTGGTTCACCGTGGTCTTGAGCCGGTTGTACATGGCTTGCGGCTCTTCTCATTTGTTGAGGACGAATCGACAGAGCTCCCCCTCGATCGTTTCCCGCTTGGTGATCTTGGTCACCTCGTCCCCTTCGTGCGTGGTTTTGAGGACGTCCCAAATTTCTTTAGCGGTCTTTAACCCTTGCACCTTGTTATACTCCTCTCGACACAAGGAGGCGAGGAGTATAGACGTGGCTTGTGAGTTAAAGTGCCTAATTTGGGCGGCCTCGTCCGAGTCGTAGTCCTTGTCCCCCACATGTGGTACCTGCGCTCCAAATTCAACTATGTCCCATATGCTTTCGTGGAGTGAGGTTAGGTGATGCCTCATTTTATCACTCCACATACAATAATCTTCACCATCAAAATATGGTGGTTTGCCTAGGGGAACAGAAAGTAATGGAGCACGCTTAGAAATACGAGGATAGCGTAGGGGCATCTTACTATACTTCTTGCGCTCATGGCGTTTAGAAGTAGTGGACGACGATTCGGAGCCGAAGGTGGAGGGTGACGAAGAGTCGGTCTCGTAGTAGAACACTTTCTTCATCTTCTTCTTCTTGTCACCTCTCCAATGTGACTTGATGGAGGAAGAGGAATCCTCCTTATGCTTGTTGCCGGAGTCTCTTGAGAGAGTCCTCTCCGAGCTTGCGGGCTTGTCGCCGGCCACGATCTCCCTCTTGGCGTGTTCTCCCGACATCACTTCGAGTTGTTAGACTCTTAATGAAGTACCGGGCTTTGATACCAATTGAAAGTCACCTAGAGGGGGGGTGAATAGGCGGAATCTGAAATTTACAACTTTAAACACACACTACAAAGCCGGGATTAGCGTTAGAACTAAAATCAAGTCCGGGAGAGAGGGGAAAACAAATCAAATGCAAATCAAGCGAATGAACATGGTGATTTGTTTTAACGAGGTTCGGTTCCAAAGAACCTAGTCCCTGTTGAAGAGGTCACAAAGACCGGGTCTATTCCAACCCTTTCCCTCTCTCAAACGGTCACTTAGACCGAGTGAGCCTTTCCCTTAATCAATCGGGTCACTAAGACCCCGCAAGGACCACCACACTCTTAGGTGTCTCTTACTTTGATTACAAGTCACTTGAGAATAAGAATAAGAAAGAAGAAAGGCAATCCAAGAGGCAAGAGCTCAAAAGAACACGGAATCACTCTCTCACAAGTCACTAAGTGTTTGTGATGAATTTGGGACTTGGAGAGGCTTTGATCTTTTGAATTGTGTCTAGGAGTGAATGCTAGAGCTCTTGTAATGCATGTGATACTCAGAAAGCTTGGATGCTTGGAGTTGTGGTGGTTGGGGGGTATTTATAGCCCTCAACCACCAAAGGAGCCGTTGGGGAGGCTGCCGTCGATGGGCGCACCGGACAGTCCGGTGCGCCACCGGATAGGCACTGTAGGCTATCCAGTGCGCCGCCCGTCGATGGGCGCACCGGACAGTCCGGTGCGCCACCGGATAGGCACTGTAGGCTATCCAGTGCGCCGCCACGTCACCCAACCATTAGGGTTCGGAGCGAAGTCGACCATTGGAGCTTTGTCTCTTTGCGGCACCGGACAGTCCGGTGCCTTCTAACTTCACGGCTCTGACTTTTGCCGCTGCACTGTTCATGTGTCAGGTTCTTTTGCAGTCGACGTTGCACGCTGGATAGCCGTTGCCCGCTGGCACACCGGACAGTCCGGTGAATTATAGCGGAGCGCGCCTGTGTTTTCCCGAGAGTGGCTGGTTCAACCCTGTACGGCCCTGGTGCACCGGACACTGTCCGATGGCACACCGGACAGTCCGGTGCGCTAGACCACAACACACTCAGTTCTTTGCTCCGGTTCAATTAAGTCCCTAACTTCAATCTTTTATTGGTTTGTGTTGCACCTTATGCACCTGTAATACATGAGTTCTAGAGCAAACTAGTTAGTCCATATATTTGTATTGGACATTCAACCACCAAAATTAATTGTGGAAAAGGTTAACCCTATTTCCCTTTCACTACAGCACCTGCAAGTTGCAGGAAGGTAATGCATGCTTTTTCCCTTCTCCCAATGATTTGAGGTAAAGTAGCTATTTGATTTTTTTCTGACTTTTATTAGTAGTCTATCAGCTTGTTTCTCGGTTTCGTCTCAGTTGTCCATTAGTTGAAGTGCTAGCATACATATAGAAAAACAATTATGTATAATACTTTTGTAGTGGTACCATATAACCAGCGTTGTGAAACATGCGTTGCAGTTATAACCAATAAGTTGGAAGACGACCTATAAGAAAAATATTTCAGTTGTGGTTTACTAAAGTATGGCTGAGAAGGTGGTTTGGGATAATGCAACTTTGAAGCACTTGATTGACATTTGTAAGGAGGAGATTTTAGCTAGTAATAGACCTCAAGGTTGTTTCACTATAAATGGTTGGAAGAACCTAGAGGAAAAGTTTTTTGCAAGGTCTGGAACGAAGCTAGTGAAGACACAATTGAAGAATAAATTAGATAATATGAAAAAGGATTGTACCCAGTTCATGGAATTGAAGAATGCTACCACTGGATTAGGATGGGATGAAGCAAATAAAATTGTTGCTTGCGATAATGCATGGTGGGCTGAACATCTTGAGTTGAGACAAGTTGTGATTGTATCGATATATTTCAAATTGCCATCGGTATGTGTTTGTCATTAACTTGCATATTTTTCCCCAGAGATGCAACAACAGTGAGAGAGGTGTGAAGTGCAACCACGCGAGGTTTCGAAAACATGGACCCAAACACCTTGATGATTTACACTTTTTATTTGATAAGGTGCATGTCACTGGAGCTAATGCATCCTACCCTGGAGAAATTTCCTTAGGTGAATCATCAAGTGATGATGATGTGTTGGAGATGTAAAAAATTGAAGATAGTGCTGCTTTTAAGAAACCTAAACCATCAGGAAAGAAGCGCAAGCAAATGTCTAGGGCAACTGAAGAGAAGGAGGAGAAGAGCCCCTACTTTCGGATGTACAAGAACACATGCTTGAAGATTGAAAGTGCAGCTGACAAGATCACATCGAGTGTTGAAGCATCGTCAGCTCCTGCTCCATCCAATCCTGTCCCTACTATGGTAGATGCTATGAGGTTGGTTAAGGAGTGTGGTGTGCAAGAAAAACTTCTTTGATGCACACAACTGTCATGTTGATCATGAAGGCTGAATTTAGACAGATCCTCAGTTTACTTGACACAAATGAAGGCAGATATGATTTGATTGAGAGAGAGAGCATGAGAAAGAGATGAAGAAGCCAACATGAAGGCAGCTAAACTATTATTTGCTTTGAATAATTAATTTATGTAATATTTTTTAACTAGCAGATTGTGTACTATTGCTTCCAACCATTATTACCTATGAGTTGTTTGTTCAAAGCATGTTATGAACTTATTACGCGTTTATATGTTGAACCCAATAAAATTATCTGTGACTTACTTGTTCTGATTTTTTGTTTAGATCCATAAGAGTATGGAAGACCTAGCAAAAAAGGGTCAGGAATCTCTTCGCTTACTTGTTGAACTATCGCAGCACGCTGCAATTCTTGGAAATTTAGGCCGTCTGTATAATCAGCAGTATTTGCACAAAGGTGAATATAGAGAAACAGAAGCTTTAGAGTCTGGATATCAATGGGTCATGAGATGTTTCAATCGTCCAAGATATTTTTATAAAATGTTTAGAATGAGCCCTGATGTTTTTATGGCACTTCATGATTTATTGGTCTCTTCTTATGGTTTGAAATTGACTCACAATGTTACATCAATTGAGTCGGTGGCAATGTTTCTATGGATTGTTGGAGGGCCACAATCTTTTCCCCGAGCTGAAAACCGTTTTGTACGGTCGACATGGACAATTCACATGAAGTTCAAGGAAGTATTGAAGTGTTTGCTTAAGTTAGGAAAAGAAAACCTAAAACCAAAGGATCCAACATTTAGCTATGAACATGAGAAGTTGAAAGAAGACCATTTCTGGCCTTATTTCAAAGGTGTCATTGGAGCAATAGATGGATCACATATTAAGGTAGTTGTGCCAGCTGATGAGGTGATTAACTATACTTGTCGCCATGGATACACATCGCAGAATGTACTTGCGATATGTGACTTTAATATGAGGTTTACATTTGTGGTTGCTGGATGGGCGGGTTCTACACATGACACACGGATCCTTAATCATGCATTGGCAACCTTTGCTTCTTTTCCCGTCCCTCCTAAAGGTAATTTTTATTAGTACTATCTTGTGAGCTCTAATTATTTATGTTTTATAATGGTAATTTCATTTCATTTTTCAGAGAAGTACTACCTTGTGGACTTTGGATATCCAAACCGAACTAGATACATTGCACCTTTCAAGGGAACTACGTACCATATACCGGAATTTCGTCATCGTCGTGGACGTCCACCACAAGGGAAGCATGAGATATTCAACTTCTTGCACTCCTCTCTCCGCAATGTCATTGAGCGAGCATTTGGAGTCCTCGAGCAAAAATGGCGCATATTGAAAGACATGCTGAGTTTCTTAGTTGAACGATAGAAAGAGATCATTATAGCATGTTTTGTATTACATAATTTCATTCGTGATAGTCAGTTGCATGATAAGGAGTTTGAGAGGTGTGACATGGATGACGAGTACATGACTAGAGCATCAAATGTGGAGGATCAATCTCAAGATGGTGGTCATGAGGTAGAGGGAGAGAATGAAGTTACTACGAACACCATTCGTGATAGGATAGCTACTTCACTAGCTAATGCAAGGAGCGATATAAGCTAGTTATCTAGATGACAAGTCTTTTGAGATGAACATTGCACTTATTTATAAATATAATAATTAATTTTATATGCAGAGATCAGATCATTATTATTATTTTGTGTGCAAACAACATATCAAGGTTTGAAGGGCATTACAGATAATTTACATTAAATCCACAGTTTCACAGCAGGTTCAACCAAATAGCTTTTAACTTTTTCACAGCTGTCAGCTCACAGCAGCTTTTTCACTCACAGCTAAACTAAACACACCTTTATTAAGCTAAGAAGATGTGAGGTTTGGGTTGGTTGAGAAGAAAGAGACTAAATATTATTGTTTTTTCTGAAGTGGAATGGGGCACATTTCTCTTCTGGAACATAAGTAGCGTGCAAACTTCGACCGGGACCGGCGATATCCGCCATGGCCACCATCACTGCCGCCGCTCGCTGGAGCTTCCCCGCCCGTCTCCAGCTCCTCACCAGCCGCCGCTTTTGCTTCCCCGCCTCCTCTGCCGCGCCGCCCACTTCTGTAGCGGGGTTCAGTTGGGCCGACGCCCTCCGCGTCGCTGGGGACGGCGGGCGCGGCGACGAGTCCGACCTCTCCGGGTACTTCCGGAAGGTCAAGAGCTGCAACCGCGGAATGGTAAGTTTCTCGTCCGTTCTCACATGCTGTTTAGGTGCTGTTTGGTTCACAAAATGTAACAATAATGATTCACCAACGGTAAAAGTTTAAATAAGTCGGTTTCAATTTCTGGTATGGTATCTTACTAGGGTTAGACTAAACTATACGATATAAATATGTGAACCAAACGGCAATGGGTAATTCGGTATGTGGGCGAACGCCTTCACCTGTGAATGTGCGTATTTGTGTGTGGGATTTTGCAGGACAAAAAAGGGCAGTTCGTGAAGTTCTCTGTGGAGGATCAGGTCGTGGGGTACATCCACAAGGGGTGAGTGGGATTTCTTCTCTGAATCGTTATGTGTCCATCTCGTCTCGAAAGAAGCATGGACATCAGGGACTTATATGGAATAACTAATTGGGACTGATTTCGTGTATACTCTTACATACACAGTATAATATGAGTTCGCTAGGATAGTGCTGGCCAAAATCCTAATGCCATTATGTCCAAGTCTTATACCAGATATGGTCTTCTCAGAAACATCTCCATAATAAGTTCAGATTTCCAGATGGATCTTCATTATCTCAATGTTTTCTAGTAAGACTGCAAACTATATTTGGAGTTGCATGCGTCAACCTAAGTTTTGTTTTATAGGGTTTCTAATTAAAAGTATAATGTTGTTGTACACTAAAAGTGCAGTAGCAGAATGAACATACAAAACCAGGCAAAATTTTAGCGCTTCTGAATAATGATTTGGAATACCTCATATATAAACGGATATCAACTTGATACATGCCACCAGAAAGTCACTGGTCTAGTACACAATTAACAAGAAGGAGAATTGCATGTCATTTCATCAACAAGAAGAAATAGTACAAAATTTGGGGGGGGGGGTACTCCCTCCAAAAACACCGCATATACAATGGGAAAGAAAAATATACACCAACCCAACCACATGAACTGACTCAGCCCATTAATGATTTAGGATGAGCAAAGTCACTGTTTTAGTAATATACCATTACCATTGAAAGGAACTGGTGAGCTGCAATATCAACAGAAACTGCTCTGTTTTTACCACTTCGTCCATTACCATTGCTATTTTTGTCTTCTGCTTTACCACACTGTTTGATTTGAAATACACCCTGTAAGGTTTAGCTACCACATTTTCTGCCAAGTCAGGTCAAAGTAGTAGTTTCAGCCCAAGCATTGGCCACTCGCTGCTTGGTGACACAGCTTGTGATTTGACAGGGCGAAGACAACCTCGACCTCCATATGCCCTCTGTGATTGAGTCCATTTCATGACAGAAGAATAAGCTAAATGCATCACACCAGTCAACAATGTAGTAATTGTACAGAACAAAGTATTACCCCATGTCTTCATCTGTCACTACTTTTTTTCTCGAACACACGGGAGAACTGTTAAGAAGAAAGAAAAAGGAGTCTAGACGACTCTTACAACCCCTTGCGGGGCAAAAACACCGTGAGAATACTCGCCACATAGACTAGCAGGGTTTTTAAGGCGTTGCCTAGGCGTCCAGGCGCTCGGCTAAACCTAGCCGCCTTGCTGGCCTAGGCGTCGCCTAGGCGCTAAGGTGCTCGGAATGTTTGCTTGCTCGCCTAGGCGCCTTAAGAACACTGCAGACTAGCTACGACTACAAGCTAAGGAGGAGCCCTATGGCCATATCCTATGGAGTCCTTTGGCTCCTGCCATGCACCAAAGCTTAGCCTCCTCGGCTACAGTCCCCATGATACTACCAATGATAGGTGACGCTCCCTCAAACACACCCATTTCTAAGCTTCCATATACACCTAGCTACTGTTCCTTGAAAATAGCAGAATCGACGAAGCCTTGGTCAGCATGCTGATGAATGATGATTATGTCTTTCATATTTCACTACTGTTCCTTGATAATAGCAGAATCAACCAAGCTTTGGGTCAGCATGCTGATGACTGATGATTATATGTCCAATGCAAGCACACACAAGTCTTGCAACAGGTTTCTTAAGAATGGAGCTGGTAGCTTCTGGTTGTTACCATATCTAAAAGTGTACCTGGGTTTCTCTTTATGGTAACTGAAACATTGATCTTTCAGTCGCATGTTAGCAGCTTTTCCTTAAAATAAAGTATCTTGAAACATAATGATCATGGTCATGATAGGATGAACATAGCTTTTACTTATTGCTGTTCACTGTTCAGATTGACAAACAGGCGTCTATGACCGTACTGAACTGCTGGTCAAGGATACATAACTCGTGATTCAATGTGAATTTGCAGGTAAAGTTTCATTCTGAGGTGTCTAACGTACTGATACTGATTCCAATTTCAGATTTATCGAACACATCAGAGACTTTCATGATGTTTTTACCATTGTCATGGATGACAATGGCAGCAACACTGTGGAGCATGTGTCTCTCCAGTCATCACTAAGGACTCCAGAAGACCGAACACATGCTATTGGAAGTGTCATTAAAAGCCTTGGAGAATTGATTCCAGGTATTCGAAATGAGGTACTTAGGATGGCTAAATGCACTAATCAACTATTTTTATGAAATGATTTTGGTGCACTTGTCTATCTGACATTGTCAATCTTCTGGTTTATGTACATTTTTTAATAAAATTATGAGATAAACAACCTGCTCAGTCTGACATTTGGAAAGTTATTTTTTGATTCATCCTTGTCAACCTTGCTTCAATAAAAAATGCATTAGCATGGCTACATACATTGATACTGAAAATTTATAGTAGTCATCTAAACTTAATGGTTGGTGAATACTTTGTTGTAGACTAAATCAGCCTTGTAGCGACAAATATTTTTGAACTCATTCATGTTTCTTCTATTGGGGGTTAAAAGATTTGATGCAAATGATAATTACTTGTTGGAATGATCTAAAGTTATGTATGCCCATTCCTTTGTCATCATCACTAGAACTAGCATTTTTGGTAAAGGAAAAGCCTCTTGTTAAATTTATTAAGAAAAGTTGTCCCTCTTTTTCCTGTATGTCTTGAACTTTTGTCCATTCTTATTTTATATATGCCTTTAGTTTTGTGTTCAGATAATAGTTTGCATTCTAACAGCTCTACCCAGTAACGTCATCTTATGGCATGCCTGTGTACTTCTCTCTGGAACGTGCTGCTGCTCCTTACTTTGGTATAAAAGTATGTTATACTGTTTCCTCTTCTAATATATGTTTATCATCAAGCATCTAAACATCTAATGGTACCATCACATTGCTAGTCTTGCTCTCAATGCCCCAAATTTACTCATATTATTGTTCTTTATCTCTTTATCCATCAGCTGTCCACATATCTGTTAAAACTGCTAAAACCTTGTCATTTGCCATTGATATTACATTTATGACAGGCTTATGGAGTTCATATGAATGGGTATGTTGAGAAGGATGGTCAGAAATTTCTTTGGATTGGTAAACGGAGTGATGTGAAACAAACATATCCAGGAATGCTTGATCATCTTGTTGCGGGTGGCCTGGTGTGCATTTTCATTCTTTAAGTTTTCCATTTACATTTTTTTTTCAAAAAAACATCTTTTTTTTGCTAAAGACATGACAAAAAAATATAGATTGCTCTCGATAATATTTAATCTGATCCATATGCCCTTTGAGTGCATTCTGTTTTAGTATGTTCAACCCAAATTAATAAAATGGACTTCTATCATTAACAAGTAATTATGTATGAATGAGCATGCACCTGATGTGGAGTACAACATATATGTAGTTGAGCACCCATTTAAGGAATGTTTCATCTCTTTTGGACATATTCTGAATATGGTACTTATATTCCATGTCGACTGTTCTAGCCGGTAATCGTTACTTGTTACATTAGGCATAACAGAAATTTGAACTTAATTACTTTCTTGTTTGAAAGTATTGATTTTAGAGAAACAAAACCACCGGTCAATAATGGTTTTCTTTTCCTACATGCTATTAGAATTTTCACTGTGTTTATTGTTTTGAATGTTTTTTTTTTTCGAACAACGCAGGACAGCTGCATGTCATTTCATTAAGATAGAAAAACACCAAGTACAAAGGGAGGAGCGAGACCTCCCTGAACTCATAACAGCACTTACACAACCTCTACAAAATGACCCTGCACAGCTACCTTGTGGCTACAAGACAGACACACTCCATTAAAGGAGATCTTGCAGTCCAGAGGCCCCGGCTAGACACCACAAGTGACCCTCCACAACCACTTGGGCAAGAACTATTTGTGCCTGAGGTCGAAGCCATCAAACATGCAGGCATTTCTATGCTTCCACAATTCCTAGGTGACTAGGATGACCAAGGAATCGAAACCTTTCCGCAGACCTTTCTCGATGGAAACAGTTGCCTTTCTCCACCAAGAACAAAACCGGCCCGAGGAGCGGGGCGGCAAAACATTCAGCCCGAGTTCCCTCAATAAACACACCCATACCTCCTTGGAGAGCACACATGCAGAAAGAATGTGGTTGATGGATTCCTCCACCTGGTCGCACGTCGCAGAAAGGGCAGGCTGGCTGGTGGGGTAAGCCCCGCTTTGCCAAGCGATCAGAAGTCCAGCACCTGTTGATGGCCAACCAAATAAAGAACCTGCGTGTTCGAGAGAAAAAAACGGAGCTCCATCGTGTACTATTTACTTTACTTACAAACAACCCAACGAAAAATTGGTTCGGAACGAATAGAACAGACTATGTCGAGCCAAGAGCATTTTCATTACTATGGAAAATGATGGATAGGAAAATCCACAATCGATCATGTCCTTCAAATCGCACGTTGCTTTCTACCACATCGTTTTAAACGAAGTTTTACCACAACTGTCATGTACGGGCAAACGTATAGGCGCCGTCGTGACATCAGGCGCACGGCAGAGCGGGCTGCTCGCGCGACACAGGAAGGTGCCACCGTTAGTGGCCAGATTTAGAAATAAAAGATTAGTTTTCTTTCCATGCCTTAAATCTAGGAGTGATTAGTTGAGATTAGTTTCCTTTCTATGCCTTAAATCTAGGAGTGATTAGTTGGGGCATTGGGTATATATTGTAACCAAACTTGGAGGAAAGGAATCAAGAAATCAGTTATCCTAAACCTGCTCTCTCTCTCTCTCGCTACTCTCAAGCCGCCGGTGGGGATTTGCCTCACGGTGAAGGCCTGGAGCACGACTACGGACTGCGTAGTCGCGGTCCGGCGTTGTTAGGTGCTGAGGCGCTTGACAACCTAGTATCAAGGTCACGTCGATCCTCTACCACGCGCTCCAACCAGTCCTCCACAAACGTCGCCCCTCATCCTAGCCCACCACCATCGCCGCCAACCTCCACTACCTCCTCCACGCAGCCTCTACTGATGGTGGAACCCACCATCAAGGATGTCATGGTGGCGCTGCAATCAATCACCACGGAGATGTCCACCCTGAAGGTCGAGATGGCTACGATGAAGGAAAAGTCGTCCCTGTCATCGGCGGACAGCAGAGGCGCTTGCCAGGAGGGGCCTCGCGATGTCGAGCGCCCTCCCAGATTCCAGAAATTGGATTTTCCCTGCTACGATGACAAGTCTGATCCGATGATCTTCATCAACAAGTGCGAATCGTACTTTCGCCAACAACGCACCATGGCGGAGGTGCGTGTGTGGATGGCGTCGTACAACCTGGAGGATGTCGCCCAACTCTGGTACATTCAACTCCAGGAGGACGAGGGCACGCCACCGTGGGGGCGTTTCAAAGAGCTGCTCAACCTTCGGTTCGGGCCGCCTCTCCGATCGGTGCCCCTGTTCGAGTTGGCGGAGTGCCGCCGCACGGGGACGGTGGACTACAACCGGTTCCAGGCTCTCCTGCCCCGCGCGGGTCGCCTCGAGGGGGGCCAACGCATCCAACTGTACACGGGTGGTCTCCCTCCGATGAGTCACACCGTCTGCATCCACAACCCGGAGACGCTCGTCGGGGCCATGAGTCTCGCCCGACAGGTCGAGATGATGGGGTTGGCCCTGTCGACTCAACCCCCTGCCCGCGGCGCCCCTCGCGCCTTGCTGGCCGCGCCTAGCGTGCATGGCCCTCGTCCACCGCTACCTGCACCACCGGCGGGTGCAGCGCTGCCTCGGCTGGAAGGCCAGCTGTTGAAGTGCCTGTCACAGGAGGAACAGGCGGAACGATGACGCCTCGGTCTTTGCTTCAATTGCAATGAATCGTACTCCCGCGGACACAACCGTGTCTGCCACCACATTTTCTTCGTGGAAGGCGTCGAGATCGCGGGCACCGACGACGATCGGGCCGCCGATGAATAGGAAGAGGCCGCTCCTGTCTTCTCACTTCAGGCTATTGCGGGCGTCCCCATCTGCAAATCCCTGCAGGTGCGAGTATTGTTGGGCGCCTCCACCCTCGTCGCGCTCCTCGATATGGGTTCCACGCACAACTTCATCGCCGAAGCTGCGGCGCGCTGCACCGGACTGCAGATCCAGCCTCGTCCACGTCTCACAGCGACTATGGCCAACAGGGAGCGCGTCACCTGCCCCGACGTCATACGACGTGCCCCGCTCATCATCGAGGGCAATCGGTTCTCCGTCGACCTCTTCGTCATGCGGCTCGCCGGGTATGATTTGGTCTTGGGGACCCACTGGATGGTCACCCTTGGTCGAATCAGTTGGGACTTCATCGGTCGCACCATCTCCTTCACCCACCAAGGTCGGCTGGTGTGCTGGTTTGACATCGCAGAGCGGCCGGAGCCGCTGGTTGCTGCAGCCACATCAACGGAGGGCCTTCTCGACGACATGCTCCACGCCTTCGACAACGTCTTCGCCGAGCCAGCCGGGCTTCCCCCACCACACGCTCGGGACCATGCCATCGTCCTCAAACTGGGGCTGCACTAGTGGCGGTTAGGCCCTACCGCTACCCAGCGGCGCACAAGGACGAGTTGGAGCGGCAGTGTGCTGCCATGCTCGCCCAAGGCATCGTCCGTCGCAACGATTCGGCGTTTCGCACCCACGACGACCTCTATGAGTTCTTGGTGATGCCGTTCGGGCTTTGCAACGCCCCAACGACATTCCAAGCGCTCATGAACGACGTCCTTCGGCTGTTCCTCCGCCGATTCGTTTTGGTCTTTTTTGATGATATTTTAATTTATAGCAAGACATGGGTAGATCACTTGCGACACATCCGTGCCGTCCTCGATGAGCTGTGCCGCCACGTCCTCTTCATCAAGCAGTCCAAGTGCACCTTTGGCTCCCCCTCGGTGGCATACTTGGGCCACATTATCTCGGCTCAAAGGGTGGCCATGGATCCGGCCAAGGTGCAGGCCATCCACGACTGGCCGGCCCCTCGCTCGGCCCGCGCGGTGCGTGGCTTCTTGGGCCTCGCCGGGTACTACCGCAAGTTCGTCCACGACTACGACAAGATTGCAGCACCCCTCACCTCGCTCCTCAAGGAGGGGTTCTTCTGGAATGACGACGCTCAAGCGGCCTTCCAGGCGCTTAAGGCCGCCGTGACATCGGCCCCCGTGCTGGCGTTGTCGGACTTCACCAAGGGGTTCATCATCGAGTGCGACGCGTCCACCCATGGCTTTGGGGGCGGTCCTTCTCCAAGATCAACATCCGATCGCCTACTTCAGCAGGCCGGTCACGCCACGCCACTGCTCCTTGGCAGCTTATGAGCACGAGTTCATTGGGCTGGTCCACGCCGTCCACCACTGGCGACCGTACATGTGGGGTCGACCGTTCATCGTCTGCACCGACCACTACAGCCTGAAGTTCCTCCTCGACCAGCGCCTTGCGATGATCCTGCAGCACCACTGGGTGGGCAAGCTCCTCGGCTTCGACTTCACGGTCGAGTACGAGCTGGGCGTCGCCAACACCGTCGCCGATGCCCTATCTCGATGCGATACCTGCGAGGAGGGGTCGGTCTTGGCTCTCTCTGCACCTCGCTTCGACTTCGTCGACCGACTTCGCCAGGCGCAACTATAGGACCCGCCCTCGTCGCCATCAGAGATGAGATCGCCGCGGGTACCAGAGGCGCTGTGGTCTCTCTTGGATGGCATGGTGGCTTATGCCACCCGATTTTACGTTCCCCCGGACTCGCCGCTGTTGCACGAGCTTGTGGCAGCTACACACGAGGACGACCACGAAGGGGTGCAGCGCACTCTCCATCGCCTCCGCCATGACTTCCACTTCCCTGCCATGCGCCGGGTGGTGCAAGACTTCGTCCGCGCCTGCGCTACCTGCCAGCGCAACAAATCGGAGCACCTCCATCCGGCGGGACTGCTGCTGCCCCTACCTGTTCCCCAGGCCGTGTGGACCGACATCGGCCTGGATTTCATCGAAGCTCTGCCCCGTGCAAGGTTATTAAAATGATAAAACGTTGGAACGCTCATGGGTGAAATTTTGACTTTTAAACGTTTAAACTTTGTTTAAACGTAGTTTTAAACAACATAGGAAAAATACCAATATATCATAATTTCAGACAATAATATGAAGTTAAATACCAAAACAGAGGTTAGTGGCTTACCAAAACTTCACCCATGAGCTGGATTGAACCCCAAAAGCAACTAATAGACTGGGCCCAAAAATAGTTAATGGTCTAAAATGCATAAAACACTGCGTTTTACAGTTTAGAACGCCAAAACGCTAAAACGTGATTTCAAACTCTAATTAGAGTTTTGACATTTAAACGTAGTTTAAACATCGTTTAAACATAGTTTTAATAACACTGGCCCCGTGTGGGGGGCAAGTCGGTGATCCTCACCGTGATGGACTGTTTCAGCAAATATTGTCATTTTATCCCACTGGCTCACCCCTACAGTGCAGAGTTCGTGGCACATGCATTCTTCAGCGAGATCGTTCGCCTCCATGGGATTCCTCAATCCATGGTGTCGAACAGGGACCTCGTGTTCACCTCGACGTTTTGGCAAGAGTTGATGAGGCTATCCGGGGCCAAACTACAGATGACGTCCGCCTTCCACCCCCAGTCGGACGGCCAAACGGAGGCGGCCAACAAAGTCATCATCATGTACCTCCGGTGCTTCACAGCGGACCGGCCCAAGCAGTGGCTGCGTTGGCTACCATGGGCAGAGTACGTCTACAACACGACGTACCAGTCGTCGCTCCGGGACACCCCCTTCAAGGTGGTGTATGGTCGGGATCCTCCATCCATCCGGTCCTACGAATCGGGGGAGACGCGGGTGGCTGCTGTGGCCAAGACCATGGCTGCTCGGGAAGAGCTCCCCGCGGATGTCCGCTATCGGCTGAGCAAGCTCAAGCCGTCCAAAAGAAGTTCTATGACTAGCTGCACGCCCGGTCTCCTATGTCATGGGCGACTGGGTGCTTCTACGCCTTCGACAGCGCGCTACCGCTTCCCTACCGTAGCTGTCCAGGGGCAAGCTCAAGCCACGTTTCGTCGGGCCGTACCACATCACCGAGTGCATCAACGAGGTTGCTGTCCGCCTCGCCCTGCCCCCTCGTGCCAAGTTGCATGATGTCTTCCATGTTGGGCTTCTTAAGAAGTTCATCGGCGATCCTCCGAAGGTGCCTCCCCCACTGCCACCCATGCTTCACGGGGCTGACTCCAGAACCGGGGCACGTTGTATGCTTCCGCTTGGCGCACGGTGTCCGCCAGGTGCTCATCCACTAGAAGGGTCAGTCCGCTGCGTCTGCAACTTGGGAGGATGTGGCTGATTTCCGCGACAAGTTTCCCCAATTTCAGCTCGAGGACGAGCTGGACATCGAGGGGGGGGGGGGAGAGATGTCATGTACGGGCAAACGTATAGGTGCCGTCGTGACATCAGGCGTGCGGCAGAGCGGGCTGCTCGTGCGACACAGGAAGGTGGCACCGTTAGTGGCCAGATTTAGAAATAAAAGATTAGTTTCGTTTCCATGCCTTAAATCTAGGAGTGATTAGTTGAGATTAGTTTCCTTTCCATGCCTTAAATCTAGGAGTGATTAGTTGAGATTAGTTTCCTTTCCATGCCTTAAATCTAGGAGTGATTAGTTGGGGCATTGGATATATATTGTAACCAAACTTGGAGGAAAGGAATCAAGAAATCAATTATCCTAAACCTGCTCTCTCTCGCTACTCTCAAGCCGCCGGTGGGGATTTCCCTCACGTTGAAGGCCTAGAGCGCGACTACGGACTGCGTAGTCATGGTCCGGCGTTGTTAGGTGCTGAGGCGCTTGACAACAACATTCCTCTAATTTCATTGCAAAATGGTATCGAGAATTGATCCAATATGGATGGAATCATGAATAGTCATTGCTTTTGTATACTAATTCAAACCTGCTATCTATGGAGAAAATTGTATAAAAGAAATAAGTATTTATCGGGAAACACTCTGCAAAGATGCAATTTATTTAAACCCATATTCTATCATATGAATGAAATATAGTTCGAAAAAGAGGAATAAAATAGTTTACTTAAGACTTATTTATTATTATTATTGAATTTCCATTCTCAACAGAGAACTCAAAAAAACTATCAATTTAATCCTGAAATGAGAAGGATCCACTCTTTCCCAACAAATAAACTATCAACCTCAAAAAAGTGGAATTAATTTAATGAATTAATCTATTTTTCTGTAACAAAAACAATTAAAGAACCTGCAGTTAGGAGGCGCTAAACTTCTCTAGACCCGTTTTTTTCTCTCGAACACGCAGGAGAGCTGCACATCATTATATTAAAAGGAGAAAGAAACAAGGTCTACCTCTACGGCGAGCCCTTCCCAAGCCTTCTCTCCTCCTCAGGCGTTAGTATCCCCTTCTCTCCTTCCCTCGTCTCTTCATTCTTGAGGTTGCTCCAAGTTTGAGCGCTGAGACTATGCCGTCCAAGAGTTCTCGGATGAGGGACGTGGTAATGGCCAAGGTTTTAAAGTCGGCTAGTCGACTCTAGTCGCCTGAGCACCGATATGGTGACTAATTACGATTAGTCGTCGATTTGCTCAATTAGTCGAGCCTAGTCGTCCACCTATAACAGGACCATGTGTGTGTGTGTGTGTAGTTGTAGCAGGACCGCAGGACAACAATACACTATAGTTGTAGCAGGACAGTAGTACTATATTGCAGATCAACTAATCTTATAACAATATCACAATATAACTGTACAAGCATGTTTCACTAAAAGTAAAAGATAAAGATCACTTACCTTGGATTGTACAACAACACACTGATTTCAACTCCAGGAATTATTAGAATGTCAAACTTGTAGGCTGTTGTCAGTGACTACAACAGAAGGTCAGGAGGTCAGGACTTCAGGAGCATATGTAGAGGGCTGCCGGAGCACAGCAGGGCGATAGGAGAGGAGGGCGGCGACGATGGAGAAGGGGCGGCGGCGTTGGATAAGGGCGCACACGCGACTGTGCGCTGCGTAATGTGTACCGTATTGGTATAGGTAGGGCAAAACAATGTTTGTGCTGTACAGATGGTGGGCTGGCCCATGTAACAAAGACCGGATTAATGGCCCAAAACAGGCATAACTATTCGACCATTACCCCTAGTCGGACGATTAATCGTGATTAGTCGGCGACTAGGACGACTAATCGCGATTAGTCGGCGACTAGGACGACTAATCGCTTCCTAGTCGCTCTAGTCGAGCTCGCTCTAGCGATTAGTCGGATGACTTTAAAACCTTGGTAATGGCTACCGTTGCTCCTTCAGAGAGGTGCTTCTCTCTTCCCGGGCCAGGTGGGCTCTGCAGCCTCGACGACTGGCTACAACGCTTCGAAAACCTCGGCGATTGATCCTATTCGTTGTGCTCTAGTTCGTCATGTTCGGTCGCTGAGATCAGGTGCACCACGAAAGGTTTGGTGTTCGGTCAAAGCTTTGGAGCGTCTGAATGCTTCTGATGGTGGCGGATGGATCAAAGGGGACTTCAGAAGATCAAGAAAGAGAAGGATTAAGGATGTGACGCCTTGGCTTCGCAGGCCGGTTCCGTCGCATTTAGTTGGGAAATGCTTCAACTGCCTGGCGGTGGATCACTTCGTCTTATTTTGCCGCCGGCCGCCAAGATGCTTTCGCTGCAATAGCCTGGGCCACCGGTCCTATTTCTTCTAGGCGGCTGCAACACCGGGTTTCTCTTTATCCCGACGATGTGGTTCTTTTCATCCATCCTATGACGGAGGGCATCAATATGGTTTCAGACATCCTTCACCTTTTTGGAGAGGCTTCTGGTTTATATAATAACCAGAAGTCTTGTGTCTATCCCATCAGGTGTCATGAGGACATTCTAGAGGTGATTCAACATTTTTTGGCCTTGTGAGATATCTAGTTTTCCTTGCAAATATCTTGGTTTGCCCCTCTCTTTGCATAAATTAAAGAGGGAGCAAGTGCAGCTCATTGTGGACAAAATAGCTAATCAACTCCCAGGATGGAAAGTTGATTTGTTGACTAAAGCAGGAAGCAGTGTTATGGTGCAATTTGTTTTGACAGGGATGCTGATTTACATTGCCATGGCTGTGGACTTGCCTTCTGCAACGATAAAGGGCATTGATAAAATTAGAAAAGGTTTCCTTTGGCGTGGTCGAAAAAATGTCATGGGTGGACATTGTGTTGTGGCCTGGGGAAGAGTGTGCAGACCTCGCGAGCTTAGAGGGCTAGGTATTTTGAACATCACTGAGCTAGGTTGGGCTTTAAAAATGCGCTGGGCTTGGTTGCAAAAAACTGAGCCAAATCAGTCCTAGTCATCTCTGTCTCTTCATGTCCCTAGGAAAATCCGTGATTTTCTAAAAATGGACATGATTTCTGAGGTCGGAAATGGGGCCTCTTTCCTCTTCTGGAGTGATCGATGGCTGGGAGGGCAGCGGGTAGTGGATATTGCTCGTCACCTTCTAGAGACCATTCCTAAGGAGATGATTAACAAAAGGACAGTTCAGGAGGCGATTAGAGATAATTTATGGATTAATGATATTAGTGGGAGTTTATCAGTTGGAGCCCTTGCAGACTTTCTGCGCCTTTGGGACATGGTGACCCAAGTTGATCTTTGCCTAGATAAAGAGGACAAGCATATCTTTCGGCTGGCTGCTAATGGTAAATATTCGGCTAAAGCTGCTTATGAGAGGCTCTTTCTTGGATCAGTGGAGTTCGAGCCTTATGAGAGGATTGGAAAACTTGGGCTCCGTCTAAATGTTGGTTCTTCTTATGGTTGGCTGCTCATAAGAAGTGTTGGACGACAGATAAACTTGAAAAGCGGGGTCTGGATCATCCGGAAAGATGTCCTTTTTGTGATCAGGAAAGGGAGACAATTGATCATCTGCTTGTGGCTTGTGTCTTCTTTAGGGAATGCTGGTTCCTCTTGCTCAGGCACTTCAGGTTGCAAGTTTTGGCACCACAACCATCTAGTATAAATTTCATGGAGTGGTGGCATGAAATCAGTGATGCTATTCATGGTCCCTTCAGAGATGGCCTGAACTCTCTTATTGTGCTAGGTATTTGGGTCTTATGTAATCATAGAAATAGATGCATCTTTGATGGCCTCTCCCCTATTATTGCTACTGTTTTAATTCAAGTTGGGGACGAGCGCCGTCTGTGGGAGTCTGCTGGGGCCAAGGGGTTGTTCTCCTTTGCTGTCTCCCTCTCAGATGTGGATTAGAGGTCTGTTTTCTAGATGAATCAGTTTATATTTGTTATGTTTAGACCGCCGTAAGGTGTCTCTTGTACCCCGGTCTCCAGACCTGTTTCCAGGGGGAAAAACAGATGGTCCTTATAAACATGGAACTATACGCCGACCTGCAGCTATATGAACCGGAGGAGAGCTTCCAGCGATGTTGGTCTGGGATATCAGGTTGCAGCACCAGTCCATCGACCAAATCCCAGATAAGCAGATATTCTGTAATGACCGGTACCGTTAGCGCTCCTTTGATATCATCCACCCATCTCCTGTTATTGAGAGCCTGACTAATTGTTTTGGATGTTAAAGGACACCAGGACAGGTTTTAGCTAGCTTTTCGGTATAAAAGGCAGATGTTAGCAGCCCAGATGTGATTTATTGAATTTAGGTCCCATGGCAGCTGACAAGATCTGACATGGACTATGTTGTTTTTTGCGGCTGGGCTTGAACATACCTTGCTTGAAATAGGCTGTAATATAAACTAAAACTTAAATACTATACTTGTGCTCCTTTTTATTACCGTTCTGTAATGTTGAACTAGCTTATGTTGACTCAGTTTGGATCTTTTTAGCCATACGGAATGTCCTGCAAAGAGAATATCATCAAGGAATGTGAGGAGGAAGCTGGAATCACAAGATCCATATCAACAAAGTACAATTCAAAACCTTTTCCCTAGAACATTCTTCTCAATTCTTATGATTTTTTTTGTTACGTTTCTGAGTGAAATGTGTAACAAATATTTATCATAACATATTAGTGCTACTTCTGTTGGAGCGGTTTCTTATATGGATATTGAAGGCTTTAGATACAAAAGGGATGTTCTCTTCTGCTATGACCTCCAACTTCCTGCTGATTTTGTTCCTAATAATGAAGGTACCTGCTAAAGCATTGAACTTCGTACTAATTTTCTTATTTGTGCTGATATAAATTTCAATCTGCTACAAACTTCCCTCTTTTTCTTGTTCAGATGGTGAGGTTGATAGCTTCAGACTAGTCCCTGTTATACATGCTGCAAACATTATAAGGAGGACAGATTTTTTCAAGCCGAACTGCAACCTTGTGATCATCGACTTCCTCTTCCGTCATGGGTACTATATGCATATAGCATTGAGAGTACATCAAGTTTTGTCAAAATAATTTCTTAGATCTTGATATTGTAACCTTGCTTTCAGGTACATAAACCCAGATTCTCGTGGTTACTTAGATCTGCTGCAAAGCTTGAGGAGTGGTGATTGTTCCTAACTCTCTTTTGCTGTCCACATTTATAATCATTGTTCAATTTAATGAAACAAAAAAATCATGTAGTAGTCTGGTATTATGGTTGATCACAATCATAATTATGCCTGGGACTCCATTGTCATTTTAGTATGAACAGAGCATTCACGTGCGGTTGGGGATTATGCCTGGCAGCCTGGGACTCCATTCATCGAGTTCCGTTGGTTGGGGAAGCTTCTCCTACCCAAAGCATGACGCAAGTGCTCATCATGTGCGGTTGCTGGAGGTGCCATTTCTGTTCTTGGATTCAGCCCTTTGCTTGCATTGGTTGTTCTGGTTGAGAGCAAATTTGTTGCTTGCATTGACGTATGATCGTGAAGTACAAAGATAGGCAATCAAAGGACATGAATGATTATAGAAATTTAAAAATAATTATATCATCTTTAATTTACAAACCAATTTAGTTTATTTTTCTGAATCTCGGGTTTAGATAGAATATTGTTTTGTTAGTAAAAATGGTACTAATTAAAACCCATAACTCTGATTGACTTCAAATTTTATCAGACTAAACTAGATAAAGTTATGTAACTAACCTAATTGAAATCACGTTGATTGGATTTGATTTGCATTGATATATTAATAAAACAACACGGCCGTGACAAAAATTGATAAGTTTTAAAAACATAGTTAAGCAATAATCATACAATATTAATTATCTAAACTTTGAAGGTCACTAACTCTAGATCAATCAAATCAACAATCACAATTAAAATTAGCGAATCAATCTAGAATTAAAATTAAGCGTGTAATTAATGAGGAACTGTAACTGTACGAATATTGCATAATCATCACCTTAAGATTATGGCTTTGCACTTTCAGATAGTGAAAATTTGAAATAGGAGATGTGATAGGTAATATTGTTGCAGGTAGCTTAATCATCAAATTATGCGTACAAAGTGCTTTTCAAAAGCATAGATTAATCCAATTATTAGATCTAAACTATTGTTTATCTTCTCAAAATCTCGTCTAAAAAATAAATAGAATTTCTTATTTATAACGGACAACAACCCCTATTTGGCTCGACCGACCCTCCTTGGGCTGGCCGGCTTGCCTCTTAGCCCGCCTAGCCAACATGGACCACCAATGCCTTTTTGGACCGCCCCTACCCCCACGAGCCTACTTTGGCTAGTTATCCCTTGGTCATGGCCATGGTTGGCCACTGGCCGTTGTTGGCTGGTCGCAGCTTGACATTGCTGGCCACGGCTAGCTAGCCAATTTTTTCTCTTCCTTAGGCTTTGTTCGTTTGTGCCGGATTAGTGAGTCAGAATGATTTCTAACCGGATTATTTCTTTAATTTATATAAACTTTGATTACTCGGAACGATTCCGGATGCAATCCGACACAAACGAACAAGGTCTTAGACATTTCAAGCATGTCTCCAAGACTCCTATGCACATAATTGCCATATGCAATCATGCTTAGTCCGAAACATTCCGCTTAGCATCTTCGATCAAGGACCTCATCCTCTTTAAACTTAGTCCTGGACCTAGTTTCCATACCTAGTCCTTTTCTGAAACTACTCTCAGAAAACTAGTTTTGTCGCCCCTAGACATATTTTGTCTAAAACCAACACCTGCACATGAACAATTCGTGCAACCGAGTATGAGCACAAGTTTATGATTTGACTCAAGATCAATCCATGAACACCACTCCCACATGCACAATGTCCAAAAATATGCTAATCACTTTGCCAAGCCAATGTCAATCTAACACAATGTTCTCATGTTAATCTAACACAATGTTTCATCAAACACATTTCACAATCTTCTTGATGAAAGTATTGGAAACACTATACAGAGATTGAACATTGATATTCAAGTTTAAAATTATTTTAGATTAAAATCCAAAAGAAAAATGAAAATATCATAAAAAACCAAATCAAAATATCTCCCTAAAAGAAGATAAACGTGCAATTTTGTAAAAAGATAAACATGCAATATCGCACAATGTATGTGTCAATAATTCCTCCCCCTTTGGCAATGAATTCATCAAGAATACTGTTGGGAGCCTATACAGTCGAAGGTTCTTTGATTAGTCGAATTACATGATTACCTTAAGGTGCCGAAGGTCACTTGTTGACGAAGAAACAATCAGCTGCCTAACACAACTTCAACCATGAGTAAATGTGTTTCAGGAACATTTCTTCTTACAAATGAAGCTGACCTTGGACCAGAGTAGTAATCAAAGACGCTTCGTCTATACGTAAGCGGCAGAAACGGCAAACAAAGGCGGTGGCTTCGAGCGCGAGGAAAAAAGGAAGTCAATGAACAATGAAGGCTGAAACCCTGTAATACCCACTTTGTAAGAAAAATCTAAAAAGAGAAATTATATTCCTTTATATATATATATATGTGTGTGTCATCTTTATTTATCATCACATGTGAACACCATATTCAAAAACAAATAATTAATAGAAGATATGCCACTAAATTATGCATCATGCTGGATTTTATTTTTTGTGCATCTTGTGATAATATAAAATCATTTTAAAAGGAATATATCAAAGTTCAAAATAGAATTTAAGATCTAAACGAAAATTTAAGAATTTAGAAAAAGAGAAGAAGAAAAATGTTAGGTGAGTAAAAAATAAGTATAAAATAATAACAATAAAATATATTATTTCTAGACCGGGATTTGAATGTGTACATTTGACTCAAAGGTGGAACTTATAAGCAGATTCAAATTCAAATTTGGATTCAAAATAATTATGAATAAGAAAAACAGAAAATAAAAATCAAAAGAAAAAGAAAAGAACCCCAGCTGGGCTCACTCTCGCAAATCCGGTCCACCATACCTCTCTTCCGCGCAGCCCAGCAGCAACTTCACTGTTCGCCCGGGGAGGGAGACCGACGTGCGGGCCCGTGGGGTCAACGCGCCACGGATCCGAGCCGGAGGCCGAACCGTTGGTGCCGCGTGGGCTGAATGTCAGCCGCACCAGGAGCGCTCCCTCTCAACTCAGCTCGCTGCCACGTGGGCCCAGATTGTCAGCGCGGTCATCTTCTACGCCGCAACCACCGGACCGCTTCGCTCGCCGCCATTGTCGCGCGTCTCCCCAGCTCGGTTGACCGACCCTGCGGGTATAAAGCCAATGTGACCGTGGACTCGTTTGCCCCTCCACTATTCCACCTTTCTCCTACCTCGTTGAGCGCCATCGCCAAGAGCCGAGGGGGCCGTAATCCGCCGTCGCACTGGAATTCCGGGCCACGCCTAACCAAACTCTAGGCGGGCGTTCTATTGGGGTCGCCCGGTCGTGGTGAGGGTGACCAGCGACATCCCTAGGGCGAATTAGGGCAAAGCGCGGGGGAATTTCTCGCCGCACTTCCTCCTCCGTCGCGGACGCGAACCTCACCGTGGTGGGATCGACTGCGCGCTCGGTTCACCGTATGAGTCACGCACCTGAGTTCGTTACGCCCTCTGCATTGTGTGGGTTCTCCCGGGATCGGATCAGGGCACCACTGAGGTGTGTCTGCTGTGCGCCGGCGATGGTCCACTGCGGGCGCGGGGCGGCGCCGCCGTGCGTGTGTGCCCAGTTGGGGCGGTGATCGTGCGCCGTCGGATCATAGATGGACGATGTAGATTAGATCACCAATACCCCTTCGTCCAATCAATCTGCGACCGTAGAGCTGTGATCTAATGGTTACGAGCGTGTCTGGTTGTTTTAAATCTGGGCCGCATCTAGCGGATCCAACGGATGTGATTTCGTACCGGTTCACAGGAGTAATAATTTAATCTGGCGCGCCCATATCTAATCCAACGGCCGTGATCGCTGCGTACCCCTTCGCGGGTGCACTCTTTCATATGAGCCCCTTGGTTTACTTAAAAACAGCCCACCGTCCATGTTCAACTATTCACTGAGTCTAGGAAGTTTTACCCCGGGGCCCCTACCTTCTCTGGTAATTGAGGCCCAGTCCATAATATTATAAAACCAGAGAAATTAATTAATAAATGGATTTTTAATAGATAAATAAGTGCTAGAACTTGTAAAATTCATAGAAAATTCATTTTTAGTCCAAATTAATCCATTCCAGTTTCTAAAATTTTGTAATATTATTGTCTATCACTTAGAGTCTTTGTTTTGACATGAAACTAGTAAGAAAATTAATTTCCTACTTAATCCTATTTCATGCACATAAAACCTTTGAAAATTCATAATTTAAAATCTATAACTCTAAAATTCATTCATGATTCCTATTCCTAGGTTCTTATTTTAATATGTAGATTATTAATGTGTATTTTGTTTACATGTTTGGTGTGATGTTAATTTCTCTTTTATACTATGCTTGTTTGTATTGTGACGAGTAGAGGAGCCAGTGGCTGAGGATCCTGGTGCCCAGCAGATTAAAGTTGCTGAGCAGGAGCTCATTGAAGGCAAGTTGTGCCCTTGACCACTTTTATTACCCAATAATGTTCTTTAATGTCATTACTCATGCATAGGTTTAATTTTGATGGGACCCAATAGGTCACCCTAGTCTATTTATCCATTTTACCTTGTTTACCCCTGAATCATTTGGGTAGTTATGCTATTGCTTTACATGGTTTTGGGTTAATATTTCATTATATCCATGATCCAATTATTTTGATCAAAACCCTTTTATTGCAAAAAAACTGCTCTCTTGTTGGCGAGAAATTTAATTATGGGAAAAGGGGGAGTTTTATGACTCTTGATCAAAACTAGTCTTAAAAGTTTATTTTGATTTCACAAAGGAAAGTGTTTATGACATAGAGATAGGAAAATGAACTTGTTTTGCGAAAACAAACCAAGTGGTGGCAAAAAATGATCCAAATATGCCAAATCCTATGATGATTTTATTGGTCTTCAATCTGACATCAGTTTACACTTTTTAGCTCACATTTGGATATGTTAGTGCATTTTGAGTTGCTTTTGATGTGTTGGCATGAATCACCAAAAATGGGAGATTGAAAGGTAAATGTGCCCTTGGACCATTTCTATATTGTTTTGATGATTATATGCACAACACATTATGTTTAGACTAACAGGATGAATGAGCAAAGGTACATGAAACAAATTGAGCTTCGGAGAGGATGTAGTGCAAATCTATATGGACCAAATAAAAAGGTAAGCTCTGGACACTTAGTCAATTGTTTTGTGTGCTGATCATATTTGTCTAAGTGACAGGGACTTTATAAATTCAAGATAAAAGGAGCAAAAGAGAACAAGAAAGTAAAAGGAAAAGGTGTGCTGAACTGAAGAGCACCGGGTAGTCCGGTGCACGGCCCGACCAACTGCATGTTCTCAGGAATTCTAGCCTGCGTCGGCTATAATTCACCACACCGTGTTTCTTTGGAAGAGGAGCGCCGGACAGTCCGGTGTGTCAGTCGCCAACAGCTAGCTGCCACGTTGTTTGAGGGCCAACGGTCAACTGGAGCACCGGACAGTCCGGTGCCCCCCACCGGACGGTCCAGTGCCCCTAGAACAGGAAACCAGCCAATCACGTGATTCTTTTCTCGCGCACTGTTCAATATTTGGTGTGCACCGAATAGTCCGGTGCACCCGTGGACAGAAGGCAACTAGGGCCTTCCAAATGGAGCTCCAACGGCTCCTAGGTCCCTTGATACTATAAAAGGGACCCCTAGACGCATGAAGCTCTACACCAAGCATCCCTCGAACATTCTACAACACTAAGACGCTGCGACCACGCCATTGCTTTGCTAGTTAAAGATTCGGTCACGTGTTTTGAGTTGTAACTCTGTTGCACTGGCTTTTGTGCTCTTCTCTTGGATTATATGCGTGTGTTGTTGTGACATTGTCTCGTGTGTGTGTGTTTCTACTCCCCCTTACTTTTGTTTATTGGACATCAAATTGTGTAAGGCGTGAGTGTTGGGGGCTTCCTCTTCTGAAGGTCCTCAAAAATATGACTAACCATTTGTTTCTAGCAAAATATTGATTATTACAGGGAGCTTCGGTTCGTGATGGATGTCTTTCCCTCTGTAGAAGGTCTTCAAGACGAAGATATAGTCCGACGGTGATAACAATGAATGCCAAAGCTATTGCTGAAGAATAACAACTTCGACTTAAAATGATGACGAAGACCAAACATGATGCTAAGCTGAAGAGAGAAAGACTAGCTAGTCCCTAATGATTTATATTACAGTCATGAACAAATGTTAAGGTCATATATGTATTTTTACCTGGGCTGCGTCCCGTGCCTATAAATAGATGAATAGTACCACCGTACTGTTCAGGCTAGATTGTAATCGCTCTCGCATTAGCACCTTCAAACAAGCCGAAGGTATCAATGTTATATAAATTTTGTTAATGTTCATGTGTACATCATAAAATACATATGTGAATGAACTGATGGATTACATTCACTATCTCTATGTACTTGTATTATTATGGATAATGAAGGCATGTCCTTCCTGACCTTCGTCTGAAGATCATTATATCTAAGAGGATATAATGCTTTGGAGGATGAAGGTCCTTTACTTTGAACAATTGCGTTGCCTTGTTCTTGATTCACAACATTTGAGAACAAGTGACCAACATTGGTGCCAACCTCTGGTGAACTCGACCAAGAAATTAGAGACTTGGAAGCCATACACCAACAAGTGTAGAGAAAGAGAGAGAATATGCTTCCACTAGCTGAGCTTCAGAGCAAGATCGACGAAGCTGCTGAAGAAATGTGTCATATCACACAACATGACCAAGGATGAAGGCCTCCACAGAGAGAGCTTCGTCAAGAAAGTCCAATCAATGATGATGAATGGTATGATGACTTTTATCATGGTAACTTTGCTTTTGATGATGCTTCTTCTCTAGCAGCAGAATTGCAGGCTACCCCATGGCCACCATTCTACAAGCCATTGTAGCTTCCCATATACGATGGGCATTATGATCCGAAGCAGTTTCTTATGAGTTACGAAGCAACCATATCTTCATATGCTGGCAACACGGCTGTTATGGCGAAATCCTTTGTCATGGCAGTCAGGAGCGTGGCTCAGATGTTGTATTGTTCCCTTCGCCGGGAACGATCACGTCATGGAAAAAGCTGAAGGATATTCTGGTAACCAGATTTCAAGGTTTCTAGACGAATCCAGTAAATGTCCAAGCTCTGTTCTAGTGCACGCAAGACCATGAGGAATACCTGCAGGCGTATGTCTAAAGGTTTTTTGCTTCTCATGGCTTAGGCGCCAACGGTGCCAAACGAGATTGTCATCATAGCTATGATCAAGGGGCTCCGACCAGGACCAACGACACAATATTTTGCTAGGAAGCCATCGCAAACCTTGGAAAAGCTCCTCTAGAAGATGAATGAATACATCAGGGCCGACAATGACTAGCGGTAGAGAAGGGAAGAGGCCTACAGATACTCAGAGTTGACTAGGGGCTTCGGAGGGAGGCTCCACCCTAGACATGTTAGAACAATTCACAATCCCATCTGAAGTGACGACAAAGGAAACCAGGCTCGAGGACATTAGCAAAGCTCCTAGTCTTCAGGGACGCAACAAAGTTCTTACAGGCCACCAGCTCCAAGAGGCAGAGGAAGAAGAAGCTTCGAAGGAAGGTTCAGCTCCCAACCCAAGAGGTTGTTCTGTTTATTCTGTGGGGAAGATGAGGGACACACAACAAGGACGTGCCAGGTCACAATCCAGAAGCAAAAAAAGATAGCTGAAGCCGAAGCAAGGCAGAATCAACCGAAGTAGGTCCTACATACTGCTTCGTGCTATTCTTCATACATTCCTATGTATGTGGGCAATCAATAGCCCACAACATTGGTTGCTTCGGGAAGTCACTCTCAAGAAGCATGTAACACCCTGAATTTGGGGGTATAAAAATTTCTTTGCTCATATTCACAAATTCAGGTGTTACTTCCCTTTTCTCATCCTTCCCCAATCTTCTCTTTCTCATTTCTATAGGAGAAAAGTGGTTATTTTATTTATAACTATAGTCTATTAGCTCAAACTCCAAGGGAGTATGAATTGTTGCATCATGTTGAACCCTGGATTTCACTTTTGTTTGGTGCATAATTCTCAAAAGGTCTAATTTGAATTTGTGGCTTATTTGAATTTGAATCAAATGGAGAAAATAAAAAGAAAAGAGAAAACAAAAACCAGAATAAAAGAAAAAGGAAAAGAAGCCCGCTTCCCCCCGCCCCCTCGGCCTTTCGGCCCATCAGGCCCATCCCGCGCGCGCGCCTTTCCCCCCCGCTCTCTCTGCCCTGGCGGGCCCGCCCGTCAACGCGGCCGCCGTCTCCGCGCCCGCCTCCCTCTCTCTCTGCCCGCGGGCCCGGCCTGTCAGCCCCGCCTTCCCCGCGCCCGCGTTTGCTTTCCCCCGCTCTCTCTGCTCGCCCGGCCCCACCCGTCCGCGCAGCCGTTTTCCCCGCGCCCACGCCCGCTTTCCCCTCTCTCTCTGCCCGCGGGCCCCGGCTGTCAGCTTCTCCGTCTTCGCGTAACCGCCGCCCCGGTCCGCGCGTGCCACGGACTTCGCGCCCACGTCGCGCGTGGGGCTCGCCACCACCTCGCCCTTGGCCACTTGAGCCCCGAACCTCGCTCGCCATCTCCCCCTCCCTCATTTGCGCACCTGCAGGCCCCTCTCTCACCTTCCCCTCGCCGCGCGCACGCCAGAGCGCCATCGCCGCGAACCGCCGCCGTCCCGAGCTCGTTTCCCGGCCGTCGTTGGAGCTCCGCCGTGTCCATTGCCACGGTGAGCTCCGCCCCGACGTCCGCAACCCGGGACACGCCCCAATTTTCCCTCTCCCTCCCCGAATTCCTCTGCCCGCGCTCACCCGCCGTTCGCTGCGCAGCCGCCGAGGTCCGCCACCGTCGACTCGAGCTGCCGCCGCGTCTCCGTCGCCCCCGAGGAGTCCCCAGAGTTCGCCTTGAGGTAAGGAACCTCCCATGCCCTCTCCCTTCCCCTCTATTGCACTGTGTCGCGCTTAATTCCTCGTCGGAGTTGCTTAACGCCGCCGCCGAGCCGCTTCGCCGTGAACCGCCCCCCTCCGGTGCCCCTGTCCCGACCTAGTCCCCACCAAAAGGTTCCCCGCGCCCTCCCCAACCTCCCCGGCCATTCAGATCGCCCCAAGGACCCGCAGGGCCCCCGCGCCCCTCGTCTCCGGCGAGCTCCTCCGCCGCGGGGACGGGCGCCGCCGCCTCAGCTGGCTGGGGAAGGAGACAGAAGCCAGCCGCCCCATCCCCGCCGTCCATCTCAGATCGGGCGGCCCCGTTTTAAATAGGCCGAGTCCAATCCTAGCCGTCCGCCCAAGATCCAACGGCCCAGAGCCGTTTTCCCCGCGCCCCGCCTCCCTGCCGCTGGGCCCCGCCTGTCAGCCCGCCTGCGCCCCGCGCTGCCCGCCCGGTCCTGCCTGTCAGCCGTCCGCCCCGCGCTGCCCGCCCGGCCCCGCCTGTCAGCCGCTCAGGCCGCCGCGCGCTCGCGCGCCCGCCCGCGATCTAATCTCGGGCGTTGATTTGAGATCCAACGGCTATGAAGGCCCGATACCCCTTCGCCCGCGCAAATTCTTAAAGAACCCCCCTGTTTTCTGGAAATTGAACCCGCCGTCCCTGGTTTCTTACAGTTAGGTCCTCGGACCTTTTATTTAATTCAAAATAGGTCCTTAGGGTATATTTTTAACCCCTAAACTTGTAAAATCCATAACTTTGTCATATGAACTCCAAATTAGGTGCTTCAAATTGCAAAATGTTCATAATATTATTATCTATCTGTTTATACAATGTTTCCCTGCTGTTTCCATGTCCCAATTAATGGTTAATCATTAGGATAGGATTAAGGTTATTGGAACCTTATTTGAGATAAATAAAAGATAGTAGACTTTAATAAAAGTTGGAGCACTTAAGTTTATGGACTTAAACACCTAAGTTTAGGAACTTAAAACCAGATAATGATTTAATCCCCCCACTGACTTAAACCTGAGTAGTGGATAATGAATCCTTTTGTATAGTCCTCTACCCTAGACCTAGGGAATACTAGAGTACCAATCCTTTTCTATTATGAACTTGTGATCTCTCTGCTGCATATGTTTGGTATATTGCTTTTGTTTGTTATTTCCCAAGTGCATAGAATGAATGATTACTTTACGTAGACAACGAGCAGTCTGTGTTTCCCGAGGGAGTTGCAGAGGAAGTTCCTGATCAGCAGTTTGGTGAAGGCAAGTGTCCTCTGACCCATTATGTCCTATTCATTTATAACTTATTACCCCGCATTACTTACTTGAAACCTAAGGATTGACTAGCTTTACACTTTACTTTATCCTTGATGACCTTATGGGCTATTATGGTTAGCATTCTTCTACTGCCTTAACTTAATCAATGAACATGATGTGAATATTTATGATACTGTTATCCTGATGATGTTGATGATCTTGTGATACTCTAGGGGGCTCAGGCTGTTTCCTGAGTACCTCTCCGTAAGGACCTGTTCGTTGAGAGACCACCCGGGATAACAGTGCAACCATGAGGGTGAAATGGGACGCCCTTAGCTAATTAATTAGAGGAACTAGAGGTGTAGTTGCTTCGCCGTCGTGCCGTCAATGGGGTCCAGGCACAGTGCTTGCTCTGCCGAGGCTGAGTGCCGAGGTTCTTTCGTTTTGCTTTTTGTTAGTCACTCTCCTGCGGGGAGGGGAACTGTGTTTATCAAACTGGAGAAACCTAACGGGCAGCTATGATCTCCAGGGAATCTTTGTAAAAGCTACGTAGTGATACCCTGCCGGACCACCTAGGTAGTGGTCAATGGGGATTAGCTCTCCCCGGGCAGAAAGGGAATCATGACTCATGGGTAAAGTGTGCGACCTCTGCAGAGGGTAGTGAAACTGATATATCAGCCGTGCTCACGGTTAAGAGCAGCCTTGGGATCCTCTTTGATTAGAGATACAGATGGTTCGAGATACAAGGATTATGTTATGGTTTTGGTTCGAATATGATGATGTTGTTCCTCGATGAGGAAATGGTTCATGGGTTGGTTAATGATAAAATCTGGCTTCTACTAATGATAAATACCTGACCAACTAAAAGCAACTGCTTGAGCCTAACCCCACATAAAGCTAGTCCACCTCAGCCAAACGGGACATTTGCTGAGTACGTTGATGTGTACTCATCCTTGCTTTACCACAAAACACCAGGTTGTCCGCATTGTAACCACTGCGCAGGAGAAGGCGAAGCCGTGGAAGGAGACTTCCAGGAGTTCCAAGACTACGACGAATTCTAGGTGTGGGTTGGCGGCAACCCCCAGTCAGCTGCCTGTGAAGGCCTTATCTTTACTGCGTTTCGCTAGCACTTTGATTTATCTGTTAAGTTGATGACTAGGTGGATGTCTACGACTCTGTGATGTAATAAGTTAATACTCTTTTAAGTTATTATTTGAGCAATGTGCATTGATGTTCATTTATGTAATCGCTGTGTACGTGAGTTCTGATCCTGGCACGTACATAGTTCGCACTCGGTTTACCTTCAAAACCGGGTGTGACATAAGTGGTATCAAAGCCGTGCTGACTGTAGGACCGCTGACCTAGAGTAGCACTGGTCGTACTAAGGACTATTGACCTTCCCTCTCACCTTGACCTCTGATGTTACTTCAAAAGTCGGTCACCTCGACCAACCCTATGTTTTACTACCTATATATATACTATATTATACCTTGTTAAAATTTTTATCTTATTCTGTCTATGGTTTATTCACTTGTCATATTAGTTTTGCTCTTACTCTTATGCTTACGGTGTCTTTTGTAGATGGCTCGTCTTAGACACACTGCACGTAAGTCGGTGATTCCTTTCCTGCCATCTCGACTTGCGGAGCGTCCTCTGCACCGCACCGTGTCCGGTCAGTCGAGTCACCTGGAGAGACTGCACCACCGCCTGCGTGAGGAGCAGGAACGCCGGCGCTAGCACAGAGAGCAGCAGGGCTCTTCCTCCCCACCCCAGCAAGAGGTGGAGTCCGTGAGGCCCCGTTCCTCTGTTGCCCAGCTGGAGGCGCCCCCTGCACCACCGCGGGATGCCCCGGCTGTTGGAGGAGCTACTGGAGGAGGTCTTGGAGGAGACCCCAACGACGACGACTCAGACCACAGCACGGAGTCTTCTGAGCCGCAGGAGGCGGAAGGATGGGTCGCCCGACCCATCACCCGTGACGCCGCTCGCGGTTGTCACTTCCACGACACACTCGACACCTTGCTGCGCTAGGCTTTCGACCGGCACACCTGGTCGATCGAGTATCGTTGTGTAGTCTACCAGCACAGTCGCGGGAGGTACCCGGACCGCTGGGAGGCTACCTGCCTAGTTCGCTGTCCGGAGGATGACCTCCGGGGTGCGGAGGCCGTTTCGGAGCACTATTCCATCTCCGAGAGGGACACTGCAGAGGCGGCTATGCAGGATGCAGCACGACGTGCACTCTCTCAGTACTGTTCTTTGTTCGGTGGCGTGGCCGACGGTCTTAACCTTCGGTACTACCCCCGCCGCCCTACTGGCAGCACAGAGAGTGTGGTTGTCTCACCTGTTGGTGAGGCTAACCCTAGGTTGAGCAGCACAGTCAACCTAGTCGCAGTGCTTAACACTGAGCTGGATCACTCTCTAGACGAGCTGAGCAGGGCTCGAACGGAGATTGCGGAGTTGCGTGCTGAGCTGGCAGAGCGCCATCACCAGGAGGGTGGTTCTCCCGCTCCTGTTGGGACTCAGCACCCATACCGCTCGCCGCCACGTGGTCACCACACTTATGGTTCCCCTGCCTGTAAGACCAGGATAGATCTGGATCCTTAGATCGTTAGCGTCGAAGTTTGTAATAATTCTTAAGTCAGATGTCTCAGTCTTAGATAGTTAGCTTAGTTTGCTTATCAGTTGCTTCCAATTAGCTTAGTTTCCTTATCAGTTGCTTGCATGCTTGTTATGATGAACTTGTGCTGGATTTGAATCTTTGTAATGACTGTTGCCAACCTGTGGGTTTCTCCTGCAGTTTGGCCTAGCTATAATGTTAGTAAAGTCAGTTATTTAGTTGGGAAGCCATTAACTTCTACTTTCCTTCTTATCTGAGAAGCTGTGTTGAATCGTAATGAGGATCAGTGAAGCTCTTTGTTCACTCAGTGTCATGAAGAATTCTGTATTCTCTTTTCTTATGCTGGAGGATTGTAAGATCAACGCTGATGTATGAATGTCTTCCACAGATGTCTGACAACAGGCGCCGATGCAACAGCCGTGCTCAGCAAGAGCAGCATGACCAGCATGAGGAACAACAGAGGCAGCCTCCCCCGCCACCCCCGATGACAGTGGAGCAGATGTTCTTGATGCAGACCCAGGCAGTGCAGGCCATTGGGCAGACTCTGGCAGCCATGCAGCAGGCTCAACAGCAACCTCAACCCCAGTTGCAAGTGCAGATGCCCCAGATGCCACAAGATAAGCGTGGTGAGTTCATGAGAGGGCACCCTCCTACCTTCGCCCATTCTGCTGACCCCATGGATGCAGAAGACTGGCTGCGCGCAGTGGAAAGAGAACTGCGCACCGCCCAATGTGATGACAGGGAGAAGGTTCTGTATGGTCCCCGTCAGCTAAGGGGAGCAGCCCAGTCCTGGTGGGAGTCCTACCTCGCTACCCATGCCGACCCCGAAGCCATCACCTGGGAAGAATTCAGCGAGAGTTTCCGCAGGTACCATGTGTCGGAGGGATTGATGATCGTGAAGAAGGAGGAGTTTCTGGCTCTGAAGCAGGAACCCCTGTCTGTTAGTGAATACAGAGACAAGTTTCTGCAGCTATCTCGTTATGCACCTGAGGATGTCAACACTGATGCTAAAAGGCAGTACAGGTTCATGAGGGGTTTAGTGGATCCCCTGCATTACCAGCTGATGAATCACACCTTCCCCACCTTCCAGCACCTGATCGATAGGGCAGTTATGACTGAGAAGAAGCGTAAGGATATGGAAGATCGGAAGCGCAAGATGAGTGGACCCCAGTCCGGAAGCATCAGCCGTCCACGTTTCTCAGGCAGTTCATCTCAGCAAGGCAGGCCTGGTCACCCGCAGGGATATCAGAATCAGAATCAGCGTCCGCATCAGCAGCAGTTTCAGAGGCAGTATCAGCAGCAGCAGCAGTATCGTCAGCACAGCCAGCAAGGAGGTAATCAGTATCAGAAGCAGAACAACCAGGCACCTCGCCTTCCTGCCCCAGCACCAAACCAGAGCAACCAAGCAGCCCCAGCACAAGGAGGAGGCAGAGGATGTTTCCACTGTGGAGAACAAGGCCACTGGGCGATGCAGTGCCCGAAGAAGGTGGCGCAGCAGCAGACCAACCCCAATGCTCCAACAAGGCAAGGTGTACTGCAGCCGACAGCAGGCAATCGTAACCAAGCGTACAACCGTGGAAAGGTGAACCACTTGGAGGCCGAAGCGATCCAGGATGCACCAGATGTGGCAGTAGGTATGTTCTCAGTCGAATCTCATCCCACGAAAGTGCTATTTGATACTGGTGCAACTCATTCATTTGTCACGGCAACCTGGGTAGAATTGCATAACATCTCAGTAGAGGCAATGATGCCGCCCATGAGGATTAATTCGGTTGGTGGCAAGGTGCAAACAGATAAAATATGCTCAAATATAAGGGTGGAAATAAGGGGGATAGGGTTCCCCAGTGATCTAATAGTAATAGACACCCCTGGGATAGATGTCATTCTAGGGATGAATTGGTTAATGAAGTATGAAGCGAATGTTAGCTGTGACAAGAGGACCGTAACATTGAAGTCCCCGTCAGGAGAAGAGGTAGTGGCCGAGCTAAGGATGCCTAAATCAGCGGAGGGTGTCTGTCACCAGATTTCAGTTGATAGTAAGGAGCCCAACCCGCTTGAGGCTATCAAGGTTGTGTCGGACTTTCCGGACGTATTTCCCGAGGAGCTAACGGGCATGCCACCCGAGAGAAAAGTCGAATTTGCCATAGAGCTTATCCCTGGTACCGCCCCCATTTCCAAAAGAACCTACTGAGTGTCTGGACCAGAATTGGTGGAACTCAAGAAGCAGATAGATGAGATGTTAGAGAAGGGTTACATCAGACCAAGTACCTCGCCTTGGGCCGCTCCGGTGTTGTTTGTAGAGAAGAAAGATGGTACCAAAAGGATGTGCATAGATTACAGAGCCTTGAATGAAGTCACTGTCAAGAACAAGTACCCCCTGCCAAGGATAGAAGATTTGTTCGACCAGCTCAGAGGTGCCAGCGTATTCTCGAAGATAGATCTGAGGTCAGGTTACCATCAACTCAGAATCCGACCCTCGGACATACCAAAGACAGCATTCATCACCAAGTACGGGTTATATGAATTCACAGTTATGTCCTTTGGTTTGACAAATGCGCCAGCCTTCTTTATGCACCTGATGAACAGTGTGTTCATGGATTATCTGGACAAGTTTGTGGTAGTGTTTATCGATGATATTCTCATATACTCTCAAAGTGAGGAAGATCATGTAGAGCATTTGAAGATGGTATTGCAAAGACTTCGAGAGCATCAGTTGTATGCCAAGCTGGGCAAATGCGAGTTCTGGATTCATGAAGTCTTATTTCTGGGTCACATCATAAATCAAGATGGGTTGGCAGTGGATCCAAAGAAAGTGGCAGATATCCTGAACTGGAAAGCACCAAAGGATGTTCGTGGGATCAAGAGCTTCATTGGAATGGCTGGGTATTACAGGCGTTTCATCAAAGGCTTCTCAAAGATTGCTAGACCAATGACAGCGTTGCTAGCGAAGAAAGTTGAGTTTAAGTGGACCCAAAAGTGTCAGGAAGCATTTGAAGAACTGAAAAATAGGTTGACTACAGCTCCGGTGTTAGTCCTGCCTGATGTTCACAAGCCATTCTCAGTGTATTGCGATGCTTCTTACACCGGATTGGGATGTGTGCTAATGCAAGAAGGAAGAGTAGTAGCATACTCATCTCGACAGCTGAAGATTCATGAGAAAAATTATCCCACACATGACTTGGAGTTGGCAGCAGTAGTTCATGCTTTGAAGACATGGAGACATTACTTGTATGGACAGAAGTGCGACATCTACATAGATCATAAAAGTCTGAAGTACATATTCACCCAGTCAGAGTTAAACATGAGACAGCGAAGATGGTTGGAATTGATCAAGGACTATGAGTTGGAGATACATTACCATCCAGGCAAAGCCAATGTCGTTGCAGATGCTCTGAGCAGGAAGAGTCAAGTCAATATGATGGCCACGTACTCGATGCCATATGAGTTAGCCAAGGAGTTCGACAGACTGAGTCTCGGTTTCCTGAACAGTACGCAAGGAGTAACAGTGGAATTAGAGCCCACCCTAGAGCGGGAGATCAAAGAAGGGCAGAAGGATGATGAAAGCATCAGCAAGATCCGGCAGCTAATCTTAGAAGGAAGAGGCAAAGACTTTCGAGAGGATGAAGAGGGGGTAATATGGTTCAGGGACCGATTGTGTGTCCCCGACCTCAAACCTATTCGGGAGCTGATCCTCAAGGAAGCTCATGAGACAGCCTACTCCATACACCCGGGGAGTGAAAAGATGTACCAGGATTTAAAAAGGAGGTTTTGGTGGTATGGCATGAAAAGAGAAATCGCAGAATATGTCGCCATCTGTGATAGCTGTCAAAGAACCAAAGCAGAGCATCAAAGGCCCGCCGGATTGTTGCAGCCATTGCGGATTCCTCAGTGGAAGTGGGATGAGATCGGGATGGATTTTATAGTTGGCCTACCTCGTACCCGGGCCGGTTATGATTCCATCTGGGTGGTTGTGGACCGCTTAACAAAGGTGGCCCATTTCATACCTGTGAAGACCACATATACCGGAGCAACGTTAGCTGAGTTATACATGTCACAGATAGTCTGCTTTCATGGTGTGCCGAGGAAGATAGTGTCAGATCGAGGAACGCAGTTCACCTCTCATTTTTGGCAGCAGCTACAAGAAGCTTTGGGCACCCATTTGAACTTCAGCTCGGCTTATCACCCGCAGACAGACGGTCAGACTGAAAGAACTAATCAGATCCTAGAAGGTATGCTGAGAGCCTGTGCGTTGCAAGACAAGTCAGGATGGGACAAAAGGTTACCTTATGCAGAATTCTCCTATAACAATAGTTACCAGGCCAGCTTGAAGATGTCGCCGTTTCAGGCACTCTATGGACGGAGTTGTAGGACTCCGCTGCATTGGGACCAGCCTGGAGAGAGACAGGTGTTTGGCCCCGACATTTTGCTTGAAGCCGAAGAGAATATCAAAATGGTTCGGGAGAATCTGAAGATAGCCCAGTCAAGACAGCGAAGCTACGCGGACAGAAGGAGAAGAGAACTGAGTTTTGAAGTGGGAGATTACGTCTATCTGAAAGTGTCACCTATCAGGGGAGTCAGAAGGTTCGGAGTTAAAGGCAAGTTAGCACCCCGGTACGTTGGACCATATCAGATTCAAGCAAAGCGTGGAGAAGTGGCCTACCAACTCAACCTACCAGAAAGTTTGTCAGCAGTGCACAATGTGTTCCACGTGTCGCAATTGAAGAAGTGTCTGCGAGTACCAGAAGAACAGTTGCCAGTGGAGGGTTTGGAGGTCCAGGAGGATCTGACATACATAGAGAAGCCAACGCAGATTCTGGAGTTCGTAGACAGAGTCACCCGGAGGAATACCATCAGAATGTGCAAAGTCAGATGGGGTCACCACTCGGAGGAAGAAGCAACCTGGGAACGAGAAGATGATCTGAAAGCCAAATACCCTGAACTCTTTGCTGACCAACCCTGAATCTCGGGGCGAGATTCTTTTAAGGGGGATAGGTTTGTAACACCCTGAATTTGGGGGTATAAAAATTTCTTTGCTCATATTCACAAATTCAGGTGTTACTTCCCTTTTCTCATCCTTCCCCAATCTTCTCTTTCTCATTTCTATAGGAGAAAAGTGGTTATTTTATTTATAACTATAGTCTATTAGCTCAAACTCCAAGGGAGTATGAATTGTTGCATCATGTTGAACCCTGGATTTCACTTTTGTTTGGTGCATAATTCTCAAAAGGTCTAATTTGAATTTGTGGCTTATTTGAATTTGAATCAAATGGAGAAAATAAAAAGAAAAGAGAAAACAAAAACCAGAATAAAAGAAAAAGGAAAAGAAGCCCGCTTCCCCCCGCCCCCTCGGCCTTTCGGCCCATCAGGCCCATCCCGCGCGCGCGCCTTTCCCCCCCGCTCTCTCTGCCCTGGCGGGCCCGCCCGTTAGCGCGGCCGCCGTCTCCGCGCCCGCCTCCCTCTCTCTCTGCCCGCGGGCCCGGCCTGTCAGCCCCGCCTTCCCTGCGCCCGCGTTCGCTTTCCCCCGCTCTCTCTGCTCGCCCGGCCCCACCCGTCGGCGCAGCCGTTTTCCCCGCGCCCGCGCCCGCTTTCCCCTCTCATTGCCCGCGGGCCCCGGCTGTCAGCTTCTCCGTCTTCGCGTAACCGCCGCCCCGGTCCGCGCGTGCCGCGGACTCCGCGCCCACGTCGCGCGTGGGGCTCGCCACCACCTCGCCCTTGGCCACTTGAGCCCCGAACCTCGCTCGCCATCTCCCCCTCCCTCATTTGCGCACCTGCAGGCCCCTCTCTCACCTTCCCCTCGCCGCGCGCACGCCAGAGCGCCATCGCCGCGAACCGCCGCCGTCCCGAGCTCGTTTCCCGGCCGCCGTTGGAGCTCCGCCGTGTCCATTGCCACGGTGAGCTCCGCCCCGACGTCCGCAACCCGGGACACGCCCCAATTTTCCCTCTCCCTCCCCGAATTCCTCTGCCCGCGCTCACCCGCCGTTCGCTGCGCAGCCGCCGAGGTCCGCCACCGTCGACTCGGGCTGCCGCCGCGTCTCCGTCGCCCCCGAGGAGTTCCCGGAGTTCGCCTTGAGGTAAGCAACCTCCCATGCCCTCTCCCTTCCCCTCTATTGCACTCTGTCGCGCTTAATTCCTCGTCGGAGTTGCTTAACGCCGCCGTCGAGCCGCTTCGCCGTGAACCGCCCCCCTCCGGTGCCCCTGTCCCGACCTAGTCCCCACCAAAAGGTTCCCCGCGCCCTCCCCAACCTCCTCGGCCATTCAGATCGCCCCAAGGACCCGCAGGGCCCCCGCGCCCCTCGTCTCCGGCGAGCTCCTCCGCCGCGGGGACGGGCGCCGCCGCCTCAGCTGGCTGGGGAAGGAGACAGAAGCCAGCCGCCCCATCCCCGCCGTCCATCTCAGATCGGGCGGCCCCGTTTTAAATAGGCCGAGTCCAATCCTAGCCGTCCGCCCAAGATCCAACGGCCCAGAGCCGTTTTCCCCGCGCCCCGCCTCCCTGCCGCTGGGCCCCGCCTGTCAGCCCGCCTGCGCCCCGTGCTGCCCGCTCGGTCCCGCCTGTCAGCCGTCCGCCCCGCGCTGCCCGCCCGGCCCCGCCTGTCAGCCGCTCAGGCCGCCGCGCGCTCGCGCGCCCGCCCGCGATCTAATCTCGGGCGTTGATTTGAGATCCAACGGCTATGAAGGCCCGATACCCCTTCGCCCGCGCAAATTCTTAAAGAACCCCCCTGTTTTCTGGAAATTGAACCCGCCGTCCCTGGTTTCTTACAGTTAGGTCCTCGGACCTTTTATTTAATTCAAAATAGGTCCTTAGGGTATATTTTTAACCCCTAAACTTGTAAAATCCATAACTTTGTCATATGAACTCCAAATTAGGTGCTTCAAATTGCAAAATGTTCATAATATTATTATCTATCTGTTTATACAATGTTTCCCTGCTGTTTCCATGTCCCAATTAATGGTTAATCATTAGGATAGGATTAAGGTTATTGGAACCTTATTTGAGATAAATAAAAGATAGTAGACTTTAATAAAAGTTGGAGCACTTAAGTTTATGGACTTAAACACCTAAGTTTAGGAACTTAAAACCAGATAATGATTTAATCCCCCCACTGACTTAAACCTGAGTAGTGGATAATGAATCCTTTTGTATAGTCCTCTACCCTAGACCTAGGGAATACTAGAGTACCAATCCTTTTCTATTATGAACTTGTGATCTCTCTGCTGCATATGTTTGGTATATTGCTTTTGTTTGTTATTTCCCAAGTGCATAGAATGAATGATTACTTTACGTAGACAACGAGCAGTCTGTGTTTCCCGAGGGAGTTGCAGAGGAAGTTCCTGATCAGCAGTTTGGTGAAGGCAAGTGTCCTCTGACCCATTATGTCCTATTCATTTATAACTTATTACCCCGCATTACTTACTTGAAACCTAAGGATTGACTAGCTTTACACTTTACTTTATCCTTGATGACCTTATGGGCTATTATGGTTAGCATTCTGCTACTGCCTTAACTTAATCAATGAACATGATGTGAATATTTATGATACTGTTATCCTGATGATGTTGATGATCTTGTGATACTCTAGGGGGCTCAGGCTGTTTCCTGAGTACCTCTCCGTAAGGACCTGTTCGTTGAGAGACCACCCGGGATAACAGTGCAACCATGAGGGTGAAATGGGACGCCCTTAGCTAATTAATTAGAGGAACTAGAGGTGTAGTTGCTTCGCCGTCGTGCCGTCAATGGGGTCCAGGCACAGTGCTTGCTCTGCCGAGGCTGAGTGCCGAGGTTCTTTCGTTTTGCTTTTTGTTAGTCACTCTCCTGCGGGGAGGGGTACTGTGTTTATCAAACTGGAGAAACCTAACGGGCAGCTATGATCTCTAGGGAATCTTTGTAAAAGCTACGTAGTGATACCCTGCCGGACCACCTAGGTAGTGGTCAATGGGGATTAGCTCTCCCCGGGCAGAAAGGGAATCATGACTCATGGGTAAAGTGTGCGACCTCTGCAGAGGGTAGTGAAACTGATATATCAGCCGTGCTCACGGTTAAGAGCAGCCTTGGGATCCTCTTTGATTAGAGATACAGATGGTTCGAGATACAAGGATTATGTTATGGTTTTGGTTCGAATATGATGATATTGTTCCTCGATGAGGAAATGGTTCATGGGTTGGTTAATGATAAAATCTGGCTTCTACTAATGATAAATACCTGACCAACTAAAAGCAACTGCTTGAGCCTAACCCCACATAAAGCTAGTCCACCTCAGCCAAACGGGACATTTGCTGAGTACGTTGATGTGTACTCATCCTTGCTTTACCACAAAACACCAGGTTGTCCGCATTGTAACCACTGCGCAGGAGAAGGCGAAGCCGTGGAAGGAGACTTCCAGGAGTTCCAAGACTACGACGAATTCTAGGTGTGGGTTGGCGGCAACCCCCAGTCAGCTGCCTGTGAAGGCCTTATCTTTACTGCGTTTCGCTAGCACTTTGATTTATCTGTTAAGTTGATGACTAGGTGGATGTCTACGACTCTGTGATGTAATAAGTTAATACTCTTTTAAGTTATTATTCGAGCAATGTGCATTGATGTTCATTTATGTAATCGCTGTGTACGTGAGTTCTGATCCTGGCACGTACATAGTTCGCACTCGGTTTACCTTCAAAACCGGGTGTGACAAAGCATGGGTCCCATTACCACCACCCAAGGCACCAACCTTGACTCACAATCAGCAGCAAGAAGGGCACCGCCAAGCGCAGCAACAACATGACACATGTGAAGAGTCCGAAGCATGCACAGTAAACAATATTGTGCCTGAGTCGAGCCACATTTACTGAAGTTACATAGGGGCTCAAACAAAAAAAAATCATACCTAATGTACTCTTTACTTTTATGTCTTTACATTTCTCTCTTCCAAAGACAATATAAGAAGGTTCAACCTTTGGCCTGATGTAATGAATTTGAGGTTACACCATCGAGTGTAACAAAAAGGGTGACGAAGCTCCAAAGTCGTTCATAAGGGAATGCAGAGCTAAAGTACCACCTAAGTAAAAGGTGAAGAAGCTCCAAAGTCGTTCCTAAGGGAATGCAACGCTAAAATACCACCAAATTAAAAGGTGAAGAAGCTCCAAAGTCGTTCCTAAGGGGATGCAGAGCTTAGCTCCAAAGTCATTCCTAAGGGAATACAGAGCTAAAATACCACCTAAGTAAAAGGTGAAGAGGCTCTAAAGTCATTCCTACAGGGATGCAGAGTCTTATTTTTTATGTTTTATGCATCAACATCATTTGCATCATACCATTGCATCATATTGCATAACATCGCATCATACATCATTTTGCACCGACACAAACAATAAAAAAAGAAGGGAAAATTGTTCCTTGAAACATATTGGTTAACCCATGAGGTTAATTCTAGCTTCGGCAAAGACTCATGAAAGAATGTATCAAAAAAGCAAGATCCATGCTCGTGACAGAGGCGCTGTCATACGAAGACTATGCCTTCAACAATGGTATTCTTATGCAATATCAACGGCAAGAGCTTCAGAGTCGCTTCGACAAAGAAGGGGGATTTCTTTCTTTCTTTATGAAGCGTGAAAAGAAGGGAAGGTGTTTTTCTTCGCCTACGGCACAAAAAACGGTACGTACAAAGATTTCACGCCTCACAAAGAAATATATTACATCATTAAATATATAGATAGTTAATAAGTGTTTTTTACAAAGGCAAAATTCTATATAGAGAATCTAAAAGTCCTAAAAAATAAAAGCTCTAGTCATCCTCTTTCAAAACTTTATCGACAGCTTCGTCCAAACCTGTTGACAGCTTCGTCAGCAGCCTCGTTAGCTATCCTAATTATGTCAAGCGCCCCCTTTGGAGATGGGCCAGCTTCAGGATCGTATGGCTCTACAGGGGGAGAGAGCTCAGCTGCATCAAAACACAAGTGTCTGTTAGTGTTGGGGCCTTCATCTTCCAAAGGTCCTCAGAAACGTGACTGACCATATGTTTTCAGTATGACATGGATTATTATAGGGGACTTCGGCTTTGGGATGAAGGTCTTCTCTCATGACAGGGTGAAGATGTAGCCCGGAGTTGATAATAATGGACGACGAAGCTATAGCCAAAGAGCTTCGGCTTGATGTGATGACGAAGACCAAGTATGATGATGACCGAAAAGGGACAAAAACTACTTAGTCCTTAAGGATTCATGTTATGATTATAGATGAATGTTAGGGGCATAAATGTACTTTTACTCGGGCTATGTCTCATGCCTATAAATAGATGAACAGTAGCACCGTACTATTCACCCTGACTTGTAATCACTCTCTCGTGTCCTCACCTTCAAGCAAGCCGAAGGTATCAAAGTAATACAAATTCTGTTAATATTCATACATGTTTTATAGAATGCAAAAATGAATGAGTCAACAAGATGCAGTTATTGTCTTCATTCTTATGCATTCTTATTCATATATTAAATGATGAAGGTATGTCCTTCTTGTCCTTCGTCCGATGAGCATTATACCCATGAAGGGATAATGCTTCGGAAGACAAAGGTCTGTAATAATTAACAATTGTGTTGCCTTGTTCTTAACCCATAGCATTCGAGAATAAGTGACCAACATTTGCACCCACCTCCGGTGAACTCAAAACGAGCACCTTCGGCAAGCATCCACCGTCGCCATGTCGCTGAAGAAGACAACAGCGCCAGGGGCTGCCATGCAGCCACTGGACACAAATCAGGAGACACTCTCCCTGTGAGAAGCTAGGAGCCAGAAGAGAAAGGCTACTAGCCCAATACCTCAGGAGGAGGAGCTGGACCAGGAGATCAGGGACTTGGAGGCTATTCACCAACAAGTGCAATGGAAGAGGGAAAAGATGCTTTGGCTCACCGACTTTCAGAGAAAGATCGACGAAGCTGCCAAAGAAATGTGTCACCTTACTCAGGATGACCAAGACCGAAGGCCCCAACACAGGGAGCTTCGTCAAGAAAGCCCAATCAATGATGATGAATGGTACGTTGACTTTCATCATGGTAACTTTGCTTTTGATGATGCTTCTCCTTTAGCGGCAGAGTTGCAGGCTACCCCATGGCCACCATATTACAAACCACCTCAGCTCCCTATGTATGATGGGCACTCATATCTGAAGTAGTTCCTGATGAGCTACGAAGCAACCATATCCTCATATGGGGGCAACACTGCCGTCATGGCAAAGTCCTTCGTCATGGCAGTCAGAAGTGTGGCTCAAACATGGTATTCTTCTCTTTGGTCGGGGACAATTACGTCTTGGCAGAAGCCAAAGGACATGCTAGTTACTAGCTTCCAGGGTTTCCAGACAAAGCCAGTCACTATCCAAGCTCTGTTCCAACGCATGCAGGACCATGAGGAGTACCTGCAGGTGTACGTCCGAAGGTTTTTGCGACTGAGAGCTCAGGCACCTACAGTGCCCAATGAGATTGTCATTGAAGCCATGATCAAGGGGCTCAGACCAGGACCAACGGCACAATATTTTTCAAGGAAGCCACCGCAAACCTTAGAAAAGCTTCTCCAGAAAATGGATGAGTACATCAGAGCCGACAATGATTTTTAACAAAGAAGGGAAGAAGCCTACAGATACTCCGAGATGTCCAGGGGCTTCAGAGGAAGACTCCACCCTAGGCATGTCAGGTCGATCCATAATCCCTGCTCAAGCGACGACAGGGGGAATCATACCCAAGGGCAACAGCACAACTCTCAATCATCAGGAGCACAACAAAGTTCTTTCAGGCTACCAGCTCCAAGAGGTAGAGGGGGAGAAGCTTTGGAGGAAGATATGGTAATCAACCCAGGAGACTGTTCTGCCTATTTTGTGGTGAAGATAAGGGACACACCACAAGGACGTGCCAAGTCACGATCCAAAAGCAGATGGAAATCGCTGAAGCCGAAGCACGACAGAACCCACCGAAGCAGGTCTTGCATACTGCTTCGTGCTACTCTCCGTATATCCCGGAATATGTGGGCAATCAATAGCCTACAGCTTCCGTTGCTTCGACGAGTCACTCCCAAGCTTCCTGGGCTCAGTTGCCACCACCGCTGGCGCTTGCCCTAGTTCATAATCAACAGCCAGATGGACATTGTCAGGCTCAGCAACAGCGCGACCTTCGGGAGGAGTCCGAATCTTGCACAGTTAACAGAACTGTGCCCGAGTCGAGGCATATCTACTGAAGGTGGCACAACGTTTTGGCCAAAGAGTGCCTTGATCCAATGTATTTTTACTCTTTTTTGCCTTTACATTTTCTTTTGAAAAGACAATACAAGAAGGTCTAACCTTCAGTTGATGTAATAAGCCTATGGTTACACCATCAAGTGTAACAAAAACGGATCAAGAAGCTCCAAAGTCATTCCAAAGGGAATGCAGAGTAAATTATGAAGCTCTAAAGTCGTTCCTAAGATAATGGAGAGCTAAGATACCACCTAAGTAAAAGGTGAAGAAACTCTAAAGTCGTTCCTAAGGGAATGGAGAGCTTAAATGCCACCTAAGTCAAAGGTGAAGAAGCTCCAAAGTCGTTCATAAGGGGATGCAGAGCTTAGCTCCAAAGTCGTTCCTAAGGGAATGCAGAGCTAAAAAACCACCTAAGTAAAAGGTGAAGAGACTCCAAAGTCGTCGCTATGGGGATGCAGAGTCTGGGTGTGTACTCGTGTGGGTTTTTTATCTTCGGCATAAACATCATTTTGCATCATACCATCATATCATATAGCATAGCATCATACCATACATCATTTTGCATCAGCAAAAATCCGTGGAGAAGAAGGAAAATTGCTCGTTCGAAAATACCTGTCGAATCATGAAAGAATGTGCTGTAGCACAAAATATGCCTTCGCTAGAAATATTTTTACACAGGAGAGGAATCTTCGTCAGTAGTATTACTATGCAGCAATCGTGGCAAACTACGCACTATTGAATCGACAGAAGGGGAATCTTTTTCTTTGTGAAGCATGAAAATAAGGGAAGGTGTTTTTTTCGTCAGCGGCTCAAAAACGGTATGAACGGAAGTTTTATGCATCACAAAGAAATATATTACATCAATATACACACAAATTGTTTACAAGTGTTTCTTGCAAGACTAGAGATCATGTTCAACGATATTAAACTAGCAAAAAATTGAAGTTCTAGTCTTCCTTTAGGGCCTTCTCGGTAGCTTCGTTTAATAGCTTATTGACAGCTTCATCAACAGCTTCATTGGCAATTCTGATGGTCTCGAGTGCTTCCTTCAAGAACGGGTCAGCTTCTGGATCGTATGTAACACTACCAAAACCATCAACTAAAAATAATGCATTTAGATTAATAATGGTAAATATGGTAATGAATTTTTTTCAAGTGTTTGATTTTATTTGCATTTAGAGTAATTTTGTTTGCTCATATTTGATTTTTGGATGTTTAGTAAAATTTCTTTCATATCAAAAATCCAATTAATTAATATAGAAATATTGGTCCATGTCACACCCGGGTTTTAGGGCACCAAGACTCGGGCGCGAACATAATCACTAGATGTGCTGTGACCAAGTCTCACACATAAGATGAATCATGGCACAGGATCGAATATCACATCTTTACTATATAACAGGAGTTCTATAGAAAATAAATACATAAATAATTACATTATAAGGAGACAACGGTCTAGCAACCCAAAGTTGACTGGGAAATGATGGCCTATACCTCTCACGAACTCGTCACAACATCCTCCAAGCGCCTCATCCTGTGGTACCTGTTCTTGACCTGGGGGGGGGGTGTGAGACAGCAAGAGTGAGCTCACATATGTTCATCGCTCAACAAGTTATGGGGAATAATGTGCATGAACTCGCCAAAGGTGGGAGCTCACGTGAAGTGTAAGGCTTACCAAAGAGGATGGTTAGAGCTGAGCATTGCTTTTAAAGTTGGTCAAAATTTTATTAGCAGTTACTAAGTGTAAGTAAATACCAAACCCAATTAAGTAGTAGAACAAAAGAAACAACCTCACCTGCGATGCAATGCATATGACAATTTGAATTTAGTTTCATAAATTAATCATGTGAGGGTCCGAGCTGCTCATGACCGTGAGCATGGCTAGTATACCAGTTTTACACTCTATAGAGGTTGCACATCTTTACCCACAAGTCATGTTACCCATCTGCCAAGGGATTGCGACTTCCCTTACACCTCTAACTAGGAGGCGAGGCAGGGTAACACTACGAGGCCTTTACAAAGTTCCACTAGCTTCAGAAAACCCGCTACAGTTTATAGGAAGCTCAAATGCAGGGATCCCTCGCCTGACCGCCATCGCAGCAAAATCAACCCAAGGACCTCCCTACACTGACCACTCCCCTACTGCCCTTGCCCCTTTCGGGTCAGGTAGTCATCCACTAGCTTTCCTAATTAATCAGCCAAGGGGTCCCATTCCTCCCTTGTGGTAGCACTGTTTTCCCGGGTGGTCGCTCCATGTTCCAATTAACATAATGATCTTATCATGAACAACAATAATAAACAGATAATAAAAGTGTGATCATGAATAATGTATCTTCATACCCAAAACCACACAAAGCACTAGCAAGTACTACCCAAAAAGTTCAGTGGTAAACAAGGTATAAAGATAGACAAACTAGGGTAACCTATTGGGTCCCATCAAAATTAACCTATGCAGATCATTATGATTAATTAGAACATGAGTGGGTGAAAAGAAGTGATCAAGGGCACAACTTGCCTGGGACTTGAGATTCTAGGTACTAGGATGATCTTCAGGTGACTCGTGACCTCACGCTAGTCGTAGCAATACAAACAAACATGGTATAGACAAAATTAACATCACACCAAACATAAGCACAAACTGCATAATAATGATCTACTCGTTGCTATGAGATCGTGGGTTTGAGAACCGCTAAATTCGGGGTTACGGTTATGAAGTTATGGTTTTCCGAAGATCCACGTGGTTAAGTATAGAATAGACTAAGTGCAACATTTTAACCTACATTTCATGACAAAACAAAGTTACTAGATGATAATAAATATTATTGTGAGACTAATGCAACTAGAATGGATCAAAACGGAGTTACGATTATTGAGTTATGAATTTCTGGAGTTATTGAGTACATGGTATAGATTAATTCAGATGAATAATTTTAATTCATGTTTCATTGCTAAACAGAGGTACTAAGTGGTAGACAATATTAAAACAAAATTAATGTCTCTGGAATGAATTAATTTGGAGTTAAAATGAATTTAATATGAATTATATAAGTTTCTGGATTTAATTTTGTATTAAAAATCCATTTCTAACATTAATTCCGTATTTTCCCAATTTCCTGGTCTACGCGCCAAATATAGAAAAGTGCAGGGTCTGATCTACAAAAACTCCCTAGACTCAGATTGCCCTGCTGGTGGACGGCGGGTTAGTTCCTAAGTTCTTCGGGGTCTCTTATGCAAAAGTGGCGGCCGAAGGGGTATCGACCAATCACTGCCGTTGGATCCAAAATCGAGGGCACAGATTAGACAAGCCCTTGATTGAATCGGTACACATTGTGAACTCTCGGATCGGGGATCAACGGTTGTGGTTCAATGGAGCCAGATCAAATCATAACCATATGCCCCGCATCCAACGAACACCATTTCCCCCAGGTCAAACCAGCACCTAAGATCTAATCCTAGCCACCCCTGCTGAATCCAACGGCTCACGCATTCCTCACCCCAACCAGCCGACCGATGATGGTGGCGCGGAGCACACGCGGCGGAGCTCACCGGCGAGCATGGCCGAACGACACCCAAGCACCCCAAATCACCCACCAAAAATAGCTACACGATGCGGACGTCCTAGTGAATAGCACCAATGCGACTTACCGGGATTTGGGGCACGAACGGAGCCTGCCCACGGAGACGCGTGACTCACGGCGGCCATGGAGTTGCGGCGAGCAATTCCGGTGGCCTAGGGCGAAATTTCGCCCTGGCACTGCCATAACAAGCCGACGTGCACACTAGTGGCAGACCCAGCCTAATTCTTGATTGCCAGCCTCGCACGCTTGGTGAATGTCCCTGCGGCGGCCCGACCGGTGGTTCTTCTAGGATACTGGTGAGCAATTCCATCCACGGGATCTTATGATTCCCCGATCCAATAGTCTTGCGCACGAGCCGCGCTCCCTGGCGAACCCGCCCGACCACCCAGGGAGGTCCGAACGACGGTGCTCGCATGGAGTGAACGCGGCGGTCCCTGGCCCAACGGTGGCGGCTTCATCCCCCCGGTTGCCCACCGCGCTCGATTTCTGGCCATGATGGAGGAACTAGTTGATGGGAAGAGAGAAGGGGTGCACTGAGGGTTAACATATATACACATGGATGGTTGAAGTCCGGCAACGGGGGAGAAGAAGGCGAGATCCGCGCGTAGCTCGCAACAACCCAAGCGCGACTTCAGTGGAGAAGAAACGTCTGACTACTGGGACCGACCTGTCACCCACGGGTACCCACGCACGGTCGTGGCTGTGAGGGCCCAACTGTCAGCCGAAGTGGAGGCCTAGGCGATGCGCGCAGTAGTGGTTAAAATGGGCCGGCCGAGGCAGATTGGGCCCAAAGTGCAGGCTGGAGTTTCTTTCCTTTTTTTTGTTTTTTTTCTTTTTCTCATTTTGAATTTAAATTTCAGATTCAAATCCCTGTGATAAATTTGGGACTTAGATCAAACATAATATTTGAACACTCTAGTGTGGGAGGAATCCATTATTTGAATTTATTTTTTTGTCCAATATTTTCTTTCTTTTCCCCCCTTTTCTTAATTATTTACCCATTTCCAAATACTCAAGTTGGTCTTTACATTTGTATATTAATTTATTTCTATCCATGTGACTACTATTAAATGTATACACATAACTAGAAGTCAACATGGTGCATAAATTATTTCAGGTATTATTGGTTAATTACTTGCTTTAAACTATGGTGTTCACATGCTTATATTAAATAGAGGCAAACATATAAGTGATTCAACTCCACCCACATCATTTACATTTTTGGGCACTACAAATCCTACCCCCCTTAACAGAAATCTCGTCCCCGAGATTTGTAAGAAAAGGGGCATAAAAGAATTGGTTTATGATTTTAGCCTTTAATTTCTAATTGGTTCAAAAATTCAGAGTCTCACATTTTTTTGTCCATAATGTGTGATTAGGAGAGCATGGGTATCTAGCTACTTATTATGTAGGATAAAAGATAGGAAGGTTAGGGCAAGAATAACCAGGGGTAAGGAAGTTTACGGTGAGAAAGAACTTTTGTTAAGTAGAAATGCCTCTGATGATCGAGTTTGACTTCTCTTCTTTCTTAATGAGGTTGATCTTTTCCTTTTCCAGTCTTGGTCTTATTAATTCGAGGTTAATGTATATCAGCAAAGCTGGGGCATATGGTCGAAGTAGTAATGGGTGAGATGGACTACATGATGTAGGTCAAAATCTTGTTTGATGTTATGTGGGGATAAACAGATTATGCAATCCATCATGACACTATTGGTTGGGTTAGCTCTTATGCTCGCGGTTGAGTTGGTCTAATGTACTAATTTAGGTTTAAGTGCATGGGGGAGAACAAGGTTTATAGGAGTAGGGTCTAATTTATGCCACTAGCATTATCCAACTTGCTTAAGCAACATACGTTAGATTAGCTCAACTTGAGGTTAGCCTTCGTTAGGTTAGATTAATCTATCACATTAGATCAGATCTAAGTTAGATGGGTATTACTAGTTGAGCCTAGATCTAATGTACTTAATTTGGTTTAGATCATGACCATGGTGGAATAAGTCAGGTGGTTCGGATAATATGAATTCTTCCAAACAAGATGAATCTATTAAGATAAGAGAGAACCTTTCAAGATAAGATGGATCTATTAAAATGGATACACTTTAATGGAGGATAATCTAGTTTTTTTTTATCTTATGAATTTTATTTATTTATATTTATGCCTATATGTATATGCAGATGTAATTGTGGACATTACTCCACAACTCATCACACTCAATCAAAGAACCAAATCAAATAGTTATCATAAGAACAAAACATTCAAGCGTATAGTTACCTACAAAAATAATTTTGTTTTTGTTCCTAAAAGTAGGTCTCCTATTCCTAACAGTCACTTTAGGTACAGGATTTCAAAGTGTGAAATCCACATTTGTCTTTAGAAGGAAAAAGGTAAGAATAATCAGAGTAAAGTGGAAATAGATGAGAAAAGATTAAGAAAAGTTTAGAAAACAATCAGAGTAGCAAAGGTAAGTAGACAATGGTTGTCCAGTTCTATCTAGGTTTCGTCCTACAATCAACATTCCTCTGATACCACTTCTGTCACACCCGGGTTTTAGGGCACCAAGACCCAGGCGCGAACATAATCACCAGGTGTGCTGGGACCAAGTATCACACATATGACGAATCATGCCACAGGATCGAATGTCACATCTTTACTATATAACAGGAGTTCTATAGAAAATAAATACATAAATAATTACATTATAAGGAGACAACGGTCCAGCAACCCAAAGTTGACTGGGAAACGATGGTCTAGACCTCTCACGAAATCGTCACAACATCCTCCAAGCACCTCATCCTGTGGTACCTGTTCTTGACCTAGGGGGGTGTGAGATAGCAAGAGTGAGCTCACATACGTTCATCGCTCAACAAGTTGTGGGGAATAATTTGCATGAACTCGCTAAAGGTGGGAGCTCACATGAAGTGTAAGGCTTACCAAAGAGGATGGTTAGAGCTGAGCATTGCTTTTAAAGTTGGTCAAAATTTTATTAGTAGTTACTAAGTGTAAGTAAATACCAAACCCAATTAAGTAGTAGAACAAAAGTAACAACATCACCTGCGATGCAATGCATATGACAATTTGAATTTAGTTCCGTAAATTAATCATGTGAGGGTCCGAGCTGCTCATGACCGTGAGCACGGCTAGTATACCAGTTTTACACTCTGCAGAGGTTGCACATCTTTAGCCACAAGTCATGTTACCCATCTGCCAAGGGATCGCGACTTCCCATACACCTCTACCGAGGAGGCGAGGCAGGGTAACACTACAAGGCCTCTATAAAGTTCCACTAGCTTCAGAAAACCTGCTATAGTTTATAGGAAGCTCCAATGCAGGGATCCCTCGCCTGACCGCCATCGCAGCAAAATCAACCCAAGGAACTCCCTACACTGACCACTCCCCTACTGCCCTTGCCCCTTTCGGGTAAGGTAGTCATCCACTAGCTTTCCTAATTAATCAGCCAAGGGGTCTCATTCCTCCCTTGTGGTAGCACTGTTTTCCCAGGTGGTCGCTCCATGTTCCAATGAACATAATGATCTTATCATGAACAGTAATAATAAACAGATAATAAAAGTGTGATCATGAATAATGTATCTTCATACCCAAAACCACATAAAGCACAAGCAAGTACTACCCAAAAAGTTCAGTGGTAAACAAGGTATAAAGATAGACAAACTAGGGTAACCTATTGGGTCCCATCACAATTAACCTATGCAGATCATTATGATTAATTAGAACATGAGTGGGTGAAAAGAAGTGATCAAGGGCACAACTTGCCTGGGACTTGAGATTCCAGGTACCAGGATGATCTTTAGGTGACTCGTGACCTCACGCTAGTCGTAGCAATACAAACAAACATGGTATAGACAAAATTAACATCACACCAAACATAAGCACAAACTGCATAATAATGATCTACTCGTCGCTATGAGATCGTGGGTTTGAGAACCGCTAAATTCGGGGTTACGGTTATGAAGTTATGGTTTTCTGAAGATCCACGTGGTTAAGTATAGAATAGAGTAAGTGCAACATTTTAACCTATATTTCATGACAAAACAAAGTTACTAGATGATAATAAATATTATTGTGAGACTAATGCAACTAGAATGGATCAAAACGGAGTTACGATTATTGAGTTATGAATTTCTAGAGTTATTGAGTACATGGTATAGATTAATTCAGATGAATAATTTTAATTCATGTTTCATTGCTAAACAGAGGTACTAAGTGGTAGACAATATTAAAACAAAATTAATGTCTCTGGAATGAATTAATTTGGAGTTAAAATGAATTTAATATGAATTATATAAGTTTCTGGATTTATTTTTGTATTAAAAATCCATTTCTAACATTAATTCCCTATTTTCCCAATTTCCTGGTCTGCGCGCCATATATAGAAAAGTGCAGGGTCTGATCTACAAAAACTCCCTGGACTCAGATTGCCCTGCTGGTGGATGGCGGGTTAGTTCCTATGTTCTTCGGGGTCTCTTATGCAAAAGTGGCGGCCGAAGGGGTATCGACCAATCACGGCCGTTGGATCCAAAATCGAGGGCACAGATTAGACAAGCCCTTGATTGAATCGGTACACATTGTGAACTCTCGGATCGGGGATCAACGGTTGTGGTTCAATGGAGCCAGATCAAATCATAACCATACGCCCCGCATCCAATGAACACCATTGCCCCCAGGTCAAACTAGCACCTAAGATCTAATCCTAGCCACCCCCGCTGAATCCAACGGCTCATGCATTCCTCACCCCAACCAGCCGACCGACGACGGTGGCGCGAAGCACACGCGGCGGAGCTCACCGGCGAGCATGGCCGAACGGCACCCAAGCACCCCAAATCACCCACCAAAAATAGCTACACGATGTGGACGTCCTAGTGAATAGCACCAGTGCGACTTACCGGGATTTGGGCCACGAATGGAGCCTGCCCAAGGAGACGCGTGACTCACGGTGGCCATGGATTTGCGGCGAGCAATTCCGGTGGCCTAGGGCGAAATTTCGCCCCGGCACTGCCATAACAAGCCGCTGTGCACACCGGTGGCAGACCCAGCCTAATTCTTGATTGCCAGCCGCGCACACTTGGTGAATGTCCCTGCGGCGGCGCGACCGGTGGTTCTTCTAGGATACTGGTGAGCAATTCCATCCACGGGATCTTATGATTCCCCGATCCAATAGTCTTGCGCACGAGCCGCGCTCCCTGGCGAACCCGCCCGACCACCCAGGGAGGGCCGTACGATGGTGCTCATGTGGAGTCAACGCGGCGGTCCCTGGCCCAATGGTGGTGGCTTCATCCCCCCGGTTGCCCACTGCGCTCGATTTCTGGCCATGATGGAGGAACTAGTTGATGGGAAGACAGAAGGGGCGCACCGAGGGTCAACATATATACACAGGGATGGTTGAAGTCCGGCAACGGGGGAGAAGAAGGCGAGATCCGCGCGTAGCTCGCAACAACCCGAGCGCGACTTCAGCGGAGAAGAAACGTCTGACTACTGGGACCGACCTGTTACCCACGGGTGCCCACGCACGGTCGCGGCTGTGAGGGCCCAACTGTGAGCCGAAGTGGAGGCCTAGGCGATGCGCGCAGTAGTGGTTAAAATGGGCCGAGTGAGGCAGATTGGGCCCAAAGTGCAGGCTGGAGTTTCTTTCCTTTTTTTGTTTTTTTCTTTTTCTCATTTTGAATTTAAATTTCAGATTCAAATCCCTGTGATAAATTTGGGACTTAGATCAAACATAATATTTGAACACTCTAGTGTGGGAGGAATCCATTATTTGAATTTATTTTTTTGTCCAATATTTTCTTTCTTTCCCCCCCCCTTTTCTTAATTATTTACCCATTTCCAAATACTCAAGTTGGTCTTTACATTTGTATATTAATTTATTTCTATCCATGTGACTACTATTAAATGTATACACACAACTAGAAGTCAACATGGTGCATAAATTATTTTAGGTATTATTGGTTAATTACTTGCTTTAAAATATGGTGTTCACATGCTTATATTAAATAGAGGCAAACATATGAGTGATTCAACTCCACCCACATCATTTACATTTTTGGGCACTACAGTCCAAAAATAAATATTTTAGTTATAAATAATTTTGGAATAATTATTATGATTTAGAATTATTTAAAATATATTTACTTATATTTTAAATAGAAAAGAAAAGAAAAAAAATCGAGAAACGACGCGCGCCCCCATCCCCCTCCCCTCCCTCTCATCGCCAGGAGGGCCCGCCCTGGCCTCTCTCCTCTCCTACCCCTGACCGCGTCGCAGCCACCAGGCGAGCCCGCGCGCCGAGCTCCCACGACTGCGCCTCGACCCCATGCCCGAACTCGGTCGAGCCAGCCCCTCGGTGTCCGTGCCCGTCCACCTCTCGCACCAGAAACTGCCACCACGGCTTCTCCTCTCCCTCCCCCACGTTCTCTCTCCATTAGTGGAGAAACGACGCCATTGATGGCCGGTCGTCGTGCTCTCTCTCCCCTCGGCTCTCCCTCTCCTCTCGCTCTATAAAAGCCCCGAGCTCCTTCCTCTCTCCCTCCCTGAGCTCTCTCTCTCAAGCTCTCCCTCACCCGCGACCGCACCACCCTGCCGGACCGTCTGCCGTTCGTCGTCGCCGGAGCTTCGCCGTCGAGCCCCGCCGTCGAGTCCCGTCGGCCACGCCTGTCCCCATGTCGCGCCTTTGACCAAGCCCCTGCTCCTCCCCTCCCCAGGCGAGCCCCTTCCCCCGTCGAGCTCCATTCCTGCGCATGAGCAAAAGCTCAAGGTAGAAGAAGCACATTTTGCATTTTAGTCCCTGCGTGTAAATGAAATTAATTCTGAGATTTTCAGTTTAGAAATTATCAAAAAGAGACCTCGAAGTATACGTGTAATCGTAAACAAGCCCTGCAACAATATTTTGGATAGATGTATTATTTTATATTTCAAAAATAAGTAATGTCACTATTCACTAACTTGGTGATTTTCGTACTAGAAACGTTTACGATTAACTTCGCCTTAGCACATGGAACAATATTTGTTAGTAGTGATTTAAATATAATTTTAGTGATATAAGAAAGTAGAAGAAATACTAGGCCACGTATTTTTGGTCAGATTAAAATATAGGTTTTACTAGTCATGATAAATGTATTCATAAGTATAGCACTTAATTACTTAGAATTAGTAAAATATCTATTTATGTCATAATAACCATGATTATGTTACTAAAGTCCGATTAGTAATCTACATTAACTCTTAGAATATTAATGTTAGGTGATTTTAGAAATAAACATTTTTAGCTATATGTATAATTTCTATTTAGAAACAAAATGATAAAACCCAAAAGTCTATTATTAGTAATAAAAAAATTATTTTCCGTAAAGTTTGTTAAGACATTTTTATCTATAGTATACTAGATAAACTAGCGTCATAGTCACCTATGCATATTTTCACCAATGATAACTCGAAGTAGAAGTCATAGTGGATTAATAAGTATTTATGCTTTAAGACGTATTTATGAGTATAATTGTGTGATGAATGAATATATATGTAATGGTGAATGATTACCCATGTAATGGTGTATGTTTATTTATTTGGCGTATGTATTCTTTTGTATGTACGATATGTAAATCGATGCTAGAAGTTGACTGTGAGGTAGACGAACCAAACACGTTCGAGGACGACCCACAGGACACTTTCGTGCAAGGCAAGTGGATTCTCCCTCTGCATTTCTATTTGTACCCAAATAATGCATATAATAATGTTTAATTTTTGGATATATTTCATAATTTGATGTGATTTGCCTAAATAAGGATTTCCTAGAATTACCAACCCTATTCCTTGAATTACCCTGGGATAAATGCTATGCTTAGCAATTTTTTCTATTGCTCAACTTGAGAAATATGATGTCACTCTTTTAATGATACTATGTTCCGAAAATGAAGTTTTATTATGATGTTAACCGGATGGTTAAACAAGAACATTTTGTGTTAAATGGAACATGGCGTGACCAACCAGAATAATAGTGCAACCACGAGTGCTATCATGGCTCTGGCTTAGCTATTGAGCTCTATAGACTTAGTGCTTAGCAACCCTACCTGAAAGATGGGCAAGAGGGGGCGGCAGTGGTTTGGTGGCAGCTCATGTTAACATAGGGTGGTAGTCTTGGCTAAGTTACCTCACCTAGAGGGCCATCAATACTGACGTGGAAACCTTAGCGGGTGGCTTTGTACTAAGGATATTTTGTGAAAGCCTTATAATGGATCCCTAGCCATTCACCTTAGCAGTGTTTATGGGTCCGATCAACCCATGCTAGATGGGATACATGGCTTGTGGGTAAAGTTGTACCACCTCTGCAGAGTGTAAAACTGATATGTCAGCCGTGCTCACGGTTAAGAGCAACGTGGACCCTGACATGATAATTGAACTTAAAGATGGAAAATAAATCATGATCTAATGATCTACCAGTGATTTGCTTAAGTGATTTCACTTAAGTGCTTTTGATATAATCTTATACCTTTGATTAATTGGGATATTTAGGATACACACTTATTAGTAAGATAGGTGTTGCTAATAAAATATTGACCAACTAAAATGCTTACCGCTTATCCATAGCCTACCTTGTTAACTTGCATTAATTTCCCCCACTTGCTGAGCCCCGACCATAAGTGAGCTCATCCTTGCTAATATTTTGATCAGAGGGTGATGACAAAGACTTCGCAGATGACATTGATGAGTTTTAAGTCTAACGATGCGCCAATCACCTTCCTGTGAAAGAGTGTCCATGTTTAAATCTGTCATACTTTGATTATGATACTTGTTAAGATACAATGTTCTGGATGATGTAATAAAGTTGCTCTACTCTCTTTATGCCTTTATTACATTGTCTTTTGATATATTACACTTGTGAGGTCAACATATGTGTGGAAAATGGATCCTGGCCCACATATGCTATGCATTCGGTTTTGCCCCCAGAACTGGTTGTGATAGAAGTGGTATCAAAGCTATGCTTATTCTAGGTCGTTAGACTAGTTAGAAATGGAAAGCCTAGTTTATTCAAAACATGCTAATTTTGTTCTTACAAAATTATTTTTATTAACCTTACCTCTTTAAAATTCAACTGAGTTGACAATTTCTCTTATAGATGGTTCGTACGATTCAAACCACTCGGATCAACACCAACTACATCCCTTCGCCACGGCAAGTTCCTGTCTACCCAGTGGTAGTCGAGGAAATCCCTGTGGATCTCCCTCGCATTCGTGTGGAGAACGGAGTCATTCTGAAGGACAGCTCAGAGGAGTTTCTACCTATGCCCACCCCGTTGGTAGAATCACTAGCCTTCGCAGCTGAATCATCAGCTTCAGCACCGCCAGTACCAGCAGTCCAAGCCCCTGCTCCCGGAGGCGACGACCCGGACGAATCTGGTGACGATGATGAAGACGACGAAGAGGAAGAAGAAGAAGATGAAGAAAACATCAACGATGAAGCCAACAAAGAACAACAGGACCACTACGTGGGGTTATGGCATGTCACTGAACATTATACCTCAATGTTCGAGACAGGACACTTTCCTGACCTGCTGCAGGATGTTCTGCATGCGTTGGGAACCTACGTCATACCCCTGTATGAGACAAGGCGAGTGTATGAGCCTCCTCGGGCTTGCTACTACATCACTCGCATTCATGTCAGGGTGATGGATGCAGGTGATAGAGGGTTCAGGACTCTGTCAGCTCATGAGTCTCTGACGCCGCTATCCACCTATGCTGCTTCGGTCAGCGACGCTGCTAGGCGAACCTATGGTCTCTCAGCCACACCTACCGGTAGTAGCTGCACAACACAAAGTACATGCATCTTCCTCTACATATTCATGGAGAAAGCCAGACCAGCATTGTTCCAGGTGGAGCTGGCGAAGATCGCCTCAACACCCTAGCTAGTTGTAACACCCCAGGTGTTACCAAGGGCTGGCTTCCTAATGACACATATACCTATTATCACATGTGGTTAAAACTTGGAGGAGAGGGAGCACTTAAGACCTTGGAAGCATGAGTGAGTTAAGAAATGCCAGGGACCAAGGTATTACCCAAGCCCTTAGGCAATGATCACCTAGGGCAAGGGAGGATTGAACCTTGGGCCCTCTCTCTTGAAGCCTTTAGTTGAGAGAAAGATTAGGCAAATGCACATTCCATGATTTAAACCCTTAACCAAAGTTTAAGAGTACCAAAATGTTTACAAAAGACAACAAAGGAACTTTGCAAAAAGACCCCTAAAGGACCCCTAAATCAGCCCCAAGTGGAGAACACTATGGAATCACCCCATTCCCTCTAAGTCCCAAAATCAGCCCTAATCTAGAGATCAGGGGTGTTCACCTAGCTAATGACACCAAAACCCCAGGGTCTAAATAGCAAAAAGGAGCCAAATTATCTAAGGAACCCCCTGGAAGAGTTTGAACCCAAGCCAAGACCATTTGACACGGGTTGGCACCAATTTTGTCCCGGGTTGAACAGTGCAGACAGACAAGACTTGGCGCCACCATATCTTCTAAACCGGACCCGATCTTCTCTTGGAACTTACATGAACTAGGTAGCCCTAGGTGCAGGGAAGAAATCTTACATAAGCCATAGGGCGAGATTCGCACGCTTGGCTGCTCAGCAGGCGCAAGAACAAGGGCAGAAGGCAACGACCATGTGTTCGACGCGCTCTGGACTCGCCAGAGCACGCCCGACGCGCGTCTCGCGTGCCCCGCGTCGCGCTAAAGACCAGCCGATGCCATGGCCCTCGCCCGCGCCTATAAAGCCCCCATGGACCTTGACCGTACCCCTCCACACGCGCTGGACCTCACCGGAGCCCAAACCCACCGGCGTTTGCCTATGGACGGCGTGTCCGCGGCTGCCCGATCCCCCTGCCACCGTAGACCGGTCAGCAGAACCCTTCCCAGCCCCGTCCAGCCCTCGGAGAAGACTGTGCACACCTCGGTGAAGCTCCTCGAGCGAGGAATCGAAGTTTGCTTCGTCGGAGAGGCCAGTCCACGGTCGCCGGACTCCACCCGACCGCCGGCGAGCGTAGACCAGATAATCCTCTACTCCATTCCTCGATTCCTTGTGCACACAGCCTCTACGTCACCCCGTGAAGCTCACCGTGCCCATGGATTGAACTAGGTCGCCGTGGTTTGGCCGGAGCACCTGCCGCCGATGAGAGCACTCGCCTGCGCACGTGGACCGGGCGATTCCGGCCACCCCCGCCGTCAAGCCGTACATCGTTGCGACCGCCAGAACCTCCCGGAGCCAACCCCGCCCCTCGCCAGACCTCTCTCACCGCCGGTAAGCCGCGCCACCCTTTTCTTTCTTGCGAGTACTGTTTAAACCTAGGGAGGGACTACGGGAGAGAAGAAGAGAAATAGTAGTGCGGGGGTATAACTGAGAGAGTTAGTTTGGAAATAACCCAAGGACCTCGGTGCAAAGTGGGTTTTCAGGAAACCTTTTATTAAATCTGATTTAAAATTTAAACAGAACTTGAATAATTCATATCTTCTGTTTTATTCATCCAAATTGAGTCAAACCAATTTTGTCAGATCTTAAATAATATAAACTACTTAAGAAAAGTATAAAACCCCTATGTGCTACAGAAAACTTTAGGGTTCTGATTTAAATACTGATTTAGCCAAAAGCTAAATAATAGGAGGAAAAATAGTTGCACTATTTAGCTGAGGTTAAGAAAATTTGGAGAAGTACATGGCCACCTACTGACCTATTTAAAAATGATAAACCCCTCTGTACACCCCATTAAGGTAGAGTTTGCCATTTATTTTACATTTTGCTTAAAATTAAAGAAAATAGGAAAGGTGAATTAATTACGGAACCAGGGGCACCCCTATTTTTGTCAGTATACTTATTCAGTGTAGTTTACTAGAAAAATTTATTATACCCTGGTTTAGTATAAAATAAATAGGATACCTTTTATTTTGAGAAAACAAGGAAAGCTTAGAAAAACCTTATAAAAATAACCCCAAGGCAAAAACACCCCAAACCTTGGGATAATTAATGGGTTGTTGTTATGAACATGAGAAAAATATGAAGCTTGTTGTTTGATATTTTTCAAATAACAAGTTAGTTATAAGCACCTTTTTGGCATAAAACTTTAGAAAATCACAACTAAATAACCACCAATTAACCTTCTGAGATTTTTGGAACAGAAACTTGTGATTACTGCTAGATACCAACAAAAATGATCCTTAAGACAGAACCCACCCCTAGTTAAGAGTTGTAGTGTAAAGTGACCCCTTTTGCCCAACTTTTGTTATTTTAGCCCAAGACATACCCTTTTCAAGATGGACCTCAAATTCATAGAACAAACTGTAATAATCAATGGCAACCCACTAAAATTTTTATAGAGTTGTTGGAGCAAGTTAAACCACTGTTGTAGTTCAAGCCCACACTAGGATTCATAATTAGAAATGAAAAAGGGGAAATTGATAGTGGAAACTGTGTCACCCTAACCCAACTAGCAAACCCTTTTTATTTTGCCCAATGAAATATATAAGGGAGATACAAATCCACTATGCTTATCCTTAATAAAACCTAAACCTAGAGTAATAAGCACAAACCACCAAAAGCCACGTATGACCAGGAAACCCTACGTTACTCATTAACTTAGTTTTTCTTCCTTTAGCATAATGTTATTAAATCCTGCATAATCATGACATACATATTCATTGCATTTCGATAGACTGTAACCTCGCTGACGGAGAATACGTCCTCGTGCCGGAGCAAGGAGCTGCTAAGGAGGTAGCCCCGGACCCAGCACCAGAGCCTGCACTAGAGGATCTGCCTGCCACAGCTTTGGAAGGCAAGCCCCGGTTTATGCATAACCTGTTAATTATGCTATTTTACTACACTTATTGTTTGTAGGATTGAATGTGCACTTAAGTGTAGGAGTTGTTTGAAACCTTAGTTGCATGACCTCAGGAATCCTTTTGAGATGAATACTAGTATGCTAGGTCGAGTAGCTGCTTTATTAATTAGGATCTCGGTAGAAGTCGAGTGATTTTTCTAGCACTCGCGCGAGGTCAGGAATTGGTTGTACCTACTTTCCTATCATAATGATGCTGGTCTGTGGACAACAATCCATGGGGATTTGTTGTCTACGAGATGGAAAATTGGAATAAGGATTAACGTGCGGATACCTGTGTCAAGCGTTTGAACGTACTAATCACATGCCGAGAAATATGGTAAATCGGTAAGCCTAGTACCTGAGTGAACCTGGCAGTGGACATATCCCCTCACGCGACCTGAGACGTGGTCTCCCATTCCGGTTATGGTGGATACAAGCACGGTCACTGCACGACGGCAGTCAGGGTCAGTGAGGCATTGTACGCCAAGGCGGTGAGCCCTGATCTGCTGACGGGGAATCGATGGGGACGGTTGATGTGTGTGGGGACGGAGTGCCTCGCCACGTCGTGTGTTTAGGTTTACCTTGCAAGGCTAAAAACTCGATTCGAATCGTCTGCTTCTCGCAGCTAATGAGACTGCTTGATCCGTTGTACTACATTGAGTAACAAGTGGAAATGTGATGAGTTGATACAAGATGTTGTTTGCTAAAAAATGTTGCTACTATGTATGAGTAGATAGTACACATTTAGCCTTAAGAGAGTCACACTTAAACTTGACAAAGCTAAAACTTGTTTTAGAAACTCAGCTAGTGCTTTTGGCAACCAAACCCCACAGCCAAACAGCTGCTTGTCTAGAGGTAGAGGAGTAGACTCCTCACACCGGGTAAGTCTAGCTGAGTATTAGTATACTCAGCCTTGCTTGTGGCGTAATTTTACAGGTTCTCTAGAGGACATGGTTGCTGGAGTGACTTGGCCGTCCATCTTGCCACCGGGTTGGACTGTTGAGTGGGACCCCGCCTCGGCCGAGGAGGAGCATGAGGAGTGATGGGACAGGCTTTCCCATCTCTCTGTTTATTTATCGTTAGTTTCATTTCGCTGCACTTCAAACAGTAATGACTACTTTTGCAAAAACTCCGATGATGATGTAATAATTTAATACTCCTTAACGTATGGTTTTATGCTTTATTGTATTTGCTCTGTGACTCACCATCGAGTGAGATTGTGGTTCTTGATCCTGTCAGTGGCCTCGTCGGACTAGATCCGAGGGATTGATGGGTTATTCCTATTTAAGTGTGGTCTAGCCTCTAAGGCGGGACTTAGGCACTTAAGTCGGAATAATTTGGGCAGTTCCGCCACAGCTGGTATCGGAGCTTGTACCACCATAGAGGAATCAATAGACTATAAATACCATTCTTTTCTAAGTAAAACAGGATAGAAACAAATGTTGGATAGATCGTAGGACGATCAGGATAGACCCAGAACGTGAAGCCTTAGGATGATAGAGGGGTAGTTAGGTGGCTAAGTGATTAAGCCCTACAGGCTACTATAAGGGATGGGAGTCCTTCCCTATTCCCTTTACGTTGATGCGAGGTCGTTCAGGATGAGCATGCATGCATTCTTAACTAAACTAATGGGTAAGAACTTAATACAAAATGATGACCAACTAAGTACCCTAGTACCATTGTCATAATTAGAGAGAGAGGCTGAGTTGTGTTTCCTTTTCTTTTATAATTCTTTTTCTTTTACTTACGATTAACTGTACACAGATGACTTCCCATGGATCCTCGGACGGAGGGAATGCGCTGTCACACACTGACGGGCTTGCACGAGAGGGTTTTCCCCGTATTTTGTGGGAGGTACTTCAGGGAGCTGGATACATGACACCTCCCCAGTACACGGTGCAGCAGTTCGAGAAGCACAGAGTGCCCCGCTGTAGGGTGAGGATGACCCTGGAGCCTCATCCCCTACAGCTAGGCTGGCGTTCGCTGGACTCTGAGTCTTTTGGGTACCGTGCTGAGGATACGATCGAGGCAATTGCTCTGCACGGGTTGACCACTTTCTGTGGATTCCACCCCTTGGAGCTATCCACCCACCCCATTGGCTTGTTCCCCGCTGAGAAGGAGGACGACCCAATGTGGAAGGACCGAGTGGAGCATGCCAAGGACATCTGGGCTCTCTACCCAGGCCAGACTGCTCACTTGACGGTGCAGTGCATGAATGCTCTGTATCGTCTGCAAGTGATGCGTGGTGAGGCAATGTCCCATCTGATGGCATTATTGGAGGCAACTAAGATCACCCTGGACAACAGGGAGGAGCTTGTGGTTGACTTGTCCACTGAGATGGTAGAAAAAGATCTACAAGTGGAGCAGTTATCCGATGAGATTCATGAACTTGAGGAGCTAGTGGGAACCAGGGAGAACACCATCGAGGTTCTCGAGGATCAGCTTATCAACACCCAGCAGCAGCTTGCCGAGGCTAATGAGCACCTGGATATGCATCACCAGGAGATCCAGGACATGGGGGCCAACGAGGATGTCGACATCGAGGGAGGAGAAGAGCCTGCCTCCAACTTGGACACTGCTGGCTCAGGGAGACCACCTTCCCCCGAGTCGAGTGTTGCCTCGTTCGCTCACTAGGTCGCAGGGATAGAGTTAGAAGTCTGTGATGGTAGGACTCCTTGAAGCTAGCTTAGCTTTTGCGCCCCTTGGGTACTAGGCTAGATAGAGTTGAGTCTTTTGGGCTATTGATGTAATCGTGATGAACTCTTTTGGAAGCATGGTTGGTGAATGCTGTCAGTCTTAATTTAAGGGAAAAGCATGGACGATGTGAAATCTTTTATGATTATGCAATATATATTGGTTTTGCTCAATTAACTCTTTCGCCACAATCGAACCTTGAACCTCAGAAATGTGATATTGAGAATATACATGATTTTTCAGATGGCAGGAAGAGCGCGTCGTGGACAGAATGAGCGCATTCCCCCACCACCGCCACCACCGCCTACTCTGCAGGAGCTGATGGCTCAGCAGAACGAGATCTTGAGACAGCTAGCTCAGCGTCAGCCGCCACCTCAGCACTATGGTGGTGGTGACCATCAGCGTCACCCGGCCGTAGCTACTTACCAGGAGTTCCTCAGTACTCAGCCACCGTTGTTCACCAGGGCAGAGGACCCACTTGATGCTGATGTATGGCTGAGGGTAGTGGAATCTAAATTCCCACTACTTAATGGAGTTTGTTCCGAAGTGACTAAGGTCAGGTTCGCCACCCAGCAGCTTCGCGGACCCGCACGGACATGGTGGGACCACTACCTTGCTATGCAACCAGTTGACCATGAAGTGGATTGGAGAGAGTTCAAGGCAGCTTTCAGGGGACACCATATTCCAGCTAGCATTATGGACCATAAGCTCAACGAGTTTCTGGCGCTCACTCAGGGAAACAGGACAATGTTGCAGTATGCTCAGGCCTTTAATGACCTGTGCCAGTATGCTAGGTATCATGCAGACACGGACGAGAAGAAGAGAGACAGATTCAGGAGGGGGCTCAGCACTAAGCTCCGTGACCGCCTCAACACCGTCAGGGCCAACAGCTACAATGAGTTGGTCAACATGGCTATTTCTCAGGAGGACTGTATCACCGCTCGTCAGGCAGAGAAGAAGAGGAAGACCCCTGTGGCAGGACCCTCAGCTCAGCCACAACGCTTCAGGATTGTGTCTGACACTCAGAGCAGGGGACCTCAGCAGCAGCAAGGGCGTTGGGTGATCCGACCACAGCAGCAGCAAACACCCAACCGCACCCAGTTTCTAGCTCAGTGGAACAATCAACAGCAGCAGCAACCTCGTCAAGCCAATGACAATAGGTGTTTCACTTGCGGCAACACCGGACACTATGCCAAGAATTGCCCCAGGAACCAGCAGAGGCAGGGGCAGAAGGCTAACCAGAACCAAGGCAAGAGGAAGAAGGTGCAAGTGAGGCAAGGCAGGCTGAACTTCACTACCATGGCTGATATTCCAGAGGGAGCACCCGTTATGACTGGTATCTTTACAGTTTTGAAATATCCTGCTATTATTCTTTTTGATTCTGGTGCATCGCATAGTTTTATCAGTGCCCAATTTAGTGCCAAGTGTCAGTTACCTTTTCACCACACCAATGGGGGTATTACAATTTCAACACCAGGAGGCAGGATTGCCACTAATCAAATCAGCAAGAATGTGCCTATAAAGTTTGGTAGTCTGATAATTAAAACCAACCTTCTTATTTTGGGTTTGGATAGTGTGGATATCATATTGGGAACTGACTGGTTGACCAAACATCAGGCAATGATTTATATTGCAGCTAGGGCCATTGAAGTGCACTCACCGACCTGTGGTGAAACCACATTATATTTACCCGACCAAGGATGTACCCGTTCCTGTGCCTTCACCATGATAGAGTCACCTGTTGAGAAGATTCCCGTAGTCTGTGACTACCCAGATGTTTTTCCGGATGAATTGCTAGGAATGCCACCTGACAGAGACATCGAGTTCGCAATCGAATTGCAACCCGGGACTGCTCCTATCTCCAAGAGACCCTATAGGATGCCTCCCGCAAAATTAGCAGAACTGAAAAAGCAACGACAAGAGTTGTTGGACAAGGGGTTCATTCGCCCAAGTACTTCACCTTGGGGATGTCCTGCTTTATTTGTGAAGAAGAAGGATGAAAGCCTGAGAATGTGTGTTGACTACCGCCCTCTCAATGCGGTGACCATCAAGAACAAATACCCACTACCCCGCATTGATGTTTTGTTTGATCAGTTGGTGGGAGCCAAGGTATTCTCCAAGATAGACCTTCGCTCGGGCTACCATCAGATCAAGATCCGTGCCAGTGATATTCCAAAGACTGCTTTCTCTACCAGATATGGGCTCTATGAATTTTTGGTGATGTCTTTTGGGCTGACCAATGCCCCAGCTTATTTCATGTACTTGATGAACTCAGTATTCATGCCAGAGTTGGACAAGTTCGTGGTCATTTTCATTGATGATATTTTGGTCTATTCTAAGAATGAAGACGAGCATACTGACATCTGCACATCGTGCTTCAGCGACTGCGCGATCATCATCTTTATGCTAAGTTGTCTAAATGTGAGTTCTGGCTAAAGGAAATTAAATTCTTGGGTCACACAATTTCTCAGGATGGGATATCAGTTGATCCTGAGAAGGTACAAGAGGTAATGGATTGGAAACCCTCCGACTATAGTAAGACAGATTCGGAGTTTTCTGGGTTTGGCAGGGTATTATCGACGATTCATTCCGGATTTCTCTAGAATGGCCAAGCCAATGACTGAACTATTGAGGAAGGGAGTCAAGTTTAATTGGAGTCAAAAGTGTGAGGATACCTTTCATGCGTTAAGGCAGCATTTGACAATGGCCCCAGTGCTAGCTCAACCTAATAACACCAAGCCCTTTGAAGTTTATTGTGATGCTTCGGGTACTGGATTGGAATGTGTCTTAATGCAAGATAACAGAGTAATTGCTTATGCCTCCCGAGCACTCAGACCCCATGAGCAGAACTACCCTACGCATGATCTGGAGTTAGCAGCCGTGGTTCATGCTCTCAAGCTTTGGAGACACTACTTGATGGGAGCTCACTGTAACATTTACACTGATCACAAGAGCCTCAAATACATTTTCACTCAGGCAGATCTGAACATGAGGCAGAGGAGATGGTTGGAGTTAATCAAGGACTATGATTTGGAGGTGCATTACCACCCGGGCAAAGCCAATGTTGTAGCAGATGCCTTGAGCAGAAAGGCCCAGTGCAATTGTATGAGCATGGACGCAAGAGTTACCACCCTGTGTGATGAGTTGTGCAAATTGAACCTGGAAGTGGTTTCTTCGGGTGATTTAAATTATATCTCGGTGGAGCCCACACTGCAAGAGCAAATAGTCAGAGCACAGATTGAAGACAAGGGTGTTCAGGTTATCAAAGAAATGATCAAGCAGAAAGCGGAAAAATACAAATGCTTCAGGCAGGACAACAAAGGAATCCTATGGTTTGGAGATCGATTGGTTGTTCCCAAGGACCCTGAGCTCAGAAAGAAGATATTGGATGAAGCTCACCATTCAAAATTCTCCATGCACCCTGGCAGCAACAAGATGTATCATGATCTCAGATCCCTATACTGGTGGACCAGGATGAAGAGGGAGATTGCTAAGTATATATCAGAATGTGACACCTGCCAGAGAATCAAAGCCAGTCATTTGAAGGCAGCAGGCCCCTTACAACCCCTTCTCATACCATCTTGGAAATGGGAGGACATCTGCATGGATTTTATCGTGGGATTGCCCAATACCTCCTGGCACCATGATTCCATTTGGGTTATTGTGGACAGATTAACCAAGACCGCTCATTTCTTACCAGTGCATACCACCCACAAGACCGAGAAGTATGCAGAGATCTATGTTGATCAGATAGTGCGTTTGCATGGCATTCCGAAGACCATTGTATCCGACAGAGGAGCACTGTTTGTGGCACGCTTTTGGGAGTAGCTACAAGAATCACTTGGGACCCAGGTAATACGAAGCTCAGCATACCACCCTCAAACAGATGGCCAGACAGAATGAGTAAATCAAATCCTCAAAGACATGTTGCGAGCCTGTGTGCTACACTATGGTAAAAATTGGGACAAGTGTCTTTCCTTGGCGGAATTCTCCTATAATAACAGCTATCAGTCCAGTTTGAAGATGGCACCTTTTGAGGCCTTATATGGGAGAAGGTGTAGGACACCGCTAAATTGGTCACAGGCCGAAGAGAGAGAAATTTTTGGACTAGACTTGGTACTTGAAGTAGAGGAAAGGGTCAGAGTTATAAAGAGGAACCTAGAAGCTGCTCAGGCCAGGCAAAAGAGCTATCATGACAAGAGAAGGAAGCCTCTACGGTTTGAAGTGGGAGACCATGTTTATCTTAAGGTGTCACCCACTAAAGGTGTTCAGAGATTTGGAATCAAGGGTAAGTTAGCTCCTCGCTACGTTGGGCCATATGAGATCAGAGCAAGTTGTGGACCCGTAGCCTATCAATTGGAATTGCCACCCCACATGTTAGCGGTTCACAATGTGTTCCATGTATCTCAGCTGCGGAAATGTGTCCGCCTACCCACTGAAGTGCTACCTGAACTAGAAATTGAGATAGAGCCAGACTTGTCTTATCAGGAGCACCCCGTCAAAGTGCTGGATCAAAAGGAGAGATCAACGAGGACCAAGTCGATCATAATGTATAAGGTTTAGTGGAGTCACCATTCAGTAGAAGAAGCTACATGGGAGACTGAGGATTTCCTACGTTCTCACTTCCCCGATTTTCTGCCCAAAGGAGTCGGTACGTAACCCCAAAACCCCACCCCCACCCGCCCTTTGAATATAATTATAAGAAAAACTTAGATAACAAGGGTAGTCTAAGTTGTGGATTTAACTTAAAAAGGACTTCCTTCTGAAGTTGCAAAGAGAATGACATTCGAAGAGCAGATAACAAGAGAAACTTGGATAAAGGGGAGGGTAACACACCAGCACACCTTCATAGCACCCCCTCTAATCTCGGGGCGAGATTCCTTTAAGAGGGGAGGGCTGTAACACCCCAGGTGTTACTAAGGGCTGGCTTCCTAATGACACATATACCTATTATCACATGTGGTTAAAACTTGGAGGAGAGGGAGCACTTAAGACCTTGGAAGCATGAGTGAGTTAAGAAATGCCAGGGACCAAGGTATTACCCAAGCCCTTAGGCAATGATCACCTAGGGCAAGGGAGGATTGAACCTTGGGCCCTCTCTCTTGAAGCCTTTAGTTGAGAGAAAGATTAGGCAAATGCACATTCCATGATTTAAACCCTTAACCAAAGTTTAAGAGTACCAAAATGTTTACAAAAGACAGCAAAGGAAGTTTGCAAAAAGACCCCTAAAGGACCCCTAAATCAGCCCCAAGTGGAGAACACTATGGAATCACCCCATTCCCTCTAAGTCCCAAAATCAGCCCTAATCTAGAGATCAGGGGTGTTCACCTAGCTAATGACACCAAAACCCTAGTGTCTAAATAGCAAAAAGGAGCCAAATTATCTAAGGAACCCCCTGGAAGAGTTTGAACCCAAACCAAGACCGTTTGACACAGGTTGGCACCAATTTTGTCTCGGGTTGAACAGTGCAGACAGACAAGACTTGGCGCCACCATATCTTCTAAACCAGACCCGATCTTCTCTTGGAACTTACATGAACTAGGTAGCCCTAGGTGCAGGGAAGAAATCTTACTTAAGCCATAGGGCGAGATTCGCACGCTTGGCTGCTCAGCAGGCGCAAGAACAAGGGCAGAAGGCAACGGCCACGTGTTCGACGCGCTCTGGACTCGCCAGAGCACGCCCGACGCGCGCCCCGCGTGCCCCGCGTCGCGCCAAAGACAAGCCGACGCCATGGCCCGCGCCCGCGCCTTTAAAGCCCCCAGGGACCTTGACCGTACCCCTCCGCACGCGCTGGACCTCACCGGAGCCCAAACCCACCAGTGTTTGCCTGTGCACGGCGTGTCCGCGGCTGCCCGATCCCCCTGCCACCGTAGACCGGTCAGCAGAACCCTTCCCAGCCCCGTCCAGCCCTCGGAGAAGACTGTGCACACCTCGGTGAAGCTCCCCGAGTGAGGAATCGAAGTTTGCTTCGTCGGAGAGGCCAGTCCACGGTCGCCTGACTCCACCCGACCTTCTCCGGCGAGCGTAGACCGGGTAATCCTCTGCTCCATTGCTCGATTCCTTGTGCACACAGCCTCTACGTCACCCCGTGAAGCTCACCGTGCCCATGGATTGAACTAGGTCGCCGTGGTTTGGCCGGAGCACCTGTCGCCGACGAGAGCACCCGCCTGCGCACGTGGACCGGGCGATTCCGGCCACCCCCGCCGTCAAGCCGTACATCGTTGCGACCGCCAGAACCTCCCGGAGCCAACCCCGCCCCTCGCCAGACCTCTCTCACCGCCGGTAAGCCGCGCCACCCTTTTCTTTCTTGCGAGTACTGTTTAAACCTAGGGAGGGACTACGGGAGAGAAGAAGAGAAAGCTAGGGGGTTTTGCGCAATGTCAGTGACTCAGAGAAATAGTAGCGCGGGGGTATAACTGAGAGAGTTAGTTTGGAAATAACCCAAGGACCTCGGTGCAAAGTGGTTTTTCAGGAAACCTTTTATTAAATCTGATTTAAAATTTAAACAGAACTTGAATAATTCATATCTTCTGTTTTATTCATCCAAATTGAGTCAAACCAATTTTGTCAGATCTTAAATAATATAAACTACTTAAGAAAAGTATAAAACCCCTATGTGCTACAGAAAACTTTAGGGTTCTGATTTAAATACTGATTTAGCCAAAAGCTAAATAATAGGAGGAAAAATAGTTGCACTATTTAGCTGAGGTTAAGAAAATTTGGAGAAGTACATGGCCACCTACTGACCTATTTAAAAATGATAAACCCCTCTGTACACCCCATTAAGGTAGATTTTGCCATTTATTTTACATTGTGCTTAAAGTTAAAAAAAATAGGAAAGGTGAATTAATTACGGAACCAGGGGCACCCCTATTTTTGTCAGTATACTTATTCAGTGTAGTTTACTAGAAAAATTTATTATACCCTGGTTTAGTATAAAATAAATAGGATACCTTTTATTTTGAGAAAATAAGGAAAACTTAGAAAAACCTTAGAAAAATAACCCCAAGGCAAAAACACCCCAAACCTTGGGATAATTAATGGGTTGTTGTTATGAACATGAGAAAAATATGAAGTCTGTTGTTTGATATTTTCAAATAACAAGTTAGTTATAAGCACCTTTTTGGCATAAAACTTTAGAAAATCACAACTAAATAACCACCAATTAACCTTCTGAGATTTTTGGCACAGAAACTTGTGATTACTGCTAGATACCAACAAAAATGATCCTTAAGACAGAACCCACCCCTAGTTAAGAGTTGTAGTGTAAAGTGACCCCTTTTGCCCAACTTTTGTTATTTTAGCCCAAACATACCCTTTTCAAGATGGACCTCAAATTCATAGAACAAACTGTAATAATCAATGGCAACCCACTAAAATTTTTATAGAATTGTTGGAGCAAGTTAAACCGCTGTTGTAGTTCAAGCCCACACTAGGATTCATAATTAGAAATGAAAAAGGGAAAATTGATAGTGGAAACTGTGTCACCCTAACCCAACTAGCAAACCCTTTTTATTTTGCCCACTGAAATATATAAGGGAGATACAAATCCACTATGCTTATCCTTAATAAAACCTAAACCTAGAGTAATAAGGACAAACCACCAAAATCCACGTATGACCAGGAAACCCTACGTTACTCATTAACTTAGTTTTTCTTCCTTTAGCATAATGTTATTAAATCCTGCATAATCATGATATACATATTCATTGCATTTCGATAGACTGTAACCTCGCTGACAGAGAATACGTCCTCGTGCCGGAGCAAGGAGCTGCTCAGGAGGTAGCCCCGGACCCAGCACCAGAGCCTGCACCAGAGGATCTGCCTGCCACAGCTTTGGAAGGCAAGCCCCGGTTTATGCATAACCTGTTAATTATGCTATTTTACTACACTTATTGTTTGTAGGATTGAATGTGCACTTAAGTGTAGGAGTTGTTTGAAACCTTAGTTGCATGACCTCAGGAATCCTTTTGAGATGAATACTAGTATGCTAGGTCGAGTAGCTGCTTTATTAATTAGGATCTCGGTAGAAGTCGAGTGATTTTTCTAGCACTCGCACGAGGTCAGGAATTGGTTGTACCTACTTTCCTATCATAATGATGCTGGTCTGTGGACAACAATCCATGGGGATTTGTTGTCTACGAGATGGAAAATTGGAATAAGGATTAACGTGCGGATACCTGTGTCAAGCGTTTGAACGTACTAAGCACATGCCGAGAAATATGGTAAATCGGTAAGCCTAGTACCTGAGTGAACCTGGCAGTGGACATATCCTCTCACGCGACCTGAGACATGGTCTCCCATTTCGGTTATGGTGGGTACAAGCGCGGTCACTGCACGACGGCAGTCGGGGTCAGTGAGGCATTATACGCCAAGGCGGTGAGCCCTGATCTGCTGACAGGGAATCGATGGGGACGGTTGATGTGTGTGGGGACGGAGTGCCTCGCCACGTCGTGTGTTTAGGTTTACCTTGCAAGGCTAAAAACTCGATTCGAATCGTCTGCTTCTCGCAGCTAATGAGACTGCTTGATCCATTGTACTGCATTGAGTAACAAGTGGAAATGTGATGAGTTGATACAAGATGTTGTTTGCTAAAAACTGTTGCTACTATGTATGAGTAGATAGTACACATTTAGCCTTAAGAGAGTCACACTTAAACTTGACAAATCTAAAACTTGTTTTAGAAACTCAGCTAGTGCTTTTGGCAACCAAACCCCACAGCCAAACAGCTGCATGTCTAGAGGTAGAGGAGTAGACTCCTCACACCGGGTAAGTCTAGCTGAGTATTAGTATACTCAGCCTTGCTTGTGGCATAATTTTACAGGTTCTCTAGAGGACATGGTTGCTGGAGTGACTTGGCCGTCCATCTTGCCACCGGGTTGGACTATTGAGTGGGACCTCGCCTCGGCCGAGGAGGAGCATGAGGAGTGATGGGACAGGCTTCCCCATCTCTCTGTTTATTTATCGTTAGTTTCATTTCGCTGCACTTCAAACAGTAATGACTACTTTTGCAAAAACTCCGATGATGATGTAATAATTTAATACTCCTTAACGTATGGTTTTATGCTTTATTGTATTTGCTCTGTGACTCACCATCGAGTGAGATTGTGGTACTTGATCCTGTCAGTGGCCTCGTCGGACTAGATCCGAGGGATTGACGGGTTATTCCTATTTAAGTGTGGTCTAGCCTCTAAGGCGGGACTTAGGCACTTAAGTCGGAATAATTCGGGCAGTTCCGCCACACTGGTGTGGTGGCAGGTCTTAACACCGACCTAGATAGTGCTACCCTAGACCTCTCTAGGGTGCACATGGAGCTGGAGGATGCACACGCAAGGATTGTAGCCCTGGAAGCTCAGCTTGATGGAAGGAATCCTCCTCAAGTTCAAGTCCCTGCCGTGGCGTTATCCCCTCCCCACAAGAGGATCCGCTATGGAGAACCAGGATCCATCACCAGGCTGCTTTAGATTTTCCATTTATGTTGTAATAAGTTAGTTTCACGTTAGACGAAAGACATCTTTATATTACTAAACTATTAATAATAACAACCATGTGATGGTGTTGTTTGAAATGTTTGATTTAGATTTTTGCTTGAGTGCAATGGTCTTATGGAATGATGGCCATAAGAGCATAAAAAATAATAAATTTAACCTTAATAATAAGTTATTCCCCCTAGAATCTTTTATACTCCTCACTTACCCCGAGATTGCACTTGCTAACCAACCAGATGGTGAACACTCGATTAGGTCTCAATAACCATCAGAACCAGCGTGGTCATCAGTTGCCACCACCACCACCCAACCCCACTATGGATCAATTCATCGCAGCACAGATGCAACTTCTGCAAGGACTCACAGCTTCGGTACAGCAGATCTAGCAAAATCAACAGAACCAACAGCACCACCAACAACAACAACATGCACCCCAAGCTAGAGATAAGCATCGGGACTTCACGAGTCATCACCCGCCTACTTTCTCTCATGCGGTAGACCCTTTCGATGCCAATGACTGTCTTAAGGTCATTGGAAAGAAGTTAGACATCACCCAGTGCAATGACTGAGAAAAGGTCTTGTACAATTCAGGAAGACTCAAAGGAGTCGTGTCCGATTGGTGGGATGCCTTCACCGCGGCACACGCCAATGCTGATGCCATAACCTAGCAGGAGTTCCATGTGAACTTCTATGCTCATCATATTCCCTCGAGAATAATGAAGCTCAAGAAGGAGTTCCTTTCCCTCACATAAGGGAACATGACTGTTAGTGAGTATCGTGATCACTTCACCCAGCTTTCATGTTACGCCCCAGAGGAAGTGGACATTGACGAGAAGCACCAAGAACGTTTCTTGGAAGGCTTGATTGGACCCTTGAACTACCAATTACAGAGCCACAACTTCCCAACTTTCAGACTTTGCTGAACAAGGCAATTAGCCTTGAAAGAAAAAGGAAAGAGTTGTCAGATCACAAGAGAAAGTACCAAGGGTAGACCAGCAGGAATACCCGTCAGAACAATTCCTAAGGTTCTCAGTTCCGCTCCAGAAATCAGAGTGGGAACAACACATATCAAGCACAGCGCTTTGGACAACAAGGTCAGAGGAGCAATCAATACCAGAACCAACAGAGAAGCAACACTCAGACTGATCAAAGGTCTAGTGGTCAACAACAGAATCGTCAAGGAAGCGCTATGAACACACCGGCCAAGAACAACAACACAACTACCCCAGTTCAACCTAATGGTTATTTCAAGTGTGGCGAACTTGGCCACTATGCCAACAGCTGCCCAAGACGTAATCAACAGACACCCCAAAAGAACAGCAACTAGAGGACTGACCAAAACACACCTACTCATGGATCTGCACAGAACAAGACTCCGCAGAACCAGAGTAGAAGAAGAGTCAATCATGTGATAGTGGAATCAGTTCCTAAGGATGCCGACATGGTGTATGGTATGTTTCTTATTAACTCCATACCTGCATCAGTTTTATTTGATTCTGGAGCATCTCATTCCTTCGTAACAGAGTCATTTGTGGAAAAAACATAATATACCAAACTATCCCTTGAAGAAGAAACTATTAATTCGATCCCAGGAGGTGAACTTAGAGCAACTCATTCATGCCCTCAGACTAAGATTGAAATTAGAGGCCTAAGCTTTCTAGTAGAGCTGATAATTTTAGAGTCAAGTGGAATCGATGTGATACTTGGAATAGATTACTTGACCAAGTATGATGGAGTAATATCTTGTGCTAAGAGGATGGTTACATTAACCAGTCCGCAAGGAGAAAGAATTGAAGTCAATGTCAGTATGCCAGCAACAGCAGAGGCAATGATAAATCAGTTGGAACAAAAACCTTTGGAGGACATCAGAATAGTGTGTGAATACCCAGACGTATTTCTCGAAGAATTAATAGGTATGCCACCTGATCGTGATATAGAGTTTTCTATTGAACTATTGCCCGGAACTGCACCAATTTCAAAAAGAGCTTATCGAATGTTTGTCAAAGATTTAATTGAACTGAAGAAACAAATAGAAGAATTATTAGAAAAAGGTTTTATTTTCCCCAGTTCATCACCATGGGGAGCCTCAGTTCTATTCATGAACAAGAAAGATGGTTCAAGGAGAATGTGTGTGGACTATAGAAGCTTGAACGAAGTAACGATTAAGAACAAGTACCCGTTACCTCGGATTGAAGATCTGTTTGATCAGATGAGAGGAGCTACAGTATTCTCAAAAATAGATCTAAGATCAGGCTATCATCAGTTGAAGATTTGGACTGAAGATATACCTAAAACAACTTACACTACAAGATATGGAGTATATGAGTTTTTGGTCATATCTTTTGGACTGACTAATGCACCAACTTACTTTATCAACTTGATGAATAAAGTATTCACTAGTTTATGGTGGTATTCATCGATGACATACTAGTATATTGTAACACCTCATTGACCCAAACACAATGGATGTCACCAAAACACTTTCCCCAAATGGTTATGTATAATAAAATATGAAGATAGAAAAGAAAAATTTGATAGCACCTCCCTTGAAAGTTGCATAACGAGGAAACCATAGTCTTTATACATGATGCAAAAGAAAGGTAATCCATAGTGTATAATCATGATGCAAGAGAAAAAATAAACATTCAGGACAAAATTAATTCAGCTAACCAAAAATACGACCACCATAATGACTAGAACATAATAGACCACTGGCACACATTATTTCAAAATAACCAACATCCTTGACCCGAAGCCCCTAGTTAAAATCATTACTAAGCAGTGGTATAGTTGTTTAAGGTGTAGTGATCGTGCTGCTAATTTCCTCCTTTCCCCAAGCAAGGTTCAAGTGCCTACATGAAACAATGTAAGAGTGAGATGACACATCTCAGTAAGTAAAATGATTAAGCAACAATTGGACAATGTAAACGAACCGTGTTTTACCAACCACGGAGTTCACAACTCCCTTCTTAAATATTAAAGTGCAGAAAGTATACAAGTACCAAATACCCAGTTCCAAAATCACAAAGAGGGGATCCACAATATCAACATAACCATGACAGGTTCCACATTTTACCCATGAATGCACATGGCTACAAATGCAATAATGACTTCTGCCTTCATATCTCTAAGGATATGAAGCTGCATCATACCCCTCCTCGGGCAACGTATGATGTTTATTGTACCAGTACGGTCGGACCATATGATCGCGACAAAACTTCAATGCAAATAATGATGGATGCACTATGCATGACACCAACATGAGCCCACCCCATTTAACATGTGTTAAATATATACTTCCACTTCCTCAAAATAAGAATCAACACATATAACATGCTCGAACAATGCCCTCAACATACGTAAATAGTAGAACATGAATAACTTCGAACAATAATTCTTAAAATGGAATTCGATGATGAACACATTTGATATTTATATGAATCAAGAACAGGACACATAAATCAATCGAACGGTATAAACCATCACTATTTTACTTGCCTTCACCGGGGATTTGGGAAAGGCACTAAGTATGATCCGGAAGTCCACCACCTATTTTTGACACACATCTTAGTGCACAAATCCACATAACAAACGCTCATAAACAACACCGCACCAACGCACAATTCCAACCCGTCGCGAGCGACAACTCTCCCCATCACCTACCAAACTGCAGCGACGCTGTTTGATAATTTCATAACTTTAAAATTATGACAGCAGTGATATCAAACAAAAATCCAGAAGCATCTACATAAAATTCCCCATAATTTTTGTATTGAAAAAATAATTAAATTCCAACATCTAGATGAACCCAAACAACCAACAAGGTACACCCTGCGTTCAGTTTTTGGACAACAACCTAGCTGAGTTCAAAATGCGATATCTCCTAGAATATTCCTTCAAATCGAACACATAAGTACTCTATGGAAAGATATGACAACGCTCTACATGATTTTCATAGTGATTACAACTAATTACCCCCCACAAAAATCTCAGAAACTACCAATACTACTGCTGTCCACCCGCCACTAAAAATCTGGACAACACTTCTACCAATTCTCCTAGGTGAATTGATAACCAAATGAATTGCAGCACAAATACAAAAATAACCACAAGATCACCTTGAGTTATTCCTTCTCTCTTTTCTTCTTCCTCCCACGAATTCTCCATTCGAAGGCTTGCACCAACACGAAGGGGATCAAAGCGGAGAGGGCTGCACCTTGGAGAGGGGAAGATGGATGGGTGGGGCGGCTAGGGTTGGGGTGTGATGGGTGGGGCAGCTGCTCCTATGGAGAAGGGAGGAAAAAGGGAGAGGTGAGGCTGCAAGAGTGGAAGAGAGGAAGAGAGTGAGGGGGGCGGCGGCCAAAGGGGTGGGAGAGTGAGAGGGGCAGTGGCTAGGGTTAGAGAGGAGAGAAGGCCTCCCGACCATCGGATGCAAATCAACGACCTAGAAAACTCATCTCTCAACCGAGCTCCCGACCCGGCAAAAGAATGCCAAAAAAGATCTACTGATTCTCTGAAGTAAGTGCCTCCTAAAGCTCCCAACCCTAATGACACAGATCACGAAAGAGAAGAGAAAAAAAGAAATTTAACTTCTTTTCAGAAAATTGGGTATCACACTGTACCCCCATTAAAAAGAATTCGACCTCGAATTCCGACGCTTCTATCGGCACGACAAAAGAAAGATCAGCGAAGACAAAAACTCACCCATAACAAAAAGTCCGGGGTACTTCTGCCACATCAGCTCCTCAAGTTCGCAAGTAGCCTCGCGCTCAGACTGATTAGTCCACAAGACCTTAACATACTTAATTGATCTCCTCCTCATGACATGCTCCGAGGACTCCAAGATACGCACCGGGTGACACTCCAGAGTCAGATCTTGTTGCACAACAATCGGTTCCAACTCGATTTGATGGTCCGGATCCCCCAAAAACTTCCTCAACATAAAGACATGAAATACTGGGTGCACCCCTGCCATGGATTCCAGCAATTGCAAGCGATAAGCCAAGCTGCCAACCCGGGCCACGATAGAGAATGGTCTAATGTATCTCAGGCTAAGCTTCCTAGAGACATCGAACCAAATGACTCCTCTAGTAGGTGATACCCTGAGAAGGACTTGATCACCCATTGCAAACTCCAAGTCCCGCCTCGTCACATCAGCATAACTTTTCTGACGGCTCTGAGCGGCCAAAATATTCTGACGAATCTCCCAAACATTCTTAGATGTCTGCTAAACCCAATCAGGACCAACCAGAGATCTCTCTCCCAAAATCTCCCAGCACAAAGGGGAGATACATCACCTGCCATATAAGGCCTCATATGGTGCCATCTTGATGCTAGCCTGATAGCCGTTGTTATAAGCGAACTCAGCCAAGGCGAGATGATCCTCCCAGCTACCCTTCCAAGACAGAACACAAGCACGCAACATGTCTTCCAAGGTTTGGATAGTTCGCTCTGACTGACCATCAGTCTGAGGGTGAAAAGCAACACTAAGAGAAAGCTTGGTACTCAAAGCACTGTGAAGACTCTCCCAGAATTTGGATACAAATTAGGAGTCTTGATCTGAAACAATAGACTTAGGCACCCCGTGAAGCCTGATTACTTCTTTCATATACAAGGGAACCAACTCTAAAGCTGAATTTATAATCTTCATGGGAATAAAATGCGCAGACTTAGTTATGCGATCCACTACAACCCATATAGCATCCTTGCCTCGAGGAGACCGAGGTAAGCCAACCATGAAATCCATGGTGATATGCTCCCACTTCCACTCTGGAATTTCCAACGGCTTCAATAAACCTGCAGGCCTCTTATGTTCGGCCTTCACGCGCTAACACACCTCACAGGCTGCCACGTACTTAGAAATGTCAACCTTCATTCTCTTCCACCATAAGTTTTGCTTCAAATCCCTGTACATTTTGGTTTCACCAGGGTGGACGGTGTAAGTCGTTTTATGAGCTTCTCTCAAGATATCCATCTTCACCTCTGATTTTTGTGGCACGCAAAGGTGGCCCCTGAAACGAACCAAATCATTTTCATCAATGGTGAACTCACGGGGTTTACCATCGCCGACCCTCTTTTGAGCTTCTTGCAACAAACGATCCTGTTGCTAAACCACACGCACTCTCTCTAGAAGGGAGGATTGAATTAGCATCCGAGTCTCCTCTCTAACGGTGTAATACCCATGTTGGAGACTTGTTCTCAAATACTAAGAGCTAAGAACAAGGCAACATAAAAAAGTGTTTAAATGTCAAATTCCTTCGTCCTTATAAACATTATGCCCCTTCGGATATAATGAATTTTGGACGAAGGTTACGAAGGAAAAAACCTTCGTAAGATTGATAAATGATAAAAAAGAACACATAGATAAAACACGAGTAATGATATGAGTATTATCATCAACTTATTTTTATTACCAAATTCATAAAAACAAATTACAAATGTACCTTCAGATTGATGAAAAGTAAAGGTACAAACGTGATGCGAAAAAGCGTATGCCCAGTCAGCGTGAACAGTACGGGAGTACTGTTCATCTATTTATAGGCATGGGACGCAGCCCGTGTAAAATTACATTGATGCCCTTTACATTTGTCAATAACTTTATAGCAATTCTTCGAGGTTTAATTTGACTTTTCATCTTTAAGTCGGTTCCTCTTTTCTGCCGTCATGCTGAAGCTTTTCTGCACATAGCTTCGTGATCGTCTTATCCTTCGTCGTGGTCGCTTTCCACCCCAGTCAAGCTTCGTCTTAACCATGCTCTTGTACACCCGCAACCTGACTCCGAAGATACCTGTTCACATCTTTCACTCGGAAAATATTGTCAAATCATGTTTTTGAGGACCTTCGGAAGCCGAAGGCCCCCAACAGTAGCCCCTCGCAATATTAATTTACTGTAATGATAAATTCATATTGCGACATGGACGAAGGCTTTAAGCCAAAGGTCCGAAAAAACACTTTCCTTCTGCTAGAATAGCAACAGTCATTGACAAACGGGGCCCTCCAGTTTTCGACACACTGGGTGTATAAATAAGAGCTCACCGCAAGTTTATTTGGCACGCTCTTTTGCCATCTGCTTTTACTCACCCAACTTTTTAGCCTGCGCGCAACAGCACTTGCTCGGTTTTAAATTTTTAAGCTTCGGTTTCGAGTGTGTTTTGTCAGCATTTGCGAAGATGCCTGAGGATAAGAAAGTTGTTGGTGCTTCGAAGCTAAGCCTTTCTGAGGAGATGCACCTGGGCTTTCTTGAATCAGTGTCAAAGACTAATACAGAGAAGATTACTAGGGAGATTTTGGAGGGTTTATCTGAAGATACTGGCGACAGTGAAAGTTACGATGTGGATAGTGGTGGTGAAGATTCCGAAGACCAACCCTGGTGACCAAGCCATGCAGTTTTTGGTAAGTCCAGTATTAAGGAAAATCATCTTGTCAATATGAGAGGGAGATACTTTCGAGACTTGTCTGTTGTGAGGGCTGACGAAGGAGAGAAGACTTGTCCGACTCCCGAGGAAAATGAGGTCGTGATATTCCGAAGCTTCTTAAAAGCTGGATTACGATTTCCCTTGAGCAGTTTTGTCGTGGAAGTACTGAAGACATTTGAAATCTACCTTCACCAACTTGTCCCCGAAGCAATCATAAGGATGAACATCTTTGTGTGGGCCGTGAGAAGCCAAGGTTTGGAACCTAACGCAAAAAGCTTCTGTAACGTACACGAGCTATTGTATGAGACAAAACCCTAGGGCAAAGAGCAGTATCACAACAACTTTGGCTGCTACAGCTTCGGCGCTCGGTCCGGGTCAAGCTGCCCTGTGCCAACCTTTCGAAAGAGGTGGCCCGGCGACTGGATGACAGAATGGTTTTACGTGAAAAATGACTTGAAATCACGTGAAGATATCAAGGGTATCATTATGCGCCCTATCTGGCAACGCTTCGGCCTCCAGAAGCCGAAGGTGGAAATGGATGAAGCAGCCGTAGAATGCCAGAGAGCCTTCGGCGTGGTTTGCTCTTTTATTGGGACAAGGGATTTGGTCCAAGAGCATATTGCCTTCAGAATATGGCCACTTGTAGAAAAGTGGGAAATGCCGAAGGAGACCGTCAAGGAACCTGACGAAGGTGGACTAGTTAGGCTAAAATACACATTCAAATACGGAGATAAGTTTGTTGAACCAGATGATGACTGGTTAAAAAGTATTGAGGCCATAAGTGACGAATTGCTTGGGGTATACTCGAAAGCCGAAGATACTGCATTATCAGCAGCCTTCGGAGGCCGAAAGAAGAAGAGACTTAACCAAGTATTCGATGCAATTGGGTTTGTCTACCCCAACTACCATTACCCAGTGTGAGGCCAAAAAAGAAAGAATACTTCTCCTGCAAAGGAAATTGCTTCAGCTGCTCCTAGCGAGCCAGCGCCGAAGAGAAAAAAGGTAAAGGTTCTCACACACCGGCCACGTTATATTGAACTAGCCACAGTGCCTGAGTTTATTGGTGAAACCTCTTCGGCCACCTAAGCTAGAGAACCAACTCTAGTGCCAAAAATCGAAGAAATGGCCGAAGTACCAGCAACAGAGAAAACAGAAGAACCGAGGACTGAAGAAACAAGAACATTAGAAATTTTAAGTCCTTCAACAAAAATTGAGGCAACAAAAAGCCAAAAGGGTCCAACAGCGACCCAAAAAGAAAAAGGATGGTTAATGTGCTGGATGTTTTGGAGACAATTAAATCTTCAAGCATAATTCCGAAGAAAACTGTTGAAACTTCTGAAGTGTCTACTGAAGCCTTTGTTGCTGAAGCCTCGAAGCAACAATTTGAAACTGAAGCTGGGCCTTCAGAGCCCACCAAGGTAAAACCTTTGGAAGCTGAAGAAACAAAATTGACAGAGGCAACTTTGGAAACCGAAAAAAACAAAAATAACAGAGCTGATTTTGGTTGAAGAAATTGACACTGCCGCCCCCGAAGCATCTTCCAAAATACGTGATTATATTGTGCGACATGCTTCGGGGAAGAAATTATCTGAAGAAGAGATTTTTGAAGCTAATCACTATGCCCGAGAACTGAAGTATCCGAAGGGGGCCCTAGTGTTCAATGGGACAGACGAAGATGACTTCCTATACTGTCTCCCAGACAGTAAAGAATTATCCGTCTGCCGGGAGATGGCTAGAAGTATGGGGTTCCCGAAGCTTGAAGCTGGCCTTTGCGCCATGACGAAGGACGATCTTGCGGATAGCCTTGCATACAATAGTCTGAAGGTACAAAAATTGTGAATTTTGAAGTTTATGCATTTTGAATTAGTCTTTTGTTCTTATGTTAATCCATTCATTCTTTTGAATAGGGCTTAATACTTAGCAATGCCTTAAGGGCACAAAAGAATGCTGAAGATGAGAGCTGCACTATTGCTCTCAACAACCTTCAAGCAGAGGTTATCAGGCTAAGAAACGAAGCCTTGGAAAAGGACAAAATTCTGCTTACATTGATGGATAAGATAAAGGAAGACGAAGCTAGTTCTAAAGCTCAAGCCGAAGCTCAGAAGCACGAAATCGAAGATCTTCGGAAACAATTAGCCCGAGCTAAGGAAGAACGCATACTTGAAGAAACAAAATGAGAACTTAGTGATCAGTGGGCAAATCATTTGGAAATAAATGTTGAAGAGCTTCGTGCTTCCAAGAAAAGGTGCTATGATAAATCCATAGAGTGTGTTAAGAAGATAAAATCCAGCTTCGCCAGCGTTGGCGCATTCTCTAGCAAATAAAATTTCACAAGAGGGAATCCAGAAGGCCCGATTGAATGGATCAGTCACGAAGCTGAGGCCTTCGAGGAAATCTTGAATAGTCGCGGGGACATTTGTGCTTTTTCGGGCGCCAGGGGAATTGTTACTATTTTGGAGAGGAAAGGGTGCGAGCATGTGAAATCTTTAGCACAATCTGAAGCTGCTTTATCCTTTGAAGATATTAAAGACCCTTCAGCCGAAGCCAGCCAGGTCGGTGGAAAATTTTTCACCGACATTTGGGACAATGGCGGCCGAGAAATGGCTCAAGAAATCATTCAAAGAAGCGAAAAAGGCATCCATGATGCTAGGAAGATAGCGGAGGCTGCTGAGAAAAACGCAGAGCCCGAAGGGCAAATAGGTATTAACTAGTGGTTTTTATTCTGTTGTAATTTTTGATTTCAAATTTTTGTTCGCAGTTTGTAATAGTAATATAGCCGTATCCTCTCCTCCCTCAGAACCTGCTGAGGCATCTCCGGGCCCCCACCCAAAGGGGGACGACGAAATTAGAAAAATGGCCGAAGCCATCACGGACAAAGTTGTCGATCAGCTACTGAACGAGGCTGCAGAAGTAGTTCTTAGGGAAGATTAAATGGTATTGTAAAAATACTTGGAATGTGACATGTGTAAAACTTTGTAACTTTGAATGTAATATATAATCTATTTATGGTTCAATTCTTTACGATGCATGAAATTTTGCATACATACCGTTTTTTGAGCCTTCGGCGAAAAAACACCTTCCCTTCTTTTCATGCTTCGTGAAGAAAATCTTTTATATATCACAAGAATTTCCATACTTCTCTGATGAAGAATATCCAAGCTTCGTGAAAACATTCTTCGAAGCTATAAAAAGGTTTTATGTTGTCTCTCTAATGAAGCTACACTTCTTCTCAATTTATCTTGTGCCTTAGCACGATTTTCTCTTTTTCAAAACATTCTCCGAAGATCAATACTGTGTCCCCTTCTTGTTCTACATGCAATATGATGTATGATGCTTATGTTATGCAAAATGATGTGATGATGTTATGTTATACAAAATGATATTTGTGCCGAAGATACACACATTCCTGCAATAGAACACACAATCTTTTTATATCAGCGCTGACTTTTCGCTGTAAGCCTCCCTTAGGAGCTTCTTCGCCTTTTACTTCAGCGGAACCAGCGTTTATTTTTCGCTGTAAGCCTCCCTTAGGAGCTTCTTCGCCTTTTACTTCAGTGGAATCAGCGTTTATTTTTCGCTGTAAGCCTCCCTTAGGAGCTTCTTCGCCTTTTACTTTCAGCCGAATCAGCGTTTATTTTTCGCTGTAAGCTCTGCATTCCCTTCAGAACGACTTTTGAGCAGAAAACGTACACTGCGCTCCCTTAGGAACGACTTTTTACTACTTCGAAGAAGTTACACTGCGTTCCTTAGAACGAGTTTTTGATAATTCGAAGGTTCTCCGTGCCACCATAAATTCTTGTGCTTCGGCAACTCAAGCCTATGGAGAAGATATATTTTTATTATGAAAATAAGCTAAACTATTACAAGAAATTGAAAAAAAATGATAAAAGACACTTAAACTTCCCATAATTGTTCCTTGCTACAAAGAAAGTAAAACTGAATGCGAAAATGCAAAAAGCTACTGTCGAGGTAGGATATTTTGTCAGTAAATGTGCTTCGACTCTGGCACAGTGCTATAGACTGTGCGAGCTTCGGACTCCTCTCTGAAGTCCCTCTGGGGGTGAGAGTGCTGGCTCCCTTCTGGCTGCGGACCTCGTTGTATTGGTGGTGGCGGTGGAAGCTGTTGCCAAGATGCTTGAGGTTGACTTGCCGAAGCAACAGAGGTTGCAGGGTGATTGCCTACATATTCTGGAATGTAAGGCGAATGGTACGAAGCAGTATGCATAACATGCTTCGGCTGGCTCTGTTGCGCTGCAGCTTCTGCTAGCTCCTTTTGCTTCTGGATGGTAACATGGCACATCCTAGTGGTATGGCCCTTGCCTTCACCACAGAATAGGCAGTAAATTTTTCTTGGTTGATCTCCAAATCTTCCCCTGAAGCCCCTGGCGCCTCTGCCCCTTGGCGCTGGCGGCCGGAAAGAGCTTTGCTGTTGCCCCGAAGCTTGCGAAGAGCACTGTGGCCTTTGATGTTGACTCCCTTTGTCATCACTTTGAGTAGAATTGTGAATTGACCTGACGTGCCTCGGATAAAATCTTCCTCCGAAGCGCCTGGTCATTTCAGAGAACCTGAAAGCTTCCTCCCTTCTTTGGCGAAAATCATTGTCAGCTCGAATATACTCGTCCATCTTCTGGAGCAGCTTCTCCAAAGTTTGAGGAGGCTTCCTGGCAAAGTACTGAGCTGAAGGTCCTGGCCGAAGCCCCATGATCATGGCCTCAATGACAATTTCGTTGGGCACTATTGGTGCCTGTGCCCTCAGACGCAGGAACCTTCGGACATATGCCTGAAGGTATTCTTCGTGATCCTGGGTGCACTGGAATAAAGCTTGAGCAGTGACTGGCTTCGTCTGAAACCCTTGAAAGCTGGTTATCAACATATCCTTCAGCTTTTGCCATGAGGTGATTGTCCCTGGCCTAAGAGAGGAGTACCAGGTTTGTGCAACACTCCTGACAGCCATGACGAAAGACTTTGCCATGACCGCCGTGTTGCCACCATACGAAGATATGGTTGCCTCATAGCTCATCAAGAATTGTTTCGGGTCTGAATGACCGTCGTACATGGGGAGCTGGGGTGGCTTGTAAGACTGTGGATAGGGAGTAGCCTGCAGTTCTGTTGACAGGGGAGAAGTATCATCAAAAGCAAAATTTTCGTGATGGAAATCTTCATACCAGTCGCCCTCGTTGTAGAAACCCTCTTGATGAAGCTCTCTGCGCGGGGGCCTTTGGTTCTGGTCATATTGAGCAAGATGTCGAAGCTCTTCAGAGGCTTCGTCTATCTGCCTTTGAAGATCAGCTAGACGAGCCATCTTCTCCTTCTTCCGTTGGACCTGTTGATTGATCATCTCCAAATTTTGGATTTCTTGATCCAAGTCGTCCTCCAGAGGCGTTGGACTGGTGGCCTTCCTCTTCTGGCTTCGGGCCTCCCTAAGAGAAACGACATCTTGATTGTGGTCCAGCGGCTGCAGAGTGGCAGCCCCTGTCGCTGAAGCTTTTTTCGGCGGCATGACGAAGGTGATGCTTGCCGAAGGTGTTCAAAACTCAAAAAATGGACGTGAGTTCACCGGCGGTGGGCGCCAATGTTGGAGACTTGTTCTCAAATACTAAGAGCTAAGAACAAGGCAACATAAAAAAGTGTTTAAATGTTAAATTCCTTCGTCCTTATAAACATTATGCCCCTTCGGATATAATGAATTTTGGACGAAGGTTACGAAGGAAAAAACCTTCGTAAGATTGATAAATGATAAAAAAGAACACATAGATAAAACACGAGTAATGATATGAGTATTATCATCAACTTATTTTTATTACCAAATTCATAAAAACAAATTACAAATGTACCTTCAGGATGAAAAGTAAAGGTACAGACGTGATGCGAAAAAGCGTATGCCCAGTCAGCGTGAACAGTACGGGAGTACTGTTCATCTATTTATAGGCACGGGACGCAGCTCGTGTAAAATTACATTGATGCCCTTTACATTTGTCAATAACTTTATAGCAATTCTTCGAGGTTTAATTTGACTTTTCATCTTTAAGTCTGTTCCTCTTTTCTGCCGTCATGCCGAAGCTTTTCTGCACATAGCTTCGTGATCGTCTTATCCTTCGTCGTGGTCGCTTTCCACCCCAGTCAAGCTTCATCTTAACCATGCTCTTGTACACCCGCAACCTGACTCCAAAGATACCTGTTCACATGTTTCACTCGGAAAATATTGTCAAATCATGTTTTTGAGGACCTTCGGAAGCCGAAGGCCCCCAACAACCAAATATGTAAAGAAATAAAAGGAGATTTTTTTCCTTTATATGTGATTTCTCCATTTATTATCACATGTGAATACTTCAATTGAAAACAAATAATTAATAAAAATGTATGCCACCAAATTATGCATCATGCTGGATTTTATCTTATGTGCATTTTGTGACAACATAGAATAATGTGAAAAGAAATACATTAAAGACCAAAGTGAAATTTGACATCTAGAAGAAATTCTAGAAATTAGAAAAAGAGAGGGAAATAAATATAATAAGGAGAAAAATATGTAAATAAAGATATGTGATTCCTATACTAGGGTTTGAATTTGTATAATTGACTCAAAGGTGATACTCATATTCAAATTCAAATTTATGTTCAAAAGAATTAAGGATAAAAGAAAACATAAAAGAAAAAGAGAACTTATTTGGGCTGTGGAACTCATTTCGGCCCACCTAAGGAAGCACACCGCGCGGCCCAAATTTTTCTCCACCGCGCGCTAGCGCTCTCTGCCACGCGGGCCCCTTTGGTCAGCCTCGTATCCTCCCTGCCTATGTTCCTCAGTCGGGTCAATGACGCGTGGGCCGTAGTCGCTGTACATCTCCCGGCAACAGAATCACGACATCTCCTCCCTTCGTCGCGCAACAAACTGAGGCCATCACCGTGATTCTCGCCGCAGCTCCAGCTAGCCCCAACCACCTCGCCCACTTCATCGGGAGATAAGTAGCGGGTTGACCCCCCACCTTCTCCTCGACCCTAACTCTCTGCTCTCAGACGATAGGGTGCCTACCCGTTCAAGCGTGACTCGTCGCCATTGGCGCTCTGTCAATGTGTGCCACGGATCGGTGCCGCTCCGTACTCTGACCTGCGGTCTACCTCCGTCGAGTCGTTGGGGATTGAACTGGTGACTTCCTTGCTGTGGGTTGGCGGCCGGAGCCCTCGAAATTGGTCGCCGTGGTACTTCCCCCTCCGTGTGTCCTCTGCGCGCTGTGACCAGAGCTGGGCACTGCTAGAGCCGGGGTAAGAATTCTATTCCCAAGATCACCATCCCCTGAATTTCATTTTGCACCCGAGTTGCATGGGAATCGTGTACCGATTGGGGCGTTGGGCGTCTCAACCATGGCGAGCCGCCCTGGTGCCAGGCGCGGTTGCCGGCGTTGGCAGTAAGGTAGGAGATAACACACGAGCCGTAGATCTGGTGTTCGATGGCTGTGATTAGATTATAGGTTAACTCTTCGCGATGTTAAATCTGGCGCGTAGATTCAGTATCGAGCAGATCAGGATGATTCCGCGTCATACTCGGTGTGTACCTTTGATCCTGGATCCAATGGTGGGATTTGCATATTGGTTCGCGCAGGGAAGAGTCTAATTGTGGTCATCCACTTTAGATCGGACGGCCAGCATCGGTCCATACCCCTTCGGTTGCGCGATTTACATTTGAACCCTTATAATTTTAGATAATAGAACCCGTGGTCTGGACCAGTGGCGCACTGAGTCTTGGAGAACTTTACACCAGACCCCTGTGTTCCAGTTTAATTGAGGCCCAGTCCAGATCATTGTAAAATCAGAGAAATTAAATTTTAAATGGATTTTTAATATATAAATAAGTGCTAGAATATAAAATTCATAGAAAATTCATATCTTGTCCAAATTACTTCATTCCAGTTTCTAAAATTTTGTAATATTATTTTCTATCGCATAGAGGCTCTGTTTTGTCATGAAAACAGTAAAAAAAAATTATTTCTCACTTAATCCTATCTTAAGCATATAAAACCTTTGGAAATTCATAACTTAAAATCTATAACTCAAAAATTTATGATTCCGGTTCCTAGGATTTTATTTTAATGTGTAGAATATTATTATGTATTTTGTTTACATGTTTGGTGTGATATTAATTTCCTCTATATAATGTGCTTGTTTGTATTGTGGCGAATAGAAGAGCCTGTGACTGAGGATCCTGGTGCCCAGCAGATAGAAGTTGCTGAGCAAGAGTGCATTGAAGGCAAGTTGTGCCCTTGACCACTTTTGTTACCCAATAATGTTCTTTATATTCATGTACCATGCATAGGCTTAATTTTGATGGGACCCAATAGGTCACCCTAGTCTGTTTATCCATATTACCTTGTTATCTCTGAATCACTTGGGTAGTTTTGCTATTGCTTTACATGGTTTTGGGATAATATTTCATTATATCCATGTTCCAATCATTTTGTTATTTTATTTATGTTCATGTCAAGATCATTAATGTTAATTGGAACATGGAGCTTAACTTGAGAAACACGTGCCACCACAAGGGTGGAATGGGACGCCCTTGGCTGATTAATTAGGAAAGCTAGTGGAAGACTACCTTACCTGAAAGGGGCAAGGGCAATAGGGGAGTTGCATGCAAGGAAGTTCTCGGGTTGATTTTGCTGCGATGGCGGTCAGATGGGGGATTCTTGCAAGTGCTCTTCCCATAAACTGTAGCGGGTTTTCGGAAGCTAGTGGAACTTTGTAAAGGCCTCGTAGTGTTGCCCTGCCTCGCTTCCTTGGTAGAGGTGTATGGGAGTCGCGATCCCTTGGTAGATGGGTAACATGTCTTGTGGGTATAGGGTACAACCTCTGCAGAGTGTAAAACTGGTATACTAGCCGAGCTCACGGTCATGAGTAGCTCAGGACTCTCGCATGATTAATTTATAGAACTTAAATTCAATTTGTCATTTGCATTGCATGGGATTATTTATTAATTTTGTTCTATTACTTTATTTAAGGTTTGGTATTTACTTACATCTAGTAACTGCTAATAAAATTTTGACCAAATAATTAAAAGCAATGCTCAGCTTTAACCCCTGTTGTTGATTAGCCATACACATCACATGAACTCCCACCTTTGGTGAGTTCATGCCCATTGTTTCCCCAGAACTTGTTGAGCTATGATCATGTGTGAGCTCACCCTTGCTGTCTCACACCCCCACAGGAAAAGAACAGGTGGTTCAGGAGGAGCCGCAAAACGAGGAGTTTGATCTGATCTAGGTGGTGTTTCCCAGTTGACTTGCGCCAAGGATGATCCTTATTTCGTTTTATATTTATCTTTTATTTTGTAATAAGACTTCCGCTATGTAATAAATACTCTGATGTTATTGTTACATTTATCTCTATACACTCTATTATTATATATGTTGTCTTCTTTGGCGCATGTATGAGATGCACCCGGCTTTGTCCCTTAAAGCCTGGGTGTTACAGAAGTGGTATCAAAGGAAATGTTGACTGTAGAACGAAACCTAGATAGAAATGGACAAACCCTTACCTACTTACCTTACTCTAATTAATTCTATACTTATCTTATCTTGATCCTGTTTCACCTTTTGTTGTCATACTCTGATTACTCTTATCTTTTCCACTCTAAGACAAGATGGATTTCACACCTTGGAATCCTACAATTATGAACCCCAACAACAACTAGGAAGGGTAGTGGAATTGATCTACCTCCCAATCGACACACTCGGAGGATATTTAGACAACCCCAACAACAACAACAACAACCTGAGATGGATCCTCCACCGTCTCCACTAGCAGGAGTTGACCCAACTGTTGCAACACAGATGAGGATAATGCAACAGATGCCTGACACTATGGGGGATATGCACGCGCAGATGCGGCAGGAACGCCAGGAGATGCGCCAAGAGTGAGAGGATATACGACATGAGATGCGCCAAGAGCGAGAGGAGATACACCAGGAGAGAAGGGCGCAACAGCAATAGCAACAACAACTACAGCATCAGCAAGCACCACTACCTCCTCCTCCACCACCAGTTCCACCCAGGAACAAGCACCAGGAGTTCATGAGCCATAAGCCACCAACATTTGCTAGCTCTCCTGATCCACTGGACGCTGATGATTTTCTAAAATATGTGGAAAAGATGTTGATTATTGCACAATGCTCTAACCGAGAGAAGGTTCTATATGCTTCTGGTCGTCTGACAGGTCCTGCTGCTGATTGGTGGAATTCATATACTGCTGCCCACGATGCTGCTGACACTTTCACATGGGCAGAGTTTGCTACGCAGTTCAGGAACTATCATATACCAGCTGGATTGATGAAGATTAAGAAGAAAGAATTTCTATCGCTAAAGCAGGGGAACATGTCAGTCAGCGAGTATCGCGATAAGTTCATCCAGCTATCCAGATATGCACCTGATGAAGTTGCTGAAGATGAGAGGAAGCAAGAGCATTTTGTTGAAGGACTCAATGGACCTCTACAGTATGCTCTAGTGGCACATACATTTCCATCATTTTAGAGGCTGCTTGACAAGGCCCTAGCTATTGAACACAAGCGTGTTTAGCTAGGAGATCTGAAGAGGAAGGCTATATCCCAGGGTCAGTGAAGAAGCAGTATGTTGGAGCGAAGGCAGAAACGCCACCCTTCGCCCGAAGTCTCCACCGCTTAGCCCCTGCCCTGACAGACAAAGCAGGCAGGGACACCCTTCGCTTCATCGGCACCAGAGACAACACGGAGACCCTTCGCTCGATTCGGCACCAGACGAAGGCCTGCGGCGACGCCTCCCCGCGGCGCGGCCTCGGTCAGCTCCGAGGCCCACATGAGATCTGGCCCATTGTAACGGGCCCTGCGTGGCCGCGTTTGTGTTACGGGCCTAATTTGTAAAGGCGTACTTGTAATTACAGCTTGTAACCCCGCTTTATGGGAATATTCTGGGGATAAACTAGGTACCTGAGGGCACATGCGTCCTTAACGCAAGGTGTCGTGCACTCAGATACCTATAAATACCCCCGCACAGTGCTCGTGAGAGGCTAGATTAACAGAGCTTTTGCCATCACGCGCGAGTGCCCTGTTGCCATCACCATTCACTAGTGTTGGATCTCCTTGCTGTCGAGAGACAGTGCCAACATTTGGCGCCCACCGTTTGTGCTACGAGACAACCACCCGCGATGGCACCCAAGAGAGCTAACCCGAAGGCTGACGAGGCTGCGAAGGCAGCACTGCTCGCCGCAAGAAAGGGCAAGGCCCTCGCCCTCACCCAATCCACCCACCAAGAGGCCACTGAAGACGACACCCTCCGCACCTGCGACCCTGAGGGACAACCCTCAGGCTTCGCACCTCCCTCAGGCTTCGCACCTCCCTCAGGCTTCGCACCACCGGAGGGCGCGGACCTCGCCGAGGACGGTGAGGTCCTCGGCATCTCAGCAGAGGAACAGCTACAGCTGCGTGCTCTGCGCCTCAAGAACCGCAACCTCCAGAGGCAGAAGGAGATACTGGAGGCCAAGCGCCAGCGTGTGTCCGCACTCGCCAAAGTGCGGCAGATGATACGCGACGAAGAGCACAAGGCCCAGGAACTCGAGCGGGAGATCGCGCTGATGCAGCGCGAAGGCCACCTCGGCCCGCAGCACGAGTCATCCCTCCAGCAGCGCGCACAAAACGAAGACACGCGCGAAGGCCACCCCGGCCTGCAGCATGGGCCACCCCTGCAACACCGCGCGCAACCGGAGGACCCGCGTTTCCCCCAGCGCGACTTCACTTTCCCGCACGCCGCGCCATTCCAAGGGGTCAATTATCTCGATGAGCGAAGTCCCCTGGCGCCTCACCTGCAAGTGACGCCGTGGCCAGCTAACTTCCGGGCTGGGACCTACCCCAAGTACAACGGCAGCACCGACCCGGCTCAATACATAATGAGTTACCAGGTCGCCGTCGCATCGTCCGGGGGGGGACGACGCCACAATGGCGAAGTCCTTCATCATCGCCCTCGAGGGCCCCGCGCTCACCTGGTTCACCAGGTTGCCTCCGCTGTCCATCGATTCCTGGAGAAGTCTCCGGGACAAGTTCCTCCTCAACTTCCAAGGGTACCGCCCGGACACCGACGCCCTGGCCGAGCTCTCGCTCTGCAAGCAGCTAGAAAGGGAGACCCTGAGGGAATATTACCGCAAATTCCTGACACTCAAGTCACAGCTACCCTCAGTCGATGACTAGATTGCCATCCACTATGCTATCAGTGGTCTTCGCGCTGGCGTCCTTTACAGCCACTGCATCAGAGATCCGCCGAAGAACCTCCAAGAGTTGTACCAGCTGTTTGAAAAGTATGCCAGATCCGAGGAGCTCCACCAGCGCAAGATTGAGTCCCAGCGGAAGCCAAAAGACGCTCCACAGTCCAGCCGCACGTGGACAAGAACTCCGCAACCAGACTCCGGTCGAGATGGCCGCGGCCAGCCGCAAGTGCACAACATTGCCAACCAGCAGCCGGCCGCTGACCCCCTTCGCCGCCAGGAATATCCCCCCCAGGGCCACGGAAGTGGAACTCGCGGCAGGGGCCGAGGGCGTGCGCAGCCACCCCCTCCACCGCGCCGATTTTACTGCCTTTTCCATGGCGAAGACTGCGCCCACCCAACCAAAGACTGCCCCGAAGTAAAGGCCACCAGAGACAGAATGGCGAGGGCGCAGCCAGCCGACAATCCCAGAATTGTCGCGCATAACTACCAGCCACCCCCTCCACCATATATCCACGCTCCCGCCCCGCATCCACCGCACCACGCTTACCAACATCATCAGGAAGTACAAATCGTACATCCTCCGCCTCCACCACCACACCAGCAACAACAAAACATCCCCCATGCCCCAAAGCAGGAGGACTTCGCCGATCAACCTTATCGCGGAGTCATTCATATGATAACTGGGGGGTCCAGCACCGACTTCGACACCAAGCGGCAGAAGCGGGACCACTACCGCAGCATAAACCATGTCGCCGTCACGGGCCCAGTTGTACAGACAAAGTGGTCCCACGTACCGCTCACCTTCGACGCACGGGACGTCGACCTGCGCAGCGCCCCCCACTGCGATGCCATGGTTATCAATTGCAGCGTGGCAGGCTGGGACCTACACAAGGTCCTCGTTGACAACGGCAGCCAAGCAGACATCATCTTCCTCCACGCCTTCGATCGCATGGGCATCAGCCACAGCCTGCTTAAGCCTTCGGACAACCCGTTGTATGGCTTTGGCGGCAAGGGCACCTTCCCCGTCGGCAAAATAGAATTGCCCCTCTCCTTCGGTGTAGCACCCAATGCCTGAAGTGAGCAGGTGACTTTTGATATTGTGGATATGGTATATCCATACAACGCCATCATGGGCCGGGGCTCCATCAATAAGTTTGAAGCTGCCATCCATGGACTGTATTTGTGCATGAAGATACCAGGCCCGCTAGGCGTAATTACAGTCTTCGGTAACCAGCAGACAGCGCGCAACATAGAGCGAGACTTCGTGCCGGGTCAGAGGAACGTGCACTGTCTCATGACACAGTGCGAGGTCCCTGCGCCCGCCAGCCCAACTGACAAGCAGCACGTCAAGGCTCAGTTGCAGAGTCAGGATGGGACCAAGACTGTCCCCCTCGATAAGGCCACGCCCAAGCAGACAGTCACTATTAGCGAAGACCTTACTTCGCATGAAGAAGAGAAGCTCCTCTGCTGCCTGGCCAAGAATAAAGATGTCTTCGCCTGGTCCGCCCTCGACCTGGTCGGAGTCAGCCGATCTATAATCGAGCACAGTTTGGGAATTGACCCCTCGGTGCGACCAAGAAAGCAAAGGCTCCGCAAAATGTCCGACGAAAAGACAGAGGCCGCCAAGGCGGAGGTGCACCGCCTCCTAGAGGCTAAATTCATTGAGCCAGTGGCTTACCCCACATGGCTCTCCAATGTTGTAATGGTGCAGAAAAAAAGCGGGAAATGGCGGATGTGCATAGACTTCACCAGTCTCAATAAGGCCTGTCCAAAAGACAATTTCCCGTTGCCACGGATCGACAAAATAGTCGATAGCGCGGCCGGTTGCGAGGTCATGTCTCTCCTCGACTGCTTCTCCGGCTATCACCAGATATACATGAAGGAGGAAGACAAGGCCAGCACCAGCTTTATAACACCCTTCGGCACTTATTGCTTCGTCAGAATGCCGGAGGGTCTCAAGAATGCCGGGTCCACCTTCTCCAGACTCACCAAAACAGTACTCGAAGGGCAGGTCGGCAGAAATATATTTACATATGTGGACGACATCGTCGTCGCCAGCAAAAATAAGGAGGACCACCTCGCCGACCTGGCCGAGACATTCGCAAGCATGCGAGATGCACGACTCCGCCTAAACCCGGAAAAGTGCGTTTTCGGTGTTCGCCAGGGCAAGATATTGGGCTACCTGGTGTCACACCGCGGCATCGAGGCCAACCCAACCAAGATCCAGGCCATCATAGACATGACGCCTCCGCAGTCCGTCAGGGACGTCCAGCGTCTGACAGGCAGATTGGCCGCTCTCAACAGATTCATCTCCAGGTCGGCCGAGCGAAGTCTTCCTTTCCTCAAAACTCTCCGCGGCACAAAAGACTTCGCCTGGGGGCCGGAGCAAGCAGCGGCCTTCGCCTCATTAAAGCAGTATTTAACGGAGCTGGCCACCCTCACGAGCCCCGACTCCTCGCTCCCCTTATTGCTCTATGTCGCGGCTTCGCCGCACACGGTCAGCGCGGCATTAGTGCAGGAGCAGACAGTCGAAGGCGCTGTCAGACAGTGTCCTGTTTATTACGTCTCCGAGGTCCTGACACCGTCCAAATGCAACATGACAGAGTTGGAGAAGATCGCCTACGCAGTTGTTATGTCCTCGCGCAAGCTGCGCCATTATTTTGAAGCATTCAAGGTCCGCGTCACCTCAGACAGGGGGCTCGGCGAACTGTTTAGAAACCCGGAGGCATCGGTGAGGATCGCCAAGTGGGCAGCCGAACTCTCCGGCTACCACATCAGCTTCGAGCCCAGGACAGCCATCAAATCGCAAGTCCTGGCAGACTTCGTCGTCGACTGGACCGGGCCAGTAACACAGCCGGACCCGACCACAGAGAAGGTCTGGACGATCCATTGCGACGGCGCATGGTGCCATGCGGGGGCAGGCGTCGCTGCAATCATAACCTCACCAGTCGGGGTCAAGCACAGATATGCAGCACGACTCAGCTTCAATCTGGACTCCGACAGATGCACAAATAATATAGCAGAGTACGAAGCAGTCATCCTCGGCCTCCGCAAGCTAAGGGCCCTCGGAGTCACCACTTGCATCATCAAAACAGACTCCAAGGTAGTTGTCGGCCAGGTCGAAAAAGACTATGCAGCCAAGGACCCCGCACTCATGCAGTACCTCGCGGCCATCCGAAGTCTCGAGAGGCAGTTCAAGGGGTTCACCGTGCAGCATGTGGACCGGGCCAAGAACGAGGAGGCCGACGCATTGGCCAAGGCCGCGGCCAGGGGCGAAACTCTGCCCTCCGACGTGTTCTTCCACGTCATCGGCACACCAGCAGTCCGGAGCCCCGAAGGGCTCCAAATAACCAATGACAGCGAGGGCCACCGTACAGTCAACCTCATCATGACCGAAGACTGGCGCGCACCCATAACCCTGTTCCTGCAGGGGTATTATCACCCAGCCGACATCAGTGAGGCCAAGCGCCTCAGACATCGAAGCCGAGACTTCGCTCTGATTGAAGGCCAACTCTACAAAAAAGGGGTCAGTCAACCAATGCTTAAGTGCGTCACCGAGGCCGAAGGCATGCAGATTCTACGTGAAGTCCACAGTGGCACGTGCGGCTCGCACGCGGGGCCGAGGGCCCTAGCTGCTAAGGTGATCCGCCAGGGTTTTTACTGGCCCGCAATGATCTGCGCTGCGAATCGGGTCACTCGGTCCTGCGAAGCCTGCCAGAAGTTCTCTCCTCGGTCAGGCGGCCCTTCGCAGTATACAAAGCTGATCGCCCACACATGGCCTCTCCAGCGCTGGGGTCTCGACATTGTTGGACCCCTGCCCACCGCTCAGGGGAACCTTAAGTTCGCCTTCGTCGCGGTCGAGTACTTCACCAAATGGATCGAGGCACGGGCTGTCTCCACAATAACATCAAAGACTGCCCAAAAATTCTTCTGGCAGAACATCGTTTGCCGCTTCGGAGTACCGTCCGAATTAACAGTCGACAACGGCAAGCAGTTTGATAACCAAGGCTTCAAGGATTTTTGTTTCTCCATTGGCACCAAGCTTGCCTTCGCCTCAGTCTATCATCCGCAGTCCAACGGGGTCGTGGAGCGCGCCAACGGAAAAATCTTCACAGCTATCAAAAAAATGCTCCTCGATGAAAAAAGGGCAGATGGAGCGATTTTTTACCTGAGGCAGTCTGGGCACTAAACACGACTGAGTGCAGGGCGACCGGGTTCACCCCCTTCCGTCTTTTATACGGATCGGAGGCCATGACCCCGCAAGAAATAAAGCACGGGTCCCCGCGAACAGTCCCGTCGGCCGTCCCAGATGTGGACGAGCCAACTTCAAAGGATCTCATCGACGGAGACCGTGTCTTCGCCCTACAGGCCCTGAACAAGTATCAAGCCCAGACCAAAGCATGGCGCGACCATTCAGTCACCCCGAGGGAGTTCAGCGAGGGGGACCTCGTACTCATTCGGACAGCTCGAACGGAGTCCAAGGGCAAGCTGGAGCCCAGGTGGGAGGGTCCTTTCATCGTCAAGACAAAAGCTTCCCCCAGCGCTTACAGGCTCACAACGCCAACCGACGAGGACCTGGAGCACTCCTGGAACATTGACAACCTCCGCAAATTTTTTGTTTGATTCCTCAGGGCCGTCTTCGCCCTTGTAATTCGCAAAAACAATCTTGCACCGGCCCGCACTCTTTTCCTCCCGGGGGGTGAGGTTTTTAACGAGGCGGAGCCATGTAATATATGCGTAAAAAATCCCCCGCAAAAAGACATGCGTCGAAAAAGACCGCGATGACGGTCTTCGACATTCGACCACCACGAGGTCACCGCGAGGCTAAGCGCTAGCTACCCTCGCGTGCGACAAATCCGCGCAAAAGTCGCCTAAGGGTGCAGCCGGATTAGCACAACAAGTGCGAAAGAAATCTAAGTCTATCGCGAAGACTATCCGCGCAAAAGTCGCCTAAGGGTGCAGCCGGATTAGCACAACAAGTGCGGAAAAAAATCTAAGTCTATCGCGAAGACTATCCGCGCAAAAGTCGCCTAAGGGTGCAGCCGGATTAGCACAACAAGTGCGAAAGAAATCTAAGTCTATCGCGAAGACTATCCGCGCAAAAGTCGCCTAAGGGTGCAGCCGGATTAGCACAACAAGTGCGAAAAAATCTAAGTCTATCGCGAAGACTATCCGCGCAAAAGTCGCTTAAGGGCGCAGCCGGATTAGCACAACAAGTGCGAAAGAAATCTAAGTCTATCGCGAAGACTATCCGTGCAAAAGTCGCCTAAGGGTGCAGCCGGATTAGCACAACAAGTGCGAAAAAAAATCTAAGTCTATCGCGAAGACTATCCGCGCAAAAGTCGCCTAAGGGTGCAGCCGGATTAGCACAACAAGTGCGGAAAAAATCTGAGTCTATCGCGAAGGCTATCCGTGCAGAAGTCGCTTAAAAGTGCAGCCGGATCAGCACAACAAGTGCGAAAAAACCGAAGACTATCTGTGCAGAAGACACTTAAGGGTACACCTGGACTAGCACAACAACGGCCGAAACGACAACATCAAACCATCCACACCAAGACCAACTATAATCAAGCCAACACAGCGCAGCAAAACAAATCAGTAAGTACAAAATGCCTTCGCACACACACATGCACGCGAGGGCACACAATTCCACCATACAAGCCTCGACGTACACAAGCGAGGGCACCACACTCTACATCGGCTCAACCTTAGGAATAATTCCCATCTCTCTATAATTAAATAACATTATCCTGAGCTCCTCACCCGCAAAAAGCCTTCGCAGTTCCCCTTCACCTACACCCTCGGCGGTCGGCAGGGACAACAGTTCCTGCCGACCAGCCCCACTCACACGAAGCAGAGCCCGCTCCTCCGCGATAACCCTACGTTTTGCAACCGCCCTTCGTCGACGGCGCCCGGTGCTAGGGCCTGGCACGTCCGACGCGTCCGCGGCGTGTGGCGAAGCCTCCGCCGCAGCCACGTCCAAGGCCGCAAAATAATCCAAATTCTCCTCCGACGACTCCTCAGTCCACTCAACCGAGCTCCCGGAGTCGGCAAAATCAAAAAACTCAGATGCAGACCCACTATATTCATTACCACCTTCCACGGTCGAAGCCGCCAAAAACTCAGTAGCAGCGGTTGCGTGCGCAGGCCCAAAATCTTGAACCTGCGCAGCAACCAAAATTCAGTACAAACATCCAAAATTCCCCAACCCTAAACAACCACTACGCCACCTGCGAGGGCCCTGACGCTGCGGGGGCCTCCGCCGTTGGCTCCGCTGCCACTTCCGCCATTGTTTCCACCGCCTCCGCCGCCGGATCTTCGACGGTCGGCGCAGCTGCTGCGAGGGCATCGGGAGCGCCTTCGGCCACCTTCAGGGGCAGGTCTTCAACTGTCGCAGCAGATGTGGGGGCGCCTGGTGCGTCTTCCGTGGTCTCCGGGGTCGGCTCCGGGTCAGGCAGGGCGTCGTTCAGTGCTCCGAAATCGTCCACCCGCTCGCCTCGCTCCGCCTAAAACAAAACATACAAAAAGTCAGCAAACACACGCACAGACCACATCCAGCAAACGCCGAACAAACGACAACGTTACCTGAGCCCTCGCAGCCTCGGCCCGCTCCCTGACCACATCACCACCATACAGACCCCACATCCGGTCATAGAGGGCGCCGGCGGACTCCTTCACCACGGGGTCTTCGACCTTATAGATGTCTCGCCCAAAATCTTCATCTGCCTGGTCGAAGGCCTCATAGTGCCGGCACCCTTCGCGAGAGAGTGCGTTCATCGCCCCCTCGCAGGTGACCAGGGAAGCGAACGACATTAATCCCCCCAGGACAGTGGGGAGCTCCTGCAGCTCCTCTTGCACCCATTCCAAACAGCGAAGCCCGACCTCTCGCTCCGGCACCACGAAGTCACCGGTCCGCGCACCCAGCTCGCGATATGTGGCCATAAGCTGTGTGCGCGTCCGTTCGGCCTCCGTTCGCACCGCGGCTTCGGCCCCCTTCGCGCGGCTCTCCAGAGCGGTGAGCCGCCCCCGCAGGTCTTCGGCGAGATCCTTGGCAAGATTGGCTTCCGCCCGTGCCAGCCTAGCCTCCGCCTGCGTGGCCTGCTCCTTGGCGATGGCCTCGTTGGCCTCCCTCCTCTCCCCCGCCAGCTGGCGCCGGAGGTCAGCCTTTTCCTCCTCCAGGGCGGCCACCTTGTCTGCCAGTTTACGACATTTGCTGTCGGAGGCCGACTTCTCACGGACAGCGTCAGCATGTTGCGTCCGAAGTCTCTCGACTTCGGCAGATAAGGCTGCCGTAAGTGCCCCCGACGCAGTACGGCTGGTGAAGTCAGCCACCTGCAGAGCACACGTAAGGCCATGGCCGTAAAAAAAAAAATAGCTCGGCGGACCTGACTCAGTGCCTCCGTCGCCTGACTCAGCGCCTCCGTCACTCCTTTCAGCCGGCGGGTCGCCGCGCCAGCCTCGTCCCTGACCAACGCGAGGGCCGACACCTCGCCTCCGGCGCCAAGGGTCCCGCCCCTCGCCTTCGACGACAGCGCAGCCGTCGCGATTGCCCCGGCAGGCACAGCTATAGCAAGCCGGCCCTCGTCCGACCCTGCAACGCATCAACGATCAAAAAAAAAAAAACGGGCGGCCGGGTGACTTACCCCCAAGATAATCGTCCACACTAATGTCGGTGCCGAAGTCGGCAACGCGTTTGCCCGGCGGCGGCAACGTTCGGGCCGCCTTCGAAGCCTCCGCCACTCCGCTGGCCGGCGGCACCACCTTCGTCAGCTTGGAGACTCCGGCGCCCGCCGTTGTCTCCGGCGCATTGCTGGGTGTAGAGGCGCCCGCCTTCGCCGCCAGCGGCGGCTTGCCTCCGCTGGAGGCCGCAGCCTTCGCCGTTCCCCGTTGCCTTTTCGGCCGGGCCTCGTGAATCCTGACGGTCGCCTGGCATTTTTGCGCCGCCCCTTGGCGATCCTTGTCCATCACTGCCCACACAACAGCACCGATATTTCGCCCGTAAGGAAAAACTCTCCACTGACGAACCATACGAGATGTAAAATAGTCTTCCTCAGCCGCGCAGGGGACAGGAACATTTCTAGGCCAGCAGCCCCCGGTAACCCTCAGCATCCGAGCCGAAGACTCCCGGAGCTCGGGCGAAGACATCCTCTCCCCCGGGGCCGCACACGTCCTCATTAACTCTCTAGCAAAACTATCAGACACCACGATTCCTCCCATCGCAGTACCTAATTTTCTCTTTTTTGAGGAGGGGGCGGCCGTCAGCGCAGGGTCGCCTCCAGTCTCCGCCGCCGGCTTCTTCCCACGGCGGTCCGCTTCGTCTTGACCAGGGTAGCCGTCGTACGGCAATTGATTTAATTCGAAGACCCTGTTCAAACGTTCATTTGACCCGCGAATATCAAAGCTGCGCTGGCCTTCCGTCCTCGCCACGTACCGCCCCACGAGCCGCACTGCCAAGTCCTCCGCATCACGCACAAAGGCGGCCGGGTCACGGTTTCGCAAATTCAGTGCAAAGGCAGGACTTCGCACCACCCTTCCTCCGTGAAAAGGCATCTGGCGAGGGCACACTTCGCCCAACGCCCAGCCGTGCGCCAAGGGCCAGACCCCGTACGCCACAAACTCTTCAACTAAATCACGACCACTGCTCTGGCCGGCGGCGCACCGAAGGGCCCCTTCGTCTGCATCCTCTTCTGCCACTTCAAAAGGCGGATACGCAGAGTAATAGTGAGAGCACATCTCAGACACGGGAAGTCCTTCATGGCCTTCGACAGTAGCCTCAGCAACGTAAAACCAAAATTCATTCCAATTGCCCCACTTGTTGCGGGCGCACGGAACCAACTCCACTACTGGCATTGTGGTCTTGCCGGTCTTCGGCGTGAATGTGCACGACCCGAACTGGGCAACTCCGTCCTCAACCATCCTCTTCTGCCAATGCAAGCAATAATTCTTCGCAAAAACTTCAACCGACGGCTGCCCGCCGTACGAAGTCGTCGCCCAGACATACTTCGCCAGCGCCACCACGGCGTTCGGTGTCAGCTGATGTATTTGAACGTTGAATCTACGCAGGACTTCGCCAACAAACCGGTGCGCAGGCAAGCGGAGACCGGCGACGAAGAACGCCTCGAAAACAACCAACTCACCCTCCGGCTCGGGGACTTCCTCCGTCCCCGGAGCACGAGCGACTCCGCCGCCAAAGTAGCCCAAACGCTGCATATCTTCAACGCGGGCCGACGTCATCCGTGACACACCAAAATCAACAGAGTCGCCGGCGCGTAGCTCCTCCACCATCACGCTACTCAACGTCTCCTCAGACGAGGCGGCGGCCGGCGGCGTGGCGTCGGCGGAAGAAGAAGAGGATGGCATTGCTACGTACCGTCGGCGGCGGCGGGCGGTCTGCTTCACTCGAGCCAGAACTCCGACGAGCAAAGGGAGCAGCAGAAGAAGAGGAGCAGAAAGACGGCGGGCGGCTAGGGTTTTCACGGAGCGCGGAAGGCAAAGTGCAAACAGCGCCGTCCCCCGCCCCCTTTTATAGGCAGGGCGCGGCCCCTCGGGAAACCCGCAATCCCACAGGGCGCGACGCTTCGGAAAACCCGCAGTCCAACAGTACGATGTCCATCAACGGTCACATCAAAAACCCCCGCGGAACCACTTCGAGCGAGGGCAGCGTCTCCGCCATCTAGCGACGTCTTCGGCACCAGGTGACTTTGTCGAACTGGTCCCTCGGAGGGCAAATGTTGGAGCGAAGGCAGAAACGCCACCCTTCGCCCGAAGTCTCCACCGCTTAGCCCCTGCCCTGACAGACAAAGCAGGCAGGGACACCCTTCGCTTCATCGGCACCAGAGACAACACGGAGACCCTTCGCTCGATTCGGCACCAGACGAAGGCCTGCGGCGACGCCTCCCCGCGGCGCGGCCTCGGTCAGCTCCGAGGCCCACATGAGATCTGGCCCATTGTAACGGGCCCTGCGTGGCCGCGTTTGTGTTACGGGCCTAATTTGTAAAGGCGTACTTGTAATTACAGCTTGTAACCCCGCTTTATGGGAATATTCTGGGGATAAACTAGGTACCTGAGGGCACATGCGTCCTTAACGCAAGGCGCCTTGCACTCGGATACCTATAAATACCCCCGCACAGTGCCCGTGAGAGGCTAGATTAACAGAGCTTTTGCCATCACGCGCGAGTGCCCTGTTGCCATCACCATTCACTAGTGTTGGATCTCCTTGCTGTCGAGAGACAGTGCCAACACAGTATTCGTCCATGCTACAGTTCACCCCAGGGTACACTAGTTCGCACTGGTGGAGGCCAGCGCCCAGCTCAGCACTCACCTCAGGGGACTCCACTGACTCGCCAGTCTACCCCCACTGGCACCCCGATGAAGTTTTCAGGACAGAGTGCAGGCACTACTTGCTACAAGTGTGGGAAGACTGGACATTATGCCAATGTTTGCCCACAGAGGATTGCTACTACTCCAGTTCAGAATAAGTAGCAGACTCCAGGATCTGGCAAGGGATTCTCTATTGCTAGGGTTAATCAAGTCAGCGCTGATGTTACTCCTGATGGAGCTGACATTGCACTTGGTATGTTTTACATTAATGCAATTCCTGCAACCATATTATTTGATTATGGTGCTACACATTCATTCATGTCTGCTCGATATGCCAACACAAATGCATTCCCACTGAAAAAATATGAAAACACCAATGATAGTAATAACACCTAAAGGGCCTGTTGAGGCAAGTTATATGACACATAGATTGACATTAACAATTATGAGAACAGAATTCTGGGCTACTGCTATAATATTAGAGGCAAGCAGTATAGATTTGATCCTTGGTATATCATGGTTAAGAAAGGCAAAGGCCATTATACAATGTGGTAGGGGTACTGTAGAACTCACCAGCTCTAAAGGAGAAAGATTCCAAATTGAAATTGTAGTAACTACCTCTTACAGACGTGCGATGTTCTTTATTGCTAAGGAGTTTGTTGGTAACAACATCTGTGTGGTTAGGGATTTTTCGAATGTCTTTCCAGAGGAGTTACCAGGGATGCCACCAGATAGGGAAGTTGAGTTTGTTATTGATCCCTTACCTGGGACTGCTCCTATTTCTAAACGACCATATAGGATATCTGTAGAAGAGTTAAAGGAACTTAAAAAGCAGTTAACAGAGTTAAAAGAGGCTGGGTACATTCGTCCGAGTTCCTCACCTTGGGGAGCGCCGGTTCTGTTTGTACAGAAGAAGGATGGATCAGAAAGGATGTGTGTGGATTATAGATCCCTTAATGATGTTACTGTGAAGAACAAGTATTTGTTGTCCCGCATTGAGGATTTATTTGATCAGATGAGAGGTGCTAGGGTATTCTCGAAGATTGATCTCTGATCAGGTTACCATCAAATGAGGATTAGGCCATCAGATATTCCCAAAACGGCTTTCTCGACCCGATATGGATTATATGAGTTCATGGTTATGTCATTTGGACTAACTAATGCACCAGCTTATTTTATGAATCTGATGAATAAGATGTTTATGGAGTATTTGGATAGATTCGTCGTAGTATTCATCGACGATATTCTTATTTATTCCAAGAGTGAGAGTGAGCATGAGGAACATCTGAGATTGGTGCTACAGAAGCTACGAGATAACCAACTCTACGCTAAGTATAGCAAATGCGAGTTTTGGATTGACGAGGTGCCATTCCTTGGACATATCATTTACAAGGGAGGGATATCAGTGGATCCTGCTAAAGTCAAGGAGATAATGGCGTGGAGCATACCCACTATAGTTACAAAGATTCGGAGTTTCTTGGGACTTGCAGGATACTATCGAAGATTTATTGAAGGATTCTCTAAGATTGCATAGCCTATGACCTCGCTTCTGGAGAAGGGAAGAGAGTTTAAATGGGATGAGAAGTGCCAAGATAGCTTTGATCAATTAAAGAAGAGGTTGATGTCACCACTAGTGTTGGTTATGCTAGATCTACAGAAGGGATTTGACATTTATTGTGATGCATGTGGCCAAGGCTTAGGATGTGTGCTCATGCAAGAAGGACATGTGATCGCCTACGCGTCTCGTCAGTTGCGGAATCATGAGTTGAACTACCCCACTCATGACTTAGAACTGGCAGCCATAGTGCACACACTTAAGAAATGGAGACATTATATCATGGGAACCAAGTGCCAAGTATACACGGATCATAAAAGTTTGAAGTATATATTCACTCAGAAGGATCTCAACCTTAGGCAACGCCGATGGTTGGAGCTTATTGAGGATTATGATTTGGAGATTCACTATCACTCGGGCAAGGCGAATTTGGTTGCAGATGCCTTGAGTCAAAAGGAGCACGTTCATTCAGCTATTGTTGCCCAGCTACCTGATGAGATCATTGAGGATTTTAGGATACTTAACCTAGGGATAGTTGCACACACTGAAGGAGTTACTATTGATGTGGGACCTACCTTGGAGCAAGAAATTCGCAAAGGTCAGGTTGGTGATGCAAAAATACAAGAGATCAAGGATCTTATTACTGAAGGTAGAGGTCCAGAGTTCATGGAGGATGAGCAAGGCATTGTGTGGTTCAAGGACTGGATATGTGTTCCTGATATTGAAAGCCTTCGTGAGACTATTTTAAAGGAGGCCCATGACTCGGATTATTCTATTCATCCTGGTAGTACTAAGATGTATCATGATTTGAAGCAGAAATACTAGTGGTATGGATTGAAGAGAGATGTGGCTGCACATGTGGCTATGTGCGATGTGTGTCAAAAAGTTAAGGCTGAACACTAGAGGCCAGCTGGGTTACTACATCCACTAAAGATACCCAAGTGGAACTGGGAAGAGATTGGTATGGACTTCATTATTGGATTGCCTCACATCCAGAAAGGATATGATTCTATATGGGTGATTGTGGATAGATTGACTAAAGTAGCCCACTTCATTCCTGTTAAGACTACTTATAAAGGCTCACGGCTGGCAGAGTTATATATGGCTCGGATTGTGTGTCTACAGGGAGTACCAAAGAAGATTGTATCTGATCGAGGTTCACAGTTTACCTCAAGATTTTGGAGAAGCTTTCATGAGAATATGAATACAAAGTTGAACTTTAGTACGGCTTATCACCCTCAGACTGATGGATAGACTGAAAGGACTAATCAAATACTTGAGGATATGTTGAGAGCTTGTGCACTTCAGCATGGAGGAAGTTGGGATAAAAGTCTACCATATGCTGAGTTCTCATATAATAATAGTTATCAGGCCAGTCTGAAGATGTCACCTTTTGAAGCTTTATATGGCAGGAAGTGCAGGACTCCTCTATACTGGGATCAGACTGGAGAAAGACAGTTCTTTAGGCCTGAACTGATTCAAGAGCAGAAGAACAAGTCCGTATAATTCAAGAGAATTTGAGGGTAGCTCAAACCAGGCAAAAGAGCTATGCTGATAATAGAAGAAGACCACTAGAATTTGAGGAAGGAGATCATGTGTATCTCAAGGTGTCACCACTTCGTGGAATGAGGAGATTTAAAGTTAAGGGCAAATTCTCCCCTCGCTTTATTGGACCATTCATGATCTTTAGGAGAGTTGGGGAGATGGCATACCAACTCAAGCTACTTAATAATCTATCTGATGTGCATAATGTATTCCATGTGTCTCAACTTAAGAAGTGCCTTCGTTTCCCTGATGAACAGTTACCAATGGAGGAGCTCAGTGTTCAGGGTGATTTGACTTACATGGAGTACCCTGTTAAGATTCTTGACACATTGACTCGAGTTACAAGAAATAAGGTGATAAAGATGTGCAAAGTGCAATGGAGTCACCATGGAGAAGATGAAGCAACATGGGAAAGAGAAGAAGAGCTTCACATAGATTTTCCCCATCTTTTCTCTAGTTTTTCCTAAATCTCGAGGACGAGATTCTTGTTAAGGGGGGTAGGATTTGTAATACCCAATATGTAAAGAAATAAAAGGAGAATTTTTTCCTTTATATGTGTTTTCTCCATTTATCATCACATGTGAACACTTCAATTGAAAACAAATAATTAATAAAAATGTATGCCACCAAATTATGCATCATGTTAGATTTTATCTTGTGTGCATTTTGTGGCAACATAGAATAATGTGAAAAGAAATATATTAAAGACCAAAGTAGAATTTGACATCTAAAAGAAATTCTAGAAATTAGAAAAAGAGAGGGAAATAAGTATAATGTGGAGAAAAATAAGTAAATAAAGATATGTGATTCCTATACTAGGGTTTGAATTTGTATAATTGACTCAAAGGTGAAACTCATATTCAAAATTCAAATTTATGTTCAAAAGAATTATGGATAAAAGAAAACAAAAAAGAAAAAGAGAACTTACCTGGGCTGCGGAACTCATTTTGGCCCACCTAAGGAAGCACACCGCGCGACCCAAATTTTTCTCCACCGCGCGCTAGAGCTCTCTGCCACGCGGGCCCCTTTGTTTCGCCTCGTATCCTCCCCACCTGCGTTCCTCAGCCGGGTCAATGACGCGTGGGTCGTAGTCGCTGAACATCTCCCGGCAATAGAATCACGGTAGCTCCTCCCTTCGCCGCGTAACAAACCGAGGACATCACTGTGATTCTCGTCGCAGCTCCAGCTAGCCCCAACCACCTCGCCCACTTCACCGGGAGATAAGTAGTGAGTTGACCCCCCCACCTTCTCCTCGACCCTAACTCTCTGCTCTCAGCCGATAGGGCGCCTACCCGTTCAAGCGCGACTCGCCGCCATTGGCGCTCTATCAGCGTGTGCCCTGGATCGGTGCCGCTCCATACTCCGACCTGCGCTCTACCTCCGTCGAGTTGTTGGGGATTGAACTGGTGAATTCCCTGCTGTGGGTTGGCGACCGGAGCCCTCGAAATTGGTCACCGTGGTACTACCCCCTCCGTGTGTCCGCTGCGCGCCATGACCAGAGCTAGGCACTGCTAGAGCTGGGGTAAGAATTCTATTCCCGAGATCGCCATCCCCTGAATTTCATTTTGCACCCAAGTTGCATGGGAATCGTGTACCAATTGGGGTGTCGGGTGTCTCAACCATTGTGAGCCGCCGTGGTGCCAGGCGTGGTCCCCGACGTTGGCTGTAAGGTAGGAGATAACACACAAGCCGTAGATCTGGTGTTCGACGGCTGTGTTTAGATCATAGGTTAACTCTTCGCGATGTTAAATCTGGCTCGCAGATTCGTTATGGGGCGGATCAGGATGATTCCGCGTCATACTCGGAGTGTACCTTTGATCTTGGATCCAACGGTGGGATTTGCATACTAGTTCGCGCGGGGAAGAGTCTAATTGTGGGCATCCACTTTAAATCGGACGACCAACATCGGTCCATACCCCTTCGGTTGCACGATTTACATTTGAACCCTTATAATTTTAGATAATAGAACCCGCGGTCCGAACCAGTGGCGCGCTGAGTCTTAGAGACCTTTACACCAAACTCCCTATGTTCCTGTTTAATTGAGGCCCAGTCCAGAGCATTGTAAGATCTGAGAAATTAAATTATAAATGTATTTTTAATATATAAATAAGTGCTAGAACTTATAAAAATCATAGAAAATTCATCTCTAGTCCAAATTACTTCATTCCAGTTTCTAAATTTTCGTAATATTATTGTCTATCACATAGATGCTCTGTTTTGTCATGAAAACAGTAAGAAAATTTATTTCTCACTTAATCCTATCTTAAGCATAAAAAACCTTTGGAATTCATAACTTAAAATCTATAACTCCAAAATTTATGATCCGGTTCCTAGGATTTTACTTTAATGTGTAGAATATTATTATGTATTTTGTTTACATGTTTGGTGTGATGTTAATTTCCTCTATATATTGTGCTTGTTTGTATTGTGGCGAGTAGAAGAGCCTGTGAATGAGGATCCTGGTGCCTAGCAGATAGAAGTTGCTGAGTAGGAGCTCATTGAAGGCAAGTTGTGCCCTTGACCACTTTTGTTACCCAATAATGTTCTTTATATTCATGTACCATGCATAGGCTTAATTTTGATGGGACCCAATAGGTCACCCTAGTCTGTTTATCCATATTACCTTGTTATCTCTGAATCACTTGGGTAGTTTTGCTATTGCTTTACATGATTTTGGGATAATATTTCATTATATCCATGTTCCAATTATTTTGTTATTTTATTTATGTTAATGTCAAGATCATTAATGTTAATTGGAACATGGAGCTTAACTTGAGAAACACGTGCCACCATAAGGGTGGAATGGGACGCCCTTGGCTGACTAATTAGGAAAGCTAGTGGAAGACTACCTTACCCGAAAGGGGCAAGGGCAGTAGGAGAGTTGCATGCAAGAAGGTTCTAGGGTTGATTTTGCTGCGATGGTAGTCAGACGGGGGATTCTTGCAAGTGCTCTTCCCATAAACTGTAGCGGGTTTTCAGAAGCTAGTGGAACTTTGTAAAGGCCTCGTAGTGTTGCCCTGCCTCACTTCCTTGGTAGAGGTGTATGGGAGTCGTGATCCCTTGGCAGATGGGTGACATGACTTATGGGTACAGAGTACAACCTCTACAGAGTGTAAAACTGGTATACTAGCCGAGCTCACAGTCATGAGCAGCTCAGGACTCTCGCATATGATTAATTTATGGAACTTAAATTCAATTTGTCATTTGCATTGCATGGGATTATTTATTAATTTTGTTCTATTACTTTATTTAAGGTTTGGTATTTACTTACATCTAGTAACTGCTAATAAAATTTTGACCAAATAATTAAAAGCAATGCTCAACTTTAACCCCTATGTTGATTAGCCTTACACATCACATGAACTCCCACCTTTGGTGAGTTCATGCCTACTGGTTTCCTAACAACTTGTTGAGCTATGATCATGTGTGAGCTCACCCTTGCTGTCTCACACCCCCACAGGAGAAGAACAGGTGGTTCAGGAGGAGCCACAAAACGAGGAGTTTGATCTGTTCTAGGTGGCATTTCCCAGTTGACTTGCGTCAAGGATGATCCTTAGTTCTTTTTATATTTATCTTTTATTTTGTAATAAGACTTCTGCTATGTAATAAATACTCTGATGTTATTGTTACATTTATCTCTATACACTCTTTTATTATATATGTTGTCTTCTTTGGCGCATGTATGAGATGCACCTGGCTTTGTCCCTTAAAGCCCGGGTGTTACAAATGGTGCAAACATAGCACAATGCAACCCCCATACGATCCAGATCTGCAATCAAAGGCATGAACACTTTTGGAATACCGGTCCTGCTAAGGGCATCAGCCACCACATTTGCCTTCCCCGGGTGATATTGAATGGATAGATCATAATCCTTTATCAACTCAAGTCACCGACGCTGCCTCAAATTCAGCTCTTTCTGAGTGAAAATATACTTGAGACTCTTATGATCGGTGTAAATGTCGCAAGATTCGCCATAAAGATAACGCCTCCACGATTTTAGGGCAAAGGCAATCGCGGCCAATTCGAGGTCATGAGTAGGATAATTCCCCTCATGCTTCTTCAACTGCCTCGAGCCATAAGCAATCACTCTGCCTTCCTGCATCAACACACAGCTAAGGCCAATACGAGAAGCATTCGTATAAACTATGAAATGCTTACCACTCTCAGGCAAGGCTAAGATAGGAGCATTCACCAACTTGTTCTTTAATGCCTGATAACTGTCCTCGCAATCGCTGGACCAGACGAAAAGAACACTCTTCTCTAAGAGTCTAGTCAATTGCTTAGTAATGCTGGAAAAATTTGGCATGAAATGCCGATAATATCTGGCAAGCCCCAAGAAACTTCGAATTTCTGAGACACTAGAGGGTCTCTTCCACTCCACCACAACAGCGACATTCTTGGGGTCAACCGCAATGCCATGCTGATTAATCACATGACCTAGGAAAGCAACTTCAGACAACCAAAAGGCACACTTCTTCAATTTGCCATAGAATTGATTCTTCCTAAGAGCACCCAGAACGAGATGGAGATGCCACCCATGCTCTTCCTCTATTTTCGAGTAAATCAGAATATCATCTAGAAACACAACCACAAAGTCATCCAAGAACTCATGCAACATCCTATTCTTTGCTGCCATAAAAGCAGCAGGAGCATTAGTTAAGCCAAAAGACATGACGATAAACTCGAAATGCCCATACCTGGTGCAAAAAGTTGTCTTTTCAATATCCTCCTCACAAATCCTCAACTGATGATAACCAGAGTTCAAATCAATTTTAGAGAACACTTGGGGACCCCACAACTGTTCAAAGAGAATATCAATACGAGGTAGCAGATATTTATTCTTGATTGTCACTTGATTTAAAGCACGATAATCCACACATAGCCTCTTTCTTTTGTCCTTCTTCTCAACAAACAATGCTGGTGAAAGTCGCCTAGAGGGGGGGGGTGGATAGGTGGAATCTGAATTTTACAAACTTAAGCACACACTACAAGCCAGGGTTAGCATTAGAATTAAATCTGAGTCCGAAAGAGAGGGAAAACAAATCAACTAAGAAATAAAGTGGATGAACATGATGATTTGTTTTACCGAGGTTCGGTTCTAAAGAACATAGTCCCCGTTGAGGTGGTCACAAAGACCAGGTCTCTTTCAACCCTTTCCCTCTATCAAACGGTCACCTAGACCGAGTGAGCTTTCTCCTTAATCAACCGAGTCACTTAGACCCCGCAAGGACCACCACACACTTGGTGTCTCTTGCCTTGATTACAAGTCACTTGAGAACAAGAGTGAGGAAGGAAGAAAGCACGATTGCAAAAGCCAAGCGACAAGAGCGACAAATAACACACAGATCACTCTCTCTCGCTCAAGTCACTAATCACTAATGATCACTTGTCTCAATTTGGAACTTGGAGAGATTGGAAGCTTTGATTGTGTCTTTGAATGGATTGCTAGCTCTTGTATTGAATGTGAAGGATTGTAGTGCTTGGGTGTAGTGAATGGAGGTGGTTTGGGTTGTATTTATAGCCCCCAATCCCTTTCTAGCCGTTGCTCCCTTTCTGCCGACCGCGGACGGTCCGCGCCCCTGGTCTGGACGGTCCGCCCCTGCACATCAACGGCTAAAATCGCAACGGTCAGCAGTAATGGCTATATCAATGACTACTATGCATTAAATGCGTCGCCAGATGTCAGGTACCGCAGCCGTGGACGGTCCGGTCGTGCACCCCAGACGGTCCGTGAGGACGCTTATAATTAATTTTACTGAACCTATCACCTTCGGGTTTTTCTTGTTCTTCACCGACCGGATGGTCCGCGCCTGAGGCCGGACGGTCCGCGCTTGGTCACAGACGGTGTTCGCTTTTCTATCGGACGGTCCGTAGTGTTGACTTGCGTTTATGCAGTGTTCCTTTCCGAGGGTCATCCTGGTGTTGCGGACGGTCCGCTGCAAGGGCCCAGACGGTCCGCGCTTAGATGTTTTTCCAAAAAGCTTCTCATATCCGGAATAATCTACGTCATTCCAGACAGTCGAGTTAGAATGGTTGTAGATGAATTTATGCACCTGTGAAATGATCAACTAGGCAAACTGGTTAGTCCAAAATGTTTGTGATGGTCGTCAAACACCAAAATTGATTATAGGAAATGTTTGAGACTATTTCCCTTTCAATCTCCCCCTTTTTGGAGATTGATGCCAACATAAACTAAAGCAAATACAAAGTATAGAAATGTTACTAGTTTGCATTTTGACAGATGTGCATAAGTTATTTTGAAATGAAGGCATTTCTATGTAGATAAGTTTGATTTGATATATTTAACATTTTGGACCACATTTGCACCACTTGTTTTGTTTTTACAAATTCTTTTGAAAAATATTTTCAAAGTCTTTTGAAAATAGTCAAAGGTAAATGAGTAAGATTGCAAGAAGCATTTTCAAGATTTGAAATTTCTCCCCCTGTTTCAAATGCTTTTTCCTTTGACTAAATAAAACTCCCCCTAAATGAAATTCTCCTCTTAGCTTTCAAGAGGGTTTTGAAATAGATACCAATTCTGAAAATTTATCTTTAAAGATACCAAATGAAGATATTTCTATGGATACCAATGTGAAGAACGTCAATTTAAAACTTTATTTTGAAATTTTTTGAAATGGTGGTGGTGCGGTCCTTTTCCTTTGGGCTTAATATTTCTCTCCCCCTTTGGCATTAATCGCCAAAAACAGAGACTTGGTGAGCCTTGTTTACTTTCTCCCCATTGGTACAAATAAATAAGAGTGAAGGATTATACCAATTTGGAGTGATGTGGAGTGACGACGAAGGGTAAATAATACCGATAGTGTGAAGTGGAAGCTTTATCTTCGTCGAAGACTCTTTTTCCCTTTCAATCTACGACTTAGCATAGAAATACACTTGAAAACACATTAGTCGTAGACATAAAAGAGATATGATCAAAGGTATATAAATGAGCTATGTGTGCAATGTTTCAATCAAAATTCCGGGGATCAAGAATGTTTAGCTCATTCCTAAGTTTGGTAAAGGTTTTCTCATCTAATGGTTTGGTAAAGATATCAGCTAGTTGTTCTTTGGTGCTAACATAAGCAATCTTGATATCCCCCTTTGTTGGTGATCCCTCAAAAAGTGATACTGAATGTCTATGTGCTTAGTGCGGCTGTGTTCAACGGGATTATCTGCCATGCGGATTGCACTCTCATTATCATATAGGAGAGGGACTTTGCTCAATTTGTAGCCATAGTCCTTGAGGGTTTGCCTCATCAAAAGTAATTGTGCACAGCAATGGCCTGCGACAATGTACTCGGCTTCGGCGGTAGAAAGAGCTACTGAGTTTTGTTTCTTTGAAGCCCAAGACACCAGGGATCTTCCTAGAAACTGACAAGTCCCTGATGTGCTCTTCCTACCAATTTTACACCCTGCCCAATCAGCATCTGAATATCCTATTAAATCAAAAGTGGATCCCTTGGGGTACCAATGTCCAAACTTAGGTGTATAAACTAAATATCTCATGATTCTTTTCACGGCCCTAAGGTGAACTTCCTTAGGATCGGCTTGGAACCTTGCACACATGCATATGGAAAGCATAATAACCGGTCGAAATGCACATAAATAGAGTAAAGATCCTATCATCGATCGGTATACCTTTTGATCTACAAATTTAGCTCCCGTGTCGAGGTCGAGATGCCCATTTGTTCCCATGGGTGTCTTGATGGGCTTGGCATCCTTCATTCCAAACTTGGTAAGTATGTCTTAAATGTACTTGGTTTGGCTGATGAAGGTGCCTTCTTGGAGTTGCTTGACTTGAAATCCTAGAAAATACTTCAACTCCCCCATCATAGACATCTCGAATTTTTGAATCATGATCCTACTAAACTCTTCACAAGTAGATTTGTTAGTAGACCCAAATATGATATCATCAACATAAATTTGGCATACAAACAAATCTTTTGCAATAGTTTTAGTAAAGAGTGTAGGATCGGCTTTACCGACTTTGAAGCCATTAGTGATAAGGAAATCTCTTAGGCATTCATACCATGCTCTTGGGGCTTGCTTGAGCCCATAAAGCGCCTTTGAGAGTTTATAAACATGGTTAGGGTACTCACTATCTTCAAAGCTGGGAGGTTGCTCAACATAGACCTCTTCCTTGATTGGTCCATTAAGGAAGGCACTTTTCACGTCCATTTGGTAAAGCTTAAAGCAAGGGTGAGTAGCATAGGCAAGTAATATATGAATTGACTCAAGCCTAGCTACAGGTGCATAAGTTTCACCAAAATCCAAACCTTTGACTTGTGAATATCCTTTGGCAACAAGTCGGGCTTTGTTCCTTGTCACCACACCATGCTCATCTTGCTTGTTGCGGAAAACCCACTTGGTTCCTACAACATTTTGGTTAGGACGTGGAACTAAATGCCATACCTCATTCCTCGTGAAGTCGTTGAGTTCCTCTTGCATTGCCAGCACCCAATCCGAATCTCTTAGTGCATCCTCCATCCTGTATGGCTCAATAGATGACACACAAGAGTAATGTTCACAAAATTGAGCAACACGAGATCTAGTGGTTACCCCCTTATGAATGTCACTGAGAATGGAATTCACGGGGTGATCTCGTTGTATTGCTTGGTGGACTCTTGGGTGTGGCGGTCTTTGACCCTAAATCTCCTGATCATCTTCCTTCTCTTGATCAATGTCGTCTCCCCCTTGATTATTGTCCTCCTCTTGAGGTGGCTCATCCTCTTGATCTTCATCTTCATTGTCTTAATCCTGATTCTCATCTTGAGTTGGAGGGGATGCTTGCATGGAAGATGATGGTTGATCTTGTGCTTGTGTAGGCTCTTCGGATTCCTTAGGACACACATCCCCAATGGACATGTTCCTTAGCGCGACACACAGAGCCTCTTCATCATATAGCTCATCAAGATCAACTTGTTACACTTGGGAGCCATTAGTCTCATCAAACACAATGTCACAAGAAACCTCAACTAATCTAGTGGATTTGTTGAAGACTCTATATGCCCTTGTGTTTGAGTCATAACCAAGTAAAAAGCCTTCTACAGCCTTAGGAGCAAATTTAGGTTTTCTACCTCTTTTAACAAGAATAAAACATTTGCTACCAAAGACTTTAAAATATGAAACATTGGGCTTTTTAGCAGTGAGGAGTTCATATGATATCTTCTTGAGGATTCGGTGAAGGTAGAGCCGGTTGATGGAGTAGCAGGCGGTGTTAATCGCCTCAGCCCAAAACCGGTCCGGAGTCTTGTACTCATCAAGCATGGTCCTTACCATGTCCAGTAGAGTTCTATTCTTCCTCTCTACTACACCATTTTGTTGAGGTGTGTAGGGAGAAGAGAACTCATGCTTGATGCCCTCATCCTCAAGAAAGCCTTCTATTTGTGAGTTCTTGAACTCCGTCCCATTATCGCTTCTTATCTTCTTGATTCTTAATCCGAACTCATTTTTAGCCCGTCTCAAGAATCCCTTTAAAATTTCTTGGGTTTGTGATTTTTCCTGCAAAAAGAATACCCAAGTGAAGCGAGAATAATCATCCATAATTACAAGATAGTACTTACTCCCACCGATGCTTATGTAAGCTATCGGGCCAAATAGATCCATGTGGAGTAACTCCAGTGGCCTGTCCGTTGTCATGATGTTCTTGTGTGGATGGTGGGAACCAACTTGCTTTCCTGCTTGACATACGCTACAAACCCTGTCTTTCTCAAAATGAACATTTGTTAGTCCCAAAATGTGTTATCCCTTTAGAAGCTTATGAAGATTCTTCATCCCAACATGGGCTAGTCGGCGATGCCAGAGCCAACCCATATTAGTCTTAGCAATTAAGCAAGTATTGAGTTCAGCTCTATTAAAATCAACTAAGTATAGCTGACCCTCTAATACTCCCTTAAATGCTACTGAATCATCACTTCTTCTAAAGACAGTAACACCTATATCCGTAAAAAAACAATTGTAACCCATTTTGCATAATTGAGAAACTGAAAGCAAATTATAATCTAAGGAATCTACAAGAAAAACATTGGAAATGGAATGGACAGGTGATATAGCAATTTTACCAAGTCCTTTGACCAAACCTTGGTTTCCATCCCCGAATGTGATAGCTCTTTGGGGATCTTCGTTTTTCTCGTAGGAGGAGAACATCCTTTTCTCCCCTGTCATGTGGTTTGTGCATCCGCTGTCTATTATCCAACTTGAGCCCCTGGATGCATAAACCTGCAAAACAATTTAGACCTTGTTCTTAGGTACCCAAACGGTCTTGGGTCCTTTCACATTAGAAACAAGCACCTTGGGTACCCAAACACAAGTCTTTGATCCCTTGTGTTTGCCCCCAACATATTTGGCAACTACTTTGCCTGATTTGTTAGTAAGCACATAAGATGCATCAAAAGTCTTAAATGAAACATTAGGCTCATTTGATGCAGTAGGAGTTTTCTTTTTAGGCATTTTAACATGTGTAGAATTCTTAGAGCAAGATGCCTCATTCTTATACATATAAGCATGGTGAGAAACAGAATGAGATTTCTTAGCATGAATTCTCCTAATCTTGTGCTCAGGATAACCAACAGGATATAAAATGTAACCCTTGTTATCCTGAGCCATGGGAGCCTTGCCCTTAACAAAATTAGACAATCTTTTGGGGGCATTAAGTTTGACATTGCTTCCCTGTTGGAAACCAATGCCATCCTTGATGCCAGGGCATCTCCCACTATATAGCATGCTTTTAGCAAATTTAAATTTTTCATTTTCTATCTCATGCTCATTGATTTTACTAGTTAATTGAGCTATATGATCATTTTGTTGTTTAAATAAAGCAAGGTGATCATGAATAGCATCAATATTAACATCTCTACATCTAGTACAAATAGTAACATGATCAACACTAGATGTAGAGGGTTTGCAAGCATTTAATTTTTCTATCTTAGCATGTAATATGGAATTTTCATCTCTAAGATAGGAAATAGATTCATTGCAAACATTTAAATCTTTAGCATTAGAAATTAACTTATCATTCTCAGTTTTAAGGCTAGCAATTGATTCATTCAATTTATCAATCTTAGCAATTAAACTAGCATTATCATTTTTAAGATTGGTAATTGAATCATCACAAGCATTTAACTTCTCAACCTTAGCAAATAAATTAGCGTTCTTAGTTCTAAGGTTGGAAATAGTGTCATGGCAAATGCTAAGCTCCTTAGTCAAATTTGCATTTTTCTCTACTTCCTGAGCATAAGCATTCTTCACCTTAACATGCTTTTTATTTTCAGTAATAAGGAATTCCTCTTGGCTATCCAAGAGTTCATCCTTCTCATGAATAGCACCTATCAATTCATTCAATTTTTCTTTTTGATGCATGTTAAGGTTGGCAAAAAGGGTAAGTAAATTATCATCATCTTCACTAGAGCTACCCTCATCACTAGATGTTGTATATTTAGTGGAGGCTCTATATTTTACCTTCTTCCTTTTGCCATCCTTTGCCATGAGGCACTTATGACCGATGTTGGGGAAGAGAAGTCCCTTGTTGACGGTGATGTTTGCGGCATCCTCGTCGGAGGAGGGGTCGGTGGAGCTCATGTCGGAGTCCCATTCCCGACATACATGGGCATCGCCGCCCTTCTTCTTGTAGTACTTCTTATTTTCCTTCTTCCTCCCCTTCTTGTTGTTGTCCCTGTCACTATCACTAGACATAGGGCATTTAGCGATAAAATGACCGAGCTTACCACATTTGTAGCACACCCTCTTGGAGCGGGGTTTGTAGTCCTTCCCCCTCCTTTGCTTGAGGATTTGGAGAAAGCTCTTGATGATGAGCGCCATTTCCTTGTTGTCGAGCTTGGAGGCGTCGATGGGGAGCCTACTTGACGTAGACTCTTCTTTCTTTCCTTCTGTCGCTTTGAATGCGACGGGTTGCACCTCGAGTGTGGAGGTGCCGCCTTGCTCCAAGTTGACGATTTGTTTGGAGCCTTTGATCATCAATTCAAAGCTCACAAACTTCCCTATCACCTCCTCGGGAGACATTAGCTTATATCTAGGATCACCACGTATTAATTGAACTTGCGTAGGACTACGAAAAATGAGTGATCTTAGAATAACCTTGACCATTTCATGGTCATCCCATTTGGTGGTCCCGAGGTTGCGCACTTGATTCACCAAGGTCTTGAGCCGGTTGTACATAGCTTGTGGCTCCTCTCCTTGGTTGAGGACAAATCGACCGAGCTCCCCCTCGATCGTCTCCCATTTGGTGACCTTGGTTACCTCATCTCCCTCATGCGCGTTCTTCAGCACGTCCCAAATCTCCTTGGCGCTCTTCAACCCTTGCACTTTATTATACTCCTCTCGACATAGAGAGGCGAGGAGTATGGTAGTGGCTTGGGAGTTGAAGTGCCGGATTTGGGCAACCTCGTCCGAGTCATATCTTTCATCCCCCATGGATGGTACCTGCGCTCCAAACTCAACAATGTCACGTATGCTAGCGTGGAGTGAGGTTAGGTGATGCCTCATTTTATCACTCCACATACAATAATCTTCACCATAAAAAACCGGTGGTTTGCCTAATGGGATGGAAAGTAAAGGAGCATGCTTTGAAATACGGGGATAGCGTAAGGGGATCTTACTAAACTTCTTACGCTCATGGCGCTTAGAAGTGACGGACGCCGCGTCGGAGCTGGAGGTGGATGACGACAAAGAATCGGTCTCGTAGTAGACCACTTTATTCATCTTCTTCTTTTTGTCGCCACTCCGATGCGACTTGACTCATGGAGGTGATTCCTCCCTTCCTTTGGCGCCGGACTCCTTTGATGGAGCCTTCCCGTGGCTTGTGCTCGTTTCCATCTCCCTCTTGGCGGATCCTCCCGACATCACTTCGAGCGGTCAGACTCTAACGAAGTATCGGGCTTTGATACCAATTGAAAACCGCCTAGAGGGGGGTGGATAGGCAGAATATAAATTTTACAAACTTAAGCACACACTACAAGCCGGGGTTAGCGTTAGAATTAAATCTGAGTCCGAAAGAGAGGGAAAACAAATCAATCAAGAAATAAAGCGGATGAACACGGTGATTTGTTTTACCGAGGTTTGGTTCTAAAGAACCTAGTCCTCGTTGAGGTGGTCACAAAGACCGGGTCTCTTTCAACCCTTTCCCTCTCTCAAACGGCCACCTAGACCGAGTGAACTTTCTCCTTAATCAACCGGGTCACTTAGACCCCGCAAGGACCACCACACACTTGGTGTCTCTTGCCTTGATTACAAGTCACTTGAGAACAAGAGTGAGGAAGGAAGAAAGCACGATTGCAAGTCACTAATCACTAATGATCACTTATCTCAATTGTGGAACTTGGAGAGATTGGAAGCTTTGATTGTGTCTTTGAATGGATTGCTAGCTCTTGTATTGAATGTGAAGGATTGGAGTGCTTGGGTGTAGTGAATGGAGGTGGTTGGGGTTGTATTTATAGCACCCAATCACTTTCTAGCCGTTGCTCCCTTTCGGCCGACCGTGGACGGTCCGCACCCCTGGTCCGGATGGTCCGCCCCTGCACATCAACGGCTAAAATCGCAACGATCAGCAGTAACGGCTATATCAACGGCTACTATGCATTAAATGTGTCGTCAGATGTCAGGTACCGCAGTCGCGGACGGTCCGGCTGTGCACCCCAGACGGTCCGCGGGGACGCTTAAAATTCATTTTACCGAACCCGTCACCTTCGGGTTTTTCTGGTTCTTCACCGATCGGACGGTCCGCGCCTGAGGCCGGACGGTCTGCACTTGGTCACAGACGGTGTTCGCTTTTCTATCGGACGGTCTGTAGTGTTGACTTGCGTTTATGCAGTGTTCCTGTCCGAGGGTCATCCTGGTGTTGCAGACGGTCCGTCGCAAGGGCCCGGACGGTCCACGCTTAGATGTTTTTTTCCAAAAAGCTTCTCCTGTCCGGAATAATCTACGGTATTCCGGACGGTCGAGTTAAAATGGTTGTAGATGAATTTACGCACCTGTGAAATGATCAACTAGGCAAACTGGTTAGTCCAAAAGGTTTGTGATGGTCGTCAAACACCAAAATTGATTATAGGAAATGTTTGAGACTATTTCCCTTTCAACCGGGAAAGCCCAAGGTGACCTGCTAGGCCTAATGAAACCCTTAGCTAGCAGATCGTCCAATTGCCGCTTCAATTCAACCTGCTCCTTTGGAGCCATCAGATACGGGGCCTTATGAATAGGTTGCGTACCCGGAATCAGTTTGATTTCAAAAGCCGCATCACGCTCCGGTGGAATGCCTAGAAGCTCCGCTGGAAACACGTCGGCATAATCACACACCACACGGATGTCATGCACCCGCAAGGCAGTCTCACTCTCCACCACCATGGAGAAAAAGATTCCTGACTTCCTTGACTGACGACCCGGAAGTAATTGAGACAACAAGGATAGAGTGAACTTTGGAGAACTTCCCAAGAATACCACCTCCCTACCCGACGGCGCCTGCAATAACATTGTCTTCCAAAAATAAGATATAACTGAGCGATACTGAGTTAACCAATCCATACCCAAGATAACATCAAATGACCCTAGTGAAATCACCACGAGATTAGCTGAAAAGACCTCATTAGCAAGAATGACGGAACAACCCGGGCAGACTGAACAGCTACTAATGGAGCCATTAGCAGAACTAACCACAATTGGATGACCCATCCTCTCCACCGAAACACCAACACATGACACAAAATTCTCTGAAACAAACGAATAACTAGTGCCAGAGTAAAAAAAAGCATGGGCAACAAACGAATCAACTGAGACCGTACCTTTCACCACGTCGCCCTGCTCTCTACCATCCGCAGAGGGTAGCACATAAGCTCCAGAAACACCCGCATAAGAGGAAGCTCCCAGAGTGAAATTAACAGAGGAACCCCACAGAGTCGTAGGATGAGGCAGACATGGAGCTCCAAACTGTGATGGTACAGGAGCGGACGGTGCAGGAGTAGGCATGGCTAGGTACTGAGGGAAACCTGGCATAGGCACGAACTGAGGAGTTTCAGGCATATAGAACTGCTGCTGAGGGGGTGGTACAGAAAATTGCTGCTCAACGCTTGACATCATGTTGACAATGCCCTACGAAGAGGAAGAAGTCACTGGCTCCCATTTAAGTCTCCCATTGGGATTCCTTCTACACACCTATCCTTGTGATCCTGGCTACAGATAGAGCACCTGCGATGCGCTTCACCACAACGGAAACACACCATCCCCATCCCAAGCTTAGGAACAGCCCGATACCTCTAAGTACTCCCTCCTGAAGTACCCGATTCAGAGGGTTTGCCACGATAGGGGTGGTGGCGCTGGTGTTGTGACTTTCCCCTCCTGTGGGCTGGACCCCCAGTGTTGCCCCTCCTCGCGTCCTGGCCACGAGACTGATCAACACCCGAAGGCTTCTGAGATTCCATGGTGTACTAATGTTGCATCTCCATGCCCAATGCCTGCTCCACCGTAGTATGAAAATCCACCAGTGGAAAGGCGCCCAGAGCATGCCTAATAGAGGGTTTCAGGCCCTGACGGAACTGGCTCGCCTTCTCCAATTCATTGTAAGCCACATGAGAAACAAAGCGGACCATCTCGTTAAAGCCCACTTCATATTTTGTGACTGACTTCTTCTCCTGCTTGAAAGACAGCAAATCAATCTTCATTTTCTCCAAGAAGGTGACCGGGTAGAACCTCCTTTCAAACTGCCTGATAAAAACGTCCTAGGTCAGGACTCCTGGTGAAGAGGAGTGAGCTGCCTGCACGCCTCTCCACCAAATTTGAGCCTCCCCCTTCAACAACTGCGTGCCAAAACGAACACAATCCCCATACACAATCTAAAAAACATCCATCTTATCCTCCACATAAGTCAGCCAATCTGCCGCCTCAACCGGAGTACCACTGCCATCAGAGGTGTCCAGATTCATGACCATCCACTGCATCAGAGAGAGACAACTGACGAGAAGGGGCACCTCAGCCCCACCACCTGGCGTAGCACCCGCAGAAATAGCGCCCTCGGGCACTCCACCACTGGCACCCTGAGCAGCACCAGCAGGTGCAATAGGAATGGCTTGCCTCAGAATGGCCAATTCTTGCTGCATGGCCTGCATCGCGGCTAACATTGTCGCCGAACTCATAGAATCCCCATTAGGATCTTGTGGGCTGCCACGAGCCCTACGAGGCGGCATAACTGTAGCCACAGGAGTAAGTAAATAAATAAATAAAATTGGCATAACACCACTTCCAATAATATCAAACTAGCACTAACAATTCATAATATAACAATAGTAAACCAAGCAACCCATCCTATATGTGCAGTGTGTCAATTTATCATCATTTCTTCGCTAGGACCTACAACCTATCCCTCTGATACCAACTATAACACCCCATTGACCCAAACACAATGGATGTCACCAAAACACTTTCCCCAAATGTTTATGTATAATAAAAGATGAAGATAGAAAGGAAAATTCGACAGCACCTCCCTTGAAAGTTGCATAACGAGGAAACCACAGTGTTTATACATGATGCAAAAGAAAAGTAATCCACAGTGTATAATAATGATACAAGAGAAAATAAATAAACATTCAGGACAAAATTAATTCAGCTAACCAAAAATACGACCACCATAAAGACTAGAACATAATAGACCACTAGCACACACTATTTCAAAATAACCAACATCCTTGACCCGAAGCCCCTGGTTAAAATCATTACTAAGCAGTGGTATAGTTGTTTAGAGGTGTAGTGATCGTGCTGCTACTTCCCTCCTTTCCCCAAGCAAGGTTCAAGTGCCTACATCAAATAATGCAAGAGTGAGATGACACATCTCAGCAAGTAAAATGATCAAGCAACAATTGGACAACGTAAACGAATCGTGTTTTACCAACCACGGAGTTCACAACTTCCTTCTTAAATATTAAAGTGCAGCAAGTATACAAGTACCAAATACCCAGTTCCAAAATCACAAAGAGGTGATCCACAATATCAACATAACCATGACAGGTTCCACATTTTACTCATGAGTGCACATGGCTACAAATGCAATAATGACTTCTGCCTTCATACCTCTAAGGATATGAAGCTGCATCATACCACTCTTCGGGCAATGTATGATGCTTATTGTACTGGTACGGTCGGACCATATGATTGTGACATAACTTCAATGCAAAGAATGATGGATGCACTATGCATGACACCAACATGAGTCCACCCCATTTAACATGTGTTAAATATATACTTCCACTTCCTCAAAATAAGAATCAACACATATAACATGCTCGAACAATGCCCTCAACATACATAAATAGTAGAACATGAATAACTTCAAACAACAATTCTTAAAATAGAATTCGATGATGAACATATTTGATATTTATATGAATCAAGAACAGGACACATAAATCAACCGAACGGTATAAACCATCACTATTTTACTTGCCTTCACCGGGGATTTGGGAAAGGCACTAAATACGATCTGGAAGTCCACCACCTGTTTTTGACACACATCTTAGTGCACAAATCCACATAACGAACACTCATAAACAACGTCGCACTTACGCACAATTCTAACCCGTCACGAGCGACAACTCTCCCCATCACCCACCAACTTGCAGCGGCGCCGCTTGATAATTTTATAACTTTAAAATTATAACAGCAGTGATATCAAACAAAAACTCCAGAAGCATCTACATAAAATTCCCCACAAGTTTTGTATTCAAAAAATAATTAAATTCTAACATCTAGATGGCCCCCAAATAGCCAACAACGTACACCCTGCATTCAGTTTTTGGACAGCAACCTAGCTGAGTTCAAAATGCGATATCTCCTAGAATATACCTCCACATCAAACACATAAGTACTCTATGGAAAGATATGACAAAGCTCTACATGATTTTCACAGTGATTACAGCTAATTATTCCCGCAAAATTTCCAGAAACTACCAATACTACTGCTGTTCGCCCGCCACTAAAAATCTGGACAACACTTCTACCAATTCGCCTAGGTGAACGGATAACCAAATGAATTGAAGCACAAATACAAAAATAACCACAAGATCACCTTCAGTTCTTCCTTCTCTCTTTTCTTCTTCCTCCCACCTGTTGGATCTTTTATGGGCCTGGCCCATTTATTCAATAAAACTCTATGGTGTGTAATGGTGGAGAATACCAATAATACCATATTAGAAGTCCAAGGGTCTTTGGCTTGACTTATATGGTGGGAATTATTCCACTTAATTTGAGAAGTCAAGAAACGGTCAAGGGCGTGCCACACGCGCGCGCACGTCGCCGCCACCGCCGATCGGGCTCGGGCCGGGCGTGGCGTGGCGTGGCGTGGCGAGGCAGGCAGGCAGGCAGGCGGCCAGCGGGCGTGGTGTGGTTGTGTTAATTTTTAGCACTCATTAACCGCGGGAGTTTTAACTCCGGGTTAAACCTTTCGGTTGCCTGTCTCTTCGTCAGCTGCATGCGAGACCCTTGTCCTTCAGTTGCCCGTCTCCTGGCGTGCCGCATGCGACCCTTCTCCTTCAGCTTCCCTCCGTGAGAGGTTAAGTAGAGGAGAACCCCTGGCACTTGGTACAGGAGAACAGAACCTTCAGAGTCACAGTCCAGCCGCAAGAGAGGGTATTTCCATCTCGTGACTCTGCGCGTACAGAGAGCGAGAGGGCAGGTGCCTTTGAAGCCCTTGCCGTTCGAGACCTTGCACGGGGGATCGGCAATTAGGTTTTTGGGGAGCGTCTACGCGACTGCCCAAAACATCTTCTTCCTGACGACATGACAAGAGAAGCTGGACAAGGGTCTGGATCCTCAGAGCACATGGGAGGGTATGATCAATTTTTCTCCTTACTGTTTTGCGTTCTGCAGATTATATATGTTTCATATATTCATCTGTGCTGTTTCATATGTAGCAATGATTTTATCTCATCTGTTCTGTCATATTATAATATGTTATATCTGTTTGTTTTAATTTTACAGTCATCCTATTTATATTGCTATCTGTTTATTTTTAGTTATTCCGTAATAATACATGAACCATGTTTATATACTTATTATATTTATATGATTCATATGCTTTATGTTCTCATGATCCATATGTTATGGATATATTTGAGATCACAATTTCTATGATTAATTATTTGTTATATGTCATCATCATAATGTTAATTTATGGAATTAAAATGATATGGAAAATGCCTATAATTCTAACACCACCAATTCTCTAATCGAAGGCTTGCACCAACACGAAGGAGATCAAAACGGAGAGGGCTGCACCTTGGAGAGGGGAAGATGGTGTGGGCGGCTAGGGTTGGGGTGTGATGGGGGAGTGGCTGCTACTATGGAGAAGGGAGGAAGAAAGGGAGAGGGGCGGCTGCAAGAGTGGAAGAGAGGAAGAGAGGGAGGGGCGGTGGCCAAAGGGGTGGGAGAGTGAGAGGTGGCGTGGCTAGGGTTAGAGAGGAGAGAGGGCCTCCTGGCCATCAGATGCAAATCAACGGCCCACAAAACTATTCTCTCAATCGAGCTCCCGACCCCGACGAAAGAATGCCGAAAAAGATCTACTGATTCTCTGATGTAAGTGCCTCCTAAAACTCCAACCCCAATGACACAGATCACGAAAGAGAAGAGAAAAAAAAGAAATTTAACTTCTTTTCAGAAAATTGGGTATCACATATACTCTCAGAATGAAGAAGCACATGAAGATCATCTGAGATTAGTCTTACAGAAACTTCATGACAATCAGTTGTATGCAAAATTTTCAAAGTGCGATTTTTGGCTGAAAGAAGTTGCTTTCCTAGGTCATATTATCACCAATGGAGGAATCAAGGTAGACCTGGGTAAAATAAGTGAAATACTAAATTGGAAACAACCCACAAAAATGTGTTTAAGATCAGGAGTTTTCATGGATTAGCAGGATACTACAGAAGATTAATCGAAGGCTTCTCCAAAATAGTGAAACCCCTTACTTCACTATTGGAGGAATTAAAGGAATTAAAGGTAAAGAGTTTAAGTGGGATGAAGCAAGTCAGAAATGTTTCGAAGAATTAAAGGAAAGGCTAACCGCTGCACCAGTGTTAATTATGCCTGATATTCATAAAGAATTTTATGTGTATTGTGATGCATCACATCTAATACTTGAATGTGTGTTAATGCAAGAAGGAAAAGTGATTGCCTATGCTTCAAGGCAGTTACGGAAGCATGAGAAGAATTATCCTACGCATGATCTGGAATTAGCTGTCGTAGTGCATGCTTTGAAGATTTGGAGGCACTACATGATTGGAAACAAGTGTAAAATCTTCACGGATCACAAAAGCTTGAAATACATCTTCACACAGAAAGAACTCAACCTAAGACAGAGAAGATGGCTTGAGTTAATCAAAGACTATGATTTGGAAGTACAATATCACCCAGGAAAAGCAAATGTAGTGGCAGATGCTTTGAGCCGTAAAGGTCAAGTGAACAACATCACTACTCATTTGATGTCACAGGAATTGTGCTGGGAGATGGAACAACTCAACCTTGGAATGCTCAATAATATGGAAGCAATAGTTATGGAAGTTGAATCTACTTTGGAAGAAGACATTTGTAAAGGACAAGAGTCTGATGAGAAAATCAAAGAAATTAAGACACAAATTAGTTTGGGTAAAGCCCCAGATTTCACAGAAGATGACCAAGGCACAATATGGTTTAAAAAGCAAATCTGTGTACCAGAAGTCGAGCACCTACGCTAACTTATTTTAAGGGAAGCCCATGATCTGGCTTATTCTATTCACCCTGGAAGTACTAAGATAAACTAGGAGCTAAAAGAAAAGTATTGGTGGTACTATTTGAAAAGAGATGTGGCCACTCATGTTGCACTATGTGACGTGGTCAACAAGTTAAAGCCAAACACCAAAGACCAGCAGGATTACTACAACCTCTCAAGGTACCGGAATGGAAATGGGAAGAAATCAGTATGGATTTCATAGTTGGACTACCCCATACTCGGGATGGCTATGATTCAATATGGGTTATAGTGGACAGGTTGACTAAAGTGGCACACTTTATACCTGTGAAGACAACTTACTCAGGAGCCCAGTTATCAGAGTTATACATGTCAAGAATTATTTGTCTGCATGGAGTACTAAAGAAGATCATATCAGATCGAGGAACCCAATTTACCTCGCGCTTTTGGAAAAGACTACATGAGTCCATGGATACCAAGCTAAACTTTAGTTCAGCTTATCATCCGCAAACGGATGGGCAAACGGAAAGAACAAACCAAGTGTTAGAAGATATGTTAAGAGCTTGTGCTCTAAAGCATGGTAGAAGCTGGGATAAAAGTTTGCCTTATGCAGAATTCTCGTACAACAATAACTACCAGGCAAGTCTAAAAATGGCACCGTTTGAAGCACTTTATGGATGAAAGTGTAGAACACCGCTCTATTGGAATCAGACCAGAGAAAGTCAAGTATTTGGTCTAGAAATTCTCCAAGAAGCAGAAAAGCAAGTACAGATTATCAGAGAGAATTTGAAAACAGCACAGTCGAGACAGAAAAGCTATGCCGATAATAGAAGAAGAGAGTTGATATTTGAAGTAGGAGACTTTGTATACCTTAAATTTCACCGATGAGAGGCATGAAAAGATTTAAGGTTAAGGGTAAACTACCTCCTCGCTACAATGGCCCATTCAAAATTTTGGGAAGAAAAGGTGAAGTAGCGTACCAGTTAGAGCTACCTGATAGTTTGTCGGATGTGCATGATGTATTTCATGTGTCACAACTTAAGAAATGCTTAAGAGTACTGGAAGAACAATTACCTATGGAAGAACTCAATGTTAAGGAAGATTTGACTTATTTGGAGTACCCTATCAGAATTTTGGAAACATCTCGCAGAATTACATGGACTAAAGTTATCAACATGTGTAAAGTTCAGTGGAGTCATCATTCGGAAGATGAGGCCACTTGGGAGAGAGAAGATGAACTCAGAGCAGAATTCTCCTAGTTATTCTCAGAAGTTCCTTAATCTCGAGGATGAGATTCTTTTAAGGGGGGTAGGTTTGTAACACTACCAAAACCATCAACTAAAAATAATGCATTTAGATTATTAATGGTAAATATGGTAATGAATTTTTTTCAAGTGTTTGATTTTATTTGCATTTAGAGTAATTTTGTTTGCTCATATTTGATTTTTGGATGTATAGTAGAATTTCTTTCTTATCGAAAATCCAATTAATTAATATAGAAATATTGGTCCAAAAATAAATATTTTAGTTATAAATAATTTTGGAATAATTATTACGATTTTTAGAATTATTTAAAAATATATTTATTTATATTTTTATATAGAAAAGAAAAGAAAAAACCGAGAAACCCTAACCGGCCATTTGGTCCAATAGGCCCAACAGCCGCCGCGCGCCCCCATCCCCTCCCTTCCCTCTCACTGCTAGGTGGGGCCCGCCCTAGACCCTCTCCTCTCCTTCCCCTGGCCGTGCCTCTGTCGCCAGGCGCGCCCGCGCCTTGACCCCGCGCCCGTCCTCGGCCGAGCCGGCCCCTCGGCGTCCGCGCCCGTCCGCCTCCCACACCAGAAACCGCTGCCACGGCTTCTCCTCTCCCTCCCCCACGTTCTCTCTCCAATAGTGGAGAAACGATGCCATTGATGGCCGGCCGTCGCGCTCTCTCTCCCCTCGGCTCTCCCGCTCCTCCTCTCGCTTTATAAAAGCCCCGAGCTCCTTCCTCCTCCCTCCCCGACCTCTCTCTCTCTCTCTCTCTCTCAAGCTCTTAATCACCCGTGACCGCACGACCCCGCCGGAACGTCCACCGTTCATCATCGCCGGAGCTTCGCCGTCGAGCCCCGCCGTCGAGTCCCGTCGGCCACGCCCGTCCCCAAGTCGTGCCCTCGACCGAGCCCCTGCTCCTCCCCTGCCCGGCCGAGCCCCTTACCTCATCGAGCTCCATTCCTGCGCGTGAGCAAAAGCTCAAGGTAGAAGAAGCACATTTTGCATTTTAGTCCCTGCATGTAAATGAAATTAATTCTGAGATTTTCAGTTTATAAATTATCGAAAAGAGACCTCGAAGTATACATGTAATCGTAAACAAGCCCTGCAACAATATTTTGGACAGATGTATTATATTATACTTCAAAAATAAGTAATGTCACTATTCACTAACTTGGTGATTTTCATACTAGAAACGTTTATGATTAACTTCGCCTTAGCACATGGAACAATATTTGTTAGTTGTGATTTAAATATAATTTTATTGATATAAGAAAGTGAAAGCTCTCTTGTAAGTTTTGGTGTTTGGATGACAACTCAATTAAAGGACTAACAAGTGTACTAAGCGTTGAACAGGTGCTTAAGGTAAAGCCTACAGGGTTCAACACAAGTGAACAAGTGTGATGGTCCAAGGACTAGATGATGATAGATAATGGGCATCACAAGTAAGATGGACATTGCAAAAGTGATACTCGGGTGCATAGCTCGGAGACAACTGATCAAGCCAAGGACGGAGGCAAGAAGAGCTTCGAGGTACCAAGTGCATGGGAGAAGGTCAAGAAGGCTGAGGAACCTAAAGCCAAGGGTGAAGAAGAAGGCTTGCAAAGTCAAGGGTGATCGAGTTGAGAACAGCTACGGCACATCAAGGATCACTACATAAAGACGTGACTTACAACCAATGAGGCAACAGCTACAGTTATGTGGTGTAAGTCATAAGGCTCAAGATCAAGCTCTAAGAAGAAGATCAAGGTCACTAGAAGGAGAACAAGTGTCAAAATCAGAACTGGAAGCAGCCCAAAAGAGCTAAGTTCACCTTGATCTTTAGTTTGGGTTGTTCCTATGTTTGGAGATGTTCTATGTGACCTTTGCAGGATGTTGGAGCCAAGAAATGTCAATCTAGATCAAGTCAAGCCAACTTGATGATTTATGAGTCCAACATCAAAGCTCAAGCATGTGAAATGCTATAGATGTAATAATTAAGAGAAGGTATGTTTCTAGACTTAGTACATTGGTTTTTGTGTACTAATATACTTGTCTAAGTGTTAGAAACAGAAGGAAGAAGAAAAGGAAAGAGGTGCAAATGGCTTGGCTGTGTACAGCCAAGACTCAGCTCGGCTTGGCACAGCGGACTGTCCGGTGGTGCACCGGACAGTGTCCGGTGCGCCAGGTTGAACTTTGGTGAACAGGTCGCTCTCGGGAGGAGTCTGGCGACGTACGGCTATAATTCACCGGACTGTCCGGTGGTGCACCGGACTGTCCGGTGAGCCAACGGTCGGCTTGGGCAACGGTCGGCCGCGTGATCTGCGCGTGACGCGTGGCCGAGCCAACGGTCAAATGGGGACACCGGACTGTCCGGTGTGCACCGGACAGTGTCCGGTGCGCCAACGGCTCCAGGACTGCAACAGTCGACTGCTCCATTTATGGAAGGAGATCAGGCACCGGACAGTGTCCGGTGGTGCACCGGACTGTCCGGTGCGCCACTCGACAGAATGCAAGTTTTGCCTTCCTGGATTGCTTCCAACGGCTCCTAGGCCCCTTGTGCCTATAAAAGGGACCCCTAGGCGCCTCAAGCAATATACAAGTGTAGCCAACAAGTGTAGACTTCACTCGAATCAATTCTCACTCTCCCTCTTGTGTGTAACTCTATAGTTTGTGTAGAAGGCACAGCTATAAGCCTTTAGAGAGAGGAGAAGTGCTGCTATGAGCTAGAGCAAGGTCTTGAGCGTATCGTTACTCTACCGAGGTGCTGCCAAGAAGTCTGTAAGCAGCCACGGTGTTGTTGTAAGCCAACTCAATAGTGAAAGGCTCTATCTGTCATACTGACAGATCTGAGCAAACGGAGGAAGGAGTTGAAATAGACTCCAACCCCAGGTGTGGCTAACTCCAACAAGGACTAGGCAAGCATTTCAGGCTTGGCCGAACCTCGGGATAAATCCTTGCGTCTGTGTGCTCTGTTCTGTATTGTATCCTGACTCTCTGTCTTACTCGTCTTTATATCTGCACTTCAATACTTATCTGTGGTATAAGCTTTATTTGAAGTGCAGGACATTTTGAGACAGGATCTTCTATTCCGCTGCAACCTACTCGAAGAGTCTTCTCACTCCACTGCGTGCTAAGTCTTCGAGTAGAGTAAGAATTTAAGTTTTAAAGTAATAAGTTTTATTCGCCTATTCACCCCCCCTCTAGGCGACATCCAGATCCTGTTCCCGGGTCAAAAGGGAACTTTCAATTGGTATCAAAGCTAGGCCTCTCCAGTGTGGGCTTAGCCGTCCGGAGATGACGATGTCGTCACAAGAGGTAACTGTAGAACTTCTTTTAGGCGATGGTTCTAATTACAAGTCTTGGTCTGTTTCTATATATAGTGCTTTCATGAGTGTTGATCCTGATTTGAGACAGATCTTTAGTAGAAGTATTTTTCCCTCTAATGTTAGTAAAAATCCTTCAAATGATGAACTAAGATGTCTATCTCTAAATCACCATGCTTGCAACATCTTAGTTGATTCTCTTTCAAGAGGTGCTTATTTTGCCATCATGAGTAGTGATAGTGATCTATTTGTTGATGCTCATGATTTATGGAATAGAATTAAAGAAAAATATTCTATGGCAAACTGTGATGCACCTACTCCCCATATTACTTGTGATACTAACCATTCAAAGGGAGAAGAACAAGAACGATGGCACCCAAACAATGAATCCACCTCGTCGACAGGTTTGTTCTCCACTAGTGATAAATGTGTTGTTGCTAACAATAACGGTGGAGACGAAAGTCATGATGAGGAGGAATATGAGGATGATAGCGAGGATGAATCTTCATCATCACAAGGTACATTTTCCTATATTGTTTCCACTGACATTAATGACAGAGAAAATGAGACCGATGATGTGGAAGAAGAGGAGATTCGCCGTTTCTACAACCATCTCAACAAAGCAGACAAAGCTCTCTTGATTAAGTTGTTGAGAAGGAACAAGGAACAAGGCGAGACGCTTCTCAGGCTAGAGGAGTCCCTCATCAAAACCAACAACAGCCTGGAGAAGATGACCAAAGAACATGAGGAGCTAAAGTGCTCTCATGATGATTTGGTCCAACGGTATGAATCTATTTTATTTGAGCAAAGAAATAATGATGATGCCTTATCCTGTGTTGCTCAACTTAAAATGGAAAACGCCATGCTTGAGAGACAAGTAGAAACAATGAATTTAGAAAAGCTTGCTCTTAGTGAAAAGTATGATACATTGTCATACTCTTATAGTAAACTAGTTGATGATCATATCATGCTCGATATTGCTCATGAGGTAGTAATTACTAGTTTAAACTCATATGAACCTCATTCTTGCACTAGTAATCAATTGGTCAAAATATTATCATGTGCTGACCTCCACCGCCCCAAGAAAGGCCAATCTTTGTTTGAGAAACAAGTTGCAGGATCAAAAAGGAAATTTCGTGGGAACAAGAAGCAAAGACAGCTAAGGAGAAGACAAATTGCTCAACTTTCTCAAGATATCCACGGGTGCATGGTGAAGAAGCTTGAGAAAGGAAAAACTGCAGCAAGTGTTAAGCTCCATAAGAAGAATGTTCCTAAAGAAGAAGAAATCAACATGAGGTTGGAAAAAGGTAAAAATCCAATTAATCATGTTGTTTGCACTGACCTTTTCTCTATGTCATCCAAATACAAAAAGGGAAAAGGAAAAAGGAGGTGCTTCAAGTGCAAGAAGTTAGGCCACCTCATCGCGTCTTGTCCGTACAAAGACAAGAATGAAGGGACAAGGAGTTGTTTTGGATGCAACAATAAGGACCACACGATCACTTCATGTCCGGTCATGAAGAATCAAGGATGTGCATCCTCCAAGGTGACCCTCACCAAGAAAAATGACAAACAGCAAGCGTCATGTCAGTGTGAGCGACGCTTCTGCTACAAGTGTGGTGAGCAGGGTCATCTATCCAAGGTATGTTATAAAGGTAAGATCCCTAAGCAAGTGAATTTGTCTCAGTCTCACTCGCTTAGGAGACCCAAATCGTACACTTGTGCTAGATCTATAACGAGATCACCTAGAACTAGCACAAAGGCAATTTGGGTACCAAAGGCACATTTAGATGATCATTATGGACCCATCCCGAGATGGGTACCAAACTGTGCTAACTAGACCATGCAGGTGCCTTGAGATGGACTGGAGACCATGGGAGAGCTTAAGACGGTTATCTAAAACTCTATGCTTAAGCTGTTAATTGTTTTGGTGTTTATTGACCCAAGGTTGAATTATTGTGAGACACTAATCCCATGTTCATCTCAAGTGAAATAAGGTGTATAGGTCCTTAATCATTATTGGTGAATCAAGTAAAGGACTTTGATGAGAATCTACAACTTGCTCTCCAAAGGACGGTACCCCGTGTATTTTAAGTACATAATTGCAATTTAGTATTGCTCTTAAGTTGGCTTGTTGTGCTACCTGTCTTTGGAGTAGTTATGCTTTATGATTGCCTCTGTTAAATGAATCATAATGATGTTTGCTTAATCATGACTGGTGCTATATAGGATATATCTTCTGAATCATTCATGGGTAGCTCTTTCATTTGTTATATCCATAACGATTAACTCTCTTGGTGAATATGGATAAACCTGTAACTTTTTGTAAGTCATGCTATGTGCAAATATGACATTTTGTTTAGTCCATGTTCACATGATTACCCTAGTTTGGTATTGTGTGAATTTCAAATCCATGTCGTGCCCTTTTGAGCTATGAGGTGCATGAGCAAAAGAAGCCCTGAACTAGTGATAACAAGTGCTCTCATAAAGGCAAAGGTATGGAAAATGGAACTGTGCAATTTTATTGAATATCTTGAAGTTCCATTGATTGTTATCATAGCTGTGTTCTTGCATTTCATTGGTAGTATCGTGACTTAGGAGTCTTATGCCTTAAAATGTTGTTTCTTTTGGTGTACCTAAAGAACCTTCTTAACTATGATGTGCTTAGACATGATCGTGTTGTTTTTCAATTAGTATATGTGATGCAATGATAGTTAAGTATGAAGCATGTCTAAGTTGCGTGTAAATGTTATACTTCCTATGAGTATTCAATTGGCTTAGGTGCCACTGAGGCATGCATTGTTGTATTTAGTCAACCTTTCATTTAGCCTTCAATTGGTATTAAGTGGCTTTTCATTTGATATTCAAATTGGTATCTTTGTGTGATGAAAGTGATAGAGTATGCCTTGACCAAGGTATGTTGTGATTCCCTCTAGTTCTGAGGAAGCTAGAATGTGCGAAGTGCAAGTCATTCAAATACTTGATGCACAACTTGAGGGGGAGCACACATAACTTGTGTCTTTTGAGACTAACTGTTTTCTTGAGCAATCTTGTATAGTCTCTAGGTGGAAAAGAGAAGATGTGCAAGAAATGGAGCAATCAGGACTTGGGTACCTCTGTAAGTCAAGAAATTGGTATCTCAAGTCATGAGTAAGTGCATATTTTTAGATTGCTCATGCTCTATAATATCTGGTGATAATAGATGCTTATTCTTAAATATCATGGAGCTATGATAATAAATGAACTTTCAATAGGTATGATAATAAATGAACTTTGCAATTGGTATCTTTCAATTGGTAGCCGTGATAGTCTGCTTCAATTGACATCTTTTGATAATCATTAGAATAGAAGTTTCTTCTTGTGCCCAATACTATAACTTGTTCTAAGTTTGGTGTCTTAGCAACAAGAAAAGTTAGGATAAAGAATCAGGCACAAGTGTGGAGAAGCTCTCGAGAGATTAAATACTTTCAAGATGGGAAGTACACTACAACATGGTAAAGGTACAAAAGGAAGTATTAATCTTTTTGCATATATGTATCTTACCTAAATGTTGATAGTGCATATGTTCAACAAGTAAGGGGGAGTTTTGATAGTCGTTTTTCCTCCTTAACCCCTGGTGTCCCTTGACATCATCCTATGTTCTTGCTTGAGTATGGTTTTTGGTGTTTGATGTCAAAGGGGGAGAAGTTGTGGCATTAAAGCTTATCTCAACCTGAGAGGAAAGCTTATCCTAAGGGGTGATGTGTTAGTTTGAGCTTTGCCAGTGTGATATGATATTCATATGCTTCTTACAGTATTATATGTGTTGCATGGACTAGTGTTTCCGCTGCGATGCGATGAATTATTAATTGGCTTCTATAGTGTAATAGATAGTCATGTGGTTAATGGTGCTTTAAGATTGCTTTAAATTGGTATCTTAATGGTGATTAGTGGTAGGTTGATATTCCTGTGGTATATCCACTAATTTGAATGGTGTTTAACTCTGATTATGTGCATTTGTGTGTTATAGCATCATGGTTTGATTCTTGACACAATGCATCCTAAAAAGTGCTAAGGTGTAGAAATGTTTCGAATTGCCTAAGTATGTGCAAATTGGCGTCTGAGGTCAAAATTATGTTTTTGAAGTAAGCACATATTTAGGGGGAGCATTCTAAAAACTTAGAATTCAAAATTTGTGCTTCAAATCTTATTCTTATGTAAGCTTTAATTGTGTTGCCATCAATCACCAAAAAGGGGGAGATTGAAAGCTCTCTTGTAAGTTTTGGTGTTTGGATGACAACTCAATTAAAGGACTAACAAGTGTACTAAGCGTTGAACAGGTGCTTAAGGTAAAGCCTACAGGGTTCAACACAAGTGAACAAGTGTGATGGTCCAAGGACTAGATGATGATAGATAATGGGCATCACAAGTAAGATGGACATCGCAAAAGTGATACTCGGGTGCATAGCTCGGAGACAACTGATCAAGCCAAGGACGGAGGCAAGAAGAGCTTCGAGGTACCAAGTGCATGGGAGAAGGTCAAGAAGGCTGAGGAACCCAAAGCCAAGGGTGAAGAAGAAGGCTTGCAAAGTCAAGGGTGATCGAGTTGAGAACAGCTACGGCACATCAAGGATCACTACATAAAGACGTGACTTACAACCAATGAGGCAACAACTACAGTTATGTGGTGTAAGTCATAAGGCTCAAGATCAAGCTCTAAGAAGAAGATCAAGGTCACTAGAAGGAGAACAACTGTCAAAATCAGAACTGGAAGCAACCCAAAAGAGCTAAGTTCACCTTGATCTTTAGTTTGGGTTGTTCCTATGTTTGGAGATGTTCTATGTGACCTTTGCAGGATGTTGGAGCCAAGAAATATCAATCTAGATCAAGTCAAGCCAACTTGATGATTTATGAGTCCAACATCAAAGCTCAAGCATGTGAAATGCTATAGATGTAATAATTAAGAGAAGGTATGTTTCTAGACTTAGTACATTGGTTTTTGTGTACTAATATACTTGTCTAAGTGTTAGAAACAGAAGGAAGAAGAAAAGGAAAGAGGTGCAAATGGCTTGGCTGTGTACAGCCAAGACTCAGCTTGGCTTGGCACAACGGACTGTCCGGTGGTGCACCGGACAGTGTCTGGTGCGCCAGGTTGAACTCCGGTGAACAGGTCGCTCTCAGGAGGAGTCTGGCGACGTACGACTATAATTCACCGGACTGTCCGGTGGTGCACCGGACTGTCCGGTGAGCCAACGGTCGGCTTGGGCAACAGTCGGCCGCGTGATCTGCGCGTGACGCGTGGCCGAGCCAACGGTCAAATGGGGGCACCGGACTGTCCGGTGTGCACCGGACAGTGTCCGGTGCGCCAACGGCTCCAGGACTGCAACGGTCGACTGCTCCATTTAGGGAAGGAGATCAGGCACCGGACAGTGTCCGGTGGTGCACCGGACTGTCCGGTGCGCCACTCGACAGAAGGCAAGATTTGCCTTCCTGGATTGCTTCCAACGGCTCCTAGGCCCCTTGTGCCTATAAAAGGGACCCCTAGGCGCCTCAAGCAATATACAAGTGCAGCCAACAAGTGTAGACTTCACTCGAATCAATTCTCACTCTCCCTCTTGTGTGTAACTCTATAGTTTGTGTAGAAGGCACAGCTATAAGCCTTTGGAGAGAGGAGAAGTGCTGCTAAGAGCTAGAGCAAGGTCTTGAGCGTATCGTTACTCTGCCGAGGTGCTGCCAAGAAGTTTGTAAGCAGCCATGGTGTTGTTGTAACCCAACTCAATAGTGAAAGGCTCTATCTGTCATACTGACAGATCTGAGCAAACGGAGGAAGGAGTTGAAATAGACTCCAAGCCCAGGTGTGGCTAACTCCAACGAGGACTAGGCAAGCATTTCAGGCTTGGCCGAACCTCGGGATAAATCCTTGCGTCTGTGTGCTCTGTTCTGTATTGTATCCTGACTCTCTGTCTTACTCGTCTTTATATCTGCACTTCAATACTTATCTGTGGTATAAGCTTTATTTGAAGTGCAGGACATTTTGAGACAGGATCTTCTATTCCGCTGCAACCTACTCGAAGAGTCTTCTCACTCCACTGCGTGCTAAGTCTTCGAGTAGAGTAAGAATTTAAGTTTTAAAGTAATAAGTTTTATTCGTCTATTCACCCCCCCCTCTAGGCGACATCCAGATCCTGTTCCCGGGTCAAAAGGGAACTTTCAGAAAGTAGAAGAAATACTAGGCCACGAATTTTCGGTCAAATTAAAATATAGGTTTTACTAGTCATGATAAATGTATTCATAAGTATAGCACTTAATTACTTAGAATTAGTAAAATATCTATTTATGTCATGATAACCATGATTATGTTACTAAAGTTCAATTAGTAATCTACATTAACTCTTGGAATATTAATGTTAGGTGATTTTAGAAATAAACATTTTTAGCTATATGTATAATTTCTATTTAGAAAGAAAAGGATAAAACCCAAAAGTCTATTATTAGTCACCTACGCATATTTTCACCAATGATACCTCGAAGTAGAAGTCATAGTGGATTAATAAGTATTTACGCTTTAAGACGTATTTATGAGTATAATTGTGTGATGTATGAATGCATGTAATGGTGTATGTTTATTTATTTGGCGTATGTATTCGTTTGTATGTACGATACACAAATGGATGCTAGAAGTTGACTGTGAGGTAGACGAACCAAACACGTTCGAGGACAACCCATAGGACACTTTCGTGCAAGGCAAGTGGATTCTCCTTCTGCATTTCTATTTGTACCCAAATAATGCATATAATAATGTTTACTTTTTGGATATATTGCATAATTTGATGGGATTTGCCTAAATAAGGATTTCCTAGAATTACCAACCCTATTCCTTGAATTACCTTGGGATAAATGCTATGCTTAGCTATTTTTGCTATTGCTCAACTTGAGAAATACGATGTAACTCATTTAATGATACTATGTTCCGGAAATGAAGTTTTATTATGATGTTAACCGGATGCTTAAACAAGAAAATTTTGTGTTAAATGGAACATGGAGTGACCACCCAGGATAACAGTGCAACCACGAGTGCTATCATGGCTCTAGCTTTGCTAATTAGCTCTATAGACTTAGTGCTTAGCAACCCTACCTGAAAGATGGGCAAGACAGGGCGACAGTGGTTTGGTACTAAGAATATTTTGTGAAAGCCTCATAATGGATCCCTAGCCATTCACCTTGGCAGTGTTTATGGGTCCGATCAACCCAGGCTAGATGGGATACATGGCTTGTGGGTAAAGTTGTACCACCTCTGCAAAGTGTAAAACTGATATGTCAGCCGTGCTCACGGTTAAGAGCAACCTAGACCCTCACATGATAATTGAACTTAAAGATGGAAAATAAATCGTGATCTAGTGATCTACCAGTGATTTGCTTAAGTGATTTCACTTAAGTGCTTTTGATATAATCTTATATCTTTGATTAATTGGGATATTTGGGATACACACTTATTAGTAAGACAGGCGTTTCTAATAAAATATTGACCAACTAAAATGCTTACCGCTTATCCATAGCCTACCTTGTTAACTTGCATTCATTTCCCCCACTTGCTGAGCCCCGACCATAAGTGAGCTCACCCTTGCTAATATTTTGATCAGAGGGTGATGACGAAGACTTCGCAGCTGACGTTGATAAGTTTTAAGTCTAACGATGTGCTAGTCACCTTCCTGTGGAAGAGTGTCCATGTTTAATTCCGCCTTACTTTGATTATTATACTTGTTAAGATACAATGTTCTGGATGATGTAATAAAGTTAGTCTACTCTATTTATGCCTTTATTGCATTGTCTTTTGATATATTACACTTGTCACGTCAACATATGTGTGGAAAATGGATCCTGGCCCACATATGCTATGCATTTGGTTTTGCCCCCAGAACCGGGTGTGACATTGTATGGCTCTGTAGGCGAAGATAGTTCAGCTGCACCATAGTATATGTTTGTTAGTTCCGAAGTTAAAACGGATTATGAAGCTAAACCACAAAAGATGCATACCTATAAGCCTAGCCCGCTCGGCAGCTTCTTTCGCCCTTCTTGCCTCTTCCGAAGCATCATGAGTTTCCTTTTCTTTTCTTCCGATGGCTTCGTCGGCGGATTCTCGCCCGCCCTTGAGCCATACCTCGGAGTAAAATTTACCACTTAGCACAGAAGCTTCGATTGAAGGATTTTTCATGTCGTCTGCTGAGAGAGCAAACTCTGGCTGAACAACAGCCTTCGCTTGCTCACAACCGACCTTTTCTAGAATTGATGCGGCCCTGCGGGCACTGGCGAAGGCTCAAAAATCCCCTCTGTCACTAAGAATCTCTTCAAAAGCTTCAGCCTTGCCACTGATCCACTGAATAACTCCATCTGGGTCACCGCGAATGAATTTTTTGCTCTGAGGAGAAGGCTCCAACTTTCGCAAAGCTACTCTTCAGATTTTTTGCGCATTCCATGAATATCTCATAACATTTTTCTTTGGCAGTACGAAGCTCATCGGCATTCTTCTGCGCTCTTGATCTTTCGATTTCGCATATCTCATGCTTCACCACTTCAACTTCAAATTTTTCAGTTGCTTCAGCAACCTTCCTCTTTAGCTCTTATACATTAGCTTTTGTGAGCTTCTGCTTGGGCAGCAAGCTTGGCCTCGTTAGATTTCAGTTTATCTACTAAGGAGAGTAATATTTTGTCTTTTTCAAGAGCTTCGTTTCTTAGTGTGATAACTTCTGAACGCAGATTCCCAAGAGCTATGTGGTAGCTCTCATCCTCTGCATCCTTCTAGGCCTTCAAAGCCTTGCTTAGAATTAAACCCTGGAAAACGAAGAGTGAGAATGTAACAGCGGCAAGAAAAGCCATAAAAGTAGACAAGTCAAAGTACACACACCTTCAGACTATTGTAAGCAAGACTGTCTACAAGTTGATCTTTCGACATTGCAGTTAGGCCAAGTTCAAGCTTCGGATATCCTATATTGTCCATTACTTCCCGGTAGACATGTATTTCTTTAATGTCTGGTAGATAGTAAAGGAAGTCACCTTTGTCATTGTCACCATATACCAAGGACCCTCGGGGGTATTTCAGATCCTTGGCATAGTGTTGCACTTCAGCAACCTGCTCTTCTGATATCTGCTTTCCCGAAGCATGTCAAACAATGAATTCCAGCTCTTTAAGGGGTGCTTCAGGAGTAGGAGATTTAGATTTCTCAAGAACACTCTCTTTCTCCAGTGCTATCAGTGCAGTTTCCGAAGGTCCAGCTTCGGCAGGAGCTTCCGAAGGTCCAGCTTCAGCAGGAGCATTGGCTACGATCGTGACAGCAGTTTTCCTTGCATCCCTAATATGCACGCTGAGAGCTTCGGCAGAGGCAAGAGCTGATGTCTTTACAGATTCCAAAACAGCGTCTAGCACGCTAGCCATTCTCCTTTTTCTTAGAGTCACTACGGGAGTGCTTGATGGCTTTGCTAATCCTACTGTACCTGGTGGGCTCAATAACTTCAACTGATCTGCTGCCTTCTCTAATTTTAGCTCTTGGGCCGGGTTTGTACTTGTCACACCCGGTTTTGGAAGGCAAACCGAATGCGAACCATGTACGTGCCAGGATCAGAAACTCACGTACACATCGATTACATAATTGGACATCATCACACAATCCTCAAAAATAAATAGCGGAAAGGTACTTGATTACATCAAGATATCCAAGACATCCACAGAGTCTATTACATAACCATTATTCAACATAATTATCAAAGTGCGGAAATATGAAACGTAGATGCTAAGCCTACACAAGCAGCTGACTGGGGGTTTGCCACTAAGAAAGGAGTAGAACTCGTCATATTCCTGGAACTCCTCGAAGTCATCCATGTTGCCAGCATCACCTCTTGAGCATTGGGTACACTAGGGACAACCTAGGGTGGGGGTGGTTTGTAAAGCAAGGGTGAGTACACATCAACGTACTCAGCAAATGTCCCGTTTGGCTAAAGTGGACTAGCTATATATGGAGTTGAGGTCAAGCAATTGCTTTTAGTTGGTCAAATATTTATTATTATTAGTAGAGCCAAGTTTTAGTAATAAACCCAGTTATTACCCAAAAGTACTCCCACAAAAGAGGAAATACCAGAGATCAGATTTTATAACATCATTATTGACCATCATCATAAGAGTATCCAAAGTTCTTCTAATCAAAGAGGATCCCAAGGCTACACTTAACCGTGAGCTCGGCTAATATACAATTTTTAACACTCTGCAGAGGTTGTACACTTTACCCACAAGTCATGATCCCTTTCTAGCCTGGGTTGTATAGACCCGATCTTTACTACCAACGTGAATGGCCAGGGATACACTACGTAGCCTTTACAAAGACACCCCTGGTGCATAGCTACTCGTTAGGTTTCGCTAGTCGTACAAATGCAGTACACCTCCCCAAGGTGGGTGACTAACAAAACCAAATCAAAAGAACCTCTGCACCCCAACCTTGGCAGAGCGAGCACTACGCCCCGGCCCCCATTGACGGCCCTTCGGCAAAGCCAACTACACCCCTAGGTTCATCTAATTAATCAGCTAAGGGCGTCCCATTCCACCCTCATGGTTGTACTGTTATCTCGGGTGGTCACTCCACGAACAGGTCCTTATGGAGAGGTACTCAGAAAAAAGGCCTGAGCCCCCTAAGGTATCACAAGATCATCCACAAAATCAAGATAACAGTGTCGTATCATAAATGTTCACATCATGTTCATTGATTAAGTTAAGGCGATAGCAACATGCTAACCATGATAACCCAAAATGGTAAACAAGGATAAGTGAATACAGACTAGTCAATCCTTAGGTTTCATAAAGTAATGCGGGACAGTGAATCTTAAAGTATGTAGGACATAATGGGTCAGAGGACACTTGCCTTCACCAGGTTGCTGCTCAAGGAGGTCTCCAACAACACAATCAGGAACCTCGGACTGCTCGTTGTCTAAATAAAGCGATCATGCATTCAATACATTTGGAAAGTACAAATAAACATCACACCAAACATGTACAAACATTAGAACACATATTAAAAAGACATAATACTACGTAAGAGATAATGAATTCAAAGTATAACATAAACTATGGCATACATTAACTTTATTTGAAAATAGATTATTATTTCCCTAAGTGTTATTTACAAGTACATAATCATAGATCAATTTATTTTATGGTGACCAAAAATTTAGAACAGAGATGAACTTATGTAATACATACTATAATCTCACAAGCTTAAACAAGTTTAAATCTCTAAGGTTCTCCTTTATTTATTTATTAAATAAATAAAACATACACCTACATTAGTTCATTTTCAATCCTAAAAATTAGAGTGTGTAGACTGTGAGTGAAACCATTTTATTTCAATAGATAATAATTCTATGAACATTTTGCAATTTGAAATAAACAAGTTTGGAAATTCAAAATATGAAAATAGGGCTAATTCTGTGAATATTTAAAAGTCCAGGGCTAAATCTGCAAGATTACAGGGGCCTGCGCGCGAAAACCAGGGACGACGGGTTGATTTCCAATAAACCGAGGGTCTCTTTAAGAAAACTACCGCGCGAATGGGTATCGGGTGAATCTAACCGTCAGATCCAAAACCAACGGCTGAGATTAGATCTGCGGCCGAGGGCGCGCACGGGCGGGCAAGCGCTGACAGGTGGGCCAGGGAGTGTCAGTGATAGAGGGGGAGAGCGCGCTGACCGAGTGGGCCTAGCGCTAGGGGGTTTGGGCGCCGACAAGCGGGCCAGGGCGCCACGGCGCGCGTGCGTGAAGTGGTACCCGCAGTCCGGGCCATGCGATCTAAATCAGTCGGAGGGGATCAAACAAGGGGAATGGACGGCTGCGGGCGGCACTGATAGGCAGGCCAGGGCATCAGGCGCGCGTGCGTGAAGTGGTACCCGCGGTCCGGGCCATGCGATCTGAATCGGACGGAGGGGATCAGACCAGGGGGACAGACAGCTGCGGGCGACGCTGTTCCTCTCCGCGGCGGTGAGGTCGCCGGATTTGAGGCAGGCGTGATCTAGGGGGGTTCGGGGTCGCCGGAGTTGGGCAGAGAGGAAGAGGGCGCCACGGCGAACTCAATGGCGGGGAAGGGGCCATGAATCCACGGGCAGAGAGGGGAGAACGGCGGTGAGAAGGTCTCGGGCCGGCCGGGGTAACTCCGGTGAGCCATTCCGGCCACACGAAGGGGACTTAAGGCGCGCTAAGGCCTGGGCTAGCTTCAGCAGAGGCAGGGGTGACACAGGGACCTGCTCCAGTGAACTAGACCGGGCTAAATCGGCCGGCCACCGCGCGAGCACGGCGGTTCGCCGCGGCCAAGCACCGGTGAAGGTGAAATTGGCCGAACACAGGGCATAATGAGGGAAATTGGGCACGGGGATGGGTGTCTCACCTAGGGGCGGAGCTCGAGGAGGCTTGGAGTGGTCTCCGGCGAGCTGGATGGCCGGGAACTCGAGCGTGGGTCTCCAGCGGCAGCTGGCGGCGTGGGCAGAGCGAGAGAGAGGGTGAAGCTGAGCGAAATGAGGCGAGGGGTGTGCGCGGGGCACTGGCGGGGCTATAAGAAGGGAGCTGGGTGCGTGGGCGGGCGTCGCGGCCGAGAAATCCGGCGACATGCACGAGTGCGCACGCGCCGGTCCACGGCGAGCGCGGAAGGGGCGGAACTGACAGGGCAGGCCCACGGCGCAGGGAGAGAAGAAAGGGGTGTGTGGGGCAACGGCTTGGGGACTAGCGATTCGGGCCCGCGAGACACAGAGAGAGAGGGAGCGAATGGGCGAAGGAAACTGGTGCCGACCGATCGGCCCCACTGGGCAGCGAGCGAGAGAGGGAGGGCGCGCACGAGGGAGAACTGCCGCTGACAGGCGGTGTCCGCCTGTTAGGCGGCGCGGGCGCGCGGCCTGGCTGGGTTTAGTGGGCCGACTGGGCTGCTTTCTCTTTTCCTTTTTTCTGGATTTTCTAATTCCTTTTCTATTTCTTTTTCTATAGGGTTTTCAAATCCAAATTCAAACTAGGTTTCAAATTCAAACAAATTCAAACTTGTCCAACACTTCAAAGAATATTTTAAGCTCAGCATGATGCAACATGTCATGACTCATAAGGTTTTGGCAAAAATAAATAATTAACCTCCACTAGTTTAAGCTATTTCTAATAAAAAAAGGAAAAAGGTAGAAAGAATCTAGAGAGAGAAAGCCTATAGTGAGAAAAGGAAGAGTAACACCTGATTTTGGGTGATAATTAGAAAGAAATTTTATACCCCCAGAATCAGGGTGTTACAGACCTACCCCCCTTAAAAGAATCTCGCCCTCGAGATTCAGGGCTGGCTAGAAAAGAGCTCAGGGTACTTGGCTTTCAAATCATCCTCTCTTTCCCAAGTTGCCTCTTCTGAGTGGTGACCCATTTGACTTTGCACATCCTAATGGTACTTCTCCGAGTGACCCGATCTGCTATCTCCAGAATTTGAGTTGGCTTCTCAATATAAATCAGATCTTCTTGAACTTCAAGATCCTCTGCTGGCAACTGCTCTTCTGGCACTCTCAAGCATTTCTTCAAGTGAGACACATGGAACACATCGTGCACAGTTGACAGATTCTCCAGTAAGCTGAGTTGATAAGCCAGTTCTCCACGTCTTGCTTGAATCTGATACGGCCCAATATAACAAGGTGCTAGCTTGCCTTTGACTCCAAACCTTTTGGTTCCTCTGATGGGTGACACTTTCAAGTAGACATAGTCTCCCACTTCAAAACTAAGTTCTCTTCTTCGGGTGTCAGCATAGCTTCGCTATCTGGACTGCGCTGCCTTTAAATTCTCTTAGACCATTCTGATGTTCTTTTCAGCTTCAAGCAAAATTTCTGGACCGAGCACCTGTCTTTCACCAGGTTGGTCCCAATGCAATGGAGTTCTACAATTCCTCCCATAGAGCGCTTCAAACGGTGACATCTTCAGACTGGCTTGTTAGCTGTTGTTGTAAGAGAATTCTGCATATGGTAATCTCTTGTCCCAACCTATCTTGTCTTGCAAAGCACAAGCCCTCAACATATCATCCAGAATCTGATTTGTTCTCTCTGTTTGACCATCTGTCTGCGGGTGGTAAGCTGAGCTGAACTTCAAGTGTGTGCCCAAAGCTTCATGCAACTGCTGCAAAAAATGAGAGGTGAACTGGGTGCCTCTATCTGATACTATCTTCTTCGGAACACCATGCAAGCACACAATCCGAGCCATGTATAGTTTGACCAACACCACACCGTTGTAGGTGGTCTTGACTGGTATGAAATGGGTCGCCTTTGTCAAACAGTCCACTACTACCTAGATGGAGTCATAACCAGTATGAGTGCGGGGCAAACCGACTATGAAATCCATTCCGATCTCATCCCATTTCCACTGAGGAATCTGCAACGGTTGCAACAAACCTGCAGGTCTCTGATGTTCTGCTTTAATCCTCTAACAACTATCACACACAACCACATACTCTGCTATCTCCCTTTTCATACCATACCACCAGAATCTTTTCTTCAGGTCTTGGTACATCTTCTCACTACCAGGTGTATAGAGTATGCTGTCTCATGGGCTTCCTTGAGAATCAGTTCCCGGATCGATTTGATGTCGAGAATACACAGTCTGTCCGTGAACCATACCACTCCTTATGCATCTTCACGGAAATCCTTGCCTTTCCCATCTATGATCAGCTGCCGGATCTCGTTGATCTTCTCATCATCCTTCTGACCTTTCCTAATGTCTTGCTCAAGAGTGGGTTCCAACTCGATTGTCACTCCTTGGGTGTTGTTTAGAAATTCGAGACTCAATCTGTCGAACTCCTTCGCTAGCTCATACGGCATCGGGTAAGCGGCCAACATATTAACTTGACTCTTTCTGCTAAGAGCATCTGCAACCACATTTGCTTTGCCTGGGTGATAATGAATCTCCAGCTCATAATCTTTGATCAATTCTAGCCATCTTCGCTGTCTCATGTTTAACTCTGACTGAGTGAACATGTACTTGAGACTCTTGTGGTCCGTGTAGATATCACACTTCTACCCATAAAGGTAATGCCTCTAGGTCTTCAATGCATGAACCACGGCTGCTAATTCCAGATCATGAGTAGGATAATTCTTCTCATGAATCTTCAACTGTCAGGACGAGTATGCCACTACTCTCCCTTCCTGCATCAACACACATCCAAGCCCGGTATACGAAGCATCGCAATACACTAAGAATGGCTTGTGAACATCTGGCAAAATCAGTACTAGTGCCATTGTCAACTTCTCTTTCAATGTCTCAAAGGACTTCTGGCATGCTGGGGTCCACTTGAACTCAACCTTCTTTGCCAACAAAGCTGTCATTGGCCTGGCAATCTTGGAGAACCCTTCATGAAACGCCGATAATAACCGGCCATTCTGATGAAACTCTTGATTCCTCGGACATCTTTTGGTGCTTTCCAGTCCAAGATAGATGTTACCTTCTTTGGATCTACACCCAATCCTTCTCGGTTTATAATGTGACCCAAGAATAGGACTTCACTGATCTAGAACTCGCACTTGCTAAGCTTGGCATACAGCTGACAATCTCATAGCCTCTAGAGTATTTTACTCAAATGCTCCTCATGCTCTTGCTCATTCTAGGAATATATAAGAATATCATCAATGAACACTACTATGAACTTGTCGAGGTAGTCCATGAACACACTGTTCATCAAGTACATGAAGTATGCTAGTGCATTCGTCAAACCGAATGACATAACCGTGAACTCATACAATCCATACTTAGTGATGAAGGCTGTCTTTGGTATGTCCGAAGGTCGGATTCTGAGTTGATGGTAGCCTGACCTCAGATCTATCTTTGAGAACACACTGGCTCCTCTCAACTGATCGAATAAATCTTCAATTCTAGGCAGGGGGTACTTGTTCTTGATAGTAACTTCATTCAAGGATCTGTAGTCAATGCACATCCTCTTTGTTCCATCCTTCTTCTCCACAAATAGCACTAGGGCTGCCCAAGGCGAGGTACTCGGTCCGATGTAGCCTTTCTCTAACAACTCATCAATCTGCTTCTTGAGTTCCACCAACTCTGGTCCGGACACTCGATAGGCTCTCTTGGAAATAGGGGCAGTGCCTAATATAAGCTCTATGGCAAATTCAACCTTCCTTTCAGGTGGCATACCTGGTAACTCCTCGGGAAACACATCTAGGAAATCTGATACTACACTGATAGCCTCTGATGGTTTAATCTCCTCAATATGAGCGGTGACTTGGTGACAACTCCCTTTCCTCGGTCTTGACAAGACCAATTCCACTAACACTTCTTCTCCTGATAGGGACACTAACTTCACTGTTCTCTTGTCACAACTAAGACTGGCTTGATACTTGGTTAGCCAATTCATCCCTAGGATGACATCTATAGTTGTATCTTGGTTACCCATAACTATTAAATCAGCGGGGAACTCTATCCCCCTTATTTGAACCTTTGCACTAGGGCAAAATCTATCAGTTTGGGTCCTTCGACCAACTGAACTAACTCTCATAGGTGGATACATGGGTGCTACTGGTATATTATGTGATTCTACCCATGATGCAGTCACAAAAGAATGCGTTGCTCCAGTATCAAATAAGACATTTGTGGAATGGTACTCGACTGAAAACGTACCTAGTGCCACTCCTGGAGTCTCCTGGACTGTGTCGGCCTCTAGGTGGTTCACCTTCCCATACTGGGCACAAGGCTACCCACGGTTGTTGCCTCCTGGCTGCATTGCATTCTGCCTGACTGGGGCATTGGAAGCTGGCTACTGCTGAGCTGCTTTCTTTGGGCAATGATTCGCCCAATGGCCTTGTTCCCCATAGTGGAAACATGCACGACTACCTCCTTGAGCTGGCGTTGCTTGATTGTTCCGGTTGGTTGCTGGGGCAGGAACACGGGCTGCCTGGTTGCTCTCGCGCTGGTACTGATTTCCTCCTTGCTGGTTGTTCTGACGGTACTGCTGCTGCTGAGGAAACTGCTGGCTCTGGTACTGCTGCTGCTGGTTCTGACGCTGATGCTGGTGCTAGTGACCTTGCTTAAATTGCTGAGGTGGGTTGCTTGAGTAGCGAGGACGGCTGCTACTCCCAACCTGAGGTCCACCAATCTTGCATTTCCTGTCCTCCATCTCCCGACGCTTCCTTTCTGTCATGATTGCTCTGTCGATCAGATGCTGGAAGGTAGGGAAGGTGTGATTCATCAGCTGATAATGGAGGGGATCGACCAATCCTTTCAAGAAGCGGTACTGTCTCTTGGCATCCGTGTTGACATCCTCTGGGGCATAACGCGACAGCAGCAGAAACTTGTCCCTGTACTAACTGACGGACAGGGGACCTTGCTTCAGGGCGAGAAACTCCTCCTTCCTCACTATCATCAGTCCCTCGGGCACGTGGTAGCGACGGAAGTTATCCCTGAACTCCTCCCAAGTGATAGCTTCAGGGTTGGCATGGTTGGCGAGGTAGGACTCCCACCAAGACTGTGTTGCTCCCCTCAGCTCTCGGGGACCATACAACACCTTCTCACGATCGTTGCATTAGGCAGTGTGCAACTCACGCTCCATGGTACACAGCCAATCTTCGGCATCCATGGGATCAGCAGAGTGGGCAAAAACTGGGGGATGGCCCCTCATGAACTCTGCTCGCTTGTCTCTTAGCACTTAAGGCATCTGGACTTGCATTGGAGGCTGAGGCGGTGGTGGCTGCTGCTGCACCTGCTGCATGGCTGCTAAGGTCTGACCAATTGTCGGACTGCTTGGGTCTGCATCAAGAACATTTGCTCAATGGTCATCAAGAACATTTACAGGCCCACGACGCAGAGAGAGAAGAAAGGGGTGCGTGGGGCAATGGCTTGGTGACTGGCGATCCGGGCCCGCGAGACAGAGAGAGGTAGCGAATGGGCGAAGGAAACTGGCACCGACCGATCGGCCCCACTGGGCAGCGAGCGAGAGAGGGAGGGCGCGCGCGAGGGAGAACTGCCACTGACAGGCAGGGTCTGCCTGTCAGACGGAGCGGGCGCGCGGGCGCGTGGCCTGGCTGGGCTTAGTGGGCCGACTGGGCTGCTTTCTCTTTTCCTTTTTATCTGGGTTTTCTAATTCCTTTTCTATTTCTTTTTCTATAGGGTTTTCAAATCCAAATTCAAACTAGGTTTCAAATTCAAACAAATTCAAACTTGTGCAACACTTCAAAGAATATTTTAAGCTCAGCATGATGCAACATGTCATGACTCAAAAGGTTTTGGCAAAAATAAATAATTAACCTCCACTAGTTTAAGCTATTTCAAATCAAAAAGGAAAAAGGTAGAAAGAATCTAGAGAGAGAGAAAGCCTAGAGTGAGAAAAGGAAGAGTAACACCTGATTTTGGGTGATAATTAGAAAGAAATTTTATACCCCCAAAATTAGGGTGTTACAGTACTAGCCTCGACTGGCACAGCATGACCTGGTTCTGTGGCAAAAGGGGCAACTCCTACATGTTCACTAAGCTCCGGCACGTCGGCCGTCTCAATGCGTCGTGGTCTACGTGTCAAGACCTTTACTTTCTTCGCCTTCTGCGCACTAGAAGATGCTGAAGCAGCAGTTTTCCTTTTCCCCTTTTGTTTCCGAACAGGAAAACAGTAGTCAGGGTAGATAAACCTGATAATATCGAAAACCCTATTCAGTCTCTTTTTCCCTCGAGCACCGAAGGCGACTAACATAGCTTCGTCTTTAGCCCTCGAGTAGGCTCCAAGCAGCTCATCACTTGTTGCCTCTATAGCATCCAACCAATCATCATTTGGCTCGTCAAACCGATCCCTGAACTAAAATGTGTACTTCAGATAAACCAGGCCACTTTGGCTAGAGCCAGCGGCAGCCTCCTTCGGCATTTCCCATCCACTTGCAAGGGGCCATACTCTGTAAGCAATATGCTCTTGGACCAAATCCCTCATGCCGATATGGGTGCATATATTATTGAAAGCCGTCTGGCACGCTTGCACGTCATTTTCGAGTGCGGCTGAAGGTCTTCTGATGCTGAAGCGTGACCATATAGGATGTTGAATGATGCCCCTTATATCCTCCCTTTGATCTAGGTCATTCTTCACATAAAACCACTGTTGCATCCAAGAGCCCGGCCAATTCTTTCGAAATGTAGGCACAGGATAACTGGCCTCAGAGCGGGGCACGAAGCTTTAGCAGCCAAAGTTGTTGTGGTATTGTTCTTCCCCAGTCGCTTTCATTTGATATGATAATTTGTGAATATTACAGAAGCACCTGGCGTCTGGCTCTAACCCTTGGCTCCTCATGGCCCATATCAAAAGTTTTTAGAACTTCGACCAACATCTTATGCAGTGGGAAACGAAGTCCAGCTTTCATGAAGCTTCTGAAAACTACCACGTCATTAGCTTCTGGAAGAGGAACTGTATTCTCCCCTCCAGCCCTCACAATAGAAATATCATGAAAGTATCTACCTTTCATCGCTTCGAGCTGCCCTTGCTTAACAGATGACTTTCCAAAAACAACATGGCTAGGCCTCCACGGTCGATCTTCAACTTCCTCATTCCCGCTCTCTACATCGAAACTCTCACTGTCGCTGGAATTCTCGGACAACCTAGCTAGCATCTCATTGGTGATTTTTTTGTATTGGTGTTCTCCATAGCTTCATAAAAACCAGTTAGTGATCTTCTTCTCCTCAGCCATTCAGACGATGGTTGCGCAAATGCCGAAGCTCAAAAGTCAATCGAGCTCAAGAAAGCAAAGAAACTCAAAATGACAAACACAGCGCAACCAGCTAGATAGCACGAAAAATACTCATGGCACAAGCTTCTATATATACTCAGAACCCCACAGTTCAGTGGGTCCCGCAATTCAGAGTGATTCGCTATTCTAGCAAAGGGAAGGTGTTTTTTCGGACCTTTGGCTAAAGGCCTTCGTTCACGTCGTAGTCTAAATTTGTTACAAAGAAACAAATCAATACTGCGAGGGGCTACTGTTGGGGGCCTTCCTCTTTCGAAGATTCTCAAAAACGTGACTGACCATATGTTTCAGTATGACATGGATTATTACAGGGCACTTCAGCTTCGGGATGAAGGTCTTCTCTCATGACAGGGTGAAGATGTAGCCCGAAGGTGATAAGTATGGACGATGAAGCTATAGCCAAAGAGCTTCGGCTTGATGTGATGACGAAGACCAAGTATAATGATGACCGAAAAGGGACAAAGACTACTCAGTCCTTAAGGATTCGTGTTATGATTATAGATGAATGTCAGGGGCGTAAAAGTACTTTTACTGGGGCTATGTCCCTTGCCTATAAATAGATGAACAGTAGCACCATATTGTTCACGCTGACTTGTAATCACTCTCGCATCCTCACCTTCGAGCAAGCCGAAGGTATCAATGTAATACGAATTCTGTTAATATTCATACATGTTTTATAGAATGCAAATATGAATGAATCAACAAGATGCAGTTATTGTCTTCCTTCTTATGCATAGTTATTCATATATTAAATGATGAAGGTACGTCCTTCTTGTCCTTCATTCGATGAGCATTATACCCATGAGGGGATAATGCTTTGAAAGACGAAGGTCCGTAATAATTAACAATTGTGTTGCCTTGTTCTTAACTAATAGCATTCGAGAACAAGTGACCAATAGTTAGTTCGAAGCTAAAATAATTTCCTAAGCTAGGTCATGATAAATGTACCTATAAGTCTAGCACATTCAGTAGTTTCTTCAGTCTTTCTAGCCTCTTCCAAGGTGTCATGGGATTCTTTCTTTCTCTTTCTAATAGCTTCGTCAGTTATTTCTCGGCCACCCTTCAGCCATACTTTGGAATAAAATTTTCCACCAGGTGCAGTAGCTTCGGCCAAAGGGTTTTTGATATCGTTAGCTGAGAGCGGAAATTCTGGCTGAACTACAGCCTTGGCATGTTCACAGCCGACCTTTTCCAGGACTGACACAGCCCCACAGGCACCAGCGAAGGCACAAAAATCTCCTCTATCGCTGAGAACCTCTTCAAAAGCTTCGGCTTCGCCGTTGATCCAGTGGATAACCACGTTAGGATCACCACGAATAAAGTTTTGCTCTGAGGAGAATGCGCCAATGTCACACCCGGGTTTTAGGGCACCAAGACCCGGGCGCGAACATAATCACCAGGTGTGCTGGGACCAAGTCTCACACATATGATGAATCATGGCACATGATCGAATGTCACATCTTTACTACATAACAGGAGTTCTATATAAAATAAATAAATATATACATCAAAAGGAGACAACGATCTAGCAACCCAAAGTTGACTGGGAGACGACGGTCTAGACCTCTCATGAACTCGTCACAACATCCTCCTTGCGCCTCATCTTGCAGTACCTGTTCTTGACCTGTGGGGGTGTGAGACAGCAAGAGTGAGCTCACATACGTTCATAGCTCAACAAGTTGTGGGGAATAATGTGTATGAACTCGGCAAAGGTGGGAGCTCATGTGAAGTGTAAGGCTTACCAAAAAGGATGGTTAGAGCTGAGCATTGCTTTTAAAGTTGGTCAAAATTTTATTAGCAATTACTTAACTTAAGGTTTGCTCGACTAATATTTATTAGATTAATATTCCAATTAGATTAATTATGTAGTGTTCAACTTGCGCTTTTATAATAAACATTAACATGACTAATATTAACTTAACTACTTTTTATTTATTTAATATTTGTTTAGTATAAACGCAACCTCTATTTAGTATTTTCTCGCCTGTCGCGCATGTTGTTTCGCACGTGGTGGTGTGCTGGTTCGCGCGTCGTTCGCGCTGGTTGCACGCACTGTTTCATGTCTCGTCAGCATGCTATGTCACGCGTGTCCGCGCGTCGTTTGCACGCTGTCGTGTTGGGTTCGCCATCGTCACGTTGTCTGCGCTTGCTGCTCGTGGTGCGCGTGCTAGGTCGCGTGTAGTTGTGTTGTTTCACGCGTTACGTATTTCATCTCGCTCCGCTAATTCGTCCCGCTTAGAGTCGTTGAAGTTATTTAAATTACTTGTTTAACTAAGAATTGTTAGTGTGGTCAGCTAATTAAAATTGTGCGATAGCTCTAGTTTCATTTTAAATAAATATTGATTAATATAATCGGATCAAACTAAATGTTATGATTAATACTCGTTTATTGTAGACGCGATAACTTCTCGACCGTCGCGTTTCTTTTTCCTCTAGAGACCGTAGTAGCGCGCTCTATTTCGTACTGAATATTTTATAATATTTTTCCTTTGTATGATATAATGTTCTTATGCATATATATATATATATATATATATATATATATATATATATATGTTTGCTTGTGCTTGTTCATCTTCGCATGGCGTTGCGATTAGATCCCGATTTGTTTCCGCGCTTCGAGAAATGGACGATCAAGCATTGGCGACCAAGTGATCAAGCTCTCTGAGTTCTACGAGGTTGAAGATCCTGAGCATCTGTTTGGTGAAGGCAAGTGTCCTCTGACCTATTATGTCCTACATACTTTATGATTCACTGTCCCGCATTACTTTATGAAACCTAAGGATTGACTAGTTTGTATGTACCTTATCCTTGTTTACCTTTTTGAGTTATCATGGTTAGCATTTTGCTATTTCCTTAACTTTAATCAATGAATATGATGTGAACATTTATGATACGATACTGTTATCCTGATTATGTTGATGATCTTGTGATACTCTAGGGGGCTCAGACCTTTTTCTTGAGTACCTCTCCGCAAGGACCTGTTCGTGGAGTGACCACCCGGGATAACAGTGCAACCATGAGGGTGGAATGGGACGCCCTTAGCTGATTAATTAGATGAACCTAGGGGTGTAGTTGGCTTTACCGGAGGGTCGTCAATGGGGGCCGGGGCGTAGTGCTCGCTCTGCCAAGGTTGGGGTGCAGAGGTTCATTCGATTTGGTTTTGTTAGTCACCCACCTTGGGGAGGTGTACTGCATTTGTACGACTAGCAAAACCTAATGAGCAGCTATGTACTAGGGGAGTCTTTGTAAAGGCTACGTAGTGTATCCCTGGCCATTCACCTTCGTAGTGAAGATCGGGTCTATACAACCCAGGCTGGAAAGGGATCACGACTCGTGGGTAAAGTGTGCAACCTCTATAGAGGATTAGAAATTGATATATTAGTCGTGCTCAAAGTTATGAGCGGCCTTGGGATCCTCTTTGATTAGAGATAGAAATGGTTCGGCATACAATGGTTCTATTTATTATTTTGGTTCGATGATGATAATGATGTTCCTCGATGAGGAAATGATTCACGGGTTGGTTATATTATAAAACTTGGCTTCCACTAATAATAAATACCTGACCAACTAAAAGCAATTGCTTTGACCTTAACCCCATATAAAACTAGTCCACTTCAGCCAAACGGGACATTTGCTGAGTACGTTGATGTGTACTCACCCTTGCTTTCACAAAACACCAGGTTGCCTTTGGTGCAATCTATGCTCAGGTAAAGAAGAAGGCATCGAGGCGGATCTCCAGGAGATCCAAGACTTCGACGAGTTCGAGGATTAGGCTAGCGACCTCCCCCAGTCAGCTGCCTGTGGTGGGTTAATTTACGTTGGCTACGTTTCTATTCTGTGTACTTTGATTATATTATGTAAATGACTCTAGTCTTTCATATTATTACTTACTCTTTATTGTTATTCGAAGCATTGGTCTATGATGAGTCATTTATGTAATCGCCGTGTACGTGAATTTCTGATCTTGGCACGTACATGGTTCGCATTCGGTTTACCTTCCAAAACCGGGTGTGACATCGAGGTGGGCCAACGACTTCCCTGGATTCGACGGCGAGCTTCCGCCATTGTTGGGCGAGTTCGTTGAAGGGGAACGAGTCCGCCCGGTCCCACCCATCAGTCTCAGCGCGGAGGGAAAAGATCCTGCTAAGCGGGGCTCGGTTGCCAGCTTCCTTGAGGACATCCACGGCGACCTGTGTGAAGATGGCGCGTGGGTCCGGTTTGTCGGCGCTACTCCCCCACGATCTCGTGCATGCGGACGATGCTGCTCAGTGGGTCCCACAAGCCAGGTGCATGCCGCGTGAGAAGCGCCCGACGAGCGGGTCCCGCCTATCGGCGTGGTTGTCCGACTGTCCGCGCGTGGATGGGCTAGATGGGCCACCAGGTGATAAATCGACCCGAGCACACATTCACACTTTTCCTTTTTCTTTTCCATTTGATCTTTCGTATTTCTTTTCTTTCCATTTCAAATTCAAACTTCAATCAAATTTTAAATTCAAACTTGGTGGCAAATTTATCCTCAGATCATTTTGTGCAAATTCTAGTACCAATTTCGGAGAGAGATATATATATATTTTCTTTATATTTTATATTCTTTCTCCTTTTTCCCATTTTCATTTACAAACCCTAATTACCATTTGGGTTTCAATTCTATTTCTTTCTCATTATATTTTGATTAGTAGTGTTGTTGTGGTTATTAATATTTAAATACACAAGCAAACAAAAACTCCAGCATGATGCACCTTTTATTGGGGTATAACTTATTTTAAACATGTCTTCTAATAATTCATATGAATAAGTAGGCATTACACATAATTTTATTCTCTCCCTTATATTCCAAAGTTGGGTATTATAGAGTCCTTAGCGCTGAGCGCTCAAACCTATTCGTGGCCATCGACCTCGTATGCGACCACCTTGAGGTTTCGCATTCGGGGGGAGTGTCCGCCTGTACTCCCTGAATGACGCTCGTCTTCGGCCGCATTCACGAACTGTAGGCCACTACGTTTCGGCTCGGGTCCTCTATGCCTCGATCGCCGCTCGTCCTCTCGGTGGGGACTCGGTCAAGCGGAGTTGAGCCTGCCTCGGATGTGTCATCGGTCGGTCCCAGGGTGAGCTCTAAAGACCCGAGGGCGTTGGCAGGATCTCGCACGACGCTCGCCCTGCTGTCGCTCATTTTTCAAGTTTCCTAGAGAAGGAAAAGCAGAGAAATACGTTTTTCGCAGGGTATTATAAAAACAAGGATATGTTTAATTAAAGTCGTTAAGTTCCTTGGCACCGTGCTTTTCGTTTGTCTTTGCTAGTTGAAAGGGAATTAGGCTTACACCTATTTCCTAAACTAATTTTGGTGGTTGAATTGCCAAACATAAATAATTGGACTAACTAGTTTGCCCAAGTCTATAAGATCTACAGGTACCAAAGGTTCATAATAAGCCAATAAAAAGATCAAGAGAAAGGGTTCACACAAAGGAGCAAAGGGACAACCGAAGGCACCCTGGTCGGGCGCACCGGACTGTCCGGTGTGTGACACCCCAGTGTCACTCAGGGTTTTTTTTCAAAAGCCAAACCTAGAACCATTATTTTATGTGAACCAAAGTGAGCATGAGCATCAAAATAACTTAAGTAATGATGAAATCACCAAGTACATACTTAAGAGTGTCTTGATCAAAGCAATTAAGTCCCTTAAAAGATCAGATTATACAACCCTAGTTTAAAAATCCCAAAATGAGCCCCATGGGCAAAATTCAAAAAAATAAGAAAAAGGGAGTGAAAAGTTTAAAATTTTGAGTTGAGCCAATTATAAAAATTGAAGTATATTTAATGGGCAACAAGAAAGGTTGAGAAAGCTTAGCCAAAATAGCTCAAATAAAACCCCAAATCAAGCTTTCCATGTATGGGCTTATTAAGAATTCTGAATTTCAGATTTCTGAAAATCAGACCTTGATCCAAAGATCAGAGATGTTCACCTTGATCCTTAACTCGAATCCTAATGGTCCCATTGACAAAAATGTGCCTAACTAACCCCTCTGTCGTGTGCCAGAAGATGGCATTGGGACGCGAGCCCTAGACATGACTAAACCTTGGATTTGCCTCGGATTTGCGCAGGGAGACAGACCAGATTTCCTGGCTCCATATCTCTGCAACCAGTAAGCAAAATCCTATGACCTCCACACAAGAATGGTAGCTTGTAGGGAGGGGAAGAGGTTTTGTGCATTGACCAAGGCGAGAGCAGGCTCGGATGAGCGACTACACGCGCCAGAACTTGGGCAGAACGCGTGCTCCCACGTGTTCGACCCTGGCCGGCGTGCCAGAGCTCGCCCAACCCGCGCGCGCGCGCTCCCCGGCGTTCGGTCAAGTCCGCCGCGCGCCCTCGCCCTCGGCCGTGCCCGCCCGCGCCTATAAAGCCTCCCCAGGCGCGCCTCACTTCACCCCGCACTCACCCTCTTTGGCCAGCCGCTTTCCTTAGCTCCGGCGAGCTTGATTTCCGCCCGCCATTGCCGCCCGAGCTTCGGCCACCGTGGCCAGCTCCCTCCAGCCATCCTCAAGCCAAGCCAGTGCTTCGGCCAGCTCCACCAGTAGCTCGTGAAGCTCGCCAAGCCCTCGGACCCAGCCGGACTTCACCGGAGGCCCGAGATCGACTTCGCCGGACTTCGGTCTCCCGCCGTCGCGCGTGGACCGAGCTATCCGGTGAGTCTCCGCCCAATTCCTTTCGCTCATGTCTTCTCTGGCATCCCGTGAACCTCTCTGACCCATTTAATTGACCTATCTCGCCGTGGCCAGGCCGGTCTCCTCGCCGCCGACGAGCATCCCCGCCTGCGCGCGTGGACCGACCGACTCCGGCCATCTCCGACGACGTTTCGCCCACTGTTGTGATCCCCAGGACCTCCCCGTCGTCCTCGACCACTTCACCGGAGCAGTCTCGCCGCCGGTAAGCCCCTCCGCCCTTTTCCCCGCCGCGGCTACTGTTTAAGTTTAACTAAGGACCTCGGGTTAGGAGGTGAAGAACCCGAGGGGTTTTCTGCAATGTCAGAGACCCTGGTGAATAGTAGCCTGAGGACTGATTCGCGAGGAAAAACTTAGAAAAACGTCCAGGGACCCCAGTGTAAAGTAGGTTTTCATTTAAATCGATTCTGAAATTCTTTTAAATAACCAGAGAACTTGTAAAATTCATAACTTGATAAATTCTTACTCAAAAAATGTCAAACCAATTTTGCTAGCCTCTGTATATTATAATCTATCATTTAAAAATAGTAGACCATATGCTTTCTGTTCAAAATTTTGGAGTTTAAAATTAAAAACAGAAATCCACTAAACCTTATTTAATCAAGGAAATTTAGTTTTTCTTCTGTGCTAGACTTAAGAAAATTTGTAGATGTTTATACCTTAGTTAGATACTGTTTAAAAATAATAAGAACCCCAGCATTAGAAATTATAATATAGTTTCTCATTTAAAGATGTTTTGACCAAAACTTAGAGAAAATCATAAGGGTATTAGAAACTAGTGAACAGTGGCTAATATTATTTTTCCTAGTTTACTTATGTAACAGAGAACCTTGGAAAAATACAGAGACTATTAATTTGGACAAGTGTTAAATTACAATGAATTATTAGCCTAAATAAGGCTGAAAATCAATTATTAAAGAGGCAAAACTATAACCAAAATGCTTAACAAAAATCCAGTGAACTTGTAACCACCAGAGCCCCACTACAAAAATATGGAGCACCTCAGTCCAACTTTTTAAGTAAGGGAAATAAATACAAGGTGATAATAAGGCATTTTCCAATTAAATCATGAACACCCTCAAATATTGTGATAATGAGCAACCAAAAATTAGCTAAGTCCTTAATAATGTAAACTACCAGAGAAAAATGCAAGTCCATGAAAAAGAAGCAAACTCATACCATTTGCTAATAATTTAAGGGAAAGGCCATTTAATTCAAATAATGCACCCCACCCCCTTCCCTTAAGCAAAAAGATGCCAAACTTCAGAATGATTGCTCTTGCACAAAACAATGACTAAGAAAAATAAGAATTCTGTTGTTTGATATTTTTCAAATATAGTGGTAGTAGAAAGCACCTATTTAGCTAGAAACTTGAGAAAACCATAGAAAAATAATTAAAAGGTATTAATGGCTAGAAGTTTGTATCAAGTCCTATCATGACACCTAAAAGCCAGCAAAAATAAGTTCTGAAGAATTACCCACTGTTGAATATTAGTTGTAGTTCAAAGCACCTCTTCTACCCTAGAACTTAATAATTTTGTGCAGAGAAAACTATTCACCCTCTGATCCCCAAATTTTAAGAAGGAGAAACATACACCAGTAGCAAGCCACTGTAATTTTTACAGAATTTTTAGAATTCTATAAAAGCAACTTGTAGTTCAAACCTACTCCAAAACATTAAAGAGAATAAAGAAAGAGGAAAAAGGAAATAAACCCCACCTCAGTAAGTCTAACTTGAGTACTTGTCATTATCCCTAAGATTTAAAAGAATTCAGTGGAACCCCTAAAAGTAAAACCTACCACTTGCCTTAGCTAAAAGTTTAACTTAATTTACCAAGTATACCACCCAAGGGTCTTGCATAAGTAAGGTTAACTTTGTTTAACTCAAGAAAGATTATACACCTTTTATGTTATGATTTCTAAAAGCACATGTCATATCATGCATATATCTTACGCATTGCATTCATTAGATTGTAATCTAGCCGACGGAGAGTACGTGCTCATCCCCGAGCAGGGACCTGTCCAAGAGGAAGGCCAGGAGCAGGCTTCAGAGGCTGCCATTGAGGATCTCCCCGCAGCCCCAGCAATTGAAGGCAAGCCCCGGTTTTATGCATAACCATGTTATTATATGCTACTTTACTACACTTAATGCTTGTAGGTTTGTAATGTGCACTTAAGTGTAGGAGTTGCTTGAAACCTCTAGATGCATGAACTTAGGACTCCTTTTTGAGATGAATACTAGTATACTAGGTCGAGTAGCTGCTTGCTAATTAGGATCTCGGTAGAAGTCGAGTGATTTTTCTAGCACTCGCGCGAGGTCAGGAATTGATTGTATTCATCTTGATAATGGGATATCTGTTGGTCTATGGGCTTGGATCCAGGGAGGATGCCTTGTCCATGAGACGGGAAAATGAATTAAGGATTAATGTGTGGATACCTGAGTCAAGCTTTTGAACGTACTAAACACATGCCGGGAAAAATGGTAACCGGTAAACCTAGTACCTGAGTGAAGCCGGGCGCGGACTTTATCCCTCATGCGGCCTGAGACTGGGTCTCCCATGCTAGCTATGGTGGGTACAAGTGCGGTCACTGCACGGCGGCAGCCGGGGTCAGTGGAGCCTTGTATGCCAAGGCGGTGAGGCCTGGACGCGAACGGGGAATCGATGGGGACGGTTGTCATGTGTGGGGTCGGAGTACCCTGACATGCCGTGTGTTTAGGTTTACCTTGCAAGGTTTAAAACTCGATTCGAATCGTCTGCTTCTCGCAGCTAATGAGACTGCTTGATTCCTTGTACTGCATCGAGTAAGAAGTGAAATGTGGTTACATGAGATAACTTGTTGATTGAACTAATTGATTGTTACCATGTATGCTTAGAAGGAGCAAATCTAGTTAAGTTAATGATGGTAGAAATTGAAAAGCTAAAAGATGATTTTAGAAACAGCTAGTGCTTTTGGCAAACCAAACCCCTCAGCCAAACAGCTGCATAGTCTAGAGGTAGAGGAGTAGACTCCTCACACCGGGTAAGTCTAGCTGAGTATTAGTATACTCAGCCTTGCTTGTGGCACCATTTTTGCAGGTACCATGCAGGATCTGGTTGATGGTGTGACTTGGCCTACCACCCTGCCACCGGGTTGGACGGTCGAGTGGGATGTTGCTCCGGCAGGAGAGGAGCATGAGGAGTAGTGGGCTAGGCCTTGCCCATTTCCTCATTACCGACGACATCGATTATCCGCTGCACCTTACTTAATGAACTTTATTTGCTACTCCAGAACTCCGATTTATGTAATAATTCAGTACTTAATTTGAGGTTTCCTGTTTTATTGTATTTCTTCTGTGACTCACCTTCGAGTGAGATTGTGGAATTTGATCCTGGTTAAGTGGCTCTATCAGACTAGATCTGAAGGACTGACGGGTTATTCCGATTTAAGTGTGTCACGGCCCTTGAGGCATGACTTAGGCACTTAAGCTGGAATAATTCGGGTGGTTCTGCCACAGCTGGTATCGGAGCAAATTCCACCACAGAGAAAAACAATAAACCATGAATACCAATTTTCAAAATCTAAAACTTGCCTAGAAACTACTAATAGATCGTCAGGACTAGACCGCTAGACCTAGGACGAAAGGCCTTAGGCATAGAGGGAAATAGGTGGCTAATTAATTAGGCCCTGTGGGCCAATACCTATATTTTTGGATGCCCTAAAAAGGCACCCTATTTTTCTTTTTGAGAGGCAACGTTTCTTCCAGCATGCATGCATTATAAAACACAAAGAGGAATTAAAATTGAGCTAACCCCTTCTTCTTTAAAACCATTCGGGCTCTCTTTTTCTTTTTCCTTCCACCATAATCTTTATCTTTGATTCCCTTCCGCAGATGAATTCACCCACCCCCGCTAGTGGAGGAGACTCTCGTTTCAGTTCTGACTTCCTTTCTCGTGATGGCTTTCCCTCCATCTTGTGGGAAGTGCTTAACTCCGCCGGTTACCCTACGCCCCCTTTGTACACGGTGCAGTTGTATGAGGAGCATCGGGTACCTCGTTGTCGGGTCTGGCTGACCTTGGAGGCTCATCCCCTTCAGCCGGGTTGGCGTTCTCTTGACTCTGAGACGATCGGACTCAGGACGGACGACACCGTTGAGGCAGCAGCCATGAAGGCTCTGACGACTTTCTGTGGCTACCATCCCCTGGAGATGGTGATGCACCCCTTGGGACTCTTCCCTGCTGAGAGGAAGGATGATCCCATGTGGTGTAACCGCGTGAGCCATGTGAAGGATGTGTGGGCCATGTATCCTGACTTGGTTGGGAGGGTCACCGTTCAGTGCATGAGTGCGCTGTACCGCCTTCAGGCCCTTCAGAGCGATGCTATGACACTTCTTGCTAACACCGCTCGGACTGCCAAGCTCACTCTCGACAGTCGGGAAGATTTTGTGGTCGACCTATCCACAGAGTTGGTGGAAAAGGATCTGCAGGTGGAGAGGCTGAACCAGCGTATCGCTACCCTGGAGCAGCAAGTGGAGATCCGAGACAACACTATTGATGTCTTGGAGAACCAGCTTCACGATGTGCAGAGGGAACTCGAGGAAGCAAACGACCACTTGGACATGCACCACCTGGAGATGGAGGCCAATGAAGCAGGAAGCGAGGGAGAAGAGGCTCCCGAGGAGCTAGGACCAGCCCCTGGTGCCAATGGGACTACCTCCGCGATGCCCCCTTCGCCCGCATCCAGTGTCGCTTCCACCGCTCAGGGTTAAGCAGTCGCTTTGACATTTTTAGGTGGATAGAAACCTATGCGAGCTTAGTAGTATCGCATTTTGGACTAGGCTTGTGGGTACTTTCCCCTGATTAATGTAACCCTGTGAACTTTTGGAATCTGTGGGATCCTTGTCACCATGTTATCTTCATTCGAACCTGATATTATGATTATGGCATTCTTTTTCTTCTATGTGAGATGATATCTTGCCATTCGAAATTGTGAGTTGGGATAACAATGGCGACAATCTCTGTTTTCAGATGGCAGCTAGGCAGCGTCGCGGGCAGAACGAGCAGGTTCCCCCGCCACCTCCTCCAGCTCCCACAGTGCAGGAGCTGATGGCTCAGCAGAATGAGATTCTGCGACAGCTCTTGCAGCGGCAGCCCCACCCCCAGCAGCATGGTGGAGGCCAGCCTCAGCGACCTCCGGCTATGGCAACATACCAGGAGTTTCTGAGCACGCAGCCGCCCTTGTTCACCAAGGCAGAGGATCCGTTGGACGCCGACGTATGGCTTCGCGTCGTCGAGTCCAAGTTTCCCCTCCTCACGGGAGACTGCCCTGATGCTACCAAGACCCGCTTCGCCGCGCAGCAGCTTCGCGGATCTGCTCGGACTTGGTGGGATCACTTCTGTGCTATGCTCCCTGATGATCGTGAGGTATCTTGGGAGGAATTCAAGACTGCCTTCAGAGGACACCACATTCCAGCTGGCATTCTTGATCGGAAGTTGAATGAATTTCTGGCCCTCAATCAAGGAACCCGCACGGTACTGCAGTATGCGCAAGCCTTCAATGACTTATGCCAGTATGCCGGGTATCATGCTGATTCTGATGAGAAAAAGAGGGATCGCTTCCGCAGGGGTCTCAATACCAAGCTGCGGGAAAGACTCAACACTGTCCGGGCTGATAGCTTCAATGAGTTGGTCAATATGGCCATCTCCCAGGAGGATTGCATTGTTGCTCACCGGGCAGAGAAGAAGAGAAAGGCACCAATGGCAGCACCATCCGCTCAAGCTCAGAGGTTCCGGATTGTTTCTCACAATCAGAGCAGGGGTTTTCAGCAGCAGGCAGGCAGATGGGTGATCAGGCCACCTCAGCAGCAGCAGCAGCAGCCGACACCCAACCGCTACCCAGCTCCCGCCCCAAGGAACAATCAGCCTCCGCAGCAGCAGTTCCGCCAGGGCAATGGGAACAAGTGTTTCACTTGTGGCAATGTGGGCCACTATGCCAAGAATTGTCCCAGGAACCAGCAGAGGCAGATGCCCGCACCAAATCAAGACAAGGGAAGAAAGCAGAAGGTGCAAGTCAGGCAAGGGAAGCTCAACTTCACTGCTCTTGAGGAAGTGCCAGAAGGAGCTCCTATCATGACTGGTATCTTTTCAGTTTATAATCAACCTGCTTTAATTCTGTTTGATTCTGGTGCATCTCATAGTTTCATTAGCCAAAAGTTCAGTGCTAAATGCAAACTGCCATTCTCTCATTCAAAGGGGTCATTCATGATAGTCACACCTGGGGGTAAAATTGCAACTAATCAATTAAACCAAAGTGTGCCTATTCAACTGGGAAGCCACATTATCAAAACCACTCTTCTTGTGTTGGGATTGGAGAATGTGGATATTATTCTAGGGGCAAATTGGATGACCTTGCACCAAGTTGTGCTTGATGTAGCCAGTCGTGCCGTGGAAGTTAATTCCCCTTTCTGCGGGAATTTCACTTTGATTTTGCCTAGTCAGGGTTCTTCTCAGTCATGTGCCTTCTCTATGACGGAGCTACCTCTGAAGAAGATCCCAGTGGTCTGTGAGTATGCAGATGTCTTTCCTGATGAATTGCCAGGAATGCCACCGGACCGGGATATTGAATTCGCCATCGAGTTGCAACGGGAACGGCCCCAATTTCCAAGAGGCCCTACCGAATGCCACCCGCTGAGTTGGCAGAATTGAAGAAGCAATTGCAAGAGTTGCTGGATAAGGGTTTCATTCGCCCAAGCACTTCGCCTTGGGGATGTCCAGCACTGTTTGTGAAGAAGAAGGATGAAAGCTTGAGACTGTGTATAGATTACCGCCCTCTTAATGCGGTAACTATCAAGAACAAGTATCCTTTGCCTCGTATTGATGTTCTCTTTGACCAGTTGGTCGGAGCCAAGGTGTTTTCCAAAATAGACCTTCGCTCTGGCTACCATCAGATCAAAATACGAGCAAGTGATATTCCGAAGACGGCATTCTCAACCAGATATGGGCTATATGAATTCTTGGTGATGTCATTCGGGCTGACAAATGCACCAGCATATTTCATGTATCTGATGAATTCTGTTTTTATGCCAGAATTGGACAAGTTCGTGGTGGTTTTCATCGATGATATTCTGGTGTACTCAAAGAACGAGGAAGAACATGCCGGGCATTTGCATGTAGTGCTTCAACGTCTGCGAGAGCACCACCTTTACGCCAAGTTATCCAAGTGTGATTTTTGGCTAAAGGAAATCAAATTCTTGGGTCAGACTATCTCTCAGGCTGGAATAGCTGTTGATCCTGATAAAGTGCAAGAGGTGATGAACTGGAAGCCACCAACAACTGTTCGTCAGATTCGGAGTTTTCTAGGATTAGCTGGTTATTACCGAAGATTTATTCCGGACTTCTCTCGAATTGCGAAGCCTATTACTGAGTTGCTGAAGAAAGAAGTCAAATTTGTGTGGAGTCAGAAGTGCGAAGATGCCTTCCATGCATTAAGGCAGCATCTGACCACAGCACCAGTATTGGCGCAACCCGACAGCAGCAAGCCTTTTGATGTATATTGTGATGCCTCGGGCACCGGGCTAGGTTGTGTCTTGATGCAAGACAACCGAGTCATTGCTTATGCTTCGAGAGCACTCAGGCCTCATGAGCAAAATTATCCCACTCATGACCTTGAGTTAGCAGCAGTGGTTCATGCATTGAAGATGTGGAGGCACTATCTAATGGGAACCCACTGCAACATCTTCACTGATCATAAGAGCCTTAAGTACATTTTTACTCAGGCTGATCTTAACATGAGGCAGAGAAGATGGCTAGAGCTGATCAAGGATTATGACCTGGAGGTACATTATCACCCAGGAAAGGCCAATGTGGTAGCTGACGCTTTGAGTCGGAAGTTGCAATGCAACTGTGTTCTGATGGATTCTCGCATTAACACCTTGTGTGATGAGTTGAGCAAGATGCAAATTGAAGTGATTTCCTCTGGTTCTTTGTCTCACATTTCCGTTGAGCCAGCTTTGCAAGACCAGATTATCGTGGCCCAGCTCAGTGACAAGGGAGTGCAGATTATCAAGAAGAATCTCCATCAGAAGATTGAGAAGTATAATTGTTTCCGCCAGGATGAGAAGGGTGTGTTATGGTTCAAAAACAGATTGGTAATTCCTAAAGACCAGGATCTCAAGAGGAGAATTTTGGATGAAGCTCATCTCTCCAAATTCTCTATGCATCCGGGAAGCACCAAGATGTACCATGATTTGAAGCCTTTGTACTGGTGGACCAGAATGAAGAGGGAAATAGCCCAGTATGTATCAGAATGTGACACCTGTCAGAGGGTAAAGGCAAGCCACTTGAAGTCCACTGGAGCCTTGCATCCACTACTCGTACCTTCGTGGAAGTGGGACGACATCAGCATGGATTTCATTGTGGGTCTGCCCAACACCTCTCGTCATCATGATTCAATTTGGGTTATTGTGGACCGATTGACGAAAGTGGCACATTTTCTTCCTGTGCACACCACTGATAAGGCTCAAAAATATGCAGAATTGTATATTGACCGGATTGTGTGTTTGCACGGATTACCTCGGACCATTGTTTCTGACCGAGGAGCCCAATTTGTTGCCAGATTTTGGGAACAGTTGCAAAAGTCTTTGGGGACCAAGCTGACCAGGAGTTCAGCTTACCACCCACAGACAGATGGTCAGACGGAAAGGGTAAACCAAATCCTGGAAGATATGCTGAGAGCTTGTGCAATCGATTGTGGCAAGAACTGGGATAAGCACCTCTCCTTGGCAGAATTCGCTTATAACAATAGTTATCAATCCAGCCTAAAGATGGCACCTTTTGAAGCTCTCTATGGAAGAAGGTGCAGGACACCACTCAATTGGTCTCAGTCTGGTGAAAGAGAAGTTTTTGGACCTGATTTAGTGACTGAAGCCGAAAGGAAGGTCAAGCTAGTCAGGAAGAATCTAGAAGCTGCTCAGGCCAGGCAGAAGAGTTATCATGATAAAAGAAGGAAACCTCTCCAGTTCGAGGTGGGAAGTTTTGTATACCTCAAGGTATCACCCACCAAGGGAATGCAGAGGTTTGGGATCAAAGGCAAGCTAGCCCCTCGTTACATTGGACCTTATGAGATCATAGAAGCATGTGGACCCGTGGCATACAAGCTGAAGTTACCTTCAAAGATGTCTGCCATTCACAATGTTTTCCATGTATCTCAGCTGAAGAAGTGTGTTCGATTACCGACTGAAATCTTAGCAGAGCCAGAATTGGAGATAGAGCCAGATCTCTCGTACCAAGAGTACCCCTCCAAGATTCTGGATTGCAAGGAAAGATCAACTCGGGCTAAATCGATCAAAATGTTCAAGGTCCAGTGGAGTAATCACTCAGAGGAGGAAGCTACTTGGGAAACCGAGGAATTCCTGAGATCCAACTTTCCCGATTGCCTACCCAAGGAAGCTGGTACGTAATCGCCCCCAACCCCTCCTCCTGCCTTTCGAATCTAATTTCCAAAAATATGATCTTAATTCAGAATGAAGTAACTATAAAGTAAAACTTAAAAGGACTTCCTTCTGAAGTTGCAAAGAGAATGACATTCGAAGAGCAGTTTACCCTAATAATGGCAATTACCACCCTTTTTCCTATAAGTCTCACCCTTCGCTTTACCCCGGGAGGACTCTGGCCCGAATCTCGGGACGAGATTCCTTTAAGGGGGGAAGGCTGTGACACCCCAGTGTCACTCAGGGTTTTTTTTCAAAAGCCAAACCTAGAACCATTATTTTATGTGAACCAAAGTGAGCATGAGCATCAAAATAACTTAAGTAATGATGAAATCACCAAGTACATACTTAAGAGTGTCTTGATCAAAGCAATTAAGTCCCTTAAAAGATCAGATTATACAACCCTAGTTTAAAAATCCCAAAATGAGCCCCATGGGCAAAATTCAAAAAAATAAGAAAAAGGGAGTGAAAAGTTTAAAATTTTGAGTTGAGCCAATTATAAAAATTGAAGTATATTTAATGGGCAACAAGAAAGGTTGAGAAAGCTTAGCCAAAATAGCTCAAATAAAACCCCAAATCAAGCTTTCCATGTATGGGCTTATTAAGAATTCTGAATTTCAGATTTCTGAAAATCAGACCTTGATCCAAAGATCAGAGATGTTCACCTTGATCCTTAACTCGAATCCTAATGGTCCCATTGACAAAAATGTGCCTAACTAACCCCTCTGTTGTGTGCCAGAAGATGGCATTGGGACGCGAGCCCTAGACATGACTAAACCTTGGATTTGCCTCGGATTTGCGCAGGGAGACAGACCAGATTTCCTGGCTCCATATCTCTGCAACCAGTAGGCAAAATCCTATGACCTCCACACAAGAATGGTAGCTTGTAGGGAGGGGAAGAGGTTTTGTGCATTGACCAAGGCGAGAGCAGGCTCGGATGAGCGACTACACGCGCCAGAACTTGGGCAGAACGCGTGCTCCCACGTGTTCGACCCTGGCCGGCGTGCCAGAGCTCGCCCAACCCGCGCGCGCGCGCTCCCCGGCGTTCGGTCAAGTCCGCCGCGCGCCCTCGCCCTCGGCCGTGCCCGCCCGCGCCTATAAAGCCTCCCCAGGCGCGCCTCACTTCACCCCGCACTCACCCTCTTCGGCCAGCCGCTTTCCTTAGCTCCGGCGAGCTTGATTTCCGCCCGCCATTGCCGCCCGAGCTTCGGCCACCGTGGCCAGCTCCCTCCAGCCATCCTCAAGCCAAGCCAGTGCTTCGGCCAGCTCCACCAGTAGCTCGTGAAGCTCGCCAAGCCCTCGGACCCAGCCGGACTTCACCGGAGGCCCGAGATCGACTTCGCCGGACTTCGGTCTCCCGCCGTCGCGCGTGGACCGAGCTATCCGGTGAGTCTCCGCCCAATTCCTTTCGCTCATGTCTTCTCTGGCATCCCGTGAACCTCTCTGACCCATTTAATTGACCTATCTCGCCGTGGCCAGGCCGGTCTCCTCGCCGCCGACGAGCATCCCCGCCTGCGCGCGTGGACCGACCGACTCCGGCCATCTCCGACGACGTTTCGCCCACCGTTGTGATCCCCAGGACCTCCCCGTCGTCCTCGACCACTTCACCGGAGCAGTCTCGCCGCCGGTAAGCCCCTCCGCCCTTTTCCCCGCCGCGGCTACTGTTTAAGTTTAACTAAGGACCTCGGGTTAGGAGGTGAAGAACCCGAGGGGTTTTCTGCAATGTCAGAGACCCTGGTTAGTAGCCTGAGGACTGATTCGCGAGGAAAAACTTAGAAAAACGTCCAGGGACCCCAGTGTAAAGTAGGTTTTCATTTAAATCGATTCTGAAATTCTTTTAAATAACCAGAGAACTTGTAAAATTCATAACTTGATAAATTCTTACTCAAAAAATGTCAAACCAATTTTGCTAGCCTCTGTATATTATAATCTATCATTTAAAAATAGTAGACCATATGCTTTCTGTTCAAAATTTTGGAGTTTAAAATTAAAAACAGAAATCCACTAAACCTTATTTAATCAAGGAAATTTAGTTTTTCTTCTGTGCTAGACTTAAGAAAATTTGTAGATGTTTATACCTTAGTTAGACACTGTTTAAAAATAATAAGAACCCCAGCATTAGAAATTATAATATAGTTTCTCATTTAAAGATGTTTTGACCAAAACTTAGAGAAAATCATAAGGGTATTAGAAACTAGTGAACAGTGACTAATATTATTTTTCCTAGTTTACTTATGTAACAGAGAACCTTGGAAAAATACAGAGACTATTAATTTGGACAAGTGTTAAATTACAATGAATTATTAGCCTAAATAAGGCTGAAAATCAATTATTAAAGAGGCAAAACTATAACCAAAATGCTTAACAAAAATCCAGTGAACTTGTAACCACCAGAGCCCCACTACAAAAATATGGAGCACCTCAGTCCAACTTTTTAAGTAAGGGAAATAAATACAAGGTGATAATAAGGCATTTTCCAATTAAATCATGAACACCCTCAAATATTGTGATAATGAGCAACCAAAAATTAGCTAAGTCCTTAATAATGTAAACTACCAGAGAAAAATGCAAGTCCATGAAAAAGAAGCAAACTCATACCATTTGCTAATAATTTAAGGGAAAGGCCATTTAATTCAAATAATGCACCCCACCCCCTTCCCTTAAGCAAAAAGATGCCAAACTTCAGAATGATTGCTCTTGCACAAAACAATGACTAAGAAAAATAAGAATTCTGTTGTTTGATATTTTTCAAATATAGTGGTAGTAGAAAGCACCTATTTAGCTAGAAACTTGAGAAAACCATAGAAAAATAATTAAAAGGTATTAATGGCTAGAAGTTTGTATCAAGTCCTATCATGACACCTAAAAGCCAGCAAAAATAAGTTCTGAAGAATTACCCACTGTTGAATATTAGTTGTAGTTCAAAGCACCTCTTCTACCCTAGAACTTAATAATTTTGTGCAGAGAAAACTATTCACCCTCTGATCCCCAAATTTTAAGAAGGAGAAACATACACCAGTAGCAAGCCACTGTAATTTTTACAGAATTTTTAGAATTTTATAAAAGCAACTTGTAGTTCAAACCTACTCCAAAACATTAAAGAGAATAAAGAAAGAGGAAAAAGGAAATAAACCCCACCTCAGTAAGTCTAACTTGAGTACTTGTCATTATCCCTAAGATTTAAAAGAATTCAGTGGAACCCCTAAAAGTAAAACCTACCACTTGCCTTAGCTAAAAGTTTAACTTAATTTACCAAGTATACCACCCAAGGGTCTTGCATAAGTAAGGTTAACTTTGTTTAACTCAAGAAAGATTATACACCTTTTAAGTTATGATTTCTAAAAGCACATGTCATATCATGCATATATCTTACGCATTGCATTCATTAGATTGTAATCTAGCCGACGGAGAGTACGTGCTCATCCCCGAGCAGGGACCTGTCCAAGAGGAAGGCCAGGAGCAGGCTTCAGAGGCTGCCATTGAGGATCTCCTCGCAGCCCCAGCAATTGAAGGCAAGCCCCGGTTTTATGCATAACCATGTTATTATATGCTACTTTACTACACTTAATGCTTGTAGGTTTGTAATGTGCACTTAAGTGTAGGAGTTGCTTGAAACCTCTAGATGCATGAACTTAGGACTCCTTTTTGAGATGAATACTAGTATACTAGGTCGAGTAGCTGCTTGCTAATTAGGATCTCGGTAGAAGTCGAGTGATTTTTCTAGCACTCGCGCGAGGTCAGGAATTGATTGTATTCATCTTGATAATGGGATATCTGTTGGTCTATGGGCTTGGATCCAGGGAGGATGCCTTGTCCATGAGACGGGAAAATGAATTAAGGATTAATGTGTGGATACCTGAGTCAAGCTTTTGAACGTACTAAACACATGCCGGGAAAAATGGTAACCGGTAAACCTAGTACTTGAGTGAAGCCGGGCGCGGACTTTATCCCTCATGCGGCCTGAGACTGGGTCTCCCATGCTAGCTATGGTGGGTACAAGTGCGGTCACTGCACGGCGGCAGCCGGGGTCAGTGGAGCCTTGTATGCCAAGGCGGTGAGGCCTGGACGCGAACGGGGAATCGATGGGGACGGTTATCATGTGTGGGGTCGGAGTACCCTGACATGCCGTGTGTTTAGGTTTACCTTGCAAGGTTTAAAACTCGATTCGAATCGTCTGCTTCTCGCAGCTAATGAGACTGCTTGATTCCTTGTACTGCATCGAGTAAGAAGTGAAATGTGGTTACATGAGATAACTTGTTGATTGAACTAATTGATTGTTACCATGTATGCTTAGAAGGAGCAAATCTAGTTAAGTTAATGATGGTAGAAATTGAAAAGCTAAAAGATGATTTTAGAAACAGCTAGTGCTTTTGGCAAACCAAACCCCTCAGCCAAACAGCTGCATAGTCTAGAGGTAGAGGAGTAGACTCCTCACACCGGGTAAGTCTAGCTGAGTATTAGTATACTCAGCCTTGCTTGTGGCACCATTTTTGCAGGTACCATGCAGGATCTGGTTGATGGTGTGACTTGGCCTACCACCCTGCCACCGGGTTGGACGGTCGAGTGGGATGTTGCTCCGGCAGGAGAGGAGCATGAGGAGTAGTGGGCTAGGCCTTGCCCATTTCCTCATTACCGACGACATCGATTATCCGCTGCACCTTACTTAATGAACTTTATTTGCTACTCCAGAACTCCGATTTATGTAATAATTCAGTACTTAATTTGAGGTTTCCTGTTTTATTGTATTTCTTCTGTGACTCACCTTCGAGTGAGATTGTGGAATTTGATCCTGGTTAAGTGGCTCTATCAGACTAGATCTGAAGGACTGACGGGTTATTCCGATTTAAGTGTGTCACGGCCCTTGAGGCATGACTTAGGCACTTAAGCTGGAATAATTCGGGTGGTTCTGCCACACGGTGTGCCACCGGACAGTGTCCGGTGCACCACCGGACAGTGTCCGGTGTACAAGGGGACACCAAGCTGAACTTCGCACCTTCGGGAATTCTCAGAGTCATCGCGCTATAATTCGCCGGACTGTCCGGTGTACACCGGACAGTGTCCGGTACTCCAAGGATGAAGAGACTCTGAACTCGTCGGCTTCGGGAATTCACAACGGCTAGTCCGCTATAATTCATCGGACATGTCCGGTGTACACCGGACTGTCCGGTGTGACAACGAAGCAACGGCTACTTCAGGCGCCAATGGCTACCTGCAGCGCATTAAATGCGCGCCAGCGCGCGCAGAAGTCAGGCACGCCCATGCTGGCGCACCGGACACTCTATAGTTCATGTCTGGTGCGCCACTAGACATCCAGGCGGGCCCAACAGTCAGAGCTCCAACGGTCGGAACCCTATCAGCCTGGTGACGTGGCTGTCGCACCGGACATGTCCGGTGTGCACCGGACTGTTCGGTGCACCATACGACAGACAGTCTCCACCAAACGGCTAGTTTGGTGGTTGGGGCTATAAATACTCCCAACCACCCCACATTCAAGTCGTCCAAGTTTTCCACTTCTCAACCACTTACAAGAGCTAGGCATTCAATTCTAGACACACTCAAGTGATCAAATCCTCTCCAATTCCACACAAGGTTTTAGTGATTAGCGAGAGAGATTTGCCGTGTTCTTTTGAGCTCTTGCGCTTGGATTGCTTCTTTTCTTTCTCACTTGTTCTTGTGATCAAAACTCGATTGTAACCGAGGCAAGAGACACCAATTGTGTGGTGGTCCTTGCGGGGAAGTTTTGTTCCCGGTTTGATTTGAGAAGAGAAGCTCACTCGGTCCGAGGGACCGTTTGAGAGAGGGTAAGGGTTGAAAGAGACCCGGCCTTTGTGGCCTCCTCAACGGGGAGTAGGTTTGCAAGAACCGAACCTCGGTAAAACAAATCCGCGTGTCACACTCTTCATTCGTTTGTGATTTGTTTTTGCGCCCTCTCTCTCTCGGACTCATTATTATTTCTAAACGCTAACCCGGCTTGTAGTTGTGATTAATTTTGTAAATTTCAGTTTCGCCCTATTCACCCCCCTCTAGGCGACTTTCAATTGGTATCAGAGCCCGGTGCTTCATTAGAGCCTAACCGCTCGAAGTGATGTCGGGAGATCACACCAAGAGGGAGATGGAGACCGGCGACAAGCCCACTACGAGCCACGGGAGCACTTCATCGGAAGAGTCCCGTACCAAGAGGAAGGAGAAGAAAAAGGACTCCTCCAACAAAGGGAAGGGGAAGGAGAAGAACTCTTCTTCCCACAAGTCGCATCGGAGAGGCGACAAGCACAAGAGGATAAGGAAAGTGGTCTACTACGAGACCGACTCTTCATCACCATCGACCTCCGACTCCGATGCGCCGTCCATAACTTCTAAGCGCCAAGAGCGCAAGAAGTATAGTAAGATCCCCCTACGCTACCCCCACATTTCAAAGCGTACTCCTTTAATCTCCGTTCCATTAGGCAAACCACCGGTTTTTGACGGTGAAGATTATAATATGTGGAGTGACAAAATGAGGCGTCATCTAACCTCACTCCACACAAGCATATGGAATGTTGTTGAGTTTGGTGTACAGGTACCATCCGTAGGGGATGAAGACTACGACTCGGACGAGGTGGCCCAAATCCACCACTTTAACTCCCAAGCAACCACTATACTCCTCGCCTCTCTAAGTCGAGAGGAGTATAACAAGGTGCAAGGGTTAAAAAGTGCGAAGGAAATTTGGGACGTACTCAAGACCGCGCACGAAGGAGACGAGGTGACAAAAATCACCAAGCGGGAGACGATCAAGGGGGAGCTCAGTCGCTTCATGCTTCACCAAGGGGAGGATCCACAAGCTATGTACAACCGCTTGAAGACCTTGGTGAACCAAGTGCACAACCTCGGGAGTGAAAAATGGGATGACCATGAGATGGTCAAGGTTATTCTTAGATCCCTTGTATTTCTTAACCCTACACAAGTTCAATTAATTCGAGGTGATCCTAGATATAAGCTAATGTCTCCCGAGGAAGTTATAGGAAAATTTGTGAGCTTTGAGCTAATGATTAAAGGCTCAAAGAAAATCATCGAGCAAGGCACCTCCTCCACGCCCGAGGCACAACCGGTCGCATTCAAGGCGACGGAAGAAAAGAAGGAGGAGGCTACTCCAAGTTGAACACCCATCGACGCCTCCAAGCTCAACAACGAGGAGATGGCGCTCATCATCAAGAGCTTCCGTCAAATCCTCAAGCAAAGGAGGGGGAAGGATTACAAGCCCCGCTCCAAGAAGGTTTGCTACAAGTGTGGTAAGCCCGGTCACTTTATTGCCAAATGTCCTATTTCTAGTGACAGTGACAGCGGCAACGACAAGAAGGGGAGAAGAAAGGAGAAGAAGAGACATTACAAGAAGAAGGGCGGCGATGCCCACATGTGCCGCGAGTGGGACTCGGACGAGAGCTCCACCGACTCCTTCTCCGACAAGGACGCCGCCAACATCGCCGTCACCAAGGGACTTCTCTTCCACAACGTCGGCCACAAGTGCCTCATGGCAAAGGACGGCAAAAGGAAGAAGGTTAAATCCAAATCCTCCACTAAATATGAGTCCTCTAGTGATGATAATGCTAGTGATGAGGAGGATAATTTGCGTACCCTTTTTGCCGACCTCAACATGCAACAAAAGGAAAAACTAAATGAATTGATTAGTGCTATTCATGAGAAGGATGATCTCTTGGACTCTCAAGAGGACTTCCTTATTAAGGAAAACAAAAAGCATGTTAAGGTTAAAAATGCTTATGCTCTACAAATTGAAAAATGTGAAAAATTGTCTAGTGAGTTAAGCACTTGCCATGAGACTATTGACAACCTTAGAAATGAAAATGCTAGATTAATTGCTAAGGTTGATTCACTTGCTTATGATGTTTCAATTCCCAATCTTAGAAATGATAATGTTGATTTACATGCTAAGATTAAAAAATTGAGTGATTCTCTTGCTAGCCTTAAGATTGAAAATGAAAAATTAATTGCTAAGGCTAAAGATTTTGATGTTTGCAATGTTACTATTTCTAACCTTAGAAGTGAGAATGATATATTACATGCTAAGGTTGTAGAATTAAAATCTTACAAACCCTCTACATCTACTGTTGAGCATGTTTCTATTTGCACCAGGTGTAGAGATGTTGATATTGATGCTATTCATGATCATGTGGCTTTAATTAAACAACAAAATGATCATATAGCAATATTAGATGCTAAAATTGCCGAGCATAACTTAGAAAATGAAAAGTTTAAATTTGCTAGAAGTATGCTCTATAATGGGAGACGCCCTGGCATCAAGGATGGCATTGGCTTCGAAAGGGGAGACAATGTCAAACTTAGTGCCCCACCTAAAAGATTGTCTAATTTTGTTAAGGGCAAGGCTCCCATGCCTCAGGATAACGAGGGTTACATTTTGTACCCTGCCGGTTATCCCGAGAGCAAAATTAGAAGAATTCATTCTAGGAAGTCTCACTCTGGCCCTAATTATGCTTTTATGTATAAGGGTGAGACATCTAGCTCTAGGCAACCAACCCGTGCTAAGTTGACTAGAAAGAAAACTCCTAGTGCATCAAATGATCATAGCATTTCATTTAAAACTTTTGATGCATCTTATGTTTTGACTAACAAATCCGGCAAGGTAGTTGCCAAGTTTGTTGGGGGCAAACACAAGGGCTCCAAGACTTGTGTTTGGGTACCCAAAGTTCTTGTTTCTAATGCCAAAGGACCCAAAACCGTTTGGGTACCTAAAGTCAAGAACTAAACTTGTTTTGTAGGTTTATGCATCCGAGGGCTCAAGTTGGATCATCGATAGCGGGTGCACAAACCACATGACGGGAGAGAAGAAGATATTCTCCTCCTACAAGAAAAACCAAGATCCCCAACGAGCTATCACATTCGGGGATGGAAACCAAGGTTTGGTCAAAGGTTTGGGTAAAATTGCTATATCTCCTGACCATTCCATTTCCAATGTTTTTCTTGTTGATTCATTAGATTACAATTTGCTTTCCGTTTCGCAATTATGTCAAATGGGCTACAACTGTCTATTTACTGATGTAGGTGTCACTGTCTTTAGAAGAAGTGATGATTCAATAGCATTTAAGGGAGTGTTAGAGGATCAGCTATACTTGGTAGATTTTGATAGAGCTGAACTCGACACTTGCTTAATTGCTAAGACTAACATGGGTTGGCTCTGGCACCGCCGACTAGCTCATGTTGGAATGAAGAATCTTCATAAGCTTCTAAAGGGAGAGCACATTTTAGGACTAACAAATGTTCATTTTGAGAAAGACAGGATTTGTAGCGCATGCCAAGCCGGGAAGCAAGTTGGCACTCTTCATCCACACAAGAACATCATAACAAGTGACAGGCCACTAGAGCTCCTACACATGGATTTATTCGGCCCGATCGCTTACATAAGCATCGGCGGGAGTAAGTACTGTCTAGTTATTGTGGATGATTATTCTCGCTTCACTTGGGTGTTCTTTTAGCAGGAAAAATCCCATACCCAAGAGACCTTAAAGGGATTCTTAAGACGGGCTCAAAATGAGTTCGGCTTAAGGATCAAGAAAATTAGAAGCGACAACGGGACGGAGTTCAAGAACTCACAAATAGAAGGCTTCCTTGAGGAGGAGGGCATCAAGCATGAGTTCTCCTCTCCCTACACACCACAACAAAATGGTGTAGTGGAGAGGAAGAATCGAACTCTATTGGACATGGCAAGAACCATGCTTGATGAGTACAAGACACCGGATCGGTTTTGGGTTGAGGCGGTCAACACCGCTTGCTACGCCATCAACCGGTTATATCTACACCGAATCCTCAAGAAGACATCATATGAACTCCTAACCGGTAAAAAGTCCAATATTTCATATTTTAGAGTCTTTGGTAGCAAATGCTTTATTCTTGTTAAAAGAGGTAGAAAATCTAAATTTGCTCCTAAGACTGTAGAAGGCTTTTTACTAGGATATGATTCAAACACAAGGGCATATAGGGTCTTTAACAAGTCCTCAGGACTTGTTGAAGTTTCTTGTGACGTTGTGTTTGATGAAACTAACGGCTCTCAAGTAGAGCAAGTTGATCTTGATGAGATAGGTGAAGAACAGGCTCCGTGCATCGCGCTAAGGAACATGTCCATTGGGGATGTGTGCCCTAAGGAATCCGAAGAGCCTCCACATGCACAAGATCAACCATCCTCCTCCACACAAGCATCCCCACCAACTCAAAATGAGGATGAGGCTCAAGTTGATGAAGGAGAAGATCAAGGAGATGAGCCATCTCAAGATGACGGCAATGATCAAGGGGGAGATGACAATGATCAAGACAAGGAGGATGAAGAACCAAGGCCGCCACACCCAAGAGTCCACCAAGTAATCCAACGAGATCACCTCGTCGACACCATCCTCGGCGACATTTATAAGGGGGTAACCACTAGATCTCGTGTTGCACATTTTTGTGAGCATTACTCTTTTGTTTCCTCTACTGAGCCACACAGGGTAGAGGAAGCACTTCAAGATTCGGATTGGGTGATGGCGATGCAAGAGGAGCTCAACAACTTCACTAGGAACGAGGTATGGCATTTAGTTCCACGTCCTAATCAAAATGTTGTAGGAACCAAGTGGGTCTTCCGCAACAAGCAAGATGAGCATGGTGTGGTGACAAGAAACAAAGCCCGACTTGTGGCCAAGGGATACTCCCAAGTCGAAGGTTTGGATTTCGGTGAAACCTATGCACCCGTAGCTAGGCTTGAGTCCATTCGCATATTATTGGCCTATGCTACTTACCATGGCTTCAAGCTTTACCAAATGGACGTGAAGAGTGCCTTCCTGAATGGAACAATCAAGGAAGAGGTCTATGTTGAGCAACCTCCCGGCTTTGAAGACAGTGAGTACCCTAACCATGTCTATAGGCTCTCTAAGGCGCTTTATGGGCTCAAGCAAGCCCCAAGAGCATGGTATGAATGCCTAAGATATTTCCTTATTGCTAATGGCTTCAAAGTTGGCAAGGCCGATCCTACTTTATTCACTAAAACTCTTGACAATGATTTGTTTGTATGCCAAATTTATGTTGATGATATTATATTTGGGTCTACTAACGAATCTACATGTGAAGAATTTAGTAGGATCATGACACAAAAATTCGAGATGTCAATGATGGGGGAGTTGAAGTATTTCTTAGGATTTCAAGTAAAGCGACTCCAAGAGGGCACCTTCATTAGCCAAAAAAAGTATACTCAAGACATTCTAACCAAGTTTGGAATGAAGGATGCCAAGCCCATCAAGACACCCATGGGAACCAATGGGCATCTCGACCTCGACACGGGAGGTAAATCCGTCGATCAAAAGGTATACCGGTCGATGATTGGTTCATTACTTTATTTATGTGCATCTCGACCGGATATTATGCTTTCTGTTTGCATGTGTGCAAGATTTCAAGCCGACCCTAAGGAATCTCACCTTACGGCCGTAAACGAATCTTGAGATATTTGGTGTATACTCCTAAGTTTGGGCTTTGGTACCCTCAGGGATCCACATTTGATTTGATTGGTTATTCGGATGCCGATTGGGCGGGGTGTAAGATTAATAGAAAGAGCACATCGGGGACTTGCCAGTTCTTGGGAAGATCCTTGGTGTCTTGGGCTTCAAAGAAGCAAAATTCAGTCGCTCTTTCTACCGCCGAAGCTGAGTATATTGTCGCAGGCCATTGTTGCGCGTAATTGCTTTGGATGAGGCAAACCCTGCGAGACTATGGTTACAAATTAACCAAAGTTCCACATGGCGGATAATCCCGTTGAGCATAGCCGCACTAAACACATAGCCATTCGGTATCATTTTCTTAGGGATCACCAACAAAAGGGGGATATCGAGATTGCATACATTAATACTAAAGATCAATTAGCCGATATCTTTACCAAGCCACTAGATGAACAAACTTTTACCAAACTTAGGCATGAGCTCAATATTCTTGATTCTAGGAATTTCTTTTGCTAATTTGCATACATAGCTCATAAGTATACCTTTGATCATATCTCTTTTATATATGCTATGACTAATGTGTTTTCAAGTGTATTTCAAACCAAGTCATAGGTATATTGAAAGGGAATTGGAGTCTTCGGCGAAGACAAAGGCTTCCACTCCACTCTACTACTCATCCTTCGTCGTTGCTCCGCTTCACTCTCCATATTTGGTATAATCTTCACTCATATGTTTTCTTTGCCAAAGGGGAGAAAGTAGTTAGACAAGGGCTTATATCTCACTTAAAGTATCCGTTTTTGGCGATTCATGCCAAAGGGGGAGAAAGTATGAGCCCAAAGCAAAAGGACCGCACCACCACCCTAATTTTAAAATGATTTTCAATTGATAAATTTTAAATTAGTATCTCTTTGTGTTCTAAAGGGGGAGAAAGTAGTACTTTCAAAATTGATATCTTAAAACCCTCTTGAACACTAAGAGGAGAATTTACTTGAGGGGGAGTATTTGTTTAGTCAAAGGAAAAGCATTTGAAACAAGGGAGAAAATTTCAAAACTTAAAAATGCTTAGCAAAACTTATTCATTCATCTTTGACTATTTTGCAAAAGGATTTTGAAAAGGATTTACAAAAAGAATTTGCAAAAACAAAACATGTGGTGCAAGTGTGGTCCAAAATGTTAAAAATAAAGAAACAATCCTTGCATATCTAGTAAGTAATATTTATTGGCTCAAATTCTATGTAACCTTTGTACTTACATTATGCAAACTAGTTCAAATTCTGCACTTCTATATTTGCTTTGGTTTGTGTTGGCATCAATCACCAAAAAGGGGGAGATTGAAAGGGAATTAGGCTTACACCTATTTCCTAAACTAATTTTGGTGGTTGAATTGCCAAACGCAAATAATTGGACTAACTAGTTTGCCCAAGTCTATAAGATCTACAGGTACCAAAGGTTCACAATAAGCCAATAAAAGATCAAGAGAAAGGGTTCACACAAAGGAGCAAAGGGACAACCGAAGGCACCGTGGTCGGGCGCACCGGACTGTCCGGTGTGCCACCGGACAGTGTCCGGTGCACCACCGGACTGTGTCCGGTGTACAAGGGGACACCAAGCTGAACTTCGCACCTTCGGGAATTCTCAGAGTCGTCGCGCTAAAATTCACCGGACTGTCCGGTGTACACCGGACAGTGTCCGGTACTCCAAGGATGAAGAGACTCTGAACTCGTTGGCTTCGGGAATTCACAACTGCTAGTCCGCTACAATTCACCGGACATGTCCGGTGTACACCGGACTGCCTGGTGTGACAACGAAGCAACGGCTACTTCAGGCGCCAACGGCTACCTGCAGCGCATTAAATGCGCGCCAGCGCGCGCAGAAGTCAGGCACGCCCATGCTGGCGCACCGGACACTCTACAGTTCATGTCCGGTGCGCCACTGGACATCCAGGTGGGCCCAGCAGTCAGAGCTCCAACGGTCGGAACCCTATCAGCCTGGTGACGTGGCTATCGCACCGGACATGTCCGGTGTGCACCGGACTGTCCGGTGCACCATACGACAGACAGCCTCCACCAAACGGCTAGTTTGGTGGTTGGGGCTATAAATACCCCAACCACCCCACATTCAAGTCATCCAAGTTTTCCACTTCTCAACCACTTACAAGAGCTAGGCATTCAATTCTAGACACACTCAAGTGATCAAATCCTCTCCAATTCCACACAAGGTTTTAGTGATTAGCGAGAGAGATTTGCCGTGTTCTTTTGAGCTCTTGCGCTTGGATTGCTTCTTTTCTTTCTCACTTGTTCTTGTGATCAAAATTCGATTGTAACCGAGGCAAGAGACACTAATTGTGTGGTGGTCCTTGCGGGGAAGTTTTGTTCCTGGTTTGATTTGAGAAGAGAAGCTCACTCGGTCCGAGGGACCGTTTGAGAGAGGGTAAGGGTTGAAAGAGACCCGGCCTTTGTGGCCTCCTCAACGGGGAGTAGGTTTGCAAGAACCGAACCTCGGTAAAACAAATCCACGTGTCACACTCTTCATTCGTTTGTGATTTGTTTTTGTGCCCTCTCTCTCGGACTCATTATTATTTCTAAACGCTAACCCGGCTTGTAGTTGTGATTAATTTTGTAAATTTCAGTTTCACCCTATTCACCCCCCCTCTAGGCGACTTTCACTAGTAACCGTTTCGCCGGAATGGGTGTTCACAAGTTTTTTGGTCCTTCGAGTTCCACTGGTGACCATTACCGTAGCCTTCAATGTGTAGGTGTAGGGATGGCAATGGGATGGGTTCGGTTTGGATGGAGTAAAAACCCGCTCGCAATCACACCCGCGAAGTCTACGTAAACGCGCCCGCGATCACACCTGCGGGTGCAATACTAAACCCGCACCCAAACCCGTTAGGTTTTGGGTGGTGTTGGTCCTTGTTCTCGAATGCTATACATCAAGAACAAAGCAACACAATTGTTAACAATTAAAGACCTTCGTCCTTCGAAGCATTATCTCTTTTGTAATATAATGATCTTCGGACGAAGGTCATGAAGGACATATCTTCATCATCTCAGTGAACGAATTTAAATAAGTATACATGAAACACAAAAGAATATGAATAATCATTATGAATTGTTAGATTATCTATATTCTTATTTTATAAATATGAATAAACATCAACGATATTAACATTACATTAATACCTTCGGTTTGCCAGAAAATGAAATGCGAGAGTGACGCAATAGTGATTCCAATTCAGCGTGAACAGTACAGGGGTACTGTTCATCTATTTATAGGCACGGGACGTAGCCCCAGACAAAATTACATCCATGTCCGTATTAACTAATCATAATGCGAACTTATTAAGGACTATATAGTCTTTTCCTCTTTAAGTCAGTATCGTCCTTCGCCTTTTTCATAATATCAAGCTGAAGCTCTTTCAGTCGTAGCTTTGGCTTTTGTTCACATCATCTTCGGCTTATATCTTCATGTCACACATGCCTTTGTACTGTCTTGCCGAAGGTGTTTTTGCCTTGAGGACCTTCAGCGTAGAAGAAGACCCCCAAAAGTAGCCCCTTCGCGGTGCTAGATCGTTTTTGTAACGAGCTCGATCCGCGAAAAACACGAAGGCTTTGGAATGCCGAAGGTCCGAAAAACACCTTCCCTGAGCTCGTTGCCGAGAAACGATTATAATATTCTGGATGCCGGATGGTCCACCGCTCAGCCAGTGCGAGCAGTATGGCAGTTCGCCTTCTCCCCCTACAACACTATATAAACAGACGGGTTGGTGAGGAGTTACCACAGCATTCATTGCCATTGCACTGTTGTGCGGTTAAAAATTTTAATCATAGCTGAAGCTCTCTGTATTTCATTTTCGAGCAAACACTTCGTCACTAGAGATTAGCTTCATCTTAGCGTAAACACAAATGGCCAGAGTTCGATCCACCGCTAGGGTGTCTCGTGAGGGGGACAAGGCCGAAGCTGCTGAAACAGTGCCCATATCAGAAGTAATGAAGTAATCAGGTCTAGTTGTGCCAGGGGAAGTTATTGACGAAGGTGCTTCCAATGCCAAAGCTAGACAAACTGTGGTTGAGGGTGAGAGTGATAATGAAAGCGAAGAGGATGACAACATTATGAACTCGGCAAAGCCTAGTCATCTTGAATTTGGAAAATCTACTGTAACAGAAGATGACATGACTATGATGAAAAAACTGGGCTATTTTGGGGAGTCTGAGATCAAGCTTGTTCGATTTGCTAGGGAAGAGATAATTTCGGAGCCGAGCGAGGACGAAGTTATCGTCTTTAAGAGCTTCTTTAGAGCAGGGCTTCGGTTCCCCCTAAATGATATGATAGGGGAGGTTCTAAAGAACTTTGAAATATACCTTCATCAGCTGACCCCCAATGCTATTGTTAGACTTAGCGTCTTCATATGGGCTCTCCGAAGCCAAGGAATGGATGCTAATGCCGAAGCTTTTTGCCGAGTGCACGAGCTACACTACCAGACGAAGGCTAGAGCAGATGGCCTTCACAAGAACTTTGGTTGTTATAATTTTGCATACCGGAAGGATACAAAAGCCCTATTTATTGGCTACCACACCAAGTGGCCAACCGAGTGGACTAATGAATGGTTTTACATGAAAGCTGATGAGAAGAAGTGGGAAAAACTCATGAGTATGATAATGAGTACCTTGAAGCTGAACTTCGGCATGGCTCGACCCTTGTGCAACATGCAGTTAGGGTCCCCTTACCAATTGGCCAAAGTAGAATTTAGAGTGGTGGCTAGGCACATCAGTACTAAGGACTTATTGCAAGAGTACTTATCAAATAGAACATATCCAACTTCTAGTGGTTGGGGGATGCCGAAGGCAAAAGAAGTGGGGAAGAGGCATGAGCTTGTATGGCTCCCCTATCGCTCTAAGTTTGAGAAACAATTCAAAAAACCTTGCAAAGAATTGCTGGAGATGATCGAAACCATGTGCAATGAAATACTTGGTAATTATACCAAGAAAGAAGATCAGTTGATGACTGCAGCCTTCGGTACCTGGCCGAAACAAATATTGAACCGGGTAATGGACGCCTTAAATTTCGAATACCCCGACTATGAAAAGCTTGACAAAGGGGCCGAAGGGGTAAAAAGGAAAAGGATTGTCAGCATCCTGAACAGGCAAGTTGCCCAGTTGATAAAAGAAGATGAGAAAATTTTGAAGAAAGCGAAAATAGCTCCTGAGAGAAAAGCAACACCCTCTAAAAAGGAAGGCTTGATACAACATCCTCTGCTGAGCCGAAGGTGGATAAGACAGATGAAGCTCCTTCAACACCCTCTGCTGCCGAAGTGGCAGAAATTTTAAAGGTAATGACTGACTCTCTGCCCATCAAGCTGCTAAGTCCTCTGGGACCAGAACTGACGAAATTTTTACAGAAGAAAGAACAACCTTCGGCTGCAACGGAGAAGGTTGAAGGGCAAAATAAACGAAGAATAGTCAACATGATGCAAGCCATTGAGCGAACACCGCCTTCAGCTTCAGCGGCCAAAATAGTGACTGCTGCGGGTGCCGAAGTCGATGCTGCTGCCGAAGTTGAAAAACTCGCAACCACAATGTCAGGAATTGACAAGCTTATATCAGATATGGTTGCAGAGGAGATAGGTATGGCTGCTGAGGAAAGCATGGCCGCAGGCCTAATAAAGGGAAGAGAATTGTTGATACTCCATCGGGAGAGAAAGATTTTGACCTTCGGCACCTGGGTGGCCAGAAACTGTCCGAGGCAGACAAAGAGGAGTTGAAAGAATATGCAATATCTTACGGCTATCAACCGCGATCTTTTCTCTTCGGCGAGGTTGATGAAGAAATTTTAGGATGTATTCCTGACCGCGCCGGGGCAAAAATAATCGGCACTCTATCTAAGAGTGTTGGTTTCCCGAAGCTGGAGTCTGACATCAGTGGTTACCGACGACAACACATTGTCGGTAGCCTATTTTACTCCAATTTCAAGGTGAAATCTTTGTCTTGATCTATGTTACCATTGTGATGGATTAAAATGTTCTAACCTTGACTTGTTTTCGCAGAGCATGCTGCTAAGTAAGGCGCTAAGAATGCAGCAGGATTATGAAGATAAGAAAAATGAAATAATAATTGAAGGCTTGGAGAACAAGATTAAAGATTTTGAAGCTTCTCTAGAGAAAAAAGATTTCCTGCTACAAGCGGCCGAAGGTTCCCTCGCGGAAGCACAAGCTAAAAATACTAGATTAAGCGAGGAACTTTACAATGCTCAAATAACTTTAAAGAAAGAATCAGAGCGCTTCGAGCAGGAAAGAAAAGAACTGCAAGCGAAAACTGAAGCCGAAGCCGAGAATAATACGAAGCTACGGGAATCACTAAAAGACCTTCGGAATAAGTGCTCGGATTTCGCCACTTGTTGTGTGCATCGATTAAAAGGAATATTCAACTCGGTTGGGGCTAGTTCTGAAGAAATCGCCCATTTGGCTAAAGATATCCCCAAAGCCTTCGAGCATATTGAAAACGAAGCTTCTCGTGGCACGGCTGCTGCATTTTTGAAGGCCGGTTGCACTCATGCCAAAATAGTGAACAAGCCAACCTTCAGCCTCTCACCATCAGACTTAGTCGATATTCCTGGTGAGGCCCGAAGCATTGGAAATAGATTTATCAATCAAATTTGGGCTAAAGGCGGGCACGAGCTAGCTAGAGACGAAGCTCGGAAACTGCTCAACTCGGTATGAAACTTTTACCTGTCTTTTACCTTGGTTTTTCTTTATTACATTTGCATTTACCTTATACCATCATCTGTCTGCCGGATGGTGGCGCCGAAGGTCGCTAAGCCGAAGCTTGTTCCGAAGGTCGCTGGGCTGAAGTTTCTTTTTGTAACTACCTGTAGAAAACTTAGGATCCCTTTGCATTATTTTGCAAAAGATTGTAATTGACAGCTAAACACAACATTGTACATATTTGTCCATACCTTGTAATATAATTTTACCTCTCCGTCCATGTATGAATTGCTTTGTTGTGGACAAAACCCACAGTTACAATTTTTGAGCTGAAGGCGAAAAACATCTTCCCTTCTTTTCGTTCACATCGAAGCATTTTTTCATTGTACAAAGTGCCTTTGTATTCGTCTTGTCTGAGAAGAAGCTTCTTCGTATTCAACGAAGCATTCTGTCACCAAAGACAGGCAACTTTTTCCTTTCATGTTAACGCATGTGCTTCATGTCATGATAATGATGATCCTACGAATGTCTAATGAATGTTTGTATGAATCCAAAGAATGATGCGATGAAATATGCAAATGTATGACCCGAACACACAGGAAACCACACCCAGACTCTGCATCCCCTTAGGAATGACTTTTGAGTCTCTTCACCTTCTATTTCGGTGGCATTTGAGATCTGCATTCCCTTAGGAATGTCTTTTGAGCTTCTTCACCTTCTATTTCAGTGGCATTTAAGCTCTGCATTCCCTTAGGAACGTCTTTTGAGCTTCTTCACCTTCTATTTCAGTGGTATTTTGGCTTTGCATTCCCTTAGGAATGACTTTTGAGCTTCGGAACTTACTCTGCGCTCCCTTAGGAATGACTTTTGTAGCTTCGTCACCCTCCAGGTGACACTTTAGCTCTGCATCCCCTTAGGGACGACTTTTGAGCTTCAGAACTTACTCTACGCTCCCTTAGGAATGACTTTTGTAGCTTCGTCACCCTCTAGGTGACACTTTAACTCTGCATCCCCTTAGGGACGACTTTTGAGCTTCTCCCTGTTCTTTTTGCACTCGATGGTGCGGGTTCTGATGTTACATATTACATTCTTGGGGGAATTTGGCCCTTGTATTGCATAGGGAAAAACAAAAATGAAAATTACAAACTATGGCCCCATTAAAAACCTTTCTCCCCTCCTAAAAGGAAAAGGGTGCCATAGGAAAAAATAAAAAGATTACATCAATTACACATAATATCACCGAAGCTCATCCGCATTCCAAGGCCTGGGTATGTTGTTGTCGTCCATATCCTTCAGTCTGTAAGAACCGGGCCTTGACAAAGATACTACCACAAAAGGGCCTTCCCATTTCAGCTGAAGCTTCCCCACTGTATCTGGGTTAGCTATCCTTCGAAGCACCAAATGGCCTGGTTCAATATTTTTCAATCAAACTTTTCTATCACGCCATTTTATTGTTTCAGCCCGGTACTTATTGATGTGCTCTATGGCCTGAAGTATGGTCCCTTCTATGGTGTCTTTTGTTATTTGGCAATCAGCTTCATCCTTCGTCGGAGCTATGGTTCTTATCGATCCTGTTCTTGCTTCTTCTGGTGTTATTGCTTCGTCACCGAACAAAAGCTTGAATGGAGTAAAACCTGTTGACCTTGAGACAGCAGTGTTGTGGTTCCACACCACCTTTATTAATTCATCTGGCCACTTTCCTTAGGGCTGATTGAAGATCGACTTCATTATTCCTGTTATTATAATTCCATTTGCTATTTCTACTAATCCATTTGATTCTGGATGCCTTATTGACGCAAAGTGTATTTTTGTACCAATCTTGTCGGGTACCATAATTAGGGGTACCCCCAACGATCCTAGTCATGGCTGGTTAACACCCTCAGACCAACTGACGGGTGCGGTTCAAGCCAAGACTTCGTCTACCCGAAGGACACGATCTTCCCTGAGCCCAGCCTAGGGTTGGAACAGCGGTCCCAGACGAATTCACGCCTCGCCCGAGGGCCTCCTCAGACGGCAGGCGCCCCCTCAGCTCTCTCGAGGCCCGGCTCGGGAAGGCTTCGTTGTGAATCAACCTTGGCCATACCGCCTCACCAACCGACCGCTTCGCAGGCGCATTAAATGCGGGGGATGCCTGACGCCATATCCTGACACACGCGCCTCAGTCGGCCAGGCCGAAGTGACCGCAGTCACTTCGCCCCTCCTCTTCACTGTCCGATATGACAGGAAAACAATGCCGCCCGCTCTGCTCTGACTGCCGTGTCAGCCACCCCAGCAACGACTGACAACAAGTCACGATCAACCACCGAGCTCAAGCCTCGGGCGCAACAGGAAGCTCCGCCTCGCCCGACCTCAGGCTCCAGCCTCAGGAGGAGGTCTCCGCCTCGCCCGACCTCTGGACTCGGCCTTGACCCCGGTCTCGGGAGGAATCGCGTCCTCGCCCGACCCCGGCCTCGGCCTCAAGAGAAGTCTCCTCCTCGACCGACCCTGTGCTCGGACTGACCGTGCTGATAGGGAATGCATCATTCCCCTATTCCTAGCCTGTTCAGGCTACAAGGAACAAGACCGGCGTCCCATCTGGCTTGTCCCGGCGACGGGTAATGATGGTGCCCCGCGTGCGCCATGACGCCGGTGGCTCTCAGCCCCTTACGACAGCAAGGAGACGTCAACAGGGTCCTCGCCGCGCTGCTAGCTGCGCTCCTACAGGACTTAGGCGCTCCTCCGGCGGCCACGCCATCACATGTACAGCGCCCAAGCTCTCCCCCAACGGCCACGTTGGCATGTACACAGGGCTTAGGCACCCCACTGTCGGACATGTTAGCGCATAGCCACGCCCCCCGTTGTACACCTGGACTCTCTCCTTGCCTCTATAAAAGGGAAGTCCAGGGCCACCCTGAGGGGGGGTCGCGCGAGGGAAGCGGCGGACGAGCTCTGTGTCCCCCTCTCTCTCTCTCCCTCACGCGACGCGCTTGTAACCCCTACTGCGAGCGGCACCCCTAGTGCAGGATAATACAAGGTTTGTCCCACATCTTGTGTTCCATCCCGCGCCAACCCATCTGGGCTGGGACACTCAGCGACAATTTACTCATCGGTCCAGGGACCCTCCGGGGTCGAAACGCCAACAGTTGGCGCGCCAAGTAGGGGCCTGCTGCGTGTTAACGAACACCTTCCCGTTGAGATCCAGATGGGGAGTCTTTAGCGACCTCTCCAGCTCGAGACGGTGCTCTGCTTCGGGAGTCTTGAGTTCATGTCCCTCGACGGCAGCTACGACATGGTACTCCTCCCCCCGTGGCGTGACGACAACGACGGTCTTCGACTCGCCCAGCGGCGGCGAGCTCTACGACAGCGTCCCCGCACGGCAGAAGAGGAGCATTCCGGTCGTCCCCGCCACCCTCCTCATCAAAGGAGGCGGAGACGGGGCAACCATGGCCATGTAGGAGGCGGCACCTTGTCGGCTATCGCACCAGAGCGAGTCGATGACGCCGGCACTCCCCCGCGGGACATGTCAGACATTGCCCTCGCACCTGAGGCGACGGCGGGTGTCACTTCCTCTCGACGTGTCAGCCCCAAGCGGACTGATGACGCCAGCACCCTCGCGAAAGGCCTGCTGGGCGTTACCCTCGTACCTAAGATGACGGTGTGCACCACCCTCGACGCGACTTCACCACCGTCCAACGATCAAGAGGTACCGTCCGTTTTTCATCCCATACCTTTTCGGTTCAGCTTCGATCCACCTAGCGACCCCGCTATGGTGAGTGCCTTCGTAAAGGCGTATCCAAACCTTCTAGGGTACCACATGTGGTCGACCTGGGACCAACTGACAGCCGTCTCGACCTTCGGACCGACGGGTTCTGAGGAAGAGGACATCCTCGACTGCGGTTGGGATTTCTCTGCCCTCAATGACCCCGGTGCCATGCGGGGCTTCATGTCCGCATGTGACCACTGCCTCTCCGGTTGTTCTGACGATGGCCATGACCTTGACGACGAGGGTTACGGCCCAAGTCGCGAATGCTTCCACGTCGATCTGGGAGATCACAACAAAGGCAACCACCTCGGTATGCCAGAGGTTGACGATCCCCCTGGGCCCTCATCTCGCATTGACATCCCGCGGGAGCTAGCTGTCGTCCCAGTCCCTGCGGAGGGTTAGGACATACAGCTCGAGCAAATCCGTGAGATGCAGGCTCGGGTCAACGGGGAAGCAGGCCGGCTTGTACAGCTCCGACAGAACATCGAACAAGAGTGGGCAGGCCGATCACTCGCCGGAGAAGCCTGTCATCGAGCCCAAGACATCCGGCACGGCATCGTCGACAATGCCAAGGCGGTGCTGTCTCCGGCCGTCATCGGGTCCGGCCAGGACCTAGCTGCTGCGGCGATGCTGCTTCAGGCCATGCCGGAGCCATCCACCACCGAGGGACGGCGCATCCAGGGCGAACTCAAGAATCTTCTAGAGGGCGCCGCGGTTCGACGAGCCGAGAGCTCCACCTCCCGTAGGCGAGCTGACCCCTCGGAGCATCACGCGGTGTCCTCCCGGCGCATTCGGGAAGCCTCGGTCCATCCTGAGCGTACACGGGACGAGGCGCCCATCGCCCCAAAACGCCTCGGCAGCGAGCACCACCATCTCAACCATCGAGCCCGCCTCGACGAGAAGGTGCGTCGAGGCTACCATCCTAGGCGCGGGGGACGCTGCAACAGCGAGGAGGACTGCAGTCCTTCACCCGAACCACCCGGCCCGCGAGTCTTCAGCCGGGCCAAACGACGAGCACCATTCCCTGCCTGTTTCCGAGCCCCGACTACTATCACTAAGTACTCGGGGGAGACGAGGCCGGAGCTATGGCTCGTGGACTACCGACTGGCCTGCCAGTTGGGAGGGGTGGATGATGACAACCTCATCATCCGTAATCTACCCCTTTTCCTCTCTGACGCCGCCCGAGCCTGGCTGGAGCATCTGCCTCCTGCGCAGATCTCCGACTGGGACGATCTAGTCAAAGCTTTCGCGGGGAACTTCCAAGGCACATACGTGCGCCCTGGGAACTTGTGGGACCTCCGAAGCTACCGCCAGCAGCTACGGGAGTCCCTCCGAGAGTACATCCGGCGGTTTTCAAAGCAGCGCACCGAGCTGCCCAACGTTACCGACTCGGATGTCATTAGGGCTTTCCTTGCCGGCACCACTTGCCGGGACCTGGTGAGCAAACTGGGGCGCAAGACTCCCACCCACGCGAGCGAACTGATGGACGTCGCCACCAAGTTCGCCTCGGGTCAGGAGGCGGTCGAAGCCATCTTCCGGAAGGACAAGCAGCCTCAAGGGGAGCCGAAGACAGACGCCCCTGAGGTGTCCGCCCAGCGGGGCACGAAGAAGAAGGCCAAAAACAAGTCGCGAGCGAAGCGTGACACCGTAGACGTGAATCTCATCGCTGCGGCCGAGCACAGGAACCCTCGGAAACCACCTGGAGGTGCCGGTGCGTTCGACAAGATGCTCAAAGAGCCGTTCCCCTATCACCAGGGGCCCGTCAAGCACACCCTCGAAGAATGTGTCATGCTCTGACGCCACTTCCATAAGACCGGGCCCCCGATGGAGGGTGGCAAGGGCCATGACAACGACAAGAAGGAGGGCGGCAAGGAAAAGGGATTCCCGGAAGTCCACAACTGCTTCATGATCTACGGCGGGCAAGCGGCGAACGCCTCGGCTCGGCACCGCAAGCAGGAGCGCTGGGAAGTCTGCTTGGTGAAGGTGGCGGTGCCAGTCTACCTAGACTGGTCTGACAAGCCTATCACCTTCGACCAAGGCGACCACCCCGACTTCGTGCCAAGCCCGGGAAGGTACCCGCTCGTCGTAGATCCAATCATCGGCAACGTTAGGCTCTCCAAGGTCCTCATGGACGGAGGCATCAGCCTTAACATCATCTACACCAAGACCCTGGAACTCTTAGGGGTTGATCGGTCCGAAGTCCGAGCCGGTGCGGCACCCTTCCACGGGATCGCGCCCGGGAAGCGAATCCAACCCCTCGGACGGATCGACTTACCCATCTGCTTCGGAACTCCCTCAAACTTCTGAAAGGAAGTTCTCACCTTTGAGGTCGTCGGGTTCTGAGGAACCTACCATGCGGTGTTGGGAAGACCATGCTATGCCAAGTTCATGGTTGTCCCCAACTACACCTACCTCAAGCTCAAGATGTCGGGCCCGAATGGGATCATCACTGTCGGATCCACGTACCACCACGCGTACGAATGCGATGTGGAGTGCGTAGAGTATGCCGAGGCTCTTGCTGAGTCCAGGGCCCTCATCGCCGACCTTGAACGCCTCTCCAAGGATGCGCCCGACGCGAAGCGGCACGCCGGCAACTTCGAACCAGTTGAGGCGGTCAAGTCTGTCTCTCTCGACCCCAGCAACGACACTAGCAAGCAAGTTCAAATCGGCTCCGAGCTTGACCCCAAATAGGAAGCAGTGCTCGTCGACTTTCTCCGCGCAAATGCCGAAGTCTTTGCGTGGAGTCCCTCGGACATGCCCGGCATACCGAGGGATGTCGCGGAGCACTCACTGGATGTCAGAGTTGGAGCCCGACCCGTGAAGCAAACCCTGCGCCGTTTTCGACGAGGAAAAGCGCAGGGCCATAGGCGAGGAGATCCACAAGCTACTCGCGGCAGGGTTCATCAAAGAGGTATTCCATCCTGAATGGTTAGCTAACCCTGTTCTTGTAAGGAAGAAGGATGGAAATGGAGGATGTGTGTAGACTACACTGGTCTAAACAAAGCATGTCCGAAAGTTGGGTGCGAAACCCTGTCGTTCCTCGATGCCTACTCAGGCTATCATCAAATCAAGATGAAAGAGTCTGACCTGCTCGCGACTTCTTTAATCACACCTTTTGGCATGTACTGTTACACCACAATGCCATTTGGGTTGAGGAATGCAGGCGCCACTTACCAGAGGTGCATGAACCACGTGTTCGGAGAACACATCGGCAGAACGGTCGAGGCTTACGTCGATGACATTGTTGTCAAGATGAAGAGAGCCTCCGACCTCCTATCTGACCTTGAAACGACATTCAAGTGTCTAAGAGCGAAAGGCATGAAACTCAATCCCGAGAAGTGTGTCTTCGGAGTCCCTCGAGGCATGCTCCTTGGGTTCATCGTCTTCGAGCGGGGCATCGAGGCCAACCCAGAGAAAATCGTGGCCATCACCAGCTTGAGACTGATCAAAGATTTGAAAGGAGTACAGAGGGTCATGGGATGCCTTGCGGCGTTAAGCCGCTTCATCTCACGCCTTGGCGAGAAAGGCTTGCCTCTGCACCGCCTCTTAAGGAAGGCCGAGTGCTTCACTTGGACCCCCAAGGCCGAGGAAGCCCTCGGAAACCTTAAGGCACTCGTTACGAAAACACCCATCCTGGTGCCCCCCGCCGCAGGAGAAGCCCTCTTGATCTACGTAGCCGCGACTACTCAGGTGGTCAGCGCCGCGATCGTAATTGAGAGACGAGAAGTGTAACACCCCTGGTGTTACTATAACTAAAACTTGAGCATGACATCATCAGCATTGGCATTGCATATGTTTGACACACCTAGAGTGCATTCACTAGGCAAAAATTTCAAACAAGTTGTATTGTTTTAATGTTTTACAAATAGGACCCTGGTTAAAGGACTTAACCCTAAATAGTGGTCAAAGGGGGTAAAACTTAACCCAAGTTGAGAAAAACCTTAGGGCTTTTGGGAAAAAGTCATAAAATATCCCCAAAAACCAAGTTGAATCACATTTATACCCTTGGGATACTAAAAACACTAATCAGAACCCTGGAAAACCCTAAAACCAAACCCTAGGGACCTAAGTGCAAAATTAGTCCACTTTTGGACTAAAGTGCAAAAATCAAGTTAAATAAGTATCTTGAGTTATTTGGGTCACTTATATAAGAATTTGCAATCCAAAACTTGAAATTTGGACTTAAGTGCAAAAGTGCCCCACTTAACCTTTTTGGGGTTAAGTCTGGATTTCAGTGATATTGGCTCAACTTTGGAGCCTTGTATCTTTCAGGATATAGGGTTTTTGCCCTAGGTCACCACATCAAAGTTGAAGACCAATTATAGGAGAACAACTTTGCTAAAGAGTGTGAGCTTAGTTGTTATGAGAAATTTAGAGAAAAACCCAATCAAAAACTGGCTGTCAGGCTGTTTGATCTGAAATTCAGAATAGCAGATGACTGACATCAACTTCCAGCTCAAATCCAAGCATGATCCAGTGCTCAAATGAGTTTGATCTCTATAGTTGAATTGTAGCTGGTTTATAACTCTACAACTTTGCTACATAGAGTTGGCTTAGGTTTCACACAAAAATTTGAGAAAACTGGGCTCCAATGTGCTCTGTCAGTCACTCTGAACTGGTATTCACCATGGTACAGTAACAGGTAAACTGAAGAAGATCCTATTCGTGCTCGTCGCCGATAGCCGTCGCCGTCGATCGCGGCTCGTCACGATTCGTGCTCAGTGGTCCTTGGATAAGCACAGCCGGTATGAGTCCTCGCCGCCGGTGAGCTCGAGGCCACCCGGTCAGTCGCGGTACCCCTCCCCCTTACTCATCGGATGGTCGGGATAAGAGCTCGCCGCCGTTGGTCGATTATTACCGTGCGCCGCGTGTCCAGGCACTTTACCACGTCGCCGTAGGTCGCGTTATGCATATCCGGTGATCGCCGGAGGTGTCGCCACAGTAAAGGCCATGTTAAGCGGCCACCAGTGACTCACCTTGCTCTTACCGATCCCGAGTCACCGTTCAAATTCGTCGTGCTCGCGGTCGATCCCTATAAATTGAGGGCCAGGTCTGTTGCACCATGTAATTGTCAAGCCATAGCACCCACTCTCATCTCCTCTCATTCACCAGAGCTCCACAATTCGAGTTTTTCCCCAAATCGATCTCCGCCACCGTGAAATCCACTCCACCGTGGTCAGTCCTCCACAGGTCAGCCCCGGTCCTCTGCTACTTCGTTTGAGTACCCTCCCAGCTCCGTGATGCTTGCCGAGCCACCGAATTGAACCGGGAGACCCCCAGTCGCCGGGAACACGATCATATTGCCGCTATGCTTACGGCCACCGTGGCCGGAGCTCCATAGTTCACCAATAGTGCAATTAAGTTGGGGGAAACATTCATGGGGACTCGGATTTGGTCTCGGCCGAAGCTTAGCACCTATCTTAGCCCCAATCGGCCGGCGTAGATCCTCGCCGGAGCGCGGCGGTGCGCGAGCGCCGTCGGGGACTTGAAACACAGAATAGATAGAAACTAGAGGGTCTTTTTGTGAAGTGTCGGTGACTTAGAAAAACAGTAACCGAACCTATCTCTAGTTAGGCAAAACGCCGAGGGCCTCTGCGCAAACTCGCCTCGCGGGCGCGGGCGCGCGCGCGATTTCGCGCGGATCTGGGCCGTCTGGGCTGGTTTCAGCCCGTTACTATTGAAGCTTTTTCTTTTTTCTTTTTCCGCAGAGCTTTAGAAATATGTAGAAAAATGTAGAAAAATGCTAAAATTGTGAAACCAATTTTCCTAGACTCCTTATTTTCCCTAGATTTTAATAAAAATAAACTCATGATTTTTAGATCAAATAGGGAATTTTAGGGTATTTAAAATAGCCTAAACCATTGGTTCTGGATTTTTAGAAAATAAATAATAAGTCCAAAATTTCCCAAACTTTTTATGTGAGCTTTTCACATTATTTAGAAGCCATGGGTAGAGTTTGGTTTGATTTGAACATTGTTTGATAACTAGAACCCAAAACCACCCCCCTGCTCCATGAACTCCTTTACTGACTCCGGAAACCCTAGGTTCTCGGAGTACCGTGAAGGAAAGTTGTACTCAAGACTTAGATAATAAGTTTATATTATCTTTGCATCCTCATGAGCATCCCATGACATCCATTCTTATGCATGTATATGGTTATATTAGAGCACGAAGAAGAAGAAGAAGAAGTCGCTGAAGAAGGGATACCACCAACCTCTGATCCTCAAGCAGGCAATTGCTTTTATTTCGATATTTGTGGATCCGAGCAGGACTCACCTGATAACAAAGGCAAGCCCCGGTGCATTTGCCACCTTCCTTGATGTTTTTAAAATCTTTCTCACTTGCTTGCTGCATTAGGTGATAGGAGTTGATTGATTAAACAATTCCTGCATTACCTTCCTTGATCTTGATTACCCTCCTTGAAACCCTGTTTTTACAAAAAGGTTTTACTATGCTTAGTATTGCTTTAGAAAAACAAAAGGATTTGTTTTACAAAAGATGTTTGGAAAAGTGGGAGGGATGTTTTCCAAAATAAAACTTGATGGTGAATCCATCATGGCCGTGATGGATTCAACATCGGAAAAGATGTACCTCTGCCAGGTACCAAGTTTTTGGGTTAAAAAGATTAAGCTGAGACCGGGCGGGTGACTTGCACGAGAAGAGAGTCTCGGTGTAGTGTCTCCGTCTGAGTCGATTAAGGACCTTGTCGATGTAGGCTTGATGATCGAGGACCCTTTAACTGGTCACATGCCTCGTCATGGGTAAGCCTTGCCTCGGGCAGACTAAGGCCGGAATAAGATAACACGAAATGGGAGTGGAGCGGTGGCGAGAGTAGCGTGTACCCTCCGTGGCAAGAGGCTAGACGGTGGTGTATCTGTGCTCTCGGTTTGCGTGAACCTGATCCGGTCTTAAGAACCCCGGTGGCGGGTTGACATATGCAAGGGTTAAGTGCTACATATGTCGTGTGATTGGAGATCCTCAGCTGAGTATAATCGATTCGGATCGCCGTACCTTCGCGGTTATGAAGACTTGGTCACTGCCCTACACGTAGCATTCCACTAAAGATGATGGGCTTTTGTTAAAGAAATTGGCTAGTGCAGGACCAGTGATTGAACTAGGGTAGAAAGAACTCTAGTGCAGGTAATTTTACTTAACTTGACAAATAAAATTGGATTTTTAAGGATCCACTTTAGTAAGCATTTCTGCCAAATAGAGTCTTTGATTACTGAAAAGCCTTACCTTGACTCCCATATAACCAGCATACCCTTGAGAGTCTTTTCCTTAGTCGGGTAAGACTTGCTGAGTAATTCCATACTCAGGGTTTATCCCTTTGTTGTTTTTAGGTGGGGAAGTAGCAGACTTTTGCTGCTTCTGTGCCAAGGTGGTTCCCAAAGAAGAAAACAAGACTGAAGTGCGGGAGGACTCGGTCCTCCATCTAGGATCTTTTGTTTATAGCCTTTCGGGAGAAGGTTGTGTCTCCCTTGGTTTGTATAATTATTACTACTCTGCACTCACTTTTAGACTGGTCTGTAATAAAATAACTCGAGCTTGCTTTTGAAATAAATGTAAGTTTATGTAATTCGCTTCCGCATTTCTTTATCTCTGATGATCTGTAATGTCTGCAAGACGGGTGAAACGTTCCTGGTAAGGTCGGAAAAGATACCGAGCTTGTCAAGTGACTTAGGAACATCTACAGGGTGTCTGATGTCTGTTAGACAAGGACAACTGTAGGTGGGCCTAATTACTTGGGAGGTTCTGTCACAGCTGGTATCGGAGCGTAGCCCTTCTTTGCAGATATTATGAGGCATCTTCAAAAAGATTTTCAAAAGTCTTACCTAAAGATTCTTTTCTCTTCTTACCTAAGTACTCTGAAGAGTTTATCTTAAAGACCAGATAGGAAGAGTGCAATGTATAGAAGGTTGAATCAACTAAGGTTGATTCTGTACTTATTCATGCATCATGCTAAGAATTATGCTAATAAATTTTCCCCCTTAGAAAGATGCCGCCACGCACGAGGCTAACGGCACATAAGTCAACGGGACCAGTTGGAGTACCCCAGCATCAACTAGCCCCTCGACACGAAAGCAGTAGCAGCGGGAGTAATGACCCTATAGGAGACCTGGAAGCCGAAGTAAGTCGACTTCAAGCAACGCTGCAGCACAGGACCAATGTTTGTATTGCAGACGGAGATAGAATCAATGAACTAAGAAGGGACATCCGTCACCTGCAGGATCAGCTGGCTGATCGGGACTTAGCACTTGACTGGGCAGTACAGTCTCGTATGTTGGCATGTGCTAAGGAAGCAAGGGCTCAGGCCCGAATTAAAGAACTTAGCTCAGCTGTCGACAACCTGCAGGTCTACTGCAATACGTTGCATGAGGAAGTCCATGTGTTATACTCACAATTACACCCTAGTGAGCCTGTACACTCTGCTGAGTCAGAAGCCGGACCCTCTCACGTTGCGGGACGCGCGCTGGGTGGGGAGTTAGACCTGTTTGAACCCCCTCCTTCTTTGAGGTTGGTTGACGTCTGGACTCCCACACCTGATGATGAGGCCGCCAAAAGTAACGGAAAGCAGGACTAATGGTGTAACAAGAGTAGAATAGTGTATTGTAGGGTGTACTGTTGTATAATAGGTTAAACTTTTGTAAAATGGGTAATGTATCCTGTTATGTAGTGTCGAGTCTGTATCATTACTCTTTATAGTAATGTAAAATGGAAGGTTTTCTTTGGCATATTATGTTTATTCAAATGTTTTTGCCTCAGATGCCGACCAGGACTCGCGGACAGGACGCAGCCGGAACATCTGGGGGTCGGGATGTCACCCCGAATCCACCTCCGGTTCCACCCACGCTAGCCGAGGCAATTGCTGCCTTGGTGAATGCCACCGCCGACAATACCCGCTTCCTTAGGGAAATGGCGGGTCAGCAGCAGTTCCAGCAACAAGCAGGAAGAGGTTTTCAGCAAGGTCCCCGTGAAACTACTTATCTGGACTTCTCCAAGACTCGTCCCCCTCTATTCACCAAAGCAGAAGATCCGCTCGAAGCCGACGAGTGGATACGAGTTATTGAACAGAAGTTTGGTCTTCTTCGTTGTTCTGAAACGCAGAAGCCATTGTTTGCGGCACAGCAACTCCGAGGCCCTGCCAGTACTTGGTGGGGAAACTTTGTGGCCATCCAACCTGACAACCATCAAATTACATGGAACGAATTTAAAGCAGCCTTCCGCGAGCACTATATACCAGAGGGAGTGCTGCATATGAAACAAGAAGAGTTCATGAAACTGAAACAGGGGGGAGATACTGTTAATCAGTATCTCAACAAGTTCAATCACCTGTCACAATATGCAATTGATCAGGTGAATACTGATTTGAAGAAGAAGAACTGTTTTATGAGAGGTCTAAATGACCGGTTGCAGCGGAAAATGGCCACATGTATTGATCTCACATATGGAAAGGCTGTCAGTACAGCCTTATCTGTGGAGGCAAAATACTCAAGTTCTGGGAAAAATAAGGGATTCAGTGGTGATAGGCCTAGTCAGGGCCCGGTGAAGAGGCAACGGTTTATTCTCCGGCCTTCTAACCAGAACCGTTCAAGTGCACCATCCTTCCCTTTTAAGCAGCCCATAATTATTCGTCCCAACAAAGCCCCTACTGTCCCAAGTCAGCCGGGTGCCCCAGGCACTCGATTCCCTGCTCTGCCAAGTTCTTCAACTGGATGTTTTAACTGTGGCAAGTCTGGGCATTTTATTAAAGATTGCCCCTATCCTAGGCAAAATCAGGCTAATAATCAGCAAGGATCGGGGAATTCAGCTCCAGGCAAGGGAAGTACTTCGGGCAAGAATATCAAGAAGATGGGACGAATATACTATACGCAAGTGGCCACTATGCCGGAGGGAGAGCCGGTGATGATGGGTACGTTTCCTGTGGCCAGTCACCCTGCAATTATTCTTTTTGATTCTGGTGCTTCGCATACCTTCATTAGCAAGACATTTGTGGAGCAACATCACATTGCATGTCATGAATCAAAAGAGGGATTTAAAATTCACTCACCTGGGGGACATATTTTTACTAGAGAAGTGGCCTATGAAGTGCCAGTAACAATGGCCGGACGGAACTTTCCTGCTAACATGATTGTTCTGAAAGGCCAGGATATAGATGTAATTTTGGGTATGAATTGGTTAACTCAACACAAGGCAATTCTCAACACTGAACTCAGAACCGTCAGGTTGAGTTATAATCAAGAAGAAATTCTCTTATCTCTCCCCAAAACCAATCCAGCCAAAGCTTCTGGTAGAATATTTGAAGCCATTGTACCGGAGATCAAGAACATTCCGGTAGTATGTGAGTTTCCAGATGTATTTCCGGAAGATTTGCCTGGACTACCCCCTGAAAGAGATGTAGAATTTGTAATTGAGTTAAAGCCCGGTACGGCTCCCATCTCTCGAAGATCGTACCGTATGCCCCCTAATGAGTTGGCGGAATTGAAGATTCAATTACAAGATCTACTGAATAAGGGATTTATCCGGCCAAGCTCGTCCCCATGGGGTTGTCCCGCCATTTTTGTTAAGAAGAAGGATCAAACCTTGCGCATGTGCGTGGACTATCGGCCCCTGAATGAGGTCACTATCAAGAATAAGTACCCTCTTCCAAGGATCGACATCTTATTTGATCAACTGACTGGGGCGAGGGTATTTTCCAAAATTGATCTCAGGTCGGGCTATCATCAAATCCGTATTCGGCCCGAGGATATACCGAAGACCGCATTTACTACGCGGTATGGATTGTTTGAATACTTGGTAATGTCTTTCGGGCTCACCAATGCTCCTGCCCACTTCACCTATTTGATGAACTCGGTGTTCATGCCTGAGTTGGACAAGTTCGTGGTGGTCTTCATCGACGATATTTTGATATACTCTAAAAATGAAGAGGAGCATGCTCAGCACCTACGGATTGTATTGACGCGCCTGAGGGAACATCAGCTGTATGCCAAGTTCAGCAAGTGCGCGTTCTGGCTGGAGGAAATTCAATTTTTGGGGCACGTGTTATCAGCTAAAGGAATTGCGGTAGATCCTAGCAAGGTCAAGGATATTCTGGAGTGGAAACCCCCAACCACTGTTCACCAAGTCCGGAGTTTTCTTGGACTAGCTGGATATTATCGCAGATTCATACCAGATTTTTCTAAGCTTGTGAAGCCAATCACAAGTTTATTGAAAAATGATATTAAGTTCAATTGGTCTTCTAAGTGTAATGAAGCCTTTGAGCAATTGAAGACACTATTGACCACTGCTCCGGTATTGGCTCAACCGGACATCACTAAACCTTTTGATGTATATTGTGATGCCTCTGGCAGTGGACTCGGCTGTGTGCTGATGCAAGAGGGCCGAGTAATTGCGTATGCTTCAAGGTAGTTGCGCCGACATGAGGAGCACTATCCAACTCATGATCTGGAGTTAGCTGCTGTGGTTCATGCCCTGAAAATATGGCGTCACTATCTGCTGGGAAATATCTGTCACATATATACAGATCATAAAAGTTTGAAGTATATATTTACCCAGTCAGAGTTAAATATGAGGCAAAGACGATGGCTTGAGCTCATTAAAGACTATGAACTGGAGATCCATTATCACCCAGGCAAAGCCAATGTGGTGGCAGATGCATTGAGTCGTAAGACTTCCTGCCACTGTCTTATGGCAAAGACCTCCGAAAACACTTTGTGTCAAGAAATGGAAAAGCTAAACCTGGGGATAATCCAGCAAGGGACTCTGAATCAACTAAAGCTTGAGTCAACCATTTTGCAAAGGATAATTGATGCTCAAAAGGATAATCTGGGCATGAAGCACATACGAGAGAAGATAAGGGCTGGAACAGCCAAATGTTTCAAGGAAGACGATCAAGGTGTGTTATGGTTTAACAACCGCATAGTAGTGCCGAAGAGTGAAGAACTCCGCCAGCAAATCTTAGATGAAGCGCATCTTAGTCGCTATTCCATTCATCCGGGAAGCACTAAGATGTACCAAGATTTAAAGCAACATTACTGGTGGACGAAGATGAAGATTGAAATTGCACGCTATGTGGCTAAGTGTGACACTTGCAGACGTGTCAAAGCCATACACATGAAAACTGCTGGTCCATTGCAATCTTTGCCAACCCCAACATGGAAATGGGAAGACATTAGCATGGACTTTATTGTGGGATTGCCCAGAACGGCAAAAGGGTATGACTCTATTTGGGTTATCATTGATCGAATCACAAAGATCGCCCACTTCCTCCCTGTCAAAGTAAAATATCTCGTCATTACCTATGCGGAGTTATACATTGCCCGTATTCTCAGTTTGCATGGTGTTCCAAAGACCATAGTGTCGGATCGTGGACCTCAGTTCGTATCCAAATTTTGGGAAGAACTTCATAAATCCTTGGGTACTAAGTTACTCCACAGTTCGGCCTATCATCCTCAAACCAGTGGACAGACTGAGAGAGTGAATCAGATACTCGAGGATATGCTGCGGGCATGTGTTCTGGACTTCTCGCAAAAATGGGATAAATGTTTGCCCTTAGCGGAGTTTTCATACAATAACAGTTATCAGGAAAGTATTAAGATGGCACCTTTTGAAGCTTTATATGGGCGACGGTGTCGAACTCCGCTAAATTGGTCTGAACCTGGAGAAAGATGCTTCTTTAGGCCTGATATGGTGAAAGAGGCCGAGGATAAGGTTCAGAAAATTATGTATAATATGAAGAAGGCACAAGCTCGTCAGAAGAGTTATGCAGACACACGGCGAATGCCCTTATATTTTCTGGAAGGAGACTATGTTTACCTGAAGGTCTCACCAATGAAAGGCGTATCGCGTTTTGGGGTTAAAGGAAAACTTGCACCCAGGTACATTGGTCCATTCCTGGTACTTGAGCAATGTGGACCAGTGGCATACCGACTTCAGCTCCCCGAAACATTGTCTGCTGTGCATAATGTGTTCCACGTGTCACAATTGAAGAAGTGTCTTCGGGTTCCCGATCGAACCATTGAAGTGACAGACGTTGTCCTGGAACCAGACTTAACGTACTCGGAACATCCTATTCGAGTTCTGGATCAAAAGGACAGGGTTACCCGGAGAAAGACTCTCAAGTTTTATAAGATACAGTGGAACCAGCATTCGGAAGATGAGGCTACATGGGAAACCCAAGACTTCTTAGATAAGAATTTCCCAGGCTTCCTAGCCTCATGTAACTTGTAAAGTGTATATAGTTGTGGCAATAAAGGAATGAACCCCACACCACCCTTGCCTTGTACCAGAAATAAGGAAATAAAAATGTGACACATTTCCTTTTCCATTACTCACCCTAGAACTTTAAATCTCGGGACGAGATTCTTTTATGGGGGGAAGGATGTAACACCCCTGGTGTTACTATAACTAAAACTTGAGCATGACATCATCAGCATTGGCATTGCATATGTTTGACACACCTAGAGTGCATTCACTAGGCAAAAATTTCAAACAAGTTGTATTGTTTTAATGTTTTACAAATAGGACCCTGGTTAAAGGACTTAACCCTAAATAGTGGTCAAAGGGGGTAAAACTTAACCCAAGTTGAGAAAAACCTTAGGGCTTTTGGGAAAAAGTCATAAAATATCCCCAAAAACCAAGTTGAATCACATTTATACCCTTGGGATACTAAAAACACTAATCAGAACCCTGGAAAACCCTAAAACCAAACCCTAGGGACCTAAGTGCAAAATTAGTCCACTTTTGGACTAAAGTGCAAAAATCAAGTTAAATAAGTATCTTGAGTTATTTGGGTCACTTATATAAGAATTTGCAATCCAAAACTTGAAATTTGGACTTAAGTGCAAAAGTGCCCCACTTAACCTTTTTGGGGTTAAGTCTGGATTTCAGTGATATTGGCTCAACTTTGGAGCCTTGTATCTTTCAGGATATAGGGTTTTTTCCCTAGGTCACCACATCAAAGTTGAAGACCAATTATAGGAGAACAACTTTGCTAAAGAGTGTGAGCTTAGTTGTTATGAGAAATTTAGAGAAAAACCCAATCAAAAACTGGCTGTCAGGCTGTTTGATCTGAAATTCAGAATAGCAGATGACTGACATCAACTTCCAGCTCAAATCCAAGCATGATCCAGTGCTCAAATGAGTTTGATCTCTATAGTTGAATTGTAGCTGGTTTATAACTCTACAACTTTGCTACATAGAGTTGGCTTAGGTTTCACACAAAAATTTGAGAAAACTGGGCTCCAATGTGCTCTGTCAGTCACTCTGAACTGGTATTCACCATGGTACAGTAACAGGTAAACTGAAGAAGATCCTATTCGTGCTCGTCGCCGATAGCCGTCGCCGTCAATCGCGGCTCGTCACGATTCGTGCTCAGTGGTCCTTGGATAAGCACAGCCGGTATGAGTCCTCGCCGCCGGTGAGCTGGAGGCCACCCGGTCAGTCGCGGTACCCCTCCCCCTTACTCATCGGATGGTCGGGATAAGAGCTCGCCGCCGTTGGTCGATTATTACCGTGCGCCGCGTGTCCAGGCACTTTACCACGTCGCCGTAGGTCGCGTTATGCATATCCGGTGATCGCCGGAGGTGTCGCCACAGTAAAGGCCATGTTAAGCGGCCACCAGTGACTCACCTTGCTCTTACCGATCCCGAGTCACCGTTCAAATTCGTCGTGCTCGCGGTCGATCCCTATAAATTGAGGGCCAGGTCTGTTGCACCATGTAATTGTCAAGCCATAGCACCCACTCTCATCTCCTCTCATTCACCAGAGCTCCACAATTCGAGTTTTTCCCCAAATCGATCTCCGCCACCGTGAAATCCACTCCACCGTGGTCAGTCCTCCACAGGTCAGCCCCGGTCCTCTGCTACTTCGTTTGAGTACCCTCCTAGCTCCGTGATGCTTGCCGAGCCACCGAATTGAACCGGGAGACCCCCAGTCGCCGGGAACACGACCATATTGCCGCTATGCTTACGGCCACCGTGGCCGGAGCTCCATAGTTCACCAATAGTGCAATTAAGTTGGGGGAAACATTCATGGGGACTCGGATTTGGTCTCGGCCGAAGCTTAGCACCTATCTTAGCCCCAATCGGCCGGCGTAGATCCTCGCCGGAGCGCGGCGGTGCGCGAGCGCCGTCGGGGACTTGAAACACAGAATAGATAGAAACCAGAGGGTCTTTTTGTGAAGTGTCGGTGACTTAGAAAAACAGTAACCGAACCTATCTCTAGTTAGGCAAAACGTCGAGGGCCTCTGCGCAAACTCGCCTCGCGGGCGCGGGCGCGCGCGCGATTTCGCGCGGATCTGGGCCGTCTGGGCTGGTTTCAGCCCGTTACTATTGAAGCTTTTTCTTTTTCTTTTTCCACAGAGCTTTAGAAATATGTAGAAAAATGTAGAAAAATGCTAAAATTGTGAAACCAATTTTCCTAGACTCCTTATTTTCCCTAGAATTTAATAAAAATAAACTCATGATTTTTAGATCAAATAGGGAATTTTAGGGTATTTAAAATAGCCTAAACCATTGGTTCTGGATTTTTAGAAAATAAATAATAAGTCCAAAATTTCCCAAACTTTTTATGTGAGCTTTTCACATTATTTAGAAGTCATGGGTAGAGTTTGGTTTGATTTGAACATTGTTTGATAACTAGAACCCAAAACCACCCCCCTGCTCCATGAACTCCTTTACTGACTCCGGAAACCCTAGGTTCTCGGAGTACCGTGAAGGAAAGTTGTACTCAAGACTTAGATAATAAGTTTATATTATCTTTGCATCCTCATGAGCATCCCATGACATCCATTCTTATGCATGTATATGGTTATATTAGAGCACGAAGAAGAAGAAGAAGTCGCTGAAGAAGGGATACCACCAACCTCTGATCCTCAAGCAGGCAACTGCTTTTATTTCGATATTTGTGGATCCGAGCAGGACTCACCTGATAACAAAGTCAAGCCCCGGTGCATTTGCCACCTTCCTTGATGTTTTTAAAATCTTTCTCACTTGCTTGCTGCATTAGGTGATAGGAGTTGATTGATTAAACAATTCCTACATTACCTTCCTTGATCTTGATTACCCTCCTTGAAACCCTGTTTTTACAAAAAGGTTTTACTATGCTTAGTATTGCTTTAGAAAAACAAAAGGATTTGTTTTACAAAAGATGTTTGGAAAAGTGGGAGGGATGTTTTCGAAAATAAAACTTGATGGTGAATCCATCATGGCCGTGATGGATTCAACATCGGAAAAGATGTACCTCTGCCAGGTACCAAGTTTTTGGGTTAAAAAGATTAAGCTGAGACCGGGCGGGTGACTTGCACGAGAAGAGAGTCTCGGTGTAGTGTCTCCGTCTGAGTCGATTAAGGACCTTGTCGATGTAGGCTTGATGATCGAGGACCCTTTAACTGGTCACATGCCTCGTCATGGGTAAGCCTTGCCTCGGGCAGACTAAGGCCGGAATAAGATAACACGAAATGGGAGTGGAGCGGTGGCGAGAGTAGCGTGTACCCTCCGTGGCAAGAGGCTGGACGGTGGTGTATCTGTGCTCTTGGTTTGCGTGAACCTGATCCGGTCTTAAGAACCCCGGTGGCGGGTTGACATATGCAAGGGTTAAGTGCTACATATGTCGTGTGATTGGAGATCCTCAGCTGAGTATAATCGATTCGGATCGCCGTACCTTCGCGGTTATGAAGACTTGGTCACTGCCCTACACGTAGCATTCCACTAAAGATGATGGACTTTTGTTAAAGAAATTGGCTAGTGCAGGACCAGTGATTGAACTAGGGTAGAAAGAACTCTAGTGCAGGTAATTTTACTTAACTTGACAAATAAAATTGGATTTTTAAGGATCCACTTTAGTAAGCATTTCTGCCAAACAGAGTCTTTGATTACTGAAAAGCCTTACCTTGACTCCCATATAACCAGCATACCCTTGAGAGTCTTTTCCTTAGTCGGGTAAGACTTGCTGAGTAATTCCATACTCAGGGTTTATCCCTTTGTTGTTTTTAGGTGGGGAAGTAGCAGACTTTTGCTGCTTCTGTGCCAAGGTGGTTCCCAAAGAAGAAAAACAAGACTGAAGTGCGGGAGGACTCGGTCCTCCATCTAGGATCTTTTGTTTATAGCCTTTCGGGAGAAGGTTGTGTCTCCCTTGGTTTGTATAATTATTACTACTCTGCACTCACTTTTAGACTGGTCTGTAATAAAATAACTCGAGCTTGCTTTTGAAATAAATGTAAGTTTATGTAATTCGCTTCTGCATTTCTTTATCTCCGATGATCTGTAATGTCTGCAAGACGGGTGAAACGTTCCTGGTAAGGTCGGAAAAGATACTGAGCTTGTCAAGTGACTTAGGAACATCTACAGGGTGTCTGATGTCTGTTAGACAAGGACAACTGTAGGTGGGCCTAATTACTTGGGAGGTTCCGTCACAAGAAGGGCATGCACTGCCCGTCCAGAGGCCAGTCTACTTCATTAGTGAAGTACTTTCCGAGACCAAAGCTCGCTACCCATAGATCCAGAAGCTGCTCTACGCGGTGATCCTGACACGGCGAAAGTTGCGACACTACTTCGAGTCTCATCCGGTAACTGTGGTGTCATCCTTCCCCCTGGGGAGATCATCCAGTGCCACGAGGCCTCGGGTAGGATAGCAAAGTGGGCAGTAGAGCTTATGGGCGAAACGCTATCATTCGCTCCTCGGAAGGCCATAAAATCCTAGGTCTTGGTAGACTTCCTGGCTGAGTGGACTAACACCCAGTTACCGACAACTCCAATCCAGCCCGAGCTCTGGACCATGCACTTCGATGGGTCACTCATGAAAACAGGAGCGGGCGCTGGCTTGCTCTTCGTTTCACCCCTCGGAAAGCATCTCTGCTACGTCATTCGCCTCCATTTTCCAGCGTCAAACAACGTGGCCGAGTACGAAGCACTGGTTAACGGGCTACGCATCGCCGTCGAGCTAGGGGTCCGACACCTCGACGCTTGAGGCGACTCATAGCTTGTCATTGACCAAGTCATGAAGAACTCCCACTGCCGTGACCGGAGGATGGAAGCCTACTGCGATGAAGTTCGGCGCCTAGAGAACAAGTTCTACGGGCTGGAGCTCAACCACATCGCCCAATGGTACAACGAGACTGCGGACGAGCTGGCGAAGATTGCCTCGGGGCGAACGACAGTTCCCCCTGACGTCTTCTCCAGAGACCTACATCAACCATCCATCAAGATCGACGATGCGCCCGAGCCTGAGGAAGTCTCGGCCCAGCCCGAGGCACCCTCGGCCGCACCCGAGACACCCTCGACCATCGGGGAAGAGGCCTTGCCCGTCGAAGAGGAACAGAATGAGGTCATGCCAGATCCGAACTGGCAGACCCCGTACCTGGAATATCTCCTCCGAGGAGAGCTTCCCATCGACAAGACCAAAGCTCGGTGGCTGGCTCGGCGCGCCAAGTCATTTGTACTGCTGGGTGATGAAAAAGAGCTCTACCATCACAGCCCCTCGGGCATCCTTCAACGATGCATATCTATCGCCCAAGGATAAGAGCTGTTGCAAGAAATACACTCAGGGGCTTGCGGCAACCATGTAGCGCCTCGAGCCCTCATGGGGAATGCCTTCCGACAAGGTTTCTACTGGCCAACCGCGGTGGCCGACGCCACTAGGATTATGCGCTCTTGCCGGGAGTGTCAATTCTACGCAAAGCACATGCATCTGCCCGCTAAGGCCTTGTAGACGATACCCATCATCTGGCCATTTGCTGTGTGGGGTCTGGACCTCGTCGGTCCCTTGCAGAAGGCACCCGGGGCTTCACGCACCTGCTGGTCGCTATCGACAAAATCTCCAAGTGGATCGAGGTCCGACCCCTAAACAGCATCAGGTCCGAGCAGGCGGTGGCATTCTTCACCAACATTACTCATCAGTTCGGGGTCCCAAACTCAATCATCACCGACAATGGCACGCAGTTCACCGGAAAAAAGTTCCTGGACTTCTGCGACGACCACCACATCCGTGTGGACTGGGCCGTCGTAGCTCATCCCATGATGAATGGGCAGGTGGAGCGTGCCAACGGTATGATTCTGCAGGGGCTCAAACCAAGGATCTACAACGACCTCAACAAGTTCGGCAAGCGGTGGATGAAAGAGCTACCCTCGGTAGTCTGGAGTCTGAGGACGACGCCGAGCCGCGCCACGGGTTTTACGCCGTTCTTTCTAGTCTATGGGGCCGAGGCCGTCCTCCCCATAGACATAGAATATGGCTCCCCGAGGACCAAGGCGTACGACGACCAAAGCAACCAGACAAGCCGAGAAGACGCGCTGGACCAACTCGAGGAGGCTCGGGACATCGCCTTACTACATTCGGCATGGTACCAGCAGTCGCTGCGGCGCTACCACGCCCGAAGCGTTCGGGCCCGAGGCTTCCAAGTGGGAGACTTGGTGCTTCTCCTGCGACAGGACGCCCGAGGGCGCCACAAGCTCACTCCTCCCTGGGAAGGGCCCTTCATCATCGCCAAGATCTTGAAGCCCGGAACATACAAGCTGGCCAACGACCAAGGCGAGGCCTACAGCAACGCTTGGAACCTCCAACAGCTACGTCGCTTCTACCCTTAAGATGTTTTAAGTCGTTCATGTACCTCGTTTACGTACAAAAAGTCTAACCGTCAAGGAAGGGTCGGCCTTGCCTCAGCAAAGCCCGACCCTCCCTCGGGGGCTAGAAGGGGGGAACCCCCTCTGCGTCAAAATTTTCCTTGGAAAAATTTTCTACCAAAACAACCTTTGTGCTTTCGACTTCCGTATTGATAGCGAGATCCTGAGAACGACGAGAGTACATGTAAGCGGCAAGGCCGACCGAGCCGAGGAACTCCTACGCCACCGGGATACGGATACCTCACTCATCACCTTCCGCGAGAAGTAACTCACACTCGGATAAGCGATCCTGCTACCGAACAAGTCCTAACACTCAGGTAGAAAACGACTTTCGCGCCTTCTCGACTGTCCCAATAATGGAATCCTTCGACCAAATGAGAGTGCACGTAAGCAGCAAGGCCGACCGAGCTGAGGGACTCCCACGCCTCCGGGATACGGATACCTCACTCATCACCTCCCACGAAAAGTAACTCTCATTCGGATAAACGATTCTGCTATTGACAGACAAGTCGTGATGCTCGAAACAACAGGAGAGAAGACGCAGCTTTTTAAACACAACGATAAAGTGTTTAGGCCTCGGCGGCCACAAAAAAGCATGCGCATGCTATAGACAAACTATTCCTACAGGTTTTGGCATCGGCAGGGGGAGCAGCAGCACCCTCGGCGTTGATCCCACCCTCGGCGGAACCAGGCCCGGCCTCGGACGGCGACCCGGGCAAAAGGACCTCCACCTAATGGAGGGCGCCAGCACCGCGCCAGCGAATGTTTTGGCCAAGCTCCAGCGGCTGCTGCCACACCTTCTTTGGCCTGGGAAGCCACCATCTCCCGGGCCGACGAAGTCTCTTTTCGAGCTGACTCCGCGTCTGTCCACGCCAACACCGCTGCCTCCGGCTCGGCTCATCGCAGAGCAGCCGAGGTTTCAGAAAACTGAGCAAGGAAAGCCTAGAGTGGCAAGGCCGACAGAGCCGAGGGACTCCTATGCCTCTAGGATACGGACACCTCACTCGTCACCTTCCGCGAAAGGCAACCGACGCTCGGTTAAGTGGTTCGGCTAGCCAACAGACAAGTCCCAGCGCTCGGAATGAGGAAGACACATAGCTTCGGTCTCGAATACCCAAATGTTCAGGCCTCGACAGCCACAATGAACATACACTGGCACTCAAGGTGCCATTACAAACAGAACTCCGGTTCTGCTCCCGCGGGTATGAACAACCTCCATACTAGGGGGCCCACGGGATGATGAACTCCAAGCGGCTCACCGGCAACCGCTCCAGCAGCGGCGACAACGACCTCCGTCTTGGGCGGCAAGACAGCTGCAACAACGGCTTTCGGGCAAACGCTGCGGCGGAAAAGCCCTCGCCCACGAAGGACGAGAACCAGCCATTCAAGCCAAAGAGACGGAGGTCCGGGGTGCGGGCGGCGCTGGCGGTCTCGTCGGTAGAGACAACCTCCTCTGGCTGCCACCACCTGAGCGCCGACGGCCACCTGCTCACCAACGCCGCACCGGCGTACGGCGTCCGCTCCAAAAGCGCAGGCAGGTTCTCGCTCTCGCCCTGGCCACAAGAACGAGAACGGGACCGTCCCAGAACACGAACGCCGCCCTCGTGGCGTACGACGTGTTGGATGAGCCCCCAACAGCCGGCGGCGCAGCAAGGATCGGTAGTGGGGGGCGACACCGGAAGCAGCGCCAGAGCCACTCGTGCCGGGGAGCCAAACGCGCGGCAGCTGCCAAACGCCACAGGCGGCGAACGCCCTTCTCCCCAGATCACTGAGGGAAGGAGCGGGCCGCTGCCTACGCAAAGGCAGGCCCCGGCTCAGCGCTCCCTCCGCCTCAACAAGGATGATGAAGATCCTTGAAGCTGAGGGCGTGGCAGAGGTCGTAGCCCGGCTTGCTTCTCCCCACCAAACTGCCCATTGGTGAGGGAATGCAGCCGGGCTGCACGACGAAAATCCTTGAAGCCGAACGATGGCTGAAAGGTACCGATCTCCACGAGGCCGTGCTCCTCCAATGATAGCAAGAGTAAGGCGATGTTGGGGCACCCCATCCGGGGGCTCAAAAGGCAGAAGGGCGCAAGGCACGAGGGGAGGACGAAGGCATGGCCACTGCCCAGGGGATCGGTCCCCCTTTTATAGGCAGACCTCCTCGCTTGCACCCCTTAGCGTCACGGGCGAAGTCCCCACTGACATCCTCCAGGGTTCTCCCCCCACGATGCGGGGGCTGGGACCCACACATCATACGAGCTGATCCAAAGCACTAAGAAGGCGAACCGTCACGTGCGAGGCATGTAACCGTCCCACAGTTACAAGCGCTCTCCCATCTTCGTAGAGACCGGTGGTCGAAAGGGTGGACTGCCACGCGACAAGCGTCCAACTGCACCGCAACTATGCGCCCCTTCGGCTCCGTCCACATCTGGTGGACCAGCGCAAAGGAAGCGGGCCCGCATGTCATGTAACCGGCGCGCTGGATACAACGTGCAAGAAGCTACACCGCCACTCACGCCAATGCTGCGCCTCCTCGACTGCGGGACCAGTACCGCGACTCGAGCGGCAGACGAGCGGAGGCAGCAGTCAAGTCGCCTGCAGGCTCGCGTCCCCTCTTGAAGAGATGGGAGAGTCCTCTCTCACGGCATGAAGACGACGCGCCCGTGCCCCGTTCCTCGAACGGCTCACACGCGCAACAGGCGCCACGCGAATCGCCCGTCCCGTCGCATCAACTCCCCGACGGAGAAGGCAACACCTCTGGCAGGCGAGGCGGGCGTCGCTTCGTCTTCGCCATAATGATCGCGTCAAAAAAGGTGCGCCACTTTATTTAAAATTCATATCCTTCCCCTCCTCCTCTCTCTCTCTCTCTTGCCACAGGGACCGGGAAAGGGGACGTTGTGGAAAGGATCCTTCCCGGCGAAGGAAGCGGGCCCCGAGCCCTCCTACTGATCAGGGGTTCGAAGGCTGGCCCCTCGGAAGGGTTTCGACAGCCGCCTCAGAGCACTCGGACTTCAAGCCTAGTACTGATCAGGGGTTCGAAGGCTGGCCCCTCGGAAGGGTTTCGACAGCCACCCTAGACCGCCCGGACTCCGTGCCCACTACTGATCTGGGGTTCGTAGGCTGGCCCCTCAGAAGGGTTCGACAGTCGCCCCAAAGCATGCAGAGTGAGGGATGACTCTGGGTACGTTCGATACATAACTAAGGCTCGGGCTACGTTTCCGAGACCGGCGGGAACAATTTGTAACGGAATCCCACCGGAGGGAGGCATCGAGCCCTCGGACCCTGTCGAAGGCGTCTGGGTCCGGTGAATCACCCGCAGGTACTTTTGGAGCGCGCCTCTGGGCCACAGCCGACCCCTAACGAACGGGGCACGGGCGTCCACTCGGATCACCCATTAGCAGCTCACTGGAAACACCATGTTCGGCGCCCTCCGAGGGCAACATGGCGCTTTCCCCCTCCTCCTTGTGGAAAGGCGACGCAGGGGCGTATAATAAAAGTCGGGAAAGTCCTTGATCGTCCTCACGCTCCGTGCAGAGGCTTGGGGGCTGCTCTCGCACCCAGCTACGGCCAAAACTGTTGACAACGTCAACAAACCAGCCTGATAAATTGGAACCCGACCACACACCCGGGCTACTGCCGGGCCGCATGAGGGAACGATAAGACCGGCCGAAGCACCATGAAAAGCATTCAGACCTCAGAGGAGTCAAACCACTCCTCCGAGGCCTCAGCGGCTACACCCGGCGGGTGCGCTCGCGCGCACTCACCAGAACAAGGCAAAAACCGAGAAAGGCCGGTCCCCTCACTGAAAACGCGGCAAAAGCCTCCAAGCGAGTACCACCACTCCCTTCGAGGCTCAGAGGCTACTGTCGGGTACCATAATTAGGGGTACCCCCAACGCTCCTAGTCACGGCTGGTTAACACCCTCAGACCAACTGACGGGTGCGGTTCAAGCCAAGACTTCATCTACCCGAAGGACGCGATCTTCCCCGAGCCCAGCCTCGGGTTGGAACAGCGGTCCCAGACGAATTCACGCCTCGCCCGAGGGCCTCCTCAGACAGTAGGCGCCCCTCGGCTCTCCCGAGGCCTGGCTCGGGCAGGCTTCGTTATGAAGCAACCTTGGCCATACCGCTTCACCAACCGACTGCTTCGCAAGCGCATTAAATGCGGGGGATGCCTGACGCCGTATCCTGACACACGCGCCTCAGTCGGCCAGGCCGAAGTGACCGCAGTCACTTCGCCCCTCCTCTTCACTGTCCGATATGACAGGAAAACAGCGCCGCCCGCTCCGCTTCGACTGCCATGTCAGCCACCCCAGCAACGACTGACAACAAGTCACGATCAACCACCGAGCTCAAGCCTCGAGCGCAACAGGAAGCTCCGCCTCGCCCGACCTCAGGCTCCAGCCTCGGGAGGAGGTCTCAGCCTCGCCCGACCCCCGGACTCGGCCTCGACCCCGGTCTCGGGAGGAATCGCGTCCTCGCCCGGCCTCGGCCTCAAGAGAAGTCTCCGCCTCGACCGACCCTGTGCTCGGACTGACCGTGCTGATAGGGGATGCATCATTCCCCTATTCCTAGCCTGCTCAGGCTACAAGGAACAAGACCGGCGTCCCATCTGCCTTGCCCCGGCGACGGGTAATAATGGTACCCTGCGTGCGCCATGACGTCGGTGGCTCTCAGCCCCTTACGACAGCAAGGAGACGTCAGCAGGGTCCTCACCGCGCTGCCAGCTGCGCTCATACAGGACTCAGGCGCTCCTCCGGCGGCCACGCCAATCACATGTACAGCGCCCAAGCTCTCCCCCAACAGCCACATTGGCATGTACACAGGGCTTAAGCACCCCACTGTCGGACACGTTAGCGCATAGCCACGCCCCCCGTTGTACACCTGGACTCTCTCCTTGCCTCTATAAAAGAGAAGTCTAGGGCCACCCTGAGGGGGGTTCGCGCGAGGGAAGTAGTGGACGAGCTCTGTGTCCCCCTCTCTCTCTCCCTCACGCGACGCGCTTGTAACCCATACTGCGAGTGGCACCCCTGGTGCAGGATAATACAAGGCTTGTCCCACATCTTGTGTTCCATCCCGCGCCAACCCATCTGGGATGGGACACGCAGTGACAATTTACTCGTCGGTCCAAGACCCCCCGGGGTCGAAACGCCGACAAATCTGGTCACAAAAAGCTTTGAACGTTTCAGCATCAAATTGAGTTCCGTTATCGACTGTAATAGCCTTCAGCACACCGAAGCGACAAACAATATTCTGCCAGAAGAACTTCTAGACTGTGGCCGAAGTTATTGTAGCTAGGGGTTTAGCTTCGATCCACTTTGAGAAATATTCCACTGCTACCACAACATATTTCAAGTTTCCTTGTGCTGGTGGAAGCGGGCCTAACAAATCTAGGCCCCATCTCTGTAATGGCCAAGTAGGTTGAATCAGTTGTGTCAGAGACGAAGGTTGTTTCTGGTCTCTAGGACACTTCTGACAGTTTTCACATTTCTGGACCAAGTCCGCTGCATCCGAAGCTGCTTTCGGCCAATAAAAACCTTGTCTAAAAACCTTTCCCAGTAAAGGTCTGGACACAATGTGAGCTCCACACAGTCCTGCATGTATCTCCTTCATTAATTCATGTCCTTCATTTCTGGACAGACATTTGAGCAATGGGGAGCAAACTCCATGCTTGTATAACTCCCCTTCAATTATGACATAAGGTCTTGTTCTTGCTTCCATTCTCTTGTTATAAGCTTCGTCATCTGAGAGACAGATGCCCTAAAGAAAGGATATTATTTCAGTCCTCTAGTCTTCACTATGTACAGGTGAGATTGTGAGCACTGCTCTTTCCATGAGCTCGATTGAAGGTGCTTTTATTTTTTCAAAAAATACTTCCGAAGGCAAAGGGAGCCCCTGTGCCGCTGATTTAGCTAATAAATCTGCATGCAAATTCTCTCCCCTTAGGATATTTTTTACAAAAAAACCTTCGAAAGAAGCTTCCATTCTTCGGACTGCATCCAAATACTTTTCAAGCTTCGGGTCTCTTGCCTTGCTGCTCTTATCCACATGGCCCGAAATAACTTGCGAATCAGTTTTAAGGATTGCCCTTCTTATTCCCATTGCCTTTAGCTTCTGTGGCCCCAAAAGAAGAGCTTCATACTCGGCAATGTTATTTGTACAGCTGAAGTCTAACTTTATTGCATAACATGTTCTGACTTTAGATGGCGCGACTAGGACAACAGCTGCTCCTGCACCGAAGGTCCCCCAAGATCCATCGCAAAATACCGTCCAAGCTTCGGCATCTTTTGTGTAACACCCTTGGTGTTACTGTCACTAAAACTTGAGCATAACATCATGAGCATTGGCATTTCATGTGTTTGACGCACCTAGAGTGCATTCACTAGGCCAAAATTTCAAACAAGTTGTATTGAGATGACATTTTGTGGACAAAACCCGAGAGTAGGGAACTCAACCCTAGATTGGGTGTAATAGAGCAAACAAGGTTTAAACAAAGGAAAACTTCAAAACTTATTAAGATGATCATAGAGTGTCACCTTGAATAGACTTATGTGGTATTCCAAACCCTAGAGGTATCAAAAACCCTAAACAAGACCCTAGAAAGCACTAAACCTAAACCCTAGGGGGCTAAGTGCAAAATTAGTGCACTGTTGGACTAAAGTGCAAAAACCATGATAATAAGGTGTCCTAAGTAATATGGTTCACATGTGGGTGGATTTGCAACCTAAACCCTGAGTTTTGGACCTATTTGCAAAAAGGCCCTATTTGAGCTCTAAGGTTAAGTCTGAAAACAGTGTAGGAGGGCTGACTTTAGGGCTCTGTAGATCCAAAACTATTGAGAATTTTCCTAGGGTCACCACATCAAATCTATAGATCTATGTTAGGAGAACAACTTGGTTTAAGAGATTAAACATTGTTGTTATGAAAAATTTGAAGAAAAATGTGCTCAAAGATGGGCTGTCAGGCTGTCCTCAGACTGAAAACAGACTGACAGTGTAACTGAGCCATCTTTGGACTAGAATTCAACCTTGATCTAGTGAGAGTTTGGCTATGGTTGCTATCACAAGATTGTAGTTGGATCATTAGACAACAACTTTGCTACCGGCCGATCAACAGGTTACCATATAAAATCGGGAGAAAATCAACGCCAAACTTGCTCGGTCAGGCGTCATAGCAGAGCTTCCCATGGTACAGTAGCAAAATATCAAAGATGCAACGCACCTCACCGCCGGTGACTCTCCGCCGCGATTAACGCTGAACATCGCGATTCGTGCGCTAGGACTCGCGGATAATCATGGGCAAAGAAAGATTTCAACTCGGGGAAAGGAGAGAAGCTTATCGCCGGACTATTCACCGTGCCACCTGCCGCGCAGTAGACGGCAGTGTCCTCGTCGGAGTTCACCGGCGATTATAACCGTGCCACATGCTTAGAAGATGTATCGCGTCGCAGTAGAGATTCATAGAAGGTCAGTTCATCGCCGGAGGCATCACCCGAGGGAGCGCCATGATAGTTTACGCCGATGACTCACCCCTCCTCTCGGTCGCCATTCTTCTCTTGCAAAATTGGACGCCACCGCTTAGCGCTTCTATAAATTGAGGGTCGGGTCTGTTGCGCCATGTAATCATGAAGCCAACGCACCAGCTATTACCTCAAATCATTCACCAGAGACCGCGAATTTCTTATTTCCTCCAATCCTGTTTCCGCCACCGCGGAGACACCCTCACCGCGGCCAGCTTGTTTCAGGTTAGTTCAAGCTTCCCGGTCGTTTGTTCTAGCGTCCTTAAGTTCTACTCAAGCTCCTCGACCCCTCTGATTGAACTAGACCACCATGGATCATCGGGAACATGTTGCTCCTTTGATTGTCTGTGCTGTCATCGTGGCCAGAGCGAATTTGGTAACCATTCATGAAATTAGTTTAGGGGAAACTCCGGTTAAGACTTGAATTTGGTGTCTGCCGCTCGGGAGCACCAGTCTTTGCGTCATTCGGCTAGTCTAACCTCGCCGGTGTTCAAAGCTCCGCCATGCGACGTCGTGGTCCTGGCATGATGAAGAATTAGAAGTGCAGGGGCTTTTCTGCGAATGTCAGTGAGACGTTGAATAGTAACTAGGGGTTCTTAACGGATATTCAAAGCAGCGGGGGCCTCTGTGCAAACCTACCAACGCGAGCGCGCGCGCGTGGGCGCGTCCCCGTTTCCTGTTCAGACTGGGCCGATTAGGCTAGATTAGGTCCAAGACTATTCATTGTTTTCCTTTTTCTTTTTCTACCAAAGCTAAAACAATTCTACAAAATTGTAGAAAAATCCTAAAAATACCAAACCAATTTTTCTATGTTTCTAATTTCCTATAGAATTGAATAAAAATAGTTCCTTGATTTTCAGTCCAAATAAGGAATTATAGAGTAATTAAAACAGCCTAAAACCTTGTTTCTGGATTTTTAAAGGATAAATGATAATTCCAAAAATCCCCAAACTTTTTAGATGACCCTTAAATATTACTTAAGAGCCTTGGGTAATGTTTGGTAAGATTTGGGCCATGTTTGATACTTAGAACCCAAAACCCTACCCTTGCCCTGTGAACTTCACTATTGACTCCAGAAACCCTAACTTCTCGGAGATTCGTGAAGGAAAATTGTATTCAAGACTTTAGATAATAAACTTTAATTATCTTTGCACTCTCATGAGCATTACATGGGCATTCATTATTATGTATGATTATATTTAGAAAACAAAGAAGAAGTAGAAGAAGAGAAGACTTCACCACCACCACCTGAGGAACATCAGGTAGGCAACTGCTTTTATTTTGATATCTGCGAATCTGAGCATGATTCACCAGTAACACAAGGCAAGCCCTGGTGCATTTGCCACCCCCTTGTTCCTTTTAAAATCTTTCTCACTTACTTGATGCATTAGGTGATAGGAGTTGTGTGCTAAACTATTGTTGCATCTCCTTCCTTGGATAATTTCCTAATCCCTATTTTACAAAAGATTTTCTTATGCTTAGCTTTTCCTTAGAAAAACAAAATGTTTTGTTTTCTCAAATATGATGTTGCAAAGTGGGTGAGATGTTTTCGAAAATAAAACTTGATGATGGATCCATCATGGCCATGATGGGTTCAACATCAGAAAAGATGTACCTCTACCAGGTACCAAACTTTGGGTTTGAAATGATCAAGCTGAGACCAGGCGGGTGACTTGCACGAGAAGAGAGAGTCTCGGTGCAGTGTCTCCGTCTGAGTCGATTAAGGACCGTCTCGATGTAGGCTTGCTGACCGAGGACCCTTTAACTGGTCACATGCCTCGTCATGGGTAAGCTTTGCCTCGGGCAGACTAATACCAGAATAAGATACCACGCAATGGGAGTGGAGAGATGGCGAGAGTAGCGTGTACCCTCCGTGGCAAGAGGATGGACGACGGTGTATCTGTACTCTCGATTAGCGTGAACCTGATTTGGTCTTAAGAACCTCAGTGGCGAGTTGACATATGCAAGGGTTAAGTGCTACATATGTCATGTGATTGGAGATCCTCAGCTAAGTATAATCGATTCAGATCGCCATACCTTCGAGGTTATGAAGACTTGGTCACTGCCCTATATGTAGAAATCCAGTAAAGATGAAGGGTTGTTAAGAAATTGGCTAGTGTAGGTCAAATGATTGAACTAGGGTAGAATGAACTCTAGTTTTAGGTAATAATAATACTCAGCACTCATATATTATATTTCTGGTCTTTAATATTATAACTTTGTCTTACTTTTCAATAAAGGTAAGGTAATGAAATTGCTTCCGCATTTTCGTATCTCCGATGCTTGTAATGTCTACGTGACGGGTGAAACGCTCTTGGGAAAGGTAAGGAAAGCAGATACCGAACTTGTCAAGTGATTCAGGGGCACCTACAGGGTTGTCTGAAGTCTGTTGGACAAGGACAACTGTGGGTGGGCCTAATGACTTGGGAGGTTCCGTCACAGCTGGTATCTGAGCGAAGCCCATCTCTACAGAGGTTATGAGGCATTTTCAAAAAGAATTTTTAAGACTTATCTAGAAAATTTCCTTCTTTCTTATCTAGCTTCTTTCTGAAGAATTTATTTGAAAGACCAGATATAGAGTGCAAGATAAAGAAGGTCTGAATCGACTAAGGTTGATTCTGTAATTACACATGCATCATGCTAAAAACTATGCTAATAAGATTTTCCCCCTTAAGAAATGCCGCCACGCACAAGAAAGACCGCGCCCAAGTCTACCGGGCCGATTGGCATACCCCGTCATCAACTTGCCCCACGGCATGAAGATAGCAGTAGTGGTAGCAACGATCCAATTGGGGATCTGGAAGCCCAAGTGGATCAGCTTCGAATAGAACTCCGACGCAGGAACGACATATGGGTCGCGGATGGTGAAAGAATAAATGAATTAAGATTAGACATCCGCCACCTGCAAGATCAGCTCACGGAACGAGATCTAGCGCTCGATTGGGCGGTTAACTCTCGTTCGCTTGCTTGGGCTAAGGAGGCAAAAGCTCGAGCCCGTGTGGAAGAGCTTAGCTCAGCCGTAGATAACTTGCAGGTTTATTGTAATACTTTACATGAAGAAGTTCATGTATTGTATTCCCAACTGCACCCCAACGTACATGCAGATCCTGTCGGGATGGAAGCCGGACCTTCTGGAGTAGCGGGACAAGCACTCGGTGGTGAACTGGACTTGTTCAGGCCTCCTCCCTCTATGAAGTTGGTGGATGAATGGTCTCCTACTCCCGACAGCGAGGCTACTAAGAGTGACAAGAAGCAAGAGTAGTATAGTATAGAGATAGTAGTAATGTATAATAGGTAATGTAATCCTGTTGTAAATTTGAGTCTGTAACATTACCTTTTTTAGTAATGTAGATGGATGGTTTTCTTTGGCATATTATATTTTTCCAAATGTTTGTTGCCTCAGATGCCTTCCAAGACTCGTTCACAGGATGGAGCAGGGACCTCCAGTGGGAGGGAAGCAACTCCGAATCCACCTCCAGTACCTCCCACATTAGCCGAGCCCATCGCTGCCTTGGTTAATGCTACGGCCGATAATACCCGCTTTCTGCGGGAGATGGCAGGTCAACAGTTACAACAACAAGGCGGGCAAGCATATCAGGAAGGACCCCGTGAAACATCCTATCTGGATTTCTCCGAGACGTGCCCTCCATTGTTTGTCAAAGCAGAGGACCCTCTGGAAGCGGATGAATGGATCCGCGTCATTGAACAGAAGTTCGGGCTTCTCCGGTGTACGGAGATTCAAAAGCCCCAATTCGCAGCACAACAATTGCGTGGCCCTGCTAGTACCTGGTGGGGAAATTTTGTTGCCGTTCAGCCGGCTGGTCATCAAATCACATGGGATGAGTTCAAGTTGGCTTTTAGAGAGCACTATATACTAGAAGGAGTCCTCCACATGAAGCAGGAGGAGTTTATGAAGCTCAAGCAAAGCGGGGATACTGTCACTCAGTATCTCAATAAATTTAATCACTTATCCCAATATGCAATCGATCAGGTCAACATGGATATAAAGAAGAGGAATTTCTTCATGAGAGGCTTGAATGATCGAATGCAATGAAAGATGGCCACCTGCATCGATCTTACTTACGGAAGGGCTGTCAGCACAGCGCTGGCAGTTGAGGCTAAATATGTGGGCTCCAGAAAATCCAAGGCTTATGGAGGCGACAGGCCCAATCAGGGCCCCAAGAAAAGACAAAGGTTGGTAATCCGACCTTTCAATTCGAATCGATCTTTCCCACGTCCACCCTCATACCCTTTCAAGCAACCGGTCTTCATTCGCCCCGCTACTGCCCCTACTTCAACAAATCAGCCGGGTGCCCCTGGCACTCGTTTCCCTGCCCTCCCTAGCTCTTCAACTGGCTGTTTCAACTGTGGAAAGTCCGGACACTTTATCAAGGACTGTCCATATCAGAAGTAGAATTGATCAAGTAATCAGCAGAGTTTTGGGAATCCCACTCAAGGAAAGGAAAATGCGGCAAACAATATCGCGGGCAAAAATACAAGGAAAACGGGACGAATTTATTATACTCAAGTGGCCACAACACCGGACGGCGAACCGGTTATGATGGGTACGTTTCTAGTGGCCAATCACCCTGCAATTATTATTTTTGATTCTAGTGCTTCGCTTACGTTCATAAGCAAGAAATTTGTGGAGCAACATTGCATTCCATACCATGAATCAAGGGAAGGGTTTAAAATTCATTCGCCTAGGGGATAAATATTTACTAAAGAAGTGGCTTTCCAAGTGCATGTAACATTGGCTGGACAGGACTTTCCTACTAATATGATTGTTCTGAAAGGCCAAGACATAGATGTAATTTTGGGCATGAATTGGTTGGCCCAGCATAAAGCAATCCTCAACACTGATCGGAGAACTATCAGGTTGAGTTATAACCAAGAAGAAGTTCTTTTGTCTATCCCCATAGCCATTCTAGCTAAACCATTTGGCAGAGTATATGAAGCCATCATACCGGAGATCAAAGATATTCCGGTAGTATGTGAGTTCCTAGACGTCTTTCCAGAAGATTTACCCGGATTGCCTCCAGAAAGAGATGTAGAATTTGTGATTGAGTTGAAGCCTGGTATGGCTCCTATTTCTAGAAGGTTGTACCGAATGCCTCCAAATGAACTGGCAGAGCTCAAGACCCAATTACAAGATCTACTGGAGAAGGGATTCATCCGGCCAAGCTCATCACCCTGGGGTTGTCCAGCCATCTTCGTTAATAAGAAGGACCAAACACTTCGGATGTGCGTGGATTACAGACCCCTTAATGAGGTTACCATCAAAAATAAGTACCCTCTTCCACGGATTGACATTCTATTTGATCAATTGACTGGAGCGAGGGTCTTCTCCAAGATTGACCTCAGATCGGGCTATCATCAGATCCGTATTCGGCCCGAAGACATACCAAAAACCGCATTCACTACGCGGTTTAGGTTATTTGAATATTTGGTTATGTCTTTCGGACTAACAAATGCTCCTACCCACTTCACTTATCTGATGAACTCAGTATTTATGCCTGAGTTGGACAAATTTGTGGTGGTATTCATCGATGATATTTTAATATACTCCAAGAATGAAGAGGAGCATGCTCAGCACTTGCGGATCGTATTAACGTGCTTAAGAGAACACCAATTATATGCTAAGTTTAGTAAGTGCGCATTCTAGCTAGAAGAAATCCAATTTCTGGGACATGTATTATCTGCCAAGGGGATTGCGGTGGATCCCAGCAAAGTCAAGGATATTTTGGAGTGGAAACCCCCAACCACTGTACATGAAGTCTGAAGTTTCCTTAGACTAGCTGGGTATTACCGCCGATTCATACCAGATTTTTCCAAGCTTGTGAAACCAATCACAAGTTTATTAAAGAATGATACTAAATTTATTTGGTCTTCAAAGTGTAATGAAGCCTTTGAACAATTGAAGGTATTATTAACCACTGCTCCAGTATTGGCTCAACCGGATATTGAAAAACCCTTTGATGTGTATTGCGACGCATCAGGCAGTGGTCTCGGCTGTGTTCTAATGCAAGAAGGCCGAGTGATAGCTTATGCTTCAAGGCAGTTATGCCGGCATGAGGAACATTATCCAACTCATGATCTGGAGTTAGCTGCGGTGGTTCATGCCCTAAAAATCTGGCTTCATTATCTGTTGGGGAATATCTGCCACATCTATACAGATAATAAAAGCCTGAAGTATATCTTCACCCAGTCAGAGTTGAACATGAGACAAAGGCGATGGCTCTAGCTTATTAAGGACTATGAATTGGAAATTCATTATCACCTAGGCAAAGCCAATGTGGTGGCAGATGCACTCATCCGTAAGACTTCCTGTCACTGTCTTACAGCGAAGACTTCTGACATTACCTTATGCCAGGAGATGGAGAAGTTAAACCTGGGAATGATCCAACATGGAACCTTAAATCAACTGAAGCTTGAGTCAGTCCTTTTACAAAAGATAATGGATGCTCAAAAGGATAATGAGGGTATGAAATACATCCGTGAGAAAATAGAGGCCGGAAAAGCCAAGTGCTTTAGAAAAGACGATCAAGGCATTGTATGGTTCAACAACCGCATAGTTGTGCCAAAGAATGAAGAAATCTGCCAGCAAATATTAGATGAAGCACATCTTAGTCGTTATTCTATTCATCCCGGAAGCACTAAGATGTATCATGATCTAAAACAACATTATTGGTGGACAAAGATGAAGATTGAAATTGCACGCTATGTAGCAAGATGTGACACTTGCAGACGTGTCAAAGCCATACATATGAAGACTACCGGTCCATTACAATCTTTACCTGTCCCTACATGGAAATGGGAGGATATTAGTATGGATTTTATTGTGGGATTGCCCAGAACTACCAAAGGGTATGATTCTATTTGGGTTATCATTGATCGACTTACAAAGATCACCCACTTCCTTCCTGTCAGGGTAAAGTATACAGTGGCCACATATGCAGAATTATACATTGCCCGTGTTCTCAGTTTGCATGGTGTTCCGAAGACGATAGTGTCGGATCATGGACCACAATTCGTGTCCAAATTTTGGGAAGAACTTCACAAAGCACTGGATACTAAGTTACTCCATAGTTCAGCCTATCATCCTCAAACCAGTGGGCAGACTGAGAGGGTGAACCAAATACTTGAAGACATGCTACGGGCTTGTGCATTGGAATTCCCATAGAAATGGGATGATTGTTTACCGTTAGCGGAGTTCTCATACAATAATAGCTATCAAGAAAGTATCAAGATGGCACCCTTTGAAGCTTTGTATGGGCTACGGTGTCGTACTCCGTTAAACTGGTCTGAACCAGGGGAAAGGAGTTTCTTCAGGCCAGATATGGTAAAAGAGACCGAAGCAAAAGTTCAGCGAATAATTCATAACTTGAAGAAAGCCCAAGCTCGTTAGAAAAGTTATGCAGACAAGCGACGACAACCCTTATACTTTTTGGTCGGGGATTATGTCTATCTGAAAGTTTCACCGATGAAGGGTATATCACGTTTCGGGGTTAAAGGGAAGCTTGCACCCTGATACGTTGGTCCTTTTCCAATTCTTGAAAGGTATGGACCAGTGGCATACCGACTTCAGCTACCCGAAACGTTGTCTGCTATGCATAATGTGTTCCACGTGTCTCAATTAAAGAAGTGTCTTCGGGTTCCCGATAGAACCATTGATGTGATGGATGTTGTCCTAGAACCAGACTTGACATATTCGGAGCATCCCATTCAAGTCTTGGATCAAAAGGACAGAATTACCCGAAGGAAAACTCTAAAGTTTTACAAGATACAGTGGAACCAGCATTCAGAAGATGAGGCTACGTGGGAAACTCGAGACTTTTTAGAAAAGAATTTCCCAGGCTTTTTAGCCTCATGTAATTTGTAAAGTGTATACAATTGTTGTAATAAAGGAGTGAGCCCCAAACCACCCCTGCCTTGTACCATGAATGAGGAAATAAAAATGTGAAGCATTTCCTTTTACATTACTTGCCATAGGACTTTTAATCTCGGGACGAGATTCTTTTATGGGGGAAGGATGTAACACCCCTGGTGTTACTATCAATAAAACTTGAGCATAACATCATGAGCATTGGCATTTCATGTGTTTGACACACCTAGAGAGCATTCACTAGGCCAAAATTTCAAACAAGTTGTATTGAGATGACATTTTGTGGACAAAACCCGAGAGTAGGGAACTCAACCCTAGATTGGGTGTAATAGAGCAAACAAGGTTTAAACAAAGGAAAACTTCAAAACTTATTAAGATGGTCATAGAGTGTCACCTTGAATAGACTTATGGGGTATCCAAACCCTAGAGGTATCAAAAACCCTAAACAAGACCCTAGAAAGCCCTGAACCTAAACCCTAGGGGGCTAAGTGCAAAATTAGTGCACTTTTGGACTAAAGTGCAAAAACCATGATAATAAGGTGTCCTAAGTAATATGGTTCACATGTGGGTGGATTTGCAACCTAAACTCTGAGTTTTTGACCTATTTGCAAAAAGGCCCCATTTGAGCTCTAAGGTTAAGTCTGAAAACAATGTTGGAGGGCTGACTTTAGGGTTCTGTAGCTCCAAAACTATTGAGAATTTGCCTAGGGTCACCACATCAAATCTATAGATCTATGTTAGGAGAACAACTTGGTTTAAGAGATTAAATGTTGTTGTTATGAAAATTTGAAGAAAAATATGCTCAAAGATGGGCTGTCAGGCTGTCCTCAGACTGAAAACAAACTGACAGTGTAACTGAGCCATATTTGGACTAGAATTCAACCTTGATCTAGTGAGAGTTTGGCTATGGTTGCTATAACAAGATTGTAATTGGATCATTAGACAACAACTTTGCTACCGGTCGATCAACAGGTTACCATATAAAATCGGGAGAAAATCAATGCCAAACTTGCTCGGTCAAGCGTCATAGCAGAGCTTCCCATGGTATAGTAGAAAAATATCTGAGATGCAACGCACCTCACCACCGGTGACTCTCTTCCGCGATTAACGCCGATCATCGCGATTCGTGCGCTGGGACTCGCGGATAATCACGGGCAGAGAAAGATCTCAACTCGAGGAAAGGAGAGAAGCTTATCGTCGGACTATTCACCGTGCCACCTGCTGCGAAGTAGACGGCAATGTCCTCGTCGGAGTTCACCAGCGATTATAACCGCGCCACATGCTTAGAAGATGTATCGCGTCGCAGTAGAGATTCATAGAAGGTCAGTTCATCGCCGGAGGCATCACCCGAGGGAGCGCCACGATAGTTTACGCCAATGACTCACCCCTCCTCTCGGTCGCCGTTCTTCTCTTGCAAAATTGGACGCCACCGCTTAGCGCTTCTATAAATTGAGGGTCGGGTCTGTTGCTCCATGTAATCACGAAGCCAACGCACCAGCTATTACCTCAAATCATTCACCAGAGACCGCGAATTTCTTATTTCTCCTAATCCTGTTTCCGCCACCACGGAGACACCCTCACCACGTCCAGCTTGTTTTAGGTTAGTTCAAGATTCCCAGTCGTTCTAGCGTCCTTAAGTTCTCCTCAAGCTCCTTGACCCCTCTGATTGAACTAGACCACTGTGGAACGTCGGGAACACGTTTCTCCTTTGATTGTCCGCGCTGTCACCATGGCCAGAGCAAATTTGGTAACCATTCATGAAATTAGTTTAGGGGAAACTCTGGTTAAGACTTGAATTTGGTGTCTGCCGCTCGGGAGCACCAGTCTTTGCGTCATCCGGCCAGTCTAACCTCACCGGTGTTCGAAGCTCCGCCGTGCGACGTCGTGGTCCTGGCACAGTGAAGAATTAGAAGTGCAGGGGCTTTTCTGCGAATGTTAGTGAGACGTTGAATAGTAACTAACGGTTCTTAACGGATATTCAAAGTAGCGGGGGCCTCGGTGCAAACCTACCAACGCGAGCACGCGCGCGCGTGGGCGTGTCCCCGTTTCCTGTTCAGACTGGGCCGATTGGGCTAGATTAGGTCCAAGACTATTCATTGTTTTCCTTTTTCTTTTTCTACCAGAGCTAAAACAATTCTAAAAAATTGTAGAAAAATCCTAAAAATACCAAACCAATTTTGCTAGGTTTCTAATTTCCTATAGATTTTAATAAAAATAGTTCCTTGATTTTCAGTCCAAATAAGGAATTATAGAGTAATTAAAACAACCTAAAACCTTGTTTCTGGATTTTTAGAGGATAAATGATAATTCCAAAAATCCCCAAACTTTTTATATGACCCTTAAATATTACTTAAGAGCCTTGGGTAAAGTTTAGTAAGATTTGGGCCATGTTTGATACTTAGAACCCAAAACCCTACCCCTGCCCTGTGAACTTCACTATTGACTCCGGAAACCCTAAGTTCTCGGAGATTCGTGAAGGAAAACTGTATTCAAGAATTTAGATAATAAACTTTTAGTATCTTTGCACTCTCATGAGCATTACATGGGCATTCATTATTATGTATGGTTATATTTAGAAAACAAAGAAGAAGTAGAAGAAGAGAAGACTTCACCACCACCACCTGAGGAACATCAGGCAGGCAACTGCTTTTATTTTGATATCTGCGTACCTGAGCCTGATTCACCAGTAACACAAGGCAAGCCCCGGTGCATTTGCCACCTCCTTGTTCCTTTTAAAATCTTTCTCACTTACTTGATGCATTAGGTGATAGGAGTTGTGTTCTAAACTATTGTTGCATCTCCTTCCTTGGATAATTTCCTAAATCCCTGTTTTACAAAAGATTTTCTTATGCTTAGCTTTGCCTTAGAAAAACAAGATGTTTTGTTTTCTCAAAGATGATGTTGCAAAGTGGGTGAGATGTTTTCGAAAATAAAACTTGATGATGGATCCATCATGGCCATGATGGGTTCAACATCGGAAAAGATGTACCTCTGCCAGGTACCAAACTTTGGGTTTGAAATGATAAAGCTGAGACCGGGCGGGTGACTTGCACGAGAAGAGAGAGTCTCGGTGTAGTGTCTCCGTCTGAGTCGATTAAGGACCGTCTCGATGTAGGCTTGCTGATCGAGGACCCTTTAACTGGTCACATGCCTCGTCATGGGTAAGCTTTGCCTCGGGCAGACTAATACCAGAATAAGATACCACGCAATGGGAGTGAAGAGATGGCGAGAGTAGCGTGTAACCTCCGTGGCAATAGGCTGGACGGTGGTGTATCTGTACTCTCGGTTGGCGTGAACCTGATCTGGTCTTAAGAACCCCGGTGGCGAGTTGACATATGCAAGGGTTAAGTGCTACATATGTCGTGTGATTGGAGATCCTCAGCTGAGTATAATCGATTCGGATCGTCGTACCTTCGCGGTTATGAAGACTTGGTCACTGCCCTATACGTAGAAATCCAGTAAAGATGAAGGGTTGTTAAGAAATTGGCTAGTGCAGGTCAAGTGATTGAACTAGGGTAGAATGAACTCTAGTTACAGGTAATTTTACTTAACCGGGCAAATAAAACTAGATTTTTATGGATCCACTCTTAGTAAGCATTTCTGCAAACAGAGTTATTGACTATTGTTAAGCCTTACCTTGACTCTCTGAAAACCAGCATACCCTTGAGAGTCTTTTCTTTAGTCGGGTAAGACTTGCTGAGTAATTCCATACTCAGGGCTTTGTCCCATTTTGTTTTAGGTGAAGAAGCGGCAAACTTTTGTTGCTTCTGTTCAAAGGTGGTACCAAAGGAAGAGCACCAGGAGTAAAGCTGCGGGAGGAAAGGATCCTCCATAAAACTTTTGTTTAATACTTATCAGGAGAGGTTTTTGCCTCCCATGGTTTGTAATAATAATACTCAACACTCATATATTATATTTCTGGTCTTTAATATTATAACTCTGTCTTACTTTTCAATAAAGGTAAGGTAATGAAATTGCTTCCGCATTTTCGTATCTCCGATGCTTGTAATGTCTGCGTGACGGGTGAAACGCTCTTGGAAAAGGTAAGGAAAGAAGATACCGAACTTGTCAAGTGATTCAGGGGCACCTACAGGATTGTCTGAAGTCTGTTGGACAAGGACAACTGTGGGTGGGCCTAATGACTTGGGAGGTTCCATCACATCTTGTTGCTTCTTCATCCTGAGCCCCTGGTGTCCAATCAGCAATGAAGTCTGTTAACGCCTGAGATTGAATTGAGGATCTGTGCACGTAATCAATGGTGAATTCGTTAAGTTCTGTGACCCATTTTTCGATCCTTCCTGTAGCTTCTCTGTTCCTCATTATGTCCTTCAGGGTTGCGATGAGGGCACTATTATGTGATATGCTTGAAAGTAATGCCAAAGCTTCCTGGAGGCCATCAATACAGCATACAGTACCTTCTCCAACTCTGTGTAATTTTTCTTTGAAGGGTTGAGTACTTTAGAAACGAAGTATACTGGTGCTTGCTTTTTTACCTGACCCTCTTGTTTCTCTTGTACAAGTGCTGCACTAACCGCAGCATGGGAAGCAGCCACATATAGAAGTAACGGAACTCCTGATGAAGGTGGGGTTAGAGTTGTCAGATCTATCAAATACTGCTTCAGCTCTTCGAAGGCTTTCTGTTGAGCTGGACCCCATTGGAAGACTTTGGCTGATTTCAGTATTTCAAAGAAAGGTAGATTCCTCTCTGCTAATCTTGAAATGAATCTGTTTAACGATGCCAGCCTTCCTATCAATCGTTGATCCCCCTTCTTTGAATTTGGTGGCTCCATCCGAAGGATAGCTTCGATCTTGCTTGGATTAGCTTTGATGCCTTGTGTTGATACCAGGCAACCAAGAAACTTGCCCTTCTTCACTCCGAAGACACATTTCTCTGGATTTAACTTGAGACCAGCTTGTCTGAAATTGGCAAACGTCTCTTGTAAATCAGCAACATGATTTTCTTGCTTTGTGCTTTTCACTATGATGTCATCAACATATGTCAGCACATTCCTGCCAATTTGGGAGTGAAGAACCTTGGTAGTCATTCTGTTGAAGCTTCCACCAGCATTTTTGAGCCCCTCAGGGATCCGAAGGTAACAATAGGTACCACTAGGAGTTATAAAGCTTGTCTTTGGCTCATCCTCCTTCCTCATCCAGATTTGATGATAACCCAAGTAGCAGTCCAATAAACTCATGAGTTCTGAAAAAGCTGCTGCATCTACAAGGGAATCTATTCTTGGTAGTGGGAATTCATCCTTCGGACATGCCTTATTGAGATATGTGAAATCAATGCACATTCTCCATTTTCCATTAGCTTTCTTTACCATGACAGTGTTGGCCAGCCACTCTAGGTTTGTTACTTCTCTGATAACACCGGCACTTAGAAGTCTCTTCACTTCATTTCGTGCACCTTCAGCTTTATCATCAAACATTTTTCGAAGTCTCTGCTTTCTTGTTCTGAAGGTCGGGTCCACATTGAGTGAATGCTCAATAACATCTCTATTGACACCACATAGATCATTAGTTGTCCAAGCAAAGACATCTTTGTTGTTGAACAAGAATCTTAGCAAAGTCTTTTCCTATTCATCAGATAGCTAAGATCCCAGCAATACTTTTTGCTCTGCTATGTCTTCACATAAAAGCATAGGCTTCGGCTGATCTGCTGAAGCAGCTTTCTCTCTTTTATGCTTATACTGCTGATGAGCTTTGGCTTCATCTATAAAATGAATAGCCTTCGAATCCGTCCAACTCTCTTCAGCCCTCCTAGCAGCTTCTTGACTCCCGTGTACAGCAATGGACCCTTGTTCCGAAGGTATCTTCATGCAAAGATATGCTGGATGAAGTATTGCTTCATAGGCATTAAGTGTCCCTCAACCAATGATTGCATTGTATGGATACTCCATATCAACAATGTCAAAGACAACCTATTCCGTTCTTGTGTTGTGAACATAGCCAAAGGTAACCGGAATTGTTATCTTGCCAAGTGCCACAATCTGTCTTCCTCCGAAGCCACAAAGAGGGTGTGTTGCATCATGTATCTTGTCCTCTAGCTCTTGCATTTGCCTGAAAGCCTTTGCAAAGATGATATCTGCTGCACTGCCTATATCCACCAGGACATTGTGGACCAAAAATCCCTTGATGACACAAGATATGACCATTGCATCGTTGTGAGGATAATCCTTGAGTTAAAGGTCTTCCTGAGAGAAGGTAATTGGAATATGAGACCACTTGGACTTGATGAAGGGTCCTTGCACCCCAACATGTTTTACCCTTCTCTGCGCTTCTTTCTTCTGCTTATTGTTGGCTGGTTCAGAACTTGAGCCGCCTGTGATTGGGAGCACTAGCTTCATGGCCGAAGGTGCTACAGCTTGGTTGTTTTGCGAAGCCATCGTCGCAACTGTAGAAGTGAGTTCACTGAAAGTGGGTGCCAATGTTGATCCTTGTTCTCAAATGCTATACATCAAGAATAAAGCAACACAATTGTTAACGATTAAAGACCTTCGTCATTCGAAGCATTATCTCCTTTGGGATATAATGATCTTCGAACGAAGGTCATGAAGGACATACCTTCATCATCTCAACGAACCAATTTAAATAAGTATACATGAAACACAAAAGAATATGAATAATCATTATGAATTGTTAGATTATCTATATTCTTATTTTATAAATATGAATAAACATCAATGATATTAACATTACATTAATACCTTCGGCTTGCCAGAAGATGAAATGCGAGAGTGACGCAAGAGTGATTACAATTCAGCGTGAACAGTACAGGGGTACTGTTCATCTATTTCTAGGCACGGGACACAGCCCGGACAAAATTACATCCATATCCCTATTAACTAATCATAATGCAAACTTATTAAGGACTATATAGTCTTTTCCTCTTTAAGTCGGTATCGTCCTTCAGCTTTTGTTCACATCATCTTTGGCTTATATCTTCATGTCACACCTGCCTTTGTACTGTCTTGCCGAAGGTGTTTTTGCCTTGAGGACCTTCGGCGGAGAAGAAGACCCCCAACAGGTGGGTTTCGGGTCATCCGCTGGTTTTACTTATTGTACACTTTTAAGCAATAACTAGAAAACGACGCGCGGCGTTGCCACGCCGTCGCGCAACTGGTTAAGATAGTTCGTTGTAGAAAAAAAGATGAACATTGGACCTAGCCACATAGGAGTGCCCTTCTAGCGATGGAGGAGTCGTCGCCATGCTACATGCTTATATACATCAAAAGATGTAGCTTTATTTGTGTTCTACGAAACAGAAATTATAGAAATATCATACTGGTCAAAAGGTTTTTCTAAAGTCTACTACTTTTTGTCTTCTTGGTTTATATCATTTATCGTTTTTTACATTTCCCTTGAGATTGGACCCTTTTGATTTTTTTGTTTGTTGTGGAAGATCCTTCTCATCAATTATTTCCTATTAAGAAAGAGTCTTGTGAGTCATAATAACCAAATGATATTATGAACGGAACCAAGTTTAAGCTTATCAAAGCAACAACTAGAGCAAAGTAAAACTGTTGGCAGGAACCATATCGGTATAATATTCTATTTCAAAGGAACATAGTAAAAAATATCAGCTATTGTTTACTTGTGGCATGGTGTTCACGAGAGATGGCATTACATAAAAGCAAAAAATATCTTCTGATTTCTCAACTTATTATCAGTATAGTATTCTATGTATCGCATTTGTGCTTCCGTACCACAGATAAATCTGCCTATCTGACCTTGCAAGGTAGTGTACTTATTATCATCCTTTGCAATCGTTGAAGGGATGATGATTTTTATCAGTGACGACATTATAACTCTCAGCGACTATCCCCATTGAAATTAAAGCTAAGTAAACTAAACATTTCCTACTAATTTTTATAAATACCTTGTGTTTCCTCTTATATGAAAATAACCTAGACTTTGTAGAAAAGGTAATGTTGTTAATGTGGAATAAAGATACTTCAGAGTACTGATATTTGCAGCAAAGAGAGGACACATACAAATAGGTTGGAACATCAAGGAATTATGGTAAGTGATCGAGGTGTATTTTGCAATGTGTTATGATTTTTCTACCACTAACGGGAGATGCTCTGCCATTTACTTTAGCTCTGTTGCTTGGCAAGGTGGATGCACAATTTTAAGTTTTTGAAAGTAGCAGCAACTAGTACATGGAAATGTTCAAGATGTGGCACTCAAGGAGCTCACGCAAAAATCCAATGGCCTGACTAGTCAATATGTATGCTACAACCATTGCGACAATCTGAAATGGAGTTTCTACTGGGACTCTGATTTGTATTAATAGGAAGATGTATTTACTACATGATAATATGGCCTTCCTCAGGTCACATATTTTACAAGGTGACAACATGCATGGAAAATAGGAATATAAAGCTTTGAGACCCATCTAAATAGCTGCATTCACATGAGTAGTTGTCTGGTATTAAAACTTTGTAGACATGTACAACGCTGAGGTGATGAATGGGTTGGGCGATCCAAGTACATAATATCTAGTATAAAGACATTTGTTTTCTATCAGAAAATGGATTCATTATGTTTCTTTTACAAACAAAAAAGAAAAGTTTAGAATTAAAAACTATAGACAAAGTGCACTGCATACAACTATTTCTTACATGTTACCATTTTGTTTTACTCTCTTATTGATTTTCAAGTTTCTGTATTTTTATTAGGTACTTTGTAGACAACTTAAACTATTCTTCAAACTCAAATCTTAAAAAACGTTTTATCACAGGCGAAGGAAGGATAGAGAGATCATACTATTTTGTTTAAGCAAATACAACAGCAGCTAGAGAGAAAAACAACAAGTTTAGTATTTTAGTTATGATAAAAAAGAGATAATTTTGTTTCCTTTATTATGTACTTTGTGAGTTAATAAAACATGCCTTTTTCTGAGATCCACCGATCTTATATTTGCTCGTCGTTACTTTAGATTATCCTGCAATAGATAGTATTACAGAAAAAAGTGGAAACTATATTCATGTCGCAAGTAGAAAAAGAGAGAAGTATGGAGAAATGCTTGAGAAAAAACATGAAGCAGCAATAGAACTGCAACAACTGGAGCAAATCTCGTTTAGCAAGTAGCTGATTTGTATTTGGCAAAATAAGAAGAAAAATCCCAATCACCCCCTCGGCCTCTTCTTTCGATTCACTCGTCCTCCAGCCCTAACCCAAAGCACTGTTAGCAAGCTTGCTCCCATGGATTCTTGCAAGAAAGAAAAATTGCACATACCTCCATATTTGAGAAGGGGCATTTGATCTGACAGGATTTGGGGAGGAGAGGATGCTGGTGGTGATGAGATTTGGGATTATCAGAGAGAAACATGATTTAGAAGGATCAGAAATCGGAGGATGAGAACAAGACCTCATGTTTCAGGAAGATGAGGAGTCGATTTGATGCTCAGATTTCAGGAGGGGCATTTCGGCTAGCATGATTTGGAGAGGGAGTCAAACAGGATTTGGAGGGAGGGGTCAGATCGAGAGAACTCCAGAGAATTCTCAGAGCCAATCGAGGCATTAGGTTAACAATATTTGGAGTGGGGAACGAAACCAAGATCCACCGTTCGAGCACTATCGTACGGTTTTCTTTTTTGCAAGCTACGTGGCCATCTTCTCTTCCCGAGAATGGACCCAAAGTTCGTATTGTAGAGATTCAGCTATAAGCAATTAAATACAAGCAAAAATTGAGTTATATCTATGGATTTTAAGTCTTCACACGTTGAGAAACAACAAAACACATCATGAATCATTGGCCAAGTCACTTATTGAAAATAATTACTATTACATCTTAATCATCATTGCACGAAAAATAATGAATAAACCAAATTTCAGGATGAGTGTGGGTCACTTGTGGGTAGAATAGAAACCCACACTCACACCCACGAAACTTCAGGTCAGGTGCGGGTTGCACCCATGGGTCAAAATCTTCACCCATACCCACACCTGTCAGGTTGGGTTCTCATCGGGTTTCAGGTTTGCAGGTTAAATTATCATCCCTACGTAGGTGTTCGCAGTCTCGACCAACTTCCTCGTCAGGTCCCTTCGTTCACGTTGCCCACCCCATAGGTCTGTTTCTAGCGAAGATGGGGATGAAGTCGTTTTGCTCGATGCTCTCCCCAAGGTTCGGCCTCATGCGCCACTGATTACGTTGTCGTGAGGTCCCCATTCTGCCGAGGGTGCCCTGGGGAAGCACGACCGGTGCAACTTTGCGTTTTGCCTAAGACTCTTCATCAGAAAGTTGTAAAGACTCAAAGCGTGTTGTTATAGAAAGGGAAAATGACATAGCTGGTTTCAAAATCGAAGTTTTCGCTCGTTACTCCACCAAGTCCGTTGTTCGTTCATCCCACCTCGTTCAGTTCTTGTTACACTTCCTGTCCTGAAAGTCACCAACAGGAAATGAGTAGAAGGGAAAAGAAAAAGAAGAAATCAGGAGAGGGGAGACCAGGGTTTGACTGAGGCTCTCTCCCCTGCTTACCATGTTTGCCGCAAAGAGCATTCTTGACAACACACTTTATTTGTAACCATTCAGGGGTTTTATAAAGAAGGCATGGATCTGCTCCGATCGAGCAACTACTATGGGCTTTTTCGTTGTAGGCATTACATCTGGTGTTTGCTCTTGTCCTACCATGCGCGGTGCCCCACCCTACCAGGATTGATGACAAAGTTGTGGCGGTCGGGCAGTCTTCATCCCTCTCGTCGCTAGGGGAGCTACTCATCATCGCTCCTAAGGGACCCATATCCGAGTTTGTGTAGAGCGCGTCATAGATGAGGTCCTCGCTGCCACTGACCATCTCCACGAAATCTAGGTCGTCCATCATGGGGAGGTGGCCGCGGTCCACAAGGGCAGCGATTACTACCGGGGCGTGGCACGATCGAGATGGAAAGGCACTGAAGCCACCACGAGAGTTGTCATGGTAGGACACCGTCTCTACATCATACGACATAGAAAGCTTTGCGTAGGATGCGAAGAAGACTGACAGATCGCCATATGAGAGGTTAGGCCCCACATGAATCTTGATCTGTCGCCTTATTTTGTCAGCCTCAGAAGGCAGGGCTGGTCTGGACCCCCCGTGCCGCTCGCATGGGGCGAGGCCGATGGCGCCAAGGGCCATCGATACGGCGTCAAGGCTGTTAGGTGGGACAGGTCGGTCGGGCATCTCCCTGACCATGTGTAAAGCCCTAAAATTTGGTAGAAAAAAAATATCATGAAATAAATAAGTTTTGACAATACTAAAATGTTATTAACTAAATATAAATCCTAAAACATTAGAATGGGATATTACTCTCATGAACTATAATATTCAGGATACCTTGCACTGTTTATAAATTCTTAAAAAGAGAATATGTGTTAGTTCTCTAAAAATAAGCAAAACAACATAGGTTTATTATTATTGATTTTAACCTCTAATGGATCACACAAGCACAAATGATATTCTCCTAGAATGAATTATTCATTATGGCGTGATTGTAGGCATTTACTTAAAACTATGAAATAATAAGATAATAATAAAATGATACCTTTCTATGCAACCATTATGGAATTTGGATTGTGCATACTTGATTGGAAACCACAACTCAAATTCGAGTTTGAAATTGCAAATTTGAAAACAAGAAATATGAGTGAACAAAAGAAAACAAAAAGAAAAAAAAGGTTCTCTGCTCCTGGGCTGATTTCTCCCCATCCCTCGGCCCATCTCGGCTAGTCGACCCACTGCAGCCCATCCCCGCGTGACGTCTCTGACTTGTGGGGCCCGCCCCTTGGGTCTTCTCCCACCTCCTGCGGTGCTCAACAGAATGCCATGGGCGCCGCGGAATCCATGCGGAACCTTCGCCACCTGAAGCTACCGCTCGGCCGTTGGGGCCTGCTCCGTTGCGCACAAGTCGCGGACCCCCTCCTTGCTTTAAGGTGCCCGCCATCGCAAAACCTTTCCCCAACTCCCCAATCGCGATCCAATCGTCACCTTCAATCCCGCGCATGGCGGAACTACTCCCTGGATTCGAGCCGATCCGAACCCGTGCGTGTCGGGATTTGGGTTATGATCTAGCGCCTCCCATGGCTATTTAACTCGGACCCCTCTGGTCCTGTCGTCGCCCAAGCAAAACATGGGGCGCCATGGTCCGCCGTGGGGGGGAATTGGGTGCAGCCGCGCGGACGATTCACCGGCGCCGCGGTCTCAAGCTTGGCATGAGGGCGGAGGAGAGAGAGAGATAGAAACGCCACCATGCGGATCTTCTTCGAGCGCTGATTGCTCGGGTTCGGGTGGGGGATCTGTGTTGTTCATCGGTGCTCACCAGGGGGAGCTCGCGGCATGGCTGCCATTACCGCTGGGCATAGGAATTGGTCCGGCCTATGCCTCAATCCCAGGTAAGTGCACGTTCCTGCTATTCTCCTCCCTCCACTTCGTGTAGGGTCTGTCCAGAGTAGGAACCGGGCGCCAAAACCAGACGGTGGCGGCTCGTCGATGTGAAGGCCACCGAACTGGGATGCGCCACTGTGTTCTGGCGTCCGGAGAAAGAAGATGAGACCGTAGCCATCGATCGGCTAGCGGATGGCCAGGATTAGATCGTCGCCCTATTATTTGTCTGAACGCTGTGGATCGTTGATTTGTGAATCTAGGGCTCAGATTAGAGATGAGATACCCCCTTCATGTTAATATATCCTAACCGTAGATCTGTGTGCCTACGGTCTGGATCATCCGCGGGTCCTCGGATGCGGATCAAACTAATCTGGACCACCGGGTCGTAATCGGGCGGTTCAGGATGCTGGATACCCCTTCGTCTCGGCCACTTTGCGAATGAGCCCCTCGGCTCTTACAAAAACAACCCGCCATCCTCCTCAAGTCATAGCCGAGCCCAGAACTTTATGTTCTAGCCCCTGTGCTCTCTCGATTTTGTTTCCTCGGTCCAAACTCGTTGGGAATTACAAAATAAAAATCAGGAAATTGATTTAGAGTATAAATAGATCCAATAAACTTAGAAAATCCATAACTTTTGCGATCTAACTCCGTTTTAGTCCGTTCCAGTTGCGTTGGCTTTGTAATAAAATTTTCTACACAGTAGATAACCTTATTTTGATATATCACCTACTGTTACAATTAAACATTTGTTTACCTTCTGAGTAGTAGGTTTATTTTACTAATCACGATTTACATGTCTATAATTATAATTTGACTAAAGTATGATTTCTAAACAAGTTATAATCTGGACTAAAGTTAATTATTAGGCTATATTTTCTCATATTATGTACATTAACAAATTTATAATATAGTTTAATATTTAATCATGCAAATCTTTAGAAAATCATAACTTCATGACCATAACTCCGATTTTAGCCATTCGTGAACCCACAGTTTCGTATCGACGCGTAGATTATTATTATTATGCAGTGTATTCTTATGTTGGTGTGATGTTAATTTTGCATATACTATGTTTGTCTGTATTGCTACGACTAGCGTGAGGTCACGTGTCACCTGAAGATCATCCTGGTACCTGGAATCTCAAGTCCCAGGCAAGTTGTGCCCTTGATCACTTCTTTTTACCCAGCCATGTTCTGATTAATCATAATGATCTGCATAGGTTAATTTTGATGGGACCCAATAGGTTACCCTAGTTTGTCTATCTTTATACCTTGTTTGCCACTGAAACTTTTTGGGTAGTACTTGCTAGTGCTTATTGTGGTTTTGGGTATGAAGGTACATTATTCATGATCACACTTTTGTTATATGTTTATTATTACTGTTCATGATAAGATCATTATGTTAATTGGAACATGGAGCGACCACCCGGGAAAACAGTGCTACCACAAGGGAGGAATGGGACCCCTTGGCTGATTAATTAGGAAAGCTAGTGGAAGACTACCTTACCTGAAAGGGGCAAGGGCAGTAGGGGAGTGGTCAGTGTAGGGAGGCCCTCGGGAGGATTTTGCTGCGTTGGCAGTCCTGCAAGGGATTCCTGCTAGGGAGGCCCTCGGGAGGATTTTGCTGCGATGGCGGTCCTGCAAGGGATTCCTGCATTGGAACTTCCTATAAACTGTAGCGGGTTTTCTGAAGCTAGTGGAACTTTGTAAAGGCCTCGTAGTGTTACCCTGCCTCGCCTCCTCGGTAGAGGTGTATGGGAAGTCGCGATCCCTTGGCAGATGGGTAACATGACTTGTGGGTAAAGATGCGCAACCTCTGCAGAGTGTAAAACTGGTATACTAGCCGTGCTCACGGTCAAGAGCAGCTCGGACCCTCACATGATTAAATTATGGAACTAAGTTCAATTTGTCATATGCATTGCATCGCAGGTGATGTTGTTACTTTTGTTCTACTACTTAATTGGGTTGGTATTTACTTATACTTAGTAACTGCTAATAAAATTTTGACCAACTTTAAAAGCAATGCTCAGCTCTAACCATCTTCTTTGGTAAGCCTTACACTTCACGTGAGCTCCCACCTTTGGCGAGTTCATGCACATTATTCCCCACAACTTGTTGAGCGATGAACGTATGTGAGCTCACTCTTGCTGTCTCACACACCCCACAGGTCAAGAACAGGTACCACAGGATGAGGCGCTTGGAGGATGCTGCGATGAGTTCGTGAGAGGTCTAGGTCGTCGTCTCCCAGTCAACTTTGGGTTGCTGGACCGTTGTCTCCTTATAATGTAATTATTTATTTTGTATAGAACTCCTGTTATGTATAAAGATGTGACATTTGATCCTGTGCCATGATTCATCATATGTGTGAGACTTGGTCCCAGCACACCTGGTGATTATGTTCGCGCCCGGGTTTTGGACCCCTAAAATCCGGGTGTGACAGAAGTGGTATCAGAGGAATGTTGACTGTAGGACGAAACCTAGATAGAACTGGACAACCATTATCTACTTACCTTTGCTACTCTGATTCTTTCTAAACTTTTCTTAATCTTTTCTCAACTATTTCCGCCTTACTCTGATTACTCTTACATTTTTCCTTCTTAGGACAAATGTGGATTTCACACTTTGAAATCTTGTGCCTAAAGTGACCTTTATGAATAGGAGACCTACTCTTAGGAACAAAATCAAAACTATTTTCGTAAATATTTGTATGCTTGAATGTTTGTTCTTGTGATACATATCTGATTTGGATCTTTGATTGAGTGTGATGAGTTGTGGAGTAATGTCCACAATTACATCTACATATACATATAGGCATAAATATAAATAAATAAAATTCATAAGATAACTGAACAACCTAGATTATCCTAATTAAAATATATCTAGCCTAATAGCTCCATCTTATCTTAAAAGACTCTCTTACCTTAATGGATTCATCTTATCTTGAAAAGATTCTTTCCTATCCTAACAGATCTAACAGACCTCAAAAGATTCTACCTTATCCTTATGGATTCATCTTGCCCTAATAAGCATATTTATCCCACTCTAGAATAACAACCATGAGCTAATCCAAAGAATTTATTTAAATCTTATCTAGTCTAAAATAGTCATACCAATTTATTCTAGATCTGATCCAATCTAATAGGTTAATCTAACCTAACGAAGTTTAACCTTAAGTTGAGCTAACCTAAGGTCAGTCAATTAACCAGTTAATAGTGGTAACATAGATTAGACTCTACTCCTATAGAACATGTCTTAACTTAGTTCACCCTGTATTAAAATAAAATGACTAAAATAAGAATGACAGACCGAATTAGCCATATGCAACTACCTTAACCATTTGATAGTTGCATAACCCCTCGATTTTAACCTAGAAAGAGATTCTAACCTACCTACACATAATCCATCCTACTCACATATATCTTAACCATATGTCCTTAACTTGGATGGCAACTCCAAGAAGAATGGCCAAAAGAGACCAATCACGTTAAAGAAGGATAAGCATCAACTCAAGACTTCAAAGATCAAGTTGAATCGCCAGCGGAATCAAGATCCACAATCTTGGATGAAGTTTTTCTTTACCCTACTCTTTCTTACCCACAACTATTCACACCTCTAGGACATCTTTTATCCTACATAATGGGGTGGCCATACATATGCCTTCCTAATCACCTGATAATTTGATATAGTCTAAAAAAAAATCTTTGGTACTAGAACTAATTAGAAACTGAAATCTAGACTACAAGCTAAACTTGTTGTATCCTCTTTCTTACAAATCTCGAGGACGAGATTATTTTTAAGGGGGTAGGATTTGTAAAGCCCTAAAATTTGGTAGAAAAAAAATATCATGAAATAAATAAGTTTTGACAATACTAAAATGTTATTAACTAAATATAAATCCTAAAACATTAGAATGGGATATTACTCTCATGAACTATAATATTCAGGATACCTTCCACTGTTTATAAATTCTTAAAAAGAGAATATGTGTTAGTTCTCTAAAAATAAGCAAAACAACATAGGTTTATTATTATTGATTTTAACCTCTAATGGATCACACAAGCACAAATGATATTCTCCTAGAATGAATTATTCATTATGGCGTGATTGTAGGCATTTACTTAAAACTATGAAATAATAAGATAATAATAAAATGATACCTTTCTATGCAACCATTATGGAATTTGGATTGTGCATACTTGATTGGAAACCACAACTCAAATTCGAGTTTGAAATTGCAAATTTGAAAACAAGAAATATGAGTGAACAAAAGAAAACAAAAAGAAAAAAAAAGGTTCTCTGCTCCTGGGCTGATTTCTCCCCATCCCTCGGCCCATCTCGGCTAGTCGACCCACTGCAGCCCATCCCCGCGCGACGTCTCTGACTTGTGGGGCCCGCCCCTTGGGTCTTCTCCCACCTCCTGCGGTGCTCAACAGAATGCCGTGGGTGCCGCGGAATCCATGCGGAACCTTCGCCACCCGAAGCTACCGCTCGGCCGTTGGGGCCTGCTCCGTTGCGCACAAGTCGCGGACCCCCTCCTTGCTTTAAGGTGCCCGCCATCGCAAAACCTTTCCCCAACTCCCCAATCGCGATCCAATCGTCACCTTCAATCCCGCGCATGGCGGAACTACTCCCTGGATTCGAGCCGATCCGAACCCGTGCGTGTCGGGATTTGGGTTATGATCTAGCGCCTCCCATGGCTATTTAACTCGGACCCCTCTGGTCCTGTCGTCGCCCAAGCAAAACATGGGGCGCCATGGTCCGCCGTGGGGGGGAATTGGGTGCAGCCGCGCGGACGATTCACCGGCGCCGCGGTCTCAAGCTTGGCATGAGGGCGGAGGAGAGAGAGAGAGATAGAAACGCCACCATGCGGATCTTCTTCGAGCGCTGATTGCTCGGGTTCGGGTCGGGGATCTGTGTTGTTCATCGGTGCTCACCAGGGGGAGCTCGCGGCATGGCTGCCATTACCGCTGGGCATAGGAATTGGTCCGGCCTATGCCTCAATCCCAGGTAAGTGCACGTTCCTGCTATTCTCCTCCCTCCACTTCGTGTAGGGTCTGTCCAGAGTAGGAACCGGGCGCCAAAACCAGACGGTGGCGGCTCGTCGATGTGAAGGCCACCGAACTGGGATGCGCCACTGTGTTCTGGCGTCCGGAGAAAGAAGATGAGACCGTAGCCATCGATCTGCTAGCGGATGGCCAGGATTAGATCGTCGCCCTATTATTTGTCTGAACGCTGTGGATCGTTGATTTGTGAATCTAGGGCTCAGATTAGAGATGAGATACCCCCTTCATGTTAATATATCCTAACCGTAGATCTGTGTGCCTACGGTCTGGATCATCCGCGGGTCCTCGGATGCGGATCAAACTAATCTGGACCACCGGGTCGTAATCGGGCGGTTCAGGATGCTGGATACCCCTTCGTCTCGGCCACTTTGCGAATGAGCCCCTCGGCTCTTACAAAAACAACCCGCCATCCTCCTCAAGTCATAGCCGAGCCCAGAACTTTATGTTCTAGCCCCTGTGCTCTCTCGATTTTGTTTCCTCGGTCCAAACTCGTTGGGAATTACAAAATAAAAATCAGGAAATTGATTTAGAGTATAAATAGATCCAATAAACTTAGAAAATCCATAACTTTTGCGATCTAACTCCATTTTAGTCCGTTCCAGTTGCGTTGGCTTTGTAATAAAATTTTCTACACAGTAGATAACCTTATTTTGATATATCACCTACTGTTACAATTAAACATTTGTTTACCTTCTGAGTAGTAGGTTTATTTTACTAATCACGATTTACATGTCTATAATTATAATTTGACTAAAGTATGATTTCTAAACAAGTTATAATCTGGACTAAAGTTAATTATTAGGCTATATTTTCTCATATTATGTACATTAACAAATTTATAATATAGTTTAATATTTAATCATGCAAATCTTTAGAAAATCATAACTTCATGACCATAACTCCGATTTTAGCCATTCGTGAACCCACAGTTTCGTATCGACGCGTAGATTATTATTATTATGCAGTGTATTCTTATGTTGGTGTGATGTTAATTTTGCATATACTATGTTTGTCTGTATTGCTACGACTAGCGTGAGGTCACGTGTCACCTGAAGATCATCCTGGTACCTGGAATCTCAAGTCCCAGGCAAGTTGTGCCCTTGATCACTTCTTTTTACCCAGCCATGTTCTGATTAATCATAATGATCTGCATAGGTTAATTTTGATGGGACCCAATAGGTTACCCTAGTTTGTCTATCTTTATACCTTGTTTGCCACTGAAACTTTTTGGGTAGTACTTGCTAGTGCTTATTGTGGTTTTGGGTATGAAGGTACATTATTCATGATCACACTTTTGTTATATGTTTATTATTACTGTTCATGATAAGATCATTATGTTAATTGGAACATGGAGCGACCACCCGGGAAAACAGTGCTACCACAAGGGAGGAATGGGACCCCTTGGCTGATTAATTAGGAAAGCTAGTGGAAGACTACCTTACCTGAAAGGGGCAAGGGCAGTAGGGGAGTGGTCAGTGTAGGGAGGCCCTCGGGAGGATTTTGCTGCGTTGGCAGTCCTGCAAGGGATTCCTGCTAGGGAGGCCCTCGGGAGGATTTTGCTGCGATGGCGGTCCTGCAAGGGATTCCTGCATTGGAACTTCCTATAAACTGTAGCGGGTTTTCTGAAGCTAGTGGAACTTTGTAAAGGCCTCGTAGTGTTACCCTGCCTCGCCTCCTCGGTAGAGGTGTATGGGAAGTCGCGATCCCTTGGCAGATGGGTAACATGACTTATGGGTAAAGATGCGCAACCTCTGCAGAGTGTAAAACTGGTATACTAGCCGTGCTCACGGTCAAGAGCAGCTCGGACCCTCACATGATTAAATTATGGAACTAAGTTCAATTTGTCATATGCATTGCATCGCAGGTGATGTTGTTACTTTTGTTCTACTACTTAATTGGGTTGGTATTTACTTATACTTAGTAACTGCTAATAAAATTTTGACCAACTTTAAAAGCAATGCTCAGCTCTAACCATCTTCTTTGGTAAGCCTTACACTTCACGTGAGCTCCCACCTTTGGCGAGTTCATGCACATTATTCCCCACAACTTGTTGAGCGATGAACGTATGTGAGCTCACTCTTGCTGTCTCACACACCCCACAGGTCAAGAACAGGTACCACAGGATGAGGCGCTTGGAGGATGCTGCGATGAGTTCGTGAGAGGTCTAGGTCGTCGTCTCCCAGTCAACTTTGGGTTGCTGGACCGTTGTCTCCTTATAATGTAATTATTTATTTTGTATAGAACTCCTGTTATGTATAAAGATGTGACATTCGATCCTGTGCCATGATTCATCATATGTGTGAGACTTGGTCCCAGCACACCTGGTGATTATGTTCGCGCCCGGGTTTTGGACCCCTAAAATCCGGGTGTGACACCATGTTGCCCTCCTGACCGATGGTGAAGTCAAGGCTCCCGAAGCGGATGGATGCTGTGGGGGTGCATTCGACATGGGAGCCTCCGTTGGCCCTCGCGGTCATGCCAAGATTCCTCTATGGAGAGGGTCGGGCTTCCGCGGCTCGGATCGCTTCTCCTTCGCTGTTGAAGGGGAATGTTAAGACTCCCAAATCGGATCACGATTTCGGGAGGTCAATTGTCGTTGCGGCTTGCCATCCGGAGCTTGGATAATCTTGATGCCGAATGCACAAGGCCCCTACCTTGTGCGCCAACTGTCGGTGTTTCGTACCTCGCTCTAACAAGTAAATTTATTGTACGTGTTCAGGGCTCCATAGGGTGTGCGTGGAGGGCGCAAGGTTTATACTGGTTAGGGTAGAATGTCCCTACTTCCAGTCATCGGTGGCTTGCGCTACCGGCACCATTGATGATCAAACTCTTAGTAGGGGTTACAAGTGGTCGAAAGAGGGAGGAGAGGCTCACAAGTCCCTTTATCGGGGTGGAAGTGGAGCTTAGAAGTTGTAGGGTGGAGTCCTAGGTAAGCCTTGGCTTGGCTGGGCTCCGACCTCCTGGTCCTCATCGGCGGTTCTCCTCCTCCTATTCGTCCTTGTGGGCACGTATCCGTCTGAAGGCGCCTGGTTGCCCCAAGAGCTCTCTCCTTTGGACCGATCGATCCCCTTTTCCTGGAGGCCAGCCTCTCCCTTTTATAGGCCGGGAGAAGGGTCGGTCAGTGGTGTCTTCCCTGTGAAGGAGTCGTAAGCCATGGGTAAAACCAGTGTTTTACCTTGGGTGGAGCCACACGTACTCATGGGGAACGGGGTTGCTTGACTGTCTCGTATTTACCATGATGGATGACGTCAAGGCGGTGATGGTCCTAGATGTTATCATTTCGGCTACACTGACCACTAGCCTCCATAGCCTAAGGCTCGGCGTGGTCCGTCGTGTAGTGCCCTGTGGGAGGTCTACACACTCAGGCCTAGTTCAATAGGCCATAAGTGTACTGTAGGCTGAGGGCTGCGTGGGCCATTAATCTGCCATGGTCTGAGGGTCTCGTATGTCATGAGTGTTATGTGGCCCGAGGTGCTCGTAGGTCATGAGTGCGAAGCGGACCGGCCCTGCGTTGTGGCTTGGTGCCAGACCTGGTTAAATGCGGTCTGCTATTTATGGTGAGTTAGTCTGGGGTCGGGCGTAGGATCCACTCGAGTGGTTCCCTTCTGACACGCCCGGCCTCCCTTGTCAGGTTCCACCACGCCCGACCTCGGGCTTGGTGCCGCAGGGTTCATTAGGGGGTGGATCCTTTCAAGGTTGACGTATTTGCCTCTCCCAATTGATCGGTGAGCCTTAGCGACCAGGGGTCCTTCCTCCAGTGAGCTCGCTGACCGGTGGGTCCTGGTGACTGGGGATCATTTCCCCTACACTCATGTTTCTAGAAACAAAAGTTGTTTGCTTCACTCTATACATAGAAGAATAATACACACCCTTACGAGGAATAAAGTATGCAATTTTGAAACTAGATTTAGCCTTAGCTCTTTATTAACTTTGTTGTTTGGCTAGTCTAAACCAAAAATCTAATGTTCATCTCTACCATAATGAGTACATGTAAATTTAACTTTATATTTATGTTGAGAAGTAGAAGCCACATTTGCATTTATTGTGTTAGTAGATGATATCATTCTAGCATATTCAAAAGCATTCTTTTTAGACTCCTTACAAGTTTCAATCTTTCTATTACCAAGAGATTCAACAATTTTAAGAGCATGAGTCCTTTAATGTGCATAAGGATCAAACCCTAAACCAGTATTAGATTTTATAGAACTAGTATTTTGTTCTAAATTTGATTTAAACTTTAAGTTCCTATCTTACTTTGCAAATATGAATATATTTCAAAAGGATGGAACAATTATCACATGAATATATATATACAAGTTTCTTTTATTTTTGACAATTAGAGCAAGAAATAACCTTATATGTGGGAAATTGTTTTAAATTTATCACACTTTAGGATTAACATCTTTCAATTTTAACTCAAGAGTATTGTAGTTGCCATAAGAAATTGGTTGATCGGTTACACAAACATGAAATTTTTTTCTACATTTCTACCTTAAGTTGCTCTAGTTTTGAAATATTCATCTCTTAGAGAAGTAATTCAGCATACATTGCATCACATTGTTTGCATGAATTATCAATTGGTATTAAAGTTGTAAGTCTAGAAATTTCAGCATGGATAGATACACCAAAACATCAAGTACCGAGATTTTCAATAAGATAAGCTAAATCATCATAAGAAGGTTTTACCTCATTGTTGCTTTCGATATTGCTGTTAGAGAAGCTCCTATTACTAGCCATTAGACACAATCCTGTCAAATAATGTACTATCACACCCGATTTTAAGGATAAATTGAATGTCCACTATACATGTAAATGGATCAAAATATCACAATGCAACAACGTCATATAGTGGATTATATTGATGAACAATAGCAAAATAGAGTGTTTATTACATAACTGATAATGTTTGATACATCATACATTTCACTAGTATATCATCCTATAGCCAACTAGTTGATCGTGTGGCTAGAATTTATCGTAGTCCTAACACATGTTGTCTTCCTTCTGAGCTAAAGATACATAGAGTAGTGTAGAAAAGGAAAGGGTGAGTACTTTCACACTTATCAAGTATCCTATTGTTTGGTAAATAGATTGTCTTTATAGTGGACTTGGCTCAAATGATTACTTTTAGTTGGTCAAGTTTTACTTTTACATTTAAAGCATACTAGCCTCTCGATATTTTTCCTTTTGTAAACACCAATATATGCGGAACCCTAAAGCCACTCTTAACCGTGGGCATGCCTGATTAATCTGTTTTACACTCTGCAGAGGTTATACAACTTTACCCGCAAGTGATGTTACCTAGTGTGAAGGATGAGGCTAGGGCCCCTGCTGCGCGCCAGTGGCAAGGGGTGACGTGGAAGAGAGGGTTCCACCCAAGGTGTTGTACACCCTAAATCCATAATTTAGTTTAATGTATTAGTTTATAATAAAAAGGAAAAAATATGTAATGAAAATGGTAATATAAATAAATTGAACAATTTCCTCTACATATAAAATTTTACCAAGTGTTTAAATGTATTCATACTGAACCATATGTTTCATTGATTTGATTCTTCAAATCAAATTTTTGGGTTTAATTGTGAGAAAAACTTTACTTTGTCAAAAGAATGGAGGGAATATATATTGGAGTTTAGTTTTTATCTATCCAATTTTCTATGTCACTAATTATAGGGAAATATGACATTCTATTTCTCAGTATGGAGATGCTTCAAGCAAATTTTAAGATTGAACAGAATTTTGTGCAGAAGATTTGACGTGGGTTGTGGATAAAAATGAATAGTACAACTGAGCAATAAATCATATTTCTGATTGATTTTTAATTCATGGATATTGAACAAAATTTTGTGCATGACACTTGATATGGGCTACGGATCCAGATGAATAGTACAACTGATCAATTAATCATATTTTTGTTGATTTTTAATTCATGCATATCAATATCATAAGAACTAGATTGTTACTAAATTCTCCCTCCGTTCTTTTTTTTATTTGACATGTTTTAGTTCAAATATTTATCACGTTTTAGTTCAAAAATAAACTAGCTGACGACAAATATTCAAGAACGGAGGAGATAGTAGTACATATATTAAAAAAATAATCTATTAAAGGGTGCTAATTCTGTAAACCACGTAATTTACTATTTATGAAAGGCGGTCCAAAATGGTGAAGTTGACGGAATCCACGTCAGTGTAAATACTCAGGACCACTCGATTGTTAATCAATGGACCACATTCGTTGTTGCTTCTCTGGAATACATCTTCATCTTTCTCTTTGCTTCTGGGGACTTCTGACTGACGCTTCGTCTCTCTTTGCTCGACTTCCAGAACCCTTTTCGCGGCTCGTGTAGCTCCTCAAGCCATTCCGTTGCAGCCTCTCTTACTCGATAGAGCGCTCTCCTTCCGCAGGCTCCTATCTGTGGCCTCTCCGACTCAATGGAACTCCAGCCCCAGCGCCCCCCGCCGTGTATCATGTTCGTGTGCGGCGCTGAGGTTGGCAGCCTCAGCCGCGACGAGATGTAGCTCAAGGCTTGCTGGAGGCCAATACTACGATCTCGCCATCATGCGCACTATTCTCGACTTCGCTGTCTACAAGCCGACCGACGAGCTCAAGGTGTGTGCCTTTCCTGACCGGGCCATGTTCCTAGTGCTCCTATAGCAGATCGGTAGGTGTCATGCTAGAAAAGCCTCTACACACCCCAAAAACTGCCATCGGTGCTGAGCCGCCGACGGGAGTCCATCGCTCTTCCTCCCGGCCTCCCATGAAACGTCGTCACCCGCCACCCCTCTCCCCCGTAGTGTCGCGATGCTGGCTCAAGACATTGCCTTTCCTTTCTTGAACGAAGTCAAGATGCTGCATGTGTTGAGGATATACTCCATATGATTATCCGTGACCTTTCACAGAAGTCGCTTGTACCATCTTTCTTGGAGTAGGTAAATTCACTTGATTGTTGTTATATTTTCATCAATCTTCTTAAGAGGTGATTTGCTTTGATTTACTTACGGATATTAGATAGAAGCAAGCAAAGATTTCAATTACATCAATTCTCACGTTAATAAGGAACTTTGCTATTGTCGTTACTCAATGGGCCGGGTTTATCAAATTGCAGCTATTATGGACTTCTTCTTTTTCTTAAAAAATGAACTTTGTCTCCGATTGGTGAACAATATTTTTCCTTTACTTCGTGTCATCCTTTTTGTGATACAATTCATGGCAAGATGCAAATGCAGTTTCTATATCTGTTTTCTCTCTGTATCGTGCTTTTTAGTTTATATATGAAGATGTGATATTTGCATTAATTGTTTGCGAGGAAATTTGAGCCAATCCGTCTATTAGTCCTTTAGCTTCTTGGAAAGCTTTTAGAGCAGATAATCACCCAGTTTCATACTAAGTTTAATACCATGATATTTATCCTCTTATCTTTAGCTTCCAATGTTAACTAATGCCCTCAACAAAGTAACTGATGCTTATATTTTGTTTCTAGGTTTTACAGAAACGTTCCCGATCTGATGCTTTAAAAGATAGGGGCAAAGGCTCCTTTCCCGATCTGATGCTTCTTTTCTTTTTCCCTTTTTTATTTTATCCTTCTTCTTTTATAGTTCCCTTAGATCAGGTTCCACATAAAAAAATACTAGAAAAGAAATATGCAAACAACTCATTAGCAAACAAAGGTGAGATTTCAAGAATCAAATTGTACACTTTCTCAAGGCTTCAGCTCCAATATGTCTTATAAATTCAGTGTATTAAGGATACATAAAGGATTGGATTTTGTGTTTTGAATCCTTCGGGCAGCTTTGTTTTTGGAACAACGCTGGGTAGTACCTCTACTCCTTAACACCAACGAGGTAATTATTGCTATTAGTCGTCTGCACATCATGTCTTGCTTATTTTTTATTTTTTTATAGCTTTCTTTTTCCCTGGTTTTTGTTTTATTACATGTGCTTTATGATCCGTATTTATACCTATGTACATATACAAATAGGCCATTTTATAGCCAATCTAAGTAAATATAACTGCACATGTGTATGCACACACACAGAAAAATAAATATGTACAGAGAGGGAGGGATTAGCCTATATCTGATCTATTAGGTGTAGGCTTGTAGCAACACTAGCTTGCACATATATGTATATATGCTGCAAACGTATAATTCATTTATAAACTCTAAAAAATGCATGTTCACAACTCAGACTACAAAGTCTTTCCAGTTCTCTCTGTTCTAACAAATTATGGAACACATAATTATGCACAAGAATTGCTTACGCAAGATGATGCATTTAGCCTTCCAAGTACACAAGATTCTCCAGCAATATCGTTTGGTAGATTCTCCACGTCCACCAATCAAAAAATTGGAGTAAGCACGTCCTATCTAATATTAACTGTAACTATTTATTGGCATTTGTGTTATACAACCTGATCATATTTATCTTTCAGCGACGCGACAAACTCACATATTCCCACATGCTACGCGATACTGAGGTGACTTTGATACAACAACAAATTTAGCTTCTTCATATTTTACAGAATACATAACTGTGTGATATTGCTGCTAAGACAGAGATTGGAACCTATTCTCCCTTAATACATGTTAAAAAAAGCTTCCATCATCTGACTGTTTATATCAGCTTAATCACAGGATCATGAACTCTGCACGTCAACATGACAAGGACAGATTGGCCTCGCCACCTAAGTATGTCCTTATGCAACAAGCAGCCCTAAAAAGGAATATACAAATTAAAAAGATAATGGACAATGTTTTTCATTCATTTTTTTATGCAAACACATACAAACACAAATTTGAACTCCAACTTAAAATTCATACTGATATCGTAAAACATGTGCAGGCTCAGGACTAGCCAACTTCGCATACTCTAATCTGATTCTATATAATCTGGTGACCATGGCGGTTATATCGTAAGTTGCACCGAGGTATGACAACATACATACTCCTTCGTTCTATACATCTTAACACCAATATAGTATACATAATATTCATGATAGCTGCTCTTCAACATCACTCAAATTCACATAGAACACAAACAAACAAAAATGCAAAAACTACTTTATTCTCTCTTGTAAATATCATACAACAACACCATTTACAGTATTGATTAAACACTATAAACGCAATTGATGTTTCCTTGTCTTCACATGCTTGCAAAGGTCGTCCACGTTGCTAGAACGAGTCTGCTTTTGTGTACAGAGGACCAAACTGCTAAAGGACATCCAATTTCGTATATGTTTCTACCACCCATATCAGTAAGCTCTAGCATATGTTTAATGGAGACTATGTGTATTATCATGTAAGTTTGTGTTAACAACCTTCCTAACAGATGAGCTGATACAAGAATTCCAGGAGTACAAGATGAGGAAGATCAGTAGGAAGTATTGAAGAAGAGAGAAGAACTTGGGAAACAAGTTGAGTTCTGGTAAAATGATTATCGATGCCCTCTCCACATCGGGTGCTAAACACAATATAGCTACACGCATTGCTCTAGCCCACTAGACCACGACGGCCCAAATGCTTTGATGCTTCGCTTCCTCAGTCTTTGTCCAACGCAGCCCATCAGCTTCAGTAATTGATCCGGCATATTGCCTGACATTCCCCATCGCTTGAAATGCGGCTTGCCCCCAAGCCGCAGCTGCATTTGGCTCGCTTGTTGTAGTATTTGTTGCATACTGGGAGGCAGCTGCAAGACTCTGTTGTTTGGCCCAACATGAATTGTATAAGTCATGTGTTAATTGGTATAAGAACTGCTCTCCATCTTCATCTTGATAGCAGCTCAAACTAAAAGAGGGCCAAGGTGTTGGTGGCAACTTAGTTCCATGACCCATAACCTCTAATTGGCACGCACATGCAAACATCCCTGTGAGACCTAATGAATCAATGGCTTCTCCATTTTCTGAAGTCAAACTAAGTTGGTTGAAAAGTCCATGAGCTAATGAACTCGCCACAAGAAGAAAAATGCTCTCAGACAACTGCTCCACTTGCGCAAGGCACACAAGAGATGACCAATATCGGTATGATTTCGGTGCAGCAAAGTAGAACCCAAACTCAAGAATATATACTAGGTGCCAAAATTGTGCCCTCTGATATGTTTGCAAAGTAATCGCTGGCATTGGTGAATAAATCCAAAGCTGTTCATGTACTTCCCGATTGAATAAGCAATGGATAGTGTCACCACACTTCTGTCGCGTTAGTTGCAATGATGGTGAAAGGGAAATAGGGTCAAACCTTTTCCTATATGAATTTTGGTGGTTGAATTGCCCAACACAAATTATTGGACTAACTAGTTTGCACTAGAATATATGTTCTACAGGTGCCAAAGGTTCACAACAAACCAATACAAAGTTAAAAGAAAGGGTTCAAAACAAAGGAGCAAAGTATACCGAAGGCAGCCCTGGTCTGGCGCACCGGACAGTGTCCGGTGCACCAGGGAGATCGACTCTGAACTTGCCAGCTTCGGGAATTTGGGGAGCCGCTCCGCTATAATTCACCGGACTGTCCGGTGTGCCAGCAGAGCAACGACTACTTCGTGCCAACAGTCGTCTACAAGTGAACTGTAAAAGCAAACAGTGCACGCGCAGGCGCGCAGAAGTCAGAGCAGGCGCCAGAAGGCGCACCGGACAGTCTACATAACCAGTCCGATGCACCACCGGACTGTCCGGTGGCCCCACTTGTCAGAGCTCCAACGGTCGAACCCTAACGGTTGGGTGACATGCCTGGCGCACCGGACAGTGTCCGGTGGCGCACCGGACTGTCTGATGCGCCATACGACAGACAGCCTCCCCAACGGCCACTTTGGTGGTTGGGGCTATAAATACTCTCCAACCACCACTCTTCAAGGCATCCAATCATTCACTACATCTCATTCAATACAAGAGCAATACACAACACTCCAAGACACAAATCAAAGCCTCCGATCGAATCAAAGTCCCCAATTCAACTCTAATTCTTAAGACTTGTGAGGAGATCAACTTGTGTTCTTTTGTTCCTCTTGTTGCTTGGTTGGCTTTCTTCTTTCTCTCATTCTTACTCCCAAAACCTTGTAAGCGAGACAAGAGACACCAATTGTGTGGTGGTCCTTGCGGGGTCTAAGTGACCCGGGAAATCAAGGAAGGAAGCTCACTCGGTCTAAGTGACCGTTTGAGGGAGGGAAAGGGTTGAAAAAGACCCGGTCTTTGTGACCACCTCAACGGGGAGTAGGTTTGCAAGAACCAAACCTCGGTAAAAACAAATCACCGTGTCATCTATTCTTATTTGCTTGTGATTTGTATTCGCCCTATCTTTTGGACTCGTTTATATTTCTAACGCTAACCTCGGCTTGTAGTTGTGCTTAAGTTTATATCTTTCAGATTCCGCCTATTCACCCCCTCTCTAGGCGACTTTCAATTGGTATCGGAGCCTGGTGCTTCATTAGAGCCTAACCGCTCGAAGTGATGTCCGGAGAACACGCCAAGAAGGAGATGGTGACCGGCGAGAAGTCTGCCACAAGCCACGAGAAGGCTCCATCGGGAGAGTCCCGCAACAAGAAGGAGGAATCACCTCCTCACAAGTCGCATCGGAGTGGCGAGAAGAAAAAGAAGATGAAGAAGGTGGTCTACTACGAGACCGACTCTTTGTCGCCATCCACCTCCGGCTCCGACGCACCGTCCGTAACTTCTAAGCGCCATGAACGCAATAAGTTTAGTAAGATTCCCCTACGCTACCCTCGTATTTCAAAACGTACTCCTTTACTTTCGTTCCATTAGGCAAACCACCTATGTTTGATGGTGAAGATTATAATATGTGGAGTGATAAAATGAGGCACCATCTAACCTCACTCCACACTAGCATTTGGGATGTTGTTGAGATTGGAGTACAGGTACCTTTGCCGGGGGATGAAGACTATGACTCGGACGAAGTTGCCCAAATCCGGCACTTCAACTCCCAAGCCACCACTATACTCCTCGACTCTCTAAGTCGAGAGGAGTATAACAAGGTGCAAGGGTTGAAGAGCGTCAAAGAGATTTGGGACATGCTCAAGACCGCGCACGAAGGTGATGAGGTGACCAAGATCACCAAGAGGGAAACGATCGAGGGGGAGCTCGGTCATTTCATGCTCAACCAAGGAAGACCCGCAAGCCATGTACAACCGGCTAAAAACCTTGGTGAACCAAGTACGCACCTCGGGAGCACCAAGTGGGATGACCATGAGATGGTCAAGGTTATTCTTAGATCACTCGTATTTCTTAACCCTACTCAAGTTCAATTAATTCGTGGTGATCCAAGATATAAACTAATGTCTCCCGAGGAAGTAATAGGAAAATTTGTGAGCTTTGAATTGATGATCAGAGGCTCCAAGAAGATCATCGAGCAAGGTGCCTCCTCCTCCGTACCCGAAGCACAACCCATTGCATTCAAGGCAACAGAGGAGAAGAAAGAAGACTCTACAACGAGTAGGGTCCCCATCGACGCCTCCAAGCTCGACAATGAGGAGATGGCGCTCATCATCAAGAGCTTCCGCCAAATCCTCAAGCAAAGGAGGGGGAAAGACTACAAACCTCGCTCCAAGAAGGTTTGCTACAAATGTGGTAAGCCCGGTCATTTTATCGCTAAATTCCCTTTGTCTAGTGATAGTGACAGAGATAACGACAAGAGGGGGAAGAAGAAAGAGAAGAAGAGGTATTACAAGAAGAAGGGCGGCGATGCCCATGTTTGCCGGGAGTGGGACTCCGACAAGAGCTCCACCGACTCCTCTGACGACGAGGACGCCGTCAACAAGGGACTTCTCTTCCCCAACGTCGGCCACAAGTGCCTCATGGCAAAGGACGGCAAGAAGAAGAAGGTAAAATCAAAATCCTCCACTAAGTATGCAACTTCTAGTGATGAGGATAATTCCAGTGATGATGAAGATAACTTGCTTACTCTTTTTGCCAATCTTAACATGCAACAAAAAGAGAAATTAAATGAATTGATTAGTGCCATTCATGAGAAGGATGAACTCTTGGATAGCCAAGAGGACTTATCAAAGAAAACAAAAAGCATGTTAAGACTAAAAATGCTTATGCTCAGGAGGTAGAGAAAAATGAAAAATTAACTAGTGAGCTAAGTAGTTGCCATGACACTATCTCCAACCTTAGAATTGAGAATGCTAATTTGATTGCTAAGGTTGAGAAGTCAAATATTTGTGATGATTCAATTGTCAATCTTAGAAATGATAATGCTAGTTTAATTGCTAAGATTGATCAATTAAATGCCTCTCTTGCTAGCCTTAGGAATGAGAATGAAAAATTGATTGCTAAGGCTAAGGAACTAGATGTTTGCAATATTTCTATTTCCAATCTTAGAGATGAGAATGACATTTTACATGCTAAGATTGTTGAATTAAATGATTGCAAACCCTCTACATCTACCGTTGAGCATGTTTCTATTTGCACTAGATGTAGAGATGTTAATGTAGATGCTATCCATGATCACCTTGCTATGATTAAACAACAAAATGATCATATAGCAAAATTAGATGCTAAAATTGCCGAGCATGAACTAGAAAATGATAAATTTAAATTTGCTCGTAGTATGCTTTATAGTGGGAGACGCTTTGGCATTAAGGATGCATTGGCTTCCAACAGGGAGACAATGTCAAGATTAATGCCCCTCCTAAAAGATTGTCTAATTTTGTTAAGGGCAAGGCTCCCATGCCTCAGGATAATGAGGGTTACATTTTGTACCCTGCTGGTTATCCTGAAGATAAAATTAGGAGAATTCATGCCAAGAAGACTCATTCTCACCATGCTTTTATTTATAAGAATGAGGCTTCTAGCTCTAGGTGTTCTACACATGTTAAAATGTCTAAGAAAAAATCTCCTACTGCATCAAATGATCATAATGTTTCATTCAAAACTTTTGATGCTTCTTATGTGCTTACTAACAAATCAGGCAAAGTAGTTGCCAAATATGTTGGGGGCAAACACAAGGGCTACAAGACTTGTGTTTGGGTACCCAAGGTGCTTGTTTCTAATATAAAAGGACCCAAAACCGTTTGGGTACCTAAGAATAAGGCCTAAATTTGTGTTGTAGGTTTATGCATCCGGGGGCTCAAGTTGGATCATCGACAGCGGGTGCACAAACCACATGACTGGGGAGAAAAGAATGTTCTCCTCCTATGAGAAAAACCAAGATCCCCAACGAGCTATCACATTCGGGGATGGAAATCAAGATTTGGTCAAAGGATTAGGTAAAATTGCTATATCACCTGACCATTCTATTTCCAATGTTTTCTTGTAGATTCACTAGATTACAACTTGCTTTCTGTTTCTCAATTATGTAAAATGGGTTACAACTGTCTTTTCACGGATATAGGTGTTACTGTCTTTAGAAGAAGTGATGATTCAATAGCATTTAAGGGAGTGTTAGAGGGTTAGCTATACTTAGTTGATTTCAATAGAGCTGAACTCGACACTTGCTTAATTGCTAAGACTAACATAGGTTGGCTCTGGCACCACCGACTAGCCCATGTTGGGATGAAGAATCTTCATAAGCTTCTAAAGGGAGAGCACATTTTGGGACTAACCAATGTTCACTTTGAGAAAGACAGGATTTGTAGCGCATGTCAAGCAGGGAAGCAAGTTGGTGTTCATCATCCACACAAGAACATCATGACAACTGACAGGCCACTGGAGCTACTCCACATGGATTTATTCGGCCCGATAGCTTACATAAGCATCGGCGGGAGTAAGTACTGTCTAGTTATTGTGGATGATTATTCTTGCTTCACTTGAGTATTCTTTTTGTAGGAAAAATCTCAAACCCAATAGACTTTGAAAGGATTCTTGAGACGGGCTCAAAATGAGTTCGGCTTGAGGATCAAGAAAATAAGAAGCGACAACGAAACGGAGTTCAAGAACTCACAAATAGAAGGCTTTATTGAGGAGAAGGGCATCAAGCATGAGTTCTCTTCTCCCTACACACCACAACAAAATGGTGTAGTGGAGAGGAAGAATAGAACTCTATTGGACATGGCAAGGACCATGCTTGATGAGTACAAGACTTCAGATCGGTTTTGGGCCGAGGCGGTCAACACCGCTTGCTACGCCATCAACCGGTTATATCTTCACCGAATCCTCAAGAAGACATCATATGAACTCCTCACCGGTAAAAAGCCCAATGTTTCATATTTTAGAGTCTTTGGTAGCAAATGCTTTATTCTTGTTAAAAGAGGTAGAAAATCTAAATTTGCTCCTAAGGCTGTAGAAGGCTTTTTACTTGGTTATGACTCAAACACAAGGGCATATAGAGTTTTTAACAAGTCCACTGGACTAGTTGAAGTCTCATGTGACATTGTGTTTAATGAGACTAATGGCTCTCAAGTAGAGCAAGTTGATCTTGATGAATTAGATGATGAAGAGGCTCCGTGCGCCGCGCTAAGGAACATGTCCATTGGGGATGTGTGTCCTAAGGAATCCGAAGAGCCTCCACAAACATAAGATCAACCATCTTCCTCCATGCAAGCATCTCCACCAACTCAAGATGAGGATGAGGCTCAAGATGATGAAGGAGAAGATCAAGAAGATGAGCCACCTCAGAAGGAGGACAATGATCAAGAGGGAGATGCCAATGATCAAGACAAGGAAGATGTACAAGATCCAAGGCCGCCACACCCAAGAGTCCACCAAGCAATCCAACGAGATCACCCTGTGAACACCATCCTCGGCGATATTCATAAGGGGGTAACCACTCGATCTCGTGTTGCTCATTTTTGTGAACATTACTCTTTTGTTTCCTCTATTGAGCCACACAGGGTAGAGGAAGCACTTTAAGATTCGGATTGGGTGCTGGCAATGCAAGAGGAGCTCAACAACTTCACAAGAAATGAGGTACGGCATTTAGTTCCACGTCCTAACCAAAATGTTGTAGGGACCAAGTGGGTCTTCCGCAACAAACAAGATGAGCATGGTGTGGTGACTAGGAACAAGACACGACTTGTGGGCAAGGGGTATTCACAAGTCGAAGGTTTGGATTTTGGTGAAACCTATGCACCCGTAGCTAGGCTTGAGTCAATTCGTATATTACTTGCCTATGCTACTTACCATGGCCTTAAGCTTTACCAAATGGACGTGAAGAGTGCCTTCCTTAATGGACCAATCAAGGAAGAGGTCTATGTTGAGCAACCTCTCGGCTTTGAAGATAGTGAGTACCCTAACCATGTCTATAAACTCTCTAAGGCGCTTTATGGGCTCAAGCAAGCCCCAAGAGCATGGTATAAATGCCTAAGAGATTTTCTTATCACTAATGGATTCAAAGTCGGTAAAGTCGATCCTACTTTATTCACTAAAACCATTGAAAATGATTTGTTTGTATGCCAAATTTATGTTGATGATATCATATTTGATTCTACAAACAAATCTATTTGTGAAGAGTTTAGTAGGATCATGATACAAAAATTCGAGATGTCTATGATGGGGGAGTTGAAGTATTTTCTAGGATTCCAAGTCAAGCAACTCCAAGAGGGCACCTTCATCAGCCAAACGAAGTACATTCAAGATATACTCACCAAGTTTGGAATGAAGGATGCCAAGCCCATCAAGACACCCATAGGAACCAATGGGCATCTCGACCTCGACACGGGAGGTAAATTTGTAGATCAAAAGGTATACCGGTCGATGATAGGATCTTTACTCTATTTATGTGCATCTCGACCGGATATTATGCTTTCCATATGCATGTGTGCAAGGTTCCAAGCCGACCCTAAGGAAGTTCACCTTAGGGCCGTGAAGCGAATCTTGAGATATTTAGTTCAAACACCTAAGTTTGGTCTTTGGTAGCCCAAGGGATCCTCTTTTGATTTATTAGGATATTCCGATGCTGATTGGGCAGGGTGTAAGATTGATAGGAAGAGCACATCAGGGACTTGTCAGTTTCTGGGGAGATCCCTGGTGTCTTGGGCTTCAAAGAAACAAAACTCAATCGCTCTTTCTACCGCCGAAGCCGAGTATATTGCCGCAGGCCATTGTTGCGCACAATTGCTTTGGGTGAGGCAAACCCTTAGGGACTATGGCTACAAATTTAGCAAAGTCCCTCTCCTATGTGACAATGAGAGTGCAATCTGCATGACGGATAATCCCGTTGAACACAGCCACACTAAGCACATAGTCATTCGGTATCACTTTTTGAGAGATCACCGACAAAAGGGGGATATCGAGATAGCCTATATAAACACCAAAGATCAATTGGCTGATATCTATACCAAGCCACTAGATGAGAAAACCTTTACCAAACTTAGGAATGAGCTAAATATTCTTGATTCTAGGAATTTTGATTGATTTTTTGCACACATAGCTCATTTATATACCTTTGATCATATCTCTTTTATGACTAATGTGTTTTCAAGTGAATTATTATGCTTAGTCATAGAATTGAAAGGGAAATTGGAGTATTCGGCAAAGAAGGCGCTTCCACTCAACTCCATCGATATTTGCCGGTATTCCACATCATTTTCCACTTTGGTATAATCTTCACTCATACTCATTTATTTGTCATTTGGGAAAAAGTGAAAGGGCTTATATTTCACTCACAAGTATCCGTTTTTGGCGATTCATGCCAAAGGGGGAGAAAGTATAAGCCCAAAGCAAAAGGACCGCACCACCACCGGATTTTAAAAATGAAGTTTTTAAAATTAATATCTTATTGTGTTCAAAAGGGGGAGAAAGTAGGATCTTCAAAACTTGCAAAACCCTCTTGAACACTAAGAGGAGAATTTTATTTAGGGGGAGTTTTGTTTAAGTCAAAGGAAAAGCATTTGAAACAGGGGGAGAAAATTTCAAAATCTTGAAAATGCTTCTTTCAATCTTATTCTTATACCTTTGACTATTTGCAAAAGAATTTTGAAAAGAATTTCCAAAAGAATTGCAAAAACAAAATAAGTGGTGCAAATGTGGTCCAAAATTTTAAATAAGAAGAAAACCATCCATGCATATCTAGTAGAAATAATTATTGGTTTCAATTCTAAGCAACCTTTGCACTTACCTTATGCAAACTAGTTCAATTCTGCACTTTTATATTTGCTTTGGTTTGTGTTGGCATCAATCACCAAAAAGGGAGAGATTGAAAGGGAAATAGGGTCAAACCTTTTCCTATATGAATTTTGGTGGTTGAATTGCCCAACACAAATTATTGGACTAACTAGTTTGCACTAGAATATATGTTCTACAGGTGCCAAAGGTTCACAACAAACCAATACAAAGTTAAAAGAAAGGGTTCAAAACAAAGGAGCAAAGTATACCGAAGGCAGCCATGGTCTGGCGCACTGGACTGTCTGGTGTGCCACCGGACAGTGTCCGATGCACCAGGGAGATCGACTCTGAACTTGCCAGCTTCGGGAATTTGGGGAGCCGCTCCGCTATAATTCACCGGACTGTCCGGTATAACACCGGACTGTCCGGTGTGCCAGCGGAGCAACGGCTACTTCGCGCCAACGGTCGTCTGCAAGTGAACAGTAAAAGCAAACAGCGCGCGCGCAGGTGCGCAGAAGTCAGAGCAAGCGCCAGAAGGTGCACCGGACAGTCTACAGAACCTGTCCGGTGCACCATCGGACTGTCCGGTGGCCCCACTTGTCAGAGCTCCAACGGTCGAACCCTAACGGTTGGGTGACGTGGCTGGCGCACCGGACAGTGTCTGGTGGCGCACCGGACTGTTCGGTGCGCCATACGACAGACAACCTCCCCAACGGCCACTTTGGTGGTTGGGACTATAAATACCCCCCAACCACCACTCTTCAAGGCATCCAAGCATTCACTACATCTCATTCAATACAAGAGCAATACACAACACTCCAAGACACAAATCAAAGCCTCCGATCGAATCAAAGTCCCCAATTCAACTCTAGTTCTTAGGACTTGTGAGGAGATCAACTTGTGTTCTTTTGTTCCTCTTGTTGCTTGGTTGGCTTTCTTCTTTCTCTCATTCTTACTCCCAAAACCTTGTAAGCGAGGCAAGAGACACCAATTGTGTGGTGGTCCTTGCGGGGTCTAAGTGACCCGGGAAATCAAGGAAGGAAGCTCACTCGGTCTAAGTGACCGTTTGAGGGAGGGAAAGGGTTGAAAAAGACCCGGTCTTTGTGACCACCTCAATGGGGAGTAGGTTTGCAAGAACCGAACCTCGGTAAAAACAAATCACCGTGTCATCTATTCTTATTTGCTTGTGATTTGTATTCGCCCTATCTTTTGGACTCGTTTATATTTCTAACGCTAACCTCGGCTTGTAGTTGTGCTTAAGTTTATAATTTTCAGATTCCGCCTATTCACCCCCCTTTAGGCGACTTTCAGATGGCCCTGGTTGCCTCTCCATGAACATGCTCTATCTCATATTGTTAAGATTGTAGGGTTGAGACTGAAATAAATTACAGGCCATCCAATGCAAAAATGCAAGCAATAGAGACATCTGAACATATGTAGAACTGAATAGTGCACAATGGCTTCTTTCTGCTCCCCTATTCCTGGCTGCAAACCTTCCCTGCAAGCTACGGTCAAAAGCCAGGGATAACTGGACAACCAATTTACCTGTGAAAACTCCAGGGATAACTGGACAACCATGCAAGTGTGCACTAAAATGGCAATGTGACTCACATTCAGAATCATCTGTGCACCAACAATTAGTACTCAACTGCAATTTACCCAACCTAGGTAACTCAATCCAACCGTTGATCTGAACAATCATGTACTCCATTAACAACTGTATCTCAGATCTGGTGTTAGGAACTAGATGTTGCCAAGGTGGCTTCCAGAATAACTCTCTCTCAACATGAAATGTAGAAAATAACGGATCTGCAACTGTCAGCACACAATCTACTCCACTAAAATAGCACCGAGATAATAGATCGCCACCGCATGCCACTGCCAACCGGGCACAGCACGTCACCGGGCAGACCAAAGCGTAAAAATGCTCGCTCGATCCCTCGGGCTTGGAACTGCTTGGAAGCCGTTCTTGGATCTTGACCGCTCTATCTGTGGTCATTAACCTTGCCAAGGTTAGCAGCAGTACGCATTTGCGCCAGATAAACTGAAGAAGAGCATGGATCGGTGTTGCAAGAAACCGTGTCTCGAAAAGGGAACTCCACATGACCTATAGCTTGGACAGGAGAGAGTGCTGGACTGATGTGCTGCTTGCTAGTGGGATGATGATGGGGAGGCAGATTAGGGGTTTGGTAAAAGGCCTTTCTGATGGTACGGGTGCCCTGAAGAATCATCGAGGTGGCATGAGATTGGAGGACCTCGAGCACCACTACTTGTCAACTCAAGTTGTAGCCATATTTGTTGCTGAACAACTCGCTCCACTGGCGACGACAACAGGTTCACTAGACTTTCGTCACAAATAATGAATTTGGTGGTGTCGAGCTTAAGGTGAAGCATAAACTCTCTCAGGCACTCCATGCTGCTGAGTGATATGTTGGTAGACAGGAAAGTAGAATTAGCAGGTAAGACATTATCCATCATGCCCAGTCCACCGTGGAGGAAGAAGAGTGATGTTGGTGTAGCTTGTTGAGCAGCTGATGCTGATGAGCATGTCGACGCAGCAGGCTGCGCGTCCAGCCAGGTGGTCGATGCAGCCACAGGTGTAGTCGTTGTTGTTGTCAGAGTTGAGGATGCGGGTGTCGTTGTCATGGAATTGATGCTTTGCTGCATTTCATCGAACACCACCTTGGCACCAATTGAGGTAGGTGAAGGCTTGAGGTGCTGCAATAGCAGGTGCTCGATCCGGCCAGTGCAGATGGCGCACCTGAGTTGGTCCTCTGCCATGGACACTGCGTTGCTGCTAGTGACCTGCGCGACGATGTGCCCCACGGCGGCAGCGGTCGGTACGTCAATGTGGTCAAAGTCGATTTCCGCCGAGAGAAGGAGCTCCAGGTACTTGAGCGATGGTCTGGGCGCCCTCAAAGCGAAGAGCGCGGGCGTGGCCTTGGCGAGCGCGTCCGCGGGGACGGCGCCCGAGATCTCGTTGTTGGGGTCGGTGGAGGCGATGTTGAAGGAGGCGGGAGTGCACCCGCGCAGGATGAGCCACGCCTCGACTCCATGCCACTGATCCAAGTGGGGAAGGAAGGTAGTGTCGACCTCGCGCTCCAGGAGATGGGACATCACGGATCCGTGGCCGCCGTGGACGGAGTTGTCGTCGTCCGAGTCAAGCGGGGCACCCGAATCGTCATTGAAGAAGCGTCCACGTGTGGCCAGGTGCACCTATTCCACCGCAACCTCTGGTGTGACGCAGGCAGTCGCGTCGGGGTTGGAGGAAGGGTTGTCCCAGTGGCCGGCGAACTCGGCGTTGGCAGACGCGTCCGCTCCACCGAAGAATCCGCCCCAATTATCGGCGTTGATGGGTTCCTCGTAGCGCTGCTCGTCGGAGTTGACGCCACTGTTGAAAAGGTTGCCCCAGTTGTCGGCGACCACGCCGGCAAGGACGCGCCTGGATGCCTCCCGCCCGGCATCCCACATGAACCATCGCGCGTCGAACTTGTTGAAGAGCTCGCTAATGGCATCGAGGATGAGCTTCGTGTCGAGCGACATGTCGATGCAGCAGTCGAGGAAAACAGATCGAGGTAGAAAACTCCGAGGATCGAATGAATCTGATACCAATTGTTAACAACCTTCCTAACAGATGAGCTGATATAAGAATTCCAGTAGTACAGATGAGGAAGATCAGCAGGAAGTATTGAAAAAGAGAGAACTTGGGAAACAAGTTGAGTTCTGGTAAAATGATTATCGATGCCCTCTCCACATCGGGTGCTAAACACAATATAGCTACACGCATTGCTCCAGCCCACGACGGCCCAAATGCTTTGATGCTTCGTTTCCTCAGTCTTTGTCCAGCGCAGCCCATCAGCTTCGGTAATTGATCCGGCATATTGCCTGACAGTTTGCTCTACAACTAAACTGTAACGGTGATAGTCATCATGACAGACTCATCTTAGGTTTGTCCTGTGATGTATACTATAATATTTATCTGCTTCACAACCAATACTGTCACCTTAAACATGGTCAGACCACAATATCCAACACATTAATGTTCTATGAACAATTCAATGTACTATTTACCACGCGCGCCTATCGGCGCGCACATTACACTAGTGTGCAATATATGTAGTATAATAGATAGTTATAAATAACATATTACTTTTTCCTATTGTAATACATGGGCATGATCCTAGTACGAAGAAAAAAAAAGACAGTCTCCATGCACTGCTCTTCGACTGCTGGTTTTCAGCACAGATTACAGAGATGGCAATTGATGTTCATGTAAACAATTTTTTTGAATTTTTTTGACACCCCCAGTGAAGTGTGATTTATCACACCAATGAAGTTGAATTGGAAGTATTACTGTGGTCTCACTAACCAATATTACATATTTATTTCAAAAGAAATACTAATAATACAGAAATTGTCTCAAAGAAACAATACAATTACAAAAGAAAATTTGTATGAACTGCAACTTTTTGTGAGGCTGATATCTATATCATGCTCTATTTTAGGCAACGCAACTCAAGAAATAGAATTGAATTAGCTGGTTGACTATAGCAATGGTCCTAGAACAAATTTCATAGACTATACGCATATGGAAGAACCACTATGGGAGCTTATGCTGAGGAACAGGATAACATTTCTTTCCTAGGCCTATAGAACTTCTCTCTGTATGACCGACCGACTAGATCTACATTTATCCTGGTTGGCTGGCACTACAGTCTCATGTACAAGTGAGTCCACACGGGCCAATCGGCGTTGCTCAGCGTGAACTACCATTCAGCTTCGGAGACTCAGATGCCGCGTATCCATAAGGGCTCTTGCTAGCCCAGTTCCACAGGTCTCCGCACATTTCTGTGATGCCATATTTCGCTCTGGAGAAGGAACATTCAATAAATTGCCAAAAAGAACTTATGATATATATGGTCCTTTTTATATATTTCTTACTTCCAGTGGAGCTCTCTCTCTGCTTTTGCCGGCGATGAAAAGAGAATCTCAGCATCACCAGGACGCCGTTGGCCCATGACCAAAGGGATTTTCTAAAATGATAACAAGTACAGATAAGAAATCAAGTTGCAAGAAGAGAGCCCGTATATGTATGGCTATTGATGAAACTTGACAGCAATGTTAACTCCTGAAATTAGAAAGAATTTGTTGAAGTTACACATTACAACGTTCAACCCATACAAATTCCTATGTTCTTGTTGTGAATTGTCAAATAGTCTCACTCTCAATATTAGTATCTAAGGCTACATAATACCCTGGATAAATTCAAGGATTGCTTGAATACCTTTAAAATTCAGGTGTTGAGGTTTAATTGAAGTTTTTTTTTTCAAACAAGCTAGGTAAGCTAGCAAAAAAGAAATCATGGCAAAGAAACAAGGGGGAGAGACGACGAGATGTCCAATACTAAATATATTAAATCAGGTGTACCTTTCCAGAAGCCTTCTCAAATGCATTGACTATCTCCAACACTGATGTTCCTTTTCCGGTTCCAAGGTTGTATGCTTCACATCCTACAAGAAAAGTTAAATTTGGAACAAGATTCAACTACAAAACTTACTGTACAAGAAACTGTTGTTCAACAAAAAAACAAGTGGAGATTGGCTTGGTGGGAACAGGCCTAGACTGTCTAGGCATGACTGGCTAGCCAGGCTATAAGCAGATCCCCAAACAGACCTTTAGGGGGGGGGGGGGGTTTTGGTTTGAGTAATCACTACATTCAAAATGGGGTGGTGCATCATGGGTCAATTCCTCAAATTTTGTGGGATGACCTCATTTTTCATATTAGTACTAACTAACTATGAGGAATGAGGTGATGATGGATTAACTCTATTCTATTCCACAAACCAAACAAAAAAGTGAGGAGTGAGAAAACAATGCAGTAGCTTATTCCTAAAACCAAACACCCCATTAATGTATATCTAGAAAGTGGTAATAAACATTTCAGCTATAGTATATAAGGGGGCAGCCATTTGTCCAAACCTATGTTAGATGAGCTTTCAAAAAGCTTCTTTAATGCGAAAAGATGTCCTTCAGCAAGGTCAACCACATGAATATAATCACGAACCTGCAATCATGTAGAAGTGTTGTTATTGTTAATAGATGGTAATATTCAATGATATCTTACTGTGGTTGTCACAATAATATATTCCTAGAATAGCTTTGTTGACATTTGTGAGAGAAGGAGATGTGTTGTGTAGGCAATGTATTGAATGAGAATAGAACCAGCCGGTTACATAATATATAGGGGAGGAGGAGATCATGTGGCTTATAGAAGTAGCGCCAGAGTGATCTCCTCAATCAATCAGGATCAGACCTTCCTAATGTGTATGATACAGATTGATCCCTACATCAATCAAGGCATCTCCTACCATAACAGCCCTGGATTCTATCTATGCAAGCACACGCCATTACAGGAAAGGAATCATGCACTGCTAACAATTTGGTCATGATGTTGTGAACTTCCAACAGCACTTTGCAAATGCACGAATCAGACTGAGATGGGAAAGGTGAAACTAACTTGGCTGCAATAAATGAGATAAAAACCATTCTCATCATGAATGCATGTCTTTAATATAGACGGTGAGAGCATGATTAATTTGCATCCACTCTTCATTTGATCGTTTTCTCCAAACCAAGAATAGAGGCCCGATGTAGTGACGGATCTAGCGCTGGGGCGGGTGGGGCTCCACTCTTAGCCCCCTACCGCTTCGAGCCCATAGAACCTCACTGAAGCCCCTCCTAAAATATCTCATTATATATTTTATGGTTTTTATCGTTCATCGATGTTTAAATATAATACTACTTTGATATTTTGATATAATACTACTTTAAACTATTATATATGTCGATTTTGAGTGGTTTATTGAGATTATATCAATGTAGTTGTTTAATTCAGCCCCTCCTAAATTTTTTTCTGGCTCCATCCCTGATGATAATGTTCAGAGGAGGCCAGGGTAAACTCTTCTACGGTAAACTACCAATAATAGCATCAGGATTGCCCACATGATGACATGTTTCCTTACAGGTGGACACAAAAAGCTGACAGATGCTAAGTTGCATGATTGAGCAGACTAAGGTAGGCTGTACAACATTTGTAGTATCAAAGCTATCCTCACTTCAGTTATTTAGTTCCAATAACTTATATTCTGATAAGCACCAGCGGACTACATAGTTTCAATTGTTACTCCAGCTTTTAAATTGAAGAGCCTTAAGCAGTCACCAAATATTACTAGTGATTCTTGTGCTGATCTATTCAAATGTATATAAAATGCCCTCTACATCAACATATAATGCCTATAACATCAAATGAACACCAAATGGATAAAAAAATTCAAATGCTGATGCAAGTAACAAGTTACAGATAGTAGCATAATGAAGAAACAGTACCCCTGTCCCATCCTTTGTTGCGTAGTTATTTCCAAATATTGTTAGCGATGGCCTCCTGCCAACTGCAATTTGCTGAACGAAGGGCATAAGGTTGTTAGGAGTTCCACATGGGTCTTCACCAAGGTATCCACTGGGGTGAGCCCCAACTGGATTAAAGTACCTAAGCAAAATGATGTTCCATTCAGGATCTGAATGGTAGATATCACGGCATATCTCCTCTGCCATAAGCTGCAATTAATGTGTATGGTTGCAATCAGTTAAAAGACTTGATGCTAGATCAATTCATGGGAATAAAGAAGCATACTTTGGTTCTGCCATATGGGTTATGTGGAGTGAGAGGAAAATCTTCAGTGCAGGGTGAGTTCTTAGGTGACCCATAAACTGCAGCTGATGATGAGAACACTAACTGCAAGATTAGGACACATAAGGGGAAAGAAATCAGTATAAGCCCCACCTGAACAACAAATGACTAACTGGCCTAATATCAAAATGTTACGGTGATAGACTTAATAAGCAAAGAGTACCACATAGATCCAGATGTACAACCAAAATTATGAATGTGATGACCACTGTTTTATAGGTGTATGGATCAAATGTTACTATTCCTAGATGTAAAACCACATAAAATAGTGTTGAGTAACAATGTATTCATTTGGCAGCAATCTGGTACATCAATTACATCAGGAAGTAGAGAAACCATTCCATTTAATAATCTGGCACTCATTTCACATAAAGATAAGTAAACATTTGTCGGAACAAGGCTTTAACTGGATTAAAAAATCGTCTTTGTAATTACAGTATTTTAAAAAACGAAGAATAGTAGCAGTGCATATACTTTTTTGTGAAAGAAAAAGATCGAATATGTTGAATGATCTAGCAAATATTGATTTGCTGGAGGATACTAGCATTGAAAGCTCTAAGAAAATTTTAGAATGAAGTAAATATCAGTTAAGCATGGTTATGCATATGTAAGGTAATTACATTACAAAATATACTCTTGGAGCGCAAGGTACCCCACAGATATAAGTATGGCAATACCTTCTTACATCCATGAGCTGCCATTACTTCCAGAAGATTTATTGTGCCAACAACATTATGGTCATAATAAAGCAAAGGCTTTTGTACACTTTCTCCAACAGCTTTCAATCCAGCAAAATGAATAACAGCATCAAATCTGGAGAACAGCGTAGCATGCATATAAATAAGTACCAGGTGCAGATGCATTTACATAGAAGACAAGGCTAAACATTGAATAGTTAATTAATTATGAACAGATATATATTGCCAATCTTCCAGCAAGCTTTACCTTGTTGAAGCAAAAACCTTTTCCAATCCATCTTTGTCACGGATATCAACCTGCAGAAACAGAAAATTTGAGAACACTGATTGTATGTTCCAAAAGGTCATTAACAATTTTATAAATAGGTTAAATACGTAATATGGCATTGATTTCCAGGTCTACGCCCTAGTAGATTTAAGAGATATTCCCCCCCAAGATATGCAATTAAATGGTGCATACAGCTCACCCAGATAAAATTAAAGTGAAAACGATTGATTGGAATATGTCACATATAGTGACCCCCCACATATATTCCAAGGATTTACACATAAACATACACTGAAGAGAGGTAATGTGATAAGTTCATGCAAACATTTACGAGGGAAATAAAATTGGGCTAACACAGTTTCAAAACTATGGACTAGGCAACTAGCACCATGCATGTCTTGCTTACTATAGCAGCAACCAGATTACCACAAATATGAAAGTTGCACATGTGTATTTTCCCTGGAAGGAAATATTTGTGTACCAAGTACTTGATGACACCAGCTAAAAGATGATATTTGTTTACCAAGTACTTTGTGACACAAGCTAAAAGATGAATCATCATCACCTGGCACGTTTCTTGTGCCTTATTTAGTCAGGAGTTGACAGAAAAGGGTAAATTCATTTATCATGGAAAAGGCGAAAAGGCCTTTAGTTGAGTTGGTTATGTGGTCTGAGTAGCACTCCTCAGGTCCTAAGTTCGAATCTTAGTAGGAGTGAATTTCAGGTTGAGGTTAAAAAAATGTCAATCGCTGGTTCCCCTAGTTGTGTGCACACGAGATGGACTGATCTATGAGAGGAGGATTGGAAGGAAAATGTGCTCTTAGGTCATTTCTATTTGTTTTGGTGATTAAATGCCCAACACACCACATTAGACTAAATACCTTGATATGAGCATGAGCACAGGTTCTAGCAAAAGCAAATTGAAGACAACAAGTCCAAATGAGTGGAAATGAAGACCAAAAGTGCAACTTTGGGAAAAGCTACAAAGACATGAGGTTTAAGTACTTAAATAAGTTGCATACACCTTATACTATGTCTCTTGCACCTTGGTTTGGCTACTAACCCTTTTGTGCAAGAAAAGTGACTTTTGGACTTAGTTTCAGGCATATTACAAACCCTAGTAAAATCATATGAAAAAAGGTATAGTTCCTACACTTAGTCCATTGTTTTATGAGCTAACTATGTTTGTCTAAGTCGTAGGAAACCCCTCAAAAGAAGCCAAAAGAAGTTGGAAGAGTTAAGCTCAAAACAGCCTAAACTGGTCTAGTCTGGTCTGGTCTGGAGAGCACCAGACCGGTCCGATGGTGCACCGGACCGTCCGGAGGGGCACCGGACCGGGTCTGTGCAACCCGGTTGAACTGTTCACTCTCATGATTTTTCTTTAAAATCACCTAACCATGAACAGTCGTCGGTCCAGTGCACCGAACCGCCTGTGCAACGGCTCTCTCCAACGGCGCGCTAAGGACCAACGGTAACCTGACATCACCAGACAGTCCGGTGGTGCCCGGTTTGGAAACTGGCCAATTAGATCCCCGCACTAGGGGCTACAGGACTCGGTCCGGTGTGCACCGGACCGGCCCGATGCCCCCGCATAGTGCAGAATTTTGGCATTTTTTACAGGGAAGGAGCAACGGCTCCTAGCCCCAAGTGGGGCTATAAAAGGGACCCCATGACGCCTCCATTCGGTACCCAAGCATCTAAAGAGCACACCAACATTCCGGCACTCTGCCACCACGCCCTCTAGTGATTTGAGAGAGATTCGAGCGTTGTTTTTGAGTTATTCTTGTGTGATACTGTACTCGCGCACTTGTCTTTACTTGTGCGTGTGTTGCTGCGTTGTGCCTTTGTGTGTGTATTCTTTCTCTCTCCTTACTCGAAGTGTTGATTGAGATCATCGTGTAAGGCTATGAGAGACTGCAAATTTGTGGAGATTCCTCACAAACGGGAATACAGGATTGTGATATAAGGAGAAACCATGGTAGTCAAGTTTGATCTTTGGATCACTTGAAAGGGTTGAGCGCAACCTTCATCCATTGGAACGCCACGACATGGGATAAAAATCGTCATGTCCCTTGTGTCATTTACTTTATTGTGATTTTTCTATCTTTCTAAGTTCTATATTCTCACTTGTGATATTGCTCTAAGTCTAATTCATATCTTGATAGAGCAATCAAGTGAAGGGAAGCTCCCTTTCTTTCTCTCAAACTTGGTTTAATTTGCACTAATTTTAACTTTTAGGCCAAGTTTGTGTGTTTTAAGTCATATTTTGCAGGATCACCTATTCACCCCTCCTCTAGGTGCTCTCAAGGATCCTCGTGTGGGGGTTGGGAGGGCTCAAAGCACGAGTAAAGATCTGACCAATAGAGGGTGAACCCTTATGTTGCACCAGGGGGGCAGCTTTCGTGACCTTTCTCGGTCGGGACTCCGATTGAACTTCTTAATATAATATCGTGGAGGCGGTCTTTCCCCTATCAGCAAATTTTATTTATCATGGAAATTAATTTGGTGCAAATATGTACTTTTCAGCTTCGAGTGCAAGTTTACATGCTCCTGGGATTTCTTAGTGAATGATTTTCCTAGAAGATGCAAAACTTTTTTGCACAAGTCAACAAATAAGAATATGGCAAACCATCCTAGTTAACCAAACTGTGTATTGTCTATGAACGGTAAATTTGAAAAAACTAGATTGAGGAAAAGACTACGAATATTATCACCCTGATGAATGCATGAACCAAGTCCTCAACAGCAAGGACATGCCATTTATATATCTACCAACCCATTTGGTTCTGTCACAGATAAATCAAGCTACCAAATTCATTTTTTTCTCAAACGCGCAAGAGAGTTGTGCATCATTATATTAAGAGACACAAAGGTCCAAAGTGGACCACAATATAATGCCTGAACAAGGCAAAAGAACACAAGAAAAAACTAGACCAGAACAGCAAACAAACAGGGAACTCTATCCTCATCTCATGCTGCAATAGGATGACCCCAGCTGCCACAGCACTAAACGCTTGAAATAGCCCTGACCCTATTAAAGGCAGCCGGGAGACCAAGGCTCTCAAGATGCTTTGCACCAGCCCTACTCCAACACTCCACTTCATCCATAAACAGTCTTTGATTGTGCTCAAGGAAGAACTTGTTCCATCAAAAACAGACAAATCAAGCTACCAAATTCATTAACCAGCCAAGATTTTGTCAATGGCAATAACAAATACGAAGTAGGTCATATTGAAGCCAGTTGTATAAATTGTGCAATACTGAAGTGAGACATGTTCAAGCATTGACCAGTGAAAGCACCGACACCATCCAAAGTTTGCCGATTTGGCAGCTCTACCCGTAAATGCCAAGTACAATCTTAAACAGTTGCAGCTCAAACATAAATTGGCAACAAACCCAGAACCTGAATTTGAGGAATTACAGCCATGCTATCGAAGCTTCCAATGCTTGTCATCGTTATCCATCTATTGCATTCAGTAAGACACAAGACAGCAACCAAGCAAAAGTGACAAATCCAAAATTTCACCACAGGAGTTGAGAATCTACAGTCCAGATTAAATTATCCTCCAATATATTGGCAGTGGCTTGCGGCTTGGGCAAGAGTGTGCAGACCTCTTGAGCTCGGGGGACTAGGTATTTTCAGCATCAATGAGCTAAGATTTGCTCTAAAAATGCATTGGGTATGGCTGCAGAAAACTGAGCCAAACCGTCCCTGGTCCTCGATACCTCTCCATGTCCCGAGGAAAGTCTGAGATTTCTTAAAAATGGCCATGCAATCTAAGGTTACAAATGGGGCCTCTACCCTCTTTTGGAGCAATCGGTGGCTTGGAGGGCAGCGGGTCGCTGATATTGCTCATCTCCTGGAGACAATCCCGAAAAGAACGATTAGCAAGCGGACAGTGTAGGAGGTGATCAGAGATAAGATGTGGATAAATGACAATCGTGGGGGTTGTCAATTGGGCCCTTGCAGACTTCCTTCACATTTGAGATATTGTTGCACAGATTGAGCTTCATCTAGACAAAGATAACAAGCATATCTTTCAGTTAGCTACTAATGGCAAATACTCGGCTAAAGCTGACTATGAGGGCCTCTTTCTTTGATCTATGCAATTTGAACCTTATGACGGGATTTGAAAAACTTGGTCACCGCCAAAATGTCGTTTTTTTCATGTGGTTAGCTACCTTTAAGAAGTGTTGAACAGCAGACAGACTCGAAAAACGTGGCCTTGATCACTGGGAAAATGCCCTCTTTGTGATCAGGAAAGGGAGACAGTCGATCATCTCCTTGTAGCTTGTGTTCTGATGCTTAGGCAATTTGGGCTCCAAGCTCTCATGGTTTGGTGGAAAGAAGTTAGTGAAACTGTTGATGGTCCTTTTAGACATGGTCTCAATTCTCTCTTGTCCTAGGTGCTTGGGTGCTATGGAATCATAGAAATAGATATGTATTTGACGGCCTCTCCCTTTCTAGTATTGTTGCAGTTTTAATCCACATTGGGGAGGAGTATCGAAAGTGGGAGCTTGCTAGAGGGGGATGTCCTTCCTTGCAGCCCCACTCATAGATGCTTTTTAGAGCTTTTAGATTTTTTTGATGGATCATTAGATTTTAGCTGCCGTAAGACGGTTTATTATACTTCGGAATATTTTGGACCTTATACCTATCTTTTTCTCATTAATATAATGATACATAGCTCTCTTGCATTTCGAGAAAATATATTTACAAAATATCTACTACTACTTAAGACACTAGTGTAGGCGTCCACAATTTTCGGTGCACGGTTCTGCTGTCTGTCGTCGCCCCAGCCCCCGCTCTCCACTCTCGCGCCCCCGCTCTCTGCTGTCCGTCGCCATCTCCAAATCTCGCCGCCAAACCCTTCGAGAAAAAATATTTACAAAATCTCTACTACTACTTAAGACGCTAGTGTAGGCGTCCACAATTTTAAGTGCACGGTTCTGCTGTCTGCCGTCGCCCTAGCCCCCGCTCTACTCTCTCGCGCCCCCGCTCTCTGCTGTCCGTCGCCATCTCCAAATCTCGCCGCCAAACCCGCCCCCGCCCCCGCCCGCAATCTGCAGCTCTCTCGCCGCCATCTCCGCGCCCCCGCTCTCTGCTGTCCGCCGCCATCTCCAAATCTCGCCGCCAGACCCGCCCACTCGCGGCAGCCCCCGCTGCCCACCCTCGCCTTCCCCGTCGCACCCTCACTCTTTTGGTCCTCCCCACCTCGCCTGTCCGTCCCGTCTGACCACGGACACCCCTGCCTCCTCGCCTCCCGCAAACCCACCCCCACGCGGCGCGTGCCTGCACCGGCACCGACAGCGTCTCCCTCCGACAACGCATACCCACTCTACGGCTGGATCTCTGGCCCCCTCGTGCGTCGCCCTCGCATTGGTGGTGTCCCCCACCGACAAGGCGTTCACGCTACGCGAGGCGCTGGCGCGAGACCGGCGCATCGTTGTGGACCTATAGGCGGATCCTCCCCTCCGCCGCCAGCTCCGTCTAGACAGGTCAGCATAATGGATCTCTCTTCTTCTTCCATATTTTTTCCTTTTGATTGGAGCCAATGGCGGCGAGAGCAGCGAGATCCTGCCGACCGGGTGGTTCTCGTCTTGATCTGATGCGGCCCCTACGATCCACACAGACCTCATTTTGATGAGATGAGGACTAGCAGCGCTTCTTGGCAGTTCACTTGGTAATGAGACAAATCTTTGCTTGTTCAGTTGCTACTACTGTCCCTGCTTGTGTGCTGAGAATGTTTGGGATTTGATCTAGCGTTCATGTCTCGATCTGAGACGTCTCCTTTCTACTGACGCCAAATGAAAGTGAATCTATCAGCTAGCTGGATCTCATGCTCCATTTTCGATGTATGAATCTGTGATTCAACACTTGAGCACGACTAACATGTTGTGCTTTAGATATCCCCCTTCTTCTCCTTCTAAACGGCCACTGTTAAACTAAAATTGGATCGAAAATATGCACTGAGATTTTGTCTTCACCAACACATAATGAAATAGCTAGGGAATTTTGTCCAACACTGGTTTGGTTTAAACTTTGCACGGTTTGGCCCACAACAAATGCCATGGGTTTTCTGTTTGCCTAGAGAAAACTTTCAGCGCACAAGTACTCTTGGTTTCTGCTTTGCTTCCAATCAGAACTGCAGTGTTTGAGACGACAGTACCATAATTTCAACTAAAGTGTACATCTTCAATCTTCTTTGCAAGGCTATATATAAACACACGTACCATCATATATAGAGTCGGTTGGTGGTTGCATCCAAAGTAGCACTGCTCATCCTATGAGTAGTATTCCGGTGTACAACCAACAGGATTGGTTCACCTTGGAAATTATCTCGAGACGATTAAGAATTGTGTTGCACTATAGTTATTACATATGTTCCTTTAAAATTACAAGCTTCTTTTGCAGTGTATAGGCTTTGTTTAAGTGAACTAAAAAGAACTTGAAAGGAATTAACACAACCAGAGAAACGATTTGTTCAGTAGCAATGCCTTTTCAGTTATGATATTGTTTCAGCTATATTGAACTATATTCAACGGGCAACTACAAAGTAGTGAACTTATCAGGTGCTAATCCATCCCTTGTTCATTTCTTTGCCTAACCGTATTCAAATTTGTGAATAAACTTGTAATCACGTCATTTGGGTACTCCACAGAAGACAATTGCCTTTGGCGTGCCGGCGTTGATGCACATATGGAAGAAAGTAGGGGGAAAGCAGGGAAGTGAGCCAATGAGTATTGTTTTTTATTTATAATATTTGAGCGAGTCATTTTAAAGTATTGTCCTAAATACTGATGTGTTCTCTTCCAGTATTGATGTTCTCTGTCTTCTTGGCCTATATTTGATGCAAACTTCAGTTCTCACAGAAACAAATGGTAGTGTGCTCTATTTGATCTTGTCAATTTGTTAGTTACTTGTTGCATAGGTCAGTGTGAGGTTTTCTCAATTCTTTTTTTAGTTCTCATTTTTAATTGTAATTCCACCTAAATGATTATGTTTCTGGGCTGTTTTTATTTATTCTGACTGTTTTCTTTACTACTGCAGTACTGCCTAATTTAGTTCTCAATTTCTTGTGCAGTGTCCATGTACTATCTTGTGCGGATTTCGCGCACCATATCACCTCCTACCGGATCTTTTCAGCTCTTCATCAGGTTACACTTTTTACCCTTGCTTCAGCTTGGCTCAGGCTACTTATGTTTCAGATTTTCATGCAGTCACCGGGTGCTGTTTTTGGCTGAGTTAGAAGCCCCGTCCAGGTCGGCAGAGCCTGCTTATCTTGCACATTTTCCTGCACTCACAAGGTACTATGCAATTTCACCATGGTTTAACCATTTGATTAACAACCTGCTTATGGATTATACATGTGTTACTCTGTCAATGCAGCATTCAACTATCTTTCACATGTCCATTTCAGTATATTTCTCATTCCATTGCAAATTCTGCTAATTGTAATAGCTTCAACCATTGAGATACCTTGTGAGGTTAATCCATACATATGACACGATTGAAATGAAAAAACTTGTATACATTTACATTTCTTTCCTTTTACTTAACTTGCCTGTTAAATGACCCTTTGATATTTTTTGCCTCATTTCCATGTTTTTATAAGACCTGTAGCTAATCTAAACAGTCTATTTGAACTATGCAGACCAATGGAACCAACGAAGATATGTATACAATGAAGGCTACCCAAAAGTGTAGCAAAAGCATGAAACTTCCTTGACAAATCTACGGTGAAGAAGGCTTTCCTGCTTTATACAGAGGATGGCTTCCATCTGTAATCAGAGTTGTAGGTTCCTTGTAACTGTTAACCTATTTTGTTATGCTCTTGCTGATGTGTGCTTACCACTTTATTGTCTGAATAGCTGTTGAGTTTTAACTACTCAAGAGTGCACCATTGTGTTGTCTGTACGGCCTTAAGCTCTTGTTGAACTTATTAATGATTTTACACAATGTTTTGATCTAGGAAGCACTTCCCCTTTCTATGTTTCTATTGTATAAATTGGCTATGGATCTGTCGTGTGTGGCGTGGACACGGAAGTATAAATGGAAGCAGGACTTGTGCCCCAGGTACATGACTCTCGCCGTATGCTATATTTTTTTGAGATAATCTGTGTACTAGACTATTGTGTTGCTTATAAGGATTTGAGTGTCTCCCTAGTGAAACGAGCTTCCAATAGTTTTTAATGCAAATTATTTATAATCGATACAAATGTAAGATTTTTTTTGGAGTCACATATTAGAGTTCTAAAATGCTTGTGTTCTAAAATTTTACTTGTAGGTCGGCTATTTTGCGCCCACGCAGACAGGGATTGTAGATGAAGTCGGGCTATCTATCTCCCCGGTAAAACGAGCTTCCAACAGTTCTAAAATGTTTCTTTCAGCGCACACTCAAAGTTTATTTTCTTCAAAATGCTACTGAAATCTGCTATGATACAACATAAAGCATAGGATTACTGTAATGGTTGGATCTGCTTCTAATTTTCTATCTATGAAAAATGGTTAAGTTACTATATTGTCAACTGAGACCAATTTTCTTAGTGCTACTTAAGATCATGGTCACATATCCTCAGTTTTGACTAAAATTTTGCTTGCAGGTTTGCTATTTTATGCCCATGCAGTCAAGGATTGTAGATGAAGTCGGGTTATCTATCTCATAGTTTGCGGCACCATCGTTGTTTCGGAAAAATAATTTGTTTTTTTGGCACGCACTCAAAGTTTCTTTACTTCAAAATGCTACTAAAATCAGTTATGATACATTGCAAAGCATATGTTTATTGTAATAGTTGGATCTGCTTTTAAACTTCTATCCGTTGAAAATGGTAAAATTATACTATCAACTGGGGCCAATTTTCGTAGTGTTACTTAAGATCGTTATGCATTAACATTTATCAAATAGTTATACACCGTCGCAACGCATGGCCACATACCTAGTCTGAATTTATACTTCCTAACCAAGATCAATCTGCGCATTTCCCCCTTCCCAAGTAAAATCTGAACATGTTAACCAAATTCAGATTCAAATGCGTTTTCCATCAAACAATCAAATAAACTGTTAAAAAGGTTATAGGCTGCACGCCCCCCACACCCAATAAAAGCAGAGGGAGAAAAGGGAACCGTACGTAAGCCCCACCAATAAAGGGAAGCCCACGAAGCCTAACCAGAAAGAACCGCAACCAAATTACCTTTGGCGGCTAACTGTCACTCACTCTACTTGGCGGTCAAATCTAAATTTTTCTGGCGAACCGTACGTAAGCCCCACCAATAAAGATTCAAAAACATTACATCTAACATATACGTACAAAAAAATAATCGCCATACCAACAGCAGGCCGAAATAATCACCAGACCAACAGCACGATGGCGTATACTGTCACTGTGTACTCTGAGTATATACATCACAAAAACACAAATCAACGCGCGTGACCCACACCGCCACACGAAGGGATCGGTCACGTTGAGGCGTGCTTATTGGAATGATTACCTTGTGGAACGCGAGGTTTTTGGCGTGTTCCCCCGCGAGCGAGCGCAGGCGGCGGATCACGAGCTCGGAGGAGTTGGCGAGGCTGTCGACGACGACGACGCGGAAGCCCGCGGTGAGCAGCTGCAGCACGGCGTGGCTGCCGATGTATCCCGCCCCGCCCGTCACAAGCACCGCCCTGCTGCTCGGCCCCGCCTCCTTCGCCACAGACATCTCCTCCACCCCCCGCGAGGCCGCGACCCTCCCTCCTCCTCCTCCTCCTCTCTCTCCCTCTACTGGCCCGGTGCTTGCGGATCTGCGGGACGAGACGACAACCAAGTGTCCAAAACTCCGAATGGTAGGGGAGGAGGCGTGGACGAGAGGGGGTCAGGGGGAGGCGAGGAAATGGGAAAGGAGAGGAGAGGAAGGAGAGGGAGAGTCGAGGAAGAAATTCGAATCAGCCCGGGGTTGCCGCACGCCCGACGACAGGAGGGCCAACCCACGCCGTGGGCCGCCCGCTCCTGCACCGCCGGGACCACTGCCACGTGTCTGCCGCGGGGGACTGTGGGGGTGTCGGTGGGGTTGCATGCGTGCTCGGCTGCTCGCTGCTCCGGGCCGAGGCAAGGCAACGACTCGTCGTCAAAGGATCCGATTTGCCACTACCCGTGGCTGCATTAGTCGTGGACAGGGATGCCAATGGATACGGTACGGTAATTCCGTCCGTATTGGATTTTCGTATCCGCATATATAGATATACTATAAGGTATCCACGGGTAAATATTTTATGGGTATATGGATATATGGTATTCATATCAGTTATCTGATCGACATATGACATGTGGATCTAAGTTTCAATAATCCCTAAGCGGCTAAGCCTGCTTTCCATCTCATGTGGTCATTTGGTGCCTTGTGCCCTTATCACTCACTCAAACCCCTTGGTCTCCCATCACTACCAGAATCTGAGGCTTTGCTGAATGTCGGCTTCTTTGCCGAGTGCCTTTTGTCGGGCACTCGGCAAAGAAAGCTTTGCCAAGAGCCGCAATCGGCAAAGTTTGGCTCTCGGTAACGAGCCTCTTTACCGAGTACAGGACACTCGGCACAGGACGACACTCGGCAAAGACATGTTTGCCGAGTATCGGACACTCGGCAAAGGTGACGGTCGGTAAAGGGCCGTCAGCGGCCGTCCCAAAGCTGACGGCCGTCAGTCTTTGCCGAGTGTCTTCTCTAGACACTCAGCAAAGTATTTTTTTATTTTTTTATTTTGTCTCCCAAACTTTTTGTGGTATGTTCCTACACTATGTAGACCTACATGTATCATTTGTGGACAATTATAACAGAGTTTTCAATCGTTAGTAGATTTAGTTCGTTTATTTGAATTTCTTCGGAAAAATCAGATTTGAACTGCAGGTCACTCGAAACTTGAAAAACCGTGCTTGCAAAAATGATATCCATGTTACTTAGCATAAGTTACGACCGATTCCAGGAGCGGACCGGAAACTTCGAGCAACATGCTCACTAAACATGGCCGTGAACTTGCCATCCACATGTTTAAAAATTGTATAAAACACAAACAAAGTCAGAAAATCATGAAACTTCTCCACGTGTCATGATATCATATGTAGAGGCTGTGATAAAAATTTGAAAAAGTTTCGAGAAAAATGTGATGCACTATGTGTAGAAACCTAAGAGATCCACATTGAAACTCTATGATTTCATGTGTAGTTCTCTTAGGTTTCTACACATAGTGTCTCACAACTTTCTTCAAACATTCTAAATTTTTTATCACAGCCTCTACATATGATATCATGACACTTGGACAAGTTTCATGATTTTCTGACTTTGTTTGTGTTTTATACAATTTTTAAACATGTGGATGGCAAGTTCACAGCCATGTTTAGTGAGCATGTTACTCGAAGTTTTCGGTCCCCTCCTGGAATCGGTCGTAACTTGTGCTAAGTAGCATGGATATCATTTTTTCACGCACGGTTTTCCAAGTTTCGAGTGACCTGCAGTTCAAATCTGAATTTTCCGAAGAATCTCAAATAAACGAAATAAATCTCCTACCGATTGAAAACTCTGTTATAATTGTCCACAAATGGTACATGTAGGTCTACATAGTGTAGGAACATACCACAAAAAGTTTGGTTGGGAAAATAAACAAAATAAAAATGTACTTTGCCGAGTGTCTAGAGAAGACACTCGGCAAAGAGTCCTTTGCCGAGTGCTAGCCGTGTGGCACTCGGTATATATTTTTTAAAAAAACCTAAAGGCCAAGCTTTGCCGAGTACCTATCGGCGGACACTCGGCAAAGACAGCTTTGCCGAGTGCCATATCCGGGGCACTCGGCAAAGTAGTTTTTTTAATTTTTAAAAAATCTTTGCCGAGTACCAGATCGCGGGCCCTCGGCAAAGAGGGGAAATAACAGCCTCTTCTCCTTCTCCACTTTCTCTCTCTCTCGCTCACTTCTCACAACGCCGCGCGCCACCCACACAGCGCCGCCGCCGCCGCAGCCCGGACCGTCGACCCCGCTCCCCGCCACCCCGCAGACCGCGCTCGCCGCGCCGCCCCTGCGCGCCGCCGGCCTCGCTCCTCGCCCCGGCCGCGCGCGCCCCTAGCCTCGCTCCTCGCCCGCGGCCGCGCTCCCCGCGCCGCCGGCCTCGCTCCCCGCCCGCGGCCGCGCTCCCCACACGCGCCCGCCCCCGGCCGCCCGTGCTTGTCGCATCCCACGCTCGTCGCGCCGCCCGGCCCCGCGCACCTACCCCGCCCGCTCGCCCTACCCCGCGCCCTGACACCCGCGCTCGACCCGGCAATTCACCGCCAAGCCTCCCCGCGGCGCCATCTCCGTCAATCACCATCGCTCCGGCCATCTCCGAACACCCCGCCATCTCCACCATCCTCCCCGGCTAAGGTATAAATTTTTAATATATGCATATGGTTGATATATAGGAAATTGCATACGTTTAATTATATGTGGTTAAACGTAGTATGCGTATGGTTGGGAAATTAAATGTAGTTTCCATGTGGCTATGGTTATATGTGATTGCCGGCCATCGTGTCGTTGAATTATTAGTGGAAGACAGCCATCGTGCTGATACTTTTATTTGCAGGATTTCGAAACCTCCCCGTGTAGAGGAGGTGCTGCCGAAATTTTCTGTTGCTAGGCTTCTATTAGAGGATGGAGAACCGTGAGTGGATGTACACGGGCCGTAGAGGAAGGAATGATGTCACCACTGAATGGATTAGAAAGACCGATGATTTTGTGGAACGGGCATATGGCGAAGCTGCTAAAGGAGCGAGTCTAGTCCCATGCCCGTGCAGCAAATGTGCCAACCGGAAAAGAAAACCAAAGAAGGCCATGGTAGAACATATTTGGAAGAATGGATTTACGCCGGGCTATACTCGGTGGATATTTCATGGTGAAGCGCATCGTACGAGAGAGGAGGTGCTGAGACAACGTGTCGAGGATTATGACGCGGATGCTGGGGTAGCGGATATGTTGAACGACTATCAGGAGGCACAGTACACGGGAGGATGTATGGATGACGAGCTAGAGTCGACTGCAAAGGCGTTATACGACATGTTCGATGTGGCATAGAAGCCCCTTCACAGCCAGACAAAGGTTTCTCAACTGGATGTCATTGGGCGTGTAATGGCGTTCAAGTCGCAGTACAGCATGAGTAGAGACGCATTCGATGGCTTGTTGATGGTTATTGGGAGCCTGCTTCCGGATGATCACGTTCTGCTAAAGAGTATGTACGAGGCACAGAAACTCCTTCGTGCACTCAAGATGACGTATGAGCAGATTCATGCTTGTCCGAAGGGCTGCATGCTATTTAGGAAAGAATACGCGGAGGCAAAGTACTGTCCCAAGTGTACATCGTCTAGGTTCATGGAGGTAGACTCTGGTGATGGACAGAAGAGGCAGCTCGACATCCCCTTGACAATCCTACGGCATCTTCCGTTCATACCAAGGATCCAGCGTCTGTACATGACAGAGGAATCCGCGAAACAGATGACATGGCACAAAAATGGAAAACGATACAATCCTGACAAGATGGTGCACGCATCCGATGGTGAAGCATGGAAACACTTTGATGCCATTCACCGTGAGAAAGCCGAAGAGGCTCGTAATGTACGTGTTGCGTTGGCCATAGATGGGTTCAATCCCTATGGAATGAGCGCTGCCCCGTACACATGTTGGCCCGTGTTTGTTATCCCAATCAATCTCCCCCCTGGTGTGTGCTTTCAAAGGCAGGATATATTCGTGTCGTTGATAATTCCTGGACACCCGGGGAATAAAATGGGCATGTACATGGAGCCTTTGGTCGATGAATTGGTACGTGCCTGGGAGGAAGGGGTATGGACATATGACCGAGCTACGAAGACCAACTTCAGAATGCATGTTTGGTACCAGTACTCCATGCATGACTTACCGGCGTATGGGCTATTCTGTGCCTGGTGTGTTCACGGTAAGTTCCCATGCCCAGTTTGCAAGGAAGCTCTCAGGTTCATTTGGTTGAAAAAGGGTGGCAAATATTCGTCCTTCGATAAACATCGACAATTTCTCCCTGCTGACCATCCATTCCGTCTAGACATCAAGAACTTTACGAAAGGTGTCGTAGTGACAGACCACCCACCTGCAATGATGACTGGTGCCAAAATTCATCAACAGATAGATGGGCTCGTGCCAAATACAAAAGGTGGTTTTGTGGGATATGGTGAGCAGCATATGTGGACACATAAGTCTGGCTTGACTCGGCTCCCCTATTATGACGACCTGCTCCTTCCACACAACATTGACGTGATGCACACTGAAAAGAATGTTGCCGAGGCACTGTGGGCAACAATTATGGACATTCCTGATAAGTCAAAGGATAACGTTAAGGCAAGAGTTGATCTGGCAGCGTTATGTGATAGACCAAACCTAGAGATGAAGCCGCCAAGTGGAGGAAAGACGTGGAGAAGGCCTAAGGCCGATTTCGTCCTAAGCAGGGCCCAGAGGAAGGAAGTACTTCAGTGGATCAAGATGTTGATGTTCCCTGATGGGTATGCAGCTAACCTGAGTAGGGGGTGAACTTATCTACTATGCGAGTCTTAGGGATGAAGAGTCATGACTTCCACATATGGATTGAACGGATTCTTCCTGCGATGGTTCGAGGCTATGTCCCTGAGCATGTCTGGCTAGCGCTTTCAGAGTTGAGCTATTTCTTCTGTCAGCTTTGTGCAAAAGAGTTATCTCGGACCGTGGTTGCAGACTTGGAAAGATTGGCACCCGTGTTACTGTGTAAGCTTGAGAAGATATTTTCACCCAGCTTCTTCAATCCAATGCAGCATTTGATTCTTCATCTCCCCTATGAGGCACGAATGGGGGGGCCCGTGCAGGGACGTTGGTGCTATCCAATTGAGAGATGTCTAAAGACTATTCGAAAGAAATGTAGAAATAAATGCAAAATCGAGGCTTCCATTGCAGAGGCATACATTCTAGAGGAGGTCTCAAACTTCACAACAACTTATTATGGTGACAATCTGTCGAGCGTGCATAATCCACCCCCTCGTTACAATGATGGCGACAATGAATCGAACCTTAGCATATTTCGAGGCTAACTCGGAAGCGCAAGTGGCTCGACCACCAAGACCCTGACACATGAGGAGTGGCGGCATATCATGCTATATGTATTGACCAACCTTGAAGAGGTGACGCCATACATGGAACAATTCCTTCATGAATTCTGGCATCGATCAAGAGACCCCACTCCACAGGAATATGACGCTCTTCTTAGAAAGGGTGCGAGAAATGGGTTGCCCGATTTCATTTCCTGGTTCAAACTTAAGGTACGTGCTTAGTTTGTAAAAGAGATACGTCTTTGAACTCAATTTAGCGTGTTTTAACTTGCGAATACTTGCAGGGCCAAAGAGATCCGTCTATGAGTGCCGAGTTAAGACAAGTAGCCAACGGCTTTGCTTATAGGGTCAAGAAATATTCTGGGTATGACGTCAATGGATACCGTTTTCGCACAACAAACTACGACAAAAGTCGGCCCAATCGGAAAACAACGTGTTCTGGAGTCTTTACGCCCGGCCTTGACAATGTCGATTATTTTGGACGAATCGAAGAAATATATGAGCTCAATTTTTATGGTTCCAAACCTCTTACTCCAGTGATATTCAAATGTCATTGGTTTGACCCTCAAGTGATGAGACAGACACATTCTAATCTTGGGATAGTCGAAATTCGACAAGATTCCACCTTAGCAGGAGACGATGTCTATATCGTGGCCCAACAGGCCACACAAGTGTATTATCTCCCATATGCGTGCCAAACGAAAGAACATCTTAAGGGTTGGGATGTTGTGTATAAGGTATCGCCGCACGGGAGGTTACCTGTTCCTAACGATGAAGATTACAACTTAGACCCGGACACATATGATGGGGAGTTCTTCCAAGAAGATGGGCTAGAAGGGCGATTTGAGATAGACTTAACTGAAGCTATCGGAATGGACGTAGATATTTAAATGGTTGTTGATGAGGAGGATGATGAGGTGCAAAATGGTAATGACTTAGTAATCCTTGAAGGCAATGACATTAATGACGAACTTGCGTCTTCCGATGGTGTTGAGATTGAAATGGTTGATAGTGATGATGAGAGTTATGATCCGGCTAACCCCGACACATATGAAGATTATTTTTAATCGATGTAATGCTATGTGACTTTTTATTTTGCACCTGTTTTTAAATACATCTTTTTATATGTGCTTATTTATTTACTCTTAATTGCAGGTTGTTGGACAAATATGGTGGGCGGTTGGCTGAGGAGGAGGAGGGGGAGGAGGAGTAGGACGGCGGACGAGGCAGAGCAGGTCGAGGCACAGCAGGCGGCGCAGCAGGACGACCTTGTCCAGCAGCAGGCGGAGCCTCAGGTCGACGACGACCAGCAGCAGGACGACGACGACCAGCAGCATGACGCCTCAGGTTCTAGCAGCTCAAGTTCGAGGAGCATCTACCTGCGAGGCCCCGCGAGTCTCCCTCCGCGTTCGATACTTCGGGACAGGCGACCGCTGATTTGGCCGGATGGGGAGAGGTATGTAACTTTATGTTCTTCATTCTATTATGTGTTCAAAATCATAATATAAACTAATACTTTTTATTTATCACTTGGACAGGTCTTGGACGGTTCTGGATTATGCTGGGGGTCATCGTCGCCCCCCCAATGGCATCCTCGACCTGCTGTGCAGGGAACACTTCCCTGGACTGGTGGAGTACGCCGGAGTGACGGGCCCAGCTTTCACCTTCGACCACTACGCCGTTGCCCCCGATGCAGTAGACCGGGACGGCCGAGAATTCGCAAACAAGGCAGAGCGGGTGAAGCAAGAGCTGTGGGTAAGTCTTAGTATAATGTAAAATATGTCGCATTCGTTGCAAATTCTTGAAATAATGTATGGATACATCGTTTTTGTATGCAGGATTTCTTCAGATGCGATGCTGGATACGAGGCTAGGGCGGATGTGGTGGCCACCACGAGCTGTAAGAAGCTCGTCGTGGACATGCACTATGAGGCCCGAATCCAAGCCATCATCACCTACCACGGCTCCGTCCTTGGGGAGAGGGTGACCAAACCTCAAGCCCGAACCATGTCGTTGACCAGGGACCAGTACCTGCAGGTAAAGTCATGCATGTTTGGTACCAGTACTCCATGCATGAATTTTATTTTATCTTCTGATATGCACTTTACGTGTTTACTTTGTAGGTGATTCCACATTGGTGCGCCGCACATCCTCTGTGCTGGGAGCAGATGGTGGATAGGTGGTGTTCGGCTGAGTGGGACGAGGCGCACACCGCTAGCCGGGAACGGCGTTTGATGATGCAAGGCCCCTCCCACCACCAAGGCAGCCGGAGCCTGGGCCAATATGCCGAAGCATGGGTACGCCCTCTTTTTTATTTAGATATATAGCACTGAATTAGATATTATTTCTAACTATCTCGTTGGTTTTATTTGCAGTCGGCGTCACATGGTGGCCGACCTTGCTCCACCTTCTCGGCCTATGCTATGGCCCATAAGGGTAAGGCGACGTCCGACGTCACCTACAACCCGGATGACAGGCCCGAGGCCTACACCAACCCCGCCGTCTACAGCCGCCTCCATGACTGTAACACCCGGATTTTAGGGGTCCAAAACCCGGGCGCTAACATAATCACCAGGTGTGCTGGGACCAAGTCTCACACATATGATGAATCATGGCACAGGATCGAATGTCACATCTTTATATATAACAGGAGTTCTATACAAAATAAATAATTACATTATAAGGAGACAACAGTCCAGCAACCCAAAGTTGACTGGGAGACGACGGCCTAGACCTCTCACGAACACTTCATGGCATCCTTCATGCGCTTCATCCTGCGGTACCTGTTCTTGACCTGTGGGGTGTGTGAGACAGCAAGAGTGAGCTCACATTCGTTCATCGCTCAACAAGTTGTGGGGAATAATGTGCATGAACTCGCCAAAGGTGGGAGCTCACGTGAAGTGTAAGGCTTACCAAAGGAGATGGTTAGAGCTGAGCATTGCTTTTAAAGTTGGTCAAAATTTTATTGGCAATTACTAAGTATAAGTAAATACCAAACCCAATTAAGAAGTAGAACAAAAGTAACAACATCACCTGCGATGCAATGCATATGACAAATTGAATTTAGTTCCATAATTTAATCATGTGAGGGTCCGAGCCGCTCATGACCGTGAGCACGGCTAGTATACCAGTTTTACACTCTGCAGAGGTTGCGCATCTTTACCCACAAGTCGTGTATCCCATGTCGCCAGGGTTTGCAAGGCCCTTAGACACTACCGAGGTGAATGGCTAGGGATCCACTACGAGGCCTTTACAAAGTTCCACTAGCTTCCGAAAACCCGCTACAGTTTATAGGAAGTTCCAATGCAGGAATCCCTTGCAGGACCGCCATCGCAGCAAAATCCTCCCGAGGGCCTCCCTACACTGACCACTCCCCTACTGCCCTTGCCCCTTTCTGTTAGACTACCCGTCTAGGGTTTGTGCTATTCCCTGTGTAATGACTGATATACCCCTGTGTAATGGGCCTTGGCCCAGTTACTCTCTCTATTTAATATCACTCCCAACCCCTGATTAGGGCATGGGTTCCTATTCTAACATGGTATCAGCTTAGGGTTTTGTTCCTCCCTTGCCTACAGCCTACAGCCGCCGGCTCCCTGCCAGCCGCCAGGGCCCCTGCGCAGCCGCCGGGGGGGTTTCCCCACTGCGCCGCCGGCCTCCTCCCTCCTCTCCTCCCTCCCCTCCTCCCTCCCCTCCGGCTCCCGACCGCGCTCGTCGCGATCTCGGCGTCACCGTGTCCGCGGTCCACCTGCTCGCGCCGCTCGTCCACTGCCTGGTCGCGCGGCGGCGACCGCGCGCCTCCGCTCGAGCCGGCTCCTGACCCCGCGAGGAGTTCCTCCGCTCGCACGCGGGCGCCGTGCGCGCCGTCGTCGGCAACGCCAGCTACGGCGCCGACGCCGCGCTCATCGACGCGCTCCCGGCGCTCGAGATCGTCGCCTCCTTCTCCGTCGGCATCGACCGCGTCGACCTCGCCAAGTGCCGCGACCGCGGGATCCGGGTCACCAACACCCCCGACGTCCTCACCGACGACGTCGCCGACCTCGCCGCCGGGCCTTCCCCCCCACCGCCGGCCGTCCCCTCTCCCACTCCTCTCTCTCCCAGGCGCCGGCCTCCCACCGCGCCGCCCGTCCCCTCGACCAGGCGCGCCTTGGACGGCCGCCGCTGGTCGTGACCCCGGCCACACACTTGCGCCAGGGAGCCGCGCCGCCCAGGCGCCGTCCCCACCGTCCCGACCAACCTTCACTCCCAGCCGCCGGCCAGCCGCCAGGGGCCTCCTCTCCCCTGCGCAGCCGCCAGGGGGCCTCTCCCCCCCTGCGAACGCCGCCGGCCCTCACCGCTCCTGCTGGCGTCCCCGCTGCCCGGCAACCTTCTCCTCCCTACTTCTCCCGACCAGGAGCACCCGCTCGGAGGACCCGCGCCCGGCTGTCCAGTCCGCGCCTCCCTGCGTCGGCCTGCACCGGTCGCCATGAGCTTTACCTCGCCCGCCGCTCTCGTGACTGTGCGTGTCCTCCTCCACGACGGCCAGCTCATCCGGGGCATGTTCGTGTCCTTCGATCCAGTCTGGAACCCTATTCTTCGGGACTGCGTCGAGGTCTACCCTCAGACGGGCCGTCACGTGCCTGGACCGCTTGTCTTCCCACGTGCTGCGATCGCCTCCCTAGCGGTTGAGCCCGTGTCATCTCCCTCCCTTCCTAGTGCCTCTGTCGGGGCACCTTCTTTGGCCCTCTCCGCTCACACCGTACCTTCGCCACTTCCGCCTCCCCAGACTACCACCGATTGGGTGGTTGACTCCGGGGCCTCCTTCCACACTACCCCCACCACTACTTCGTTACTCCACTCCCATCCTCCCCACCCCTCACATCCTACCTCCATCGTCGTCGGCAACGGTTCCACCCTCCCGGTCACCTCAGTAGGTACATCGGCTCTTCCAGGACCATTCTGCCTTAACGACGTCCTTGTTGCTCCCGGACTAACTCATCCCCTCCTCTCGGTTCGTCGCTTCACTAGTGACAACCAGTGCTCTATGGAGTTCGACCCCTGGGGCCTCACCATACGCCACCTTCCCACACATGCTGTGCTCGCTCGCTGCAACAGCTCCGGCCCCCTCTACTCTCTTCACTTGCCCTCCACTCCCCACACCAGAGGAGCCTCTTCTCCTGTACTTAATACTACCACCACATCACATGCTCTTGCTACTACCACCACCTCCTCCGCCATTTGGCACCGTCGCCTCGGGCACCCTGGACCTGACGTCATGTCCCAGCTTTCCGGCCACTCCGCCATATCATATACTCGGGGCTCTTCTGAGCGCCTCTGTCATGCTTGTCAGCTCGGCCGTCACTCCCGTCTTCCCTTTTCCACTTCCACATCCAGGGCTGTTCAGGCCTTTGATCTTGTCCACTGTGATCTCTGGACATCTCCTGTCCTTAGTCTCTCCGGCTACAAATACTACCTGGTCATTCTGGATGACTACTCCCATTTCCTTTGGACTTTCCCCCTTCGGCTGAAGTCCGATACGTTTACCACCCTTACTCACTTCTTCGCCTGGGTATCCACCCAGTTCCGGCGCCCGGTCCGTGCCCTGCAGTGCGACAATGGTCGCGAGTTCGACAACAACGCCTCCCGCTCTTTCTTCCTCACTCACGGCGTCCAGTTGCGTCTCTCGTGTCCCTACACCTCTGCTCAGAACGGCCGGGCCGAGCGCATGATTCGCACCACCACCAACATGATCCGTTGCCTTCTCTTTCAAGCGTCTCTCCCTACCACCTACTGGGCAGAGGCCCTTCATACCGCCACGCATCTCCTCAACCGTCTTCCCTCGAAGGCGGTGAGCCACCCTACACCTCACTTCGCCCTGTACGGCACATCCCCTTCCTACGACCACCTACGCGTGTTCGGCTGTGCCTGCTACCCTAACACTTCCGCTATTGCCCCTAACAAGCTTTCTCCTCGCTCCACTCGCTGCCTCTTCCTTGGCTACTCCCCTGACCACAAGGGGTACCGGTGTCTGGACCTCACCTCCCACCGCATCATCATCTCTCGTCATGTCATCTTTGACGAAGATGTGTTTCCCCTTGCTGGCTCCACCCCACCCACCGATCTTGACTCCCTCCTCGAGTCCGACCCGATTCCTCCCCCACCTTCGGCTCCCCGTCTTGCGCCGTTACCCGCTCCTTGTGCGGCCCCCACGACCCCGCCTGCGCCACGCGCGGCCCCGTCGACCACGCCTGCGCCACGCGCGGCCCCGTCGGTTTCCGCGACACGCGCGACCCCGTCGACCCCGCCTGCGCCACGCGCGGCCCCGTCGACCACGCCTGCGCCACGCGCGGCCCCGTCGGTCCTGCCTGCGCCACGCACGGCCCCGTCGGTCCTGCCTGCGCCACGCGCGGCCCCGTCGACCCCGCCTGCGCCTCGCGCGGCCCCGTCGACCCCGCCTGCACCACGCGCGGCCCCGTCGACCCCGCCTGCGCCACGCGCGGCCCCGTCGACTCCGGCTCGGTTCGCCAACCCCGCCCTCGTCTACCATCGCCGCGGCCACGCCACTACCTCGGCGCCCCCCGACTCGGGCCCGTCGACGAGCGCGGCCCGATTTGCCAACCCCGCCGTCGTCTATCACCGTCGTGCGCCGGCCCCACCAGCCGCTCCCGACGTTACGGCGGCCCACTCCGAGCCGTCCGTATACCACCCGGTCGCCATCCATCGCGACCCCGGGCACGTCCACCCGATGGTGACTCGGCGCGCTGCTGGCGTTCTCCGCCCCGTTGACCGGCTCATCTTGGCAGCCGCTACGACCAGCACTCCACCCGACGCTTCCCCGGTACCCTCCTCCGTTCGCACTGCCCTCGCCGACCCACATTGGCGTCGCGCTATGGAGGAGGAGTACGCGGCTCTCTTGGCCAACCACACCTGGGACCTGGTGCCGCGACCACCAGGCACCAACGTGGTCACCGGCAAGTGGCTATTTCGCCACAAGCTGACCTCGGACGGCTCCCTCGACCGCTACAAGGCCCGTTGGGTCCTTCGGGGCTTCACCCAGCGCCCCGGAGTGGACTAAGACGAGACCTTCAGCCCGGTCGTCAAGTTCGCCACTGTTCGCGCTGTCCTCTCCCTCGCCCTCTCCCGCGACTGGGCGATCCACCAGCTCGATGTCAAGAATGCCTTCCTCCATGGCACTCTGACGGAGACTGTCTACTACAGCCAGCCCACCGGCTTCGTCGACGCTGACCGTCCGGACCTGGTTTGCCGGCTGAACCGATCCCTGTACGGCCTCAAGCAGGCGCCACGGGCTTGGTACAGCCGCTTCGCCTCCTACCTGGCCTCCGTCGGCTTCGTCGAGGCCAAGTCGGACACGTCCCTGTTCATCTACCGGCGCGGCGACGACACCGTCTACCTCCTGCTCTACGTCGACGACATTGTGCTCACGGCATCCACCGCCGACCTCCTTCACCGCACGATCGTCGCCCTTCAGTGGGAGTTCGCGATGAAGGACCTGGGGCCCCTCCACCACTTCCTCGGCGTCACCGCCGAACGTCGGCCTCAGGGTCTCTTCCTCCACCAGCGCCAGTACGCCATCGACATCCTGGAGCGGGCTGGCATGTCTGACTGCAAGCCCTGCTCCACGCCTGTCGACACTCAGGCGAAGCTCTCTGAGGACGACGGGCCTCCGGTCGCCGACGCGACGTCCTACCGGAGCCTCACCGGCGCGCTCCAGTACCTCACGTTCTCCAGGCCCGACATCGCTTACGCCGTCCAGCAGGTGTGCCTGCATATGCACACTCCGCGGGAGCCCCATCTCACTGCGCTCAAGCGGATTCTACGCTACCTCCGCGGCTCCCTCGACTACGGCCTCCTACTCCGCCCATCCCCGACGTCGGAGCTTGTGGTCTACACCGACGCTGACTGGGCTGGCTGTCCCGACACGCGCCGGTCCACCTCCGGCTACGCCGTCTTCCTGGGAGCCAACCTCGTCTCTTGGGCCGCCAAGAGGCAGCCCGTCGTCTCTCGCTCCAGCGCTGAGGCCGAGTACCGTGTCGTGGCCAACGGCGTGGCCGAGGCCTCCTGGCTGCGCCAGCTCCTTCACGAGCTTCACAGTCCCCTCCAGCGCGCCACCCTCGTCTACTGCGACAACGTCAGCGCGGTCTACCTCTCCACCAACCCCGTGCAGCATCAGCGCACGAAGCATGTGGAGATCGACCTGCACTTCGTCCGCGAGCGTGTCGCTGCCGGTGACGTCCGCGTTCTCAGCGTCCCCACCACGCTTCAGTTCGCCGACATCTTCACCAAGGGGTTGCCGTCGAGTGTCTTTTTCGACTTTCGATCCAGTCTCAACATCTGTACAGGATAGAGTTGTGACTGCGGGGGGGTGTTAGACTACCCGTCTAGGGTTTGTGCTATTCCCTGTGTAATGACTGATATACCCCTGTGTAATGGGCCTTGGCCCAGTTACTCTCTCTATTTAATATCACTCCCAACCCCTGATTAGGGCATGGGTTCCTATTCTAACACTTTCGGGTAAGGTAGTCTTCCACTAGCTTTCCTAATTAATCAGCCAAGGGGTCCCATTCCTCCCTTGTGGTAGCACTGTTTTCCCGGGTGGTTCTCCATGTTCCAATTAACATAATGATCTTAACATGAACAATAAATAACAACTGATAATAAATGTGTAATCATGAATAGTGTATCTCCATACCTAAAACCACATATAGCACTAGCAAGTACTACCCAGAAAGTTCAGTGGTAAACAAGGTATAAAGATAGACAAACTAGGGTAACCTATTAGGTCCCATCAAAATTAACCTATGCACATCATTATGATTAATTAGAACATGAGTGGGTAAAAAGAAGTGATCAAGGGCACAACTTGCCTGGGACTTGAGATTCCAGGTACCAGGATGATCTTCAGATGACACGTGACCTCACGCTAGTCGTAGCAATACAAACAAGCAGTGTATAGGCAAAATTAACATTACACCAAACAAGTAAACAAAATACATAATAATAATCTACACATTAAAATAAGATTCTAGGAACAGGAATCATTAATTTTGGAGTTATAGATTTTAAGTTATGGATTTTCTAATGTTTTATGTGTTTAATACAAGATTAAGTATTAGATAAATTTAAATGAGCCTTTCATGCCAAAACAGAGGCACCAAATGATGAAGAATATTATTACAAAATTTTAGAAACCGGAATGGTTCAATTTGGAGCTAGAATGAATTTTCTATGAATTATCAAAGTTCTAGCAATTATTTTCATATTAAAAATCTATTTTCTATTTTATTTATTCAATTTAAACGATCACTGGACTGGGCCTCATTTACTGGGAAGCACAGGGTTCTCGGCGCAAGATTCCCGAGACACAGTTAACAGTGCCCATGGACGGCGGGTTCATTTGTAAGACTTACGGGGTCTCTTTAGCAATTTATCCAAGACGAAGGGGTATCCTTGCACTGCAGCCGCCTGATCTGAAACCGACGGCTAGGATTAAAAGATCTATCACTTGAACCGGTATGGAATAGGGGCCACTGGATCTTTAATGGACGCCCAGGATTTTAAAATACCTAGATCGCCCCGCAACCGTCCGATCCTGATCAAACGATCCGGAACGAATCGGGTCGAACCGGTGTCCTAGTTCTAATCGCAGCCGCTGACGCCAAATCCTACGGTCCAAACCTTTTCCCCCAATCCGTCGACGCGCACGGTGGCGCCGCCCCCCCTACCTCGACGGACCATCGCCGTGGCGACGGTGATCAAGGCCTAGGTGCCCCCATACCTCGGTACAATAAGGTCTACACGTAATTGGGAACACGGCGAACAACATGAAGGGCATCATACCGGTGATTGCCGCACGGTCAGCCCCGGCCACGGCGAAGTGCGGTTCCGCGGCGGTGCTCGAACGACGGTGAGAAATTCCGGTGGCCACGAGGTTCCTCGCCGCCCACCGACGACACCTAGCGCTTCGTGGCCCGACGCCGATCCCCGTAGAGCAATAACCGAGCCCCGAACGGCGCCGCAAGTCGATGACCGCGAAGATCTCGTCTCAATCTCTCTCCTCTCGGTTCACCCGGTGACTCGTCGAGATGGATAAGGGAGCTTAGAGCAGCCGGGTTATATAGGGGCGGGGCGAGTCCGAGCTGAGAGGGTCGGTTGCGCCATCCACGGCGGCCGAGCGGAGGTCCGGTGAAAACGCCGCGAAAATCGGCCAGGGAATCGCGTGTTCTCCACGGACGGGACGAATCCGACATAGCGGGCCCACGAGCCAGCGTCTCGGTGACCAGAGCGCGCGAGGCAACAGAAGCTGGAAAGCGGCCCCCACGCGACAGTCTCCAGCGGCGAAGGTAGTGGCTGACGGGGCGGGCCCGCCAGTCGGCGCGTGCAACCTTCCCCAGGCTGGGCCGCGCGGGATGGATTGTGGAGATGGGCCGAATTCCAGGTACGAGGCCCTGGTAAGCTTTTATCTTTTCTTTTTATTTTTCCTTTCTATTTTCTTCTTTCACAAATTCAAATTTTAATACTAATTTGAATTCAAACTTGTTTGTGAGCTTCTTATCTGAGTTAAGTTCTTAAATTAAAATATTAGTGGGGACAAAATATATTCTTTCATACATTTATTTTCCTCTATTTTGTATAATCCTCCTTCTTCTCTCTTTTCTTAATTATTTCTATTTTCCTTTCTTATTTCAATTTCAAATCAAACCCAGTTTTAAATTCTAAATTTCAAATTTATGCACAAGATAAACTTTCACATGATGCACAATTACTACATAGTACTTCTTCATTTATTTTATTATTATATTAACTAAGTAATGTTTTCAACATGAAGTACACACACCACATTATTATTTGAGTGTGTAGTTGGATTAAAGGTATATTCAAAAGTTCTCCCTTTGTTTTGATAGGAACATTTTTCCAATGTCCAATCTTTATTATGATTTATTTTAACCATCGTTATTTTATTATGATCATTTACTTTTAAAAAGGGTGAATTATAAAGTTTAATTATTTTATCAATGGTACTTTGCTCAGATTTCTTCTACCAATCCCAAATTCAGAATTTGGGTGTTACAAATCCTACCCCCCTTAAAAATAATCTCGTCCCCGAGATTTGTAAGAAAAGGGATGTATATTCATATTGTTCTCGGAACATATGCACAAACAAAGAAATCTCAGCATGAGGTATAATTCTTTAACAAAACATAGGGTCAATAGACCTTATTGTTCCTTCTAAAATAATATCATATCATCTACTAATTAAAGTAACATCTAGATCTTACAAATCATCATAATTTATATCTATGTAGCTTGGTGGAGCTGGTGGTAGTGGTGGAGGTTGTTGTTGTTGTTGTCTCTCCAACCGTGCTTGCCTTATTTCTTGGCGGACCTGACGTATTTCCTCGCGTTGTTGTCTTATCTGGTTTTGCATCTCGGTCACCAGGTCTGTTAATTGTTGTATTACCAGTCTTTGGGCAGCAACCACTTGTTCGATTTCAACAGGTGGAGGATTTGGAGGATTCATTTCTGTTTGCTATTACGTGATAATCTTTCCTTTCCTGGTATTGACCATGAAAGTTAGAAGCATATGGTAATAGTTTTGCAAAGGAAATTATTCAATAGGCGGAATAAATAAGCTAGTAGCTGGTTATAATCTGAAGATTTTTCAGTGGGGCTTGATCTTTGTTTTATGTCCAGATTGGGGTAACCAGTCATATAAGGTGAATATCCAAGGGTAAGATAGAATCTGTCAAGATGAGAGGTATATATGGGTGAGATAGACTACAAGATGTAGGTTAAAAGTTTGTTTGTTGTTAGGTGGGAATAGAAAGGTTATACCATTCATCATTGCTCTATTGGTTGGGTCAGATCTCTTGCATGTGGCTGAGTAGGGTTAAGGTACTAGTTTATTTTTAAGTGCATGAGGGGTATGGACTTATCTCTTGTACCAGCATTAAGTAACTTACTCTAGATTAGATCATAATAGATTAGATAAAATCTAGATTAGGTTGGATATGACTAGATTGAACTAGTTTAGATCTCATTAATTTGGATTAGATCATGGTTGTTATTTTAGAATGAGATAAGTAAAGTGGTTAGGATAAGATGATTCCCTCAAGATAAGATGAATCTATTAAGATGAGATAGAATCTTTTAAGTTAGGATGAATTAGTTAGAATGGGATATTTTAAGATAAGATGAACCTATTAAGGTAAGAGAGAATCTTTTTTTTAAGGTAAGATGGTCTACAAGATAGATATGTTTACTTTATTTTCTTTTATTAGAGCTAATCTATCTTTCCAAAGATAATTTTCCTTTATGCCTATATGCATATGTAGATGCAATTGTGGACATTACTCCACAACCCATCACACTCAATCAAAGATCCAAATCAAACAAATATCATAAGAACAAACATTCAAGTGCATAGATAACCATAAAAATAGTTTTGTTTTTGTTCCTAAGATTTGGTCTCTTATTCCTAAAGGTCACTTTAGGCACGGGATTTCAAAGTGTGAAATCCACATTTGTCTTTAGAAGGAAAAGGTAAGAATGATCAGAGTATAGCGGAAATAGATAAGAGTAGATTAAGATGAGTTTAGAAAAGAATCAGAGTAGCAGAGGTAAGTAGATAATGGTTGTCCAGTTTCATCTAGGTTTCGTCTTACAGTCAACATTCCTCTGATACCACTTCTGTAACACCTGGATTTTAGGGGTCCAAAACCCGGGCGCTAACATAATCACCAGGTGTGCTGGGACCAAGTCTCACACATATGATGAATCATGGCACAGGATCGAATGTCACATCTTTATATATAACAGGAGTTCTATACAAAATAAATAATTACATTATAAGGAGACAACAGTCCAGCAACCCAAAGTTGACTGGGAGACGACGGCCTAGACCTCTCACGAACACTTCATGGCATCCTTCATGCGCTTCATCCTGCGGTACCTGTTCTTGACCTGTGGGGTGTGTGAGACAGCAAGAGTGAGCTCACATTCGTTCATCGCTCAACAAGTTGTGGGGAATAATGTGCATGAACTCGCCAAAGGTGGGAGCTCACGTGAAGTGTAAGGCTTACCAAAGGAGATGGTTAGAGCTGAGCATTGCTTTTAAAGTTGGTCAAAATTTTATTGGCAATTACTAAGTATAAGTAAATACCAAACCCAATTAAGAAGTAGAACAAAAGTAACAACATCACCTGCGATGCAATGCATATGACAAATTGAATTTAGTTCCATAATTTAATCATGTGAGGGTCCGAGCCGCTCATGACCGTGAGCACGGCTAGTATACCAGTTTTACACTCTGCAGAGGTTGCGCATCTTTACCCACAAGTCGTGTATCCCATGTCGCCAGGGTTTGCAAGGCCCTTAGACACTACCGAGGTGAATGGCTAGGGATCCACTACGAGGCCTTTACAAAGTTCCACTAGCTTCCGAAAACCCGCTACAGTTTATAGGAAGTTCCAATGCAGGAATCCCTTGCAGGACCGCCATCACAGCAAAATCCTCCCGAGGGCCTCCCTACACTGACCACTCCCCTACTGCCCTTGCCCCTTTCGGGTAAGGTAGTCTTCCACTAGCTTTCCTAATTAATCAGCCAAGGGGTCCCATTCCTCCCTTGTGGTAGCACTGTTTTCCCGGGTGGTTCTCCATGTTCCAATTAACATAATGATCTTAACATGAACAATAAATAACAACTGATAATAAATGTGTAATCATGAATAGTGTATCTCCATACCTAAAACCACATATAGCACTAGCAAGTACTACCCAGAAAGTTCAGTGGTAAACAAGGTATAAAGATAGACAAACTAGGGTAACCTATTAGGTCCCATCAAAATTAACCTATGCAGATCATTATGATTAATTAGAACATGAGTGGGTAAAAAGAAGTGATCAAGGGCACAACTTGCCTGGGACTTGAGATTCCAGGTACCAGGATGATCTTCAGATGACACGTGACCTCACGCTAGTCGTAGCAATACAAACAAGCAGTGTATAGGCAAAATTAACATTACACCAAACAAGTAAACAAAATACATAATAATAATCTACACATTAAAATAAGATTCTAGGAACAGGAATCATTAATTTTGGAGTTATAGATTTTAAGTTATGGATTTTCTAATGTTTTATGTGTTTAATACAAGATTAAGTATTAGATAAATTTAAATGAGCCTTTCATGCCAAAACAGAGGCACCAAATGATGAAGAATATTATTACAAAATTTTAGAAACTGGAATGGTTCAATTTGGAGCTAGAATGAATTTTCTATGAATTATCAAAGTTCTAGCAATTATTTTCATATTAAAAATCTATTTTCTATTTTATTTATTCAATTTAAACGATCACTGGACTGGGCCTCATTTACTGGGAAGCACAGGGTTCTCGGCGCAAGATTCCCGAGACACAGTTAACAGTGCCCATGGACGGCGGGTTCATTTGTAAGACTTACGGGGTCTCTTTAGCAATTTATCCAAGACGAAGGGGTATCCTTGCACTGCAGCCGCCTGATCTGAAACCGACGGCTAGGATTAAAAGATCTATCACTTGAACCGGTATGGAATAGGGGCCACTGGATCTTTAATGGACGCCCAGGATTTTAAAATACCTAGATCGCCCCGCAACCGTCCGATCCTGATCAAACGATCCGGAACGAATCGGGTCGAACCGGTGTCCTAGTTCTAATCGCAGCCGCTGACGCCAAATCCTACGGTCCAAACCTTTTCCCCCAATCCGTCGACGCGCACGGTGGCGCCGCCCCCCCTACCTCGACGGACCATCGCCGTGGCGACGGTGATCAAGGCCTAGGTGCCCCCATACCTCGGTACAATAAGGTCTACACGTAATTGGGAACACGGCGAACAACATGAAGGGCATCATACCAGTGATTGCCGCACGGTCAGCCCCGGCCACGGCGAAGTGCGGTTCCGCGGCGGTGCTCGAACGACGGTGAGAAATTCCGGTGGCCACGAGGTTCCTCGCCGCCCACCGACGACACCTAGCGCTTCGTGGCCCGACGCCGATCCCCGTAGAGCAATAACCGAGCCCCGAACGGCGCCGCAAGTCGATGACCGCGAAGATCTCGTCTCAATCTCTCTCCTCTCGGTTCACCCGGTGACTCGTCGAGATGGATAAGGGAGCTTAGAGCAGCCGGGTTATATAGGGGCGGGGCGAGTCCGAGCTGAGAGGGTCGGTTGCGCCATCCACGGCGGCCGAGCGGAGGTCCGGTGAAAACGCCGCGAAAATCGGCCAGGGAATCGCGTGTTCTCCACGGACGGGACGAATCCGACATAGCGGGCCCACGAGCCAGCGTCTCGGTGACCAGAGCGCGCGAGGCAACAGAAGCTGGAAAGCGGCCCCCACGCGACAGTCTCCAGCAGCGAAGGTAGTGGCTAACGGGGCGGGCCCGCCAGTCGGCGCGTGCAACCTTCCCCAGGCTGGGCCGCGCGGGATGGATTGTGGAGATGGGCCGAATTCCAGGTACGAGGCCCAGGTAAGCTTTTATCTTTTCTTTTTATTTTTCCTTTCTATTTTCTTCTTTCACAAATTCAAATTTTAATACTAATTTGAATTCAAACTTGTTTGTGAGCTTCTTATCTGAGTTAAGTTCTTAAATTAAAATATTAGTGGGGACAAAATATATTCTTTCATACATTTATTTTCCTCTATTTTGTAAAATCCTCCTTCTTCTCTCTTTTCTTAATTATTTCTATTTTCCTTTCTTATTTCAATTTCAAATCAAACCCAGTTTTAAATTCTAAATTTCAAATTTATGCACAAGATAAACTTTCACATGATGCACAATTACTACATAGTACTTCTTCATTTATTTTATTATTATATTAACTAAGTAATGTTTTCAACATGAAGTACACACACCACATTATTATTTGAGTGTGTAGTTGGATTAAAGGTATATTCAAAAGTTCTCCCTTTGTTTTGATAGGAACATTTTTCCAATGTCCAATCTTTATTATGATTTATTTTAACCATCGTTATTTTATTATGATCATTTACTTTTAAAAAGGGTGAATTATAAAGTTTAATTATTTTATCAATGGTACTTTGCTCAGATTTCTTCTACCAATCCCAAATTCAGAATTTGGGTGTTACAATGACTACACCGCCATGGCGTAGGAGGTCCATGGCCCAGACTATGATCCGAGCACTGAGCCGATCGACCCCGATGTGCTCATGAGGGTCGGAGGAGGCAAGAGACATGGGCGGTACTGGATTGCCGACGGGGCAATCGACTCGTCCTCCACTCCCACTCTGTCTCAGGTGAGAGCAAGGAGCACGGGCTCGAGTCCAGCCATACGACCTCGCCACGACAGCTCACAACATCGCATACAACAACTCGAGGTTAGTGCTTCTGTAACTCGTCCTTCCTTGAGTTATATACCTTCTCTTTGAGTTACTATAACGTTGGCTTGTAATATTACAGACCCAACTAGAAGAAGAGAGGAGGGAACGTCACGAGATGGAGGCGAGGATGATGGCGGAGCGGGAGGCGGAGCGCCGGGCAGATCATCAGAGGATGGCGGAGATGTTCCAGTACATGTAGAGCCTTGGCGCCGCACAGGGCATCGCTCCGCCACCTCCATTGTTCCCTCCAGTTGACCCTGCTCTCTTCCATACTCCTGTGAGTATCAAAATTATAGTTAAACGTTGGTAATGCATCTTGTATAACATATACAATCTCTTCTCTTTGCAGGGACAATCTGCGGCCGCATCCAACAACCCTCCTGAAGGGTTTAGCCCAACGCAGCACCAGAGCAACCGCCCACCTCCATGAGTTTGTGTTGAATACTTATGTTTGTGTATTTGAAGACTTTAAAACTTGTGTTAGTCACTTATGTTTGTGTTGGATACTTATGTCAGAGATTGAGACGTATGTGACATGTTTGTGTTGGGATTGATATGTTGAACACTTATGTTTGTGATGTATATTTATGTTTGTGTTGGCTATTTATGTTTGTGATGATATTTGTGATGTATATATGTGATATATATGTGATATCTTTTGTTTGTGTGGATGGAATACAAAAAACAAATAAAAAAGGTGCAGACTGGTCACTTTGCCGAGTGTAACACTCGGCAAAGAGGCGCTTTGCCGAGTGTCAGGACCATAACACTCGGCAAAGAACCAAGACCTGGGCACCGGCATAGGTTCTTTGCCGAGTGTAATGTCTCTGACACTCGGCAAAGAAGCACGCTTTGCCGAGTGCCAGACCTAGCACTCGGCAAAGAACCTGACATGCGGACCCTCCTTGGCGGGTTCTTTGCCGAGTGCTGCCGGGTAGACACTCGGCAAAGATAACTCCTTTGCCGAGTGTCACCAGGGACACTCAGCAAAGCCGCCGTCTCCGTCACCCGACGCCGTAACGGCTGCTTTTCTTTGCCGAGTGCTCTCTGGCACTCGGCAAACCTCTTTGCCGAGTGCCCGAGAAAAAGCACTCGGCAAAGAAGGCTTTGCCGATGCACTGTGTGCCGAGCCTTCTTTGCCGAGGTTGACACTCGGCAAAGCCTTTGCCGAGTGTTTTAGCGGCTTTGCCGAGTGCTTCGGGCACTCGGCAAAGCCTGCGAATCCGGTAGTGCATACTTGTACCCAGTTCCACACGGCCATAGAAACACACGGACAGGGACAGAGAATCGTTAACCCTAGCCACCACCACTCCAACTGCCATGTTTTGTCATTGCCTTGTGCCCTCGGTCGACCGTCGACCGGTCGGTGGTGCTGCATCGCACAGTCGTGCCCTCCACCGAGCAGACATCGTCCCGTGCCTGCGTCAATACGTCGAGCGGTTGCCGCTGTCATGTCTCCTGTGGTGTGCCCTCCGTCGAGCCACACTGCTGTCTTGTGCCCTCTGTCGAGCACGAACGCCCAACATGGTAGCACCCTGAGTCAGGGCTCGTGACTCACGATTCTCCATCACTGCCAGTCGATCACCTCACGCCGTCATCTGCCTCCTCACTGGTAAATTTTTGTTTTGATTTGGACAAATTGCTTATTGTATGGATTTGAACGTATTGGTGAAATGGTTGTATGGATTTGGACAGGTCGATTTGTACATAATACAGATTGCTGCTAGAATATTGATTTGTGGTAAATTGTTGTTTGATGTTCAATGTTGAAATTATAGTAGACGAGCGGGTAACGGATATCCGTCGGATAGCGTATACCCGATGGGTACGGGTACGGATACAGATCCGTACCCAGAAACGTAAATGGGTATGGATATGAGTTGGGATTTATCTCGCGGGTATGGGTACGTGAACCATATATCCGCGTTCTTTTCGCTCGATTGCCATAGGTAGTCGTGGGATGGATCTAGATACTTAGTACGTGTTTGGTTCCTTTAATCCAATTTGTTAAATAATTCGGATGTTTAGGATACATCCCTTTCGTCATCAACCAATATTTACGTTGTTTGCTTAAGGCTGTCTCCAGCCAATCGTACAAAATCATGTTTTTATACTGTAGACAGTACCATTTACATAGTGAAATTTAAAATAAAAGATGAGAGGGGGAGATTGGATGTGTAAGCTGCTTCAGAACAATATGCTAGTCGCTTCCTCCATATAGTTTGAATTTTTATGTGTGGTCCATTGCATAAGGCTGACTCCAGCAATCACTGCATGTAACACCTCGGGTGTTAAGCATGCTTATACATCTCATGTGCATCATGAAGGCATCCTCATAAGCATCATTAATCATTCATAACTTGAATCTAATTCATGAAATTGCTTATCTCTTGATGTGGTTTGCAAATGTGCTTGAAATACTAGAAACTTATGTTCTATAAAATTATGCCAATAAGGAGTACTTGTGTGTGTAGTTAAACCAACCTAAAGTGATTTAGATTTGCTTGAGATAGCTTTTCAAATCTTTATCACATGTGATGATAGTTTGCTTAATCTGTGTGTAATGTGTGTGATCTAGTGTGGAAATTGCTTTATATATGAAGATGTTACCTAGAACCAAAATCCAAGAAGTAGGTAAATAACATCCTAAATTACCAAGTTGTTGTGGCCTAAATCAAAATGGGTTGCTTAAGTGATACTGAAAGATTGAGAAGTGGGTTAAAGGAAATAAAGGAAATATATTTTTTTCTAAGTCAAATTCTTCACCTAGCTATAAACCTAGACATATTCACCTGGATTCATCGTCATCCTCCGTCTTAGCCTCGGTTATCATCGTGTTCCTGGAGCTTTGATGTGTGGCCAGCGCCCCTCTCCAAAGCTTGAGCACGCCAGGGACGTGCTCGCCATCGTCATCGTCAGCTAAAGACGCTTGTGCATGCGGACACGCCTCTCCTGTCCACCTCTGGTCAAGCTAAGGACGCCCCTGAGCTTGCCTTCGACTGTTACGTCTCCTAGCCACCTCACCTAGCCTTTCCGCCGTGCCGGGGGCGCACCCTCGCTCTCTCTCTCTCTCGTTCTGCCCATAGAAACAAAGGAAGGAGTCCCGGGTTGGAATAGGGTAAAGTCCGAGGGAGATTTTTGCGTTGTCATAGACTCACTGCAATAGTGGAGTAAGGACGGATTTGTAAGGTTTGGTTTGTGTTACGTCTAGGGGTTAACATAGAAAGTTGTTTTCCTTAACCCTTTCTATTTTTTGTTTCGGTGTAAAGCTACATAAAACCTTTAGAAATTCATAACTTGAGTTTTAGAGCACTAAATTTATGAAACTAATTTTGTGATGTTTTCTGGGATCGATCTATAGTTTAAAAATATTGCATGTTGAGTTTTTTCATACTTTTATGTAGGGTGTTGATTTAAATAAAGAAACTGAGTTTTCTTTCTAAAAGTCATAGTAATTAGAATAATGGTCAAAAAATGTGATTCTACTTTTGTTAGATCTCTCATGAGGATATTTTCCTGTGATAAATATATTACGGGTATGTTCTATTAAAAATGGCTTTATGAATTTAAATGTGAAGTTGCTGATTTCTTAGAAGTTAGTAGATAAATAGCAAACTCTCTGAGTTTGGTGTGAAACTGTTTGTGAGCATTACTTGTGTGATTCGTCACCTCTGAATCAAATATGAGCTACTTGTTGTATGGAAAAATGTTGAGATAGGCTTTAAAAACAAAAAAAATGTTGTTTTCCTTAAAACATCACAAAAAAGATTTCTGGTGAGAATGTGTGTGTAAATTTTTTGTGCCATGTTCTTGTGCTAAGTAAATCATGGGAATATTATAACATGAACTGTTTGGTCAGTTTGGTAGTACAAAATAGTTTAAAGCACTTTTCTGCCCTGTTGTTTGTTATTTTTGTGCAGTAAAGAAAAATGACACAAGTAAGTTGATTTTGTTGTGGTGAAGTATGATAGATAAACCCTACTCACTGTAATTGTTGTGAAATTTTGGAAGAGTCAAAATAGTGGTTGTTGTGTAAGTCCAATTAAGTAGAGTATAAGGAGTTAAGTGCATAGAAGTGATTCTTGACTTAGATTGGTTAAGCCATACTTAATGATGAAAACATTTACTGTTATTATAACCCAATTCATTTAGTAAGTTATTCTCACTAAGTGATGAACAACTCATAAGGATAGGTAGTATGTTGAATGTGTATGCAATGTGTGTGTAGTGTGCTTAGGGTAGAGTTATACCCTCCAACCCTGCTAAGTGTAGAAAAGTAAGTAGTTAAGTAAGGGAATAAAAAGTATACCATGTTTTGTGAATAACGGTTTGCTTAAGGGTAAACAACCAGCAAGGTAGGACTATCTTGTAGAGGAGAAGGGATGGGCTATATGATTTCTTGTAGTAGTCAGGATCGACCAAGAAAAGACAGGCTACATTTTCTTAGACTATGTAGACTATCTTGTAGAACCAGTTTATAGTTAACCTCAGGAAAGTAAACCATAAAGAATGTTGCAGATAGCATGCACCCACAAGCATCATGCATCTCTTGCATTATGCATCACCTACCCTCATACTTGCACACATGCATCAAACAAGATCGCAGGAGGGAGTACCAATGGAAGGAGTCGAGGAGCTGCAAGAGATTTTTGCTGAGGAGATTGATCCTAAAGTAGAAGCCTAGGAGTACCCTGACCACCGCCCTAGTTCCTTCGAGAAAGGCAAGTCCCAACATCTAATTCCTACGGTTTGCAATAATTGATTTATTTACTACCTACCTATGTTTGTTGCATTAGGTTGTAGTAGTTGTTTGAAAACAATTGTTGCATTTATCCTTGATTACCTTTGTTATCCTATCCTTGTTACTAAGTTAAGTCAAGTATGCTTAAATGCTTATGCTTGCTTAGATCAGTAGAAGTCAGGTGATTATCACCTGCGAGATATAGGTGGATACCTTATGCTTGATTGGGTATTGTCATCGAGAAATATCAATGCTAGTGTGATTGTTAAATTTGAGACCGGGCGGAGTCTTATGGGGAAAGTTAGGCCTTAGTGACTAGGGATGAAAACAGTTTCAAAATTTTTCGGAATTCCGGAAATCGATTTCAAATTTTTTCGATCGGATTCACTGGTAACGGTATTTTTCGAAAACAGAATCAGTTTTCGGAATTTTCTATCAGAATCGGTATCGGTGTGGTGTTTTACCGACCGTTTCCTTCGGTTACAGGTTTTTGTCGGAAATTATCAGATTTGTGTCTCGGAATTTTCCGGAATTGTGTCTCAAAATTTTTCGAAATTTTCTAGCATGTGATTTTTCGCATCGCCTGTACGTCTCTAGATAAGGATTACTTATTTTTGTATTTTTTGGACACCTTAAGATTTTTTTGGGATAGATGGTGTTGGAAGGCAGTTGAGATTAACGATTTGGTCTTTTCCACACACTAGGTTTTATGGTTTTCCTGTGAGGTTGTGAAAAACTCTTTGTGTGAGAAAAAATATTTCATAAGTAAGCATGTCATGTCAGCTAGATCGGGTGGATATTGTGAATTGTGAACTTTGAGTCTTTGAACTTGTGATCTTTATGAACTTGTTATACTGTGAACTTGTTATATTGTGAACTTGTGATCTTTGTAAACTTTTTATATTATAAATTTGTGATCCTTGTGAACTTGTTATATTGTGAACTTGTTATATCATGAATTGTGAACTTTTGGTCTTTGTGATCTTTTATCAACTTTGTTGTATTGTGAAGTTTGATATGTTTACCGATCGTATTTTAGATTTCGACTGTTACCGGTGTATTTTCCGCACCAAACTTTCGTTTCCGATGTTTCTGAAATACCGATATCGTTTCCATTTCCGGAGTTACCGTTTTTGATTTTGTTTCCGATAAAAAATATGAAAACGATAATGGTTTTAATGTTTACCGACCGTTTCTGACCGTTTTCATCCCTATTAGTGACCATGCATGTGTTAGTAAGGACCAAACCGTTGTGGTCCCTCGAGTCATGTTGAATGCATGCCTAATCACTTAGCTGGTTGGAAAGCTCATTCGACCACGAAGCCAGAGTACTATTCCAGCCGGGTTTGACCTAGCGGTGCACTTACTGGTGTGGTTGAGGAGTGAAGAGGACATGGAGAGATGACCCATGGTTATGGCGCGACCTGACCCTCTGGTTGTCGGTAGGTCCTTGGATATGGTGTCTCTTGTTGTGCCTGCGAAGTCCTGTCGAACTGCAAGTAGAATAGTATGTTGGTGACTGCATCCCACGAAATAATGTGGGTGTGGTTTGTGTTAGTATTACCCCGCCAGCTGGTTAGTAAACAATTAGAATCTCCATTGCTCCTGGATAGTGGGCACTTGACTTGAGCTATCCCATCGTAGTAAGGACAATGAAAATCATGAGAATGATGATAGGGATTAAGGATGATGACATTAATGATTAAAATCAATGTTGGGTTACTCTTGCTTGGTTAGTTGTCACACATGGTTTTTGAAGGCAAACCGATTGCGAACCATGTACGTGTCAGGATCAGAAACTCACGTACACAGCGATTACATAGTTGGACATCATCACACATTGCTCAAAATAATAGCGGAAATAGTACTTTATTACATCAAGATGTCTCCACAGAGTCATTAACTTAACATAGTCATTATCATAATCAAAGTGCGGATATGAAACGTAGAAAGATAAGGCCTTTATAGGCAACTGACTAGGGGTTTGCCACTAAACACAACTAGAACTAATCGAAGTCCTGAAACTCCTAAAAGTCCTCCATGTTGCCATCATCTTCTTCTGAGCATTGATTGCAATGGGGACAACCTGGGGTTGGGTGGTTTTTAAAGCAAGGGTGAGAACACATCAACGTACTCAGCAAATATCTCGTTGGTTAAAGTGGACTAGTTGTATGTGAGGTTAAGCTTAAAGCAATTGCTTTTAGTTGGTAAGGTATTTATTACTAGTAGAAAAAGCCAAGTTTTAGTAATAAACTCAACTTATTACCCAAAAGTACTCACTCCAAGAGGAAATATCATAAACCACAGTTATAATCATCACCAGTTACCATCATCATAAAAGTGTCCAAAGTTATTCTAATCAAAGAGGATTCCAAGGCTGCTCTTAACTGTGAGCACGGCTGATATACTAGTTTCTAACACTCTACAGAGGTTGCACACTTTACCCACGAGTCGTGATCCCTTCCCATCCTGGGTTGTACAGACCTGATCTTCACTACCGAGGTAAATGGCCAGGGATTCACTATGTAGCCTTTACAAAGATTCCCTTGGTGTGCAGTTGCTCGTTAGGTTTCGACAATAATACAAACATAGTACTCCTCCCTAAGGTGGGTGACTAACTAAACTAATCCGAATGAATCTCGGCACCCACCCTTAGCAGAGCAGCACTATGCCCCGGCCCCCACTGACGTCCCTACGGCAAAGCCAACTACACCCCAAGTTCATCTAATTAATTAGCTAAGGGCGTTCCATTCCACCCTCATGGTTGTACTGTAATCCCGGGTGGTATCTCAACGAACAGGTCCTTACGGAGAGGTACTCATGAAACAGCCTGAGTACGTCCCCTAAAGTATCTGAAAGTCGCCTAGAGGGGGGTGAATAGGAAAATCTGAAATTTATAAACTTTAAGCACACTCACAAGCCGGGGTTAGCATTAGAAATAAAATCGAGTCTGAAAGAAAGGGTGAAAACAAATCACAAGCAAATAAGGCGAATGACATGGTGATTTGTTTTACCGAGGATCGGTTCTTGCAAACCTACTCCCCGTTGAGGTGGTCACAAAGACCGGGACTCTTTCAACCCTTTCCCTCTCTCAAACGGTCACTTAGACCGAGTGAGCTTCCTTCCTTGATTTCTCGGGTCACTTAGACCCTGCAAGGACCACCACACAATTGGTGTCTCTTGCTTTTCTTACAAGGCTTTGAGAGTAAGAATGAGAGAAAGAAGAAAGCCAACCAAGCAACAAGAACAACAAAAGAACAAAAGTCGATCTTCTCACAAGTCCTAAAAACTAGAGTTGAATTGTGGACTTTGATTTGATCGGAGGCTTTGATTTGTGTCTTGGAGTGTTGTGTATTGCTCTTGTATTGAATGAGGAGTAGTGAATGCTTGGGTGTCTTGATGTCACACCCGGCTTTAAGGGACAAAGCCAGGTGCATCTCATACATGCGCCAAAGAAGACAACATATATAATAACAGAGTGTATAGAGATAAATGTCACAATATAATCAGAGTACTTATTACATAGCGGAAGATTTACAAAAATAAAAGATAAATATAACAGGATCTAAAATCTATCCTTGGTGCTAGAAAGTCAACTTGGAGACGCCACCTAGATCAAGTCAAATGCCTCGGTGTTAGGCGGCTCCTCTTCGACCACCTGCTCTTCTCCTGTGGGGGGGGGGTGTGAGACAGCAAGAGTGAGCTCACATACGTTCATAGCTCAACAAGTCGTGGGGAATAATGTGGCATGAACTCACAAAGGTGGGAGTTCATGAAGTGTATGGCTGATCAATGAAATAAAGGCTGAAGCTGAGCATTGCTTTTATAAGTTGGTCAAAATTTTATTAGCAATTACTAAGTGTAAGTAAATACCAAACCTTAATAATAATAAAGAAAAGTAATAGTAAAATAATCTCAAATGCGATGCAAATGTCAAATTAACTTTAAGTTCCATAAATTAATCATGTTAGGGTCCGAGCCGCTCATGACCGTGAGCACGGCTAGTATACTAGTTTTACACTCTGCAGAGGTTGCACATCTTTACCCACAAGTCATGTTACCCATCTGACAAGAGACGACCAATCCCATACACCTCTACCGAGGAGGCGAGGCAGGGTAACACTACGAGGCCTTTACAAAGTTCCACTAGCTTCAGAAATCCCGCTACAGTTTATAGGAAGCTCCAGTGCAGGAATCCCTCGCCTGACCGCCATCGCAGCAAAATCAACCCAAGGACCTCCCTACACTGACCACTCCCCTACTGCCCTTGCCCCTTTTGGGTAAGGAAGACCTCCACTAGCTTTCCTAGTTAATCAGCCAAGGGCGTCCCATTAAACCCTTGTGGTAGCACTGTTTTCCCGGGTGGTCGCTCCATGTTCTCATTAATTTAATGATCTTAACATGAACAGTAGTAATAAAAAGATAATAAAAGAGTAATCATGAATATTATATCTCCATACCCAATCCACATAAAGCAATAGCAGGTACTACCCAAAAATATTTCAGGGGTGAACAAGGTATAAAGATAACCAAAACTGGGGTAACCTAAAGGATCCCATCAAAATAAACCTATGCAGATCATTATAATTAATAAGAACATGGCTGGGAAAAGGTAAGTGATCAAGGGCACAACATGCCTTCAATGAGCTCCTGCTCAGCTACTTCTACTTGCTGAACCTCAGAATCCACAGTGGCTTGCTCGTCTACTCGCATCAACACAATACATACATAGTATAGCAAAAATCAACATCACACCAAACATGTAAATCAAATACATGATAAAAATCTACATATTAAAATAAGATTATAGGAACTGGAATCATTAAATTTAGAGTTATAGATTTCGAGTTATGAATTTCCTAAGATTTAATGTGCTTGAAATTGGATTAAATGATAAATTAATTTTCTTACTGTTTTCATGTCAAAACAGAGACACTAAATGATAGACATTAAATTTACAAAATTTTAGAAATTGAAATGGATCAATTTGGAGCTCACATAGATTTTCTATGAATTAATTAAGTTCTAGTAATTGTTTTGTATTAAAAATGCATTTCCTAATTCATTTAATCTGATTTTTCCTTCTCTGGATGGCGCCTCAATAACCAGAAACGTCAGGGACCTAAACCGAAGTTTTCTAAGACTCAGGCAGTAGTCGCCGAGGACGGTGGGTTGGTTTCTATATTTTGCAGGGGCTTCTTAACAAAATAGGCATGGTGAAGGGGTACAGGCAATTGCTGGCCGTCCGATTAGGCGTGGACGCGCGAGATTACATCTAGCCTATCCCGAACCGGTACGCAGCAGGAACCCTTGGATCTAAAATCAAGGGCAGGGATTTAAAGAAGTCGAGATCCCCCTAGATCCATCCGATCCACGACACACGGCCACGATTCATTAAGACGAAAGGGTACGCCAAATCAAATCGTGGCCACCCATATCTAATCCGTCGCTCAGGATTTATTTCGTCTAGATCTAATCCTAGCCGTTTGCTAAGGGATCAACGGCTCAGATCTAACCATACTAAACGGCAGCGCGCCATGGCCCAAGCCGTCTTCTTTGTCCTGTCACTCACGCGGTGCCGCCGCGCCAGTAATGCGCAACCCCGACAAGCTCCACGCATGCTGCCACAACGGAGCACAGATCGATTTGCCTAACGTGAAAGTAACATCGCTCTTCCTTGGTTGGGAACATATTGGTACACAGGTGCGAACAGGTTGTCTCTGGATGGAGCGATGGACGCCAGGTGGTTCAGTGGCGATGGCGGCGCGTCGGCCCGCCGTTCTTGCGAAGCACAGGGTGAATCCCCACTGGGCAGAACGGCGATTCACCAAGGACCGCCTCGGATTACTGCGCCCACACACTCTCCCTTCTCACCGGCGAGGCTCTCGGTCCTCCCTCACTCTCTCTCTGTTAGCACGGCAATGGCGACAGACGAGATGGATGCATGGAGGAAGGGGAGGTCAGCTTTATACTTCGGGCAGAAGGAGGTTGAACGCGAGCACCTCGGATCGCCAGGAGGGGACCTGCCCGGGAATCACGCGGGTTCCGGTGGAATAGGGGGGGTCCGTGCGGCCGCAGCAGAGGAGGTGGTCGTTGTGCCCACGCGATTGTCGGAGCTTGACGCGGTCGTTGAGCTCTGCGCCCAGCCTTTGCGGAGAAGATGGCCACCCCGTCCATGCGGCCCACACCCAGCGACTCCAGCGCGCAAGAACGACGCTAGCACGTGGCGGGAGTGAGGCTGAGGCCATGGGCCACCTAGCAGAGGTGCAGGGTAACCGACTGGCGGCTAGGGTTTGCCGTAGTGGAAGAGCGCGCGGGGGGAGCGGCTGACGAAATGGGCCCGCTTGTCGGCACCGGGCGCATAAAGGTGTTGGGCTGCGCGGAGGAAGGACTGAGTGGGCCGAAAAGCGGCTGCGCGAACCCAGCACTATTTTTCTCCTTTTCTTTTGTAATTTTGTTTTCCTTTCACTTTTCCTTTTAGATTTTCAAATTCAAATTTGAATTCAATTGTAACTATGAACTTAAACTTATTTTAAATGTACAAGTTGAACCCAAATATGAAAGGTCCAATTATTTCTATATGTATTTCTCTATTTTTGTATAGCATTTTTCTTTCTTTTTTTATTGTTCTTTTCTTCCTTTACAAATTCAAAACTTCAACTCTAAAAGAAATTCTTTTTGTGGCAATTTGTCCTTGGGTTAGATATTATTCTTTTCTTTTTGTGGCAAATTTATTAGTAAGTTTTATTTTGTACTTTATAGTATTTTTCTCCTTCTATTCTATTTATTCAAAGTAGGTATTAAATCCTCCATTTGAATGTTGGTTTATTTATGTCACCAAATGCACACACACAATAAATCCCAGCATGATGCATATTTTATTTAAGTGTCATTTGTTTTAATTACTTATTCTTATTTATAGTTATTCTCTTGTTATAATGATTAGATGGCACACAAAATAAGGAGATCAACTATAGTTTCATTGTATACATTTTTGGGTATTACACTTGAAGAGAGGTGGTTAGGGGTATTTATAGCCCTAACCACCAAAACAACCATTGAGGAACTCTGCTGTCGACGGGCGCACCGGACAGTCCGGTGCGCCACCGGACACTGTCCGGTGCGCCAGCCACGTCACCCAACCGTTAGGGTTCGACCGTTGGAGCTTCTGACATGTGGGCCACCGGACAGTCACTGTTCACTGTCCGGTACGCCATCGGCACCTGCTCTGACTTCTGCGTGTGCTGTCCGCGCACTGTTCACGCACTGTACACTTTTGCAGACGACCGTTGGCGCTGTAGTCGTTACTCCGCTTGGCATACCGGACAGTCCGGTGCTACACCGGATAGTCCGGTGAATTATAGCGGAGAGGCTACCCCAGAAACCCGAAGCTAGCAAGTTGGAGTTGATCCACCCTAGTGCACCGGACAGTCCGGTGCGCCAGACCAGGGCAGCCTTCGGTTGTCTTTTGCTCTTTTTATTTGAACCCTTTCTTGGACTTTTTATTGGTTTGTGTTGAAACTTTGGCACCTGTAGAACTTATAATTTAGAGCAAACTAGTTAGTCCAATTATTTGTGTTGGGTAATTCAACCACCAAAATCATTTAGGAAAAGGTTTTAGCCTATTTCCCTTTCAATCTTCCCCTTTTTGGTGATTGATGCCAACACAAACCAAAGCAAATATATAAGTGCAGAATTGAACTAGTTTGCATAAGGTAAGTGCAAAGGTTGCTTGGAATTAAACCAATATTATCATTCATAAGATATGCATGGACTTTTTTCTTCATTTTAACATTTTGGACCACGCTTGCACCACTTGTTTTTGTTTTTGCAAAATCTTTTGGAAATTCTTTTCAAGGTCTTTTGCAAATAGTCAAAGGTAAATGAATAAGATTTAAAGAAGCATTTTCAAGATTTGAATTTTTCACCCCCTGTTTCAAATGCTTTTCCTTTGACTAAACAAAACTCCCTCTCGATGAAATTCTCCTCTTAGTGTTCAAGAGGGTTTTACCAATTGATATAGAATTTTTTTAAAAAAGATACCAATTGAAAAAACATTTTAACATACTTAAACTTTGTTTCGAAAAGATTTTTTGAAATTGGCATGGTGATGCGGTTCTTTTGCTTTGGGCTAATACTTTCTCCCCCTTTGGCATGAATCGCCAAAAACGGATACTTGTAAGTGAAATATAAGCCCTTCATTACTTTCTCTCCCTTTGGCAAACAAAATATGAGTGAAGATTATACCAAATTGGAGAGCGATGCGGAGTGACGACGAAGGATGAGTAATTCGATGGAGTGGAGTGGAAGCCTTTGTCTTCGCCGAAGAACTCCATTTCCCTTTCAATCTATGACTTAGCATGAAATACACTTGAAAACCACATTAGTCATAGCACATGAAAGAGATATGATCAAAGGTATAAAAATGAGCTATGTGTGCAAAAATATCAATCAAAATTCCTAGAATCAAGAATGTTTAGCTCATGCCTAAGTTTGGTAAAGGTTTTCTCATCTAATGGCTTGGTAAAGATATCGGCTAATTGTTCTTTGGTGCTAACATATGCAATCTCGATATCCCCCCTTTGTTGGTGATCCCTCAAAAGTGATACCGAATGGCTATGTGCTTAGTGCGGCTGTGCTCAATGGGATTATCCGCCATGCGGATTGTACTCTCATTATCACATAGGAGAGGAACTTTGGTTAATTTGTAACCATAGTCCCTAAGGGTTTGCCTCATCCAAAGCAATTGCGCGCAACAATGACCTGCGGCAATGTACTCGGCTTCGGCGGTAGAAAGAGCTACAGAATTTTGCTTCTTTGAAGCCCAAGACACCAGGGATCTTCCCAAGAACTGACAAGTCCCTGATGTGCTCTTTCTATCAATCTTACACCCTACCCAATCAGCATCTGAATAACCAATTAAATCAAAAGTGGATCCCTTGGGGTACCAAAGGCCAAACTTAGGAGTATTAACTAAATATCTCAAGATTCGTTTTACGACCCTAAGGTGAACTTCCTTAGGATCAGCTTGGAATCTTGCACACATGCATACGGAAAGCATAATATCCGGTCGAGATGCACATAAATAGAGTAGAGATCCTATCATCAACTGGTATACCTTTTGATCTACGGATTTACCTCCCGTGTCGAGGTCGAGATGCCCATTGGTTCCCATGGGTGTCTTGATGGGCTTGGCATCTTTCATCCCAAACTTGGTGAGTATGTCTTGAATATACTTGGTTTGGCTGATGAAGGTGCCCTCTTGGAGTTGCTTGACTTGAAATCCTAGAAAATACTTCAACTCCCCCATTATAGACATCTCAAATTTCTGAACCATGATCCTACTAAACTCTTCACAAGTAGATTTGTTAGTAGACCCAAATATGATATCATCAACATAAATTTGGCATACAAACAAATCATTTGCAATTGTTTTAGTAAAGAGAGTAGGATCGACTTTTTCGACTTTGAAGCCATTAGCGATAAGAAAATCTCTTAGGCGTTCATACCATGCTCTTGGGGCTTGCTTGAGCCCATAAAGCGCCTTAGAGAGTTTATAGACATGGTTAGGGTACTCACTATCTTCAAAGTCGGGAGGTTGCTCAACATAGACCTCTTCCTTGATTGGTCCATTGAGGAAGGCACTTTTCACGTCCATTTGATAGAGCTTAAAGCCAGGTAAGTAGCATAGGCAAGTAATATACGGATTGACTCAAGCCTAGCTACGGGTGCATAGGTTTCACCGAAATCCAAACCTTCAACTTGTGAATATCCCTTGCCACAAGTCGGGCTTTGTTCCTTGTCACCACACCATGCTCATCTTGCTTGTTGCGGAAGACCCATTTGGTTCCTACAACATTTTGATTAGGACGTGGAACAAGATGCCATACCTCATTCCTCGTGAAGTTGTTGAGTTCCTCTTGCATTGCCAACACCCAATCCGAATCCCTTAATGCATCTTCTACCCTGTATGGCTCAATAGAAGACACAAAGGAGTAATGTTCACAAAAATGAGCAACACGAGATTGAATGGTTACCCCCTTTTGAATGTTGCCGAGGATGGTGTTCACGGGGTGATCTCTTTGTATTGCTTGGTGGACTCTTGGGTGAGGCGGTCTTAGACCCTCATCATCTTCCTTGTCTTGATCATTAGCATCTCCCCCTTGATCATTGTCCTCCTCTTGAGATGGCTCCTCTTGATCTTCATTTTCATCATCTTGAGCTTGATCCTCATCTTGTGTTGGTGGAGATGCTTGCATGGAGGAAGATGGTTGATCTTGTGCATGTGGAGGCTCTTTGGATTCCTTAGGACACACATCCCCAATGGACATGTTCCTTAGCGCTACACAAGGAGCCTCTTCATCATCTAGCTTATCAAGATCAACTTGCTCTACTTGAGAGCCGTTAGTCTCATCAAACACAATGTCACAAGAAACTTCAACTAGTCCAGTGGACTTGTTAAAGACTCTATATGCCCTTGTGTTTGAATCATATCCTAGTAAAAAGCCTTCTACAGCCTTAGGAGCAAATTTAGATTTTCTACCTCTTTTAACAAGAGTAAAACATTTGCTACCAAAGACTCTAAAATATGAAACATTGGGCTTTTTACCGGTTAGGAGTTCATAAGATGTCTTCTTGAGGATTCGGTGAAGGTAGAGACGGTTGATGGCGTAGCAAGCGGTGTTGATTGCTTCCGCCCAAAACTGGTCCGAAGTCTTGTACTCATCAAGCATGGTCCTCGCCATGTCAAGTAGAGTTCTATTCTTCCTCTCCACTACACCATTTTGTTGTGGAGTGTAGGGAGAAGTGAACTCATGCTTGATGCCCTTGTCCTCAAGAAAGCCTTCTATTTGTGAGTTCTTGGACTCCGTCCCGTTGTCGCTTCTAATCTTTTTGATCCTTAAGCCGAACTCATTTTGCGCCCGTCTCAAGAATCTCTTTAAGGTCTCTTGGGTTTGTGATTTTTCCTGTAAAAAGAACACCCAAGTGAATCGAGAATAATCATCCACAATAACTAGACAATACTTACTCCCACCGATGCTTATGTAAGCTATCGGGCCGAATAGGTCCATGTGGAGTAGCTCAAGCGGCCTATCAGTCGTCATGATGTTCTTGTGTGGATGATGAGCACCAACTTGCTTCCCTGCTTGACATGCGCTACAAATCCTGTCTTTCTCAAAATAAACATTTGTTAGTCCCAAAATATGCTCTCCCTTTAGAAGCTTATGAAGATTCTTCATCCCAACGTGGGCTAGTCGGCGATGCCAGAGCCAACCCATATTAGTCTTAGCAATTAAGCAAGTGTCGAGTTCAGCTCTATTAAAATCAACTAAGTATAGCTGACCCTCTAACACTCCCTTAAATGCTACTGAATCATCACTTCTTCTAAAGACAGTAACACCGATATCCGTAAAAAGACAATTGTAGCCCATTTTGCATAATTGAGAAACAGAAAGCAAATTGTAATCTAAAGAGTCTACAAGAAAAACATTGGAAATAGAATGGTCAGGTGATATAGCAATTTTACCAAGTCCTTTGACCAAACCTTGATTTCCATCCCCGAATGTAATAGCTCTTTGGGGATCATGGTTTTTCTCATAGTAGGAGAACATCCTCTTCTCCCCAGTCATGTGGTTTGTGCACCCGCTGTCAATGATCCAACTTGAGCCCCCGGATGCATAAACCTACAAAACAAATTTAGGCCTTGTTCTTAGGTACCCAAACGGTCTTGGGTCCTTTGACATTAGAAATAAGCACCTTGGGTACCCAAACACAAGTCTTTGACCCCTTGTGTTTGCCCCCAACTAATTTGGCAACTACTTTGCCTGATTTGTTAGTTAAAACATAAGAAGCATCAAAAGTCTTAAATGAAATGTCATGATTATTTGATGCAACAGGAGATTTCTTTTTAGGCATTTTAACATGTGTAGAACGCCTAGAGCTAGAAGCCTCATTCTTATAAATAAAAGCATGGTGCTACACGTCACCCAACCGTTAGGGTTCAACTGTTGGAGCTTCTGACATATGGGCCACCGGAAAGTCCGGTGGTGCACCGGACAGTCACTATTCACTGTCCGGTGCGCCATCTGCGCCTGCTCTAACTTCTGTGCGCGCTGTCCGCGCACTGTTCACGCACTATACACTTTTGCAGACGACCATTGGCGCTGTAGCCGTTACTCCGCTTAGCACACCGGACAGTCCGGTGCTACACCGGACAGTCTGGTGAATTATAGCGGAGAGGCTACCCCAGAAACCCGAAGCTAGCAAGTTGGAGTTGATCCACCCTAGTGCACCGGACACTGTCCGGTGGCACACCGGACAGTCGGGTGTGCCAGACCAGGGCAGCCTTCGATTGTCTTTTGCTCTTTTTATTTGAACCCTTTCTTGGACTTTTTATTGGTTTGTGTTGAACCTTTGGCACCTGTAGAACTTATAATCTAGAGCAAACTAGTTAGTCCAATTATTTGTGTTGGGCAATTCAACCATCAAAATTATTTAGGAAAATGTTTTAGCCTATTTCCCTTTCAATATCACAAGTTCATCATCATAATCAGGATAACATCATCGTATCATAAATGTTCTCATCATGTTCGTTGATTAAAGTAAAGCAATAGCATGAAGCTAACCATAATAACCCAAAAAGGTAATCAAGGACAAGATAAATACAAAGCTAGTCAATCCTTATGTTTTAATTATGTAATGTGGGACACTGAATTATAAAGTAAATAAGACATAATGGGTCAGAGGACACTTGCCTTCACCAGGTTGTTGCTCAGAGAAGTCTCCTGCAACACACTCGGAAACCTCAAATTGCTCGTTGTCTACGCAAAGCAATCATTCATTCAACACATTTGGGAAATGATAAAGAAACAATACACCAAACATGTGCAACCAAGTGAACACAAGGTCAATAGAGAAGTATAAACACAAAATGAAATCTAGGTTCTAGGGTAGGTTAATACACCTAGAGTTTGGTGGTTCTCTAAGTACTGCCTATCTTAGTGGATCACATAACTTAAATTCATTTATCTAAATGAATTACTAAAGTTATTCCAGGGGTGGGACCATATATTACTTGAGTTTAATTTCATAAAGTTAATCACTTAACTATCATTGGTGTTTTCCTTTTTATTCTCCTTTTAATAAATAAACCATTACTTTAAATGCACCTATAGCCTAGACATAAAATTCAGATATGCAGACAGTGAAAGATAATAATTTAAACAGATAGAGAATAATTTTATGAACAATTTGCAATTTGATCCACCCAATTTGGAGTTCATATGCAAAAGATATGAAATAAACAAGCTTTGGAATTCAAATACTAAATTAGGCCTATTCCTGTCATAAACATAAAGTCTAGGGGCTTCTCTACAAGAAAACAGGGGCCTGAGCGCATTAAAATAGGACCACAAGTTATTTTCTAAGAAACCGAGGGTCTCTTTAATAAAAAGACCACACGGAGGGGCCAGGGGTGTCCTCAACCATCCGATCATAGATCGACGGCCGAGATCAGCCCTGAGCGCGATCGCCCGTGCACGAGCGTGAGCGTGGGATGACAAGCAGGCCAGGGGCTTCAGCGACGCTGGGGCGGGACTGGCTGACTGGCTGGGCCCAGCTTCAAGGGCGCGGGTGAGGGAATGCATGAGATCTGATGTTAAGATCAGATCAAGTTTATTTAAAATCAGGCCATCAGATCTCAGATGGACGCCTAAGATCCAACGACAAGCTCTGGCTAGGTTCTTGGGTTGCCAGCGGCGGCGCCGCCCGACTCCACGGTGGAGTTTCGCTGGAGGCGCGAGCACAACCATGTCGAGGTTCCTGGGGCGCTGGGAAGGGCCCAGGTAGGTTTGGGGTGACACGGCAAATGCGATCGTGGGCACGACGCCGGCGCAGAGGCACCAAAGGGTGGCGGTCTGCAGCGGAGTGGCTCGGCAGCGATGCTATCTTGTTGCGGCGAGCAATTACGCACGCACAGGGGCAGGGAATGGGAAATTAGAGGCATGGGGAGGTTGGTTACATTAAGAGAGGGCTCTGGGGAGCTTGAACGGTGGCAGGGACACGATCAAGCCTCGGGTCGACGGTGGCGGCCTACGACTGCATGTTGGGGAGGTCCGGTGAGAGCGAGCAGAGAGAGATAGAGGGGGAAGGGGCGAACCGAGGGGTGTCCCGAGTTGCTGGCGTTGAGGCGGAGCTCACCGGGGCAACAGACACAACGGGGACTCGACGACGGCTGTGGAACAGGCCCAAGACCACGATGAACGGCAGTGGAGCTCCTCGGGTGCGTGCGCGGGTGTGAGGCGGGTGCTAGGGATCTACAAAGGGGCGCGACTGGAAAAGGAGAGTGAGTGAGTGGGGGCGCGGCTTCAAAAAGGGGGTCGGGCGCGTGGAAAGGTGGCCGGGAGAAGCGCGACGTGGGCTCGTCCACGGCGGGGCGTGCAGGCGGGAGGTTAGGGAGATGGAGGGGGCTGGCGGGTGGGGTCCATGGGCTAGCGAGAGAGGGCGCATGAACGGGCAGGTCCCGCTGCTATTGGTCACTTGTTCTCAAATGCTGTGAGTTAAGAACAAGGCAATACAATTGTAAATCATTAAGGATCTTCGTCCTTCGAAGCATTATGTCCTTACGGGTATAATGCTTCTCAGACGAAGGTCAAGAAAGACACACCTTCATCATATCAATGCAAGGATAGGAATGCAAAGGAATAAATATGATAATTATATCTTAATAATTCATTTATTCTTGCACTCCATAAAACATATATAAATATCGACAATGTTAATGTTACATTGATACCTTCGGCTTGCTCGAAGGCGAGGATGCGAGAGAGTGAATACAATCCAGCGTGAACATTACGGTATTACTGTTCATCTATTTATAGGCATAGGACGCAGCCCGGGTAGAAGTACATTTGTGTCCTCAATGTTTACACATGATCGTAATACAAGTTATAAAGGGCTAAGTGGTCTTTTCCTCCTTCGGTCATCATTATCAATCCTCCGCTTCGTTGCGAGCCGAAGCTTTTCCGTCTGGTGCTAGCTTCGGCGTTTACTCTTATCTTCTTTGGATCTGTCTTCATCTTGTGTATCTTCGTCATAAGAGGCTTATATCCTGAAGACAAAGCTTCCTGTAATAGCTTATGATGCAAACAAATTGTTAATTATGTTTTTGAGGACCTTCGGAAGGAGAAGGCCCCCAACAGCTGCATAGAGAGATAATGGGACGCTCGCGCGAGGGGGATTGACGCCGATAGCTCGACCCCACTAGCTAGAGAAAGAGGGGGAGCGGGTGCGTGGGCGAAGGAAAAAGGCGCCGACAGGCGGGGCTGGGCTGTCATAGGGAGGGCGAGCGCACGCGGGGCTTAGCTGGCCTGGACTGGGCCGACTTGGGTTGAATTGGTTTTAACTTTTTCTTCTTAATTTCTAATTGCTTTTCTTTTTATTTTCTCTAGGGAATTCAATTCAAATCAAACCACAATTTAAATTAAAATTGTTCAAACATTTGCATCAAGCAAAAATAAAGTCTAAGCTCAACATGATGCAAATATTCATATCTTCCCTAGGTTTTAATATTCCCAAGAAAATATTACATCTCTCCCATAATTAACCCCAAAATCCTATTAAAGAGAATATAACAAAAAAACTATAGAGGTGAGAAAAGGAGTAACACCTGAATTTGCTAGGTATTTAGAGAAGAAATTTTATACCCCTAAATTTGGGGTGTTACAAACCTATCCCCCTTAAAAAGAATCTCGCCCTCAAGATTTAGGGTTGGTTAGCAAAGAGCTCAGGGTATTTGGCTTTTAGATCATCTTCTCTTTCCTAGGTTGCTTCTTCCTCTGAATGATGTCCCCACTTGACTGTACGCATTCTGATGGTGCTTCTTCGAGTGAATCTGTCTGCTGTCTCAAAAATCTGAGTTGGCTTCTCGATATATGTCAGGTCTTCTTGAACTTCGAGATCCTCGGTTGGCAATTGCTCTTCTGGCACTCGCAAACACTTCTTTAGCTGAGACACATGGAACACATCATGCACGGCTGACAAACTTTCTGGTCTGAGTTGATATGCCACTTCTCCACATCTTGCCTGGATCTGGTATGGTCCGATGTATCGAGGTGCTAGCTTGCCCTTGGCTCCGAACCTTTTGATTCCTTTGATCGGTGACACCTTCATGTAAATATAATCTCCCACTTCGAAGCACAACTCTCTTCTTCTAGTGTCAGCATAGCTTCGCTGCCTAGACTGTGTTGTCTTCAGATTCTCTCAACATTCTGATATTCTCTTTGGCTTCAAGCAAAATGTTTGGACCGAACACCTATCGTTTGCCGGGTTGGTCCCGGTGCAACGGAGTTCGACAATTTCTCCCATAGAGTGCTTGGAACAGTGTCATCTTCAAACTAGCCTGATAACTATTGTTGTAAGCGAATTCTGCATAAGGTAGCCATTTGTCCCAACCTAACTTGTCTTGCAAAGCACAAGCCCTCAACATGTCTTCTAAGATCTGGTTGGTTCTCTCAGTCTGACCATCTGTCTGCGGGTGATAAGCTGATCTGAACTTCAAGTGCGTGCCTAATGCTTCATGAAACTGCTGTAAAGAATGAGAAGTGAACTGGGTTCCTCGATCTGATACTATCTTCTTAGGAACACCATGCAAGCATACAATCCGGGACATATATAGCTCTGCCAACACTTCACTATTATAGGTGGTCTTCACTGGTATGAAATGAGCCGCCTTCATTAAGCGGTCCACTACTACTTAGATAGAGTCATAACCGACTCGAGTGCGAGACCTTTGATGCTCCGCCTTAATCCTCTAACAACTGTCGCATATGGCAACATACTCTGCGATCTCCCTTTTCATTCCTTACCACCAGAATCTTTTCTTCAGGTCTTGGTACATCTTCTCGCTGCCAGGGTGTATGGAATAAGCTGTCTCATGAGCTTCCTTGAGAATCAGCTCTCGAATTGATTTGATGTCGGGAATGCACAACTTATCTTTAAACCATACTACGCCTTCCGCGTCTTCCTGGAAATCCTTGCCTTTTCCATCTAAGACCAGTTACCAAATTTCATTGATCTTCTCATCATTTTTTGCCCATCCTTGATATCCTGTTCTAGAGTGGGTTCCAACTCAACTATCACTCCTTGGGTACTGTTTAGAAATCCGAGACTCATCCTGTTGAATTCCTTCGCTAGCTCATATGGCATCGGATGAGGGGCCATCATGTTGACCTGACTCTTTCTGCTCAAAGCATCTGCAACCACATTAGCTTTGCCTGGGTGATAATGTATTGTAACACCCCGTCCAATCCATGGACCGGCGATACTTACTCCTAGCAGCTCTCTAGGATCATATATTGTCCCCACAGACGAACACATGTCTTTTGTGCATACTTTGTCCTCACTCATGCGCACCCGAGAAAACTTCCCGGTCGGTCACCCATCCCAAATTGCTCCAAGCCAAGCACGCTTAACTTGGAGGTTCTTTCGAGATAGGCTTCTGAAAAAGAAGATGCACCTTATTGGTATGGATACTCTATTAATTCTATTAAGCCTTGGGCCAGGATATCACCATCCCAGGGGCCAGGATATCACAATCCACCCCCCTTAGAAGACCGACGTCCTCGTCGGTCAACCCTAATCTAGGAACCTCCTCTCTTAGCCATGTCTGTGTGTCTAGTGTCGTCATATGCCATGCCATGTGACCACTCCAAGCCCACATGTGCCATGCACCATATACCAGAACCCCCTAGCCCACACACGCCCGTGAAACCTCGAGGGTTGGCTCTGATACCACTTGTAACACCCTGTCCAATCCCTGGACCAGCGGTACTTACTCCTAGCAGCTCTCTAGGATCATATATTGTCCCCACAGACGAACACGGGTCTTTTGTGCACACTTTATCCTCACTCATGTGCACCCAAGAAAACTTTCTGGTCAGTCACCCATCCCAAATTGCTCCAAGCCAAGCACGCTTAACTTGGAGGTTCTTTCGAGATAGGATTCCGAAAAAGAAGATGCACCTTATTGGTATGGATACTCTATTAATTCTATTAAGCCTTGGGCCAGGATATCACCATCCCAGGGGCCAAGATATCACATGTATCTCCAGCTCATAGTCTTTGATTAATTCCAGCCATCTTCGATGCTTCATGTTTAGCTCTGACTGGGTGAATATATAGTTGAGACTCTTGTGGTCCATGTAAATATCACACTTCTACCCATATAAATAGTGCCTCCAGGTCTTCAATGCATGAACCACTACTGCTAATTCCAGGTCATGTGTGGAGTAATTCCTCTCATGAATCTTCAGCTATCAGGACGAGTACACCACTACTCTCCCTTCTTACATTAACACACATCCCAGACTAGTGTACGAAGCATCACAATACGCTGAGAATGGCTTGTGAACATCGGGCAGAATCAACACCGGTGTTGTAGTCAACTTCTTCTTCAATGTTTCAAAGGACTCATGGCACTCTAGGGTGTGGCGGAACCGTTCGAATTATTCCAACTTAAGTGCCCAAGCCCCACCTTAGAGGCTAGACCACACTTAAATAGGAATAAAATGTCAGTCCCTCGGATCTGGTCCCACAAGGCCACTGACAGGATCAAGTACCACGTACTCACTCGAAGGTGAGGCACAGAGCAAATACAATAAAGCATAAGACCATACATTAAAGAAGTACCTAAGATTATTACAACATCATCAGAGTTTTTCAAAAGTAGTAATCATTGTTCGGAATGCAGCCGAATTTAACTAATGGTAAATAAACGGAGGGATGGGGAAGCCTGGCCCATCACTCCTCATGCTCCTCCTCTGTTAAGGTAGGGTCCCACTTGACTGTCCAACCCGGTGGCAAGATGGACGGCCAAGTCACTCCAGCAACAATATCCTCCAGAGAACCTGTAAAAATTATGCCACAAGCATGGCTGAGTATACTAATACTCAGCTAGACTTACCCGGTGTGAGGAGTCTACTCCTCTACCTCTAGACATGCAGCTGTTTGGCTGAGGGGTTTGGTTTGCCAAAAGCACTAGCTGAGTCTAAAATCAAGTTTTAGTTTTTTTCAAGTTCTAGTGTGATTCTCTTAAGACTCAATGTGTACCTAGCTAATCATACATGGTATCAAGCATTTTAGCAATCAACATCTTTTGCCAATCAACTCATTTCCACTTATTACTCAATGTAGTACAATGGATCAAGCAGTCTCATTAGCTGCGAGAAGCAGACGATTCGAATCGAGTTTTTAAACCTTGCAAGGTAAACCTAAACACACGACGTGGCGAGGCACTCCATCCCCACACATATCAACCGTCCCCATCGATTCCCTAGCAACAGAAAGGGGCTCATCGCTTTGGCATACAATGCCTCACTGACCCCGACTGCCGTCGTGCAGTGATCACACTTGTACCCACCATAACCGGAATGGGAGACCATGTCTCAGGTCGCGTGAGGAGGGCAATCTGTGGGCAGGTTCACTTAGGTACTAGGCTTACCGATTTACCATATTTCTCGGCATGTGCTTAGTACGTTCAAACGCTTGACACGGGTATCCGCACGTTAATCCTTATTCCAATTTCATCTCGTATACCACGCATCCCTATGGATCCGTGTCCACAGACCATCATCCTTCTATTATCAAAATGGATACAACCAATTCCTGACCTCGAGCAAGTGCTAGAAAAATCACTCGACTTCTACCGAGATCCCTAATTAGAAAAGCAGCTACTCGACCTAGCATACTAGTATCCATCTCAAAAGGAATCCTGAGTTCATGCAACTAGGGTTTCAGTCAACTCCTACACTTAAGTGCACAGTACAAGCCTACAAACATTAAGTGCAGTAAAATAGCATATATAATGGTTATGCATAAGACCGGGGCTTGCCTTTCAAAGCTGGGGCAGGCAGATCCTCGATGGCAGGCTCTGGTGCTGGCTCCTGGACTACCTCCTGAGCAACTCCTTGCTTCGGAACGAGGATGTACTCTCCGTCAGCGAGATTACAGTCTATTGAATGCAATGAATAAGATATATGCATATTAATGATATGGCAATTTGTAAATGCTATGGAATGTGAACAATATTAAAATAGTGAGTACACTAGGGGTTTCCTTTGTCGGCCTTAAGGGTTTCATACACTTATCTTAGGGTCTTGAATGAACTTAAATTTTTAGTCATCCCTTGGATGTTTGTTTGGGGCTCTTGGAGGATTTAATTTGTACACCACTAATTTCTCCTAAAATTCTCATTTTACTTTCTATTTTGCTTATTATTGAGTGCTTTTGAACTATCATGGCAATTTAGAATTTTCCAAAAATGTTACAAAAATTATAGTGGGTAAACATTGACCTCTGTGATTTATTCTAAAAATATGAGGTTGGAATTAATTCAGATACTCCTTGTGCAAAAAAAATCAAAAGTAAGGGTAAAAGGGCACTGTTGGGGACTTGTTCTCAAATGCTATGAGTTAAGAACAAGACAACATAAAAGGGTTAATGACTAGTACCCTTCGTCCTTCGAAACATTATATACCTTAGGATACAATGAGCTTCAGACGAAGGGCATGAAGGACATACCTTCGATATTTCAATACATATTAATGAAGGAAGAAGCATATGAAACATGAGAAATAACATAAATAATCATATGGCGTCATTGATATCTTTAAGTCGGTGCGATCCTTCGTCTTGAGACATGTCACTGTGCCGAAGCTTCATGGATGGTAGCTTCGGCGCTGCTTTTGAGAGGATCTGTCGAAGGTGTTTCTTCTTATAGGATCTTCGGCGACGAAACATACCCCCAACAGTAGCCCCTTCGCGGTGTTAGATCGTTTTTCGTAATGAGCTTGATCCGTGAAAAAGTATCCTAGGCTTTGAAAAGCCGAAGGTCCAAAAAACACCTTCCCTGAGCTTGTTGCCGAGAAACGATTAAAATATTCCGAGCGTGAAATGGTCCCACCATGAGGCGGGCACGCGCGTCCTGGCGATTCACCTTCTCAAGTTCTGCGGCCCACCATTCAGTGGGTGTGGGCGACTGTTCATCTGGTGCGGAAGACTTGACGATTCACCTTTCCGCCTGTGGCACTATATAAATAGACGTGTAGTTGTGAAGTTACCACAATATTCATTGCTATTGACTGTTTTGCTGCAAAAAATTTGACCATAGCCGAAGCTTGTTCATTGCACTCAACCGAAGCACCGCTTTTGCTTTTGCTTCATCACAAAAGGGAGCTTCGACAAAATAAAAAAAGTTAACGACTTCATCAAAAATTGTAAGAAATTCATCATCAAATGGCAAGGGTGCGCTCCACTGCCAGGGTTACGCATGACAAGGAAGAAGCCGAAGCCGCTGAAACTGCTTCGATTTCCGAAGTTATGAGACGGTTAGGGCTGGTAGTGCCAGAGGACGTTTCTGACGAAGGTGCACCTGCTGCCGAAGCTGAGCAGGTTGATGTTGAAGAAGGTGAAACTGAAGAAGAATACAGTGCCCTGCCATCTAAACCCAGCCACCTGGAGTTTGGAAAGTCTACTGTTACCGAGGACGATATGCCAAAGTTGTTAAAGCTAGGCTATTTCAGCGAAGCCAAGAAGAAGCTGATTCGTTTTGGCGGAGAGGAGATCACCCTGAAGCCAGAAAAGGATGAGGTGGTAGTTTTTAAAAGCTTCTTTAAAGCAGGATTGAGATTTCCTTTGCATGAAATGATTGCGGATGTTTTGGAGAACTTCGGGATTTATCTTCATCAGCTGACTCTTAACGCCATCGTTAGGCTTAGCGTCTATATTTGGGCTCTCCAAAGCCAGGGGCGGAACCGCTTGCTGAAGGATTCTACCGGGTACATGAGCTTCACTATCAGACAAAAGCTAGAGAAGATAGGCTATACGAGAACTTCGGCTGCTACAATTTTGCTTATCGCAAAGATGCAAAGTCTCCGGTTATTAGCTACCGTACCAAATGGTCAACTGGCTGGAAGGCTGAGTGGTTTTATGTTAAGGTTGATGAGAAAAAGGAGAAGCTAGTTCAGAGCCCATTGGACTTAATCTTCGGAGAAACTAGGCCCCAGTGTGACATGACACCGGGGGGACCATGCCAAATTGCTTTGGGCGAATTTCGAGTTGTTTCGGAGCATATTGGTACTAGGGATTTGGTGCAAGAATTCTTAGCTTATAGAGTATTCCCAACTTTGAAAGAATGGGACATGCCGAAGCTCAAAGGGGAAAAGAAAAAGAAGGAACTTGTTCGGTTGCCCTATCATTTTAAATTCAAGAAACACTTCAAAGAACCCTGCCAAGAATGGTTGGACACAATTGAAGTTATGTGCAATGAGATTTTGGGCAATTACACGAGAAAAGAAGATCAGTTGATGACTGCAGCCTTCGGCACCCGACCGAAGCGAAGATTAAATCGGGTAATGGATGCCCTAAATTTTGAATATCCAGACTATAAGCGATTGAGCAAGGGCGTCGAAGGGCAAAAAAGAAAAAGAGTTGTCAGTGTTGTGGGCAGATAGGCCGCTAGAATGGTAAAAGAAGATGAAGAAAACCTAAATAAGAGAAAACTGAGCCCTGAGCCGAAGGCAGTCGCTCCGAAGAAAAGGAAAGCTACGGTCCCGAAGCAGAAGGCAGCTGATAAGGAAGAAGAGACTGCTTCAACACCTTCTGCTGTTGACGTAGAAGAAATTCTAAAGGTAATGACTGAATCCTTGCCCATCAAGCTAAGTCCACTGGGGCCACATCTGACGAAGCTTTTACAGAAGAAGGAGGAGCCCTCAGCAACGAAGAAGTCTACTGGACCGAAAAACGAAGAATTATTTCTGTGACAGAGGCCATTGAAGAAACACCACCACCAGCTTCGGTGCCAAAAGCACCAGCTGTTGAGAGCGCTGCAGCTACCAAAGCTGCACCTGCTGAAGCTGCAACTGCCGAAGGTGCAAACTTAGAAAGTACATTTTCTAATATTGATAAAATACTTCTAGACATGGCCGCAGAAGAAGCTGCTACAGCCACCGAAGAGACCATGGCCACAATGCCTGGGAAGGAGAAGGAAATAGCCGAAGATACTTCAGAAGGAGAAAATTTCAGCTTTCAAAACTTGACTGGACAAGAATTGACAAAGGCTGAGAAAGAAGAATTGAGAGACTATGCCATCTCCTGCAGGTATCAGCCAAGAGCGCTACTCTTCGGTGGCATTGACGACGAAAGCCTGGGTTGCCTCTGAGACCGAACCGGAGCAAAAGTTATCGGTACTCTGTCGAAGAGTATTGGCTTCCCGAAGCTTGAGACCGATATTAGCCGCTACCAACGACAACATATTGTCAGTAGTTTATTCTATTCTAACTTCAAGGTAAAAACTTCCCTTTGACTTTACATTGTTTTTAACAACGAAGGTGTTTTCTAACGAAGGTTGCTTATGTACAGAGTATGTTATTAAGTAAAGCTTTGAGGATGCAACATGACCTTTAAGATAAAAAGCATGAAGTTATAATTGAAGGGTTAGAAAGCAAAATAAAAGATTAAACAGCTGCTCTTGAAAAGAAAGATTTTGAACTTCAAACAATGGAAGGCTTACTCGCAGAAGCTGAAGCCAAAATTGCAAATTTGGATAAAGAGCTTCTCTCAAAATCAGAGAGTTTCGAACAAGAAAAACAGAAATTTGATACAAAGTTTGCGGCTGAGGTTGAAAAAAGTTCAAATTTGCAAAAATCATTGAAAGAGCTTCAAGATAAATGTCTAGAGTTCAGCAACCGATGCGTGCAGCGGCTAAGACAGATCTTCAACTCAGTTGGAGCCAGCTCTGAGAAATTTAGTCCTTTGGTTGAAGACCTGCCAGGAACCTTCGAACACATTGAGGGCGAAGTTGATGCTCTTGATGAGGTTATAGCAGGACACGGTGATTTCTACGCCCTGCTAGCTTCTCAGGGCACAGCTGTTGCCTTCATGAAGTCTAGTTGCATGCATGGAAAAATTGTTAATAGACCAAACTTCAGCTTATCACCAGCAGATCTGATTGATATCCCCAGTCTAGCTCGAAGCATAGGAAACAGATTCATAAAGCAAATATGGACGAAGGGTGGGCGAAGCCTAGCTGGTGACGAAGCTCGGAGTCATCTCAAGCCGGTAATAAAATCATACCTTGTGCTTACCTTTTCCCTGAAACTTGAATTTTCCTTATAATGCTTTGATATGTACAGGATGACAAAGCCGAAGGACACAGAGCCGAAGCTTAGCTGGCAATCCGAAGCTCAGCAGATGAAGATGAAGCTAGAGTACCTAGCTGTGGAAAAAATTCTAAGGAAACTTTTGTATTAACCCTTGTAAAAAATATTGTAACTTAAGAATCAGATTGTACTCTGTAAATTTGTCCATACCTTGTAATATATTTTTACCTTTCCATCGATGTATGAAATGCTTTGATGTGGTCGAAACCTATATTTTTGAGCCGAAGGCGAAAAACACCTTCCCTTCTTTTCGTACACAACAAAGCACGAATCTGCTTCTTGAAGCTGTATGCTTAGACCCAAAGCAACTGTCTGTATCTGTATGATATGATGATGATGATCCTATGTATGTCTAAATGAATGTTTATGAATGCAATGTATGATGTAATGTTTCGTGCAAATGAATGCCCAAACACACACATCCGAAGCTTCATCCACAACCTTCATTCCCTTAGGAATAATTGAAATCTCTTTGCCATTTATTTTTCGGCTGCACCGCTTATTTTTCGGTGTAAGTTCTGCATCCCCTTAGGAACGTCTTTTGAACTTCTTCGCCTTCTATTTCGGCGGTATTCGCGTTGACTTTTCGCGCTTCACCTTATATTTCGGCGGTATTCGTGTTGACTTTTCGCGCTTTGCCTTATATTTCGGCAATATTTGGCTCTGCATTCCCTTAGGAACGACTTTTGAGCAGAAAATTTACGCTGCTCTCCCTTTGGAATGACTTTTTGTAGCTTCGTCATGCTCTGCATCCCCTTAGGAACGACTTTCGAGCTTCTCTCTGTTTTTTCTTTTTCTCTGCACTCGAAGGTGCATGCTCAGATTTTACATTTACATATTTGGGGGATTTTGCTCTCATGGAGCTAAATAAGAAAAGAAAGATTACAAATTATGGCCCCATTAAAAACCTTTCTCCCCCTTTGGAAAGGAAAAGGGTACCATAGGAAAAATGAAAAAAGATTACATCAAGTTACACGTAGTATCGCCGAAGCTCGCCCGCATTCCAAGATCTAGGAATGTCGTTGCCGTCCATATCCTTCAACCTGTAAGAACTGGGTCTTGTCGAAGATACCACGAGAAAGGGTCCTTCCCATTTCAGCTATAACTTGCCTACTGTGTCTGGATTGGCCAGTCTCCGAAGCACCAGATGACCTGGCTTAATGTTTTTTAGCCGAACCTTTCTGTCGCTCCATTTTATTGTTTCGGCTTGGTATTTATTGATATTCTCCATAGCCTGAAGCCTAGTCCCTTCTATATCATATTTTGCCACAGAATAATCAGCTTCGTCTTCTACCGAAGCTGCTGTTCTAATTGACCCTGCCTTAGCTTCTTTCGGAGTTATTGCTTCGTCACCAAACAATAACTTGAATGGTGTAAAACCTGTTTACCTTGATATTGTTGTGTTGTGGCTCCACACCACTTTAATCAACTCATCTGGCCATTTTCCTCTGGGCTGATTGAATATTAACTTCATTATTCCCGTCATTATGATACCATTTGCCCTTTCGACAAGTCCATTTGACTCTGGATGTCTGACTGATGCAAAATGGATCTTCGTGCCAATCCGATCACAGAATTCCTTGAAAGCTTCGGCATCAAACTGTGTGCCATTGTCTACAGTGATAGCCTTCGGTACACCGAAACAACAAACAATGTTTTGCCAGAAAAACTTCTGGACTGTGACCGAAGTTATTGTGGCCAAAGGCTTCGCCTCAATCCATTTGGAAAAATATTCTACCGCCACCACAACATATTTTAAATTGCCTTATGCTGGTGGAAGTGGGCCTAGCAAATCAAGGCCCCATCTTTGCAACGGCCAAGTGGGCTGTATTAATTGAGTTAGAGACGAAGGCTGCTTCTGGTTTCTTGCACATTTTTGACAGCCTTCACACTTTTGGACTAGCTCTGCTGCATCCGAAGCTGCCTTCGACCAATAAAATCCCTATCGAAAAACTTTTCCCAGCAAAGGCCTAGACCCAATGTGAGATCCACACAAACCTGCATGTATCTCCTTCATCAGCTCTATACCTTCGGCTCTGGATAAACACTTAAGAAGTGGAGAGCAGACTCCATGCTTGTATAACTCCCCTTCTATTATTACATATGGTCTTGTTCTTGCCTCCATTATCTTATTATAAGCTTCGTCGTCTGAAAGGTAATTACCTTGGAGGAAAGATATAATCTCAGTCCTCCAATCTTCACTATGAACAGGAGATATAGTGAGCACTGCTCTTTCGAGAAGTTTCACCGAAGGTGCTCTTATTGTTTCAAAAAACACTTCCGAAGGTAGAGGCAGCCCCTGTGCCGCTGACTTGGCTAGCAGATCAGCGTGCTCATTTTCTCCTCACGGAATATTCTTAACAGAAAACCCTTCGAATGAAGCCTCAAGCCTTCAAACTGTATCAAGGTATTTCTCAAGCTTCGGATCTCTTGCTTTGAAACTCTTGTCGACATGTCCAGAAATAACTTGGGAATCAGTTTTAAGGACCACCCTTCTTATCCCCATTGCCTTTAACTTCTGAAGCCCCAAAAGCAAAGCTTCGTAATATTATTTGTGCAGCTAAAGTCAAGCTTTATTGCATAGCATGTTCTGACTTTGGAAGGTGCAACTAAGACAGCAGCCACACCTGCCCCGAAGGTTTCCCAAGAACCGTCGCAGAACATCGTCCAAGCTTCGGCATCTTTATTTGCTTCTTCTTCCTGAGCCCCTGGCGTCCAGTCAGCGATGAAGTCTGCTAGCGCCTCGGACTGAATCGAGGACCTATGCACATAATCAATGCTGAATTCGTTGAGTTCAGCAGCCCACTTTCCAATCCTTCCAGTAGCTTCTTTGTTCCTCATGATGTCCTTCAGAGGCTGTGACGAAGGGACAATTATATGGAATGCTTGAAAATAATGCCGAAGCTTCCTGGAGGCCATTAAGACAGCATACAACACCTTCTCCAATTCTGTATAATTTTTCTTTGATAAGCTTAGAACTTCAGAGACAAAGTATACTGGGGCTTACTTTTTGATTTGTCCATCGAATTTTTCCTGCACAAGCGCCACACTTACTGCAGAGTGTGAAGCTGCCACATACAATAGTAACGGAGCCCCTGGTGCAGGTGGAGTTAATGTTGTGATATCAATCAAGTATTGCTTCAGCTCTTCAAAGGCTTTCTGTTGAGCTGGGCCCCACTGAAAGACTTCGGCTGACTTTAGTATTTCAAAGAATGGTAAGTTTCTTTTTGCTGATCTAGATATAAATCTATTCAATGAAGCCAATCTTCCTGCCAACCGTTGGGCCCCCTTCTTTGTGCTCGGTGGTTCCATTCGAAGGATAGCTTCGATCTTGCTATGGTTAGCTTCAATCCCCTTCGTCAAAACCAGACAGCCAAGGAACTTGCCCTTCTTCACTCCAAAGACACACTTTTTATGATTTAATTTCAGGCCAGCTTGTCTGAAAATAGCAAATGTTTCTTGCAGATCAGTGATATGATTTTGTTGCTTTGTGCTTTTTACTATGATATCATCAACATATGTTAGCACATTTCTGCCTATCTGGGAATGAAGGACCTTGGCCGTCATCCTGCTGAAACTGCCTCCAGCATTTTTGAGCCCCTCAGGCATCCGAAGATAGCAATAGGTTCCACTAGGAGTTATGAAGCTAGTCTTTGACTCATCCTGCTTCTTCATCCAAATTTGATGATATCCTAAGTAGCAATCCAGAAGACTCATAAGTTCTGATGAAGCTGCTGCATCCACAAGAGAGTCTATCCTTGGTAATGGGAATTTGTCCTTCGGACAGGCCTTGTTGAGATCCGTGAAACCAATACACATTCTCCATTTGCCATTGGCCTTCTTCACCATAATAGTATTGGCTAGCCACTCTGGGTATTTTACTTCTCTGATGACACCAGCACTGAGAAGTCTTTTTACTTCATTCCGAGCACCTTCGGCTTTATCATCAGACATTTTTCCGAAGCCTTTGCTTTCTGGGCTTGAAGGATGGATCAACATTGAGTGAATGTTCAATGACATCCCTGTTGACACCACAGAGATCGTTGGCTGACCATGCAAAAACATCTTTGTTGTTGAATAAAAACCTTATCAAAGTTTTTTCCTGCTCTTTAGATAATTGAGACCCCAGCAGTACCTTCTGCTCTGCTATGTCTTCACACAGAAGCATGGGCTTCGGCTGATCAGCCGAAGCGGCCTTCTCTCTTCTGTACTTGTACTGCTCACAAGCTTCAGCTCCATCTATATTGTGGATGGCTTTTGAGTCTGTCCAATTTCCCTCAACCTTTCTAGCGGCTTCCTGACTTCCATGAATAGCAATAGGCCCTTGCTCCGAAGGTATCTTCATGCATAGATATGCTGGATGAAGAATTGCTTCGAAAGCATTAAGTGTCCCTCGACCAATGATTGTATTGTAGGGATATTCCATGTCAACAATATCAAACACAACCTGCTCAGTCCTTGTATTGTGGACAAATCCAAAGGTCACTGGCATTGTGATCTTTCCAAGTGCTACAATCTGCCTTCCTCCAAAGCCACAAAGAGGGTGTGTAGCATCATGAATCTTGTCCTCTGGCTCTTGCATCTGTCTGAAGGCCCTAGCAAATATGATGTCAGCTGCACTGCCTGTATCAACCAAAACATTGTGGACCAGAAATCCCTTGATGACACAAGATATGACCATAGCATCATTATGAGGATAATCCTTGAGCTGAAGGTCCTCCTGAGAGAAGGTGATTGGGATGTGGGACCATTTTGTCTTGATGAAGGATCCCTGCACCCCAACATGCTGTACTCTTCTTTGAGCCTCCTTCTTCTGCTTCTTGTTGGCTGGCTCTAAGCATGAACCGCCTGTTATCGGGAGCACGAGCTTTGTAGCCGAAGCAGCTTCAGCTTGCTTGTTGGACGAAGCCATCAGCTCAATTAGTGGAAGTGAGTTCACCGGAGGTGGGCGCCAATGTTGGGGACTTGTTCTCAAATGCTATGAGTTAAGAACAAGGCAACATAAAAGGGTTAATGACTAGTACCCTTCGTCCTTCGAAGCATTATATACCTTAGGATACAATGATCTTCAAACAAAGGGCATGAAGGACATACCTTCGATATTTCAATACATATTAATGAAGGAAGAAGCATATGAAACATGAGAAATAACATAAATAATCATATGGCGTCATTGATATCTTTAAGTCGGTGCGATCCTTCGTCTTGAGACATGTCACTGTGCCGAAGCTTCATGGATGGTAGCTTCGGCGCTGCTTTTGAGAGGATCTGCCGAAGGTGTTTCTTCTTATAGGATCTTCGGCAACGAAGCATACCCCCAACAGACACTTTACACTATAACTCTGATTTAGGTGAGGTTTTTGGACTAAAATTTATTTTTGCTAAGATCCAAAGGTGATAATAGGTCTCTATGTTAAAAATCACAGAAAAAGACCCACTGGTTATTTAGTTGTGATTTTCTAAAGTTTAATGCCAAAAATGTACTTATAACTAACTTGTTATTTGAAAAATATCAAACAACAGAACTTATATTTTTCCTAGATTTATATTAGCATATTATTAGTTATCCCATGGATTGGGGTGGGTTCTCCTTAGGGTTATTTTTCTAGGATTTTTCTAAGTTTTCATTGTTTTCATGAAATAAAATGTGGTTGTTGGGGCGAAGGCGAAGACACTACCCCTCGCTCGATGCCTTCGCCAATCTTGCTGCATCAATGGAGGCAAAACGACCGGCAGCTCCCACCCTTCGTCCAACACGTTGCAAGACGAAGGCCCACGACGAGGTCGCCCCGCCCCGCGTCCTCGTCGAACACGAAGGCCCACGTGGAATTCGGCCCATTGTAACAGGCCCCACGCGGCCGGTTGTCTTATGGGCCCGATTAGCAAATGTTTTTATGTAATGACGGTCTGTAACCCTGCTTTATGGGAATATTCTGGGAATGACCTAGGCACATGAGGGCACATGCGTCCTTAATCCGAGACGCTGGGCGCTCAAGCACCTATAAATACCCCCGCACAGTGCCCTTGAGAGGCTAGATTAACAGAGCAATTGCTGCCTCCAGTTAAACCGTGTTCCCATCTCGCTCATCCCCTGTTGGAATCAACCTGCCCGGGAACGCAAGTTCCAACATTGTCGCCCACCGTTCGTGCTACGAGAAAATCACCCGCGATGGCACCCAAAAGTGCTAACTCAAAAGTAGCCCCATCCATCGACGAAGTAGCGAAGGCAGCCCTGCTAGCTGAGAAAAAGGCAAGGCCCTCGCCGACAACACCCACCAAGGAGTTGGTGAAGATGAAGCACACAGCAAGAGACAGCGCAACGACCAACACACTCCAGAAGGCACCCTTCACACCTGCAGCTCCAAAGGGCAGCCACAAGCGCCACCCCCAGGCTTCGCACCACCAGAGGTCGAGGACGTAGCAGAGGACGACGAGGTCCTCGGCGTCTCCGCAGAAGAGCAGCTACAGCTACGGGCCCTGCGCCTCAAAAACCGCAACCTTCAGAAGCAGAAGGAAATCTTTGAGGCCAAGCACCAACGTGTCACTGTGCAGGCCAAGCTGCGCCAAATGATACGAGATGAAGAGCAGAGGGCTCAGGAGCTTGAGCAAGAGATTGCGCTCTTGCAGCACGAAGGCCAACATGATCTGCAGCAGCACGGCCCGCCCCTCCAGCAGCGCGCGCCGGTCGAAGACCTATTCGTCCCTCACCGCGGGCCCTTCATCCCGCACGCCGCAGCTTTCCAAGGCATCAATTACCTTGATGAGCGAAGCCCCCTGGCGCCTCAACTGCAAGTGTCACCATGGCCTGCCAATTTCAGGGCAGGGACCTACCCCAAGTACAACGACAACACTAACTCAGCACAATATATCATGAGCTATCAAGTCGCCATTGCTTCAGCCGGAGGGGACGACGCCATGATGGCTAAGTCATTCATCATCGTCCTCGAAGGCCAGGCTCTCACTTGGTACACCAGATTGCCCCCGCTGTCCATCGACTCCTGGAGAAGTCTCCGGGACAAATTTCTGCTCTACTTCCAAGGGTACCGCCCAGACACCGACGCCTTGGCCGAACTGTCACTCTGCAAGCAGCTAGAAAGAGAGACTCTGCGGGAGTATTACCGCAAGTTTCTGACCCTCAAGTCACAATTGCCTTCGATCGATGACCAAATAGCCATTCACTATGCCATCAGTGGCCTTTGGGCTGGCGTCCTTTACAACCACTGCATCAGAGATCCACCCAAGAACCTCTAAGAGCTGTATCAGCTGTTCGAGAAGTACGCCAGATCCGAAGAGCTCCACCAGCGCAAGGTCGAGTCCCAGAGGAAACCCAAAGACCCTCCGCAGTCCAGCTGCACGTGGACGAGACCTTCGCAGACAGAATCCGGTCAGGACGGCCGCAGCCAGCAGCAGGTACACAACATCGCCAACCAGCACCCCGCTGGTGAGGCCCCTCGCTGCCAAGATTATCCCCCCCAGGGCCGCGGCGGAGGAACCAGTGGTCGAGGCCGAGGACAGGCGCAGCAGCCGCGCAGATTTTACTGCTTGTTCCACGGCGAAGACTGCGCGCACCCAACAAGGGACTGCCCGGAGACAAAGGCCACCAGAGATAGGATGTCTCGGGCGCAACCAGCCGACAACCCAAGAGTTGTCGCGCACACATATCAACAACTCCCACCACCATACAACCACGGCCCCGCTCCGCATCCACCTAACCATGCATACCAACATCACCAGGAGGTACAAATCGTGCCTCCCCCACCCCCACCTCCACACCCGCGACAGCCAAACATCCACCACCCCCACGCGCCAAAACAAGAACACTTCGCTGATCAGCCGTATCGCGGAGTCATTCACATGATCACTGGGAGATCCAGCGCCGACTTCGACACAAAGCGGCATAAGAGGGACCACTACCACAGTGTCAACCACGTCGCCGTCACTGGCCCAGTTGTGCAGACGAAGTGGTCCCATGTGCTGTTGACCTTCGACGCCAGAGATGTCGACCTGCGCAGCGCACCCCACATCGATGCCATGGTGATCAACTGCAGCGTGGCAGGCTAGGACCTGCACAAAGTCTTAGTGGACAACGGCAGCCAGGCGGATATCATTTTCCTCCACGCCTTTGACCGCATGGGCATCAGCCACAGCTTGCTCAAGCCTTCGAACAACCCACTGTATGGCTTCGGTGGCAAGGGCACCTTTCCTATCGGCAAAATAGAACTACCCCTCTCCTTCGGTGTAGCACCCAATGCCCGAAGTGAGCAAGTTACTTTCGACATTGTCGACATGGTGTACCCGTACAACGCCATCATGGGTCGGGGCTCCATCAATAAGTTTGAAGTAGCCATTCACGGACTTTATCTGTGCATGAAGATCCCGGGTCCACAAGGCGCAATCACAGTCTACGGCAACCAGCAGGCTGCACGCAACATAGAAAGAGACTTCGTTCCAGGGCAAAGGAACGTACACTGCCTCACGGCGCAGCGCGAGGCCCCCGAGTCAACTAGCCCGATCGCCAAACAACATGAAAAGGCACAGCTACAGAGCAACGATGGGACCAAGACTGTCCCCCTCGACCAGTCAACACCCAAGCAAACGGTCATCATAAGCGAAGACCTTACTTCGCATGACGAGGAGAGACTCCTCTCCTGTTTGTCCAAAAATAAGGATGTCTTCGCCTGGTCCGCCCTCGACCTGGTCGGAGTCAGTCGCTCTATCATCGAGCACAGTTTGGGAATTGACCCTTCGGTGAGGCCGAAGAAGCAACGGCTGCGCAAGATGTCTGATGAGAAGACAGAAGCCGCCAAGGCCGAGGTACACCGCCTGCTTGAGGCCAAGTTCATCGAGCCAGTCGCCTACCCTACGTGGCTCGCCAACGTAGTCATGGTGCAAAAGAAGAGCGGCAAATGGCGGATGTGCATCGATTTCACCAGCCTCAACAAAGCCTGCCCCAAGGATAATTTCTCGCTGCCTCGGATCGACAAGATCGTCGATAGTACGGCCGGCTGCGAAGTCATGTCACTCCTCGACTGCTTCTCCGGCTACCACCAAATTTATATAAAGGAGGAAGACAAGGCCAGCACCAGTTTCATAACACCCTTCGGCACGTACAGCTTCATCAGAATGCCGGAGGGACTCAAGAACGCTGGGTCCACATTCTCTCGCCTCACCAAAATGGTGCTCGAGAGCCAAGTCGGCAGAAACATATTTACGTATGTGGACGACATCGTCGTTGCTAGCAAAAACAAAGAAGACCATCTGGCTGACCTCGCAGAAACATTCGCGAACATGCGAGACGCACGACTTCGCTTAAACCCCGAAAAGTGCGTCTTCGGCGTTCGCCAGAGAAAGATACTGGGCTACCTGGTGTCGCACCGCAGGATCAAAGCCAACCCGACCAAAATACAGGCCATCATCAACATGACGCCCCCGCAGTCAGCCAAAGACGTCCAACGACCTACCAGCAGATTGGCCGCCCTCAACAGATTCATCTCCGAATCCGCAGAGCGAAGCCTACCTTTCCTCAAAACGCTACGCGGCGCAAAAGACTTCGCATGGGGACCAGAGCAAGCGGCGACCTTCGCTTCACTAAAGCAACATCTGTCAGAGCTGGCGATTCTTTCAAGCCCCAACCCCTCGCTGCCCCTGTTGCTCTACGTCGCGGCTTCGCCGCACGCGGTCAGCGCAGCGCTGGTTCAAGAGCAGGACAGAGAGGGCATGACCAGGCAATGTCCAGTTTATTACGTCTCCGAAGTACTCACAGCATCCAAATGCAATATGACATAACTGGAAAAATCGCCTACGCAGTAGTCATGGCTTCGCGCAAATTGCGCCATTATTTTGAAGCGTTCAAGGTGCGGGTCACCTCGGACAGGGGACTCGGCGAATTATTCAGAAATCCGGAGGCATAAGTCCGGATCGCCAAATGGGCAGGTGAGCTTTCCGGCTACCATATCACCTTCGAGCCCTAGATAGCCATCAAGTCACAAGTCCTGGCAGACTTCATCGTCGACTGGACCGGGCCAATAATGCAGCCGGACACGTCTGTAGAGACGGTGTGGACCATCCATTGCGACGGCGCATGGTGCCATGCGGGAGCAGGCGTTGCTGCAGTCATCACCTCACCCGCAGGGGTCAAGCACAGATATGCTGCACGCCTCAGCTTTGCTTTGGAGTCTGACAGGTGGAACAACAATATAGCAGAGTACGAAGCTGTCATCCTCGGCCTTCGCAAGCTAAGGGCACTTGGCGTTACTACCTGCATAATCAAAACAGACTTCAAGGTAGTTGCCGGCCAAATTGATAAAGATTACACAGCGAAAGACCCCACACTTATGCAGTACCTCGCGGCTATCCGCAGTCTCGAGAGACAATTCAAAGGCTTCACCTTGCAGCATGTGGACCGCGCCAAGAATGAGGAGGCCGACGCGTTGGCCAAAGTAGCCGCCAGGGGCGAGGCCCTACCCTCGGACGTATTCTACCATGTCATCGGCACACCAGCCATCCGCAGCCCAGAGGGCCTACAAATAACCAACGACACCGAGGGCCACCGCATAGTCAACCTCATTATGACCGAAGACTGGCGGGCACCAATAACCCTGTTCCTGCAAGGATACTACCATCCAGCCGATGTCAATGAGGCCAAGCGCCTCAAACACCGAAGCCGGGACTTCGCTCTCATCGAAGGCCAGCTTTACAAGAAGGGGGTCAGCCAACCCATGCTCAAATGTGTCACCGAGACCAAAGGCGTCCAAATCTTGCGCGAAGTCCACAGCGGGACTTGCGGCTCTCACGCAGGGCCTAGGGCCCTAGCTGCCAAGGTGATCCGTCAAGGTTTCTAGTAGCCCGCCATGATCCGCGCCGCAAATCGGGTCACAAGGTCATGCGAAGCCTGCCAGAAGTTTTCTCCACGCTCGGGAAGCCCTTCGCAATTCACAAAGCTAATCGCACACACGTGGCCCCTTTAGCGCTGGGGCCTGGACATTGTCGGGCCACTACCCACGGCCCAAGGAAACCTCAAGTTCACCTTCGTCGCCGTCGAGTATTTTACCAAGTGGATCGAGGCGAGGGCGATATCCACAATAACATCAAAGACCGCCCAGAAATTCTTCTGGCAAAACATTGTTTGCCGATTCGGAGTCCCGTCCGAGCTCACAGTTGACAATGGCAAGCAATTTGACAGCCAAGACTTCAGGGATTTCTGCTTCTCCATTGGCACCAAGCTTGCCTTCGCTTCAGTCTACCACCCACAATCCAACGGCGTCGTGGAGCGCGCCAACGGCAAGATTTCACGGCGATCAAGAAAATGCTCCTCGACGATAAGAAGGGCAAATGGGCCGACCTACTACCCGAAGCAGTCTGGGCACTGAACACGACCGAGTGTTGGGCGACCGGATTCACTCCTTTTTGCCTGCTATACGGATTGGAGGCCATGACCCCGCAGGAAATCAAACATGGGTCCCCACGGACAAACGCTTCAGTAGTACCCGACGTCGACGAGCCAACTTCCAAAGACCTCATCGACGGAGACCGCGTCTTCGCCCTGCAGGCCCTCAACAAATATCAAGCCCAAACAAAGGCCTGGCGCGACCACGCAGTCGTCCCAAGAGAATTCAACGAAGGGGACCTCGTAATTGTCCGCACAACCCGGACAGAGTCACGGGGTAAGCTGGAATCAAAGTGGGAAGGACCATTTATCGTCAAGACAAAGTCGCCTCCCAGCGCGTACAGATTAACAACACAATCTGGCGAAGACCTAGAACATTCCTGGAATATAGATAATCTTTGCAAATTTTTTGTTTTAACCCTCAGGGCCATCACGCCCTTGTAACTCGCCAAACATTATTATTCTGGCCCGCACTCTTTTCCTCCTAGGGGGGTGAGGTTTTTAATGAGGCGGAGCCATGTAATATACAAGCAAAAATCCCCCGCAAAAAACTAAGCCAATGTCGAAAAAGACCGCATCAACGGTCTTCGGCATTCGACTACACCAAAGTCACCGCGAGGGACAGCGCTGGCTACCCTCGTGTGCGACACTCTGCGCAAAAGTCGCCTATGGGTGTAGCCGGACTAGCACAATAAGTGCGCAAAATCGAAGTCCTGTCCAAAGGACTCTCCGCGCAAAAGTCGCCTAAGGGTGCAGCCGGACTCTCCGCGCAAAAGTCGCCTACGTGTGCAGCTGGACTCTCCGTGCAAAAAGCGCCCATGGGTGCAGCCGGACTAGCACAACAAGCGCGCAAAATCGAAAGTATTTTCCAAAAGGTTCCCCGCGCACAAGTCGTCTACGGGCACGACAGAATCAACGAAGGCATACAGCCTCATACAAATCACGGGCACATACATACAGCGAGGGCATCACACGTTACATTGGCTCAACCTTAGGGATGATTCCAATCTCCCTGTAGTTGAACAGCATTATCCTCAGCTCCTCACCCTCAAAAAGATTTCGCAACTCCCCCTCACCTACACTCGTCCCAATCGGCGAGGACAACAATTCTCATTTGCCAGCCCCGTCAACACGAAGACATCTTCCCTCCACCTCACTAACCCTCCGCTTCGCGACCGCCCTTCGCCGCCTACGCCCAGCACTCGCACTAGGAATAACTTCAGCACCTACCACGCGCGGAGAAGCTTCCACCGCAGCCACATCCAGTGCCACAAAATAATTCAAGTCCTCATCCGAAGAATCCTCCGTCCACATAACTGAACCCCCAAAATCATCAAACTCAAAAACTTCGACACAGAATCATCCGAAACATCTTCAGCAACCACGGTCGAAGCCGCCACAAAATTAGCATTGTCAGTAGCGGTTGCGTGCGCAGGCACAAAACCCTGAACCTGCGCAGCAACCGAAGTTCAGTAACACATAGACAGAACTTACACACTTCCCCACACCTATTTAGCTACTTAGCCACCTGCGAGGGCCCGGCCGCGGCCGTGGGGTCTTCGACTGGCGACTCGTCCGCCACCTTCAGGGCACCTTCAATCGTCGGTGCAGGGGCCGACACAGGGTCTTTGCCGCCGGCCATAGCAGGAACAGCCACGGCCGAGGGGCCTTCGCCGGCATCCAAGGGCAGCACCGGATTGACCTTCGCAGACTCGGGCGGCACGCCGATTAGACTTCCAAAGTCCTTGACATCCTCGGCACGCTCCATCTGCAGCAACAGCACATTCACTCAGCAAAAACTATACATACCCACACGCAACCAACAACACAAAAATAATAACCTTCACTTGCTCTCTCGCCCGGTCGGATCGCTCCCTGACAGCCTCCCGACCATGTGCCCTCCACATCCTATCAAAAAGGGCCCCCGCTGACTGCTTCACAACGGGGTCTTCGTCCTTGATGATCTCGCGCTCAAAGCTCTCGTCTGCTTGGTCGAAGACCTCGTAGTGTCTGCAGCCCTCGTGGGACAACGCATTCATGGCCCCCTCGCAGGTGACGAGGGAGGCAAAGGACATGAAACCCTCCATGATGGTTGGGAGTACTAGCAACTCCTCCTGCAACCACTCGAGGAAGCGAAGGCCCGCCTCCCGGTCAGGCACTTCGAAGTCAGCAGTACATGCGCCCAGCTCACGATACGAGCTCACGAACTGTGCGAGCGTCTGCTCAACCTCAGAGTGCATAGAGGCCTCAGCCTTATCCACGTGGCCGCGCTGGGCATTGAACCTTGCCTCCCACTCCTCAGCGCGTTGGCTGGCGAGACTTCCCTCTGCCCGTGCCACCTTGGCCTTCGCCTGCGCAGCCTACGCCTCAGTGATGGCCTGGTTCGCCTCCCTCCTCTCCTCTGCCAGCTGGTGCCGAAGGTCCGTCTTCTCGGTCTCCAAGGCAGCCACTTTCTCCGCCAGCCGGCGGCTTTTGCTCTCCGCGGCTGACTTCTCCCGGACGGCATCCGCGTGCTGTGCCCGAAGTCTCTCGACTTTGGCAGCCACGTCCGCAGTCAGGACACCAGACGCAACACGGTCGGCGAAGTCAGCCGCCTGACAAAAACACATGTGTGGGGGATAGATATCCCCCGGGTCCACTAAAAGAGTAAAGGACCTCACGAAAGGCCCAAGGGCCCAATAAATCGTAAGGTTATTCTTTCGTGGGCCTGGGGAGAGACAACCAGCAACGCAGAACGACATGAGGCCGGATTGGTGCAAACCTGGACGACCCACTGCATCGAGCAAGCGACCACAACAGAGATCCGACCTTCCTGCGCGGGAACCTACATGCAACGAAGCCACGCGAGGATAAGTCGGCGAGGGTTACGTAAAGGATAATCTCAAGAGGATCACTATCTTTTAGCCATTTGTTGTTATCTTATCCATGTGTACTGCCCCACGGTCAAGTATATAAGGCCTAGGGGGCACCCCTTCAGAACGATCGACCCATTACTTAGACACCCACACCAACTCTCCGTATTCTCGATCTGGAGAATTCTCTTGTACTCATATCCACCAAGCATACTCATCAGGACGTAGGGTGTTACGCATCACTAAGCGGCCCGAACCTGTAAACCTTGTCCACCGTCCCTCGTGCGACTAGCACGAACCATTTTGCTACAGTTGTCGACACCTTCCTACTCCTAAAACACCTTGAGGGGCAACCCCAGGTGTGCGGTCGGACCCAAAACACCGACAACATGAGACCCAAATCTTCATGGAAATAACAAACACCGAAGTCCAACTCAACTTACTTGACTTAGCTGCTATGACAGCTGCTGCGACAGCCGCTTTGATGCCTCCCTCAGCCGCTAGGACATGGTGCCCGCCACGTCCTTAGCGGCAGCGGCTGTCAGAATCTCGCCGCTCGTGCAGAAGGCGACCCACGGGTCCTGCGTGGTCCCCCTAGCCCTTACCTTCGTCGATGGCAAAGCGGTTGCCACCGAAGGCGGGACAACAACCATCTGTCCCTCGCCGGACCCTGCAATGCAACATATCACCGGTTAGAAGACCTCATAAAAAAACCTACCAACAAAATAGTCCTCCACGCTAATATTCGTGCCGAAGTCGGTAACACGTTTCCCCGGCGAGGGCAGCTCCCGTCCCTTCACAGCTTCGACCGGGGGAGACTTTGTCCCGCTAGCGGTGGCTGTCTTCGTGCCCGCCGACGACTTGCTGGACCCAGGCGCGACCGGTTTCGCAGCCGGCACCAGCTGGCCGCTGCCAGAGGCAGCAGCCTTCACGCTCCCCCGCGCTCTCTTCGCCTCACGCCTCGGATCCGCCATCCTGATAATCGCCCGACACTTCTGCGCAGCGTCTTGACGGTCCTTGGTCATCACTGCCGACACAACAACAGCAATATTCCGTCCGTAAGGGAAAATCCTCAAGCCGCGAGCTATACGAGACGTAGACATGTCTTCGCCTCCCGCCCAGGGGATTGGAAGACTCCTTGGCCATCGACCCCCTGTAACCTCCAGCATTTGTGCCGAAGATTCCCAGAGCTTGGGCGAAGACATCCTTCCCTCGGGGGCCGCGCATGTCCCCATCAACTCCACAACAAAATTATTAGACACCCCCATTCCTCCCACTATAGTACCTAATTTCCTCTTCTTAGTGGCTGGGGCAGCCTCCTGCGAAGGCTCTTCCTCGGTTCCGCCCATCGGTTTCTTCCCACGGCGGTCGGCGGCATCCACACCGGGATAACCACCGTACGGCAAGCGGTTCAGGTTAAAGACCCGGTTCAATCTGTCATTGGACCCGTGGATATCCTAGCTCCGCAGACCCTTTGTCTTCGGCACGTAGCGCCACACGATCCTTGCCGCCCCGTCTTCCGCTTCACGCACGAATGCGGCGGGATCTCGGCCACGCAAATCCAGTGCGAAGGCAGGACTTCGCACCAGCTGCCCGCCACGGGAGGGCATCTCGCGAGGGCATACTTCGCCCAACGCCCAGCCATGCGCCAAGGGCCATACCCCATACCCGACAAATTCCTCAACTAAATCGCGCCCGCTACTCATGCGGGCAGCGCAACGAAGGGCTCCTTCGTCTTCGTCATCCTCCGCTACCTCAAATTGCGGGTATGCTACATAATGACGGGAGCACATGACGGCCACGGGGAGCCCTGGGTGGTCTTCGACTGCGCCTTCTGAAACGTAAAACCAGAAATCCCACCAGTTGCCCCACTTATTGCGGGCGCAAGGAACCAACTCCACAACCTCCATCGAAGTCTTCCCGGACTTCGGCGTGAATGTGCACGATCCAAACTGTGCAATCTCATCTCCAATTTTCCTCTTTTCCCAATGCAGACAGTAATGTTTTGCGAAGACTTCCACTGAGGGCTGGCCGCCATACGAAGTCGTCGCCCAGACGTACTTCGCCAGGGCCACCACGGCATTCGGCGTCAGCTGGTGGACCTGGACCTCGAACTTTCGCAGGACCTCTGCCACGAATCGATGTGCGGGCAGACGAAGGCCAGTAGTGAAAAAAGCCTCACAAATGACCAACTCGCCTTCTGGCTCGGGGACCTCCTCCGCCCCCGGGACACGCCCCACTCCGCTGCCAAAATATCCAAGCTGCTGCATGTCCTGAACACGGACCAAGGAAATCCGCGACACACCAAACTCCACTGTATCTCCAGGATGCAACTCCTCCATCGCCACGTTGCTCAAAGTGTCCTCGGACGATGCGCCGGCTGGCGGTGTATCGGTAGCAGATGAAGAAGAGGACGGCATGGCTACGTACCGGCGGCGGTGGGCGGTCTGCTTCACGCAGGCCAGGTCTTCGACGAGCAGGAGCAAGGAGGGCAAGCGAGCAGACGAACGGTTTCAAAAAGAGGCTAGGGTTTCACGGCGCGCAGAAAGAGTACCTGACCCGCGCCGCCCTGCCCCCCTTTTATACACAGGACGCGACGCTTCGGGAAACCTGCAGTCCAATAGTACCGCGTCCATCAACGGTCACATCAAAAACCCCCACGGAACCACTTCGAGCGAGGGCAGCGTCTCCACCATCTAGCAACGTCTTCGGCACTAGATGACTCAGTCGAACTGGTCCCTCGGAGGGCAAATGTTGGGGCGAAGGCGAAGACACTACCCCTCGCTCGATGCCTTCGCCAATCTCGCTGCATCAACGGAGGCAAAACGACCGGCAGCTCCCACCCTTTGTCCAACACGTTGCAAGACGAAGGCCCACGACGAGGTCGCCCCGCCCCGCGTCCTCATCGAACACGAAGGCCCACGTGGAATTCGGCCCATTGTAACAGGCCCCACGCGGCCGGTTGCATTACGGGCCCGATTAGCAAATGTTTTTATGTAATGACGGTCTGTAACTCTGCTTTATGGGAATATTCCGGGAATGACCTAGGCGCTTGAGGGCACATGCATCCTTAATCCGAGACGCTGGGCGCTCAGGCACCTATAAATACCCCCGCACAGTGCCCTTGAGGGGCTAGATTAACAGAGCAATTGCTGCCTCCAGTTAAACCGTGTTCCCATCTCGCTCATCCCCCTGTTGGAATCAACCTGCCCGGGAACGCAAGTTCCAATAGTGGTGCATTTCTTTTGTACTAACAGAGGGCTTAACAAAATTTTCTAGTGAACTATGTCACTAAAGTAAGCTAGCAAAAATGTGGTTGGCCTCTGGTTCTTATTTTAAACTCCCTTTTCCATTTTCTTTAACTTTGAATCAAAGCAGGTTTTAATGGTAAACCCCTCCCTAATCTGGTGTACTGAGGGGTTTATTATTTTTAAACAGGCTAGGTAGTGGTTAAGTACCTCTCTAATTTTTCTTAACCTCAGTTCAACAGTATAGCCATTTTTCCATTCTTTATTTAGCTTTTGGTCAGTTTACTATTTAAATCAAAACTTTAAAAAGTCTTGCAGTACTCTGGGTGTTTGGTATTTTTCCTAAGCAGTTCATATTATTTAGAACCTAGAAAAATTAGTTTGACCAAATTTGGCTGGATAAAACTGGAGTTATGAATTTTGTAAGCTCTGTCTGCATTAAAAGAATAAGGTTTAAAAGGTTTAATGAAAACCAGTTTGCACTGAGACCCCTGGGCTTTCCCTTAACTAAGTCTTTAAACCATACCCCTGTGGGACTATTCATCTGAGTCACTGACTATTCAAACCCCCCCGGCTTCTTCTTCTTTTCCACTGAGCTCCCTCCCCCTTGAAACAGTAACCGCGGGGAATAAACAGGGTTGCGCGGCTTACCGGCGGCGAGGCAGGTCCGGTGAAGGGCAGGGTTAGATTCGGGAGGTCCTAGCAGTCACGTCGAGGCGCGACTCATCGACAGTGATGGCCAGAATCGGTCGGGCCACATGCGCAGGTGGTTGGGCTCATCAGCGGCATACGCTCCGGCCTGCTCATGGCGGTAATGCTCAATCCAGTGGCACAGGAAGCTTCACGGGGTGCTAAGGATGCTACCAGTGCAAGGAATCGACGAAAGGCTTACTGTGGAGCTCGATCCATGGGCGCCGACGGCCGGTTGAAGTCCGACGACGTTGATCCGGTGTCTTCGGTGAGGTAGAGTTCAATCCCTGGCTCTGGGAGCTCCATTGGGGGCCGTAGAAGCTAACCCGAGGGTCGGACGGGGCGGGGAGTGGCTGGGTTGGTGGGTCCACGGCGGCCGTGGCTTGCGCGGCCGCTAGCACCTCGCTCACGGGGAAAACTCCGACGAACTTGAGCTCGGGTTGGGTCAGCAACGCGTGGGGGTGTACGGTCAGGGCCGAGATGGCTTTTATAGGCGCAGGCGTGGACGCGAGGTTGGCGTGGCGCGGGGCTGCGCGCGTGGGCGGAGCGCCAGGGGCGTGCTCTGGCGTGCTAGAACGCGTCGAACACGTGTGCGTTTGTTTCTGCCTTTGTTCAAGCGCCTGCAGGGGGCACAAATGTGCGAATCTCGCCAAGGGTCTTGTGCAAGATCTCTTCCTGGCACCTAGGGCTAGATAGTTTGTGTAAGTTCCAATGGGAGATATGCCCTAGCTTGTGAGATATGCAGGCACCAAGTCAAGTCTATGGGCACTGTTCACCAGTGACAAAACCAATGTCAAAACATGTCAAACGACCTCGGTTTGAATTCAAATTTTTCAGGGAGGTGCTTTGAGTGATTTGGGTACTTTTTGCTATTTGGTCTAAGTGGTTTTGGTGCCAGCACAAAAGTTAACACCTTTGATCTTTGGGCTAGGGTGTTTTTGGGACTTAGAAAAATTTTGAAAGGCTCAAGTGTGTTCCCCGCTTGGAGAATTGTTTTGGGGTTTTTGTTGGGCCTTTTTACAATACTTCTCTTAACAAAATTTGTAGGTTTACTAGTACACTTCATCTTAGTAAAGGTCCCTTTTTGTGTTTTGATCATTTGCCCACTCTTTCCCCTTTAATCCCATGGTTAGGGTTTAAGGGCTTAAGAAGGATTTAGGGTTTTAGAATCTTGTTTGTGGGTGAACATTGTATGAAGGATAGGGTTTTCTTTCTTGTCATGGTTAATGCTTATCTTAACCATGCCTCTAAAACTTGGAGTTCCTTCACTTCCCATTTTAGCATATAGTTTAAGTAGGACACAAATGTGCTTCTTTGGGGCAGGGCTTTGGGTAACACCTGGGGTGTTACATGGGGTCCACTTGAACTCAACTTTCTTTGCCAGCAAGGTTGTCATTGGCCTGGCAATCTTAGAGAAACCTTTAATGAAACGCTGATAGTATTCGGCCATTCCAATGAAACTCTTGATTTCCCGGACATCTCTTGGTGCTTTCCAGTCCAGAATATCTGCTACCTTCTTCGGATCCACATCTAATCCATCTCAGTTTGTGATATGACCCAAGAACAAGACTTCGCTGATCCAGAATTCACATTTGCTCAGCTTGGCATACAACTGACAATCTCGTAGCCTCTGCAATACCTTTTTCAAATGCTCTTCATGTTCTTGCTCATTGTGGGAATATATGAGAATATCATCGATGTATACCACTACGAATTTGTCGAGATAGTCCATGAATACACTATTCATCAAGTACATGAAGAAAGCTAGCGCATTCGTCAGACCGAAGGACATAACTGTGTACTCATAAAGCCCATACTTGGTGATGAATGTTGTCTTCGGTATGTCCGAGGGCTGGATCCTGAGCTGATGATAACCTGACCTTGGATCTATCTTTGAGAACACACTGGCTCCTCTTAGCTGATCGAACAGATCTTCTATTCTGGGCAGGGGGTTGTCACACCCGGATTTAAGGAACAAAGTCGGGTGCATCTCATATATGCGCCAGAGAAGACAACACATATAATAACAGAGAGCATAGAGATAAATGTCATAAATATCATAAATGTACTTATTACAAAGCGGAAGTCTTACAAAAATAAATGATAAAATAAAGCGAACTAAATATTATTCCCTGGCGCCCCAAAGCTGACTGGGAGACGCCACCTAGATCAAGTTGAAAGCCTCAGTGCTAGGCGGCTCTTCTTCGACCACCTGTTCTTCTCCTGTGGGGGTGTGAGACAGCAAGGGTGAGCTCACATATGTTCATTGCTCAACAAGTTGTGGGGAATAATGTGCATGAACTCACCAAAGGTGGGAGTTCATGTGATGTGTAAGGCTAATCAACAAAGTAAAGGTTGAAGCTGAGCATTGCTTTTATAAGTTGGTCAAAATTTTATTAGCAGTTACTAAGTGTAAGTAAATATCAAACCATAGTAATAATAAATAAAAGTAACAATAAAATAATCACAATGCGATGCAAATGACAAATTGAATTAAATTCCATAAATTAATCATGTGAGTGTCTGAGCTGCTCATGACCGTGAGCATGTCTAGTATACCAGTTTTACAGTCTGCAGAGGTTGCACATCTTTACCCACAAGTCCTGTTACCCATTTGCCACGGGGTTGATCGGACCCCATACACCTCTACCAAAAAAGTGAGGTAGGGTACCACTATGAGGCCTTTACAAAGTTCCACTAGCTTCAGAAAACCCGCTACAGTTTTTAGGAAGCTCCAGTGTAGGAATCCCTCGCCTGACCGCCATCGCAGCAAAATCAACCCAAGGATCTCCCTACACTGACCACTCCCCTACTGCCCTTGCCCCTTTCGGGTAAGGTAGTCATCCACTAGCTTTCCTAGTTAATCAGCCAAGGGTGTCCCATACCACCCTTATGGTAGCACTGTTTTCCCGGGTGGTTCTCCATGTTCCCATTAACATAATGATCTTATCATGAACAGTAAATAATAACTGATAACAAAAGTGTAACAATGAGTGATGTATATCTCCATACCCAAAACCACATAAAGTAATAGCATATACTACCCAAAAATATTCAGTGGTAAAACAAGGTATAAAGATAGCCAAAACTAGGGTAACCTATTGGATCCCATCAAAATTGACCTATGCAGATCATTATGATTAAAAAGAACATGACTGGGTAAAAAGAAAGTGATCAAGGGCACAACTTGCCTTCCACGAGCTCCTGCTCAGCAGTCTCTACCAGCTGAAGCCCTATATCCTCTGTGGCTTGCTCGTCTACTCGCATCAATACAAACATACATAGTATATAGAGAAAATTAACATCACACCAAACATGTAAACAAAATACATAATAATAATCTACCCATTAAAATAAGATTCTAGGAACATGAACCATTAAATTTGGAGTTATAGATTTTAAGTTATGAATTTCCCAAGGTTTTATGTATTTAATACAAGCTTAAGTAAAAGATAAATTTTAATGTGTCTTTCATGTCAAAACAGAGACACTAGGTGATAAACAATAATATTACAAAATTTTAGAAGCTAGAATGGATCGATTTGGAGTTCATATGAATTTTCTACAAATTAAACAAGTTCTACTATTTATTTATACATTAAAAATCAATTTCTGTGATTATTTTCCTATTTGCATTACTCTCTGGATTGGGCGCCAAATTCTAGAAAAGCCATGGGCTGGCGCGCAAGTTTTCCCTAGACTCAGGCTAAACCAAGGAAGGACTGCGGGTTGTTCCCTGTAAAGTGCGGGGTCTCTTTAGCAAAGTGACACGACGAAGGGGTATCTAGGGTTTCTGACCGTTGGATCGGCAATGAGGCACTCAGATTAGATCGCATCCCTCCCCAAGCGGTACGTCACGACAGCCACAGGATCCCGCATCAATGGTTCAGATTTAAAATATGTGCGCGCAACTGGAATCGTCTGATCGCGACCGGACGCGTCATCGCGCTCCACACCAAACGCTAGCTTCGATCCATCCCGACCGCCCATTTTCTAATCCACGGACGTTCCGGTGTCATCAACCTCCCACCGCCTGCATAGGCGCCACCCTCCCCAGTACTCTCTCTCTCTCCCATTGGTGAACCGGCGTGAACACCGCCCGACCAGTACCCAACACCGTCGTTCTCCAGCGGCGCACCCATTTCGGTCCGCACCTAAACTCCGCTCAGGGCTACTGCTCTTCCACGGATTGCATAAAAGCCATAGGATGGAGAAAAGGAGGTAAGTCCGAGGTGGCTACTCACCCGAGGTCCCAGCGTCGTGATATGTTCGGTGGCGAAGTCCTAGCCTGGTGGGGAATCGGCCACACGCACGGCACCCACTCTCTGAGTGCAACGGTGAACGCCACCTCACTTTCCTCCTCCCGCTGAGTTGCTAGCGCAGCAGTACCCGCGGTCGGCTTTCTTCCTCGGTGTTCTGGGGATGCTAGGCAAACGCGGTGGCAGCAAGGGGTTTTCTTATGCAACCGCAACAGGGTTTATAGAGGTGGGCGAGGGGGTAACGTGGGTTGGCTTCTCGCAGTGCTCGACGACGAGTCCGTGGAATTCGGTAGCGGTTGGCGCGGTTGACGCGGCCGGTGAGCACGCAGCGGCGGAAGAGGCAGACTCGGCTCAACAACCGAGAGGACGACTGACCTGACCCGTGGGGCCCAGGCTGCAGTGATAGTGCGCGCAGCGCTCGCGGTCAAGCGGTTGGTTTCCCGGGCCCGCGTGTCAACCAAAGCACGGGCGAGAGAGGAGACAGGCCGCACGGGCCCGCCTGCTAGACCCGTGGCACGCGCAGGTTACATGGGCCAGGGCGCGGGTGATGAGTTTGTGGACCGCAGGAACAAATTCGGCCGTAGGTAGGTTTTTTCCTTTTACATTTTTCTGTCTTCTTTTTATTTTTATTTTTAAATTTCAAATTTAAATTCAAATCTTGTGGATCATCATTCTCAAATTATATTTGTGCATTTAGAAGTACTAATTTTGGAGATATTTATTTATATATGTTACTTATATTTTCATATCCTTTCTCTTTTTCTTTTCTCTCCTTTTTCTTATTTTCAAACTCTAAGTTCAATTTAGGGTTTAATCCAAACTTCCAGTCATTTGTATATTATTATTATCATGATTATTTTTATTTCATGCACAAACATACAAACTCCAACATGATGCACATTCTTTTATTTTAGTATGTTTATTGTTAGCGCAGGTTAATCTTATGGTTTGAAATATGCAAGAGATGAAAATAACAACACCAGTGGCCAAATGAACCTTTTATATTTCCCATTCTATTAATCTCACTATTTGGGTATTACAGGGGTACTAGTTCTTGATGGTGACTTCATTCAGAGCTCAGTAATCTATGCACATCCTCTTCGTACCGTCCTCCTTCTCCACAAACAACACTAGGGCGGCCCAAGGCGAGGTGTTGGGTCTGATGTAACCCTTCTCCAACAACTTGTCTATTTGCTTCTTGAGTTCCACCAATTCTGGTCCGGACACTCTATAAGCTCTCTTAGAAATAGGGGTGGTGACAGGGATAAGCTCTATGGCAAATTCAACCATTCTATCAGGTGGCATGCCTGGTAAATCATTGGGAAACACATCCGTAAATTCTGATACTACCTTGATAGCTTCCAGTGGATTGACTATCTCACTATGGGCAATGATTTGGTGACAGCTTGCTCTCCTTGGTCCAGACAAGACCAACTCCACTAACACTTCTTCTCCTGACAGGGACACTAATTTCACAGTCCTCTTATCATAACTAAGGCCTGCTTGATACTTGGTCAACCAATTCATCCCTAGGACGACATCTATGTCTACGTCCCGGGTACCCATTACTATTAGATCATCAGGGAACTCTATCCCCCTTATTTGAACTCTTGCACTTGGGCAAAATTTATCTGTTTGGGTCCTCCCTCCAATTGAACTAACCCTCATAGGCGGGTACATGGGTGCTACTGGTATGTTGTGTGTTTCTACCTATGATGCAATCACAAAAGAATGCGTTGCTCCAGTATCAAATAAGACATTTGCGGAATGAGATTCAACTGAGAACGTACCTAGTTCCACTCCTGGGTTCTCCTGAACTATGTTGGCCTCCAGGTGTTTCACCTTTCCATACTGGGCACGGGGCTGTACACGATTGTTTGCTCCTTGCTGAGGTGCATTCTGTCTTGCAGGGGTATTGGGAGCTGACTGCTGCTGAGCTACTTTCTTTGGGCAATGCGACACCCAGTGGCCTTGTTCCCCATAGGGGAAACATCCACGACCTCCTCCTTGCGCTGGAGTTGCTTGGTTGCGCTGATTTATTGCTGGGGCAGGAAGGTGAGGTGCCTGGTTGTTTTGTCACTGATACCGGTTTCCTCCCTGTTGGTTGTTCTAGCGGTACTACTGCTGCTGCTGAGAGAACTGCCTCTGATACTGCTGTTGGTGTTGATGTTGGTTTTGGTGTTGGTGCTGGTGTCCTTGAAGGTGACTCTGCTTGAACTGCTGGGTGGATTGCTTGAGAAACGGGGACGACTGCTGCTCCCGGCCTGAGGTCCACCAATCTTGCGCTTCCGGTCTTCCATCTCCCATCGCTTCTTATCAGTCATTATGGCTCTGTTGATCAGATGCTGAAAGGTAGGGAAGGTATGGTTCATCAGTTGGTAGCAAAGGGGATCAACCAAACCTCTCAAGAACTTGTACCACTTGAAGTATTTCACCATATCATTGATATATCATTTTCTTAGGAATGTTAAGTAAGCTATGTGTAGTGCTTATCATTTTAAATCATGTAGGTTTGCTCAAGAGTATGAATTGAAAACGAGCAATCCTACCATATGATTTACATAGTATGCATGCATTGTTAAATAAATACCAATTATAATACTAAGTATGAAAGGTAAAACTAGATGCAAGAAAATAGATACACATATCTAATAAACAAGAAATGTAATAAATCTAGTTACCTTAGTCATGGGTGGGGAAATTTGGGTCCAAAATATTCACTAACCCACTTGGCAATATACTTGATCCAATATGATGCATCCCATGGTATGCATCACAATTTTGCCAAGTCTCCAAATTCCCCGACGTCCTTTGGACTCCTCACTTTCCTCTCGGGATCCAAATCTTCTTAGTGCTTTTCATGGTTGAAATAATGTCCTTAGGCACCCAGATGCATTTGGCCCCCTTTCCATTGTTGGCTTGCTTGTTGGCCTTGATTGCTATCACCTTTCCATTCTTTTTCTTTTTGATATGGTGTAGCAGCCATTTTGTCCACCTTGCTGATGTAGGCGTTGGATATTTTGCTTGTTGGCTTTTGCTTGAGCTTTTGGTTTTTCTTATCTCTGTTCTTCGCCTTGCATTGGAAAGACTTATGGCCTTCCTTGTGGCATAACCTACAATTCGCCCTCCAAAGGCTTGTTCACTCCCGAGTGGTGTTATCCTGTGGAGGTTGGATTTGTTTGCCTTTGCCTTTCTTGTCATACAAAGCTTTCCCAAGGCGAGCCACCTCTTGCTTTAATTGCTCATTCTCCTTTGCAATCTCGTCCGAACATGTTTCTATAACAACATTCTTAACAAGAACTTGATTGCAGGGTTTAGAATTATCAATTAAATCAAAGCAAAAAGTAGAAGCATCTTTCTTAATAATTTCAGGAATTTCAACTAAAGATGCCCCTGGGGTGCTACCAATGCTTTCTAGCTTAGTAGTTAGCTCATTATTGTGTATGCTAAGAATTTCCATTTTTCCTAGCAAATTTTCAATAGCTTCTTGGGAGCTAGCTAACTTAGCCTTAAGTTTTTCATACTTTTTAATAAGGCCCTCATCGGTAGCAGTGGATGGAACACTAGACTCTAATTGCTCAATTTTAGTTGATCTCACAATTTTCAAATTTGCAAATGTTTCAAAATTTCTTAGCAGACCTTTGTAATCATTTTGAGAGCTAATGAACTTATTTTTCCAAGTTTTAAGTTGAGCTTTTTGCTTAGTGCAAACATCCTGGAAAAATTTAACAGCTTCCGCAAGCTCATCTACGGAGGGCTTTCCCTCACCTTCATCATCACTACTGTTATCATCACTAGAGGATGGAATACTCATTTTACCTCTTGCCATAATGCACTTGCGTGATGACCGTGATGAGCGTGATGAGGATCGGTGGCTGCGCGTCCTTGGAGGTTCATCTTCGCTTGAAGAATCATCCCAAGTTTTGACACTTGTTAGTGCCTTGCCTTTGCTCCTCCCCTTTTTGGGTTCGGTCATAGTTGGACAGCTGTCCCTAAAGTGGCCCTTCTCCCCGCATGCGAAGCATCCTCTCTTTCTTTGCTTTTTCCTATCAATGTTAAAGAAAAGATCTTCTACCTGTAGGGGCACACCTATTAGATTAATCTTGCGGATCATCCCCATTACCTTTCCGACATGTCAGATTGTTTCTTCGTCCTCGGAGGATGATGTTGATGGTTGATTATCTTCATCATCATCACTTTCTTCTTTTTCCTCTTCTTCACTTGAGGAACCTAGAGTGGAAGCCTTCTTTTTACCCTTCCTTTCATCACATGCAAAAGCATATGGTCTTAAGGAAGTTGGCTCCTCTCCCCGACACATTTTTCGTGACATCTCAAAGGCCGCGATTTTCGCAATCACAATGGTCGGGGTCATTGTACTTAAGTCCTCCATATTGTGAAGAATGGTGATGATGCTCCCATATCTTTGTTGTGGTAGTAAGGAGATAATCTTCCTCACAATGTCCGCATCACCTAGCTTATTAATGCCAATAGAATTGAGCTTATTGATGATTAGATTCAAACGAGAATACATGTCTCTAACAAGCTCATTATCCTTCATAGCAAAATAATTGTACTCATTTAAGACTAGGCAATGTTTTTGCTCACGAACATTGGATGTGTCGTCATGGAGCTCATGTAATTTTAGCCAAATATCATTAGCAGTTTTCAATGTAAAAAATTGATTAAAAATATCTATGCTAAGAGATTCATACAAGCAATTTTTGGCTTTAGCATTTAAATGAATTTCTTTTTCCTCACTCGTGGTGGATTTCTCGGGATTCTTGTGTGGTTTCATCCCGTCACGAGTGACTCTCCAAATATCTAGATCAATGGGCTCTAGGTAACAAGCCATTCTAGCACTATAATATTGGAAGTTAGTGCCGTCAAAGTGTGGTGGCCTATGGTTATCCATCTCTTCCTCTAAAAAGCGTCGACTCTTTTAGCGGTGAAGCTAAAGCGTTTCAAATGAGCCAAACCATGCTCTAATACCAATTGAAGGAAACATATGACGCCTAAGAGGGGGAGGGGTGAATTAGGACTTTTAAAACATTCTCTAATTTAGGCCACACATAAATCCCTAGAGCAAAACCTATGCAAATAATCAAACTAGAATGTGCAATCTAGGTTTTGTTTAAGTGTTGCTATCTCTACCACAATGACTAGGATTCAATCTAAAACAATATAAGTATAAAGACAAGATTGAAACTTAAATTCTTAATATAAATGCGAAAGCTAAAGAGCAAGGTAGAGATGCCAACTCTCGTGGATGACGCAGGTATTTTTACCGAGGTATCCGAAACCGCGCAAGGTCCCAACTAATTCTCGTTGGTGCCCGTCGCAAAGGGATGCCCACTCGAGGGCCAAGCACCACGGTCGAGTAACTCTGTAGAGAGCCGTGGGCCTTCTCCACGCGCAAGTGGTGATACGCTTCCGGCTCCTCCCGGACGCTCCCTGCCATCTCCACTATCGAGCTTCCGGCTGAAAACGCCGAGGGCCTCGTTCCCTCCGGTACACGGTGGTGGCCATGACACAAACGCGGTTGTCACGGCCTCGCAAGACTCCCGCCTCACTCGGTACAATTACAATGGCTCGCGCAAGAGCCAAGAGGTTGTGTGTTTTTCTAAACTCACTCAACTAACTAGATTTACTTAGAGCAAGCGCTAAAGCGGTCTAACTAACCTAAGCACTTCGCAAAGCACCTACACTAATCATCGAGTGGTTCTATTAAGCACTTGGGTGTATGAGCGCTTAGGAATGTCTACTATATGCCTTGGTATGTTGCTTGGGCTCCCACACCTTGGAATGGTCGATTGGGGGTGTATTTATAGCCCCTAACAAAAAAACTAGCCATTGGAGAAAAGTTGCTGATGTCTGTGGCATACCGGACAGTCCGGTGGTGCACTGGACAGTCTGGTGCCCCCTGTCCGGTGCGCCTAGCCATTAGACTGACACCGCAGGTGACCGTTGGTGCGTAGGCTTTTTACACTGGACACTTCAAACGTCACATCGAACAGTCTGGTGGTCTTTTCTCCACAGTGCCACTTGGAACTAGCCGTTGGACTACTGTTCCCTGGTGCACCAGACAGTCCGGTGTGTGGCACCGGACAGTCCGATGCTCCAGACCAGATAGTCCACTGTGGCAACACTTCCTTCGTTTCTTGGACTTCACTTGATCTTCATAATGTCTTCTTTTGAGGTGTTGCTTTCCTCAATGCCTTGGTCTAAGTAACTTTAGCATCCTGTGAACTACAAACACAAACACTAGCAAAAGACATTAGTCCACATGTTATGTTGATCATCAAACACCAAAACCTATTGAGCCAAATGGCCTGGGGGCCATTTTCCTTACAGACCTGTTAGACCTCCTCCATGTGACTCCTGCAATAAAAGAAATCTAACCGAAGAATTTGGAACACAAAGTTTGTTAGCTATAAACAAAAATCCATCATGTATGTGATATTTTGCCCAACCTTTTCCATCTTTACAATGATTGTATGGTTCTGAAAATTTAGGATCATCATTATACATTTCTTTCAAATTTTCAAGACCCAAAACTTTTACCTCTAGTTGATTCAACAACACATTCCTTCGAGACAAAGCATCAGCGACGACATTGTCCTTACCTTTCTTATATTTCACAATGTATGGAAATGTTTCGACGAACTCAACCCATTTGGCATGGCGATGGTTCAGTTTGGCTTGCCCTTTCAAATACTTCAAAGCTTCATGATCGGAATGAATAATAAACTCTTTTGGGCATAAGTAGTGCTGCCATGTTTCAAGCACTCAGACCAAAGCGTACAATTCTTTATCATACACAGAATAATTTAATTCTGCACCTCCCATTTTTTCACTAAAATATCCTATAGGTTTTCCTTATTGCATTAAAACTCCTCCTATCCCAATCCCACTAGCATCACATTCTACTTCAAAAGTTTTAGTGAAATTAGGAAGAATAAGTACATGTGCTTCAGTCAAACGTTTCTTCAATTCTTGAAAAGCATCTTCTTGTGAGTTTCCCCATTTAAAATCAACATCTTTCTTTGTCAAATAATTTAAAGGGGAAGCAATGGTACTGAAATCTCTCACAAATCTTCTATAAAAACTAGCAAGACCATGAAAACTTCTTACTTGACTTACATTCGTTGGAGCTAGCCAATCCTTTATTGCTTTCACCTTGGATTCATCCACTTCTATTCCTTTTCCTAAAACAACAAAGCCAAGAAACACAACATGGTCTATGCAAAAACTACAATTCTCAAGATTAGCAAATAATTTCTCCTTTCCAAGCTCATCTAAGACTTGCCGAATGTGTTTCACATGTTCATCAAAAGATTTGTTGTAAATTGGAATATCATCGAAGTAGACAACAACAAATTTTCCAATGAAAGTTCTTAAGACATGGTTCATTAATCTCATAAAAGTACTAGGAGCATTTGCCAAATCAAATGGCATCACTAACCATTCATACAACCCAAATTTTGTTTTAAATGCAGTTTTCCATTCATCTCCAGTTTTCATTCTTATTTTATGGTATCCACTTCTCAAATCAATTTTAGTAAAAATTGTGGAACCACTTAATTCATCAAGCATATCATCTAGCCATGGAATAGGATGGCGATAGCGAAAGGTAACATTATTTATAGCTCTACAATCTACACATATCCTCTAAGATCCATCTTTCTTAGGTACTAAAATCACAGGAACAACACAAGGGTTTAAACTTTCACGAGCAAAACCTTTATCAAGAAGTTCTTGCACTTGCCTTTGTGTCTCCTTAGTTTCTTCAGGATTGGTTCGATATGGTGGACGGTTAGGAAGTGTAGCCTCCGGAATGAGATCAATTTGATGCTCAATCCCACGAATTAGACGTAGTCCAGCCGATGTTTCTTGTGGAAGCACATCTTCAAAGTCCTGCAAAAGATCAGCCACAACACTAGGAAGAGATGTTATGTCGTTAGGAGAAATCAAAAATTCTTTGCTCACAAGTATAAAGAGCACTTGATATGAGTTGTTCCTCACTTCGCTTAGCTCAGATTTTATGGCTAGCATAACTAGATGTTATCCCTCTTCTTTCTTTTTATCTCTTGAATTTGGCTTGTAGCACTCACTCACTGAATTGTGGATGGCACTCAATTTATAAGTGTTCAGTTTGCTCTTCTCCTCCTCTACTTGCTGCACTAATTTTAGTTTTCTTTTGTAAGTGTTCAGCCATGATTTGTTGAGAGGTCATAGGCTTGAGTACAAACTTTCTCCCTTTCAGATCTAGTGTGTACTGATTTATTCTTCCACAATCCTGAGAATAACGGTCATATTCCCAAGGTCTTCCCAGCAACAAGTGACACACAAACATGGGTGAAACATCGGACTCCACTATGTCAACGTACTCTCCAATATTGAATGGAACTTTCACCTTATAACCAATCTTGATATCTCCTGATTCATTCAACCATTCGACATGATATAGATGAGGGTGTCGCTGTAACTTCAGACCAAGCTTTTCAACCATCTCACGACTTACAAGATTATGGCAGCTTCCTCCATCAATGATCACCTTTACTACTTTGTCTTGCACTTTTGCTCTCGTTTGAAAAAGATATGTCACTGTACAATTTCAGCTTCTTTCATTTGAACACTCAAGATTTGTGTAACCACAAGAGTGGTACCATGCTCAAATTCCCATCCTGTATGTTCTTCAACTTTATCAGTGTCGTCTACATTTCCTGCTTCATCTTCCTCTTCACTAGCTGATGTATATTCTTCGTCATCATTCACAAGGATCACACAATTATTTGGACACTCCTTAATGACATGACCACGACCTCCACACTTGAAGCATTGAATACCACTACTCTTGGCTGTTGAACCCACTGATGTAGAAGTGGATGCTGCTGATTTAGAACCCATGATTGGAGCAGCAGCGTTCTTTCCACTAGAATTGCCTTTAATATGGGATCACAAGCCTCTAGTTGAACCTTTTGATGCTGAGGGTGCAATAGTAAACCTTGAGATTGATTTGCTTCCTTTAGTCATGGTTCATGCACCATATCGCAAAGGCTTGTTGTTCTTACCATCTTGCTGTAGCTGGCATTCAGCTTTGGTGGCTTGATGTACCAAATCAATAAGACGTCGGTACGGCTGAAACTCAACAATGTGCTGAATGTTGCGGTGTAACCTAGTCATGAAACATGTAATGGTTTGCTCTTCATCTTCATACACATTGGCTCTAATCATGGCCTTCTCCATCTCCTTATAATACTCCTCAACAGAGAAACTTCCTTGCCACAAATTCTGTAATTTATCGAAAAGATCACGTCGATAATGCTTCGACACAAAACAAATTCTCATTTCTCGCTTCATCTCTTGCTAAGTAGCAATAGGATCCTCTCCATCTTCTTCACAGTCATGAAGAAGTTGCTCCCACCAAATCAGAGCATGTCCTTCAAACTCAAGAGATGCCATTGTAAGTTTCTTCTCCTCTGAATAATTATGGAGGCAGAAGATTTTTTTCCACCTTCAACTCCCATGTGAAATAATCTTCACGATCAGATCTACCATCAAATTTTGGCATGGAAAACTTAAGTTTCCCAAATCTCTCTTCTAGGTTGACTCCTCTATAATGACGACGACCATAGCAATGTTGGGACTGATCATCATCATCCCCAAATTCAGATTCCTCATTGTCATCATTTCTTCGATTCTGCCCTCTTCCTCTACCACGTGCAGAACCTTGATTCCTCCTCCCATGTTCACTTTCTCTTCTAGAAGAATTTCCTTCACCATCTTCCCCATCTTCATCTTGGTTTCTTGCACCATTAGGTGGTCAGCAACGACCTCTGATTTTAGCCATAAGTTCCTGAAGATCTTGTGCCAACTGATCTTGCTTGTCTTCTATGCTTTGTTTGAGCTCATTGAATTGTATCATGGTGACACATTATTCAATCTCAATGTTGGAAACCATCTTCCTACGAAATTAGTGGCAACAAGGCAACAAATATAGGTGGAATATGAAGCTATATATGGAATCTCACAACCTCACCACTCTTACCATCCAAAGTTCTTATGAGGTCCCTGCGGGTTGCAAGAAAAATGTGTGGTGGTAACAAGAAAGTGATGGTTAAGCGAATAAAAAACCAGAGTACCGATTACGATGGCTTATATGTGGAGCTTGCTGGGGAATAATAAACAAGGAATGCAATCTTAATTCTAGTTGTTGTAAAGTTAAATAACAATCCAACTAGAAGTTCCCTGCCTAGTGCTGACCACAATATACGAGTGATGTAAGTAGATCAAACACACACGTAAAGAAATTTTGGATTTGATCCAAACAAGGAGTATGGTTGGAATGCAAGTGTTGTGATTAGACCCAACCAAAATTTTGCACCAAATGACAATAGCAAACTGGTGGAACAACTTGATGAAACTTTTAGCACTTGTGCAAATAAACAAACTGATTGTTCTACTTTTCTTTCACAACCTTTCTCAACACCTTTTTGGTACTTTTCTTCTCTCTTTTTTGATACTTTTTTTATAGAACTAAACACAGAGATCAGATATGATATTGCACACTTTATAATAACTAACAAAGAACTCAACTAGAAGCTATAGCTTAGATAGGATCAAAGTTAATGCGAAGGAAATGATAAGGGTTTTTAGATTTTTCTTTTTGTGGATATTTTCATATATATATATAAGAGGCTCAAAGGAAACATGACGGAGAGAGTGGCCAGCAACTAAACAAAGACTGTAAGGACTGAAAGTTAACAAAACTCTTTGGAACAACAGATTGATACAAAGGGCTATGGCAAAATAATTTTATGTCTTTTTGGTGGATAGGACGAACACAAAATAGATGTAGCTAAGAGTAAAGAATCCTACCGTGGCAACTGAGGCTTTGATACCAGATGATGCGTTACGATGTCCCGATCTTCACGACGTAGGATCAATCCTCAGATAACTAGCTTTGAAGAAGCCAAGATAACTTGCTGCAAGCAGCGATAACAAGTGCAATCTGACAAATAAAACTCGAAGCCAACCACCGAATTTAACCGGCAACCTGAATCGAGGATTCACCCACTCACACTCTCAAAGGACCAACCAACACAACCTACAATCAATCGAGGAGACCTCGAAGGCACAACATCATTGTGGATCATTTTCGACGGCTTATATTATTTTCAGTGGCTACGGCTTGGCCATTGAAAATAGGCTCCTATTTTCAGCGGCCACTGACACAGCCGCCGAAAATAGGCTGCTATTTTCGGCGGCCAAGCCCTAGCCACCGAAAATAAACTTTTTAAAAACTGTTGGGCCCTTCTTCTCTATTCTTTCTCTTGTCTCCTGCCTGCAGCAATGCCCGCCGCGCCCAGCTCATCGCCCGCCGCTCGCCGGTGCCGCTGCCTGCGCGCGCCGCCAGCCCGACCGCCGCCGCGCTGCTTGCCTGTCGAGCCGTAGCGCTGCCCGCCACTCCGAGCTGACGAGCCCTCCTACAACCACTCTGCCGTCGTCGTCGAGCCGCTGCATCAAGAGGTAATTTTTTTGCATATTTTATTCCTTATTTTCGGCGGCTGTTATTTAGTTGCCGCGGAAATTAGTATATATTTATAATTGTGTTTGTTTGATTACTGTTTGTGATTAGTATTATTGTTTAGTTTAATTTCATTAATGTATTAGTGGTATATGTGATTTAGGGATTAGGGGCATATTGTATTAAGGCATTAATTTCATATTAATATGTGGTATGTACTATTATATTATTAGTTTTAATAGTACATTATATTGGTACGTAGAATAGTTGCATTATTAGTGTATGTGGTACTTAGTTTGATTTGATTAATATTATATCATTCTTTGTTTTATATATAAGTAATATATTGTTTAGTGGCAGCGAGGTTATGCTGCCGAATTTTTTTGGGTCCTGCTAGCTTGTTGTGGGTTTAGAACCTATCCTTGCCTATACATGTAGGTCCGATACCCTTGACGAAGTTGAATAATGTTTTCACGATATGGTTCGGTTTAATAGTCTCAGACATGGCTGAAGACCATGCATGGATGTACAATGGCTAGAGTAGGAATGGACATCATTCTGATAATTGGGTAGCCAAGACCAAAGATTTTATGGACCACGTATTCTCCTTGTCATAACTGACACTGTTAGATGCCCTTGTAGGCGGAACGAAAACAGTATATTTCTTAATAAGGAAATAGTTAGCCTAGATCTTTGTCAGTTTGGATTTATGCCCGAATATGAGGTGTGGGAACATCATGGTGAGGTAGTACCCAACCGGAATGTAGAAGAGGAGGAGAACAATGATTGGGCTGGCGATCATGTGATGGATGAGATGTAGATTCGCTACGTCCAGAATTAAACCTAAGCTCCGAGGATCCTGCCACACCAGAGGTTTCCAGATTTTTTAAACTACTAAAAGACTCTGAAGAGCCGTTGCATGAACACACAGATGTGAGTATACTCGCTTTTGTGACTCGGCTCATGGACATTGTTGGGGGCCTTCGTCCTCCGAAGGTCCTCAAAAACATGATTTGACAATGTTTTCCAAGTGGATTATGCGAACAGGTATCTTCGGACTCGGAATTATGAACATAAAGCACGGTCAGGACGAAGCCTGAGCCAGACGAAGGACGGTGCACAGCCGAAGCTGTGTGCAGGGAAGCTTCGTCGCGGTAGCGGAAAGGGGAACCGACTTAAAGATGAAAAGACTGCGTGGGCCTCGACAGATTTCCATAAGCCGTTAACAAATGTAATGGACATGGATGTAATTTTACGTGGGCTGCGTCCCGTGTCTATAAATAGATGAACAGTACTCCCGTACTGTTCACGCTGACTTGGCATCTGCTTTTACGTCACGCCTGTACTTTTTACCTTCTCTCAGGACCGAAGGTACATTTGTAATTTGAAATCATTTCTATTTTTTCCATGTTAATAAAATAGAAATGATTCTGTGATGGTGTTTATATTATATTTCATGCCCTATATGAGCTCTTCGTCATTACTTATTATGTTTACGAAGGTATGTCTCTTGTGACCTTCGTTCGAAATACATTATCTCCCGAAGGGACTTAATGTTCCGAAGGACGAAGGGCTTTAACACTTAACATTTTTTATGTTGCCTTATTCTTAACTCTTAGCCTTTGAGAACAAGTCCCCAACATTGGCGCCCACCTCCGGTGAACTCACTTCCACTTCGAGTTTTTTGAACACCTTCGGAAGCTGTAGACCTTCGCTATGGCACCGAAGAAAGCTTCAGCGGCTGGGGCTGCAGCACTGCAACCGCTGGACCACAACCAGGAGACCGTCTCTCTTCGGGAGGCCCGGAGCCAGAAGAGAAAGGCCATCAGCCCAACGCTTCAGGAGGAAGAGCTAGACCAAGAAATCAGGGATATGGAGATGCTACATCAACAGGTGCAGAGAAAGAAGGAGAAGATGGCCCGGCTAGCTGAGTTGCAACGGCAGATAGACGAAGCCTCTGAGGAAGTTCGCCATCTTACTCACGATGAGCAAAACAGAAGGCCTCAGCAGAAAGACCTTCATCAGGAGGGCTTCGTCAACGAAGATGACTGGTATGACAATTTCCATCAGGGAAATTTTGTTTTCGATGATGCTTCTCCTTTGTCCGCTGAGCTGCAGGCCACACCCTGGCCTCCATCCTATAAGCCACCCCAGCTTCCCATGTTCGACGGCCACTCAGACCCGAAGCAGTTCTTAATGAGCTACGAAGCAACAGTGTCTTCGTATGGGGGCAATGCTGCAGTCATGGCGAAGTCTTTCGTTATGGCCGTTAGGAATGTTGCTCAGACCTGGTATTCCTCCCTTCGACCAGGAACGATCACCTCATGGCAGAAGCTGAAGGATATGTTGTTAACCAGCTTTCAAGGATTTCAAACGAAGCCGGTTACTGCTCAAGCCCTATTTCAGTGCACTCAGGATCATGAAGAATACCTTCAGGCGTATGTCCGAAGGTTCTTGCGTTTGAGGGCACAGGCACCAATGGTGCCCAATGAAATTGTTATCGAAGCCATGATCAAGGGGCTTCGTCCTGGACCTGCAGCCCAATACTTTGCTAGGAAGCCTCCTCAGACTCTGGAGAAGCTACTCCAAAAGATGGACGAGTACATTCGTGCAGATAACAACTTTCGCCAAAGAAGGGAGGAGGCCTTCAGATTTTCTGAGATGACCAGGGGCTTCGGGGGACGATTCTATCCGAGGCATGTCAGGTCCATCCACAACACTCACAATGATGATAAGGGGAGTCAACAGAGCAGGCCGCAGTGCTCCTCACAGGCTTCGGGGCAGCAGCAAACTTTCTTTCGGCCACCAGCTCCAAGAGGCAGAGGCGCCAGGGGCTTCGGCGGGAGATTTGGAGATCAACCAAGGAGGACATTTTGCTTATTCTGCGGTGAGAACAAGGGCCACACCACCAGGATGTGCCATGTTACCATCCAGAAACAAAAGGAGCTAGCAGAAGCTGCAGCGCAACAGGGACAGCCGAAGCAGGTCATGCATACTGCTTCGTACCATCAGCCTTACATCCCGGAGTACGTGGGCAACCACCCTGCAGTTTCCGTAGCTTCAGCAAGTCAACCTCAAGCTTCATGGCAACAGCCCCCGCCTCCACCTCCGCTGCGACAAGGCCAGCAGCCAGAAGGGAGCCAATATGTTCCGCACCAAAGGGATATCAGAGAGCAATCTGAAGCCCGTACAGTCAATAGTACTGTGCCAGAGTCGAAGCACATTTATTGACAAATATCCTACTTTGATAGCAGTCTTTTCCGTTTAAGTTCTGTTTTTTGTGTAATAAAGAACACTTCAGATTTCATATAATAGTTTCGTGGTTGGTTATCAGAAAAACCTATCTTCTCTATAGGTTTAAGTTGCTGAAGCTTAAAAATTTGCGGTAACAAGGAGGATCTTCGGATTATTAAAAACCCTTCGAAGCAACAAAAAGTCGTTCTAAGGAGCGCAGAGTAAGTCGCCGAAGTTACAAAAAGCCGTTACAAAGGGAGCGCAGTGTAAGTTTTTTGCTCCAAAGACGTTCCTAAGGGAATGCAGAGCATACAGCGAAAAGTCAACGCTGATACCGCCTAAGTAAAAGGCGAAGAAGCTCCAAAGACGTTCCTAAGGGAATGCAGAGCTTATACCGTCTAAGTAAAAGGCGAAGAAGCTCCAAAGACGTTCCTAAGGGAATGCAGAGCTTATACCGTCTAAGTAAAAGACGAAGAAGCTCCAAAGACGTTCCTAAGGGAATGCAGAGCTTACGAATATATTTTGTGTGTATCTTCGGAACAAATGTCATTTGCATAACATAACATCATCACATCATTTTGCATAACATAAGCATCATACATCATATTGCATTTGGCAAAAGAAGGGGACACAGTATCAACCTTCGAAAGGACGCTTTGAGAAAGTGAAAATTGTGTAAAGTCACGAGGGAATATAATGATAATCTTCGGAATACAGCTTCAGAGAATATTTTTTCGAAGCATGGACGAGCTTCATCAGAGCAATATCGAAATTGTCTAGCTTCGGAGAATGTTTTCATGAAGTATGAACGTGCTTCATCAGAATAATTTTAACGGAGAATGTCTTCTTCACGAAGCATGAAAAGAAGGGAAGGTGTTTTTTCGCCGAAGGCTCAAAAATGGTATGTATGTAGAGTTTCATGCATCGTAAAGAATTGAATAATGAAAAGAAACTTGTATATTACATTCAAATGTACAAAATGTTACATAGATCACACTTTAAATGTTTTTTCTAAATAGCATTTAGTCTTCTCTTAATACTGCTTCGGCGGCTTCATTTAGAAGTTGATCAACAACTTTGTCCATGATAGCTTCGGCCATTTGTTTAATTTCATCATCCCCTTTTGTGTGGGGGTCGGCAGTCGATCCAGCAGCTTCTGAGGGAAGAGAACATTTCTTCATTACTATTACAAACCGTGAGCAAAGTTTGAAATAAAAATTACAACACAATAAGAACGACTAATTGGTACCTAATTGCCTTTCGGGCTCTGTACTTTTTTCGGCAGCTTCTGCCACTTTCCTAGCATCATGGATGCCTTTTTCGCTCCTTTGGATGATTTCTTGCGCCATTCCTCGGCCGCCGTCGTTCCAGATATCAGTAAAAAATTTGCCACCAACCACGCTTGCTTCGGCCGAGGGGTCCTTGATGTCTTCGAAAGATAAGGCAGCTTCGGACTGAGCTAAAAATTTTACATGCCCGCAACCTTTCTTCTCTAAGACAGAAGCAATTCCTCTGGCGCCCGAAAAAGCGCAGATGTCGCCACGACTGCTCAGGATCTCCTCGAAGGCCTCTGCTTCGTGACTAATCCATTCCAGTGGACCTTCGGGATTGCCTCGAGAGAAATTCTCTTCGCTGGAAAAGGCGCCCACGCTGGCGAAGCTGGTTTTAATTTTATTCACGCATTCTACAGATTTAACATAACATTTCCTCTGAGATGCATGAAGCTCTTTAACACTTAACTCCAAATTATTGACCATATGATCACTGAGTTCTCGTTTTGTTTCCTCCAGTACACGTTCCTCTTTAGCTCTAGCCAGCTGTTTCTGAAGATCTTTAATTTCACGTCTTTGGGCTTCGGCCTGGGATTTTGAAGCAGCTTCGTCTTTCTTTACTTTATCTACCAGTGTAAGCAGAATCTTATCCTTTTCCAGAGCTTCGTTTCTCAGTTTGATAACTTCGGAGCGTAAATTGTTAAACGCAATGTCGTAGCTTTCATCTTCGGCGCTTTTTTGGGCTCTTAATGCGTTGCTTAGAATCAAGCCCTATACGAAAAAGAATCCATATAAGAATAAAGGAATGAATTACGCATTAAAAAGTTTTTTCAAACGCTTAATTTCCATACCTTTAGGCTATTATATGCAAGACTGTCTGCGAGATCCTCTTTCGTCATGGCGCATAATCCAGCTTCGAGTTTCGGGAACCCCATGCTTCTAGCCATTTCCCGGCACACGGATAATTCTTTATTGTCTGGGAGACAGTACAGGAAATCATCTTCGTTTGTCCCATTGAATACTACTGCCCCCTTCGGATACTTCAACTCTCTAGCATAGTGATTCGCTTCATAGATTTCTTCTTCAGACAGTTTCTTCCCCGAAGCATGTCGCACGATGTAATCGCGTATGCTGGAGGGAGCTTCGGGGGCGGCAGTGTCAATTTCTTCAACTAAAGCTGGTTCTGATATTTCCTTGGATTGTTCCTTGGCGGGCTCTGAAGGCCCAGCTTCGGCTTCAGCTTCAGTTTGTTGTTTCGAAGCTTCTGTAGATGCTTCAGTGAGTTCAACAGACTCCTTTGCGGTTGTGCTTGAAGACTTAATTGTCTCCAAGACATCCAGTACGTTCACCATTCTTTTTCTTCTTGGGGTCACCGATGGGCCCTTTTGATTTTTTGTTGTGTCGACATTTGCTGAAGGACTTAAAATTTCTGATGTTTTTGGCCCTTCAGTCTTCGGTTTTTCTACTGCTGAAGGCGCTTCAGTTTTCTCTACTGTCTTCGGCACTGGAGCTGGTTCTGTAGCTTCAGAGGCCAAAGAAATTTCACCAATAAATTCTGGCACTGTGGCCGGCTCAATAAAGCGTGTCCGATGGGTGAGCACCTTCATCTTTTTCCTTTGAGGCGCTGGCTCACTAGTGGCACTTGTGGTAGCTTCTGTCGCAGGAGAAGCATTTTTCCTTTTGCGACCCAATACCGGATAATGATAGTCAGGGTAGATAAACCCGACTGCGTCGAACACACGGTTGAGCCTTTTCTTCTTTCGGCCTCCGAAGGCTGCTGATAGCGCAGTATTTTCAGCCTTCGAGTATGCCCCAAGCAGTTCGTCACTTAATGTTTCAATGCTTTTCAACCAGTCATCATCAGGCTCAACAAATTTATCTGCATATTTGAATGTGTATTTCAGTCTGACCAATCCGCCTTCGTCGGATTCTTTAATGGTCTCCTTCGGCATTTCCCACTTTTCTGTAAGTGGCCATACCCTGAAGGCAATGTGCTCTTGGACCAAGTCCCTTGTCCCAATGAAAGAGCAGATTACGCCAAAGGCTCTTTGGCATTCCTCGGCTGCTTCGTCCATTTCAACCTTTGGCCTTCGAAGTCCGAAGCGTTGCCAGATGGGGCGCATAATGATACTTTTAACATTTTCTTGCGCTGTTAAGTCATTCTTCACATAGAACCACTCTGTCATCCAGGCTCCGGGCCACCTCTTCCGAAAGGTCGGCACAGGGCAGCTTGACCCGGAGCGGGCACCGAAGCTATAACACCCAAAATTGTTGTGGTATTGTTCTTTTCCCCAGGGCTTCGTCTCGTATAATAACTCATGAATATTGCAGAAACTTTTAGCGTTTGGTTCCAAACCTTGGCTTCTCACAGCCCAGACAAACACCCCCATCCTTATGATGGCTTCGGGGGTAATTTGATGAAGGTAGACTTGAAATGTCTTCAGGACTTCAACAACAAAGTTGCTTAGGGGGAACCGAAGCCCAGCTTTGAGAAAGCTTCGGAAGACTACGACTTCATCTTCTTCTGGGGTGGGAGAAGTCTTCTCTCCAGCGTCAGCCCTCACAACAGATATATCTCGAAAATACCTCCCCCTCATATTATCAATATGACTCTGCTTGATAGTGGTCTTACCGAAAACCGTGTGACTTGGCCGCCATGGTCGATCTTCGGCCTCTTCCCCACCACTTTCTACATCATAGCTGTCGCTGTCACCAGTATCTTCGGACAAACCTTCAAGAATCTCCTTGGTGATTTTCTCTGTATTGGTCTCCGCCATCGCTATCAGGAACCCCAAATTCTTCTCTTCTTCGAGACTCAGCTTCGTCTCAGCAGGAATCTTCTTACCTTCAGACATCTTCGGACACGCTAAAAAACTGTTTTCAGGGCCGAAGCTTCGAAATCAAAAAGGTCACCAATCTTAATGCACAAGAGCTAAAAATTTAGTGGACCGAAGTAGATGGCAAGTGTGCGTACCAAATGAGTTGGCGGTGTGATCTTATTTATACGCCCAGGGCGCTGAAAATTGAAAGACCCCACTTGTCAGTGAATGTTGCTATTCTAGCAAAGGGAAGGTGTTTTTTTCGGACCTTCGGCTCAAGGCCTTCGTCCATATCGCAATCTGAATTTATTATTAACAAATTAATATTGCGAGGGGCTACTGTTGGGGGCCTTCGTCCTCCGAAGGTCCTCAAAAACATGATTTGACAATGTTTTCCAAGTGGATTATGCGAACAGGTATCTTCGGACTCGGAATTATGAACATAAAGCACGGTCAGGACGAAGCCTGAGCCAGACGAAGGACGGTGCACAGCCGAAGCTGTGTGCAGGGAAGCTTCGTCGCGGTAGCGGAAAGGGGAACCGACTTAAAGATGAAAAGACTGCGTGGGCCTCGACAGATTTCCATAAGCCGTTAACAAATGTAATGGACATGGATGTAATTTTACGTGGGCTGCGTCCCGTGTCTATAAATAGATGAACAGTACTCCCGTACTGTTCACGCTGACTTGGCATCTGCTTTTACGTCACGCCTGTACTTTTTACCTTCTCTCAGGACCGAAGGTACATTTGTAATTTGAAATCATTTCTATTTTTTCCATGTTAATAAAATAGAAATGATTCTGTGATGGTGTTTATATTATATTTCATGCCCTATATGAGCTCTTCGTCATTACTTATTATGTTTACGAAGGTATGTCTCTTGTGACCTTCGTTCGAAATACATTATCTCCCGAAGGGACTTAATGTTCCGAAGGACGAAGGGCTTTAACACTTAACATTTTTTATGTTGCCTTGTTCTTAACTCTTAGCCTTTGAGAACAAGTCCCCAACAGACATTAAGTCCAAGTATTTTTTTTCGAACAATTGTTACAATGAGATTTTAAAGTGATTAGGAGATGTGCTCCCAAAGCCCAATAAGTTGCCTAAAGACATGTACCATTCAAAGACAATTATCAAAGGTCTCGGTATGGATTATGAAAAGATTGATGTGTGCAAAAATAATTGTATGCTTTTCATGAAGGAGCATGTGGGAGAGAAAAAATGTCTGAAATGTGGACAATCTAGATTTGTGGAAGTTGTTAACGATGAGGGTGACAAGGTGATGACAGATATTGCCCATAAGCAGCTCCGCTACTTACCACTAACTCCTCGAGTGAAACGGTTGTTTCTATCTAAAAAACCGCTATGCACATGCGATGGCACAAAGAAGGTGTCCGTGATAACGATGACCTAATTGTGCACCGTTCGGATGGGGATGCTTGGAAGGCTCTCGACACGTTTGATCCAGACTTTGCAGCTGATCCGAGGTATGTTCGAATCGGCCTCGCGACCGATGGCTTCACACCTTTTGGTCAAATGGCATCATCATACTCATGTTGGCCCGTCTTTGTTATTCCATACAACCTTCCACTTTCTCTTTGTATGAAATATTAATTTATGTTTCTTTGCTTAATCGTCTTCCACTAGCTTTCCTAGTTAGTTGGCCAAGGGCGTCCCAGTAAACCCTTGTGGTGGCACGTGTTTCTCAAGTTAAGCTCCATGTTCCAATTAACATTAATGATCTTGACATGAACATAAATAGAATAACAAAATAATTGGAACATGGATATAATGAAATATTAATCCCAAAACCAAATAATGCAATAGCATAACTACCCAAGTGAATCAGGGGTAAACAAGGTAAACAGGATCAACAGACTAGGGTGACCTATTGGGTCCCATCAAAATTAAACCTATGCGTTGAATAATAATAATAAAGAATATTATTGGGTAACAAAAGTGATCAAGGGCACAACTTGCCTTCAACGAGCTCCTGCTCAGCAGTCTCTACCAGCTGAACCCCAGGATCCTCTGTCACAGGTTCTTCTACTCGCCACAATACAAACAAGCACAGTGTATAGAGAAAATTAACATCACACCAAACATGTAAACAAAATGCATAATAATAATCTACACAGTAAGATAAAAACCTAGGAACAGGAATCATAATTTTTTGGAGTTATAGATTTTAAGATATGAATTTTCAAAGGTTTTATGTGCTTAAAATAGGGTTAAGTGGGAAATTATTTTTCTTACTATTGTCATGTCAAAACAGAGGCTCTAAGTGATAGAGAATAATATTACAAAATTTTAGAAAGTGGAATGGGTTAATTTGGAGCTCATATGAATTTTCTATGAATTATTAAAGTTCTAGCATTTATTTTTGTATTAAAAATCTATTTTTCAATTACTTTTCTCTAATTTTATAATACTCTGGACTGCGCATCATTTACTAAAAATACAGGGGCTAACCCGCAAGATCGCTAAGACACAGCGCGCCATTGGTCTGGACCGCGGGTTATTTTAATCAAAATCCGAGGGCTCTTTTATAAAGTCACCATAGTGAAGGGTTATCGGGTGCTAGTGGAACTTTGTAAAGGCCTCGTAGTGGATCCCTAGCTATTCACCTCGGTAGTGTCTAAGGGTCTAGCTAACCCTGGCGACATGGGATACACGACTTGTGGGTACAGGGTACAACCTCTGCAGAGTGTAAAACTGGTATACTAGTCGAGCTCACGGTCATGAGCAGCTCACGACTCTCGTATGATTAATTTATGGAACCTAAATTCAATTTGTCATTTGCATTTGCATGGGTTTATTATTAATTTTGTTCTATTTATTATGGTTTGGTATTTATGTAACTGCTAATAAAATTTGGCCAACTTATTAAAAGCAATGCTCAGCTTTAACCCCTATTGTTGATCAGCCTTACACATCACATGAACTCCCACCTTTGGTGAGTTCATGCCACATTATTCCCCACAACTTGTTGAGCGATGAACATGTGTGAGCTCACCCTTGCTGTCTCACACCTCCCCCACAGGAGAAGAACAGGTGGTTCAAGAGGAGTCACGTATCGAGGAGTTCGATTCGATCTAGGTGGCGTCTCCCAGTTGACTTTCTAGCGCCAAGGATGGATTTTAGATCCTTTATATTTATCTCTTATTTAATAAGACTTCCGCTATGTAATAAGTACTCTGATTATATTGTGACATTTATCTCTATATACTCTGTTATTATATATGTTGTCTTCTTTGGCGCATGTATGAGATGCACCCGGCTTTGTCCCTTAAAGCCCGGGTGTGATAGAAGTGACTATCCTGGAAAGAAACTCAATGTCATGTTAAAACCCTTGATTGAAGAGTTGAAGGAGCTTTGGAAAGGAGTTGAAGCATACAATGTTTTTAAAAACAGATATTCAAACTTCGAGTTGCGTGTTTGTGGTCGGTGTATGACTTCATGGCGTATGCTATTTTTACCGGTTGGAGTACACATGGTAGATTGACATGTCCATATTGCAGTTCGGATACAGATTGCTTCCATCTTGCTCATGGTGGAAAGATCACTTACTTCGATTGTCATCGACGCTGGTTGCCCAGGAAACACCCCATTAGGAGCGATAAGAAGAACGTTATAAAGAACACCATGGTCACAAAAGGACCACCTAAACGTCTTAACGCAGCAGAAATATATGCTCAGTTGAACAACCTTGTCCTAAATGAAAAGGGGGACAAGTACGAAGGATTTGGAGTGGATCACAACTGGACACATATATGTGGTCTTTGGGAGCTCCCTTATATGTCGTCATTGATTCTTGTGCACAACATTGATGTCATGCACCAAGAAAGTAGTGTTGCTAAAGCCCTCATACACACCTACATGCATTTTGAAAAAACAAAGGACAATCTGAAAGCTCGAAGAGAACGAGCAATGCTTTGTGACCGACCAACCCAAGTGCTCAATGACAACGGCAAGCCGCCACGTGCCTTGTTCTGTCTTACCTCTAAAGACAAGATTGAGGTAATGAGATGGATGAAAAAAATTAAATTTCCCGATGGTTATGTTGCGGGCTTGAAAAGAGCTATGAATTTGAAAACAGGAAAACTAACTGGGTTAAAGAGCCATGACTTCCATATATTAATGGAGAGGATTATCCCAGTCATGTTTTGTGGTTACATGCCTGACGCCATGTGGCAAGCAATAGCCGAGCTAAGTTATTTCTACAGGCAAATCTGTGCCAAAGAAATAAGTTAAAATATGATGGAGAAGTTGGAGAAAGAAATACCAGTGTTGTTATGCAAGCTAGAAAAAATATTCCCACCTGGATTCTTCAATCCGATGGAGCATCTACTTATTCACATTCCATATGAGGCAAAGGATGGTGGACCTGTACAATATAGGTGGATGTATCACATTGAACGTGCACTCAAAAACCTGCGAGGCATGGTTCGAAATAAGGCTAGAGTAGAAGGATGCATCGCTGAAGCTTTTTTGCTAAAGGAGGTTTCATACTTCACGAGTGTGTATTTCGCAGAGGAACATAATGTCTATGCTGCTACCATGCGATACAATGTCGATGAGGAACCTCCTGTCAGTGATCTCAACATTTTCCAATGGAGAGGCATAATTACTAGTAAGGGCACGTTCTACCACCTTAGCATGGATGAAAGAATGTCCGCATTGCTATACATGTACTCGAATATGGAAGATATGGAGCCATATTTCATGTAAGTCTTTATTTTTCCCATAATTTCTTTGCTAAGGAGCCATATTTAATTACTTATTTGTCGTACAGTAAGTTCAACGAGGAAAATTGGACTTATTCCCATCAGCCTACAAGCAAACAACTAGATACGATGCGACGACATGTGAGGCAAGGAAGACCTAATTTTGTTGACTGGTTTTGGGAGCATGTAAACTCTTTATATTCCTTACTTTAATGTCATTTAGCCTTTACGCGAGGTAATCATTTTAACTGTATATTATTTGCAGTGCACAAAGACTCCTAACATACACGAGGACTTGAGACAACTATCTTATGGGACCGCGACTTGCAGAACATTTGGTCGATACGATGTGAATGGCTTCCGTTTTCGTTCAAACCAATTTGAAAAGTCTCGTCCTCGTGCAACCACACGTAACACTGGAGTTCTGACTAGGGCACTCGATGCACTTAGAAGAGATACTAATTATTATGGCATCATTCAAAACATCCTAGAGTTTAATTTTGCAGGGAACAAAACTTTGAAATTAGTATTCTTTCTATGTGATTGGTTTGACAGCAATAATGGGATTAGACAAAGTCAATATGGCATAAGTGAAGTAAAGCACAAGGAATGAATTCGAGGCCATGATAATTTTATCCTTGCACACCAATGCGAGCAGGTCTACTATATGTCGTACCCAAATCCGAAGTTTAAAGCTTGGTGGGTAGTTCACAAGGTGAACCCTAGGGAACGTTTACATACTCCTTGCACTGCTGGTTATCAATTCAAAGACGAACAGGCCGATGATGTTTATCAAGAAGAAGAATTGCCAACCACTTTTACTATCGATGAGGGTGTTGCACTGAACTCACTAGTCGGAGACCGTAACAATGTCACTGCTGATGAGTGTGTTGCACCGAAACGAAAATGAAATCCAAGGAACAAAAAAGCCACATTGCGAGCTTCGAATCGAAGAAGACTCCTTGATCGTGATTCCGATAAATTTTGATGTGTAATGCATAATTTAACTTTATGTGATTTATTATTTGTGTGGAACTAATACCTTTAATGTTTTATGGAGCTAATACCTTTAATGTTTTTCTATTGAACAGGATGAGTGGTAGGAAAACAAAGCACACTGCTAGGGGGTTTCTTAATGCGGCTAGCAGGATAGTCCCTGGTGCACATTCCCTTTTCCAAGGGAGTTCTTCTAGCCAGAGCAGACAGGAGGCGTTGCTAAGACACGCCCGGCCAGAACTGCGTGATACACCTATCGCTCTACAACGGACTACCGATGTAAATGTTTATGTAATTGATCTTATTTGTCAGTCACTTATATATAAATGTGTCTTACATGTCTCTATTTCATGTCCATAGGAAGAGGATGACGAAGAGGAGCAGGTGCAACACCATGAGGAGGAGGAGGAGGTCGCGGGCATAGATGCTGAGGCGGATGACAATACAATCGAGGCTCCTGTCGTTCAATGAAGGGGCACTCGGAAAGGCCACTTTGTCCTACCTCCTTCAGCGCCTGCACAATCTGAAGCTCGGGTACTGATCATCCGGGTTGGTGATAGGTACTCATGTTTGGCCACTTTGTTCTTACTTATCTGTTTATTGTAAACTATATATATGACATGACTTCCTTGTTTTTTTGTCATGTAGCCAATGGGATGACACGTCTTTCGACGGCTGAGGTCACCATAGACAGGTTAATCGAGTCTTAGGTAACCTTTGTCGTCTACATAATCTAGGAATTGTCACCGACCCGAAAGGTGTGATGGTTCCTTGCACTACCTGGTCGCACTTCGCACTAGCTCCACATGCTACATATGGAACAGCTCAAGGTGCCGTCAAGCATGACTTTTGGGTATAAGAGTAATGTTTCAAACTAACATTTTATGATTTGTTTGAAACTAAATTTATTTTCGATGTTGGACAGAGACGCTATCGTGTGGAACCTGAGGCTCAAGAGCATGCAGACCGAGTATTAGAGAAAAATGCGAAGAAGGTGTGGAGGGATGCATTTTCCAATGCTCGTCTACAAGTTGTAAACACGTACATGAAGCACCAAGGACATTCTATCATTAACTTTCGACAATATTCGGATGTCTACTTGACTGTAGACCAGTACATGGAGGTAAAAATTTAATTTAGCAGCTCATTTAGATGTGAATGTAATTTTGAGCTAACGCTTATATGCAGGTAACTCTTCCATGGATGGAACACCGGCCACAGGCTTACAAGGCTTTGTGTGAGATATGGGCTTCGCTAGAGTGGATTTAGAAGTCAAACAGGAATCGACATAGACAGCGCCATCAGTAGGACGAGGACGGTGATAAGGTCATAGTTAACCATACCCATGGGGCTGATGGACACATTCGGTTGGCGAAGCGAATGGTGAGTATGTAGTATTCTGTTTTACTCAGAAATGAAACAGTTTAAACTCATATATTTGCAGGAGGCTCAAATTGGAGTTGTCCCGAGCCCAATCGATGTTTATAGGAGAGGGCATAGAGCGAAAAACGGTGAAATCTCCGATGAGCTATGTAGTCAAGCGACCGTTGAGTGTATGGTTAGTTGTAGTTAGGATTAAAGTTTGCTTGCCATATAGCTATAAATTACATGTGTGTTGAACCTTCATATTGTATTGCAGGAGACATAGGGGCAGGAGATGGTTAGGAAGTATGGAGCAGACTACGATTGGCGAGGAGCGCCTACCATCGACGCTGAAGTTGTGCATTCTATTGGAGGAAAGGCGCATGAACGGTATTAATTTATGAATTTTTTCAATAATATTGGAACTATGACCGAATAGCTAATTTTCTTATTTTTGAAGATATTCTATGTTTACCGGTGTGATCGATTCGATGGAGTTGCGTTCTCGTGGCGGCTCTTCATCGCAGGCGGGTTGTGGTAGCAGCCGTAGTCGGCGCTCTGTATCTAGCACGGAGGACACTATGAGGGAGCAGCAAGAAAGGTTTCGTGAAGAGCTGCGACAACAACAAATGACATTCCTCCAACAGCAATCAGAGTACATGGTTGCTTACAACGCACAGGCGCAACAAGCAATGAACGTAAGTGTCTTATTTATTCTCAGCACGGTCGATATTGGTCCTATAACTAATATATTGTATTTGCAACAGTCTTGGTTTCCAGAGCAGGCACAACAGCAACCATTTGTTTTCCCTCAATTTCAGCCGCCGATGCCCCAGTGGGGATTACATGCTCCGCCACCTCCACCTTAGGTGCTTTAATTTAGTTTAGACTTGTCATTTGTATTAAACTTTCAAATCTTGACTAAACTTGATTTTGTAGGGATCCGGGGTCATGGGCCATAACACGCCACCACCAGTGATACCAGCACCAGGAGGAGCTTATGCAGGGGAGGGAGCTACTACATGAGAGGTTAGTTTGACAAACAATTTATTTGAATATTGGTCATGTAAACACTGTCGTTATTAATGTCTTCTTTTTTCTTTATAATCCAAACCCGTTACACGACTTCATCAACGAGTTTTTTCGCTTCTGGAGGTAGTGGTTACAACTCCAACGACCCTGATATGTGATGGTTTGAGTTTTGTGCCGAATTGTGCGTTGTAATGGACTATTTGTGAACTTTATGTTGTATGGACTATTTGTGAACTGTGATGTTGTAATGGACTACAACTTTATGTTGTAGACTATTTGTGAATCGTGCAATTGTGGACTTAACATTTCTGTCATTTTATTGTGATTATATTGTTGATGAATTTTCTATTTTTTGCATTTTTTCAAAAAAAATTCTCTGAAATTATTAATTTTCGGCGGCCTCAGTGGGTCGCCAAAAATAAGTCAGGGATATTTTCGGCAGCCTTCGGCGGCGACGTCTGGCTGCTGAAAATTAATGGTTATTTTCGGCACCAGGTGTCAGCCGCTGAAAATAAGCGCTAATTTCGGCTGATTTTTCTGGCGACCAGAGACAACCGAAAATAGGCCTAGAGCCACCGAAAATAGCTTATTTTCGGCGAGGCCGGCAAAAATGACTATACGTGCTGTTGTGAGGGAGTAGGAGCACCACATGGGAGCGTATGAAGGTGCCGCTTCTGGAATCCCGCGAAGGACTTCACAAGAGCAAAGGGGTAGAGATCACTCTCAATATTTGTTAGCACACAACTAAACAAAAGGGTTCTATTTTTAGATCATCCAAAGCTGTCTTACATCATAGACATAGGGGGTATTTATACTAGCAACAACCAGCCTTAGAGAGGTATAAACACGAAAAGAAAGTATTTTAACGTGCTAATGTGATGGGGCCTCTTCGGGAGATCTCCAGAGCTAAATTCCGTGTGGCTGTTTGACTTCTGCGCAGCCTTCAGTACATTGATAATATAGCAAGCTTAATGAAACTTCATAGAATGATGCAGTTTAATATGAAAACTTGGTCATCAAGTAGACTGTTGACCTTCTGATCAGTCAGCACTAAAGTAGGTCGTCCGCCTTTTTGGTAGATTTGATTAAGTCAGCTTTAGAAGCATTAGAATCTAGACTTCAAGAGCTTTCCAAAAATTAATTATGGGTCTTCATAGCTTTTGGGAATCAAAAGATATGACTGTTTCTTCTGGACGCTTCTGATGCGCTGGACTGACTCGAACATAGCTCTTCTCTCTGATTCGCCCTTGATATGTTTTATTCTTCCTCTTTGGTGAACCTAAGCAATATCAACATACACGACTTAGATAGCATAAAGTTCTCATTAGTGTTTAATTTAAATTCATAAAGTAGCAGGTGCACCTCTTGCTGTAGCTTCTTAGCTCGACTACGTGTAATGATGTTTGGCTGGTGATGATGTTGGTTGTACTTGAGTTGATGTAGCTTGACTTGGGGGTTGTAACATGTTGCTTAATGGCGTGGTCGTATCACCCGCTCTTCCCCATCGGCCTGTGTGCAGACGCGCCCCATGCGCCGACCCAAGCCCCCCCCCCCCCCCCCCGCATCGCGATTGTTGGGGGCCTGCTTCTTCGCCGAAGGTCCTCTAAGAAAAAACACCTTCGGCAGGTCGACACATAAGCAAACATAGCACGAAGGCGCAGGCCGAAGCTACGATCTAGGGAGCTTCGGCATAGTGACATGCCTTGAGACGAAGGGCTGCACCGACTTAAAGAGGAAAAGACTGATTAGTCCATGATAGTTTGTGTCATGTTTATAGTTATTTATCAAGGGCATGAATGTAATTTCGATCGGGCTGTGTCTCGTGCCTATAAATAGATGAACAGTAACCCCGTACTGTTCACGCTGACTTGTATTCACTCGCGCGTCACACTTGGACTTTTACCTTCGGTCAAGACGAAGTTACAAATGTAATTCAATATTGTTCATGTTCATTCATGATATAGCAAAGATATATTAATGATGTCATATGATTTTTTATGTTATTTCTCATGTTTCATATGCTTCTACTTCCATTAATATACATTGTGATGATGAAGGTACGTCCTTCATAACCTTCGTCTGAAGATCATTATATCCTAAGGAAGATAATGCTTTGAAGGATGAAGGACTTTAACCACTAATGTTTTGTGTTGCCTTGTTCTTAACTCATAGCATTTGAGAACAAGTCCCCAACAACGATGCTCGCTGCGCCCAGCGCGCTCGCATGAGTGGGCAGCTGCACTAGCGCCACCACACCCCTGGCCCAAAGGACAGACCCCCCTTTTCTCTAACCTCCTCCCCACGACGCACGTTCCAGGCACCTAAGAGCTTGGAACCGCCCCTGAATTCTTCTCTATGTGTAGTCTCTCTCCCTCTCTCCTCACGACCACTACACCAGGAGCCCCGTAGTCTGTTGAACTTCCCCACAGTCCGACGGGGTTCCGCCACGCTTGGCCTCACCGCGCACGGCGCCGTGCCCCTGGCAGGCCTCTGCAGCGCGTGGATGAGTGGGCCTCGCGGGTGGCCTCCATGGCGTGATAGTCTAGGCAGTGGCTGGTTGGCTTCCTCCTCGGCCGAGCTTCCCCCACTGCAGTTTCTTGCGTATGCGCTTGCGTCCGTTTCTGAGGAAGAAGAGGTAACTGCCTTCACATGTGATCCGTTCTACAGGATTCTATGCGCCTATGCTCCGTGGCCTTTCGTGTGGCGTGACTCCGGCCAATCGCGTTGCGCCACATCATGATAATCCACACTATATTAGTTATTCTATATATTTTACATCACAAATCCGTTTCCATCCATTCACATTGCGCTGAGTTGTTGACTTTGTAATAATGTTTCGTACGAGTCAGTAGCATTGTTTTCTCGTAAACATGTTTTAATTAATTATTTGTTAGTCTGATGGTTATTAAAATAGCATTCTAATTAAAACTAATTCATAGTTTAATTCATAATTTTATAAATAAATATAAGCGTGATTAATGTCAGCTCAAATATTTTTGAATTAATACTTGTTAGTATAAAATTGTTACCTGTTAGCGATTCTCACGTGTCCCGCACGCCAACGTTGCCCATGTGCTGTTCGCACGGGTGGCGCTCGTCGTGTCACGTGCGCTGTTTCGCGCATCGTCGCATGCGCTGTTTCACACGTTGTCGCGTGTTGATTCACGCGTCGTTTGCGCGTGTGGCACACGATGTTTCGCGGGTTGTCGCACGCATTATTAAATTGTTCTGCGTTAACCGCTCATGTTAATTAACTAATTCTTGTTCGATTGTCGACTAATAAAATAACTGTTCAATCGAAACAAATTTGTAATTTTAGTCATACACCTTGAAAATATCTATTAATGTAATTGTGCTAATTCAAAGTATTTTAATTTATGTTTGACGGGATGTCGATTAGTGCTTCTACATATCTCGTTCGTTATAAATTAATTTTTTAGTCCCCACGAATTCTACGTAACAACTTATAAATGCCGAGTTTAAAATGTGTTTTATGTTCGAGTTATGATTTGGATTAAAGCTAGACGAGATATTTCTCTGAAAAATCTCCCACAAATGATTTACGCTAATTAAAACGATTTAATCATGTGGACCATCCGAAAGTTATAACTTTTGAATCGTAGCGTCGATTTCGGCGTTTCTTTTTCTCGCGTGACCGTAGAAGCGATCTTTATTTTATATTGCAAGTTTCTATATTTTTTTCTCTTGTATGGTGTAATGTTCTTATGCGTGTGTATTTGTTTGCTCGTGTCTTTTCGTATTAGATGGATGCCACGAATACAACGTGATTCTCTCCCGAGCTTCAATGAATCGACGATCAAGCTTTGACGACCAAGTGAACAAGCTCCTCAAGTTCTACAAGGTTGAAGACTCTAAGCATCTGTTTGGTGAAGGCAAGTGTCCTCTAACCTAGTTATGTCCTATTCACATGATAATTCATTTCTCCGCATTACATAATTAAAACTTAAGGATTGACTAGCTTTCTATTTACCTCGTCCATGATTACCTTTTTGGGTTATTATGTTTAGCTTCATGTTAGTGCTCTACTTTAATCAATGAACATGATGAGATACAATTATGATTTGATGCTTTACATTCTGGTTATGATTATGAGTTTGTGATACTAAAGGGGACTCGGGCTGTTTCCTGAGCACCACTTCGTAAGGACCTGTTCGTTGGATAACCACCCATAAAAACTGTGCAGCCATGAGTATGGTATGGGACACCCTTAGCTGATTAATTAAAGGTACTTGAGGTGTAGTCGGCTTTGCCGTTGTGCCGTCAATGGGGTCCGGGCACAATACTTGCAAAGCTGAGGCTATGTGTCGAGGTTCTTTCGTGTTGCTTTTGTTAGTCACCCTTTCTGTGGGGAGATGTACCATGTTTATCAAACTGGAGAAACCTAACGGGCGGCTATGACCTCTGGGAAATCTTTGTAAAAGTTACATAGTGAAACCTTGCTAGTTCACCTTGGAAGTGATCAATGGGGAGTAGCGCTCCTCAGGCAGAAAGAGAATCACGGCTCATGGCTAAAGTGTGCAACCTCTATATATGATTAGAAATTGATATATCAGCCGTGCTCACGGTTAAGAGCATCCTTGGGAGCTCCTTTGATTAGAGATACAGATGGTTCGAGATACTATGGTTCTATTTATGGATTTGGTTACAGATGATGATGATGGTGATATTAATGATGATTCTGACTATAGATTCTAGTATTTCCACTATGAGGAGGTACTCTTTGAGATAATAACTTGGGTTTACTGATAAAGTTTGGCTCATATTAATGAATAAAACTTAACAAAGTAAAAACAACCTGCTTTCAGCCTAACCCCACATAAAAGCTGGTCCACCTCAGCCAAGCAGGACATTTGTTGAGTACGTTGATGTGTACTCACCCATGCTTTCACAAAATACCAGGATGCCTTTAGGGCAACCTATGCTCAGGTAAAGAAGAAGAAGAAGAATGTGTCGAGGCGGATCTCCAAGAGTTCCTGGACTTCGATGAGTTTGAGGATTAGACTAGCGACCACCCCTAGTCAGCTACCTATGATGGGTTTATTTACGTTGGCTACGTTCCTATTATATGCATATATTATGTAAATGGCTCTAGTCTATAATATTATTACTTATTCTTTATTATTATTCAAAGCATTATGCTATGATGAGTCATTTATGTAATCGCTAAGTACGAGATTTCTTATCATGGAACGTACATGGTTCGCATTCAGTTTACCTTCCAAAACCGAGTGTGACACAAATATGAGCTACTTATATGGAAAAATGTTGAGATAGGCTTTAAAAACATAAAAGGTTGTTTTCCTTAAAAAATCACAGAAAATGATTTCTGGTCAGAATGTCTGTGTAAATTTTTGTGCCATGTCCTTGTACTAAGTAAATCATGGTAAAATTATAACATGAGTTGTTTGGTCAGATTGGTAGTACAAAATAGTTTAAAGCACTTTTCTGCCCTATTGTTTGTTATTTTTGTGAAGTAATGAACAAGGATCCAAATAAGTTGATTTTTCTGTGGTGAAGTATGATAAATAAACCCTACTCACTGTATTTTTTGTGGAATTTTTGGAAGAGTAGAAATAGTGGATGCTGTGTAAGCATAATTAAGTAGAGTATAAGGAGTTAAGTGCATGGAAGTGATTCTTGACTTAGATATGGTGAAGACATACTTAATGATGAAAACACTTATTGCTATTATAACCCAATTCATTTAGTAAGTCATTCTCACTAAGTGATGAACAACTCGTAAGGATAGGTAGTATGTTGAATGTGTATGTAATGCGTGTAAACAACCTGCTTAAGGGTTGAGTTATACCCTCCAACTCTGCTAAGTGTAGAAAAGTAAGTAGTTAAGTAAGGTAATAAAAAGATTGCCATGTTTTGTGAGTAATGGTTTGCTTAAGGGTAAACAACCTGCAAGGTCAGACTATCTTGTAGAGGAGAAGGGATGGGCTGTATGATTTCTTAAAGTAGTCAGGACCGACCAAGAAAAGACAGTCTACATGTTCTTGGACGATGTAGACTATCTTGTAGAACCAGTTTATAGTTAACCTCAGAAAAGTAAACCAGAAAGAATGTTGCTAACAGTATGCACCCATATGCATCACGCGTCTCTTGCACTGTGCATCACCTACTCTCATACTTGCAGACTATCAAACATGATCACAAAAGGGACTACCAATAGTAGGATCCAAGGAGTTGTAGGACATTTCTGCTAAGGAGATTGAGCCTAAAGCAGAAGCCCAGGAGTGCTCTGACCACCGCCCTAGTTCCTTCGAGAAAAGCGAGCCTCGACATCTAATTCCTATGGTTTGCAATAATTGATTTATTTACTGCCTACCTATGTTTGTTGCATTAGGTTGTAGGTATTGTTTGAAAACAATTCATGCATTTATCCTTGATTACCTTTGTTATCCTATCCTTGTTACCAAGTTAAGTCAAGTACGCTTAAATGTTTAGGCTTGCTTAGATCGGTACAAGTCAGGTGATTTCCTATCACCTACGAGTGCTTGATTAGGTATTGTCATCGGGAAATATCAATGCTAGTGTGAATGTTAAATTTGAGACTGGGCGGAGTCTTATGGGGAAAGTCAGGCCATAGTGACCCCGCCTGTGTCAGTTAAGGACCATTACATTGTGGTCCCTCGAGTCATGTTGAACGCATGCCTAATCACTTAGCTAGCCAGATAAAGCGTTCCGACCATAAAGCTAAAGTACTATTCTAGGTAGGTTCGACATTGCGGTGCACTTACAGTGTGGTTGAGGAGTGACAGGGACACAGCAAGATGACCCATGGTTATGGCGGTGACCTGACCCTCTGGTAGTCGGGAGGTCCTTGGGTATGGTGGCTCCTATTGTGCCCGCGAAGTGCTCTCGGGCTGCTACTAGAATAGATGTTGGTGACTGCATCCCACGAAGTAATGTGGGTGCAGTTTGTGTTAGGAATACCTCGCCAGCTGGTTAGTAAACGATTCGAATCGCCATCGCTCCTAGAGAGTGAGCACTTGACTTGAGCTATCTCATCGTAGTAAGAACAATGAAAACCATGAGAATGATGATAGGGATTAATGATGATGACATTAATAATTAAAATCAAGGGTTGGGTTACTCTTGCTTGGTTAATAATCAACAGTATTGCTTAACTTGCTTCATCATTAAAGTTATAAATAAACTTATAGTGAATTGGCAATGGTAATCTAGATAATTAGGTGCTAATCTAGATTTGCGACAGAATATGTAATATTGAACTGCTGAAAGTTGGTTAATAAGTTTGATACCCCTTAAGTTGCTAATGATTACATTAACTCATGTACTCTTCAAAAACAAAGAGTCAGCTCCAAATAAAGCCTTGCAGGATCCTTGGTGTCTTTCACTTTCTTATTTTTTGGTTTCGGAACGATAAGTCTAGCTAAGCCCATTCCACTACTCAAGGTTCTATTCCCAATGTTGTTGCAGATGACAGATGTTCTATGGATATTGTGTGCACTGCTTAAATCGGCTACAAGAGATGACTATGCCATAGGCATGGCTTTTTTGTTCTTCCCTCAAGATTTTGGTGGGTTGACAACCCTAATTTTGGCATTGTATTTTGAAAACACCACTTGTGTTATGGGCGCTACTTGAACAACTTATTTCGCTAAAACTTATCACAATGGTGATGCTACTTTGTTATGTTACATTTGGGCCTTCGTGCCGACTAAGTTGTAATAACTCTATTTCACTCCGACCTACTTTCTTTTATGTGAAATGTTGTATCATGTGATGTAGTGAATGCTAATTTATTACGATCTTGGTTGGGAAGGAAGTGTTTGAGATCCTTCATGATGTCATTAGACCCTTAGGTTTATATGGGTCCAAGTGTGCTAAAACACTATTATGCAGTTGGTTTTTGCACTTGGTCTCTTATAAATCTGGTCAAGTCGCCACACCGTGTGTGCATGTGGACAATGTGCTAGTGAACGACATATGCGAGATGGAAAAAATTGAATTCCTCCAAAAACACTCAGCATATGCATAGACATCCACTCGCATAGGAGAGAGAAAGCACAGGGTTACGCGAACGTGTGGACGACTACCCATTTTGCGCGACGGGATTCACATCCTATTGGAAATATGAACCATGCGGTTCGATGCATAGAATGCACAAAGGAGATGCTATCTGTGTGCTGTTGGAGTTGGCCTAACATGCATACTACTAGCTAGTTGTGATTGCTGATCAACTTTGAGGAAGGGGAAATGTGATGCACATTTGTCTATACTGGAGCATGTTGCACTATTGCATATGTTGGAGATATGGCTAAGAAGCGATCATAAACAATTCGGATTAGAGTCCAACTCGTATTGAGATTAGACATTTAACAGGTCATGTCTACATCACCTGGCTTATTGATTCCACAATGTGTTCCATGTATCCTAGCTGAAGAAGTGTGTTCGATTGCCGACTGAGATCATAGCAGAACCAGAATTGGACATAGAGCCAGATCTATCGTACCAAGAGTACCCTTCCAAGGTTCTGGATTGTAAAGAAAGATCAACTCAGGCTAAATCAATCAAAATGTATAAGATCCAATGGAGTAATCACTCAGAGGAAGAGGCTACTTGGGAGACTGAGGAATTCCTGCGTTCCAACTTCCCCGATTGCCTACCTAAGGAAATTGGTACGTAATCATGCCCAACCCCCTCCTCCTGCCTTTTGAATCTAAATTTTAGAAAAATGATCTTAAAATAGAATAAGTTAATTATAAAACTAAAGATTAAAAGGACTTCCTTCTGAAGTTGCAAAGAGAACGACATTTGAAAAGCAGTTTGCCCTAATAACTAAAGCACCTACTTCATGTAAGTCTCACCATTCGTTTCACCCCGGGAGGACTCCGACCCGAATCTTGGGATGAGATTCCTTTAAGGGGGGGAGGCTGTGACACCCCAGTGTCACTTAGGGTTTCTTCCTTAAGCAAACCCAAACCATTATCACATGTAAACCAAATGAAGGGATGAACATCAAAGATTAAGAACAAAGGTTTAAAGTGAGTCTTTTTCATCTTAAGAAACTCTCCTTAATCATGTCATGAATCTTAAGGTAAGAAAAACTCTCAAACCCTAATTAATCCTAAGTAAACCATTTAGGCATATAAAGGGCATTTGGGAAAAGAATTGGGAGAAAAATTCAAATTTTGGTAAAAACCAAATTTCTTAGTTTTAGTTCACTTATTAACCAACAAAGTCTAGTAAGGAAGTTTTGCCAATTGAACTTTTCAAAATCCCCAAATCAGTTCCTAAACTAATGCACTTGGGGAAAATTCAGAAATTCAGAAATCTGAATTTCAGCCCCTTTCCAAAGATCAACCACGTTCTCTATTTTTCAAAACTCAAATCAAACAAGTCCAAATATCAAAGTGGCACCAAATTCCTTGAACACACCGTGGCAAAGTTTGGAGACCTCTCTTCACCGTTTGACACGATCTTGACATGGTTTTACCTCGGGACTCGACCTTGTGACACTGCCACATTTGTGACATGACAACTCTCTGTACATAGCTCCAAACCGCTCGACTTCCACACATAAACGACAAAGCTCTGTTGGGAGAGCAAATCTTGTGCAGTGATCATGCCCAAATACGCGAAGATCTTCAACCTATGAGCGCTTGAACTCAGGCAGAAGCAAAGAGCCACGTGTTCGATCGCTTGCCTGACCGGCCGAGCGCGGACTAGCCGCGGCAGCGCGCGCCCCGCGCGTGGTCGCCCCGCCCCGCACGTTTGCTCCTCGCCCTCGCCAATAAATGCCTCCAGAGGCCTTAGCCGTTGGCACTCACGCACCCAGAGCCTCGCCCGAGCCAGAGATCACCGTAGCTCGCCGTGAAAAGCAAGCACCACCGCCCGCCATCACTGCCCGAGCACAGTCGTCATGGCCAGCCCCTTCTATTGAACCCCAGCCTCGCCCTAGCCCCTAGACCGCTTCTCCGTGAAGCCGTGAAGCTTCTCCAAGCTTGAACCGAGGCATTGCCTCACCGGAGAGGCGGATTCACCCTCACCGGACTTCGGTCACCCTCTGCCGCGCGTGAACCGAGCTAACCAGTAAGTCATCTTCCAATTCCTTGCACCCACGTCTTCCCTAGCACCCAGTGAAGCTCTCTGAACCGTTCAATTAACCAATCGCGCCCTGATTAGGCCGGACTCCTCGCCGCTGACGAGCATCTCCACCTGCGCACGTGGACCGGCTGACTCCGACCATCCCCGACGGTGACCCGCACATCGCCGTGATCCTCAAGACCTCCCCTACACCCTCAACCACCTCATCGGAGCAGCCTTGCCACCGGTAAGCACCTCCTGATAGGAACGGGGTGCCCGATCTTCCGTCAGGTGTAGGTAACTATCGATTTGGTGGAGATGTCACACAGACAATCCGGCTTCCAATCAACACAACTAGAACCTCGCAATCACAGCACCACTTCTCCTCTGGTTATCAACCGTGCGCTACGCGATTGACCTTGCCACGAGGGCTAATCCTTGCCTGCGAATCGAAGACACAAGCAAGAACAAGAAAGAACACAATCTGGAATATTGCGGATGAATGATTAAGCTCACAAGTTGGGGTCTCACAAACTGATATACGGCAACTGTTCTTGACAGATCTAACTTAAGAAAAACCCCAGCCCTAATGTGGTGGTGGCTACTGATTATATAAGGGTTAGGAGCGGACTCCCTCCCTGGACGCGCCCTAATGGGCCCAACAAAGATACACGGCCCAAAGGCCCATTTATGGTGTCGCAGCACCGAGACAGATTACGGACGTCGGTTTGGTCCGCCACCTTGATCCGAACGTCCTTGCTGACCTTCCACGCCTCCAAGTCCTTCACCATGTCCTTGTTGGTCCTTTCCTTCATTCCTAAGTACAATTAATTCATTAGGTAGCACACTATTCTCAAATGTACAAGAATAAGTACATAGGAACGAGCTCACCTGCAAATTCAATTGTCTTGCACGTGCGTGAGTAATCGAACCTTGAACATCAACTAGGGGAGTGTTGTTTGTATCCATGGTAGTGATGTCCTCATCATCCTCCCCCTCTTGAAGTGGAGTCATCCTCGACTCAAGCTCATCTTCTTCCCCCAAATACGGTTTCAAATCTGCAATGTTAAATGTAGGACTAACCCGGAACTCGGGAGGCAACTCAAGTTTATATGCATTATCATTTATTTTCTCCAAAATCTTATATGGACCAGCAACACGTGGCATCAATTTAGACTTTCTTAACTCTGGAAATCTATCTTTTCTCAAGTGCAACCACACTAAATCACCGACTTCAAGCTTAACTTGTTTTCTACCTTGACTACCAGCAATTCTATATTTTTCAGTCATCTTTTCAATGTTTGCTTTAGTTGAAGCATGAAGTTTCAAAATAAAGTCAGCACGCTCCTTAGCATCACTATGTACTTGCTCGGTAGTAGGTAGAGGCAAAAGATCAATAGGAGCACGACGGTTAAAACCATACACTACCTGAAAAGGACTTACCTTGGTGGTGGAGTGTTCCGCTCGATTATATGCAAACTCCACATGCGGCAAACACTCTTTCCACATTTTCAAGTTTTTCTTCAATATTGCTCGCAGCATTGCAGACAATGTTCTATTCACAACTTTCGTTTGTCCATCAGTTTGGGGATGACAAGTAGTAGAAAACAGTAATTTTGTCCCCAATTTGTTCCATAGAGTACGCCAAAAATGACTCAAGAATTTTACATCACGATCTAAAACAATAGTAGAAGGCATACCATGCAAACGAACAATCTCTTTGAAAAAGAGGTTAGCAATATGAATGGCATCATCTGTTTTGTGACAAGGTATAAAATGTGCCATCTTAGAAAAACGATCAACCACAACAAAAACACTATCGCTCCCCCTCTTCGTCCTAGGCAATCCCAAAATAAAATCCATAGAAATATCCGCCCACAGAACTGAAGGAATAGGAAGAGGCATATACAAACCATGTGGGTTCAATCGTGACTTAGCTTTTTGACACGTCGTGCATCTTGCTACAAAGCGCTCAACATCACGCCGCATTCGAGGCCAAAAGAAGTGTGTGGACAGCACAGCCTCCGTCTTCTTGGCACCGAAGTGACCCATCAAACCACCACCATGCGTTTCCTGCAACAACAAAAGACGAACCGAACCAACTGGAATGCATAGGCGGTTAGCTCTAAACAAGTATCCATCATTTAGCACAAATTTATTCCATGTATGTCCCTCTTTACAATTTAATGCAACCTCTTTAAAATCATCATCAAAAGCATATTGTCCCTTAATTGTTTCAAGTCCAAAAATACGGCAATCAAGTTGAGACAACATAGCATAGCGTCTAGACAAAGCATCGGCAATCACATTATCGTTCCCCTTTTTATGTTTAATGATGTAAGGAAAAGTTTCAAGAAATTCTACCCACTTAGCATGTCTACGGTTCAGATTTGTTTGACTACGAAGATGCTTAAGTGACTCATGATCAGAATGAATAACAAATTCCTTAGACCACAAATAATGTTTCCATGTTTGCAAAGATTGTATGAGAGCATATAATTCTTTATCATAAGTAGAATAATTAAGAACAGGGCCATTCAATTTCTCACTAAAATAGGCAACGAGTTTACCTCCTTGCATCAAAACAGCACCAATGCCAACTCCACTTGCATCACATTCGAGTTCAAAAGTCTTACCAAAGTCAGGAAGTTGGAGTATTGGCGCATGAGTAAGCTTCTCTTTTAAAAGAGCAAAAGAATCGTCTTGTGACTGCCCCCAATTAAATGAAACACCCTTCTTGGTCAACTCATGTAATGGGGCAGCGATGGTGCTGAAATCCTTCACGAAACGACGATAAAATCCTGCAAGTCCAAGAAAACTCCGCACTTGTGTCACCGTTGATGGAGTTGGCCAACTCTGAATAGCATGCACCTTGGCCTCATCAACCTCAATACCCTGTGGAGTGACAACATAGCCAAGAAACAATACTTGTTCTGTGCAAAAGGTGCATTTGTCAAAGTTAGCAAATAAGCGCGCGGCACGCAAAGCATCAAAAACAGCACGTAGATGGTCAATATGTTCAGATAAACAAGTGTTGTAGATCAAGATATCATCAAAATAAACCACCACAAATTTTCCAATAAATGGGCGCAAAACCTCGTTCATCAAACGCATAAAAGTACTAGGGGCATTAGTTAATCCAAAAGGCATCACTAACCACTCATACAAGCCGAACTTGGTTTTGAAAGCAGTTTTCCATTCATCGCCTAATTTCATTCTAATTTGGTGGTACCCATGCGCAAATCAATCTTAAAAAATATTTTAGAACCACTTAACTCATCAAGCATATCATCTAATCTAGGAATAGGATGACGGTTCCGGATAGTGATGTTGTTAATGGCTCTACAATCTACACACATGCGCCAGCTGCCATCTTTCTTTAGAACCAAAATGACAGGAACAGAAAAAGGACTAAGGCTCTCACGTACATACCCGCAGTCCAAAAGGACTTGGACTTGGCGTTGAATCTCCTTAGACTCCTCAGGATTTGCTCGATATGCAGCACGGTTGGGCAAGCTCGCTCTAGGAATCAAATCAATCTGGTGCTCAATCCCACGAATAGGAGGAAGTCCTAGAGGTAACTCAGAGGGAAAAACATCTCGGAACTGCTGCAAAAGGTTAGTCACAGATGCATGCAAAGTGCTAGGAATATCATCAATAGAAAAGAAAGCATCTTTGCAAACCAAGGCATAGCAACATGCATTAGTAGCATGAGTTTCAAGAAGATCAGATTTAGTAGCAAGCATGACAGGAGCTTTCAATTTAATTTGTTGCTGAATTTCTGTCTCATTAGTTGGTTCCTTATAGGTACTTGCAGCTCTATCTTTATCAGCTTGTACAATTTTAGCAAGAGTCAAATGTAGCAAAGTAATGTTTTTATCTTTATGCCTAAAAGTCTATGTATTACTCCTACCATGGTGACGTGCATCAGTATCATATTCCCAAGGTCTACCTAACAAAAGAGAAAAAGCTTCCATATGTACTACATAGCAATCCGCATAATCAGAATACATACCAATGGAAAAATGCACTTGTACCATGTGTGTTACCTTAACCTTGCCTAAATCATTGATCCACTGAATGTGGTATGGATGTGGCCGTGGACGTGTGGTCAGGCCAAGCTTCTTGACCAAATCTAAACTCACCAAATTATTGCAGCTTCCACCATCAATAATAACACATGCACGCCGATTCTCGATGGCGAAGAAGGTCTGGAACAAATTATGGCGTTGCTGCTTCGCTGATGATTCAGGCTGAGAACTAAGAACACGCTGCACCATGATGCTTCGAAGGTTCACTATAGCATCAGCACCAAGCATGGCATCATCATTAGCAGCAACATCACTGGAGTCATCATCGTCATCCTCACCGTCGGAAGCACTAATGTATCCATCATCCATAGCAATGTATGTTCACTGACTCGGGCAATCCTTCTTCACGTGACCAATCCCATGACAACGGTGGCAAACAATACTCAAAGAACGACTACTGGAAGGTGCTGCAGGTGCTAGTGAATTCTGTTTCTTGGCGGGTACCTGCAAAGGAAGTTTACCAACATGTGCAGCAGGTGTCGAGGGAGGTCGCGTGGACGCCGGAGTGGTCGAAGGTGTATGACTCGAGGCAGGTGTGTGCGTCCATGATGTAGAGGAGGCACCAAAAGTAGCCCTAGGTCGATGTTGGCGTCCCTGCAATTCCTTCTCTTCAAGCATAGCAAACTAGAACAACTTGTTGACAGTGTTAAATTCTTTATAATCCACAATGTCCTGAATATCACGCCGCAAACCTGAATAAAAATGGCAAAGAGCGTCCTCATGTCCCTCTACTATCCCACAACGCTGCAATCCCTTCTGAAGCTTAGCATAATAATCTTGAACAGATTTATCCCTTTGCTCTAAACGCATCAATTTCTTACGTAATTCTCTATGATAAGATGGGGGAACAAATCTATCGCGCATAGCTACCTTAAGATCTTCCCAAGTCGTAGGTGCTCTACCATCCCCAACTAGACCAGTCCACCAGACAATAGCAAAATCTTTAAATTCACTAGTGGCTTGTCTAACTTGATGTCATTCAGGTACAAGGTGGGCAGCAAATTTCTGTTCTATCGTCATCTCCCAATCAAGATATCCCTCAGCATCATAATGACCCAAAAAAGATGGTATAGTAAATTTAATCTTAGCATAAGGGTCGTCAGGAGCACGATTGTTATTACCTTGCTGGCGGTGCATACCTTCTATGTTTCGATGAAGATGGTGACGTAGGCACAAATCTCTGGTGGCCGCTTCATCATATTTACCTTCTTCATCAAACACCGCATCATCGGGAAGACGTGGACAAGGAGGTGGTGGTGGCGGTGCTTGTTGTTGTGTCTCCAACACGGCAAGTCTGTCGACGATCTCGGACAATCGTCGATCCAGCCTCTCGTAAGTCTTGCCAAGGTTCATGTCAATGAAGGCATCATGCACTGACTTGTGGACCGTCTCCTCCATTTGCTCCTTTAGGAGCTTGTTGTTTGCCTCAAGATCTTGGCGGCTAACACATTCATCGAAGTCTGTAGGGATCCCTGCCATCGAAACAAAAAAAGGAAACAAACGGTGAAGGTTATCCCTAATAATTTCACTACACGCTCCTCTCAGGTGGAACACAGGAATACGCTCTATTGTATCTTACCAAGCTCTTACAAATGTCTGACAAAAATACTAGCAAGGATGGTACAATCGGAGGCTGGTTCGTGATACTTACCAAGAGGGAGTGAAACCGCGATTGCAAGGTCAAATCTGTATTGATCAGAAGATATAGTATGTGGAGCTGTAGGACAGGCACACTATGTATGTGAATGTGGGACAAAATCGAGTGCAGATGAGCGAAGTTCAATAAATATCCAAAGCACAAGTCACAATTGCTGGCTAAGAGATGTATCCGAGGCGTAGCACAACAAGGTTGGAACAAAGAGCAATGGAACTAGCAGAATGGCAGTACCGTAAATATTGTACTAGCAAGGCCAAAAAGGCACTAGTAGGAATCACAGGTGATTTTGCTTTTCTTTTTTGTATGATTTTTTTGATATTTTTCTCAGCACAAGAAGCAACAAAATAGGAGCTACACCAAGTTTGACCTAAAACAGACATCAGATGTGGTGAACAGAAAATCAGCAAGTTCTCTGAAAAGCGTGCAAGAGCTTTGACAATTTTTTTTCTTTATTTTCCTGATTTTTTTGACAATTTTATCTAATCCAAACAGTAGCATCAGTAGAAAAGAAAGCATCTTTGCAAACCAAGGCATAGCAACAGGCATCAGTAGCATGAGTTTCAAGAAGATCAGATTTAGTAGCAAGCATGATAGGAGCTTTCAATTTAATTTGTTGTTGAATTTCTGTCTCATTAGTTGGTTCCTTATAGGTACTTCCTGCTCTATCTTTATCAGCTTGTACAATTTCAACAAGAGTCAAAGGTAGCAAAGTAATGTTTTTATATTTATGCCTAAAAGTGTATGTATTACTCCTACCATGGTGACGTGCATCAGTATCATATTCCCAAGGTCTACCCAACAAAAGAGAACAAGCTTCCATAGGTACTACATCACAATCCGCATAATCAGAATACATACCAATGGAAAAATGCACTCGTACCATGTGTATTACCTTAACCTTGCCTGAATCATTGATCCACTGAATGTGGTATGGATGTGGCCGTGGACGTGTGGTCAGGCCAAGCTTCTTGACCAAATCTGAACTCACCAAATTATTGCAGCTTCCACCATCAATAATAACACGTGCACGCCGATTCTCGATGGCGAAGAAGGTCTGGAACAAATTATGGCGTTGCTGCTTCGCTGATGATTCAGGCTGAGAACTAAGAACACGCTGCACCATGATGCTTCGAAGGTTCATCGTAGCATCAGCACCAAGCATGGCATCATCATTAGCAGCAACATCACTGGAGTCATCATCGTCATCCTCACCGTCGGAAGCACTAATGTAGCCATCATCTGTAGCAATGTATGTTCGCTGACTCGGGCAATCCTTCTTCACGTGACCAATCCCATGACAACGGTGGCAAACAATACTCAAAGAATGACCACTTGAAGGTGCTACAGGTGCTAGTGAATTCTGTTTCTTGGCGGGTACCTGCAAAGGAAGTTTACCAACATGTGCAGCAGGTGTCGAGGGAGGTCGCGTGGATGCTGGAGTGGTCGAAGGTGTATGACTCGAGGCAGGTGTGTGCATCCATGATGTAGAGGAGGCACCAAAAGTAGCCCTAGGTCGATGTTGGCGTCCCTGCAATTCCTTCTCTGCAAGCATAGCAAAATGGAACAACTTGTTGACAGTGTTAAATTCTTTATAATCCACAATGTAATGAATATCACGCCACAAACCTGAATAAAAACGGCAAAGAGCGCCTCATGTCCCTCTACTATCCCACAACGCTGCAATCCCTTCTCAAGCTCAGCATAATAATCTTGAACAGATTTATCCCCTTGCTCTAAACGCATCAATTTCTTATGTAATTCTCTATGATAAGATGGGGGAACAAATCTATCGCGCATAGCTACCTTAAGATCTTCCCAAGTCGTAGGTGCTCTACCATCCCCAACTAGACCAGTCCACCAGACAATAGCAAAATCTTTAAATTCACTAGTGGCTTGTCTAACTTGATGTCGTTCAGGTATAAGGTGGGCAGCAAATTTCTATTCTATCGTCATCTCCCAATCAATATATCCCTCAGCATCATCAAGATATCCCTCAGCAACAGAGAACTTGGACAATTTATATCTCGAGTTATATTCAACCAAATTTAACCAAACTAGTTTTGCTGAATTCACAATATTATGGACTATCAGTTAAAAATAATGAACCCCATGCTTCCTGTTTTAAATTTTAGGATTTAGAATTAATTAAGGAAAAGGACCAAACCTTATTAAATTATAGAAAACTAGTTATGGTTCTGTTCTAAACTTAAGAAAATTTGTAGATGTTCAAACCCTATTTAGACACTGTTTAAAAATAGTGAGCACCCCAGTATTGAAAGTTTAAGTAGGATTATCTATTAAAAGTCATTTTGCCCAAAGTTTAGGAAAATCAGAAAGGTATTAGAAAATAATGAACAATGAATGCAATTATTTTTCCTAGCCTACTTAAGTAACAAAGAACCTAGGAAAAAATAAAGGGACCCCTAGTCTAGAGCAAATTCTAGAAGAAATGTTTTATTAGGCACTAATCAACTAGAAAAACAATTATTAGAATTATGAAAATAATTTCAAAATTGTTAATAAAAATCTAGTGGACTTGTAACCCCTGGAACCCCACTACAAAAATGATAAACACCTCAGTCCATCATTTTAAGTAGGGTAAACAAATAAAACTTGATATTAAGCCATATTTCAATTAAATCATAAGTAAGCCAAAAAGTGTGCAACAGTGGGCAAATAAAATTTTACTGGATCAATAGTGAAATAGGCCACCAGAGAAAAATGCAAAACTCAATTGAAAACTACAAAATAATACCCATTGCCAATACTTCATGAAAAAGGCCATTTAATCCAAATAATTCCTACCACCCTTCCCTTAAGCAAAAAGTTGCCAAATTTTAGAATGACTGCTATTGCACAAAGAAGAAGATAGGAAAAATTAGAAATCTGTTATTTTATATTTTTCAAATATAGTGGTAGTAGAAAGCACCCCTTTTGCTAGAAACTTTAGAAAATCATAGCAAAATAACTAATAAGTATTAATGGCTAAAAAATTATACAAAGTCATGTTATAACATCTAGATGCCAGCAAAAATATGTCTTAAAGAATAACTCTCTGTTAAAAAGAAGTTGTAGTTCAAAACACCCCCTCTGCCCTAATATTTAATAATTTTGTCCAGAAGGAACAATTCAGTTTTTAAATCTTAAACTTTGAGACAGATAATTACACACCAGTGAGAAGCCACTGTAAATTTTACAGAATTTTTGGAAATTTATTAAGTTAACTTGTAGTTCAAACCCACCTTAAGGGCATAATAAAAATAGAAGGAAAGAAATGAAAGATAAACCTCGCTCCAATAAATTTCGACTAGAAATCTTGATAAATTCTCACTAAGACATTAAAAAGAATTTAGTGGAACACCAAAATAGACTTACCACTTAGTTTAACTAAGCTTGACCCTAAATTGCTAAGTATACCCCAAGAATCTTCGAGTAGCAAGATTAAGCCCTACCTTATTAAAGTGATCATTCACCATCAAAGTTTAATTGCTAAATTGCATATCATATCATGCATATATCTTACCCATTGCATTCATTAGATTGCAATCTCGCTGATGGATAGTACGTGCTTATCCCCGAGCAAGAAGTTGTCCACGAGGAGGACTAGGAGCAAGCTCCCGAGACTGCCATCGAGGATCTCCCCGCAACCCCAGCTATTGAAGGAAAGCCTCGGTTTTTATGCATAACCGTTTATATATGCTACTTTACTACACTTAAATGATTGTAGGCTTGTAATGTGCAGTTAAGTGTAGGAGTTGCTTGAAACCTCTAGTTGCATTAACTTAGGATTCCTTTTTGAGATGGATACTAGTATGCTAGGTCGAGTAGCTGCTTTGCTAATCAGGATCTCAGTAGAAGTCGAGAGATTTTCTAGCACTCGCGCGAGGTCAGGAATTGACTGTATTCATCTTGATAATGGGATATATGTTGGTCTATGGACTTGGATCTAGGGAGGATGCCTTGTCCATGAGACAGGAAAAAGAAATTAAGGATTAATGTGTGGATACCTGAGTCAAGCTTTTGAACGTACTAAACACATGTCGGGAAATATGGTAACCGGTAAACCTTGTACCTGAGTGAAGTCGGGCACAGACTTTATCCCTCACACGACTTGAGACTGGGTCTCCCATGCTAGCTATGGTGGGTACAAGTGCGGTCACTGCATGGCGGTAGCCGGGGTCAGTGGAGCATTGTATGCCAAGGCGGTGAGCCCTGGCCACGAACAGGGAATCGATGGGGACGGTTGACATGTGTGGGGACGGAGTACCCCTACATGTTGTGTGTTTAGGTTTACCTTGCAAGGTTAAAACTCGATTCGAATCATCTGCTTCTCATAGCTAATGAGACTGCTTGACCCCTTGTACTACATTGAGTAAGAAGTGAAATGAGGATTACTTGAGATAACTTGTTGATTGTACTAAATGCTTGCTACCATGTGTGCTTAGAAGGAGCCAACTTAGTTAAGCTAATGATGCTAGAAATTGAAAAGCTAAAACTTGATTTTAGATACAGCTAGTGTTTTTGGCAAACCAAACCCCTCAGCCAAACAGCTGCATGGTATAGAGGTAGAGGAGTAGATTCCTCACACCGGGTAAGTCTAGCTGAGTATTAGTATACTCAGGCTTGCTTATGACATAATTTTGTAGGTACGCTGCAAGATATGGTTGATGGTGTGACTTGGCCTACCACCCTGCCACCGTGTTGGACGATCGAGTGGGATGCTGCTCCGACAGGAGAGGAGCAAGAGGAGTAGTTGGCTAGGCCTTGCCCATTTCCTCGCTACCGACGACATCGATTATCAACTGCATTTTATTTTATGAACTTTTACCAGCTACTTGAAAAACTTCGATTTATGTAATAATTCAGTACGTTAATTTGAGGTTTCTGGTTTTATTGTGTTTCTTCTGTGACTCACCTTCGAGTGAGTATGTTGTATTTGATCCTGGTTAAGTGGCTTTAGCAGACTATATTTGAGGGACTGACGGTTTATTCCGATTTAAGTGTGTTACGGCCCCTGAGGCGTGACTTAGGCACTTAAGCTGGAATAATTCGGGCGGTTCTGCCACAACTTCATTCCATCGCGAGTGACTCGCCAAACACCTAGATTAATAGCTTCTAGATAGCAAGCCATTTTAGCACTATAACAGGGGAAGTTAGTGTCATCAAAGTGAGGTGGCCTATGTGTATCCATCTTGTCCTCTTAACATAGCGTTGGCTCGATGGTAATTAAGCCAAGAAAGGTTCCAAATGAGTCAAAGATACCACTTGTAGGAAATGGTGATGCCTAAGAGGGGATGAATTAGGACTTCTATTTTTTGCACTCTAAACTAGGCCAATAATTAATCTCTTAAATAAAACCTATGCAGACAACCAAACAAGCTAGTGCAACTAAGGTTTTGCTAAGCGTTGCTATCTCTACCGCTAAAGGAGTTTTAGAACCTAAGTTCCAATCCTACAAACTAGCCTGTGAACTAAGCTAAGAATGGTAAATCAACAAATTAAGTAAACAATAAAGGTGGAAGCTTAAAGATAGGTAGAGATGCAAAGTCTTGTTGATGCGCTAGTATTTTTAACAAGGTATCTGCAACTGCACAAGGTTCTAACTAATCCTCATTGGTGCCCCTATGCAAAGGGAAGCCCACAAAAGGGCCAAGCTCTACAAATAGGTAACTCTATATATAGCCATGGCCTTCATCACGCGCAATTGGTGCTCCGCTTCCTGCCTCTCTTGGATGATCTTCATCATCTTCACTATCGAGCTTCTATACAAAACGTCGCAGGCCTCATTCCCTTCGACACTTAGTGGCGGCCACACCACAAACACGATTGGTGTGGTCTCATAAGACTCTCGCCCCACTCAGTACAATTACAACAACTCGCACAAGAGCCGAGGTCACTCAATTAACTAGGAAAAAACCTAGAGAAGCATTACAATGGTCTAACTAACTGTTGGGGGCCTTCGTCCTCCGAAGGTCCTCAAAAACATGATTTGACAATGTTTTCCAAGTGGATTATGTGAACAGGTATCTTTGGACTCAGAATTATAAATATGAAGCACGGCCAGGACGAAGCCTGAACCAGACGAAGGACGAGCGCAGCCGAAGCTGTGCGCAGGGAAGCTTCGGCGCGATGGCAGAGGGGGAACCGACTTAGAGATGAAAAGACTACGTGGGCCTTGACAGATTTCCATAAGTCATTAACAAATGTAATGGACATGGATGTAATTTTACGTGGGCTGTGTCCCGCGTCTATAAATAGATGAACAGTACTCCCGTACTGTTCACGCTGACTTGGCATTGGCATTTGCGTCACGCTTGTACTTTTTACCTTCTCTCAAGACCGAAGGTACATTTGTAATTTGTAATCATTTCTATTTCTCTGTGTTAATAAAATAGAAATGATTCTATGATTTACATTTCATGTTTTATATGAATCCTTCGTTATTACTTGTTGAATTTACGAAGGTATGTCTCTTGTGACCTTCGTCCGGAACTCATTATTCCCGAAGGGGAATAATGTTTGGTAGGACGAAGGGCCTTAACATTTAACACTTTTTATGTTGCCTTGTTCTTAATCCGAAGCATTTGAGAACAAGTCCCCAACATTGGCGCCCACCTCCGGTGAACTCACTTCCACTTCGAGCTTTTTTGAACACCTTCGGAAGCTGTAGATCTTCGCTATGGCACCGAAGAAAGCTTCAGCGGCTGGGGCTGCAGCACTGCAACCGCTGGACCACAACCAGGAGACCGTCTCTCTTCGGGAGGCCCGAAGCCAGAAGAGAAAGGCCGTTAGCCCAACGCTTCAGGAGGAAGAGCTAGACCAAGAAATCAGGGATATGGAGATCCTACATCAACAGGTGCAAAGGAAGAAGGAGAAGATGGCCCGGCTAGCTGAGTTGCAACGGCAGATAGACGAAGCCTCTGAGGAAGTCCGCCATCTTACCCATGATGAGCAAAACAGAAGGCCTCAGCAGAAAGACCTTCATCAGGAGGGCTTCGTCAACGAAGATGACTGGTATGACAATTTCCATCAGGGAAATTTTGTTTTCGATGATGCTTCTCCTTTGTCCGCTGAGCTGCAGGCTACACCTTGGCCTCCATCCTATAAGCCACCCCAGCTCCCCATGTTCGACGGCCACTCAGACCCGAAGCAGTTCTTGATGAGCTACGAAGCAACAGTGTCTTCGTATGGGGGCAATGCTGCAGTCATGGCGAAGTCTTTCGTCATGGCCGTCAGGAATGTTGCTCAGACCTGGTACTCCTCCCTTCGACCAGGAACGATCACTTCATGGCAGAAGCTGAAGGATATGTTGTTAACCAGCTTTCAAGGATTTCAGACGAAGCCGGTCACTGCTCAAGCTTTGTTCCAGTGCACTCAGGACCATGAAGAATACCTTCAGGCGTATGTCAGAAAGTTCTTGCGTCTGAGGGCGCAGGCTCCAACGGTGCCCAATGAAATTGTCATCGAAGCCATGATCAAAGGGCTTCGTCCTGGTCCTGCAGCCCAATACTTTGCTAGGAAGCCTCCTCAGACCTTGGAGAAGTTGCTCCAAAAGATGGACGAGTACATTCGTGCTGATAATGACTTTCGCCAAAGAAGGGAGGAGGCCTTCAGATTTTCTGAGATGACCAGGGGCTTCGGGGGAAGATTCTATCCGAGGCATGTCAGGTCCATTCACAACTCAGCTCAAAATGATGACAAGGGGAGTCAGCAGAACAGGCCGCAGTGCTCCTCACAGGCTTCGGGGCAGCAGCAAACTTTCTTTCGGCCACCAGCTCCGAGAGGCAGAGGCGCCAGGGGCTTCGGCGGGAGATTTGGAGATCAACCAAGGAGGACATTTTGCTTATTCTGCGGTGAGAACAAGGGCCATACCACCAGGATGTGCCATGTTACCATCCAGAAACAAAAGGAGCTAGCAGAAGCTGCAGCGCAACAGGGACAGCCGAAGCAGGTCATGCATACTGCTTCGTACCATCAGCCTTACATCCCGGAGTACGTGGGCAACCACCCTGCAGTCTCCGTAGCTTCGGCAAGTCAACCCCAAGCTTCATGGCAACAGCCCCCGCCTCCACCTCTGCTGCAACAAGGCCAGCAGCCAGAAGGGAGCCAATATGTTCCGCACCAAAGGGACCTCAGAGAGCAATCTGAAGCCCGTACAGTCAACAGTACTGTGCCGGAGTCGAAGCACATTTATTGAAAAAATATCCTACTTTGATAGCAGTCTTTTCTGTTTAAGTTCTGTTTTCGGTGTAATAAAGAACATTTTAGTTTTCATATAATAGCTTCGTGGTTGGTTATCAGAAAAACCTATCTTCTCTACAGGCTTAAGTTGCTGAAGCTTAAAAATTTGCGGTAACAAGGAGGACCTTCGGATTATTAAAAATCCTTCGAAGCAACAAAAAGTCGCTCTAAGGAGCGCAGAGTAAGTTGCCGAAGTTACAAAAAGTCGTTCCAAAGGGAGCGCAGTGTAAGTTTTTTGCTCCAAAGACGTTCCTAAGGGAATGCAGAGCATACAGCGAAAAGTCAACGCTGATACCGCCTAAGTAAAAGGCGAAGAAGCTCCAAAGACGTTCCTAAGGGAATGCAGAGCTTATACCGCCTAAGTAAAAGGCGAAGAAGCTCCAAAGACGTTCCTAAGGGAATGCAGAGCTTATACCGTCTAAGTAAAAGGCAAAGAAGCTCCAAAGACGTTCCTAAGGGAATGCAGAGCTTACGAATGTATTTTGTGTGTATCTTCGGAACAGACGTCATTTGCATAACATAACATCATCACATCATTCCGCATAGCATAAGCATCATACATCATGTTGCATACGGCAAAAGAAGGGCACACAGTATTAACCTTCGAAAGAATGATTTGAGAAAGGGCAAATTGTGCAAAGTCACGAGGGAATACAATGATAATCTTCGGAAAATAGCTTCGGAGGCTGTTTTTACGAAGCATGTATGAGCTTCATCAGAGCAATATCAAAATTGTTTAGCTTCGGAGAATGCTTTCACGAAGCATGGATATGATTTATCAGAACAGTTTTTACGGAGAATGTTTTCTTCACGAAGCATGAAAAGAAGGGAAGGTGTTTTTTCGCCGAAGGCTCAAAAATGGTATGTATGTAGAGTTTCATGCATCGTAAAGAATTGAATAATGGAAAGAAACTTGTATATTACATTCAAATGTACAAAATGTTACATAGATCACACTTTCTGTTTTTCTAAATAGCATCTAGTCTTCTCTTAATACTGCTTCGGCGGCTTCATTTAGAAGTTGATCAACAACTTTGTCCATGATAGCTTCGGCCATTTGTTTAATTTCATCATCCCCTTTTGTGTGGGGGTCGGCAGTCGATCCAGCAGCATCTGAGGGGAGAGAACATTTCTTCATTGCTATTACAAATCGTGAGCAAAGTTTGAAATAAAAATTACAACACAATAAGAACGGCTAATTAATACCTAATTGCCTTTCGGGCTCTGTACTTCTTTCGGCAGCTTCTGCCACTTTCCTAGCATCATGGATGCCTTTTTCGCTCCTTTGGATGATTTCTTGCGCCATTCCTCGGCCGCTGTCGTTCCAGATATCAGTAAAAAATTTGCCACCAACAACGCTTGCTTCGGCCGAGGGGTCCTTGATGTCTTCGGAAGATAAGGCAGCTTCGGACTGAGCTAAAAATTTTACATGCCCGCAACCTTTCTTCTCTAAGACAGAAGCAATTCCTCTGGCGCCCGAAAAAGCGCAGATGTCGCCACGACTGCTCAGGATCTCCTTGAAGGCCTCTGCTTCGTGACTAATCCATTCCAGTGGACCTTCGGGATTACCTCGAGAGAAATTCTCTTCACTGGAAAAGGCGCCCACGCTGGCGAAGCTGTTTTTAATTTTATTCACGCATTCTACAGATTTAACATAGCATTTCCTTTGAGAGGCACGAAGCTCCTTAACCCTTAACTCCAATTTATCCACCATATGATCACTAAGTTCTCGTTTTGTTTCCTCAAGCACACGTTCTTCTTTCGCCCGGGCTAGTTGTTTCTGAAGATCTTTGATCTCGTGTTTCTGAGCTTCGGCCTGAATCTTTGCAGCAGCTTCGTCCTTTTTTATCTTGTCTACTAGAGTAACCAGAATTTTGTCTTTTTCTAGAGCTTCGTTCCTCAGCTTTATAACTTCTGATCGTAGATTATTGAATGCAATTTCATAACTATCATCTTCGGCACTCTTTTGTGCTCTCAATGCGTTGCTCAGGATCAAACCCTATAAAAAAAAGAGAGAATCCATATAAGAATAAAGGAATGAATTACGTATTAAAAAGTTTTTTCAAACGCTTAATTTCCATACCTTTAGGCTATTATATGCAAGACTGTCTGCGAGATCCTCTTTCGTCATGGCGCATAATCCAGCTTCGAGTTTAGGGAACCCCATGCTCCTAGCCATTTCCCGGCACACGGATAGTTCCTTATTGTCTGGGAGACAGTACAGGAAATCATCTTCGTGTGTCCCATTGAATACTACTGCCCCCTTCGGATATTTCAACTCTCTAGCATAATGATTCGCTTCATAGATTTCTTCTTCAGACAGTTTCTTCCCCGAAGCATGTCGCACGATGTAATCGCGTATGCTGGAGGGGGCTTCGGGGGCGGCAGTCTCAATTTCTTCAACTAGAGCTGGTTCTGATATTTTCTCGGATTGTTCCTTGGCGGGCTCTGAAGGCCCAGCTTCGGCTTCGGCTTCGGCTTTAGCTTCAGCTTGTTGTTTCGAAGCTTCAGTAGATGCTTCGGCGAGTTCAACAGACTCCTTTGCGGTTGTGCTTGAAGACTTAATTGTCTCCAAGACATCCAGTACGTTAACCATTCTCTTTCTTCTTGGAGTCACCAATGGGCCCTTTTGATTTTTTGTTGATTCAACGTTTGCTGAAGGACTTAAGATTTCTGATGTTTTTGGCCCTCCAGTCTTCGGTCTTTCTAATGCTGAAGGCGCTTCGGCTTTTTCTTCTGTCTTCGGCACTGGAGCTGGTTCCGTAGCTTCAGAGGCCAAAGAAGTTTCACCAATAAATTCTGGCACTGTGGCCGGCTCAATAAAGCGCGTTCGATGGGTGAGCACCTTCATCTTTTTCCTTTGAGGCGCTGGCTCACTAGTGACACTCGTGGTAGCTTCTGTCGCAGGAGAAGTATTTTTCCTTTTGCGACCCAGTACCGGATAGTGGTAGTCGGGATAGACAAACCCGACTGCGTCGAATACCCGGTTGAGCCTTTTCTTTTTTCGGCCTCCGAAGGCTGCTGATAATGCAGTGTTCTCGGCCTTCGAATATGTGCCAAGCAGCTCGTCACTCAATGTCTCAATACTTTTCAACCAATCATCATCAGGTTCAACAAATTTATCTGCATACTTGAATGTATATTTTAGTCTAACTAGTCCGCCTTCGTCGGACTCTTTAATGGTTTCCTTCGGCATTTCCCACTTTTCCGCAAGTGGCCATACCCTGAAGGCAATGTGCTCTTGGACCAGGTCCCTTGTTCCAATGAAAGAGCAGACCACGCCGAAGGCTCTTTGGCATTCCTCGGCTGCTTCATCCATTTCAACCTTCGGCCTTCGAAGTCCGAAGCGTTGCCAGATGGGGTGCATAATGATACTTTTGACATCTTCTTGCACCGATAAGTCACTCTTTACATAGAACCACTCTGTCATCCAGGCTCCGGGCCATCTTTTCCGAAAGGTCGGCACAGGGCAGCTTGACCCGGAGCGGGCACCGAAGCTATAACACCCAAAATTGTTGTGGTATTGTTCTTTTCCCCAGGGCTTCGTCTCGTATAATAACTCATGAATGTTGCAGAAGCTTTTAGCGTTTGGTTCCAAACCTTGGCTCCTCACAGCCCAGACAAACATCCCCATTCTTATGACAGCTTCGGGAGTAAGTTGATGAAGGTAGACTTGGAATGTCTTCAGGACTTCAACAACAAAGTTGCTTAGGGGGAATCGAAGCCCAGCCTTGAGAAAGCTTCGGAAGACTACGACTTCATCTTCTTCTGGGGTGGGAGAAGTCTTCTCTCCAGCGTCAGCCCTCACAACAGATATATCTCGAAAATACCTCCCCCTCATATTATCAATATGACTCTGCTTGATAGTGGTCTTACCGAAAACCGTGTGACTTGGCCGCCATGGTCGATCTTCGGCCTCTTCCCCACCACTTTCTACGTCATAGCTGTCGCTGTCACCAGTATCTTCGGACAAACCTTCAAGAATCTCCTTGGTGATTTTCTCTATATTGGTCTCCGCCATCGCTATCAGGAACCCCAAATTCTTCTCTTCTTCGAGACTCAGCTTCGTCTCAGCAGGGATCTTCTTACCTTCAGACATCTTCGGACACGCTAAAAAACTTTTTTCAGGGCCGAAGCTTCGAAATCAAAAAGGTCACCAATCTTAATGCACAAGAGCTAAAAATTTAGTGGACCGAAGCAGATGGCAGGTGTGCGTACCAAATGAGTTGGCGGTGTGATCTTATTTATACGCCCAGGGCGCTGAAAATTGAAAGACCCCGCTTGTCAGTGAATGTTGCTATTCTAGCAAAGTGAAGGTGTTTTTTCGGACCTTCGGCTCAAGGCCTTCGTCCATATCGCAATCTGAATTTATTATTAACAAATTAATATTGCGAGGGGCTACTGTTGGGGGCCTTCGTCCTCCGAAGGTCCTCAAAAACATGATTTGACAATGTTTTCCAAGTGGATTATGTGAACAGGTATCTTCGGACTCAGAATTATAAATATGAAGCACGGCCAGGACGAAGCCTGAACCAGACGAAGGACGAGCGCAGCCGAAGCTGTGCGCAGGGAAGCTTCGGCGCGATGGCAGAGGGGGGAACCGACTTAGAGATGAAAAGACTATGTGGGCCTTGACAGATTTCCATAAGTCATTAACAAATGTAATGGACATGGATGTAATTTTACGTGGGCTGTGTCCCGCGTCTATAAATAGATGAACAGTACTCCCGTACTGTTCACGCTGACTTGGCATTGGCATTTGCGTCACGCTTGTACTTTTTACCTTCTCTCAAGACCGAAGGTACATTTGTAATTTGTAATCATTTCTATTTCTCTGTGTTAATAAAATAGAAATGATTCTATGATTTACATTTCATGTTTTATATGAATCCTTCGTTATTACTTGTTGAATTTACGAAGGTATGTCTCTTGTGACCTTCGTCCGGAACTCATTATTCCCGAAGGGGAATAATGTTTGGTAGGACGAAGGGCCTTAACATTTAACACTTTTTATGTTGCCTTGTTCTTAATCCGAAGCATTTGAGAACAAGTCCCCAACACTAACCTAAGTACTTCACAAAGCACCTACGCTAATTACTGAGTGATTCTATCAAGCACTCGGGTGATGGAGCTATGGGGATGTGTTTCAAGTGACTAGCAATGTTTTTGTCCTCCCACACTTGAGAATGGCTAGTTGGAGGGTATATATAGATCCCCACTCCCAAAATAGTTGTTGGAAGAGTCTAGCTATTCTATGTCGCACTAGACCGATTCGAAGCGCCTCCATGTCAGCTAGCCATTGTCGATCTGACAGATTCTCTACAACAGTGCTGAGGTCTAGTGCACCACTAGACCAGTCCATGTTAGATAGCCATTGGAACTAGCCGTTGTCAACCATTTCCCACTGATCCGGTCTACATCGAACTGGTCCGTTGAGCTATCCGAGCTTGGGTACAGAGAACATGCTCTCTGCGCAACCGGTCCGGTGCACCTAGAAACAATTCATCTTCATTTCTTCAAGTCTCTTCATTTGGGATTTTCTTGGCTTTGTGTCTTGGACTTGTGCTGAATATTTGTAAGGCCGTTTGTTTCCTTCCAGGATTATATAATCCAGCTTATAGATTGTATAAGCACCTAATAACCTACTTATGGATTATTATAATCTAGGTATCTAGATTATACAATCCACTAATAATGTGTGTTGTTTTTTGTCTCTTAACTTATTTAAACTCGATTATACAATCTAGAGAGTAAACAAATATGGTCTAAGTATTCAATATGTCTTTTAGAGTCTTCTTTGAGGTGTTGCTTCCTCAATGCCTTAGTCCAAAACAACTTTGCATCTTATGAACTACAAACATAGACACTAGCAAATACATTAGTCCATAGGTTATGTTGATCATCAAACACCAAAATCATTTAGACAAATGGGTCGGGGTCCATTTTCTGTATAGATCTCCTTGATCACCTTGTCTTCATCCAAGTCCATGTTGTATCCTTTGAACTATAAATATAAACCATAGCAAACACATTAGTCCAAATAGTTATGTTGATCATCAAACACCAAAATCTTTTAATAAATGGGTCATATCCATTTCCTCTACACATAGAAGTGTCGAAAGTAGGTATGTGTTGCTTCATTGTAAAAATCTTGAAGGAAGTGTTCAAGTTGGCCAAGGAAGCCCGAATCGTTAAAGTATCCATGTTTTGATGCAAGTACCTCAACATCGATCAAGTCACCTTGTTTGCCATGTAAATTAATTAGAAGTTTCACTCCATTGCATAAGTATAGGTACTTAGGAAGAAGCTAATACCATGATTTGTCCTTGCAAGGATACAATACCACATCTGTAAAGAATTGAGTGAAAAACTTATTTAATTATGTCTCTCTAATAATGATTAACCATTAGATGCATTATGGGTTTCGAGCTTCCAAAATAATATAGATTTTAAGGGAAAGAACATGTAAGAGATAATAACTTCATAAAGAACTATGAAACATTATGTGGCAACATATGTATATATATGTATGAAGTCTATCAAGGAAAATGGGTGTTTTCTTGCCCCTACCACTTCATGTAAGTCAAGCTAGTTGGAACATATATGTAGTTACTAGAATCACCATTTTATATTTTAATATTTGAAACTTAAACCATTTAAATGTTGCAGTCCTGGCAGAAGTGGCCACTAGATTGCATTCTTAATCTATCCTCATCATGGATATGTAGTTGTATTCAACTCTTGGATTATCCAAAAGAGAAGTATAATGACCTTGAGAGTGATTGAACATGTAAGTGACAATACTTATTATTTTTACACGGACAACCATATTGAATTTGTGTATGGCTCTCATTATTTTCTACAAAGCATACAATATGAACGTTGAGTATCCCAAATCTATCGATGTAAGAAGTGAGAAGAACAGGACAAAGTATGGCAACAATATAGCCACTAAGCACAACTTTTTGGTATGTGTCAAGTCATATAAAGTATTATATATTGCACACTCTCAATATGTTCTAATCGATTATGTATTATATGATGTAGCATGCCAAAAAACCTCGAAGGCATATTATATGGATTCTACACTTGTGAGTATCCCATAGACTCCAAGAAACTCAACATTAGCTACAAGCAACTAATGAATCCACAACATTAGTGGGAAAAGAGATGTGTTGAGGACCTGTTGGGCACCTAGGAACATGGTGCCTAAATAAAAGCCCAAGAGACTCCCCAAAAAATGCCCAACGACCAAGTCCCTGCCGAGCAACATTGCAAGGTGGAGCGGGCAACCAAGTCCCTGCCGAGCAACCTTGTGAGGTGGAGTGGGCGACCAAGTCTTTGTCGAGCAACCTTACAAAGTGGAGCGGGCGACCCAGTCCCTGCCTATAAACCTTGAGAGGCGGAGCAAACGTCCAAGTCCCTGACAAGCAACCTTGCAAAGAGGGGCGAGCAACTGGGCCCCGTGCCAGTCTGACTGGTGTAAGAAATGGGCCGACCCAATAATACGAGCCCACGTCAGCGAGACTAGATGGGTCATCATCAAACTACGTCCAGGCCTTGGGTACACCGTCGAAAGGTCCTCGACGGGCATTAGACGACACCTTTCCATGTACTATCTTAGGCAAACCCCCACTAGCGTGTGGGGCCATTCAACCCCGATCGTAGGGATCTCATCATCGGAGTCTCTACTGTGACTTGCATATCGAAAAGGATGCAATAGATACCCCATACCAGTGTATGCCTATGCACGCCAGTAGGTGACGCAGGTCTATGATGATGGGTGAGGTCGCGCTATGCATGGCCACACCATGGGGCTGACCCACTTGACCCACCATGCACTACTACAAAGATGTTAGCGGAGGACTCGCTATAGGAACCTTTATGACAAACGAGCAAGACGATACGCTACACAAGGAGTGTGGTTGCGCACGGCCCTACGGACTATATCCGGAGCACTATGCCAAACCAAGGGGACAGATGGCCCTCATACCTATAGAGAATATATCTCTTCTGTAAGGTCCTACCCTTGAGATATAAAAGGGCAGGGGCCCCTCCTTCTTTAGACACGAGTACACAAGATGTAACATGTTCTATTGTAATACCACGATCAGCACTACACTGGACTAGGGCTCCGGCCTGAACCAATATAAACCCCATTTGTCCCAAGTTCTTTGAGTCACAGCGATTCACCATTTAGAGAGAGTCCGCGCTAGCATCTCCACAGAACACAAATCTTATTATCCCCTGGTTTCCTAAACCACGATAGTTGGCGCGTCAGGTAAGGGAGCACTAGCGTACTAAGTGACACCTTCCACTTCGATGGCCCAGTCATCAGCATTTGCTGAAGGCAAGGCCTTTGCTCTAGGGAGCTGCATCACTTTCGGCACCCTCGACTTCTTCTCCACCACCATCGACGAGCTCATCCTTGTCGTCCCCAACGTGCCTGGCACCATGGGCACGCAACCCACGCACTCCACCAAGAGCATGGCAGAGAAGTGACGCCTAAAAAGGTGTACTGCCTCCCTAAGGTGACGCCTCAATAGACACACCAGTACAAAGGTGGTGGAAGCCCCATCCTCGACTCTAGTGGCAGTCACCGGTCACCAACCGACGTCCGTCCTCGACTTTCTCAAGGACGATTTGAGCCACGTGAAAGGAAAATGTGCCCTTACGCCATTTCTAGTTGTTTTAGTGATTAAATGCTCAACACATTACTATGAACTAACAACTCTTCTTATGAGCATGAGCACAGGTGTTTGTAAAGCAAATTGAGGAAAATAAGAAAAGCACTTTTGGGCTTGATAATGAACATACTACAAACCATGTTTGTAAAGCAAAGTGATAAAGGTATGTTTCTAGTACTTAGTCAATTGTTTTAGGTACTAATCATGTTTGTCTAAGTGCTAGGAATCATCTGAAGTCAAGCTAAAAGGAGCAAAGGAATTTGGAACAAAAAGGAAGAAGATGAGCTAGTCTAGGCATCACTGGACGGTCCTATGCTACCCACGGGATAGTCCGGTGTGCACCGGACTGTCCGGTGTGCACCGGACTGTCCAGTGTCTGTACGGCTGAAATGGCCACCCTCGGGCTCGGTCAGGCCCTGCTCGCTAAAATTCACTGGATGGTCTGGTGCCACCCATCGGGCAGTCTAGTGTGAGAACAGCCAACGGTTATCAGCCAAGTCAACCTGCTGCATCGGTCAGATGGAGCACTAGATAATCTGGTGCCCTCCACCAAACAGTCTGGTGCCCATTTGAAACAAAAAGTGACCAATCAGGGATCTTTTTACCGTTGCACTGTACAGTGGCTGTGCCACCGGACAGTCAGGTGCACACACAGAAAGGGAAGGCTGGGAGCTTCCAAATGAAGTTCCAACGGCTCCTAGGTCCCTTAGGGCTATAAACGGTCCCCCTAGGTTCCATGGAGCAGTACCCAAGCATACTTTGAGCACACCACAACTCCAAAACTCTATGACCATGCTTTTGATTTGTTAGAAAGAGATTTGAGCATGTCCTTGAGCTGTGACTCTGTCGTTTTCATTCGTGCGCTCTCTTCTTTGCTTGTGTGTGTGGTGTAGCTGCAATTGTGCTCTTATGTGCATTTCTACTCCCCTCCTTACTTTGGATTTGATTGTGATCATTTGTGTAAGGCGTGAGAGACTCCAATTTGTGGAGATTTCTCACAATGGGATATTGATATAAGTAAGACAACTGTGGCACTCAAGTTTGATCTTTAGATCACTTGAGAAGGGGTGAGTGCAACCCTTGACCAAAGGAGGTCATCACAACGTGGAGTAGGCATTGGCCAAACCACGATAAAAATCACCGTGTCTCTTGTCCATTTTACTTATTGTGATTACTGTCTTCTTGAGTTCTCATACTCACTTGCAATATTGCTCCTAAGTTTAATACTCATCTTCAAGGAGCAATCAAGTGAAGAGTTCTCTTTTCTTCTCTCTTCTCATCCAAACTTGGTTTTAGGTCTCACTAACATATTTTATAAACCAAGTTGTATTGTTTAGAGATAATATTGCAAGATCACCTATTCACCCCCTCTTGGTGCTCTCAATTGGTATCAGAGTTGTTCTCTTCATCAAGGGACAAACGTCCGAAGAGATGGATCCTAAGGGTAAGGGGATTGTGATCGATGACAAGGAGGAGATCGTCAACAACAATGAGCCAAAGGGAGATAAGCCCATCGACTCAGACTCAAACAACAATAAGGACATGAAGAAGAGGCGCACCAAGAAGATAGTCTAGTACGACAGTGATGCCTCTTCAACTTCACCAAAGGACGACGACGATGACGACTCTTCTTCCAAGAAAAGACGGTTAACCAAAACCACTCTTTTGATTATTCTCGCATTCTGTACAACTCCAATGCTCATTTATTGTTTATTCCTCTTGGCAAGCCCCCTCACTTTGATGGGGAATATTATTTGTTGGAGCTATAAAATGCGTAGTCATCTATTTTCTCTTCATCCTAGCATTTGGGAAGTAGCAGAAAATGGGATGCCTTTTGATATTAATGACAATGCTATATTTATTCATGAGCAAATCCATAAATTTGCCTAGGCTACTACTGTGCTTTTAGCATCTCTATGCAGGGATGAATATAACAAGGTTAGTGGCTTGGACAATGCCAGGGAAATATGGAACACCCTCAAAATCGCTCATGTGGAAAATGACGCCACAATGATCACCAAGATGGAGTTGGTTGAAGGTGATCTGGGAAGGTTTGCCATAAGGAGGGATGAGCAGCCAACTGATATGTACAATAGGCTCAAGACCCTTGCGAACAAGATCCGAAGCTACGGAAGTACAATATGGACGGATCATGACGTCATGCGCCTCATGCTAAGGTCATTTACAATTATTGATCCTCATCTTGTGAATTTTATTCGTGAGAACCCTAGGTATACCAAAATGTCACCCAAAGAAATTCTTGGTAAGTTTGTGAGCGGGCGCATGATGGTAAAAGAAGCAAGGTACGTCGATGACATCGCCAACTGACCACTTCCTCAATATGAGCCGCAACTCATTGCACTCAAAGCAATGACCAACAAGGAGGCACTCCCCAACAAGGTAGCACAAGTTGAGGCAGCCAGCCTTAATGAAGAAGAAATGGTGCTTTTAGTCAAGCGCTTCAAGACTGCTTTGAAGGGAAGCAAGGACTGCCCCAACAAGAACAAATCAAGGGGAAAACGTTCATGCTTCACGTGTGGTAACTCTGATCATTTTATTTCTCAATGTCCTAATAATGAAAATGACAAGGACCAAGACAAGAAAGGAAGAAGGAGAAGATGAAGTTTTATAGAAAGAAGAAGGGCAAGGCGCACATCGGCAAGGAATGAGACTCAGACTGCTCTTCATCCGACTCCAACGATGAAGGACCTGCCACCTCTACCTTCAACAAGTCTTCTTTCTTCCCCAACGAGCAACACACTTGCCTCATAGCTAAGGAAAAGAAGGTACGCACACGTGACACTCCTAAGTATACTTCTAGTGATGAGGAATCTGATGATGATATGGATTATAGTCATCTTTTAAGGGCTTAGATAGATATAAAGTAGACAAAAATTAATGAATTAATTGTTGCTCTTAATGAAAAGGATAGATTGCTAGAGAAGCAAGAGGATTTGCTTTATGAGGAATATGATAAAGTTATAGAAGTTGAAAAATTCCTAGCTTTAGAAGTAAAGAAGAATGAAAGACTAGTTTGTGATTTATCTTCATGTCATTCTACTATCTCTAGTCTCAAAAATGCAAATGATGATTTAAATGCTAAAACAGATAAGTTGAATGCCTCTAGTTCTTTCATGGAGCATGTTTCAATTTTTACTAAATGTAAAAATCATGATTTTGATGCTTGTAGTAATCATGTTTTTACTATTGCAAAGTTGAATTTTGAAATTTTTCAATTAAATGTTCAACTTAAAACTTGCAAAAATGAAGTAGAAAACTTAAATTTTCTAGGGATGCCTTCACCATTGGTAGACATCCCTCCATTAAGGATGGACTTGGTTTCCAAAAGGGAACCAAGGACACTAAAAGCCAAAAGGTCATCAACTTCGCTAAGGAGAAGGAGAAGGCACCTATGGCTAGTAGCTCCCATTCTTTTCATGAAAAGAAGAACCATGCTTATTTGTATTCTCATGCTAAGAATGTGTCTCATAATGCTCATTGTGATACTTGTAATGATATTTCTATTTTACCAAAGCATCATGATGTTGTTTTTACTCCTCGCACTATGTTTGACTCATCTAGTGGTTCTTATGCTCATAGTAGGAGTAGAACTAGGTGCCATGCATCTCGTGTTATCTCTCACGTGCCTAAGGATAGGAATGCATCACATGGACCTTCTATTCTATTTCGTACTTTTGATGCTTCCTATGTAATTTATTGTAAGAATAATATAATTGTTACTACCAATGTGGGACCGAAATGCAAGAAAGGTAAGACTTGCATTTGGGTTCCAAAATGTTATGTAACTAACCTGACAGGACACAACACAAGTTGGGGACCTAAACCCCAAGCATAAATTCCTTGGAGGTTTATGCATCCGAGGGCTCAAGCTAGATCATTGATAGCGGATGCACAAAACACATGATGGGGGAGAAAAATGTTCACCTCCTATGTCAAGAATAAGGATTCCCATGACATGATTATATTTAGAGATGGGAACCAAGGCAAGGCAAAGGGGATAGGTAAAATAGAAATTACTACTGAGCACTCTATCTCTAATGTTTTTTGGTAGAATCACTTGGTTACAGTTTGCTTTCTATCAGCCAGTTATGTCATATGGGATATAATTGTTTATTTACAAATGTTGATGTAACTGTATTTAGAAGAAGTGATGGTTCATTAGCATTTAAAGGTGTATCTGACAGCAAGTTTAACTTAGTAGATTTTACTAAAGACAATGTCGATCTAGATGCATGTTTACTTGCTAAGACTAACATGGTCTGGCTTTGGCATCGCTGTCTAGCACATATTGGGATGAAGAACCTTCATAAGCTTCTAAAGGGAGAACATGTGTTAGGACTAATAGATGCCTATTTTGAGAAAGACAGACCTTGTGCAGCGTGTCAAGCAGGGAAACATGTGGGAACAAGTCATCCAAGCATGAACGTGATGACGACGTCATGACCATTGATGCTTCTCCATATGGATCTCTTCGGTCCCATTGCTTATCTTAGCACCGGGGGAAGTAAGTATGGTCTAGTAATTGTTGATGACTATTCACGCTTCACATGGGTATTCTTTTTGCAAGATAAATCTGAAACCTAAGAAACCCTCAAGCGCTTCCTAAGACGGGCTCAAAATGAGTTTGAGCTACAAGTAAAGAAGATAAGAAGCGACAATGAATCTGAGTTTAAAAATCATCAAGTGGAGGAATATCTTGAGGAGGAAGGCATCAAACATGAGTTCTCCACTCCCTACACTCCACAACAAAATGGTGTAGTGGAGAGGAAGAACAGGACGCTCGTTGATATGGCAAGGACGATGCTAGGAGAATACAAGACGTCATAGCGATTTTCGTCGAAAGCTGTAAATACGACCTGCCATGCCATAAACCATCTCTTTCTTCATTGCCTCCTCAATAAGACGACATATGAGCTTGTTGGGGACTTGTTCTCAAATGCTATGAATTAAGAACAAGGCAACATAAAATGTTAAATATCGATGTCCTTCGTCCGCTGAAGCATTATTTCCCCAAGGATTTAATGAACTTCGGACGAAGGTTATAATGATAGAATTACAAAGGTACTACCTTCGTAATTAAACTCTTAAAACTAATACGAGATAACGCAGGATATAAAGTATTAAAGATAAGTAAATTGAAAATAAATGACATCATTTATACATTTTGTAAATCTTAGATGTTTGAACATAATATTTAAATACATTTATACCTCTGCCTTGACAAATGACAATTTCCGAGTGATCTGATTGCAATTACAGGAATCCGTGAACAGTAAAGGAATACTGTTCACTATTTATAGGCACATGACACAGCCTGTGAAGAATTACAATCATGCCCCTCATAAAAGTTTACAACAATGACTCAGACCCCTATGAGCTAAAAGGTCATTCCATCTTTAAGTCGGTATGACCCTTCATCTTCGGACATGTTATAATACCAAAACTTCATGAATGATGCCTTCGGCGTCACATACAAGCAGCTTCAGCCGAAGCTGTTTCTTTCTGCAGGACCTTCGGCGACGAAGCGTGGTCCCAACAGTAGCCCCTTCACGGTGCTAGATCGTTTTTCATAACGAGCTTGATCCGTGAAAAAAGTCTTTTAGGCTTCAGGAAGCCGAAGGTCCGAAAAACACCTTCCTTGAGCTCGTTGTCGAGAAACGATACAATTTTCGAGCGCGTAGTGATTCCACCATGCGGGTTCACTATTCTGGTTTTTGCGGTCCACCGTTCAGCGGGTGCGAGCAATCGTTTGCTTGGTGTAAAAATCCTGACGATTCACCTTCTTTCCTGCAAGACTATATAAACAGACGGGTAGGTGTGAAGTTACCACAGCATTCATTGCTACTGCACTGTTTTGCTGCCAAAATTTTTAACCATAGCCGAAGCTTGACTTTCGCATTCGAACCAAGCTCTAGTTTGGTGTCTGCTTCGTCAGAAGAAGGGCTTCGGGAAAGAGGTTATTAATTTCTGAGCAATTTTCAAGATACTCAAAATCAAATGGCCAGAGTGCGCTCTACTGCTAGGGCTGAGCGCGAAGGAGACGAAGCCGAAACTGCGGAAACTATCCCTATCTCGGAAGCGATGAGGCGAAGTGGATTGGTGACATCGGAGATCGCCCCTGCTGCCGAAGCAGAACAAGCAGATATTGAAGAAACTGACTCTGAAGATGATCATACTATCGCAATACCAAGCAAGCCTAGCCACCTGGACTTCGGAAAGTCAACAATCTCCAAGGCTGATTTCCCGAAGATGGTAAAATCGGGCTATTTTAGCGAAGATGAGAAGAAGCTGATTCGCTTCGGAGGAGAGGAAACTACCCCGAAGCCAGAGAAGGATGAAATAGTGATTTTCAAGAGTTTCCTCAAAGCTGGTTTGAGATTTCCTTTGAATAGGATGATTGCCGATGTGCTAAAAAAGTTTGGTATCTATTTTCATCAATTAACTCCTAATGCTATTGTTAGGCTTAGTGTTTATATTTGGGCTCTCCGAAGCCAGGGGGTGGAGCCATTTGCCGAAGGTTTCTGCCGGGTACACGAGCTACATTATCAAACTAAGGCCAGAAAAGATGGGTTACATGAAAATTTTGGTTGTTATAATTTTGCCTATCGGAAGACTACGAAGTTTCCTATAATCAGCTATCGAAGCAAGTGGCCGGCGGGCTGGAAGTCAGAATGGTTCTACATCAAAGTTGACGATGACAAGGAGAAGCTAGTACAGAGCCCGCTTGAATTGATATTCGGAGAGACCAGACCCCACTACAATATGACACCAGAAGGTCCAACTCAAATCTCGTTGGCTCAATTCAGGATTATTGCTGAGCACATTGGCACTAGAGATCTTGTGCAGGAATTTCTGTCGTTCAAAATATTTCCAACTATGAAGGAATGGGCTATGCCGAAGCTCAAAAAAGAGAAGAAAGAAGGAGAACTTGTCTGCCTGCCCTACCATTACAAGTTCAAGAAATATTTTAAAGAACCCTGTCAAAAATGGTTCGAAACAATTGAAGTAATGAGTACTGAAATTCTTGGAAATTATTCTAAAAAAGAAGATCAATTGATGACAGCAGCCTTCGACACCCGGCCGAAACGAAGGCTAAATAGAGTGCTTGATGCTATAGGTTTTGAATACCCTGACTATGAGCGGCTAGACAAGGGTGCCGAAGGGCAAAAAAGAAAATGAGTGGCCAGCGTTTTAACTAAAGACGACGAAGATCAACCAGAAAAGAAGAAAGAAAAACTTGAGCCGAAAGTAATTGCTCCAAGAAAGAGAAAAGCTGCGTCTCCAAAACCTGCATCTCCGAAACCTGCATCTCCGAAGCCAGCATCTCCAGAACCAGAGATATTGGCCCGAGATGAAGAAGTGTCTGTGGCACCTTCTACTGCCGAAGTGGAGGAAATTTTGAAGGTAATGACTGAATCTTTGCCTGTCAAGCTAAGTCCGCTGGCACCGGAACTGACAAAGTTTTTTCAGAAGGACAAAGAGACTTCGGCAGTAGAAAGTCCTGCGAAGCCGAAAAAACGAAGAATCATTCAAGTGACAGATGTGATCCATGGGACACCATCACCGACATCGGTATCAAAAATTGTTGTTGCCAAGACCGCCGAAACCGCCAAAGGTGCCGCAGCCGAAGCCACCAGAGTGGAAACCCCCGAAGCTGAAACCGGCGGAGCCGAAACTGCCGGGGCCGAAGCCGGGGCCACAAAAGATCCGAACCTGGAAGACACACTTGAAGTTATTGATAATATACTCCTAAAAATGGCTGAAGAAGAAGCTGTTGCGGTCGCAGCAAGCGCAGCTACTGAAAAGGAGAAAAAGCAAGTTGAAGACATTTTGGAAGAAGGAGATTTTAAATTTCAAGATTTACTTGGACAAGAATTAACAGATGCTGAAAAAGAAGAGCTTAAAAAATATGCTGTATCCTGTGGATATAAGCCTGGGGCTATGCTATTTGGTGGAGTTAACGAAGGGAAACTGAGATGTCTTCGAAACCGCAGCGAGGCTAAAATTACTAAAACCCTCTCGAAAAGCATTGGCCTGCCGAAGTTAGAAGCGGACCTCTACCGCTACCAGCGACACCATATCGCTGGAAGCTTGCTTTATGCTAATTTTAAGGTAAAAAACATTATTACCATTTTATTATTAATTTTTTAGGTCGTTTTCTAATGAAGACTGTTTTGACAGAGTATACTATTAAGTAAGGTTCTAAAAATGCAACAAGATCTCGAAGAGGAGAAGAACAAGATTATCATCAAAGATTTGGAAGAAAAAGTTGAAAACTACGAAGCTACTCTGAAAAAGAAGGACTTCGCCATCCAAGATTTTGAAATCATGGCTAAAGAGCACGAAGGTGCATTGGAAAAGAAGGACTTTGTTATTCAGTCTATGGAAGGCTCCCTGGCTGAAGTCCAAGCCGAGAATGATAGCTTAAAGAATGAATTGCTTAAACAATCAGAAAAATTTGAGCAGGAAAAGAAACAGCTTGAAACAAGTCTTAAAACTGAGATGGACAAAAATTCAAATCTGCAAACATCCTTGAAAGAACTCTAAGAGAAATGCCTAAGCTTCGGCAGCCGATGCGTGCAGCGGCTGAAGGATGTGTTTCATTCTATCGGAGCCAGCTCTGAAAAATTTACACCTTCGGCTGCAAACCTGCCCAGCACATTAGAATATATTGAAGGCGAGGTTGATGCTCTTGACGAAGTTATTGGTGGGCACGCCGACTTCTGTGCCATGGTAGCTTCTCGGGGCACAGCTGCCGCTTTTCTGAAGGCCGGCTGTACACATGGAAATATTGTGAATAGACCAAACTTCAGCTTATCAGCGTCAGATCTGATAGATATCCCAAGCCTGGCCCGAAGCATTAGAAATAGATTCATGACCCAGATTTGGGTAAATGGGGGGCGAAAAATGGCAGGTGACGAAGCTCGAAGTCATCTTAAGCCGGTAAGAAACTTATATTTGTTACTTTTATCTTCTCCTTGAAATTTGCACCTTTCTTATTCTGATCTTTGATATACGCAGGATGATGAAGCTGAAGTATGACGAAGCTGAAGTTTTGATGAAACATAGCCTGAAGCTTGATAGTCGCTTCACCATACTTTCCCGCAAAAATTCTGGAGAGACTTTTGTAATATAATTATGGAACAACTCATGTAAATTTGTACATACCTTGTAATATATTTTGTTTCCGTTATCTTCATCCAATCTGCTTTGCTATGGACGAAACTCCTCTTTTGAGCCGGAGGCGAAAAACACCTTCCCTTCTTTTCGTACACAACGAAGCATAAAAAAAATTTCCTTCGAAGTCTTTTCTCATTGCCGAAGCACCTGTCTTTTTCGTGTGGTATGATGATGATTCTATAGATGTCTAAATGAATGTTTATGAATACAAATGACATGATGGAATGTATTGTGCAATGAATATTGAGACATATGTTCAAAAATCATGATCACAACCCTTTCATCCCGTTAGGAACGATTCGAATCTTTTTGCCGTTTACTTTTCGGCTTCACCGTTTACTTTTCGGTGTATCAGCATTGACTTTTCGCTGTAAGCCTCCCTTGGGAGCTTCTTCGCCTTTTACTTTCAGCAGAATCAGCGTTTATTTTTCGCTATAAGCCTGCCTTAGGAGCTTCTTCGCCTTTTACTTTCGGCGGAATCAGCGTTGACTTTTCGCTGTAAGCTCTGCATTTCCTTAGGAACGACTTTTGAGCTTTTCCCTGTTTTCTTTTCTTTTTCCTTTGCATTTACATTTACATTTTTGGGGGATATCATTCTTATAGAATTGAAATAAGGAAAATTACATGTTGTGGCCCCATTAAAAACCTTTCTCCCCCTTTGGAAAGGAAAAGGGTGCCAGAAAAAAGGAATAGAAAAAACTACATCAAGCTAAACATAATATCGTCGAAGCTCATCCGCGTTCCATGATCTAGGGATGTCGTTGCCGTCCATATCCTTTAATCTGTAGGAACCGGGTCTTGACGAAGATACTACCAAGAAAGGGCCTTCCCACTTCAGCTGTAGTTTGCCTACTGTGTCAGGGTTGGCCACTCTCCGAAGCACCAAATGTCCTGGCTTAATGTTCTTCAAGCGAACCTTTCTGTCACGCCATTTTATTGTTTCGGCTTGGTATTTATTAATGTTTTCCACAGCCTGAAACCTGATCCCCTCTATAGCATCCTTTTCCACAGAGCAATCAGCTTCATCTTCGCCTTCTGCCGAAGCTATTGTTCTTATAGATCCTGCTTTGGCTTCTTCCGGTGTTATTGCTTCGTCACCGAACAATAGTTTAAATGGCGTAAAGCCTGTTGATCTTGACGCTGTTGTGTTATGGCTCCACACCACTTTGATTAATTCTTCTGGCCACTTTCCCCTGGGCTGATTGAAGATTGACTTCATTATTCCTGTCATTATGATCCCATTGGCTCTTTCGACTAGTCCATTTGATTCTGGATGCCGAACTGACGCAAAATGGATCTTCGTGCCAATTTGGTCACATAACTCTTTGAAAACTTCGGAGTCAAACTGCGTTCCATTGTCCACAGTAATGGCCTTCGGCACTCCGAAGTGACAAACAATATTTTGCCAGAAAAACTTTTGGACGGTGACCGAAGTTATTGTGGCTAAAGGCTTCGCCTCAATCCACTTAGAAAAATATTCCACTGCCACTACAACATATCTTAAATTTCCTTGTGCTGGTGGTAGCGGACCTAACAAATCAAGGCCCCACCTTTGTAACGGCCAAGAGGGTTGTATTAACTGAGTTAGAGACGAAGGTTGTTTTTGATCTCTTGCACATTTCTGACAACCTTCGCACTTTTGCACTAGTTCTGCTGCATCCGAAGCTGCTTTTGGCCAATAAAATCCTTGGCGAAAAACTTTTCCCAACAAAGGCCTAGATCCGATATGAGATCCACACAGGCCTGCATGTATTTCCTTTATCAATTCTATACCTTCAGCTCTGGACAAACACTTGAGCAACGGGGAATAGACCCCACGCTTGTATAATTCCCCTTCTATAATAACATATGGTCGAGCTCTTGCTTCTATCCTTTTGTTGTAAGCTTCGTCATCTGAAAGAAAATTACCCTGAAGGAAAGAGATGATTTCAGTTCTCCAATCTTCACTATAGACAGGGGATATGTTGAGGACTGCTCTTTCAAGAAGCTCAACCGAAGGTGCTTTTATTGTTTCATAAAATACATCCGAAGGTAAAGGCAGCCCCTGTGCCGCTGACTTGGCTAATAGATCAGCATATTCATTTTCTCTGCGAGGAATATTTTTGACAGAGAATCCTTCAAAGGAAGCCTTAATCCTTCGGACTGTATCTAGATATTTTTCAAGCTTCGGATCTCTTGCTTTATAGCTCTTGTCAATATGACCAGAAATAACTTGGGAGTCAGTTTTAAGAGTAGCCCTTCTGATTCCCATTGCCTTTAATTTCCGAAGATCCAAGAGCAGAGCTTCGTACTCAGCAATATTATTTGTGCAACTGAAATCAAGTCTTGCCGCATAGCAAGTTCTAACTTTGGAAGGTGAAACCAACACAGCAGCTGCTCCTGCTCCGAAGGTTCCCCAAGACCCATCGCAGAACACTGTCCATGCTTCAGCATCTTTATTCATTTCTTCTTCCTGAGCCCCTGGCGTCCAGTCAGCAATGAAGTCTGCCAACGCTTGGGACTGAATCGAAGATCTATGGACATAATCAATACAAAATTCATTGAGCTCTGCAACCCATTTTCCAATCCTTCCAGTAGCTTCTCGGTTTCTTATAATATCCTTCAAAGGTTGTGAAGAAGGAACAATTATGTTGTAAGCTTGAAAATAATGCCGAAGCTTCCTGGAAGCCATCAAAACAGCATACAGTACCTTCTCCAATTTTGTATAATTTTTCTTTGATAAACTAAGAACTTTGGACACAAAGTATATTGGGGCCTACTTTTTGACTTGGCCTTCAAGCTTCTCCTGAACAAGTGCTGCACTTACCGCTGAGTGCGAAGCTGCCACATATAATAACAAAGGAGCCCCTTGCATTGGTGGAGTTAGTTTTGTTAGATCTATTAAATATTGCTTCAGCTCTTCGAAGGCTTTCTGCTGGACTGGTCCCCACTAAAAAACTTTGGCTGACTTCAGCACTTCGAAAAATGGCAAATTTCTCTCTGCTGCTCTGGATATGAATCTGTTGAGAGATGTCAGTCTTCCTGTCAATCTTTGAGCCCCTTTCTTTGTACTTGGTGGTTCCATTCGAAGGATAGCTTCGATTTTGTTTGGATTAGCCTCAATTCCTTTTGTTGAAACTAGGCAACCAAGAAATTTCCTCTTCTTCACTCCGAAGACACATTTTTCTGGATTTAGCTTTAAACCAGCCTGTCTAAAATTAGCGAAGGTCTCCTGCAGATCAGCAATGTGATTATCTTGCTTCGTGCTTTTTACAATGATATCATCAACATAATTTAGCACATTCCTGCCTATTTGAGAATGGAGAACCTTCGCTGTCATTCTGCTGAAGCTTCCTCCAGCATTCTTAAGCCCCTCAGGCATCCGAAGGTAACAATATGTTCCACTAGGGGTTATGAAGCTGGTCTTCGGTTCATCCTCCTTTTTCATCCAGATTTGATGATAGCCTGAATAACAATCCAGCAGACTCATAATCTCTGAAGAAGCTGCTGCATCAACCAAGGAATCTATCCTTGGCAATGGAAACTCGTCCTTCGGACATGCCTTATTGAGATCAGTAAAATCGATACACATTCTCCATTTACCATTGGCCTTCTTCACCATAACAGTGTTAGCCAACCATTTTGGGTATTTTACCTCTCTAATAACTCCAGCACTGAGGAGTCTTTTCACTTCATTCCGAGCACCTTCGGCCTTGTCATCAGACATCTTCCGAAGTCTCTGCTTTCTAGGTCTGAAGGATGGGTCAACATTGAGCGAGTGCTCAATAGCATCCCTGTTAACTCCGCAAAGATCATTAGCTGACCAAGCAAAAACATCTTTATTGTTGAACAAAAACCGTATCAAGGTTTTCTCCTGTTCTTCGGACAATTGAGATCCCAATAGCACCTTCTGCTCTGCTATGTCCTCACATAAGAGCATGGGTTTCGGCTGATCAGCCGAAGCAGCTTTTTCCCTTCTGAACTTGTACTGCTCACAAGCTTCAGCTCCATCTATGTTATGGATCGCTTTTGAATCTGTCCAATTTCCTTCGGCCCTTCTGGCAGCTTCCTGACTTCCATGAATAGCGATGGGCCCTTGGTCCGAAGGTATCTTCATGCAAAGGTAAGCTGGATGAAGAATTGCTTCGAAGGCATTGAGAGTACCACGACCAATGATAGCATTGTAAGGATACTCCATGTCAACAATGTCAAACACAATTTGCTCAGTCCTTGTATTGTAAACAAATCTGAAGGTTACTGGCATGGTGATCTTCCCAAGTGCTACAATTTGCTGTCCTCCGAAGCCACAAAGAGGGTGCGTAGCATCATGGATCTTGTCTTCGGGATCTTGCATTTGTCTGAAAGCTTTAGCAAATATGATATCAGATGCGCTGCCTGTATCAACCAAAACATTATGGACCAGAAATCCTTTGATCACACAAGAGATAACCATAGCATCATTGTGTGGGTAATCCTTGAGTTGAAGATCCTCTTGGGAGAAGGTAATTGGAATGTGAGACCATCTTGACTTGATGAAGGGTCCTTGCACCCCGACGTGCTGTACCCTCCTCTATGCTTCCTTCTTCTGCTTCTTGTTGGTTAGCTCTGAGCATGAACCGCCTGTTATCGGGAGTACCAGCTTCGGGGCCGAAGCAGCTCCAGCTTGATCGTTGAACGAAGCCATCAGCTCAAGAAAGTGGAAGTGTGTTGACCGGAGGTGGGCGCCAATGTTGGGGACTTGTTCTCAAATGCTATGAATTAAGAACAAGGCAACATAAAATGTTAAATATCGATGTCCTTCGTCCGCTGAAGCATTCTTTCCCCAAGGATTTAATGAACTTCGGACGAAGGTTATAATGATAGAATTACGAAGGTACTACCTTCGTAATTAAACTCTTAAAACTAATACGAGATAACGCAGGATATAAAGTATTAAAGATAAGTAAATTGAAAATAAATGACATCATTTATACATTTTGTAAATCTTAGATGTTTGAACATAATATTTAAATACATTTATACCTCTGCCTTGACAAATGACAATTTCCGAGTGATCTGATTGCAATTACAGGAATCCGTGAACAGTAAAGGAATACTGTTCACTATTTATAGGCATAGGACACAGCCTGTGAAGAATTACAATCATGCCCCTCATAAAAGTTTACAACAATGACTCAGACCCCTATGAGCTAAAAGGTCATTCCATCTTTAAGTCGGTACGACCCTTCATCTTCGGACATGTTATAATACCGAAACTTCATGAATGATGCCTTCGGCGTCATGTACAAGCAGCTTCAGCCGAAGCTGTTTCTTTCTGCAGGACCTTCGGCGACGAAGCGTGGTCCCAACAGAGCTCCTAACTATTTTGCTAATCTGGCTACACCCTTTGGTGGCTTTTTGTGTGGAAAGATTTTGCGTCTTTCAGATGACTTTGCACCCTTAGGTGTTCTGGTGCACATATTGTGATAATCCGGCTGCACCCTTAGGTGGATTTTTTTCTCGAAAAGATTTGATTTGTCGCACATGATGGTTAACTTAAGACTTGTCGTTGTGGTGAATGTCCTGCCGTCGAATGGCGAAGGCCGACCTCACGACCTTTTTCGACTTTTTTGGGACATACTTTTCTTTTGTGGGGGATTTTCCTATTTATTTTATTAAATGGCACCACCTCATTAAAAACATTGCCCCCTATGAGGAAAAGAGTGTGGGCCTAATCGGAGTAATGTGTCAGGGATTGTTACAGACACGCGAAGGCCCTAGCTGTTGTCACACCCGGTTTTGGAAGGTAAACCAAATGCGAACCATGTACATGCTAGGATCAGAAATTCACGAACACAACGATTACATAAATGACTCATCATAGCACAATGCTTCGAATGACAATAAAGAGTAAGTAATAATACTAAGACTAGTCATTTACATAATATGAATCAAAGTGCACATAATAGAAATGTAGCCAACATAAATAAAACCACCACATGCAGCTGACTAGGGAGGTCACTAGCCTAATCCTCGAATTCGTCGAAGTCCTGTACTCCTGGAGATCCGCCTCGACGCCTTCTTCTTTACCTGAGCATAGGTTGAACCAGAGGCGACCTAGTGTTTTGTGAAAGCAAGGGTGAGTACACATCAACATACTCATCAAATGTCCTGTTTGGCTGCGGTGGACTAACTTTATGTGGAGTTAGGATCAAAGTAGTTGATTTTAGTTCGTCAGGTATTTATTATTAGTAGAAGCCAAGTTTTAGCAATAACTAACCCGTGAATCATTTCCTCATCGAGGAACATCATTATCATCATCATAGCCAAAACCATCAATAGAACCATAGTTTCTCAGATCATCTGTATCTCTAATCAAAGGAGCTCTTAAGGCCGCTCTTAATCGTGAGCACGACTGATATATCAATTTCATTCCTCTGCAGAGATCGCACATGTTGGGGGCCTGCTTCTTCGCCGAAGGTCCACTAAGCAGAAACACCTTCGAAAGATCGGCATATAAGCAAACACAACGCGAAGGTACACGCTGAAGCTACGATCCAGGGAGCTTCGGCATAGTGACATGCCTTGAGACGAAGGGCTGCACTGACTTAAAGAGGAAAAGACCGATCAGCCCATGATAATATGTGTCATGATTGTAACTAGTCATCAAGGACATAAATGTAATTTTGATCGGGCTATGTCTCGTGCCTATAAATAGGTGAACAGTACCCCCGTACTGTTCACGCTGACTTGTATTCACTCGTGCATCACTCTTGGACTTTTGCTTTCTGTCAAGCCGAAGGTACAAATGTAATTCAATATTGTTCATGTTTATTCATGATGATATAATAAAGATATATATTGATGTCATATGATTATTCATGTTATTTCTCATGTTTCATATGCTTCTTCTTTCATTAATATATACTGCAATGATGTAGGTACGTCCTTCATGACCTTCGTCTGAAGATCATTATATCCTAATGGAGATAATGGTTCGAAGGATGAAGGGTCTTAACCATTAACATTTTGTGTTGCCTTGTTCTTAACTCATAGCATTTGAGAACAAGTCCCCAACATTGGCGCCCACCTCCGGTGAACTCACTTCCACTGTTGACCTGATGGCTTCGTTCAACAACCAAGTCGTAGCACCTTCGGCTATGAAGCTGGTGCTCCCAATCATGGGTGGTTCAAGTTCAGAGCCAGCTAACAAGAAGCATAAGAAGGAAGCACAGAGAAGAGTGCAGCATGTTGGGGTGCAAGGACCCTTCATCAAGTCCAAGTGGTCCTATATTCCAATCACCTTCTCCCACAAGGACCTTCAGGTCAAAGATTACCCTCACAATGATGCTATGGTCATATCTTGTGTCATCAAGGGATTTTTGGTCCATAATGTTCTGGTTGACACGGGCAGTGCAGCGGATATCGTATTTGCTAAGGCCTTCAAACAGATGCAAGAGCCAGAGGACAAGATTAATGATGCTACACACCCTCTCTGTGGCTTCGGAGGAAGGCAGATTGTCGCACTTGGTAAAATCACAATGTCAGTTACCTTCGGCTACGCCCACAACACAAGGACTGAACATGTTGTCTTTGACATTGTCGACATGGAGTACCCCTATAATGCAATCATTGGTCAAGGGACACTTAATGCCTTCGAAGCAATACTTCATCCAGCATATTTATGCATGAAGATACCTTCGGAACAAGGGCCCATTGCTGTCTATGGGAGTCAAGAAGCTGCCAGAAGGGCTGAAGGGAACTGGACAGATTCAAAGGCAATCCATAACATAGATGGAACTGAAGCTTGTCAGCAGTATAAATACAAAAGAGAGAAGGCTACTTCGGTGGATCAGCCAAAGCCTATGCTTCTATGTGAAGACATAGCAGAACAAAAGGTACTGCTGGGGTCTCAGCTATCTGATGAGCAAGAGAAGACTTTGCTAAGATTTTTATTCAACAACAAAGATGTCTTTGCTTGGTCAGTCAATGATCTCTGTGGTGTCAATAGAGATGTTATTGAACATTCACTCAATGTGGATCCATCTTTCAGGCCAAGAAAACAAAGGCTTCGGAAGATGTGTGAAGACAAAGCTGAAGGTGCTCGAAACAAAGTGAAGAGACTTCTTAGTGCCAGTGTCATCAGAGAGGTGAAATACCCAGAATGGCTAGCCAACACTGTTATGGTGAAGAAGGCCAATGGTAAATGGAGAATGTGCATTGATTTCACAGATCTCAACAAGGCCTATCCAAAGGACGAATTTCCACTACCAAGAATAGACTCCCTTGTAGATGCAGCAGCTTCTTCAGAGCTCATGAGTCTATTGGATTGTTACTCAGGTTATCATCAAATTTGGATGAGGAAGGAAGACGAGCCGAAGACTAGCTTCATAACCCATAGTGGCACCTATTTCTATCTTCGGATGTCTGAGGGGCTTAAGAATGCTGGAGGAAGCTTCAGCAGAATGACAGCCAAGGTCCTTCATCTCAAATAAGCAGGAATGTACTGACCTATGTTGATGATATCATAGTGAAAAGCACGAAGCAAGAAAATCACATTGCTGATTTGCAAGAGACATTTGCCAATTTCAGGCAAGCTGGCATGAAATTAAATCCAAAAAAGTGTGTTTTTGGAGTGAAGAAGGGCAAGTTCCTTGGTTGTTTGGTATCAACAATGGGAATTGAAGCCAACCTAAGAAAGATTGAAGCTATCCTTCGGATGGAGCCACCAAATTCAAAAAAGGGGGCTCAACGATTGGCAGGAAGGCTTGCGTCTTTGAATAGGTTCATATCAAGATCAGCAGAGAGGAATTTACCATTCTTTGAGATTCTAAAGTCAGCCGAAGTTTTTCAGTGGGGTCCGGCTCAGCAAAAGGCTTTTGAAGAATTAAAGCAATATTTGATAGATCTGACAACTCTAACTCCACCTTCGCCAGGGGTTCCATTACTCTTGTATGTTGCAGCTTCTCACTCTACAGTTAGTGCGGCGCTTGTGCAGGAGAAGCTAGATGGCCAAATCAAAAAGCAGGCCCCAGTATACTTCGTCTCCGAAGTTCTAAGTTTATCAAAGAAAAACTATATAGAATTGGAGAAGGTGTTGTATGCTGTGTTAATGGCCTCCAGGAAGCTTCGACATTATTTTCAAGCATATCATATAATTGCTCCTTCATCATAGCATCTGAAGGACATAATGAGGAACAGAGAAGCTACTAGAAGAATTGGAAAATGGGTTAAAGAGCTTAATGAATTTAGTATTGACTATGTACATAGATCCTCAATTCAGTCCCAGGCGTTAGCAGACTTCATTGCTGATTAGACGCTAGGGGCTTAGGAAGAATAAACAAATAAAGACGTCGAAGCTTGGACAATGTTCTGCGATGGTTCCTGGGGAACCTTCGGTGCAGGAGCGGCTGTCGTCCAAGTCACGCCTTCTAAATTCAGAACATGTTATGCAGCAAGGCTTGACTTCAGTTGTACAAATAATATTGCTGAATACGAAGCACTTCTGTTGGGGCTTCGGAAGTTAAAGGCAATGGGAATAAGAAGGACCATCCTTAAAACTGACTCTCAAGTCATTTCTGGTCATGTAGACAAAAGTAGTAAGGCAAGAGATCGGAAGCTTGAAAAATATTTGGATACAGTTCAAAGGCTGGAGGCTTCTTTCGAAGGTTTTTCCGTCAAGAATATTCCAAGAGGAGAAAATGAGCATGCAGATCTGTTAGCCAAATCAGCAGCACAGGGGCTCCCTCTACCTTTGGAAGTACTTTTTGAGACAATAAAAGCACCTTCGGTTGAACTTATGGAGAGAGCAGTGCTTGCAATTTCCCCTGTACATAGTGAAGATTGGAGGACTGAAATTATATCTTTCCTCCAAGGTAATTGTCTTTCGGATGACGAAGCTTATAATAAGAGAATGTAAGCAAGGACAAGACCGTATGTGATAATAGAAGGGGAATTATACAAACATGGAGTCTGTTCTCCACTCCTCAATTGTTTATCCAGAAACGAAGGTATAGAATTAATGAAGGAGATACATGCAAGTCTATGTGGATCTCATATTGGGTCTAGGCCCTTGCTGGGAAAAGTGTTTAGACAAGGATTTTATTGGCCGAAGGCAGCTTCAGATGCAGCAGAGCTAGTTCAAAAGTGCGAGAATTGTCAAAAATGTGCAAGAGATCAGAAACAACCTTCGTCTCTCATACAGCTGATACACCCTACTTGGCCATTACAAAGATGGGGCCTGGATTTGTTAGGTCCACTTCCACCGGCACAGGTAATTTGAAGTATGTTGTGGTGGTTGTAGAATATTTTTCTAAGTGGATTGAAGCAAAGCCTTTGGCTACAATAACTTCAGCCATAGTTCAAAAATTCTTCTGGCAAAATATTGTTTGTCGCTTCGGCTTGCCGAAGGCCATAACTGTGGACAATGGAACACAGTTTGATGCCGAAACATTCAAAGATTTCTGTGACCAAATTGGCACGAAGATTCATTTTGCATCAGTAAGGCACCTAGAATCAAACGGACTGGTAGAAAGAGCAAACAACATTATAATAACAGGAATAAGGAAGCTAATCTTCAATCAACCTAGAGGAAAGTGGCCAGATGAGTTGATTAAAGTTGTGTGGAGTCATAACACAACTATGTCAAGGTCAACATGATTTACACCCTTCAAGCTCTTATTTGGTGACAAAGCAATAACTCCAGAAGAAGCAAAGGCAGGGTCAATAAGAACAATAGCTTCAGCAGAAGACAAAGATGATTATCAAGTAACAAAAGGTACTATAGAAGGGATCAGACTTCAGCTATAGAGCACATCAATAAATATCAGGCCAAAACAATAAAATGGCGTGACAGAAAAGTCCGATTGAAAAATATCAAGCCAGGACATCTGGTGCTTCGGAGAGTGGCCAACCTAGACACAGTGGGAAAATTACAGCTAAAGTGGGAAGGTCCTTTTCTGGTTGTATCTTCGTCAAGACCCGGTTCTTACAGATTGAAGGATATGGACGGCAACGACATACCCAGATCTTGGAATGCGGATGAGCTTCGGCGATATTATGTGTAATTTGATGTAATCTTTTTTCATTTTTTTCTATGGCACCCTTTTCCTTTCCAAAGGGGGAGAAAGGTTTTTAATGGGGCCATAGCTTGTAATTTTTCCATTCTTATTCAGCTCCACAAGAGCCAAATCCCCCAAAAGGTTGTAAAATGTAAAATCTGAGCATGCACCATCGAGTGCAGGAAAAAAAGAGGAAAAATAGGGAAAAGCTCAAAAGTCGTCCCTAAGGGGATGCAGAGCACTACGAAGCTACAAAAAGTCGTTCCTAAGGGAGCACAGCGTAAGTTTTCTGCTCAAAAGTCGTTCCAAAGGGAATGCAGAGCCAAATACCACCAAAATATATGGCGAAAAAGTTCAAAAGTCGTTCCTAAGGGGATGCAGAACTTATACCGCCAAAATAGAAGGCGAAGAAGTTCAAAAGACGTTCCTAAGGGGATGCAGAACTTATACCACCGAAATAGAAGGTGAAGAAGCTCAAAAGACGTTCTTAAGGGGATGCAGAGCTTAAGACTCAAAAGACGTTCCTAAGGGGATGCAGAGTCTGAGTGTGGCTTCGTGTGCGTGTGTTTGGACATTCATTTGCACATTACATTACATCATTCATTGCATTCATACACATTCATGTAGACATTCGTAGGATCATCATCATCATAACATACAAACAGATACTTCGGCTTTGATGACAATGCTTTGATGACCATAAAAAAGCAAAGATACGCTTCGTTGTGTACAAAAAGAAGGGAATGTGTTTTTCGCCTTCGGCTCAAAAGATACAAGTTTCGTCCACATCAAAGCAATTCACACACAGATGGAAAGGTAAAAATATATTACAAGGTATGGACAAATTTACAGAGTGATGTTTGATTCCTAAATTACAATATCTTTTACAAAGATATTTCAAATATTTCTAAGCCTTGTTCAGCAGCTTCAGTAATCTTCGAGAAGAGCTTCAGACTATTGACCTTCGGCATCGTCATCCTGTACACGACAACACAGTATAAGGTAAAAAGTAATTACAAGAGAGCAAGCAACAGGTATAAGTATCATACCGGCTTAAGATGACTTCGTGCCTCGTCACCAGCTGAGTTCCGCCCACCATTCGTCCAGATTTGTGTTATAAATCTATTCCCAATACTTCGGGCTAGGCTAGGGATATCAATTAGGTCCGCTGGAGATAGACTGAAGTTCGATCTATTTACTATCTTTCCGTGCGTGCAACTAGCCTTCATAAAAGCTACAGTTGTGCCGCGAGAAGCCAGCAGGGCACATAAGTCGCCATGCCCAGCTATTACTTTGTCAAGCGCCTCAACTTCGCTTTCAATATGCTCGAAGGTGCTTGGCAAGTCTTCAACCGAAGGTTCAAATTTTTCAGAGCTGACTCCCACGGAGTTAAAGACCTGTCTTAGCCGTTGCACGCAACGGTTGCCAAAGTTCAAGCATACATTCTGAAGCTCTTTTAAGGATTTTTGTAGATTCGAACTTTTCTCGACTTCGGCTTCAAGCTTCGCATCAAAATTCTTCCTTTCTTGTTCGAAGCTTTCTGATTTTTGGAGGAGTTCATCGTTTAATCCACCAACTTCGGCTTGGGCTTCTGCCAATGAACCCTCCATCATCTGAAGAAGGAAGTCTTTCTTTTCTAAAGAAGCTTCATGATCTTTGATTTTCTTTTCCAAGCCCTCGATTATAATCTCATTCTTTTTATCTTCGAGGTCTTGCTGCATTCTCAGTGCTTTGCTTAGCAGCATACTCTGTACAAAATAGCCTTCATCAGAAATCTTTGCTTCATCACAAAAAGATTAGAAAGCTGAGGAAAAAGCTTTACCTTAAAATTGGAATAGAATAAGCTGCCGACGATATGTTGTCGTCGGTAGCTGCTAATGTCAGCTTTAAGCTTCGGAAAACCAACACTCCTCGACAGAGTGCTGATAATCTTCGCCCCAGTGTGGTCTCGAATACATCCTAAGGCTTCTTCATTAATTCCACCAAAGAGCATGGCTCCTGGCTGGTAGCCACATGATGTAGCATACTCCTGTAGCTCCTCCTTCTCCGCCTTGGATAATTCTTGACCAACTAGAAAGTTGAAGCCTTTTCCTTCGAAGTGTCTTCGGTAATTCCTTTCCCTTTCTTAGGCACTGCGGCCATAACTTCTTCTATAGTCACAGCAGTCACCTCTACGGCCATATCCAAGAGCACTTTATCAATAACAGATAACGTACTCTCCAGATTGGTAGCTTCGGCGGCCGCAGCTTCGGCAGCTGGTGTCATCTTTGATGCTGAGGCCGGCGGTGGCATTTCCTCAATGGCTTGCATAACAGTAATAATTATTCACTTTTTAGGCCCAACCACCTTTTTCGTTGCCAAAGGATTGTCCTTCTTCTATAAAAGCTTCGTCAGGTGCGGTCCCAGAGGACTTAGCAGCTTGATAGGTAAGGATTCAGTCATTACCTTTAAAATTTCTTCTACTTCGGTAGTAGAAGGAGTTGAAGGAGTTTTCTCGTCCACCTCAGTCACCTTCGGCTCTGGAGTTGAAGCTTTTCTCTTTTTTGACATTGCTGCTTTTGTCTCAGGACTGGATTTTAATTTCTTCAAAGATTTCTCGTCCTCTTTCAGCATCCTAGCAGCTTGTCTGCCCAAAATGCTGACAACTCTCTTCCTTTTTGCCCCTTTGGCATCTTTGTTGAGCCGCTCGTAATCAGGGTATTCAAAATTTAAAGCGTCCATTACCCGATTCAACCTTCGTTTTGGTCGGGTGCTGAAGGCTGCAGTCATTAATTGATCTTCTTTTTTGGTATAATTGCCTAGAATTTCATTGCACATAGTCTCAATCATCTCAAGCCATTCTTGGCAATGCAAGGCTCTTTGAACTGCTTCTCAAACTTAAAACGATAAGGCAGTCGAACAAGTTCATTCTTCTTCTTTGTTCCCTTTAGCTTCGGCATGCTCTAGTCACTTAACATTGGAGATATCCTGTTGGCCAGGTATTCTTGCACTAGATCCCTGGTGCTGATTTGTCCAGCCACCACTCTGAATTCTGCTATGGCCAGCTGACATGTTGACCCTGGCTTCATGTTGCACAAGGGTCTGGTCATCCTGAATCTTAAAGCCAACGGGCTCATGACCATCATCTTCAGTTTCTCCCTATTCTTTTCATCGGCCTTGATATAAAACCACTCACTCTTTCAGCCGGTTGGTCACTTGGTGTGATAGCTAAGGACCGGAGCCTTCGTATCCTTGCGATACGTGAAGTTATGACAACCAAAATTTTCGTGCAGCGCGTCTGCTCTGGCCTTCATTTGATAGTGCAACTCATGCACTCGGCAGAATGCTTCGGTATTTGGGTCCATCCCTTGGCTTCGAAGGGCCCAGATGAAGATGCTGAGCCTAACGATGGCATTAGGGGTCAGCTGATGAAGATAAATTTCAAAATTATCCAAAACATCTCCAATCATCTCGTTCAGAGGAAACCGTAATCCTGCTCTGAAAAAGCTCTTGAAAACCAATACTTCATCATCCTTCGGCGTTGGAGTGGTTTCTTCTCTGGCAAAATGAATAAGCTTCTTTTCAGCTTCTCCGAAGTAGCCCAGTTTCATCATCATGGGCACGTCGGCTTCAGACGCAGTAGATTTATGAAAATCTAGGTGGCTGGGTTTTGATGGGATCAAAATGCTAAAATCTTCTTCTTCATCAGCATTTTCTTCTTCAATATCAACCTGCTTAGCTTCGGCACCAGAAGTACCTTCGTCAACGGTTCTCTCTATTACAACTAAGCCCGATTGTCTCATGACTTCAGAAATTGGGGTTGTCTCGGTGGCCTCAGTCTCCTCTCCTTCACAAGTCATCCTCACAGTCGAGCGTACTCTGGCCATCTGATGGATCTTTTGTGGTTTTTACGAAGCTGATGTTTTTTACAGTTTTTGACGAAGCTCTCTCTTTTGATGAAGCTAATTCAAAATGATGGTTCGCTCAAGAATGCAGTGAAAAAGCTTTGGCTATGGTTAAATTTTTCAACAGCACAACAGTGCAATGGCAATGAATGTTGTGGTAACTTCACACCTACCCGTCTGTTTATATAGTGTTGCAGGTGGGAAGGTGAATCGCAAAGTCACCCGCACCCGCTGAACGGTGGATCACTCGGCGCTTGGGAAGTGAATCACCAGATCGTTCGTACCCGCTGCGTGGTGGGCCACCTCGCACTCGAAATATTTTAATCATTTCTCGACAACGAGCTCAGGGAAGGTGTTTTTCGGACCTTCGGCATTCCGAAGCCTTGGAGATTTTTCACGGTTCAAGCTCGTTATAAAAAACGATCTAGCATCGCGAAGTGGCTACTGTTGGGGGCCTGCTTCTTAGCCAAAGGTCCTCTAAGCAGAAACACCTTCGAAAGATCGGCATATAAGCAAACACAGCGTGAAGGTACACGATGAAGCTACGATCCAGGGAGCTTTGACATAGTGACATGCCTTGAGACGAAGAGCTGCACCGACTTAAAGAGGAAAAGACCGATCAACCCATGATAATTTATGTCATGATTGTAACTAGTCATCAAGGACATAAATGTAATTTTGACCGGGCTGCGTCCTGTGCCTATAAATAGGTGAACAGTACCCCCGTACTGTTCACGCTGACTTGTATTCACTCGTGCGTCACTCTTGGACTTTTGCCTTCTATCAAGCCGAAGGTACAAATGTAATTCAATATTGTTCATGTTTATTCTTGATGATATAATAAACATATATACTGATGTCATATGATTATTCATGTTATTTCTCATGTTTCATATGCTTCTTCTTTCATTAATATATACTGCAATGATGAAGGTACGTCCTTCATGACCTTTGTCTGAAGATCATTATATCCTAAGGGAGATAATGGTTCGAAGGACGAAGGGCCTTAACCATTAACATTTTGTGTTGCCTTGTTCTTAACTCATAGCATTTGAGAACAAGTCCCCAACAGCAAACTTTACCCATGATCTGTGATCCCTTCCTAGCCTAGGTTTGCAAGACCTGATCTTCACTACCAAGATGAATGGCCAGGGATACACTACGTAGCCTTTACAAAGATTCCCCTGATGTGTAGTCGACCATTAGGTTTCACCAGTCGTATAAACATAGTACTCCTCCCTAAGGTGGGTGACTAACAAAAGCAAAACAAACGAACCTCGGCACCCACCCTTAGTAGAGCAAGCACTCTGCCCCAGACCCTATTGACGGCACGACGGCGAAGCAAACTACACCCCCAAGTTCCTCCAATTAATCAGCTAACGGTGTCCCATTCCACCCTCATGGTTGTACTGTTTTCCCGGATGGTCATCCAGCGAACAGGTCCTTACAGAGAGGTACTCGGAAAACAGCCTGGGTCCCCTAAAGTAACACAAGCCTATCATCATAATCAAGATATCATCAGCGTATCATAAATATTCTCATCATGTTCATTTATTTAAGTAGAGCGCTAGCATAAAGCTAACCACAATAACCTAAAAGGTAATCAAGGACAAGGTAAATAGAAAGCTAGTGTTGGGGGCCTTCGTCCTCCGAAGGTCCTCAAAAACATAATTTTACAATGTCTTCCAAGTATGATTCATGGACAGGTATCTTCGGATTATGATAAAAGCATACACGATGAGGAGTTTGATCGTGACGAAGGTTGTCGTCGCCCCGAAGCTGCACGGAAGGGAGCTTTGGCTAAATTGCATAAAAGGGAACCGACTTAAAAGGGAAAAGGTTGTTCAGTCCTCATAGATTTTCCTATAAGCCAATAGTAAATGTAAAGGGCATAATTGTAATTTATCATGGGCTGCGTCCCGTGCCTATAAATAGGTGAACAGTACTCCCGTACTGTTCACGCTGATTTGTACCTGCTTGTGTGCCACGCATGTATTCTCATCTTTTGTCAAGACGAAGGTACAAATGTAATTCAATATGTTCTTATCTATTCATGATTATATAATAAGAAGTATATATTATCCTTCCCCTAGGCGCAGCCGCACAACACCCATGATTTCCTCCAGGCGGTTTCTCCTTTTCTTCAACCTCCATACGGCCACCATGGATTGGAATCAGCAGCAAGAGGGCTTAGACGATGGAGATACTATTTGTCGACCTCTGGCCAGTCGCAAGTGGGCAGGGGCGTCGCCTTGCTGGCCTAGTGCGCAGAGGCGCTCGCGCAGGTGGCCGGGAAGGCTCACGAGTGGCCAGCCTCCACGGAGGCGGTTAGTATTAATGACAGTCCTAAAACTATTTGCACTGGCGTTTTTCAGTGCCGCCAGTGCTAGGGGACAGTAGAAATCGGCCTTTCTACTGACGGTTGTTTAGCAACCGACAGTGGAAATAACATTAGCACTGGTGGGCTACTGAAAAAACTGCCTGCGGAAATTTTGTTTCCACATGCGGTTTTCTTAAGCAGCCCGCCAATGAAAATAACATTAGGACTGGTGGGTTGCTTAAATTTCCCGCAAGTATAAGTTTTCCCGTCTTTTTTTCAAATTTTCAAACAAAACTGAATTTTATATTTATTAATGCAAATTCTTCTGTTTACAATATATTCTTCTGTTTACAACCATATATTCTTCTGTTTACAACCATAATTTTTTTAAACAAAACTGAATTAAATTCTATCATACATTCTATACATCAAATTCTTCTATTTACAGCCATATATGCTTAACACATTCTATACATCAATTGTTTTCACCTATGCTCTAGTAACTATCTCGTTTAAGAGATATTCTACTAACTTCTGTTAATATTCTAAACTCTGGTATAGCTAATGTACTGGAAGTGTCGTGATATTTCCCTTCAGCGGGAATGACCTCTTTTAATATGAATGTGCATAGGTCTTCAACTATACCATACATGCACCTTCGGTCAAGTTCTCCAGATTTCCTTTTTGAAATTCCTGTAAATGAAATTTATAAACATAATCTATTCACACTCGATAACACATTTGTATCTTTAATGACAAATACAAACATGACTATTACTAATAATACCTTGCTATGGTTTGTGATGTAACGTCTGTTCATTCTCATAAACTCGTAGCATAGAACCCACATAGGACCGATCCTTGTGGTTGCTTGTGGCACTACATACGTAATTGGTTATTTAGTTGCAGCATTGTATATGATATGTATTCATAAATTCACATACTTACCGGCCAGTGATAATGGATGTCTAGTGGCACGCATTTTTTGGACTTGTCGTACTTTCCACCTTTAAACTTATAGAACCTAAATGCTATGTGATCTCAAGTAGAATATCCATGTTATTTTAAAATTCTCAAAGATATAAGTATTCATGCATAGAAAAGGCTTACAGCTCTAAGATACTGAGGAATTTTGTATAGGTTGAAGGGTCGTAGTTCAAGGAGTCGAGCACCAGCACCTTTCCAACCTTAGGGTAAATGAGGAAGCATATCTAGTGGTCTCTGTATGAATCAAATTAATTTGTGATGCATGTGTATTGAAATTATTCATTTTTATGCAAATCACACTTACTTAAAGTTGTACGAGGCCATTATGGCTTCCCCGTCTTGAAATTTAAGCATTGCATTTCCTATGTAGGTGGTATATCTTGCTTCAAAATCCTTCTTCATAGTATCTATGCGCTCCTCAACTTCTTCGTCCGTCTTTCCCTTTAACTCTTCATTGTCTTTGCCGATTCTGAAAGTGTGGCTTTCCTTAGATATCAGTATTGGGTTCAGATACCCAATCCTTTTACCAGCACTAGCATCGGGCTTGGTACTGTAAAGGATATCTTGTTGATCATGTTGCATTCTACAAGTCATACGTGCATGTGTCAGATATTGAAAATTTATATGGCTCACTAATAATAATAACACATATATGTGGAAAAATGAGCGACACTTACAGGGCAAACAGAGTCACAAGTTGCACGTCGAGTTTCAGAAGGTTCATCATTAACCACATATCCTCGAATGCAAGAAAGGCCTTTTGGTCCGATCCAATAAAAGCATGGTCTGGTATATGCACACTAATGGCGTCAATGCCAACTGATGATGCATGCATGTACCAGTCATGCAACCTTTTAGTACCAGCAGGGACCTTCCTCAGTTTCTCAAGAGTTAGTAGAGGTCTACCCAACACATATTGTTTAGGCACATTTTTATAATCTGCCTTAGTTGGGATCTTTATCTTTGCGGCCATTGCCTTAGCCTTTTCTGCAGACTCCTCGTGCTCGGCCAAATCAACATTATGTGACATGAGGTCCCGTGCAATCCCTTTCAAAAATCGAACTATGCCAGTAGTAGCTTTACTCTTCTTTTTCTCGAATGTGGACACCAATTTTGGTACATGGATTTTAGATTTCATTGATTGTCGTGAATCCCTTGATGGCTGTGGAGAAGGTGGTGGTGTCCTCAATATTGATGCTTGTGGCAGAGACGGTGGATTAGAAAGAGGATGAGGAGCAGCATGGGAAGATTGTGGAGGTGATGATGGATGTACAAGTACTAAAGTTTGAGGAGGCAGAGATGGTTGGGGATGAGACGACGACGACGTTGGTAGATCAACCAATTCGACATCCCTTCGAGGCCAAAGGATGAAATTTTGATGGCTTGTCCAAGTGTCTCGATTTTAATGTCTTAAATCACTCTTCTTTTTTGGCACAGTTCTTGCATAAGGTTGCCCAATCTGGCACCTTCATTCACTTATTCTTGTTCCCCGGACAAACCTACTCAGTACAACCTGTGTGGCAAGACAACTGCACCTACTCAGTACAACCTACGCCAAAAGCGTGCCAAAACAACTGCCACATCAAGTTCTTATGTGCATAACTTATCTTGTTTCTTTTACTACATGTCCTCTATTTCAGAAATTGTTATATGCGCCATTGTATTCATTGACCTACAGCAAGTTCTTATCTTGTTTCTTTTACCACGACAAGTTCTTGTTTCTTTTACTACATGTCCTCTGTTCCAAATAGTTACGTGCATGTCCAACTTGCTCACAGATGAGTTCGGACCGTGCCAGCTAGGATGCGATGACAACTAAAATATTCATTGACCTTTGCATCATTCAAAAGAACCTTAATAACTTCAATAGCATGGGCTTAACTAAATATGGATGGCAACAAGTGTATCGCAGCTTCAAAGAGCAGACTGGTCTTGATTATGAAAACAAAAAACTACAAAACAAATTTAACTTGTTTCGAAGGTCTTTCTAGCATTGGCAATACTTGCAGAACCATACTGGGCTTGGCCTTGACTCAAGGACTGGTGGTATAGCAGCTGATGATTCTAATTGGGGGACCCAAAAAGGGGTACATTGCTCATGAATTGATTACAAGTTTTTTATTTTGTGGACCAATACTAAATCTGCACTATGTTCAAACGCAGGATCCTAGTACTCAGGGCATTCGATGAAAACCACCACCCTTTCTTGATGTGCCTTACACTTTGTTTGGTTGAACCACACATGGCTGGGGCAATTTGATTAGTGCTGGAGGTGTCTGTGAGCCCCCACGAAGCTATGGTAGCCAGGATACTTCTGATGACGGTGTGGGTTGCTCCAATATTAGATTATCGTCCAAAAGGCCAATCAAGGAAACCATAGTGGTTAGCCCTCCTAAGAAAAAGATGAGTTTGGAAGATCACATTGCTAATATTTTTTAGTCCATTTGCATCAGAAACCGGAGAACTCTTAGTCGTGGACAAGAAGAAGTTGACGAAGTTGTGCGAGTCTTAAAGCAAGATGGACTTGAAGAAGACTCTGATTTGTACTGCATGGCAAATATTCTATGCAAAAACGATATAGATAGGAGGTTTTTCCTTCATTTGAATACTAAAGAGGGACACCTCCATTGGAATAGGTTCCAATGGAATCATATTTCTATGTAGCTTGTCTGTGTGGTCTTGTAATAATGCTTTGACGTACACAGTTAAGTTTTCCAGTCTAGTTTTGAATGTGTGTGTTGTAATAACTCTGGGTCGCTTTGATGTTTGTGGACATATTGCAGTTTAGTTTTATTTATGTCCTTGTGCACTTTAGTTTTATAACATACAAGTTAAGTATTGCATTTTTGTTTTGAATGATTTATAATCAAATTGGAGATGAGTATTGCATTTCTGTTAAATGTAGGCAACTTCGAGATGAGTAGTGCAGAAGACTCCCGCCACAGCGACACGACAAGTGATGATAGCTCCAACATATTCTAGCAAGCTGGTGTAGCAGCGGTTCTAGTTGCTTTCGCTTCTCGTTTGTATACTCTTGCTCCTATGATTAATCTTCCTACTCCATTGCCACACGTGACAGGACGGCAATGGGTGGAGCTTAATATGATGGACTTCAAGAAGTGTCATGACAATTTTCGTATGACTCCAGATTCTTTTATAAAATTGCATGATACTCTAGTGAGGTATCATGGGTTAAGGTCAACACAAGAGGTGGAGTCATGTGAGGCATTAGGGATGTTCTTATGGGCATGTGGGACACAACAAGCGACACGCCAAATTAGAGACAGATTTGAAAGGTCTTTGGATACCATTAGTAGAAAAATGGCTATGGTGGCAGATGTTATGTATGGTTTTGCACAAACCATTATATGTCCAAAAGATCCAACATTTTCTAAAGTGCATAACAAGCTTAGAACTTATTCTCCTTTCTTTGATGGGTGCATAGGAGCCTTAGATAGTACACACATTCCAGCTCACGTATGTCATGAGTCGAGGCTTGAACACATAAATAGAAAAGGGTGGCCTAGCTACAATGTATTAGGTATAGTGGACATGGATATGCGGTTCACTTTTGTAGGTGTTGGGTTGCCTGGTTCTTGCCATGACATGGTAGTGCTCAGGAGTTGTATGGGAGAAGCGAACTATCCACACCCACTAGCAGGTATGGTGGCATGCATGTTATGTTAGCATTGCATACATTGTATTCATGCATTATGATCTAGTAAATCTTTTTTCTAAGTTTATTTGTTTGTGTACAGGGAGGTATTATCTAGTGGATGTTGGTTACTTAATTCGTGAAGGTTACTTGCCACCATATCGGAATTAGAGACATCACTTAGAAAATTTTAATCAAACAAGAGTAGAGACTGTGCAGGAAAAGTTTAATTTCCACCACTCGAGTCTACGAAATGTAGTTGAATGGGCTTTTGGACTTCTCAAATCAAGGTGGCATGTGCTACAAGGACTCCCATTTTACGAAAGAAGTATGCAAGTGCATATTATAATTGTTTGTTTTGCTTTGCATAACTATTTGTTGGACCGAGGCCACATAGGAGGATCAGGGAGTAGTTCGCATGGCCAAGCTGATTACGATGTGTTAGATTGGGTGAATGTAAATGCAAGTCAAGAAATGACATTAGTGAGAGATTGGATCGCTGCTGGAGTATCATTGATGTAGTGTATGTAATGAAGTAGTTATATGTAATGAAGTAGTAATATATTTATGTAGTGTATCTCAGATTGTTGGGTATAGATTGTGTAATCATGCAATGTATTGGGGTAATGACGTTCGTAGTGATAACCTCTCTGGTATTGAGAAATCATGCAATGTATTGGGGTACCGATCACTCTTTGTACTGAGTAATCATGCAATGTATTGGGGTACTGATCACTCTCTAGTACTGAGTAATCATGCAATGTATTGACAGTTTCATTAAGTAAATCGCCAGTGTATATATATTTCCACTGGCGGTTTACTTAATACAATCGCCAGTGTAAATATCTGTTTTACACTAACGGTTTAGTTAAGTGAACCGCCAGTGTATATGATATTAACACTGGCAGTTCACTTAACTAAACTGTCAGTGTAAATATATCCTTTCCACTGACGGTTTAGTTAAGCGAACCGCCAGTGTATATCATATTTCCACTGGCGGTTCACTTAAAACAACCGCTAGTGTAAATATTTGTTTTCCACTGATGGTTTAGATAAGTGAACCGCCAGTGTAAATATATTTACATTGGTGGTTCCTTAAGGCGGGCCCACCTGATTATTTTCACTGGCGTGCTGTAACTGAAACTGCGACTATAAATTTCTGTGTGCCGCCACCTTAGAGCTCTTTTCTACTAGTGTGCGACTGGGGCTAGGCTCGGCTACGCAAGGGTGCTCCGGCGTGCCACAGGTGAAGTGCACGCGAGCTAGAGAGGAGCGACGCTGGCCAGCGGTAGGACTGCTACGGCGAGGCTCGGTGGCATAGCAGCATTGCTCGCGTGATGAACTGTATACAGAAAAAGAAGAGAGAGAGGAGAGCTTACCAGAGACGAAGAAGATGACCGGAGCAAGGCTGCGCCGGCGACGAGGGGACGACAAATAGGAGTGCTCCGACGCGCGGTGCGGTGGTTCCCTTGTGGTGGTTGCACAACACGATGGGAACAAGGAGCAGAGGAATGGGTAACTATACTGTGTGGGGACTAGGGAGAGGGGTTTGGCGAAGGGGAAATAGAAGAAATAACATCTACGCCTATATAGAGAGGATGGGTGGGACAAGAAAGTTGTGTGGAGCATTGCGCGACGAGGAAACGTGAAACGAGTTGGTTGTGACTGCGTTCATGTCACACACATGTGCGAAACAGATGGCCATAGCAACGACGATGATCACACGTGGCTAAGAGGTAGACGGGGATAGACAAGGATAGCCGACGCGAGCAGCATGCCGTTTGTGAGGAGAAGCGGTTCGGTGATCTCGCGAAGAAGGGCACGAGATCTGAAACAAGCTCGATGAGAGGAAAATATATATACATATATTATCGAGTTTCTAGAATTTTATAGTTTTTGCAAATGCTAGTTTTTAGATATTTAAGTAATATTAGAAAAAAACTGAAATTCATATTTAATACCCGAAGAAATGTTCCGAAGATTCCAACAACTCTTGGGAACATCCTCGAGATATTTTTAACATGTTACGATAACATTTTACACTCATAAACACTATGCAATGGAATGAATGCAACAATCAAAGCTTATGTAGGATGTTATTTTACTACGCTAAAAACGTATGTATATATATATATATGTATATAATAAAATAACTCTCCATTATTTAGAAAAAAGACAAGAAATGTAGGTAAAGGAGAGGGTAACACCTGAATTTGGTGGATATCAGAAAAGAAATTTTATACCCCCAAATTCGGGGTGTTACAGCTTTGTGCCGTCTTCGCATGTTTGCCTTGCAAGTCTGTTTGCGTTCGGGGTTGTTTTCTTTTATGATGATGAAAGGTCCTTCCCACTTTGGCTCGAGTTTGCCTCTGGATTCTGTTCTGCTGGTCCTAATGAGAATGAGGTCCCCCTCTTCAAATTCTTTAGGAGTGATGGCTTTTTCTCTCCAGGCCTTCGTTGCTGCTTGGTACTTGCTTAATGCGTCAAGGGCATTGATACGGTCCCCGTCAAGGAGGTCTTTTGTTGTTGGCTCATCAATATGTGGATGGCCTTGGGTTTTGTCAGGGTGAGCCATGCTTGAGCTCGTGCGGAGTCATTGCCTCTGTTCCGTACATCGGTCTGAATGGGGTGAACCCGGTGGCATGGGACTCAGTTGTGTTGAGTGCCCACACGGCTTCAGGTAATTGCTCTGCCCACTTTCCTTTTATCTTCTAGTAGTCTTTTTTTATTGTGGTGAAGACTTTACCATTTGCACGCTCCACAACCCCCTTGGATTGTTGGTGGTAAACTGACGTGAAGACTGCCTGCGTACTGATGAAAGCACAGAATTCCCTGAAATCTTGATTGTCAAATTGTTTTCCATTGTGCACCATCAACTCGGAGGGGACTCCGAAGCGACAGGCGATGTTTTGCCAGAAGAACTTTTGTGTTGTCTTCGTTGTGATCGTTGATACAACCCTTGCTTCGATACACTTGGTGAAATATTCTACTGCAACAAAAGCAAATTTGAGGTTGCCTTGCTCAGTGGTCAATGGTCCAACTATGTCAATGCCCTGTCATTGTAACGGCTAGGAGTGGGCGATCAGCTTTATGAACTACGAGGGCCACTCGGTTTGCCACGCACATGATGGCTGGCCAGTAGAAACCCTGGCGCATGACCTTAGTGGTGAGGGCTCTAGGTCCTGAGTGTGAACCACATATTCCTCTGTGGACTTCTCGGAGGAGTTCAATGCCCTCGACCAATGTGATGCACTTGAGCATAGGTTGACTTATTCCCTTTTTGTATAGCTGCCCATCTATCACTGTGAAATCATGGCTTCGGTGCTTTAATCCCTTGGCCTCATCCTAGATAGTGGGGTGATAGTGCCCTTGATGATACAGGGTTATGGGTGCGCGCTAGTCTTTGGTCATTGTTAGACTTACAATTTTATGGCCCTCGAGATCTTCTATGATTTGTAGGCCTTCAGGATTTCTTACGGCCAGTGTGCCAATTATGTGGAAAAAAACATCTGATAGCAGGGGTCACCTTTCGCTGCTGCTTTTGCTAGCATGTCGGCCTCTTCGTTCTTGCTCCACTCTATGTGTTGTAATGTGAACCCTTTGAACTGCTTTTCTAAGCTTTGCACAACTGATAAATATTGCATAAGGACAGCTCTTTGGCAGAACAGTCTTTTTCGATTTGTCCTACAACAATCTTGGAGTCGGTTTTGACTATACATGTTGTTACCCCTAGGGCTCTGAGTTTCCAAAGTCCAAGAATGACAACTTCATATTATGTTATGTTGTTTGTGCATTTGTCTGATTTGAGCGTGAACCTGAGACGCGCGGCATATTTGTATTAATACCTGAGGGTGATGTAATGATTACTGCAATGCTTGCCCCTGCATGGCACCATGCACCGTTGCAGTGGATGGTCCAAATTGTTTCTTTGCTTTGCTGGTGTGGGTCCGAAGGCCCTGTCTAGTCTACTATTAAGTCGGCCAAGACCTGGGATTTTATTGTTGTTCTTGGCTCAAATGTGACATTGTAGTCGAAGAGCTCGGCTGCCCACTTGGCTATTCTGGAGGATGCTTTGGGATTTTTGAATGGGTCTCCTAGACCTCGGTCGATGGTGATTCTTATTTTGTGTGCCTCAAAGTAATGCCTGAGTTTGCGTGAAGCCATGATGACTACTAGGCTATCTTTTCCAGTTCTATCATGTTGCACTCGGAACTCGTGAGGACCTCGGAGGCAAAGTAGACCGGGCACTGTTGGGGCCAACCATTTTTGCACCTTTCTTGTACCAGAGTTGCGTAGACCGCGCTGGGCGATGCTGCAACGTAAAGCAAGAGGGGTAATGCAGGATTTGGGCTAGTTAGAATTGCGAGTTTAGACAAGTACTTCTTTAGTGATTCGAAGGCTGCAGCTTGCTCAGGGCCCCAGGTGAAGTCCTTGGCTCCGCGCAGCGTTTTCAAGAAAGGGAGACTCCGCTCAGTGGGCCGTGAGATAAATCTGTTCAACACTGCAAGTCTTCCTTGAAGGAAACAGGTGACGCCTAAGAGGGGGGTGAATTAGGACTTCTAAAACTTTCACTAAACTAGGCCACAAATAAATCACTAGAGCAAAACCTATGCAAATAATCAAACTAGAATGTGCAAACTAGGTTTTGTCTAAGTGTTTATATCTCTACCGCAATGGCTAAGTGTGGCAGAACCGCCCGAATTATTCCAGTTTAAGTGCCCAAGTCACGCCTCAGGGGCCGTAACACACTTAAATCGGAATAACCCGTCAGTCCCTCAGATCTAGTCTGATTAAGCCACTTAACCAGGATCAAATACCACAAACTCACTCGAAGGTGAGTCACAGAAGAAATACAATAAAACAGGAAAAACCTCAAATTAAAGTACTGGAGTTATTACATAAATCAGAGTTTTTCAAATAGCTGATATAAGTTCACAAAATAAATTGCAGCGGATAATCGATATCGTCGAAAGTGAGGAATGGGGCAAGGCCTAGCCCACTACTCCTCCTGCTCCTCTCTTGCCGGAGCAGCATCCCACTCAACCGTCCAACCCGGTGGCAGGGTTGTGGGCCAAGTTCACCGTCAACCATGTCCTGAAGCGTACCTGCAAAAATTATGCCACAAGCAAGGCTGAGTATACTAATACTCAGCTAGACTTACCCGGTGTGAGGAATCTACTCCTCTACCTCTAGACCATGCAGCTGTTTGGCTGAGGGGTTTGGTTTGCCAAAAGCACTAGCTGTGTCTAAGGTCCATTTTTAGCTTTTCCATTTCTAGTATCGTTATTTAGCTAAGTTGCCCTTTCTAAGCATACATGGTAACAATCATTTAATACAATCAACAAGTTGTCTCAAGTATAACCTCATTTCACTTCTTACTCAATGTAGTACAAGGGGTCAAGCAGTCTCATTAGCTGCGAGAAGCAGACGATTCGAATCGAGTTTTAAAACCTTGCAAGGTAAACCTAAACACATGATATGTAGGGGTACTCCGTCCCCACACACATCAACCGTTCGCATCGATTCCCCATTCGTGGCCAGGCCTCACCGCCTTGGCATACAATGCTCCACTGACCTCAGGTGCTGCCGTGCAGTGATCGCACTTGTACCCACCATAGCTAGCAAGGGAGACCTAGTCTCAGGTCGCGTGAGGGGTAAAGTCCGCGCCTGGCTTCACTCAGGTACTAGGTTTACCGGTTACCATATTTCCCGACATGTGTTTAGTATGTTCAAACGCTTGACTCAGGTATCCACACATTAATCCTTAATTCCTTTTCCCGTCTCATGGACAAGGCATCCTCCCTGGATCCAAGTCCATAGACCATCATAGATCCCATTATCAAGATGAATACAATCAATTCCTGACCCCGCGCGAGTGCTAGAAAAATCACTCGACTTCTACCGAGATCCTAATTTAGCAAGCAGCTACTCGACCTAGCATACTAGTATCCATCTCAAAAAGGAATCCTGAGCTCATGCAACTAGAGGTTTCAAGCAACTCCTACACTTAAGTGCACATTACAAGCCTATAAACATTAAGTGTAGTAAAGTAGCATATATGTACGATTATGCATAAAACCGGGGCTTGCCTTCAATTGCTAGGGCTGCGGGGAGATCCTCGATGGCAGTCTCGAGAGCTTGCTCCTAATATTCCTCGTGGACCGCTCCTTGCTCAGGGATGAGCACGTACTCTCCGTCAGCGAGATTGCAATCTAATGAATGCAATGAGTAAGATAGATGCATGGCATGGTATGTAATTTACAAATAAGATTTGATGGGGGATGATCAAATTAATAAGGTAGGGCTTATTCTTACTATTGGAGATTTTGGGGTATACTTAGCAACTTAGGGTCAGTTGGTTACTGAATGGTTAACCCATGTTTAGTGTTCCACTGATTTTCTTCTTTATAACCTATGGATATTTTTAACAATATTCTCAGCTGCCATGTTGGGGTAATACTCATTAATCTTTCTAATTCCTCTCTTCTTCTCTATTTCTTTTATATTTTTTAGGTGGGTTTGAATTACAAGATAGTTTAATCAATTTCCAAAAAATTCTGCAAAAATTACAGTGGCTTCTTACTAGTGTATTATTCTCTATCTCAAATTTTGGGGCTTAAAAAGTGAGGGATTCTCTCTGTACAAAATTATCAAATATTAGGGCAGAGGGGGTATTTTGAACTACAACTCCCTTTTAATAGTGGGTTATTCTCTAAGGTTTATTTTTGCTGGCATTTTGATGTTATAACATGACTTTGTACAATTTTTAGCCACTAATACTTATTAGTTATTTTGCTATGATTTTCTAAAGTTTCTAGCCAAAGGGATGCTTTCTACTACCACTATACTTGAAAAATTTCAAACAACAGATTTCCAATTTTTCCTATCTTCTTCTTTGTGCAAGAGCAATCATTCTAAGATTTGGTAACTTTTTGCTTAAGGAAAAGGTGGTAAGAATTTCTTGAATCAAATGGCCTTTCTCATGAAGTAGGGCAAGGGGTATTACTTTGCAGTTTTGAATAGGTTTTGCATTTTTCTCTGGTGGTTTATTCCATTAACAACCTGGTAAAAATTTATTTGCCCACTGTTGCACACTTTTTAGCTTGCTAATGATTTAATTGAAATATGGCTCAATATCAAATTTTATTTGTTCAACCCACTTAAAATGATGGGCTGGGGCACTTATCATTTTTGTAGTGGTGTCCTGGTGGTTACAAGTCCACTGAATTTTTCTTAACAATTTTGAAATTGTTTTCATAATTCTAATAATTGTCTTTCTAGTTTGGTTAGTGCCTAATAAAACATTTCACCTTGAATTTGTTTTGGACTAGGGTTCCCATTATTTTTTCTAGGTTCTTTATTGCTTAAGTGGACTAGGAAAAATATTTGCATCCACTGTTCATTATTTTCCATTGCCTTTCTCATTTTTCTAAGTTTTGGACAAATATGGCTTTTAATAAATAACGTTGTCTAAATCTTTAATACTGGGGTGCTTACTATTTTTAAACAGTGCCTAAGTGGGGTTTACGCTTCTACAAATTTTCTTAAGTTCAGCACAGAAGCATAACTAATTTTCTTTATTTTAATAAGGTTTGGTCAGTTTCCTTAATTAATTCCAAACTCTAAAATTTAAAACAGAAAGCATAGGGTTCACTATTTTTATATGACAGTAAATAATATTCTGAATCCAGTAAAATTGGTTTGACTAGATTTGGCTAAATATTTCTCAAGATATAAATTTCCTAAGTTCTCTACTGAATTTAAAAAGAATAAATAGAAATAGATAAAGGAAAAAGGGTTTTGCACTGGGGTCCCTGGCGAAAGGTTTTAAATATATTACAGACAGGTCCTTGGTTTACTATTCATCTGAGTCTATGACTCTGCAGAAAACCCCCTAGGGTTTTGCGAAATCGAACCCGCAGTCCTTCCCCTAATGGAACAGTGACCGCGGCGGAGGAAAAGGGCGAAGGAGCTTACCGGCGGCGGGGTAGCTCTGGTGAGGGGTCGGGCGAGGTCCGAGGGTCTCTGGTGATCACGTCGAGGTACGGATCATCGACGATGGTGGTCCGAGTAGGTCGGCCCACGCGCGCAGGCGGGGGAGCTCGTCGGCGGCGAGGAATCCGGCCTAACCAGGGCGGTACAGTTCAATTGAATGGGTCAGCGAGCTTCACTAGAGATCAAGGAAGTTATGCGCGTGAGGAATTTGAGAATGGCTCACCAGATTGCTCGGTCTACGCGCGGTCGCGAGCGACCAAAGTCTGACGAAGGCGATCCTGGGTCTCTGGTGAGGTTCTGCCGGGTCCGAGGGCTTGGAAAGCTTCACGGGCCACTAGCGAAGCTAACCGAGTGACAGGCGCAGCTTGGACGTGGTTGGAGTGGGCTGGCCGCGGTGGCCGAGGCTCGGGCAGTGATGGCGGGCGGAGGAGAGCTCGCCGGTGCGAAGGGAGGGGTGTTTGGCCAGCGAGGGTGAGCGCGGAGTGAGGTGAGGCGCGCCCGGGGGTGGTTTTAAAGGCGCAGGCGAGCACGGCCGAGGGGAGGCTCTGACAAGCGCTTGGGGCGTGCGCGGGCGAGCGCCAGCGCGCGCTCTGGCGTCTGGGCACGGCATCGAGCATGAGGCAGCGCAGAGATAGGTCATGTTCAAGCGTGGATTGGCTCCAAATCTTTGAGATTATGGCCATGATCCCGTTGAGAGATCTCTTCCTCTGACATTCCTTTGTCATTTGTGTGTGGAGGCTTGTGGGTTTCGCTGACTGGATCAAGAGATATGGAGGGGTGAAGTTGGGTTTGTCTCACTACCGAACACTGAGAGAAGATCCCGGGTTTGATGTGTCTAGGGCACGCGTCCCAATGCCATCTTCAGGTATGAGGTAGAGGGGTTAGTTAGACACATTTTTTGTTTAGAGGCTAAAAATTCAGAAATATGAATTTCAGATTTCCCCATTAAACCTCCACTTGAATGGCTTGCTTGGAGTTTTTAACAAACTATTTTGGCCAAACTTTTATAATCTTTATTGTAGCTTAGTTAGTGTATTCCAATCTTTATAATTGGCCTAAGCCATGATTCCATGTTTTTCATGGTCTTTTATCCCTTTTCTTCCTTTCTACTTAAGTGGCTTAATTAGGGTTGGTCTAAGGTTTCATCATCTCTTTTTTTTTGAAAACCTCATTTATTTTAGGCATGATTCTTTAGATGCAAACTTAGTGGATCTTTTATTCTTAAGTTGATTGGTGCCTCTTGCCCAATTTGGTTTACATGAAATGATGGCACTTGAGTTAGTACTCAGAAGAAACCCTAGGTGACACTGGGGTGTCACACTAAGTTTCAATCTACACTATATAAGTATAAACACAAGATTTAAGCTTAAATGCTTCATATAAATGCAGAAGCTTAAAGAGCAAGGTAGACATTCAAACACTCGTGGATGATGCCAGTATTTTTACCGAGGTATCCGGAACCACTCAGGTCCCGACTAATCCTCGTTGGTGCCCCTACGCAAAGGGAAGCCCACACGAGGGCCAAGCACCTCGGTCGAGTAACATCGTAGAGAGCCGCGGGCCTTCTCCACACGCAAGTGGTGCTCCGCTTCCGGCTCTGTTGGGGCGAAGGCGTAGACACTACCCTTCGCTCGAAGTCTTCGCCAGTCTTCGCTGCACCAACAGAGACGACGACTGACGGACAACACCCTTCGTCCGACGCAACTAAAGGACGAAGACCCATGGCGAGGCTGCTCTTTCCCGCGGGGTCGTCCAGCGTGAGGGCCCACGTACAATCCGGCCCGTCATAACGGGCCCCGCGCCGTTGTCGCGCATTACGGGCTTAAATTGTTAAGGTTCTTCCATTATTACAGTTTGTAACCCTGCTTTAATGGGAATATTCCGGGAGGACCTAGGCTCCTGAGGGCACATGCGTCCTTAATCCTTGACGCTGGGCACTCAGGCACCTATAAATACCCCCGCACAGTGCCCGTGAGGGGCTAGGTTAACAGAGCTATTGCCATCTCGTGTTCTAGCCCCGTTTGCACCACTTTACTCCCCTGTTGGATCAACTCGCTCAGGAGAGCAAGTTCCAACATTTGGCGCCCACCGTTCGTGCTACGAAAACACCACCCGCGATGGCACCCAAGAGAACCTCGTCGAAGGCTGACGAAGCCGCGAAGGCGGCACTTCTGGCCGAGAAAAAGGGCAAGGCCCTTGTCGACAACACTCTCCAAGAGCCCTGCGAAGACGACGCAAACAGCAAGAAGCAACGCAACGAACAACCCACTACCGAAGGCAGTCTCCGCACCTACAGCTCCGGGGGACCACAGCAGCCTCCCCCAGGCTTCGCTCCACCAGAGGGCACGGACGCCACTGAGGACGGCGAAGTCATCCGCGTTTCGGCCGAAGAGCAGCTACAGCTGCGCGCCCTGCGCATCAAGAACCGCAACCTCCAAAAGCAAAAAGAGATCCTTGAGGCCAAGCGCCAACGTGTGTTCGCACAAGCCAAGGTGCGACAGATGATACGCGATGAAGAGCAGAAGGCACAGGAGCTCGAGCAAGAGATCGCGCTCATGCAGAGCGAAGGCCAACTCGACCCGCATCACGGCCCACCCCACCAACAGCGCGCACAAATCGAAGACCTGTTCATCCCTCAGCGCGGACACACCATCCCTCGCGCCACAGCTTTCCAAGGCGTCAACTACCTTGACGAGCGAAGTCCCCTGGCACCTCACCTGCAAGTGACACCGTGGCCCGCCAACTTCAGGGCAGGGACCTATCCCAAATACAACGGCAGCACTGATCCAGCGCAGTACATCATGAGCTATCAAGTCGCCGTTGCATCATCCGGAGGGGACGACGCCACGATGGCCAAGTCATTCATCATTGCCCTCGAAGGCCCAGCCCTCACCTGGTACACCAGGTTGCCCCCACTGTCCATCGACTCCTGGAGAATTCTCCGGGACAAATTCTTGCTCATCTTCCAAGGGTACCGCCCAGACACTGACGCCTTGGGTGAACTCTCACTCTGCAAGCAGCTGGAACGAGAGACTCTGCGGGAATATTACCGCAAGTTCCTGACCCTCAAGTCACAACTGCCTTCGGTCGATGACCAGATCGCCATCCACTACGCCATCAGTGGCCTTCGGGCCAGCGTCCTCTATAGCCACTGCATCAGGGACCCGCCCAGGAACCTCCAGGAGTTGTATCAGCTGTTTGAGAAATATGCTAGATCCAAAGAGCTCCACCAGCGCAAAGTCGAGTCTTAGAGGAAGCCCAAAGACCCTCCGCAGTCCAGCCGCACTTGGACGAGGCCCTCGCAGACAGACTCCGGCCGGGACGGCCGCAATCAGCAGCAGGTGCACAACATCGCCAACTAGCCCCCTGCTGGTGAGGCCCCTCGCCGCCAGGAGTATCCCCCCCAGGGCCAAGGAAATGGAACTCGCGGTCGAGGACGGGGGCGTGCGCAGCAGCCACGCAGATTTTACTGCCTATTCCACGGTGAAGACTACGCGCACCCCACAAGGGACTGCCTAGAGACGAAGGCCACCAGAGACAGAATGGCACAGGCACAACTAGCCGACAACCCTAGAATTGTCGCGCACGCATACCAGCAACCCCCTCAACCATACAACCACGGCCCCGCTCCGCCTCCACCGCACCATGCATACCAACACCACCAGGAGGTACAAATCGTACCTCCCCCACCCCCACCCCCACACCATCAACAGCAAAACATCCACCACCCCAACCACCCCCAAGCACCAAAGCAAGAGGACTTCGTCGATCAACCGTATCGCGGAGTCATCCATATGATTACCGGGGGGTCCAGCGCCGACTTCGACACAAAGCGGCAAAAGAGGGACCACTACCGCAGCATCAACCACGTCGCCGTCACCGGCCCAGTCGTGCAGACAAAGTGGTCCCACGTGCCATTGACCTTCGATGCCCGAGACGTTAATCTGCGCAGCGCCCCCCACATCGATGCCATGGTCATCAACTGCAGCGTGGCAGGCTGGGACTTGCACAAAGTCTTGGTCGATAATGGCAGCCAGGCGGACATCATCTTCCTCCATGCCTTCGATCGCATGGGCATAAGCCACAGCCTGCTCAAGCCCTCGGACAACCCCCTGTACGGCTTCGGTGGCAAGGGCACCTTTCCCGTCGGCAAAATAGAGTTGCCCCTCTCCATCGGTGTAGCATCCAATGCACGAAGTGAGCAGATCACGTTCGAATTCGTCGACATGGTGTACCCGTACAACGCCATAATGGGCCGGGGCTCCATCAATAAGTTTGAGGCAGCTATCCACGGACTTTACCTGTGCATGAAGATCCCAGGTCCGCAAGGCGCCATCACAGTTTACGGCAACCAACAGGTTGCGCGTAACATAGAAAGAGACTTCGTCCCCGGACAAACAAACGTACACTGCCTCACGGCCCAACGCGAAGTCCCCGAGTCTGCCAATCCAACCGCCAAGGGGCATGAAAAAGCACAACTGCAGAGCAACGACGGGACCAAGACTGTCCCCCTCGACCAGGCAACGCCCCGGCAGATGGTTATCATCAGCGAAGACCTCACTTCGCACGACGAAGAGAGGCTCCTCTGCTGTCTATCCAAGAATAAAGACATCTTCGCCTGGTCCGCCCTCGACCTGGTCGGAGTCAGTCGCTCCATCATCGAGCACGGCTTAGGAATTGACCCTTCGGTGAGGCCGAAGAAACAACGGCTGCGCAAGATGTCTGACGAAAAGACAGAAGCCGCCAAGGCCGAGGTGCATCGCCTGCTCGAAGCCAAGTTCATCGAGCCAATCGCCTACCCCACATGGCTCGCCAATGTGGTGATGGTGCAGAAAAAGAGCGGCAAATGGCGGATGTGCATAGACTTCACCAGTCTTAACAAGGCCTGCCCGAAGGACAATTTCCCGCTGCCCCGAATCGACAAAATCATCGATAGCGCAGCCGAGTGCGAAGTCATGTCACTCCTCGACTGCTTCTCCGGCTACCACCAAATATATATGAAGGAGGAGGACAAGGCAAGCACCAGCTTCATAACACCCTTCGGCACGTACTGTTTCATCAGAATGCCGGAGGGACTCAAGAATGTCGGGTCCACTTTCTCTCGACTCACCAAAACGGTGCTCGAGAGCCAGATCGGCAGAAATATATTCACATATGTGGACGACATCGTCGTTGCAAGCAGAAGCAAGGAAGACCACCTGGCCGACCTCGCCGAAACGTTCGCGAACATGCGAGCCGCACGACTTCGCCTCAACCCAGAAAAGTGCGTTTTCGGAGTCCGCTAGGGGAAAATCTTGGGCTACCTGGTCTCACAACGCGGAATTGAGGCCAATCCAACCAAAATCCAGGCCATCGTCAATATGACGCCCCCGCAGTCAGCCAGAGAAGTGCAACGACTGACAGGCAGGTTGGCCGCCCTCAATAGATTCATCTCCAAGTCCGCGGAACGGAGTCTCCCTTTCCTCAAAACACTCCGCGGCGCAAAAGACTTCGCATGGGGGCCTGAGCAGGCGGCGACCTTCGCTTCACTAAAACAATACTTGTCGGAATTAGCGATTCTTACAAGCCCCGACCCTTCGCTACCCCTGTTGCTCTATGTCGCGGCTTCGCCACATGCGGTCAGCGCAGCACTGGTTCAAGAGCAGACCGGAGAGGGCACGACCAAGCAGCGTCCAGTTTATTACGTCTCTGAAGTGCTCACAACATCAAAATGTAACATGACGGAGCTGGAAAAGATCGCCTACGCAGTCGTGATGGCCTCACGCAAATTGCGCCATTATTTCGAGGCATTCAAGGTCCGAGTTACCTCAGACAGAGGACTTGGCGAGTTGTTTAGAAACCCGGAGGCATCATCACGGATTGCCAAGTGGGCAGCCGAACTCTCCGGCTACCACATCACATTTGAACCCAGGACAGCCATCAAGTCGCAAGTCCTGGTAGACTTCGTCGTACACTGGACTGGACCAATAACGCAACCGGAGCCATCCGCAGAGAAAGTATGGACAATCAATTGTGACGGCGCATGGTGCCATGCGGGGGCAGGCGCCGCTGCAGTAATTACTTCGCCCACCGGGACAAAGCACAAATAGGCAGCGCGCCTCAGCTTTGCTTTGGAGTCTGATAGGTGCACCAACAACATAGCAGAATACGAGGCTGTCATCCTCGGCCTTTGCAAGCTAAGGGCACTCGGTGTCACCACCTGCATCATCAGAACAGACTCCAAGGTAGTCGTCGGCCAGGTCGAGAAAGACTATGCAGCGAAGGACCCCGCACTCATGCAGTACCTCGCGGCCATTCGCAGCCTCGAAAGACAATTCAAGGGTTTCACGTTGCAGCACGTGGACCGAGCCAAGAATGAGGAGGCCGATGCGCTGGCCCAGGCAGCCGCCAGGGGCGAGGCCCTACCCTCCGACGTGTTCTACCACGTCATCGGCACGCCAGCCGTCCGCAGCCCTGAAGGGCTCCACATAACCAATGACAGGAGGGCCACTGCATAGTCAACCTCATCATGACCGAAGACTGGCGGGCACCAATAACCCTGTACCTGCAGGGGTACTATTATGCAACCGACAACAATGAGGCCAAGCGCCTCAAACACCAAAGCCGGGACTTCGCGCTGATCGAAGGCCAACTTTACAAGAAGGGGGTCAGTCAACCGATGCTTAAATGCGTCACCGAGACCGAAGGCGTCCAAATTCTACGCGAAGTCCACAGCGGGACTTGCGGCTCCCACGCAGGGCCTAGGGCCCTAGCGGCAAAGGTGATTCGCCAAGGTTTCTACTGGCCCGCCATGATTTGCGCCGCAAATCGGGTCGTGAGGTCCTGCGAAGCCTGTCAGAAATTTTCCCCACGCTCGGGACGCCCTTCGCAGTTCACGAAGCTAATCGCCCACACATGGCCCCTTCAGCGCCGGGGCCTGGACATTGTCGGGCCCCTGCCCACGGCTCAGGGAAACCTCAAGTTCACCTTCGTCGCCGTTGAATACTTCACCAAATGGATTGAAGCGAGGGCAGTATCCACTATAACATCGAAGACAGCCCAGAAATTCTTCTGGCAAAATATTGTTTGCCGCTTCGGAGTCCCGTCTGAACTCACGGTCGACAACGGCAAGCAGTTCGACAACCAAGACTTCAAAGATTTCTGCTTCTCCATCGGCACCAAGCTTGCCTTCGCCTCCGTGTACCACCCCCAATCCAACGGAGTCGTGGAGCGTGCCAACGGCAAAATCTTCACAGCCGTCAAAAAAATGCTCCTCGACGACAAAAAAGGCAAGTGGCCCGACCTGTTACCTGAAGTGGTCTGGGCGCTGAACACAACTGAGTGCAGGGCGACTGGGTTCACCCCTTTCCGCCTTCTATATGGATCGGAGGCTATGACTCCGCAAGAAATAAAACATGGGTCGCCTCGGACAGCCGCGTCGGCCGTCCCCGACATAGACGAGTCGACTTCGAAGGACCACATCGACGGAGACCGCGTCTTCGCCCTACAGGCTCTAGATAAATACCAAGCCCAGACAAAAGCATGGCGCGACCACACAGTCATCCCGAGGGAGTTCAACGAAGGAGACCTCGTACTCGTCCGGATGGCTCGGACAGAGTCCCGGGGCAAGTTGGAGCCGAAGTGGGAGGGCCCTTTCATCGTCAAGACGAAGGCGTCTCCCAGTGCATACAGACTCACAACCCCATCCGGCGAAGACTTAGAACATTCTTGGAACATTGATAATCTTCGCAAATTTTTTGTTTAACTCCTCAGGGCCACTTCGCCCTTGTAATCCGCAGAACAGTTTTCAGCCAGCCCGCACTCTTTTCCTCCTGGGGGGTGAGGTTTTTAACGAGGCGGAGCCATGTAATATACACGCGAAAAATCCCCCGCAAAAACTACGTCGAAAAAGACCGATTAAACGGTCTTCGACATTCGACTGACACAAAAGTCACCACGAGGGGCAGCGATGGCTACCCTCGCGTGCGACAATCCGCGCAAAAGTCGCCTAAGGGTGCAGCCGGACTAGCACAACAAGTGCGTAAATTCGAAGTCTTCTCAAAAAGACTATCCGCGCAAAAGTCGCCTAAGGGTGCAGCCGGACTAGCACAACAAGTGCGTAAATTCGAAGTCTTCTCAAAAAGACTATCCGTGCAAAAGTCGCCTAAGGGTGCAGCCGGACTAGCACAACAAGTGCGTAAATTCGAAGTCTTCTCAAAAAGACTATCCGTGCAAAAGTCGCCTAAGGGTGCAGACGGACCAGCGCAACAAGTGCGTAAATTCGAAGTCTTCTCAAAAAGACTATCCGTGCAAAAGTCACCTAAGGGTGCAGCCGGACTAGCGCAACAAGTGCGTAAATTCGAAGTCTTCTCAAAAAGACTACCCGTGCAAAAAGTCGTCTAAGGGTGCCGCCGGACCAGCACAACGAGTGTAAAAATCGAAGGCGCATCGCATCAGTATGAAAGTCTACAGGCATAGCCGGACCGACACAATAATGAACCAGACCGGGTGCGCAACACCTTACGAACACACCCAGATGCGCGAAGGTAGTCAACCTTATCATACAAACTACAGTTACACGCGTACAGCGAGGGCATCACACCTTACATAGGCTCAACCTTCGGAATGATCCCCATCTCCCTATAGTTAAATAACATTATCCTCAGCTCCTCACCCTCAAAAAGCCTCTGCAACTCCCCCTCACCCATACTCGCCCCAACAGGCGAGGACAACAATTCCTGCCTACCAGCCCCGCCCACACGAAGACGACCACCATCAAACCTGCCCACTCTACGCTTCGCCACCGCCCTTCGCCACCTACGCCCAACTCTCAGACCAGGCAAAATCTCAGCATCCGTAACACGCAGAGAAGCCTCCGCCTCAGCCACGTCCAAGGCCGCAAAATAATCTAAGCCTTCATCTGAAGACTCTTCCATCCATAAAACCGAACTCCCAGAGTCGTCAAACCCAGAAAACTTAGACGTAGACCCATCCGATTCATTTCCGGCGACCACAGTTGAAGCCGCCACAAAACTAGCAGTACCGGTTGCGTGCGCAGGCCCAAAATCCTGAACTTGCGTAGCAACCAAGGTTCAGTGACACAGACAAAATTCCCTAACTACCCCATACACACTAAGCCACCTGCGAAGACCCAGCAGCCGCCGCAGGATCTTCCGCCGCTGGCTCCGTCGCCGCCTTCGCGGGATCCTCCGCCATCGGTACGGTGGCGGCCGGCGAGCCTCCACCAGACACAGCAGTCGCAGGGGCAGGGTGGGAGCCTTCCCCAGTTTCCGTGGGCGGCGCCGGGCAGACCTCAGCCTCAGCCACCACCGGGTCGGCCTCCGCTTCGGACAGCGCGCTGTTCAGACGCCCAAAGTCCTCCACCTCCTCAGCACACGCCATCTGCAGCGCAGTACACCGATTCAGTACACCAGCACACACCCACATTCCACAACACAAAACGAAACACAAACTTTACCTGATCCCTTGCCCGGTCAGCCCGTTCCCTAACCGCCTCCCGACCGTGGGGACCCCACATCCGGTCGAAGAGGGCCCCCCCGGCGTCCTTCACCACAGGGTCTTCGACCTTAAAAATATCGCGCCCAAAATCTTCATCGGATCGGTCGAAGACCTCATAGTGACTGCACCCTTCGCGGGACAGCGCGTTCATAGCCCCCTCGCAGGTGACGAGGGAGGCAAACGACATGAAGCCCGCCACGATGGTCGGGAGCGCTTGCAATTCATCTTGCAGCCATTCGAGGCACCGAAGGCCCGCCTCTCGGTCGGGCACCTCAAAGTCAGCAGTCCGCACACCCAACTCGCGGTACGAGCCCACGAGCTGTTTGCGCGTCCGCTCAACCTCCACGCGAGTAGAGGCCTCGGCCCTATCCACGCGGGCCTGCAGAGCGTTGAACCGTGCCTCCCACTCCCCGGCGCGCTGGTTGGCGAGACTCTCCTTCGCCCTCGCCAATTTGGCCTCCGCCTGCGCCGTCTGCGCCTTGGCGATGGCCTCATTGGCCTCCTTCCTTTCCTCCACCAGCTGGCGCCGGAGGTCAGTCCTCTCGCTCTCCAGGGCGGCCACCTTGTCTGCCAGTCGGCGGTTTTTGCTCTCCGCAGCCGACTTTTCCCGGACGGCGTCCGCGTGCTACGCCCGAAGTCTCTCGACCTCGGCATCCACGCCCTCCGTCAGGGCACCCGACGCCACGCGGTCGGCGAAGTCGGCCGCCTAACAGACGCGCATCAGTACACAATCACCACGAAAGCGGCCCACAACAAAGCCCACAACAACTTACTTGATTCAGCTGCAGTGACGCTTCCCGCAGCCGGCAGGACACAGTGCCCGCCTCATCTTTGACGGCAGTGGCCGCCGACACCTCGTCGCCAGCGCTGAAAGCGCCACCCTTCGCCCCAAAAACCGTGGCAGACGCCGTGGCCGCCACCGCAGGCGAGACGGCAACAAGTTGCCCTTCGCCCGACCCTGCAACGTATCACCGTTCAAAAAAAACTTACCGGCGAGATAGTCCTCCACGCAAATGTCTGTGCCAAAGTCGGCAAGACGCTTCCCCAGCGAAGGCAGTTCCCGGACCTTCGCGGCTCCCTCCGGGGCGGACTTGGTCCCGCCAGCGCCGGCAGCCTTCACGCTCTCCGGCAACTTGCCAGCTACAGGCGCGGCTGCCTTCGCAGCCAGCGAAGGCTGGCTACCGCCGGGGACAACAGCCTTCGAACCACCCCGCGCCCTCTTCGCCCTGGCTTCAGGGAGCCGGACGACGGCCCGGCACTTCTGCGCAGCCTCCTGCCGATCCTTGTTCATCACTGCCGACACAACAGCTGCAACATTCCATCCGTAAGGGAAAATCTTCAATCCACGAGCTATACGAGACGTAGACATGTCCTCGCCCTCTGCCCAGGGGATCGGAAGATTCTTTGGCCACCGACCCCCGATAACCTCCAGCATTCGCGCCGAAGACTCCCGGAGCTTGTGCGAAGACATCCTCCCCCCGAGGGCCGCGCATGTCTCCATCAACTCCACAACAAAATTATTAGACACCCTCTTTTTTCCCACCATGGTACCTAATTTTCTCTTCTTAGTGACCGAGGCGGCCTCCTGCGATGGCCCTTCCTCGGTACCGCCCATCGGTTTCTTCCCGCGGCGGTCGGCGGGGTCTTCCCCGGGGTAATCGCCGTAAGGCAAGCGGTTCAACTCGAAGACCCGATTCAGCCTGTCATTGGCCCCGCGGATATCCCAGCTCCGCAGACCCTCCATCTTCGGCACGTGCTGCCCCACGATCCTCGCTGCGCCGTCCTCCGCTTCACGCACGAACGCGGCGGGATCTCGGCCCCGCAGATCCAGTGCGAAGGCAGGACTTCGCACCAGCATCCCCCCACGGGAGGGCATCTGGCGAGGGCATACTTCGCCCAGCGCCCAGCCACGCGCCAAGGGCCATACCCCATATCCCACAAATTCATCAACGAGGTCGCGCCCGCTGCTCATGCGGGCCGCGCACCGAAGGGCCCCCTCGTCTTCATCATCCTCCGTTACCTCAAACTGCGGATACGCCGCGTAATAATGCGAGCACATAACGGCCACGGGAATCCCTGGTTGGCCTTCGACTGTGCCTTCGGCAACGTAGAACCAAAACTCCCACCAGTTGCCCCACTTATTGCGGGCGCAGGGAACCAACTCCACGACTTCCATCGAAGTCTTGCCGGTCTTCGGCGTAAATGTGCAAGATCCAAATTGAACAATCTTATCTCCAATTTTCCTCTTCTGCCAATGCAGACAATAGTGCTTCACGAAGACTTCGACTGATGGCTGCCCGCCGTACGAAGTCGTCGCCCAGACATACTTTGCCAGGGCCACCACGGCATTCGGCGTCAACTGGTGGATTTGGACTTCGAATATGCGCAGGACTTCTCCCACAAATCGATGCGCGGGCAGACGAAGGCCAGCGGTGAAAAAAGCCTCGAAGATGACTAGCTCGCCTTCCGGCTCGGGGATCTCCTCCACCCCCGGCACACGCGCCACTCCGCCGCCAAAATACCCAAGCTGTTGCATGTCATGCACGCGGACCGAGGACATCCACGACACGCCGAATTCCACTGTGTCGCCGGGACGCAACTCCTCCGCCGCCACATTGCTCAGCGTCTCCTAGGACGATTCGCCTGGCCAGTGGTGTATCAGCAGTAGAAGAGGAAGAGGACGGCATGGCTACGTACCGTCGGCGGCGGCGGGCGGTCTGCTTCACACGGGCCAGATCTCCGGCGAGCAGGAGCAAGGAGGGCAGATGAGCAAGCGAGCGGTTTGAAAAGGAGGTTAGGGTTTTCACGGCGCGCGGAGAGACAAAGTTCAAAAGGCGCCGTCTCTCGCCCCCTTTTATACACAGAGCGCGGCGCTTCGGGAAACCCGCAATCAAACAGTGCGGCGTCAATCAACGGTCATGTCAAAAACCCACGAGGAACCACTTCGAGCGAGGGTAGCGTCTCCACCATCTAGCGACGTCTTCGGCACCAGATAACTTGGTCGAACTGGTCCCTCGGAGGGCAAATGTTGGGGCGAAGGCGTAGACGCTACCCTTCGCTCGAAGTCTTCGCCAGTCTTCGCTGCACCAACGGAGACGACGACTGACGGACAGCACCCTTCGTCCGACGCAACTAAAGGACGAAGACCCATGGCGAGGCTGCTCTTTCCCGCCGGGTCGTCCAGCGTGAGGGCCCACGTACAATCCGGCCCGTCATAACGGGCCCCGCGCCGTTGTCGCGCATTACGGGCCTAAATTGTAAAGGTTCTTCCATTATTACAGTCTGTAACTCTGCTATAATGGGAATATTCCGGAAGGACCTAGGCTCCTGAGGGCACATGCATCCTTAATCCTCGACGCTGGGCACTCAGGCACCTATAAATACCCCCGCACAGTGCCCGTGAGGGGCTAGGTTAACAGAGCTATTGCCATCTCGTGTTGTAGCCCCGTTTGCACCACTTTACTCCCCTATTGGATCAACTCGCTCAGGAGAGCAAGTTCCAACAGGCTCCTCTCGGATGCACCCCGCCCACTCCACTATCGAGCTTCCAGTCGAAAACACCGCGGGCCTCATTCCCTTTGGTACACGGTGGCGACCGTGACACAAATGCAGTTGTCACGGTCTCGCAAGACTCTTGCCCCACTCGGTACAATTACAACAGCTCGTGCAAGAGCTGAGGGGTTGTGTGATTTATCTAAACTCACTCAACTAACTAGGATTCAACTAGAGAAAGTGCTAGAGTGGTCTAACTAACCTAAGCACTTCGCAAAGCACCTACGCTAATCACCGAGTGATTCTATTAAGCACTTGGGTGTATGAGCTCTTGGAAATGTGAACTATGTGCCTTGATATGTCTTTTGGGCTCCCACACCTCTAAATGGCCGGTTGGAAACGTGTACTAACCGTTAAAGGTTGCCGTTGGAGCTTCTGAAGATGGCGCACCGGACAGTCCGGTGTGCACCGGACAGCCCATGCTGGCTTGTTGTATTTTTTGCCATAACTTTTAGTTCCCAACTACGATTTTGATGATCTTGTATTTTTTGGAAATCTTATAAAATTCTCTACATCCCAAAGTTGAATCCATACAGTTTGAGCACCAAATAGTCTGGTGTGCACCAGACATCCCATATGCTGCTGCAGTTTTTTTAGAAAATCCGACTTTGTATTGTTGGCATAACTTTTAGCTCCGAACTCTGATTTTGATGATCTTGGACTTTTTGGAAAGATTATAAAATTATATACATCTCAGAGTTGAAGCCATGCCAGTTTTAGTAGATTTGATTTTGTGAAACACTTCCAATTCAGTCAGCCCTTGCTCTCAACTTTGTCAAGTTCACTTTTGTTTTGCAGCTTTGTATCTCACATCTACTTCTTGATGTGTTGGACTCTTAGCATGTATAAAGTGTCTTCAACATGACTTTGTAATGTCTTATATGGGTCTTATAATGTCTTCTTTGAGGTGTTGCATCCTTAGAGCCTCAGTCCAATCCACTTCGCATCCTGTGAACTATAACACACAAACACTTGGGAAATACATTACTCCACAAGTTATGTTGATCATCGAACACCAAAACCTATTGAGCTAAATGGCCTGGGGAGCATTTTTCTTACAATCTCCCCATTTTTGGTGATTGATGACAACACAACCAAAGCAAGCAAATATAACAAACATTTGAATGAAAATATGCAATCTACTTGCTAGGATGCATGATTGTCCCCATAGGGTGAGATTATGGACTTAAGCCTCCCCTAAACCCCATAATTCACTTACTTCCTATTTTAGACCAAAGAACCAAAACCACTTGAAGAATTAAAATTTTAAATTGGTGGTGTTTGGTGTTTGATAACATTTTATTGCTTTGGCCCCTACAACTTCTCCCCCTTTGGCATCAACCACTGAAAAGGAAGACATTAAAAGCATGTAGGAAGCAAATAAGACTTGCCCTCATAAAGGATTTGTCAATTAATACCAATTGAAGCAACAAATTATTACTCCCCCTAAATGAATGTTCTCCTTTAGAAAGAATTTTCTCCCCCTTTAGAGACGAAGAAATACTCCCCCTGACAGAGATCTTCTACTTAGGAAAAAGCATGTGAGAAATGGAGGTGCAAGACATGATTTGAAAAGACTAACTTCCCTTATGTATAGGTAACAAAATATGAGTCAACAATATATGCATTTATAACAACATGGGAAGTATAAGATATGAAATATAGTCTAACCAAATATCGGAGAAGACATGAAAAATAAGCTAAATGTAGTCTCAGAGTTACCAATTGAAAATCAATGGCGGACCATTTGAAGACAAATGGTAGGCTTGTGAGACATAAGGATTATTGCAGATTTGTAGTGGAAGCTTGTTGTCTTTCTTCGGGGACTTCATTTTCCTTATAATGAGACTACTACATGAAATAGACTCGAAAAAGGTATTAGTCTCAAAGTCTTAGATTATAGAGTAACCTCCCCCTGAAAGTGTGCATACAAGTTTTGAATACTTTTAAGAGATATGCACTTTGATTTGATATCAAGAGGGGCAAATTATCTATAATCCGAGCTTTGGCACATATAAGTTAAATGATACCAATTGTAGGATATAAGTTTCTGAAGCATTAGTGTCATTTACTTAGGGATGTTAAATAAGCTATGTGTCGTGCTTAAATAAACATTTTAAACCATGTAGGTTTGCTCAAGATTATGAATTGAAAACAAGCAATCCTACCATGTGATTTACCTAGTATGCATGCATTGTTAATCTCAAATAAGTACCAAATGAAATACTATGCATGAAAGGTAAAAGTAGTTACAAGAAAATAGATACGCATATATAAAAACAAGAAATACAACGATTCTAGTTACCTTAGTCATGGGTGGGGAAATTTGGGTCCAAAATATTCACTAATCCACTTGGCAATAAACTTGATCTAATATGATGTATCCCATGATATACATCCCAAATTTGCCAAGTCTCCAAATTTCCCATCGTCCTTTGGACTACTCACTTCCCTTTCGGGATCCAAACCTTCTTGGTGCTTTTCATGGTTGAAATTATTTCCTTTGGCACCCAGATGCGTTTGGCCCCCTTTCCTTTGTTGGCTTGCTTGTTGGCCTTGATTTCTATCACCTTTCCATTCTTTTTCTTCTTGATCAAATATGGTGTAGCAGCCTTTTGTCCATCTTGTTGATGTAGGTGTTGGAGATTTTGCCTGTTGGCTTTTGCTTGAACTTTTGCCTTTGCTTATCCCCGGTCATTGCCTTGTATTGGAAAGACTTATGGCCTTCCTTATGGCATAACCTACAAATCACGGTTTCGCCCTCCACAGGCTTCTTCACTCCCGTAGTGGTGTTATCCTGTGGAGGTTGGATTTATTTGGCTTTGCCTTTCTTGTCATACAAAGCCTTGCCAAGGCGAGCCACTTCTTGCCTTAATTACTCATTGTCCTTTGCAACCTTATCAGAACATGTTTCTACAACAATATTCTCAATAAGAACTTGGTTGCAGGGGTTAGAATCATCAATTAAATCAAAGCAAGAAGTAGAAGCATCTTTCTTAATAATTTCAGAAATTTCAACTAAAGATGCCCCTGGGGTGCTACCAATGTTTTCTAGCTTAGTAGTTAGCTCATTATTGTGTATGCTAAGAATTTCCATTTTTCCTTGAAAATTTTCAATAGCTTCTTGGGAGCTAGCTAACTTAGCCTTAAGTTTTTCATTCCTCTTAACATGGCCATCATTGGTAGCAGTGGATGGAGCACTAGTTTTTAATTGCTCAATTTTAGTTGATAGCTCACAATTCAAATTTGCAAATGTTTCAAAATTTTCTAGCAAACATTTATAATCATTTCGGGAGCTAATCAACTTACTTTTCAAGATTTTAAGTTGAGCCTTTTGCTTAGTGCAAACATCCTAGAAAAATTTAACGGCTTCCGTAAGCTCATCTACGGAGGGCTTTCCCCCACCTTCATTATCACTATTACTTTCATCACTAGAGGATGGAATGCTCATTTTACCTCTTGTCATAAGGCATTTGCGTGATGACCGAGCGTGATGAAGACCGGTGGCTACACGTCCTTAGATGTTCATCTTCGCTTGAAGAATCATCCCAAGTTTTGACACTTGTTAGCGCCTTGCCTTTGCTTCTCTCCTTTTTGGGTTTGGACATAGTTGGACAGTTGTTGTCACACCCGGATTTATGGGATAAAGCCGGGTGCATCTCATATATGCGCCAAAGAAGACAACACATATAATAACATAGTGTATAGAGATAAATGCCACAATATCATCAGACACTTATTACATAGCGGAAGTCTTACAAAATAAAAGATAAATATAAAACAAACTAAAGTCCATCCTTGGCGCCATAAAATCAACTGGGAGACGCCACCTAGATCAAATCAAACTCCTCGTTGTGTGGCTCCTCTTAAACCACATGTTCTTCTCCTGTGGGGGGTGTGAGACAGCAAGGGTGAGCTCACACATGTTCATCGCTCAATAAGTTGTGGGGAATAATGTGCATGAACTCACCAAAGGTGGGAGTTCATGTGATGTGTAAGGCTGATCAACAATAGGGGTTAAAGCTGAGCATTCTTTAAATAAGTTGGTCAAATTTTATTAGCAGTTACTAAATGTAAATAAATACCAAACCATAATAAGAATAATAGAACAAAATTAATAAATAATCCCATGCAATGCATATGACAAATTGAATTTAGTTTCATAATTTAATCAGGTGAGAGTCCTGAGCTGCTCATGAATGTGAGCTCGACTAGTATACCAGTTTTACACTCTGTAGAGGTTCTACCCTGTACCCACAAGTCATGTTACCCATCTGCCAAGGGATCGCGACTCCCATACACCTCTACCAAGGAAGCGAGGCAGGGCAACACTACGAGGCCTTTACAAAGTTCCACTAGCTTCTGAAAACCCGCTACAGTTTATGGGAAGAGCAATTGTAGGAATCCCCCGTCTGATCGCCATCGCAGCAAAATCAACCCGGGAACCTCCCTACATGCCTACTCCCCTACTGCCCTTGCCCCTTTCGGGTAAGGTAGTCTTCCACTAGCTTTCCTATTTAGTCAGCCAAGGGCGTCCCATTCCACCCTTGTGGTGGCACGTGTTTCTCAAGTTAAGCTCCATGTTCCAATTAAGAATAATGATCTTGACATGAAAAATGACTACCCAAATGATTCAGGGATAAACAAGGTAAAAAATGATAACCAGTCTAAGGTGACCTATTGGGTCCCAACAAAATTAAACCTATGCATGAATAAGTGATATTAAAGAACATTATTGGGTAAAAAGTGGTCAAGTGCACAACTTGCCTTCAATGAGCTCCTGCTCAGCAACTTCTATCTGCTGAACACCGGGATCCTCAGCCACTAGCTCTTCTACTCATCACAATACAAACAAGCATAGTATAAACAAGAAATTAACATCACACCAAACATGTAAAAAATACATAATGATAATCTACACATTAAAATAAGATCCTAGGAACATGAATCATTAATTTTGGAGTTATGGGTTTTAAGTTATGAATTTCTGAAGGTTTTATGTGCTGAGTACAAGATTAATTAGGAAATAAGTTTTATTATTGTTTTCATGTCAAAACAGAGACACTAGGTGATAAACAATAATATTAAAAAATTATAGCAACTGGAATGGATTAATTTGGACTAAGTATAAATTTTCTATGATTTAAACAATTTCTAGCATTTATTTTCATATTAAAAATCCATTTCTATATTTATTTATCTGATTTTCTAACTCTCTAGACTGGGCGCCAATTACCAGAAAAGGTAGGGTCTCTAACGCTAAATATACCGAGACTCAGATCACTGTGCTATGGACTGCGAGTTTATTCAGTGATAACCCAGGGTCACTTTTATAAATTTCTCGGCCGAAGGGGTATGAATCTGTCTTGGTCGTCAGATCTCTAATCAACGCATAGGATTAGATTTGATTTAACCGGAACCGGTAAGCTACGCCGTCCGTTGGATTGGAGATCTACGGCTCCGCGATCCCACACGCTCAGATCCCGTCCGATCAGATCGGATGGCTCGAATCCATCCTCGCAAATCCTCATACGCCCTATAATCACAACCGTCCATTGAATCACCCATGACCTCGATTTAATCTTCTACCTCCCACGTCGGAGCACGGCGGCGCGCAGGTTAGGGCGGCGAATACTCCGGCAATTGGCCCAGGCGCCACCCTGCACCAATACACGCCCCGATTGATACTACATGATCACAGAGCTAAGGCAAAAAGGGTGGGAGGTAACTCACAGAAGGTCAGGAAATGGAGATGGCTGCCCTCGCACCACGTGGATTTGCTGTTCAGTAAGAGCGGCGGCGAGAAATTGCCACGATTCCACAAGCTCCGCCTTCCAGCTGCGGACACGGACGGCAACCCTAGATGCAGATGATCCTCCTCAACCCTACACCGAGGGCGGACACTCCGCAATGACGAGCTTCACCGACGGTGGAACAACCACGTTGCTCCCTCTGACTCTCTTCTCACAGCGGTGTCGAGCACAGCGTTGTGGCTACTGGTGTGCGCAAGGCGAAAAGAGAGGAGAGGACCGCGACTAGGGCCTCCCAATAACGACTGGGGGGGAAGGAAAGGGTCCACGCTAATTGCGAGGATCACGGCGGCAGCTGCGTCAACCGTGCACGAGTGGAGGTCGAGGAATTAGCCGATAGAAGGGCCCCACCCATCAGTGAGAATGAGAGGCAGGCGTGGTACTAGCTGATAGGTCGGTCCCATGTGACAATGATTGTACGCGCGCAGAACGGTGGAGTCCACCAGTCAGTGAAAGGGGCAAGGCACGTGACGCGGTAGTGTGGCTGACCAGTTGGTCCCTAATGTCGGCCCCGATCCTCAGGCTGGGCTGCGCGGGCGCGAACCCTAATGGGCCGAAATGAGCAGAGGCGGCCCAGTGCAGGGTTTTTCTTTTTCTTTTATGTTTTTCTTTTTCCTTTTCATTTGAATCTCAAATTTGAATTTTAATCTTGTTATGAGTTTCACCTTTGAGTCAAATATAAAATTCAAACGCTAGTGTAGAAATAATATATTTTATTATATATTTTTTATACTTATTTTTACTCACATAATATTTTCTTTTTCCCCCTTTTCTAAATTCTAGAATTTCTTTAGATCTTAAATTCCACTTTGGACTTTAATATATCTTTCTACATTATTTTATATTGTCACAAAATGCACACAAAATGAAACCTCAGCATGATGCATATTCCATTTTAGTATCATTTATTTTAATTAATCATTTTTATTATAGGTATGCTCTTGTTATGATGAATATATGGCACACAAAATAGGGAGATCAACTACATTCTCATTGTATACATTTTTAGGTATTACAGTTGTCCCTGAAGTGGCCCTTCTCCCCGCATGCGAAGCATCCTTTCTTTCTTTGCTTTTTCTTGTCAATGTTAAAGAGAAGATCCTCTACCTGCAGGGGCACACCCATTAGATTAATCTTGCAGATCATCCCCGTTACCTTTTTGACGAGTCGGATTGATTCTTCATCCTCGGAGGATGACATTGATGGTTGATCATCTTCACCATTATCACTTTCTTCTTCTTACTCTTCTTCACTTGAGGAACTTAGAGTGGGAGCCGTCTTTTTACCCTTCCTTTCATCACATGCAAAAGCATATGGCCTTGAGGAAGTTGGCTCCTCTCCCTGACACATTTTTCGCGACATTTCAAAAGCCGCGATTTTCCCAATCACAATTGTTGGGGTCATTGTAATCAAGCCATCCATGTTGTGAAGAATAGTGATGATGCTCCTATATCTTTGTTGTGGTAGCAGGGAGATAATCTTCCCCACAATGTCCGCATCAGCTAGCTTATTTATGCCAATAGAATTGAGCTCATTGATGATTAGATTTAAACGAGAATACATATCTCTAACAAGCTCATTATCTTTCATAGCAAAATAATTATACTCATTTAAGACTAGGCAATGTTTTTGCTCACGGACATTGGATGTGCAGTCATGGAGCTCATGCAATTTTAGCCAAATCTCATTAGCAGTTTTAAATGTAAACACTTGATTAAAAATATCCATGCTAAGAGATTCATACAAGCAATTTTTGGCTCTAGCATTTAAATCAATTTCTTTTTCCTCACTCGTGGTGGGTTTTTGGGATTCATGGTGAGTTCCATCCAGTCACGAGTGACTCTCCAAACACCTAGATCAATGGCCTCTAGGTAACAAGCCATTCTAGCACTATAATATGGGAAGTTAGTGCCGTCAAAGTGTGGTGGCCTATGGGTATCCATCCCTTCCTCTAAAAAGCATCGACTCTTTTAGTGGTGAAGCTAAAGTGTTTCAAATGAACCAAACCAGGTTCTGATACCAATTGTAGCAAACAGGAGACGCCTAAGAGGGGGGTGAATTAGGACTTCTAAAACTTTCACTAAACTAGGCCATAAATAAATCCCTAGAGCAAAACCTATGCAAATAATCAAACTAGAATGTGCAAACTAGGTTTTGTCTAAGTGTTGCTATCTCTATCGCAATGGCTAAGTTTCAATCTACACTATATAAGTATAAAGACAAGATTGAAACTTAAATGCATAATATAAATGCGGAAACATAAATAGCAAGGTAGAGATGTAAACTCTCATGGATGTCGTCGGTATTTTTACTGAGGTATCCGGAACCACGTAAGGTCCTGACTAATCCCCGTTGGTGCCCCTACGCAAAGGGAAGCCCACGAGAGGGCCAAGCACCTCGGTCGAGTAACTCCATAGAGAGTTGCGGGCCTTCTCCACACGTAAGTGGTGCTCCGCTTCCAGCTCCTCTCGGACGCTCTCCGCTGTCTCCACTATCGAGCTTCCGGCCAAAAACGTCGCGGGCCTCGTTCCCTCCGATACACGGTGGCGGCCATGACACAAACACGGTTGTCACGGTCTCGCAAGACTATTGCCCCACTCGGTACAATTACAACGGCTCGCGCAAGAGCCAAGTGGTTGTGTGGTTTATCTAAACTCACTCAACTAACTAGGATTCACCTAGAGCAAGCGCTAAAGCAGTCTAACTAATCTAAGCACTTCGCAAAGCACCTACGCTTATCACCGAGTGATTCTATTAAGCACTTGGGTGTATGAGCTCTTGGAAATGTGAACTATGTGCCTTGGTATGTCTCTTGGGCTCCCACACCTCTAAATGGTTGGTTCGGTGAAGTATATATAGGCCCCAACTCAAATATAGCAGTTGAAAAGCAGTTCTGCAGCTTTCTGCGGCGCACCGGACAGGTGCACTGGACTATCCGGTGGTGCACCGGACATGCCATGTGTACTAGCCATTAAAGGTTGCCATTGGAGCTTCCGAAGATGGCGCACAGGACATGACGCACTGGACAGTCCGGTGTGCACTGGACAGCCCATGCTGGCTTGTCGTATTTTAGCCATAACTTTTAGCTCCGAACTCCGATTTCGATGATCTTGTACTTTTTGGAAAGCTTATGAAGTTCTCTACATCCAAGAGTTGAATCCATACTAGTTTGAGCAAATTTGGCACACTGGACAATTCGATATGCACCGGACATCCCATATGCTGCTGCAGTTTTTTTTAGAAATTCTGACTTTATATTGTGGGCATAACTTTTAGCTCCGAACTCCGATTTTGACGATCTTGGACTTTTTGGAAAGCTTAGAAAATTATATACATCTCAGAGTTGAAGCCATGTCAGTTTGAGTAGATTTAATTTTGTGAAACACTTCCAATTCTGTCAGCCCTTCCTCTCAACTTTGTCAACTTCACTTTTGTTTTGCAGCTTTGTATCTCACTTCTACTTCTTGATGTGTTAGACTCTTAGCATGTATAAAGTGTCTTCAATATGACTTTGTAATGTCTTCTTTGAGGTGTTGCATCCTCAGAGCCTCAATCCAATCCACTTCGCATCTTGTGAACTACAACACACAAACACTAGGGAAATACATTAGTCCACAGGTTATGTTGACCATCAAACACCAAAACCTATTGAGCTAAATGGCCCGGGGTGCATTTTTCTTACATTCCTGTCAATCGTTGGACATCTCTGGTCGACTACGGTGGAGCCATGTCCATTATGGCTTGTATGTTACTTGGGTTTGCTTCTATGCCTCTGTGGGATACTAGATAGCCAGGTATCTTACCTTGCCAGACACCAAATATGCACTTTTCGGGGTTTAAGCGGAGTCTAGCTTTCCTCATGTTGGCGAATGTTTCTGCGAGTTCTGAGAGATGGTCTTCTTTATTCTTGCTTGCGACAACTATGTCGTCGACGTAGGTGAAAATGTTGCGACCCATCTGGCTCTCTAGAATGCTTTTGGTTAGCCTTGAGAAGGTGGAGCCGATGTTTTTAAGCCTTCGGGCATTTGCACTAAGCAGTATGTGCCGAAGGGTGTTATGAAACATGTCTTTCCCTTGTCCTCCTTCATGTAAATTTTGTGGTAGCCTGAAAAACAATTGAGTAGAGACATTACTTCACATCCTACTGCCGAGTCGACAATCTTGTCTATTCTTGCCAAGCTTTATTGAGACTGGTAAAGTCTATGCATATTCTCCATTTTCCATTTTTCTTCTGTACCATTACGACATTGGCGAGCCAAGTGGGGTAATAAATTGGCTCAATCCACTTTGCCTCCAGTAGGCGGTGGACTTCTGCCTTTGCTGCTTTAGTTTTTCATCAGACATTTTCCGTAGCTTTTGTTTCTTAGGGCGTGCAGCGGGATCAGTACCCAAGTTGTGCTCAATGTTAGTGCGGCTGACGCTGACGAGGTTCAAGGCAGACCACACGAAGATGTCTTTGTTGCGGTTGAGACGGGACAAGAGTCTTTCTTCTTCTGCTTCCAAGAGGTCCTCGCTGATCAGGACTGTTTGATTGGGGTGGCTATGTCTAGGGGAATTTTTTTACCCCTTCGTTGCTCTGTAGTTGTGCATTCATCTTTTTTCCCTTGATTGGGCGAAGGCTGTCGGGGTCTTCGTGGTCAGTTGTGAGGCAGTCGCGGTCTCTTTCTATGTTCCTAGCGACTTGCTGGTCTCCGTATATGGTGATTGCACCCTGGGGCCTAGGATCTTCATGAACAGGTATAATCCATGTATGGTTGCTTCAAGTTTATTGATGGATCCTCGCCCCATGATGGCATTGTAGGAATAAACCATATCGACTATGTCGAAGGTGATCTGCTCGCTTCTTGCATTTGGCACAGTGCCGAATGTTAGTGGTAATTCGATTTTGCTGAGTGGAAAGGTTCCTTTTCCTCCAAAGCCATAGAGGGGGTGTCTGCTAGCTTGAGGAGGCTATGACTTATGCCCATATGGTCAAAGGCGAGCGGGAAGATGATGTCTGCCTGACTACCATTGTCAACAAGTACTTTGTGCAGATCCCACTCCTCCACTCTAAAATTTATCACAGGCACATCTGCATGGGGCGCAATGCAGAGATCGACATCCCTTGCATCGAAGGTAAGCGACACATGGGAACACTTCGTTTGAAGGACGGGCCTGGTGAGGGCTGCATGGTTTACCCTTCAGTAGTGGTCTTTCTTCTGTCATTTTATTTCAAACATGGAACTAGACCCTCCAGTAATCATGTGGATTCCCCCTCGGAAGGGTTGATTAGCGAAGTCTTCTTGCTTTGGTAGAGGTGGGGGAAGTGGTAGTGGTTGGTTTGGATGTTGAATTGGTGGAGGCGGTAGCGCTAGGATTTCTTGGTGTTGAAGGCGTTGTTGTTGCAGAAATATGTTGTGGTTTTGTTGTTGAGGATAAAAGAGTTCATTTTGGAATTGATGTTGGTTGTATTGATGGGGATGGTAGGTGTGGGCGACGACTCTTTGGTTGTCGACCGACAGGGCCCTGGCCATTCGATCCTTTGTTGCTTTAGTCTCTGGGCAGTCCCTGGTTGGGTGTGTTGAGTCCTTGCCATGGAAGAGATAATAGAATCTTCGTTGTTGCTGAGGTCCCCGGCCCCTACCTCTGCCTCTGGCTACATTGCCGCTACGGCCTTGCTGCGGAGGGTAGTCGTGGACGAGGAGGGGTGTTATCTCCTGTTTGCTGTTGATTTGTGATATTATGTACTTGGGACTAGGCGCGGTCTTGCCGAGCTAGATCTGGTCGCGAAGGCCTGATCCATGTTCTACTAGACTGTGGAGTCTCCTTGGGTTTCCGCTGAGACTCGATTTCCACTAGTGGAGCTCTTCTGATTGGGCATATTTTTTTAAAAAGATGGTATAGTTCCTGCAGGTTTTTTGGTGGATCCCTTATGCAGTGGCTATATAGGACGCCTGCCTGAAGACCACTGATTGCATAGTGGATAGCTATATGGTCATCGACCGAAGGTAGCTATGATTTTAGTAATAGAAATTTCTTGTAATACACCCGAAGGGTTTCTTTCTCTTACTGCCTACAGAATGAAAGCTCTACCAAGGCTTCTGTCTCGGGTTTGTACCCTTGAAAATTGAGCAAGAACTTTTTGTGAAGCGTATTCCATGAGTCGATTAATAATGGCGGCAGTCTTGAGTACCATGTGAGAGCTGGGCCTTCGAGGGCTATGATGAATGATTTGGCCATGGTGGTGTCATCTCCCCCAAACGATGCGACTGCAACTTGATAGCTCATGATGTTTTGGGTTGGGTCTGCATTACCGTTATACTTGGGTTAGGTGCCTGCTCCAAAGTTTTGAGGCCAGGGGAGGCCTAGAGCTGTGGTGCAAGAGGGCTTCGTTCATCAACGTAATTCAACCCTTGGAAGGCTGTCGTCGCATGGGGGTAAGGCATGGGGTCCTGTCGCTGGTGGAGGGGGCCTTCGCCCTGCATTTCTGCAATCTGCTGTTCTAGTTCTCTTGCTTTCTGTTCCTCATCTAGGATCATTTGCCTGACCTTGGCTTGAAAGTTGATGCGTTGGCGCTTAGCTGCAAGGATTTCCTTCTATTTCTACAGGTGACTGTTTTTTATGTGGAGTGCGCACAACTTTAGCTGGTCCTCAGCTGAGATGCTTAGGACTTCGCAGTCCTCATCATCATCTTCCAGGGGGTGAAGCCTGGCGGAGGGTTTTGGGGGAGGCCTTCAGAGCTACACGTGCGGATGGTGCCCTTAGGGGTAGGCGGGTTCTCCGTGCAAGGTTGCTTGCTATTGACTGCTCGATCCTTGAGGGCCTCATGAGGGACGTCGCCGACAAGGGCTGCCTTGCCTTTATTCTTAGAGAGGGCTACCTTCACCATGTCGTCTAGGGAGGTGGTGGTCTTCGAAGTCGCTTTCTTGGGAGCCATTGTGGGATTGGTTTGTCGAAGCACGAACGGTGGGCACCAAATATTGGGACTGACTGACACGTGGTCGAGTGGGCCCAAGCAATGGGAGGTAGGAACGCTCTGGTGCTCAATAATACAACAGGCAGGGGCAACAGTGTTGTTAAGCGTGTCCTGTTAATGTACAGTGAGGGGGTATTTATAGGTAACCAGGTGAGTGGACATGCCCTCCTAGGTACAATTATGCCCCTGATTACCTACATCTTTCCTAGAATATTCCCCCCTTGGGGGTCATTACAGGTCATTATAATGGAGTTAAGTACAACCTGAACAAACACACCATCAACCCTACCCTAGGGTGAGGCTTACACATGGGCCCGAGTAAGCCGACAGGGCGCCGTGTGGGCCCATTCCTCAATCCACGCGGACAGGAACCGTGGTCTTCACTCGGAGCTCTAAGACTTCGAGTCTTGCCAAGGTTGGCACTCGGAGTCGTGGCGAGCGAAGTCTTGAAGAGTCCCCGCTTTGGTCGACTGATCCCTTCGCCCCAAGCCTTCGTCAATTCTTCGACCGAGGTGCTACCTTCGGCGCAGGTTGAGGTAGACTTCGCTTCCTGTGACTGATGTAACTTGTTCAGTTTGTTTTAAGTAGATCGAACAAGGAGGCGGATGGCCTTCGCTCAAACAGAATTACATTCAGAGTTTACAATACAAGAAAGATTAAGATAACTAATCTCTCCAATGAGTGGCAGCAGGAAAAAACAAATTTTAGCTGCATTATGTGCAAGATGAGGTCAAAAAGAGTTTTGAAATCATTATAGCAACCTTGGACAGAAGGGTCCACATTTTGGAATAAGCATGAGTTACGCTGCTTCCAAATCGGCCTAGACATAAGGATGATAATATCCATTATTAAAGGCACATCCAACTTTGATTTGGTTGAATGAATAGCCTAAGAAGCATGGACATGTCTTGAAATAGGAAATATTGAGTTGATTGTAGCATCTTCTCATAAAATTACACTGAAAGAAGAGGTGACCTACTGATTCAATTTTCTACCAAATACACATTTCGCAGTCATAAGATTCTAGTGCAAAACTCTTCCTCTGAAGCAATTTCCTAGTGTTCAGTCAATTATTAATAAGAAGCCAAAAGAAGATTTAGGGTTTAAGCTAAGTAGATGTCTTCCATGTCTATCTGGTTATTGGATTTGAGGATGAATCCCCAAAAAGGCTAATGTATGTTTTTTCACTGAAAATATATTAGAGTTCCAAATTTATGTCACAATATCTCTCCTGGCAATGGGAAACATGGGAGAGAAACATAGAGATAAAAGTTGATTCAACTAAGAAATAGCTTGATCTGATAATGGCAAGTGAAAGTGATTATGTCGCGAAGATAAGAGGCAAAAATTTTGCAAGGAGATGTCTTGGTTCTTAGAGAAGAGAACAATTTTGGGAAAAGGTGTTGAAAGGGCTGAGTATGCAACTGATCTTGCCAAAGCAAAATGGTAGAACCATCACCTGGTGAAGCCCTCGCATAGCCTTTAAACTTTGGTTCTAAAGACATAATTTTCTTCCACCATAACGAAAAGTTTGAGTTTTTCAATTCAAGTGAGCCAATGATATAATATTTTTCCCACACAAGATTTACCCAAGGGATAAATTCTTTGTTGAAGAAACTATGCATGTGCTTCATGAGAAAAGCCTCATTTTGGCATATTAAATTAATGATTCCCAAATCCCCTTTGTGTTTAGGTTGCTGAACCATCTTCCATGAGGCCAAGGCTGGCTTATTATCAATTAAATCAGATCCTCTCCAAATACAATTTTTTCTGAATTTATCAATTTGCTTAATAACGCCAATTGGGAGTTTAATAGAGCACATATAGTATGTTGGGAGAGAGGACACCGAATTTATCATTTGAAGTTTGTCTCCTAAACTTAGAAGCCTTTTAATCCTTAATAATCTTTTTATACTCTATCAATTAGTGACATACAATTATGTGGTTTTAGGTTGAGAGATTTCTAGAGGTAAACCTAAATAAGTGAAATATAGGGAACCAATTTGGCAGTTCAAAGTTCCCCTATAATTTTCATTTTCTCATCATTCACATTGATAGGGATGATATTGGACTTTGAGCAGTTTTCTTTCAAACATGAGGTCAACTCATATGTATGTAGGAAAACTTTCAGGAAGAAAAGTTGTTGATTTGCTTCCATGAAGAGCAAAGTGTCGTCAGCATATTGCAAGATAGGAAAATCCATTGAAGAAGATAATGCAATCGGGCAGGTATGCAATCCCATATGTCTCGCTCTGTTTACAAGGGATTGAATGAGATCCGAAGTAAGTACAAAAAGAAGAGGAGATAAAAGTTCCCCTTGCCTAACCCCTCTTCGATAATGGAAAGTTTCTGTTGGAACTCCATTGAGAAGAATAGAGGAAGTCCCCGAAGATAAAATGTCACTAATCCAATTTATCCATCTAGAGCCAAAGCCTTTATATTTAATCATATTAATGATTAGTTGATGTTGTGTCAAATGCCTTTTCAAAATCAAATTTGATAATAACAATTTCTTTCTTTGATTGGTGACAAAAGTGAAGGTATTCAAAAGGACAAAATAATACAATCTTGAATGGTTCTTTCTTTAAGAAACTCATATTTATTTTTATGAATTGATTTTAGAATAACATGGTGATGAGCTTCATAGAAGAATTTAGGAGAGAAATGGGCCTGAAATCATTCACTGAGACTGGATTGTGCTGTTTAGGGATTAAAGTGATATATGAGCCATTAATGCTTCGCAGGCAAATATTGTGATTATAGAACCCATTGCAAAAGTCATAAAAATAAATACAAATAACTGCCCATCTTCTTTTCATGAATTCCAAGTTGAAACCATCTGGATATGGAGATTTTTCCAAATGTACGTTAATGATATTATCAATTTTAGGCTTGGAGAAAGGTTTAGGGTTAGAGTGTCAAGGTCTTTTACCCTTATCATTAGTCGATGTATAAAATAATTGATTCTCAATTCTTCTCCCTTGATTATTATTATATGGGACAATAATCTTTGAAACAAGCAATGTTTTAAGAAGATACATGTTACATCAGATAAAGTATGATTCTTGTCTAAATAAATAGGCGCGGAAATGCATATATGAATGATGTGAGGAGCTTCGACAATAGAATTATACCTTCGTAGGTTTTGCATTAACTCGAAATGATGCCAATTACCGATTGCACGAATGGTCGATCGTTTTAGCGGTGGTGCTATTCATCTATTTATAGGGGTCGAGTCCCTGTATAAACATATAAGCAATTACATTTTTAGCTCTATCTTTTACATGGAAACACTTATACATTTAAGGTATATATTTTCGACTTTTCACTATACTGATATATCAAGCATGTCTTCTCTTGGTCGAGGTTTCTCCTGGACGCTGTTCTTGGACGAAGATCTCCATATTTGCTACAAGACATACTTTATATTTATGTTAAGATATACATTTTATATATATTAAAAATCAGAACAACCACTTGAGACAGGATGTCCTTTTTCTCTCTGCCTGCCCTTTGACTATATACCCACTCCACCACGCTTAGTTCATGGGCATTGGCCCTGCTAGCTCATTTGCTTAGGACATGTAATTGTAAAAAATGAAAAAAAAACTGTCTTCATCGAGACACATCTCTAATTTGGTTTTGTAGGTCTAAGACACAGTTTTACTAGTACATTCCACGTAAATGAATTATGTCTTAAAGATTTCTTATTGGATAAGACACAAGGTTTACGTATACTTCATTGTACCTACATATGTTTTAGTTGTGTGAAACCGCACCATAGCGTCAGAATCGTACATACCCTTTCGCATACATCTGAATACTTGGTCCAAGGAAAATGCCATGAATTCAGTCAACTTGTGCATGGCTCTTCGTTTAAGCAAACCTTTTGCAGTACTGCTTATAATTGACTAATACTGATGCACTGCGTAGAAATTAGGTCGCTTCCTTTGTCGGTTCCTTGGTTCTAATTAAGAATCAACATGACATACGTAGCAGTTTTAATATTTGCACGTTGCTGCTTCGTTCACATCAATGCGTCACTAGCTCCTTCGCCCTAAACTATGCGTAGCGATTAGTCAACACGTCAAAAGTTTGGCCACTAAGATTAAGAATATATATTATTTACGATTGGTAAGAGCACATGATGCTAGTAGATCTATTCATCGGTGACTGCTACCAAAACACTGCGTAAACCAGTGGCCTGCTGCCGACTTGCTGTGCACTGCAGAATCTTTTGCCACGGAGAATGTGCCACCGAAAAGAAATTTGATTGGAAGTCGAAGCAGGTATCAGATATAGGTATTAATTTGAGACGATTTTTAGAATACGGATATAGGTATTTTTCTATTTGAATCAGATACGGTTAATACTCGGATAAAAGTTCACCGGATATGGAACAGATATGGGACGTATAATACCCAATAAATACTCGGAACTTACGGGCGGATACGGGTAACGGCGTCCAGGTACCCGATGCCTTTTCCTAGGTCGAATGTTACCGGGCCGACTGGAGTGGACTAGCAGTGGGTCGTGGCCGAGGACCCTGCAGGTCTGCACCCGCCCGCACGCGGCATGCCACAGCCTACAGTACTCATGTCCAACTACGACTAAGGGCCCGTTTGGCACAGCTCCAGCTCCTGATTCTAAGCGAGGATCTGGAGGAGCCGTGCCAAACGGGTATTTTTTAAAACTGATTCTCGTGTGGAGCCGAAAGATCGGGAGTCGTTTTTGTGAAGAAAGGTGGGATCTAAAAAAACCTGCTCCACCCTCTCTTAAAACAGCTCCTCAACCAACCAAATATGGACCTCCACTTAAAGTTTGATCGAAATTACCCACAATTGCCATTGAACAAAAACATAACGAGCCAATTTATGGATTAAACATTTGAGACCATTTTATGCACTACTATGATGGGAATATTTTATATGTTATTGTTTCATAATTTTTTTCCATATATGCATCCTACTTATTGGTTTGTAACAAAGTTGAACTGCAAAGGGTAAAACAGACAATCGCCACAGACCACCAACTTTCAGAAGACAAGAATCAGTTTACTTGCCAAACGGTTTTAAAAATGATTCTGATTCTCTAGGAAAATCAAGAGGATCAGCTCCTCACGAGGATCAGGATCTGGAGCTAAAGAAGCAGGAGCTGGAGCTTTGCCAAACGGGCCCTAAATATTGGTGTATGTGAAGGATCCAATACCAGTGATTCGTTGTAGCACGAGTTTGACAGCTTCAAAACAGGAGAGAGAGAGAGCTTCTCCTGCCCACCAGCACCAGTGCTGGCTCGTTCCAATCAAGAGTCTTTTTATCTGCTGCAATGCTATGCTCGCAGAGCGAAAGTCAAAAAAATACAATTTTTTCTTTTGAAAAAATTATCGATGTACTCCCTCCGGTGCAGTAAAAGAAGTCATCCTACGCGTGCACAAAAAGAAGTCATAGCGCGCGTGGGTCTGGGATTTGGACGTTATTGCTCCTAGTAATTGCACAAAAAAAGATGCATTTAAGAGGAATCGAACTTGAGACCTCCAGTCTAGAATGCCTAGGAGCTGCTGCAGCAACCAATCAAGCTTGATTGTTTTAGTGACATTAATGCACCCATATCCCTATTTAATAGGGGTAAATAGGGAAAACTCTATGATAATTAATCACTCCTTGGTATGCACAATCATGTCCTAAACGACTACCTTTACTGCACTGGAGGGAGTACATATGTTTTTTATGGTGTAAACTTACTACTATATTGTTATATTGGACTATTGTATTGTATGATGTGAACTTATTGTCAAATTGTGGTATTTTGGAGTATTGTGTGATGTCTAACTAGTTTACACACGAACTGAAGTATAGTGAATGGTAAGCAATGTATGAACTATCTGATAACTATCTGTTATCCGGTTAAATAATATATGTATCCGTCCCTTATCCGTCAGAATAAATATCCGGTTCTTGTATTCGTATCCGTCCCGTTTCTAACTATCCGTATTCAATCTCGAATCCGATTAAAATACATTAGGGTAAGATACAGGATGACAAACTATCCTTCTATATCTACCCGTTTTCACCCCTTGAAAGATGCAGTTGTTGACTATCCAAGAGCAACATGGCATTCGAAAAGATGTCCTCCTACCCCTTACTTCCAACTTGGAGTTTATGTATACTACATCAGTGTCAGTAGTATAAGCCATAAAACGACTAAAAACTGAGTCGTAGAAGGAAAAAAAGAAAAGGAAAATAGGATATAAATTCACAGCCAGCTAATACATAGAAAAAGAGAAAACTTTATGACAATAGGTGAGTCATATATATATATATATATATATATATATATATATATATATATATATATATATATGGGGCAGGTATAACGGGAGCTCTAGGCTTCTAATAGTTAAAGGAAATTCAGATCGATCACCTCTGTAACCTGGTTCAACCCAGCGCACCGACTGGACTAGGCTGTCGGTTGCATCACCCGCGCCCATGTCTATGCGCGCAAAAAAGGAAATACATGCATGAGTCAAACACATTCTCTTGCATGCGCGTAAATTTAGAAAAGATATGTGTGGCGGTTTCTATTTTTAAATGTTTTATTTTCTCCATAAATTTAGGATCGCTGCAACAGCCATGCATCTAGACTCGTAAGGACCATTTTATGTTATATGCTGCTACTAAATATGCTACACTGTGTAGATAATTATGCAATTCGGTATACTACGTAAAAAATCTGTTACCAGCTGCATGCACACGAATTTATGATGAAAATAATGTGCAATGAAAGGAAATAAATTGTACGCATAGAAACAAAAAGTCGTATTTAATGTTATATTTCCTTCATAAATATAAGATCCCTCCAACAGTCATGCAGCTAAACATATTAGATCTAGTTTATGATATATACTGATATAAATTATACTACATGGTGTAGGTATTTATGCAATTCGTTACACTGCGTAAAAAATCTGGCATGTTGTTCACTGGTGGACGCATCTCCAGGTTGGAGCGTAATAACCTTAAGTTTTAAGCATAAAATCCCCCAATTATAAACGTATATACCGAGTCAATGTGAGAGGTTGATAGCTCTAGTAGGTTGTTATTACGATCCTATTTTTGTGGTAGATCCGAAAAACATGACAGTCGCATGCATGCGGTTATACAGATCCAAAAATTATGGCAAAATACATGCATTAGTCAAACACGTTCCCTTGCATGCACATAAATTTAGGAAAGATATGTGTGACAGTTTTTATTTTAAATGCTTTATTTCCTCCATAAATTTAGGATCGCTGTAACAGCCATGCAGCTAGACTCGTAATAACCATTTTATGATATATACTGATACTAAATATGCTACATTGTTTAGATAATTATGCAATTCGGTATACTGCATAAAAATCTGTTACCAGCTGCATGCACATGAATTTATGATGGAAAGAATATGCAATGAAAGAAAATGAATTGCATGCATAGAAACAAAAAATCGCATTTAATGTTTTATTTCCTTCATAAATATAGGATCCCTCCAACAGTCATGCAGCTAAACGTATTAGAACTAGTTTATGATGTATACTGAAACAAATTATACTACACGGTGTAGGTATTTATGTAATTCCTTACACTGCGTAAAAAATCTGGCATGTTGTTCACTGGTGGACGCATCTCCGGGTGGAGCGTAAAACCTTAAGTTTTGAGCATAAAATCACTCAATTATAAGCGTAAATACCGAGTCAATGAGAGGTTGATAGCTCTAATAGGTTGTTATTATGATCCTATTTTTATGACAGATCCGAAAAACATTGCAGTCGCATGCATGCTGTTTCTATTTTTATACAGATCCAAAAATTATGGTAAAATCGTGGGAGTTTCCATTGCATGCCCATAAATCAAGGAATTGTCTTTCTAATATGCATGCAGTAAACCGATATACGAACTCCGTGTTCAAGCATAAAATCGTACAATTTTTAGCGTAAATAATACATGTGGTAGGCATAAAACACAATAATCAAAAAGAAAACTGCGTCGGATCAGAGGATGTCACGCGCGATCATCGCTGCTCGCATCTCGCGCCTTCCGTGACAACGCTCGCTCGAACATTACGCCTCATGCGTCGCCGTTGCTACTCGCACGTCGACGGGCGTCGCTTGCTCGCCGGCCTTGGAAGTGCCGCCTCCTTGGGCCTTCGGGGACGCCTCCGCTTGCCTGCACAAGGGCCCCACCGTCGCTCGCCCTCTAGATCAGGGAGCCGCCGCCACCGACCTGGGAACCGCCGCCACTACTCCGGATCGAGGAACCTCCGCCACTGCGCGTCGAGGTAATGGAGTTGCGGCCACCGGCCCGGAAACCGCCGCCACCGCACAAGGGCACTGCCGTCGCTCACCCTCTGAATCGGGAGCCATCGCATGTCGAGGTCGGGGAGCCGCGGCCACCGCAGCCACTGGCCGGGAGTCCACCGCCGCGCGCGCTATCGGGCAACCGCCTTCGCTAATGAATCGAGATGGGGCAAGAAAAACTGATCCCTAGCACTACGGATTGAAAGTCGCCTAGAGAGGGAGTGAATAGGGCGAAACTGAAATTTACAAAGTTAATCACAACTACAAACCGGGTTAGCGTTAGAAATAAGAACGAGTCCGAGAGAGATGGTGAAAAACAAATCATAGGCGAATGAAGAGTGAAACACAAGGATTTGTTTTACCAAGGTTCGGTTCTTGCAAACCTACTCCCCGTTGAGGTGGTCACAAAGACCGGGTCTCTTTCAACCCTTTCCCTCTCTCAGACCGAGTGAGCTTCTCTTCTCAATCACACGGGACACAAAGTCCCCGCAAGGACCACCACACAATTGGTGTCTCTTTCTTGATTACAATTGAGATTGATCACAAGAAGAATGAGAAAGAAAAGAAGCAATCCAAGCGCAAGAGCTTAAATGAACACAAGTCACTCTCTCACTAGTCACCATTGATTGGAATGGAACTAGAGACTTGGGAGAGGATTTGATCTCTTTGATGTGTCTTGTATTAAATGCTATAGCTCTTGTAATGTGTAGAATGTTGGAAACTTGGATGCCATTGAATGTGGGGTGGTTGGGGTATTTATAGCCCCAACCACCAAAATGTGGCCGTTGGAAGTCTGCTGTCGCATGGCGCACCGGACAGTCCGGTGCGCCACCGGACACTGTCCGGTGCGCCAGCCACGTCAGCCAGCCGTTGGGGTTCGACCGTTGGTATGTATATTATCTATTCATTTTGGAATTTGATCGAGGACTACAATCTGATCCGTATCTAAATCTGGATACTTAGTGCCCAATCTATATCCGTATACTCAAAGTTAAATATTCAAGATGTCGATATCTATTCAAACCTTATACGACACAATTCAATAATATTCATATCTAATTCGAATCTAAAGTGAAAATATGAAAATAAATATAAAACAAATAATATTCACCTATATCCGATCGGGTGTAAAAAATCTATGTCCGATCAGATTAAAGCCCTACCAAAAAGCAAGAAAAAATCATGTGAGGATGCTCCAAGTTCCAGTACCATCCTACCGGATGATACCATGCCCGAAACCAAATGACAGGTGACAAGAATTCATATCCTCAAGCTCTTAGGTCCATAGTATTGTTCCTCAAGATTATAGTTTCACTTCACCTATTTAGTCAAGAGCCATACATAAACAAAGTAGACTCGAATGTATTCCAGATTTCTGATGAAAACTTGCCACAATAAGTAAAGCATGTCAGAAACGTTAAGTTTGCTCTCACCAAAACGTAACAGGGTCCCAAAAGCAGCAAAAAAGATAGAAAATGGTAATGTATGGGCTTCGAGGAGGCATTGGGTTCCATAAATATGTCGTTGCCTTTTATTTCACAATTTAGACAATCTCCAACAAATCATGCATAAAACGCATAAAATACAATTTTATATTATAAATTACTATTTTATATTATAAATTATATTATTTACAAAGTAAAGTTTAAAATAAAATATATAGTAGAAACTAAAATGAGTAAACTGTTGAAGACAGCCTTACAATGCATGCAGTGCATTGCCGTTATGAAGAGAATCACATAACCGGAAGGAAAGAACACCAAGGCTGATGCTAGAGCACCTGTGAAGTTGCTTGCAAAGTTGCATTATACCTGGCAAGCGAACTTCGTGTTCCTTATTTACATACTTGGGAAAAAAATGTTCATCAGAGTATAGCAGCACCTTCAGTCCGTTACATTTCTTAGAAATTTGCCCCTACAAGCATCAGGTCTCCCACCAGGTGTCATTGTCTTCAAGTCATGCACACAGCGCTTTCCTTGACAATCAATCAAACCATTGCAACAGAGCAGAGCTCTTTATGCGGAAAAACAGCATTGTTCTATACACTGAATCTTGAGCTAGCTACACCTCTTGCCGCTATCCTATCGACACGGCGGCGGCCAAATGGCAAGCCAAAGAAAGATCGAACCACACCCCCAATCTCTGTTTTGCAGAGTGGGCACACCGCGTTTATCTTAAGCCATTTATCTACACATTGAACATGAAAGAAGTGTGTGCAAGGAAGCTCACGAAGCTCATCATCATCTCCATACTTCGTAAGACAGATGCAGCACACCTGCATCAATATTATTAGATGTTACATTTAACATGCTATGGAAGAGGGAAAAACTATGTGATTGAATCTATACTACTCCCCCTGTTCCAAAATATGTCATTCTGGCTTTTCTAGATACACAACTTTTACTATATATCTAGGCATAATATGTATTTAGGTGCGTAGCAAAAGCTATGTATCTAAAAAGCCAGAACAACTTATAATTTGGAATGGAGTATTAACTAAAGGTAAGATCTGCTATGAGTGAGCTCACTAACAAATGATCAAGTAGAAAATCCAGAATACAACATTGACTACTCTAAAAGAGTGATCAGTTGCTGAATAAATATCAATGCTTTGAAATGGAGTTGAAACATGCAAACAAGCTGTCCCATTTTGCAATATTAGTCCCTAATAATCATGTGCACAGACAAAATACCGAATTACTACTAGGTCAGAAAAGAATAATGAGAAATGGCAGTAGCCACTACTAGATGACATGCAAGAACCTCTTAATCTCTTTCACATTTTAGCTAGTGGTAATGTGCAGAAATATTGATGAACATCTATCGTTACATGTACTCATGATTAGAAGCACCAATAATGTGAAATAACAGGGTAATCACAGTTTCAAAAGAATACAAGGAGTCAAGGACAGACTAGTACAAGGTATTACTCATTGTCACCAGAATTCATGAACTGATTCACAGTTTGTGATAAACTGGATTCCACCAAAACGCAAGTTGGTACATGGAGCTGGACTGATGGAGCAAACTCAAATGGAACAGAATGTGAGGAGATGGAGGTTTTACCCAAGGAGCTCCAAAGCAGTTACAGCATCAGTGTTTTCCCCACAGTTGTCTTGAATGCTATCAGGAGAACTCAGGACAAGAGGAAAAGCTGCAGCACACGAGCACTAAGAGCAGGGCAGAGGAGCACAAGAATAGCTTTTGCTGCTGCTGGAGCAGAGAAGCACAGATGGCAAGAAAGAGGGTCATGACCAGAGTGTCTGGCAGCGGCAACACTCTAGTGGGTGGAGTTGGGAGTCCAGAGACTCAATAGCTTGACAGGTGGCTAGATTACAGGTGATGTATGTGGCTGGATTGGTGGGCTTAACAGACTGGCAGCCTACCTCTTGAAAGTAGGTAGTGAATTGCAATCATGTGTCATGAACCCAACCAACCACGATTATGGTAAATGGTATTACTCAAAAAAAAACATTCACTTAGAGCACTTAAGAGAACTATTTATGTTTTACATTGAGATTTGAGAATAATAGTAAGTATCCTTGCATCACTTGAGAACATGTCTACAAACAGCATAAAAAATTCACAATCATGTAGGCTTCATTTGTGTGGACAACAGATAATAAATCTAAAGAATATCACTAAAGCAAACCCTTCAATTACACATAGGATATTGTTGTAAGACAGCAAAAGGACGTGAAATATACTCACAGCATCTTCAGCTGAAACAACTCTTTCCTTCTTAGTTCCTGGGCCGAGGATGCCACCCTCATCAAGATGCTCTGAGCTTGAAGCATGGTCAATCCCCCAGTTTTTGACACGTTTTGGTTTGAATTTGTAGGTTGGCAATGCATCTATTAGCTCTTGAGTGGCTCCTCTATTTTGACCCAAATCTTCTTGAAGACGCAAAACAGAAATCAAGCATGGAAAGCAGCAGCATATTGCTGCACACATTATAAAAGGAATGGCATATCCAACACAACTAAGCGCAAGGAATGCCAAACACAACCTGGTGAAAGGGAGCAAGGTCACGTGTGAATTCAACAGACAACAAAAGAAACAGAGAGCAATGCAGATACCTGTACATATTGGGAGCGTCCTGAGCATCTGATGAAATACTGCGCCCACCAAAAATCCACACATTGCCAACAACAAACCATACAGCAAAGAAACAGTCAACACCTGTCTTGAAGTGATAAGCCAGCACACTAAGCCTGTAATATGTAATCACTTCAGAGTTCAGACCACAATGTTCATTTCAGTTTCCAGATAAAACTAATGACTCAATATATCAGACCACTCAATTCTTCAAGATGCTACTAGCCAACTTTGAAACTCACTTGAGTACTCAAACTATCAAAAGTTCAACTTTCAGGTGAACATTGAACAACACATGTCATGATCCCCATTATCGTGTGCATTTAAACAAACACAAGAACAAAGGACCATTCTTCTGCAAAGCTAATGATGCTTCTGAAGCGGACATGCTTCATCTACTGTTTTTCCTCACTTAATATGAGGACCCCACCTAACATGCATGATGATGTTACAGGATAAGGTGAGAATGACCATGCTATATGCTACGTAAGTACGAAATTCAAAATTTCCATGTAAAAAGAAGTCTTCTATGGCTCTAAAACTCGTGAACAGATGGCAAAACTTGACGCAATATTGTACAGATGTGTTGTAGAAATGTAGAATCCTTCCTATGGTATTTATTACATGCCTAAAAATGACAAAACATGACTCCAGAAATTAAATGTGCTGTAATTTGTACCTTTCGAAAATTTAGTGACTATGGCATGCTAAAATCGGTACATGTGTCTTGTGCGAACACAGTTTCAACTGTATATCTTGGCCTAATTCATCTAAAGCCAATTAAAATGAGCAACTGAGTATGGAGAAAAAAGGAAGTATGTGTAGAAAGACATCCTAGAACTAACCATGCAGCAAATTCACACTGGATCAAATAAAATAATGTCCCTGCAAATAATGCTACCTTGTAAACCAAACAAAAAATGTACAGAAACCAATAAGTTCATTTGCTTCTATTTTTTATCAGTTATGTTGTTTTCCTCTTTTAATTGGTTGCATTTCATCATGGACCATTAGACTTGTACCATTGGTTCAGATAGGCCTTGACCCAAAGAACCACAGTATTTTAGTCATCGGACTTGGATTAATGTCTTCAACGAGATTATCAGGTAGTTTTGATGACCGGTATGCAATGTTTTCAAGTCGGACGACTTGCTGGTCATTCTGGCGGACCGACCTGGGCGATTAATCACGATTAGTCGGATGACTTGGCGATTAATCACGATTTTTCCAAACCGACCTGGATGACGCGATTAATCGGACGACTTGAAAACAGTGCTGGTATGCTACTCTCATGCCATCCACATGGCGTGGGCACACCCATCTCAATATGCATCTACAACTTATATGGCAAAATAACCAGTCATAATGATCTTTTGTGAACCATCAAGATAATTTTTTATTTACTCTCTTCAAAACTTTGTTCCCATATTGCAGCTTTTTAAATAACTGACAAACAATGTTATGCAAACTAAAGAATTGCTCAAAATAAATTAATTCTTGGACACCCTGGTTATAATAACCCATTCAATCAAACTAACAATTTGTCCATTCATCTACCAGGTTGGAAAGTGGCATGGACTAAAAGTTACCTTGGGCAAGAAATTGAGATACATCCCAGATGCAAGACAATACCACTGGTACGATGGTTGCGTCCTTCTGATGACTGAGAAGGAGTCAAAGTAGGATATGTTGTAGGTGGCTGCTGAGGTTCTTGATCCAAATGTCTGTTTCGATGAACATACCGCCAATAAATAAGAGGAAGACTAGCAATGCAGCCAAGTGTATATCCAATTATCCATGCGAACAAAGGAGCATGGGGATGTTCATGTCTTGAAAAGATGAGGATGACAATAGCAGCTACAACCTGAGCAATGTACATGACAATTTCAAACGAGATCCATAAACCAGAATTCCAAGGACTTCTTCCATGACCATATATACTATCTCTTCTAGGAAAAGATAAATTTCTGGTGCTATAAGCAGTTGGTGATATTGATGGCGAAGACTCTGATGACAGGGTTTGTGTGCTTGTTGATAGCCTATCTTCCTGATGTGGTTCATCCGAGTCACTGCACATATCTTGATGACTGGTTGATGTTGATGCAGTTTCCCCATGTGCTACACTTATAACATGATGTACACCATCACAGGAAGTGTGCGCCATTAATAACTTGGATCTATCAATTTCCAGCTTAGTTCTTATGTCGAATGGGCACTACCATATGTAGCGCAATAATGAGTTTCTATCTTTCTAACGAGATGTTACCATCGGCCATCATATTAACTAACATACAGATGGCTGAAATGTTGATCCTCAATAATCTACTGAACTTTGAGTTGTGTGCTAGGTAACTTCTCTTGCTTCACAGAAGGTCCCCACAGAGGTAGCCTAAGCTACAAATTTGAAAAAAAAGATTTCTCATGTACCTTTTGTCATATACATGCAAACATAGTATAGTTATTCGTAAATATACTGAACCACTATACAAAAAATATTAGTTCGCGTAGGCTAAGCTGTGAGTATTAGATTCGATTACTGTGAAAGGCCATGATTTATGAGTTTAATCCTATGAGGAAGTGTGAATTTTTAGCGTGAACTATCAATACTATCCTAATTGATCGCTGGAATGGAACTTGATGTAACTGGGACCTCTTATACAGAACGCTTGTAGAGAACCGGAAACCTGCTCTGCTAGGGAAATGACCCAGGAGACCAGCCTGATAGACTATCTATGAACTTCAAATAAGTCACTAATTTACTAATGGTATTGGCTCGCAAGGAGAAAAAGAATAGCCCTACAAAATGACTCTCTTAAAATCAATGTCTGGAAGTCCTTTTAAGATAGGTTAACGTAACATATGCTATGCTTAACAGCTTCGCAAGAGGGACTGAGGCGTGAGACCAAGATAGCCGAGCAATAATAAGACCCGATAATATTTGCAAAAGAAAATCGAAATAGTAGGCATAGTAATACATGTAAGCATTTGTAGTTAGATCAGATCCGAATACAAATAGCCAAACAGTTTAATTTAGGGTTTGGGTAGGTTTTGTAAGGTATGGAAGAGGAAGGGGTGGACATACATGGTGGGTGCTCGTCGCCGGGGAAGGGCCCGGCGAATACCTAGGAACCTAGTGTAGGGCTGCGGCAGCGGTCACCCAGACGTCGCCACGGGAAGGATAGCGCCCGCACGCGGGGTGAAAGGGAGCAGAAAACGCCGGGGTAATCGGCCGAGCAGGTGCGGATGCTCTGCCCGAACCAGACCAAGAGGAAGAAGTGGAGGATGAAGGGGAGGCAGGCAGAGCAGAGCAGCGGTCCCTTTCGTTTTGGCACGGAGGGACGAGGGAGTATGAGTGAGAGTGGTCCCATGGACCTGGCGTATGCGTGTTAGGAGGGCGTGGCTGACACCTCGCTTCTAGCAAGAAGAACGTGTCGGCTATCAGGCTATGGTAGGTAGCCACAGCGATTTTCGCAATCTTTTTATACATTTTCTTTGTCTCTTCCCTCGCAGTAAGAACCAACAAACTAAAGGGATTTTACCTTTGTTTTATAGTAGAAGTATATATAAAATAAAAGGAATATATTATGAATTTATAATTTTTTATGTTTAATGTAATTAATACAGTATGACAATATATATGGCGGTGTTATTCATCACTCAGCGTGATAGAACCCTACTTAATTAAATCCTACCAAACCACCCCTCGCACCAGCCCACCCAACTGATTCCCCCATGTCGCCGCTCGCATGACCCACTCGACCGCCGTCTGTAATTAGTCAAACTCTGCTTTGATCCGGTCGTTGCACCAACATCCAAAATTTTTCACTATGGTTCCTTCATTCATCTATCGCAGCAGCCGACTCTCGTCCTCGACTGAACACTTTGAATTGATGAGAATGTCTGAAGTAACACTTAAATGGCTGAATATTTGTTCCTATTGTACATTGAAGTAAACTTTGAATGACCAAAATAAACCTTGAATAGCTGAATATTTGTTCATGTTGTACGTTAAAGTAAACCTTAAATGGCTGAAGCTGAAGCAAACCTTGAATTGCTTAATATTTGCTAGTATGCACTACGGGTTGCGGGCGAATCAACCCCGTCAAGCTTTGTTTTGAACTACCAACCCATCCTTGCTTTGATTGTTTTTTAAAACCCATTTTATACCAATTAGGTGGCAGTTTTGAGGCGGTGGAACCAAAACCCAAATCTGGTTTCTCTCAAAGTTTTTAAGCTCCTCATGCATGTCATTGGCCCAGTTAGGATCAGAGAAAGCGTGTCCAACATCCTGAGGCTCAAAAGAAGCAACAAAAGAGAGTGAGAAAAGTGATAAATCCATTGTGACATATAGTGAGTGACTCACTCGTGAAGCTCCTCGAACATCTACTGAAGTGGGTGACGACGTTGAATGTGTCGTGGTGCATCCTCAAAGAGGTTAACATCGGCATGATCGCCTCCATGCCCAGCAGGCTCTAGCTCGAGTGGACCCCAAGTCGTGGAAGAAGTGATGTCGACTGGTGCAACAAGTGAAGCTGGCTCGGGATTACCTCAATCGGTGTCGTCTTGTTCCTCCTCTACAAAGATGGTCTCACCCATCTGATCTGGACCTGCATGCTCAAAGACAGAGGATGGATTAGGCGAAGTTTCATCAAAGTTCACCTCAGAGGTCTCCATGATACTATTAGTTTCAAGGGTAAGAACATGGTAAGCATGGTAGTGTAATGCATAACCAAGAAAAACACCATCAGAAGACTGCAACTCGAATTTGTCCAAATTGTGATGTTTCAACATAAAGCATCTGCAGCCAAACATCCTGAAATGGCTAACCTTGGGTGTTCGTCCAAATCGCAACTCATAAGAAGTCTTGTTCATAAAAGCACAAAGAAATATGCGATTGGACACATGGCAGGCAGTGTTGATAGCTTCGGCCCAAAATCGCCTAGGAGTCCTATGCTCATCGAGCATCGTCCTAGCCATCTTAACAAGGATCTGATTCTTGTGTTCAACAATGTCATTCTATTGGGGCACATGTCACACCTGGATTTAAGGACAAATCCAGATATGGCGACATGTGTGCCAGGATCAAGTCTCACATATATGGCGACTCGGGGTACAGAAAACAATGTCACATCTTTATTACATAATAGAAGTTTCTGTACAAAATAACTAAATAAATTACATGACTCCTCCACAACACTAATTGACTAGGAGAAGACAACCTAGACTTCTCTGATCTCTTCTTCACGGTCTTCCTATGGCGGTGCCTGTTCTTGACTTGGTGTGATTATAGCAAGGGTGAGCTCTCATACGGTGATCGCTCAACAAATGTGGGTAAAAGTGTAGTGTAAGGCTTACCAAGGATAATGGTTAAGGCTGAGCATTGCTTTTAATTTTGTTGGTAAAAATTTTATTAGCAATTACTAAGTATAAATAAATACCATCCCAATAAAATAAGAGATCATAGATAAAATGTCACACCCGATTTTTGGAAGGCAAACCGAATGCGACCCACGTACGTGCCAGGATCAGAAACTCACGTACACAACGATTACATAATTGGACATCATCACACATTGCTCAAAGTAAATAGCGGAAAGGTACTTTATTACATCTAGATGTCCAAGACATCCACAAAGTCTATAACATAGCCATTAACATAATCAAAGTGCAGAAGACGAAACGTAGCAGATAAGGCATTCACAAGCAGCTGACTGGGGGTTTGCCACTAAGGTAACTAGAATTCGTCGTAGTCCTGAAACTCCTCAAAGTCTTCCATGTTGCTAGCATCTCCTCCTGAGCACTGAATACAGTGGGGACAACTTGGGGTGGGGGTGGTTTTTAAAGCAAGGGTGAGTACACATCAACGTACTCAGCAAATGTCCCGTTTGGCTAAAGTGGACTAGCTGTATGTGGAATTAAGGTTAAGCAGTTGCTTTTAGTTGGTCAAGTATTTATTACTATTAGTAGAGCCAAGTTTTAGTAATAAACCCAGTTATTACCCAAATGTACTCGCTCCAAGAGAAAATACCAGAGATCATAATTGTGACCATCATCATTAACCATCATCATAAAATTATCCAAAGTTCTTCTAATCAAAGAGGATCCCAAGGCTGCTCTTAACCGTGAGCTCGGCTGATATACCAGTTTCTAACACTCTGCAGAGGTTGCACACTTTACCCACGAGTCGTTATTCCCATTCTACCCAGAGATCATGACTGCCCATTGATCGCTACCAAGGTGACCTGGCAGGGTCTCACTATGTAGCCTTTACAAAGACTCCCCTGGTGCATAGCTGCTCGTTAGGTTTCGCCAGTTGTACAAACGCAGTACACCTCCCCAAGGTGGGTGACTAACAAAACCAAATCGAATGAACCTCTTCACCCCCCTTGGCAGAGCAAGCACTACGCCCTAGCCCCCATTGACGGCCCTCCAACAAAGCCAACTACACCCCTAGGTTCATCTAATTATTTAGCTAAGGGCATCCCATTCCACCCTCATGGTTGCATTGTTATCCTAGGTGGTCACTCAACAAACAGTTCCTTACAGAGAGGTACTCAGGAAAATGGTCTGAGTCCACTAAAATAACACAAGATCATCATCGAGATAACATCATCATATCATAAATATTCACATCATGTTTGTTGATTAAGTTAAAGCAATAGCATAAAGCTAATCATGATAACCCAAAAGGTAAATAATGATAAGGTAAATACAGACTAGTCAATCCTTAGGTTTTCATAAAGTCATGCGGGATGGTGAATTATGAATTAAGTAGGACATAATAGGTCAAAGGACACTTGCCTTCACCAGGTTGTTGCTCAGGAAGATCTTCGACAACACACTCAGGAACCACGAGCTGCTCATCGTCTAAATAAAGAGATCATACATTCAATACATTTGGAAAATGACAAATGAACAACACACCAATCATGTATAAACAATGGAACACATCTCAAAAGGAAAAGTATAAACTCAAAAGGGAGTTTAGGTTATAGGGCGAACTAATCATATTCAGTAGTTTGTTATTCCCTAAGTGTTGTCTATCTCCATGGTTACATAATCTGATTCTACTCATTTTAATGAGACATAAGAGTTGAACCAGGGATAAATCCATATACTACCTATTATTAACCTCACAAGATTAAGCATATGTTTACCACTAGGGTTTTCCTTTTTACTTATCTTATTAAATAAATAACTCATCACATAAATTAACCTATAGCCTAGGCCTAAAATTAGAATGCACCAATAGTGAATGATCCTAATTTATTTGGACAGAGAATAATTCTATGAGCATTTTACAATTTGAATCACTCAAATTGGAGTTCATATGCAAAAGATATGAAATAAGCAAGTTTTGAAGTTTAAAATACAAAATTAGGTCCAATTCTCTTATTAATAAAAAGGTTAGGGGTCTGTTTATAAGAATCCAGGGGCCTGCGCGCAAGACCTAAAGAACGGCGGGTTGAATACTAAAGAGCTAGGGGTTTCTTTAACAAAATCACACGCGAAGGGGTATCGAGCCATCTCAACCAACAGATCGCAGATCGACGGCCAAGATCAGATCCCGCAGACGAGCGCGCGGGCGCGGGCGCGCAGCGAGCGCTGACAGGTGGGCTCAGGGCGTCAGTGACTTGAGGTAGGACTGACGGGCCGGGCCCAGCGGCAGGGGTGCGAGTGATAAGGCGGATCCGAGCGGTCAGATCCGAATCAGACGCCCTGGGTTAGATCGGGTTTAATTGAAATCAGGCAGTCCGATTAGGAATGAGTGGTTAAGATGGGCGTCTGGGATATTGCCTTCGCCGGTCAGCCAGAAGCCGGACATGGCATCGCCGTCGCCGGAGGCGAGGCAGACCGGAGTTCTTAGGGCATTAGGGATCGGTCCAGATAGCTGGAGAGGTTGGGGATGACCTGCCAAGCGTTATGGCGGGGTCGGGGTTGCATGAACGGAGCTGAGACGACCAGACGGCGGAGGGGGAGTCCTCGGCGGACCGGGGAGCACTCCGGCGAGCAATCACGCGTGACTAAGTGCAAAACAAGGGGAAATAGGGGTGGGGTTAGGATGGCTACCTTGAGGGAAGACTCAGGGGCTCACAAATGGTGTCCGGGGCGCAGCGAGGACATGGGTCGACGACGGCGGAACTGCGGCGATGAATCGGTGAGCGCGAACCAGGCTAACCAGAGGGGGAGGGGGCGAACCGAGGGGCGTCTCGGGTTGCGGGTGATAAGGCAGAGCTTACCGAGGCAACGGACATGGCGAGGGCTCGACGGTGACTGCAGAACTGGCATGAGACCACGGCGAGCGGCGATGGAACTTCCTGGGCGCATGTGCAGAGCAAGAGAGAGAGAGAGAGGGCGAGGGTGCTCGGCTGAGAGCGCAACTGAGCGAGGGAGGGCGAGTGAGTGATGGCGAGGTCCAGAAAAGGGCTCGGGCACGTGGGGGTGTGGCCGAGAATCGCGCGGTCGTGGGCACGTCCACAGCGGAGGGCGCGGCAGTTCGGAGGGGAAGGGTCTGACAAACGGGCCCCATGGGTCAGAGAGGGAGCGGGCGAGCGAACTGGATTCTGCGCCGATGAGCGGGACCCACGGATCAGCGAGAGAGGGCAAGCACGCGCGGATGGGTTTGGCGCCGACAAGTCGACCCCACTAGGCAGCGAGAGGGAGAGAGGGAAGGGAGAGCAGGCGCGAGAGGGCGCTAACAGGCAGGGGCCGCCTGTCAGGAAGGGCACGCGCGGGGCTGGGCCGGCTGGGCTGATTTGGGCCGAAAAGTGGGTTTTCCATTTTCCATGGAATTTCTAATTGCTTTTCTATTTTATTTTCTCTAGGGTTTTCAATTCAAATTCAAATCAAATACAAATTCAAACCATTTCAAACATGTGCATCAAACAACAGAATAATTTAGGCTCAGCATGATGCAACATTTCATGACCCACATAGTTTTGACAAAATAAATAATTAATCCCTCTCCTTAATTAACTTAATTCTATCCAAAAGAAAGAGAGAGAGAGAGACTAGAGAGAGGCAAGGGTAACACCTGAATTTGGTAGATATTTAGAAAGAAATTTTATGCCCCCAAATTCAAGGTGTTACAAACCTATCCCCTTAAAAAGAATCTCGCCCTCGAGATTCAGGATTGGCTAGCAAAGAGTTCAGGATACTTGACTTTTAAATCGTCTTCTCTATCCCAGTTTGCTTCTTCTTCTAAGTGATGGCCCCATTTGACTTTGCACATCCTGATGGTGCTTCTCCGAGTGACTCTATCTACTGTCTCTAGAATCTGAGTTGGCTTCTCAATGTATGTCAGATCTTCTTGAACTTCAAGGTCCTCAGGTTGCAACTGCTCTTCCGGTACTCGCAAGCATTTCTTCAGCTGAGACACATGGAACACATCATGCACAGCTGACAAATTTTCTGGTAAGCTGAGTTGATATTGAAAGCATCTAGGCCCCTGGTTGGTTTTAGTGATTAATGACAACGTAATATTATATGTGACTAACGTGTGTTTTGCAGAGGCAAATGGTAAGTTAGGTCGCATTACAGGTAGACGTACTACAATGGTGAAAACAATCCCGGAGATAAGAACTTGAAGCGACGGCTAAAGCGACGAAACAAAAAGTGAAGGTCTTCGTATTCCGAGTGTCAAGGAGTTGTGGACACTCGTGATATAGTTAGGTCTTTTATTTTGTTTTAGCCGTACTATAAAGAGGGGTTGTCGATGAGTAGTTTGACCAAGAGAGTTGTAGTGTAGTGTTGGTGCATATTTACACTCACATATAGTGCTAGGATTCACTCTAGAACATATTCACAAGTTAGAACGAAAACCGATTAGAAAAACAGCAGAAAAACAGAAACTAGGGTTTCTGGCTATGGGGCACCGGACTGTCCGGTGCACCCTCTGCCAGTGGGGTCAGCCTGGCCCAGGGAAGAGGGTCCTTGCGCGCAGAAACCCGAGAGCGAGCAGTTCATGAGTTGAATTTTAGTGGCACATCGGACAGCGCACTGGACAGTGAATTTTCACTGTCCGGTGTGCCATCTGCCCAATGGCTAGCTGTCAGAACTAGCCGTTGGAGTCGACCGTTGGCGCACCGGTGGCGCACCAGACTGTCCGATGCGCCCATGCGCAGGAAAGTTCCTGCAACGGCTAGTTGGTGGGTGAGGGCTATTTATACCCCCTCCACCCACCATATTGATTGTCTTGCTGCCCACATTTACTCCTACACTTTGGTAGAGCATTGCAAGCACCACAAAGACTAGTGAGGTGATTTGAGAATCTTAATCCCGCATTTGTACCTCATTAGCGCTAGCGAGAGCCACCTAGAGCACACACCGTATGCATTAGGCTTCTCTTGGTCAAGTGAAAGTCTATGACTTGTTACTCTTGGTGATCGGCATCACTTAGACGGCTTGGAGGAGTTGGGAGCTCAGTGATCACCGTGGAGATCTTGTTGGTGACCCGACTCAATTTTGTAAGCGGTCGTGAGGGATCCACCGCGCCGTTGTGGCAAAGGATCATCTCGTAGCGAGCAATTGGTTCTTGCGAGGACCAAGGGGGAGCGATACCCTTGCGTGGGTGCTCCAACGAGGACTAGGGGAGAGTGCCAACCCTTCGATACCTCGGGAAAAATTGGAGGAGTCTTCTAAACCTTGCTTTACATTCCGCACTTAATTCAAGCATTTTACATTATGTATTTGTTTAGCAAGTATTTGAAGTATTGTCTTAGCATTGTTGTATTTCTAGTATTATTCCTTTGTTGCTAGTTGTCGGGGTGAAGTTGGGCTCTTGCTTAGGTTTAATTAGTGTTGATTTTTAGAAAAGCCCAATTCACCCCGCCTCTTGGGCATCGTGATCCTTTCAATTGGTATCAGAGCCTTGTTGCTCTTAGATTAGCTTAACCACTAGAGTAACGATGTCCGGTGGGGATGGACCTCCTCCTATTTTTGATGGTGACGATTTTCCATATTGGAAAATTCGTATGGAAGCTTACTTAGAGGCTATAGACATTGGTGTCTACAAAGCCGCCACACAAGGTTTCCCCGAACCTAGAGATCCCACAAATCTTGTAGGTGAAGAGTTTAACTATGAGAAATGGAATGCTAAGGCCAAAAACACTCTTTTTAGAGGCCTTGGCAAAGATGTGTTTAATACAGTTAGAAACCATAAAAATGCTCATGATTTGTGGATGGACATATGTGCTCTACATGAAGGAACTAGAAGTGAGCGTGAGGAGATATATCACATTGCTATGAGAAAATTAAATTCTTTTGAGATGCTTGCTAATGAAAATGCCAATGCCATGTACTCATGTCTCAATATTCTTGTAGAGGAAGTAAATGGCTTGGGGCTTACACAAATTTCACAACCGAATGTTGTGAGGAAGATTCTCAGTGTCCTCCCAATTGACAAATATGGACACATTGTCACTATGCTGCATCAGATGGATCTTTCAGTTGCCACTCCCACACAGATTTTGGGAAAGATCAATGCTCATGAGATGTACATGCATATCAATGACAAAGATGAGTCATCTTCCAAGAGAAAGGATTTGGCTCTCAAAGCAAATCAAGAAAGAAAAGGAAAGGCTAAAGTACAAGTTGAGGAGGAATCCTCAAGTGATGATGATCTTGATGCTAACATTGCCTTGATGGTGAGGAAGACCACAAAGATGTTAAAGAAGCTCAACAGAGAAGGCATCAAATTTGACTCAAGAAAGAAGAAATTCTTTTCCACCAAAGAAAGCCCATTTCTGAAATGGATTGCTACAACTGTGGAGAGCTTGGTCATCTTGCTCATCAATGTAATAAGCCCAAGAAGAACAAGTTCAAGGGCAAGAAAGAAGATGACAGTGATGATGAGAAAAAGGAAAAGAGATTCTTCAAGAGGAAGGATGGGAAGCACAAGAGGTTCCACAAAAAGAAAAATGGAAAGGCATACATTGTTGGTGACTGGCTCACTGACATTGAGTCATCAAGTGGATCTTCTTCAAGTGAAGAAGAAAATGATGAAAAAGTTGCCGCCATCGCTGGGGACTTCTCTTCACCACCACCATCACCATCATCGACTTCTCACCTATGCCTCATGGCTAGAGGTGAACGGAAGGTACAAAATGATAATGATATTATTGATGATAGTGATAGTGATGATGAATTTGCTTCACCTACCAATGATGAACTAGCTGACTTGCTTAAAGAATACACTCAAATCATTAGGAAGTCAAAAGCTAAATGTGATAAGTTGAAGGATGAAAATTGTTGGGGACTTGTTCTCAAATGCTATGAATTAAGAACAAGGCAACACAGAAAAGTTAATGGTTAATGTCCTTCGTCCTCCGAAGCGTTATTTCCCTTAGGATATAACGATTTCGGACGAAGGTTATGAAGGACATACCTTCATCATCATAATTTATATTGATAAGAGAAAAAGCACATGAAACATGAAAGAATACATGAATAATCATATAACATTATTAGGTGTCATCATTATATGATTATGGAAGAATAAGAACAATATTGAATTACATTTGTACCTTCGATTTGACGGAAGGCAAAAAATACAAGCGTGACGCACGAGTGAATACAAGTCAGCGTGAACAGTATGGGGGTACTGTTCATCTATTTATAGACACAGGACACAGCCTGTGAAGAATTACAATTATGCCCCCCATAAAAGTTTACAACATTGACTCAGACCTTTATGGATTAAAAGGTCATTCTATCTCTAAGTCGGTTTGTAATTCCGAAGCTTCATGAAGAGGAACCTTCGGTCATCTCCTGAGGACAACTTCAGTCGAAGCTGCTTCTTTCTACAAGACCTTTGGCGCAACGAAGCATGGCCCCAACAGTAGCCCCTTTCGCGGCGCTAGATCGTTTTTCGTAACGAGCTTGATCCGTGAAAAAAGCCTCCTAAGCTTCGGGAAGCCGAAGGTCCAAAAAACACCTTCCCTGAGCTCGTTGCCGAGAAACGATTCAGTTTCCGAGCGCGTGTCAGGCCCACCTTGCAGAGTTACTGTTTGGTCTCTGCGGTCCACCGCGTAGCGAGTGCAAGTGACTGTCCGCCTGGTGTAAAAATCCCGGCGTTTCGCCTTCTTACCTGCAGCACTATATAAACAGACGGGTAGGTGTGAAGTTACCACAGCATTCATTGCTATTTGCACTGTTTTGCTGCCAAAATTTTTAACCATAGCCGAAGCTTGACTCTCGGAATCGAACGAAGGTCCAACTCGAAGTCTGCTTCATCAGAAGGAAAGGCTTCGGGAGAAAAAAGTATTCAATTTCCACAAACTCAGAATTACATGGCCAGAGTACGATCTACCGCCAGGGTTGAGCGTGAAGGAGACGAAGCTGAACGTTCGGAGACTGTTCCCATCTCCGAAGCAATGCAACGATCCGGACTGGTAACTTCGGAGGAAATTCCCACTGTTGAAGCAGAACAAGCAACTGCCGAAGCAGAAGATGAGAATATTGAAGAAACTGATCCCGAAGATGATTATCGCATTGCCATGCCAAGTAAGCCGAGCCACTTGGACTTCGGAAAGTCGACCGTTTCGAAGGCTGATCTCTCCAAGATGGTAAAGTCAGGTTATTTCAGTGAAAGTCAGAAGAAGCTACTTCGCTTCGGGGGAGAAGAAACTACCCCGAAGCCAGAGAAGAATGAAATAGTCATTTTCAAGAGCTTTCTAAAAGCTGGGTTGAGATTCCCCCTTCATGGGATTATTGCAGATGTATTAAAGAAGTTTGGTATCTACTTTCATCAGTTGACTCCTAACGCTATCGTCAGGCTTAGTGTTTATATCTGGGCCCTCCGAAGCCAGGCGGTGGAGCCGTTTGCCGACAGCTTTTGTCGAGTTCATGAGCTGCATTACCAGACGAAGGCTAGAAAGGATGGATTACATGATAACTTTGGTTGCTACAATTTTGCCTATCGGAAAACCACAAAGTTTCCTGTTATTAGCTACCGAAGCAAATGGCCGGCAGGCTGGAAGTCAGAGTGGTTTTATGTGAAGGTTGACGAAGACAAAGAGAAGTTGGTACAAAGCCCACTTGAATTGATCTTCGGAGAAACAAGACCACGATGCCATATGTCATTAGAAGGTTCCACTTGGGCTGCACTAGCTGAGTTTAAAATTATCTCAGAGCATATCAGTACTAGGGACCTGGTTCAAGAGTTCTTGGCCTTCAGGGTTTTTCCTACTTTAAAAGAATGGGAAATGCCGAAGCTAGAGGGGGAGAAGAAAGAAGGGGAACTTGTGCGGTTACCTTACTGTTACAAGTTTAAGAAATACTTTAAAAAACCTTGCCGAGAATGGCTGGACACAGTTGAAATAATGTGCAATGAAATTCTTGGGAATTACTCGAAAAAAGAAGATCAATTGATGACTGCGGCCTTCGGCACCCGTCCGAAGCGAAGGCTGAATCGAGTGCTGGACGCCCTGGGTTTTGAATACCCTGACTATGAAAATCTGAACAAAGGTGCCGGGGTCCAAAAAAGGAAAAGGGGAGCCGAAGCTTTAAATGAAGATGAGGAAGAACCACCAAAAAAGAAGAATATTCCGAGAAGAAGAAAATATCATCTCCGAAGCGAAAAATATCTGACGAAGAGGAGACTCCCGCATCATCCTCTGCCACTGACGTGGAAGAGATTTTAAAGGTAATGACTGAATCCCTGCCTGCGAAGCTAAGTCCATTGGGGCCTCAACTGACAAAGTTTTTTCAGAAGGAAAAGGAGCCCGAAAAAACGAAGAAAACAACTAAAACAAAGAGACAAAGAATCATCGCAGTGACAGAAGTCATTGACAAGACACCACCGAGAGCTTCAGCTCAAAAGATACCAGCGGCTGAAGAAATAACAAATATTGAAATCCCACCTTCGGAGGTCGCGGCTGCCGAAGCTACCTCGCCTGAAGGTTTGAACTTGGAAAGCACAATTGAACATATCGACAAAATACTGCTAGACATGGCCGCAGAAGAAGCTGTTGCTGCCACCGAAGAGACCATGGCCGCAGTATCTGGGAAAGGAAAGAAAATTGTTGACGAAGCTTCAGAGGACGAAGCTTTCATGTTCCAAAATTTGGTTGGAGAAGAATTGTCAAAAACCGAAATAGAAGAACTTAAAGAGTATGCCAAATCCTGCGGATATAAACCAGGAGCACTCCTCTTCGGGGGTATTGACGATGAAAAATTAGACTGCATTCGGGATCAAACTGGAGCTAAGGTCATCGGTACTCTATCAAAGAGTATCGGTTTTCCGAAGCTGGAAATGGACATCAGCCGCTACCGACGACAACATATCGTTGGTAGTTTGTTCTATTCCAATTTCAAGGTGAACTACTATTCCCTTGACTTTTATTGTTTTCAATAATGTGGACCTGTCTTAACGAAGGTTGTTTACGTGTAGAGTATGCTGCTGAGCAAGGCTTTGAAAATGCAGCAAGATCTGGAAGACAAAAAGCACGAGGTTATAATTGAAAATTTAGAGAGCAAAATAAAAGAGCAATTAGCTACTATTGAAAAGAAGAACTTTGAGCTTCAGGCAACCGAAGGCTTATTGGCAGAAGCCGAAGCTAAAATAGCGGAATTGAATACGAAGCTCCTCTGCCAATCTGAACAGTTTGAACAAGAAAAGCAAGAACTAAATGCGAAGCTTAAAGCCGAAGTCCAAGAAAATTCAGTTTTGAAAAAATTATTGGCAAGCCTTCAGGATAAATGTTTGGAATTTAGCAACAAATGTATTGAACGACTGAGAAAAATCTTCCACTCAGTTGGAGCCAGCAGTGAGAAATTCACCCCGTCAGCTGAAGATTTACCAAAAACCTTCGAACATATTGAAGGTGAAATTGATGAGCTTGACGAAGTTATAGCCGGGCACGGTGACTTCTGTGCCTGGGTAGCTTCTCGGGGCACTGCTGCAGCATTTCTGAAGGCTGGCTGTGATCATGGAAAAATCGTCAACAGGCCCAATTTCACTCTATCTCCATCAATTCTAGACGATATTCCTGACCTCGCCCGAAGCATTTCAAACAGATTTATAAAAATGATATGGACAAAAGGCGGGCGAGAAAAAGCTGGAGACGAAGCTCGAAGTCATCTTGAACCAGTAAGAAATTATACCTTGTGCTTACCTTCTCCTTCAAACTTGATTTTTACTCATAATACCTTGATTCATGTAGGATGACGAAGCTGAAACTGATGCTTAAAGAATATGCCGCCGAAACTGAAGCCCGGTGAAGATCAGTAGGAGTAGACTGTAAAAAAAAACTCAAGAGACTTTTGTAATAACTTTTGTAAATACAGCTAAACTGTTCTTAATGAACTTTGTTCATACCTTGTAATATATCCTTACCCTTCCATTGAGGCGCTTTGATGTGGACGAAATTAGTATTTTGAGCCGAAGGCGAAAAAACACCTTCCCTTCTTTTCGTACACAACGAAGCATAAAAGACCGCTTCTTCTTTTTGCCGAAACCTTTCTTTTTTGTACACAACGAAGCATAAAAGACCGCTTCTTCTTTTTGCTGAAACCTTTCTTTTTTGTACACAACGAAGAAGTTGTTTTCTTATGCCGAAACAACTACTTATGTCATGATGATGATTATCCTATATATGCCTGAATGAATGTTTATGAATGCAAATGCTATGATGTAATGTGACGTGCGAATTAATATCCAAACACATATCCGAAGCCATACCCTCAGCCATTATTTCCTTAGAAACAATCACACATCAGCTCTGCATTCCCTTAGGAACGACTTTGGAGCTTCTTCGCCTTTTACTTTCGGCGGAATCAGCGTTGACTTTTCGCTGTAAGCTCTGCATTCCCTTAGGAACGACTTTGGAGCTTCTTCGCCTTTTACTTTCGGCGGAATCAGCGTTGATTTTTCGCTGTAAGCTCTGCATTCCCTTAGGAACGACTTTGGAGCTTCTTCGCTTTTTCAGTTTTCGGCACTCGATGGTGCGTTCTCAGCTTTTACATTTACATTCCTTGGGGGATTTTGCTCTTATAGAACTAAAAAGAAAATTACATATGATGGCCCCATTAAAAACCTTTCTCCCCCTTTAGAAAGGAAAAGGGTGCCATGAAAAAAGAAAAAACATAAAAAAGTTACATCAAATTACACATAATATCGCCGAAGCTCATCCGCATTCCAAGATCTTGGAATGTCGTTGCCGTCCATGTCCTTCAATCTGTATGAACCAGGTCTTGACGAAGATGCTACTAAGAAGGGTCCCTCCCATTTCAATTGTAACTTGCCCACTGTGTCTGGGTTGGCCACTCTCTGAAGCACCAAGTGTCCCGGCTCAATATTCTTTAGCCGAACTTTTCTATCTCGCCATTTGACTGTTTCGGCTTGGTATTTATTGATATTCTCCACATCTTGAAGCCTGATCCCTTCTAAAGCATCTTTTTCCACAAAACAAGCATCTTCAGGACCTGATTCTGTCGAAGCTACTACTCTTATTGATCCAGTTTTAGCTTCTTCCGGAGTTATTGCTTCGTCACCGAATAATAACTTGAATGGAGTAAAGCCTGTAGACCTTGATGTTGTTGTATTGTGGCTCCACACCACTTTAGTTAACTGATCTGGCCACTTTCCCCTGGGTTGATTGAAGATTAACTTCATTATTCCTGTCATTATAATGCCGTTGGCTCTTTCAACGAGCCCATTTGACTCCGGATGCCTGACTGATGCAAAATGGATCTTCGTACCAATTTGATCACAGAAATTTCTGAAGGCTTCGGAGTCGAATTGTGTTCCATTATCTACAGTGATGGCCTTCGGTACCCCGAAACGACAAACAATATTCTGCCAGAAAAACTTTTGGACAGTGGCCGAAGTTATTGTGGCTAGTGGCTTTGCCTCAATCCATTTAGAAAAATACTCCACAGCCACTATAACATATCTTAAATTCCCTTGAGCCGGTGGTAATGGACCTAACAAGTCAAGGCCCCACCTTTGCAATGGCCAGATGGGTTGTATGAGCTGTGTTAAAGACGAAGGTTGTTTCTGATCTCTTGCACATTTCTGACAGCCTTCGCACTTTTGAACTAATTCCGCTGCATCCGAAGCTGCCTTCGGCCAATAAAACCCTTGGCGGAAAACTTTTCCAAGTAACGGCCTAGATCCAATGTGAGATCCACACAGGCCTGCATGTATTTCTTTCATCAACTCTATACCTTCGGCTCTAGATAAACACTTGAGTAGCGGAGCACAAACTCCATGCTTGTACAATTCCCCTTCTATCATGACATATGGACGAGCTCTTGCCTCTATCCTCCTGTTATAAGCTTCGTCATCTGAAAGGAACTTACCCTGAAGGTAAGAGATGATCTCAGTTCTCCAATCTTCGCTATAAACAGGAGATATGTTGAGGACTGCTCTTTCAAGGAGTTCCACTGAAGGTGCCTTTATTGTTTCGAAAAACACATCCGAAGGTAAAGGCAGCCCCTGTGCTGCTGACTTAGCTAGCAAATCAGCATGCTCATTTTGTCCTCGAGGGATATTTTTGACAGAAAATCCTTCAAAGGAAGCTTCGATTCTTTGGACCGTGTCCAGATATTTTTCAAGCTTCGGATCTTTAGCCTTGCAACTCTTGTCGATATGACCCGAAACAACCTGGGAATCAGTTTTAAGGATGGCCCTTCTGATTCCCATTGCTTTTAATTTCCGAAGACCCAAAAGCAGGGCTTCGTACTCAGTAATATTGTTTGTACAGCTAAAATCGAGTCTTGCCGCATAACAAATTTTGACTTTGGATGGTGAGACCAACACAGCGGCTGCTCCTACTCCGAAGGTTCCCCAGGACCCATCGCAGAACACTGTCCACACTTCGGCATCTTTATTTGCTTCTTCATCCTGAGCCCCTGGCGTCCAATCGGCAATGAAATCTGCCAACGCTTGAGACTGGATCGAGGATCTATGCACATAATCAATGCAAAATTCATTGAGCTCTGCAGCCCATTTTCCAATCCGTCCAGTAGCTTCTCTATTTCTCATAATATCCTTCAACGGTTGCGAAGAAGGAACAATAATATTGTATGCTTGAAAATAATGCCGAAGCTTCCTGGATGCCATCAAAACAGCATATAATACCTTCTCCAATTCTGTATAGTTTTTCTTTGACACACTAAGGACTTCAGATACAAAATACACTGGAACCTGCCTCTTGACTTGGCCATCGAGCTTCTCCTGGACAAGTGCTGCACTTACTGCTGAGTGCGAAGCTGCCACGTATAACAACAAAGGAGCCCTTGGCGTTGGTGGAGTTAATGTTGTTAAATCTATCAAATATTGCTTCAGTTCTTCAAAGGCTTTTTGTTGATTTGATCCCCATTGAAAGACTTCGGCTAATTTCAGCACTTCGAAGAATGGTAAATTTCTTTCTGCTGATCTGGATATGAATCTATTGAGAGATGCCAGCCTCCCTGCCAATCTTTGGGCCCCCTTTTTTGTAGTTGGTGGCTCCATTCGAAGTATGGCTTCAATTTTACTTGGATTAGCTTCAATTCCCTTTGTTGAAACCAAGCATCCAAGAAATTTCCCCTTCTTTACTCCGAAGACACATTTTTCTGGATTCAGCTTTAAGCCAGCTTGTCTGAAACTGGCGAAGGTCTCCTGCAAATCAGCAATATGATTTTCCTGTTTCGTGCTTTTTACAATGATGTCATCAACATAAGTTAGCACATTTCTGCCTATCTGAGACTGGAGGACCTTCGCAGTCATTCTGCTGAAACTTCCTCCAGCGTTTTTGAGCCCCTCAGGCATCCGAAGATAGCAATATGTGCCACTTGGGGTTATGAAGCTAGTCTTCGGCTCATCTTCCTTCTTCATCCAGATTTGATGATAGCCTGAGTAACAGTCTAGCAGACTCATGAGCTCTGAAGAAGCTGCTGCATCAACTAAAGAGTCTATCCTTGGCAATGGGAATTCGTCCTTCGGACAAGCCTTGTTGAGATCTGTAAAATCGATACACATTCTCCACTTGCCGTTGGCCTTCTTTACCATAATGGTGTTAGCTAGCCATTCTGGGTACTTTACTTCTCTGATAACTCCTGCACTAAGGAGTCTTTTACTTCATTACAAGCACCTTCGGCCTTATCATCAGACATTTTCTGAAGTCTCTGCTTTCTGGGTCTGAAGGATGGGTCAACATTGAGCGAATGTTCAATAACATCCCGATTTACTCCGCAGAGGTCATTAGCTGACCATGCAAAAACATCTTTGTTGTTGAACAAAAACCTTATCAAGGTTTTCTCCTGGTCTTCAGATAATTGAGAGCCCAATAGCACCTTCTGCTCTGCTATGTCCTCGCATAAGAGCATGGGCTTCGGCTGATCTGCTGAAGCTGCTTTCTCCCTTCTGAATTTGTACTGTTCACAAGCTTCAGCTCCATCTATGTTATGGATTGCTTTGGAGTCAGTCCAGCTTCCTTCGGCCCTTCTGGCAGCTTCCTGACTTCCATGAATAGCGATGGGTCCTTGATCCGAAGGTATCTTCATGCAAAGATAGGCAGGATGAAGGATTGCTTCGAAAGCATTGAGGGTGCCACGACCAATAATTGCGTTGTAAGGGTATTCCATGTCAACAATGTCAAACACAACTTGCTCAGTTCTAGTGTTGTTGATGAACCCGAAGGTCACTGACATGGTGATCTTGCCCAGGGCTACAATCTGTCTTCCTCCGAAGCCACAAAGAGGGTGCGTAGCATCATGAATCTTATCTTCTGGCTCTTGCATTTGCCTGAAGGCCTTAGCAAATATGATATCAGCTGCACTGCCTGTATCAACCAAGACATTGTGAACCAGAAACCCTTTGATAACACAAGAGATAACCATGGCATCGTTGTGTGGGTAATCCTTGAGTTGAAGGTCCTCTTGGGAGAAGGTAATAGGAATGTGAGACCATCTCGACTTGATGAAGGGTCCTTGCACCCCAACATGCTGTACCCTTCTCTGTGCTTCCTTCTTCTGCTTCTTGTTGGCTGGCTCTGAACATGAACCGCCTGTTATCGGGAACAGCAGCTTCGGAACCGAAGCAGCTCCAGCTTGATCATTGAACGAAGCCATCAGCTCAAAAAAGTGGAAGTGAGTTCACCGGAGGTGGGCGCCAATGTTGGGGACTTGTTCTCAAATGCTATGAATTAAGAACAAGGCAACACAGAAAAGTTAATGGTTAATGTCCTTCGTCCTCCGAAGCGTTATTTCCCTTAGGATATAACGATTTCGGACGAAGGTTATGAAGGACATACCTTCATCATCATAATTTATATTGATAAGAGAAAAAGCACATGAAACATGAAAGAATACATGAATAATCATATAACATTATTAGGTGTCATCATTATATGATTATGGAAGAATAAGAACAATATTGAATTACATTTGTACCTTCGATTTGACGGAAGGCAAAAAATACAAGCGTGACGCACGAGTGAATACAAGTCAGCGTGAACAGTATGGGGCTACTGTTCATCTATTTATAGACACAGGACACAGCCTGTGAAGAATTACAATTATGCCCCCATAAAAGTTTACAACATTGACTCAGACCTTTATGGATTAAAAGGTCATTCTATCTCTAAGTCGGTTTGTAATTCCGAAGCTTCATGAAGAGGAACCTTCGGTCATCTCCTGAGGACAACTTCAGTCGAAGCTGCTTCTTTCTACAAGACCTTCGGCGCAACGAAGCATGGCCCCAACAAAAATGATTTCTTAAATGCTAAATATGTCATAGTTATGAAAGCTAGTGATAAAATGAAAGAAGAAAACAAAACTATGTCATCCACTGTAAATGAGCTTACATCCTCCCTAAAAGATGCTAAGGATAAATGTGACAAGTTAAATGAAGCTAATAGGGAGTTGAAAGATAGATTAGTAAAAATTAAGGAAGACTATACTAAGATTAAATTTGATCATGATAATCTTCTTGTTGAAAATGAACTTTTATCTTGCAATACACATGAGGCTATTAACCCTGTTGTTAAGATTGATGTAGCAACCTCATGTGATGATTTGAGTCAAGGCGATCAAACTAGTCTACAAGATGAACTGACCAAAAAAGTTGAAGTCTTGACATTAGACAACCAAAAATTGAAGAGATACTTGACTGATGCAACTACTAGAGGAAAGGTTGCCATTGAGAACAATGATTTTAACAATGAGTTGGCAGTGGATAATGAAAGACTTGAAAATGAGGTCAAGAAACTTAAGAGTGAAAATGAACATCTTGCAACAAGTGTGCAAAAGTTCAACAAGGGCCAATACCTCCAAAATGAATTGCTCATGAACACTATCATGAAAAACAATAAGAGTGGTATTGGATATAATTCTTTTGTGCAAAAGAAAGCTACAACTCAATACAAGCCAAAGCAGACTCATAAGCCTATCAAATGCTTTGAGTGTGGAAAAGAAGGTCATTTTGCCCACAACTGCAAAGCTAAACCACCAACTCCCTTGCCAAAGCACTCAAGACCATTTGCCTTCAATGCTCATTATGTTCTAAGAAAAGTAGCAAATGGAGAAGTCAAAGTTACATTCCTAGGTCCACCAAGCAAGAGTAGATCTAGACAAATTTGGGTTGCAAAGTCCTTGATTGAAAAAGTCACTAGTCCTTTGCAATATAGGGCCCTCAAAACTCAAGCTTGATTTGTCTGTCGATGTAGGTGAACTACAAGACCGGTGGGAGCCATTGGGTTATTGATAGTGGATGCACACAACATATGACAGGCAACCCACGGATGTTCACCTCACTTGATGAGAATGTTGATGGACAAGACAAAATCACATTTGGGGACAATTCAAAGGGAAAAGTTCAAGGACTTGGCAAGGTGGCAATTTCAAATGATCTATCAATTTCAAATGTTCTCTTGGTTGCACCTTTGAGCTTCAACTTATTATCAGTGGGTCCACTCTGTGATCTTGGACTTCAATGCTTATTCACTCCAACAGAGGTTATTTTATCAAAATTAGATGGTGAATCAATGGTGTTCAAAGGATTTAGATACAACAATCTCTACTTAGTGGATTTCACCTTTGAAGATGCAGACTTAAGAACTTGCCTCTTTACCAAAGCATCACTTGGATGTCTATGGCATAGAAGGCTTGCACATGTTGGAATGAGCACACTCAAGAAAGTATTAAATAAGGACATGGTTAGAGGACTAAAGGATGTTGTATTTGAAAAGGACAAGCCGTGTAGCGCATGTCAAGCTGGAAAGCAAGTTGCTAACACACATCCTACAAAAGCTTTCATGTCAACATCAAGGCTACTGGAACTACTTCATATGGATTTATTTGGACCAACAACTTATGCAAGTGCTGGTGGCAACCTCTATTGTCTGGTGATAGTTGATGATTTCTCAAGATACACTTGGGTGTTCTTTCTTCATGATAAATTTGAAGTTGCATCTATATTCAAGAAGTTTGCCAAGAAAGCTCAAAATGAATTTGATTGCAAGATCATGAAGATTAGAAGTGATAATGGTAAAGAATTTGACAACACCAACATACATGAATACTGTGATGAGATAGGGATCAAGCATGAAGTATCAGCAACATATACACCTCAACAAAATGGAGTTGTTGAAAGGAAAAACAGGACCTTGATCACACTTGCAAGAACAATGATTGATGAGTATAACACACCGAAGATGTTTTGGGCCGAAGCTGTCAACACTGCATGTTATGCATCAAACAGGATATTTCCTCACTGGCTACTTGCGAAGACTCCCTATGAACTACTAAATGGGAAGAAGCCAGACGTCTCCTTCTTTCAGGTGTTTGGATGCAAATGCTACATTTACAAGAAATGCCATCACCTAGGGAAGTTTCAAAGACATTGTGATGTTGGTTTTCTACTGGGTTATTCATCAAAGTCCAAAGCATATCAAGTATTCAATCATGCCACTAGCGTGGTAGAAGAAACATATGATGTGGAGTTTGATGAGACTAATGGCTCCCAAGGAGCACTTGAAAACCTTGATGATGTAGGTGATGAGCCACTTAGGGAAGCCATGAAGAACATGCCAATTGGAGCTATCAAACCAAAAGAAGATGAAGAAGAGGTGCAAAACATTGACATGCCTTCTTCATCAAGTGTACCACAAGATGATGAAAAAGATGAGAGGCATGCAAATGAAGATACATTTGTCTCTCATGAACAAGCAAGGGTACAAGTCGAAGATGTTGATGCTCCAGGATCTTCTTCCCAAGTGGTTGATAGGAGAAACTCATCACTACTTCAAGCACACCCACAAGACCAAATCATTGGGAGTCCTTCACAAGGGGTTATTACTCGATCACATAAACATGCTTCTTTTATTGAACATCACTCCTTTGTTTCTTATGTTGAGCCTACATGTATAGATGAGGCGCTACAGGATCCGGACTGGGTGAACGCCATGCATGAAGAACTAAACAACTTCACCCGTAACCAAGTTTGGACCCTGGATAAGCCCCCACAAGATGCAAGGATCATTGTAACGAAGTGGGTGTTCAGAAACAAACAAGATGATCAAGGCGTGATTGTAAGAAACAAGGCAAGACTTGTTGAAAAGGGCTTCTCTCAAGTTGAAGGCTTAGATTTTGGAGAGACCTTTGCACCGGTTGCTCGACTTGAAGCCATCGTATCCTACTCGCATATGCATCATGCTATGATATAAAGCTTTATCAAATGGATGTAAAAAGTGTATTTCTAAATGGCCTCATAAATGAACTTGTATATGTTGAGCAACCACCTGGGTTTGAAGACCCTAGATATCCTAACCATGCTTACAGGTTGTCCAAGGCACTATATGGGTTAAAGCAAGCTCCAAGGGCTTGGTATGAGCGTCTTCGCGACTTCCTCATCGAAAAGGGCTTCAAGATTGGGACCGTCGACACAACCTTATTCACAAAGAAACATAACAGTGCTATTTTCATTTGTCAAGTATATGTTGATGACATAATCTTTGGCTCGACAAATGATTATCACTGCAAGGAATTTGGTGAGTTGATGTCGAAGGAGTTTGAGATGTCTATGATTGGTGAGCTGACATACTTCCTCGGCTTTCAAGTCAAGCAAATGAAAGATGGTAACTTCCTCTCACAAGAGGAGTATACCAAAGACTTGTTGAAAAGGTTCAACATGGAGAAGCGCAAACTAATCAAGACACCTATGCCAACAAATGGACATCTCGGCCTAGATGAGGGAGGTAACCCGGTTGATCAAACTCTCTACCATTCTATGATTGGTAGTTTATTGTATCTTACCACATCTAGGCCCGATATCATGTTTAGTGTCTGTATGTGTGCTAGATTTCAATCAAATCCTAAGAAAGCTCATCTTCGCGCTGTTAAAAGAATTCTTAGGTATCTCAAGCACACCCCAAGCGTTGGCCTTTGGTATCCCAAAGGAGCTACTTTTGACTTAATTGACTATTCTGATTCAGATTATGTCGGTTGCAAAATTGATAGAAAAAGTACTTCTGGGGGTGCCATTTGCTTGGGAGATCACTAGTATCATGGACATCCAAAAAGCAAAATAGTGTTGCCTTGTCAACCACCGAAGCGGAATACATTGCCGTGGGTGCTTGTTGCACACAAATTTTATATATGAAACAAACTCTTCTAGACTATGGTGTAGTTCTAGAAAAGGTACCTTTGTTGTGTGACAATGAGAGTGCTGTTAAAATTGCTAATAATCCTATACAACACTCTCGCACTAAACACATTGATATCCGTCATCACTTCCTTAGAGATCATGTTGCTAAAGGAGACATCATTTTAGAAGGAGTGAGGTTGGAAGATCAATTAGCGAATATTTTCACTAAGCCACTTGATAAAACCCGCTTTTGCATGTTGAGGAATGAATTAAACATATTTGATCTCAGAAATTTTATTTAAAGATCTCAAAATGGTGTTGTCAAGCCTGCATTGCATATTTAAATTTCTTGTATTGCATCTAGGGCTTGTCTAACCTAGTTAAGATAACCACCAACAAAGCGAGTGAAAAAGTTTAACTCGGGCTCAAACTTGACAAGTCTTAGTTTTAAGCTTTTAGTACGTAAATTCCTATTTACTATGCAATTGTTGGTTCTTGAGATATGCATGAGGTACTACACTTAGGGGGAGTATTCAAAACTCAAATTGTTCATGAAAACCCCTAGTGCAAAGCCAAAATGCAAATCTCACCATTTGACTATTTTCTCTAAAAATTATCTAGCCTATGGAAAAATATTTTGAAAATTATGGGAAAATACATGAGGGTGTCAATACCTGTCTCAACATGTGTTCTTTTGTGAGATTATAAGTTGGGATTTGGTTTGGTTAAAATCTAGATAGAAAATTTTAAAAAATTTCAAAATCCCCTCTGTCTGGGCTCACCAGACAGTCTGGTGTCCACTGGACACTGCACTGTGCACTGTCCGGTGCACCGGCCGCGCATGCGCAGATCCACTTTCTCCTGTGCGCTGTCCGGTGGTTCACCGGACAGCTACTGTGCGCTGTCCGGTGTGCACCGGATAGGCACTGTAGACTGTCTGGTGCGCCCATAACGCGTTTTAAAAAAAGGCCTCAAGCCTGAGCCGAGCCAGAGGCCACTCATTTCCCTCTCTACTCTCTGGCTCTTCTCAGTCTCTGGCGATTTCTCCTCTGCTCATCGGTGGCGATCGCCGGTGGTCGTGCTCTGGTGGTCCTCTCCTGCTCGGCCTCCTCACCTCTTCTCCCCTGGTGAGCCTCACTACCCCTGTCTCTCTCTTTCTGTCTGCAGTTATGTGTCCCACCCCCATCTGTTTGGCTCCAAATCAAATCCCTATGCAATTCTGTGAATCCAAGTGCATGGCTAGGTTCCTATATGCTTGTTGAATACCCCTGCAGGTTCCTAGCTCCTTAGGGAGGGTTTCTCCACCTCAAATGGCGATTTCTCCTAAACCCTAATCCACCGCACGCCACGTGCTCGGTGAAATGCCCAAACCAGCCAAAAAGGCTCCAATTGAACCCAAATTTTTTAGGCACCTTCACGATACCTCTAGTAACATATTCGCAAAATCTCATGCCAATCCGATATCCTAGGCTTTAATTTTACACAAATTCCCCTTTATGGCCATTGATTCCAAGCCGAGTGCCCAAATTCCATTTTCTTCGCATAAAATCAAACCAAGCACACACTTCACTCATCTTTACTCATATAAACCTATTCATGAAGTATTGGCTCAATTCAAAGTCATTTCATGCCTCAATTCCAATTTCAAACCTCCTATGGCACTATTCCTCGTTCAAACGCCGTTTTCGCGTCGTTTGACCTCTCTTTCGCCATATCTCTCGATTTCTGTGTCATAACGCTCTGTGTATGTATTTATTCACATTTAATATACTTATGACTATGTGACTAATACGTGCTCACCTCTTCTGTCATTTCAGTGACCTCGCCTGCCCGTGAGCCATCTCCTGTCCTGCCTGGATTCTCTCCATCTCTCGTGAGATTTCCAGGTGATTATCCATTCTTTTGTCATCCTATCGGCTGATCCCTTCTCGTGCTCAGTTTTTCTCTCTCATATGCAGTCGTCAGGTCAGGATGGTGTGCACGAAGAATGTGTCGGTGCTAGGGGGAGGAGACAACAAGGATCCTCCTCGCCCCTTCAGGCAGGTCAAGGGGAAGATTGTCTACTTGGAGCAGCAGGAAGGCCGCAAGAAGCGTCGTTTGGACAGAGCAGCCCGAGCAGCTCTAGCAGCAGCAGCAGCCGCTGAGCAGGTAGAGAGAGGTGGTCAGCTGCAGATATCATTAGATCAGATTGCTTACCGAGTTCGTCGACTCGCCTCTCGACCTCGCTCCTCCGCACCTTCCACTCCCGCCACTGCTACCACTCCACCACCCATTTCGCCCGCTCCAGTCACTCCTGCGCCATCCACCATCTCAGCCATACCTACCACCTCCACCACTCTATCTTCCACTGCTCCTCCTCTCGCTCCCTTTTCTGCTCCACCCATCCCACCTGCCCGCTTCCGGGAGCGAGATGAGACCGAGGTGCGCTCACTGGCTGCCGATCCTCGATTGATTGATCTTTAGCATGCTACAACAGCCTGGGTATGTCGGTTCAGACATGTACCCATGGAGAGTTGGCTACCAGCTCAGAGAGACCCTGCAGCAGCAGACCTTTTTAGCACCAGGATCCAGGAGTCTTTCTTTAGAGCCCAGATGTCAGCCCAGATTGCTCTGCGAGCGCATCGGCTATTGGATCTCCCTGTGTTTCTGCTAGCCGCTGATGTAGACTCTGAGGTACACCTCTCATATTTGCCTGGACTTCTCACTCTTCTGACTACCAGCGGCAGATATGTTGAGGAGTGGGTCCGAATGTTCTATGTGTCAGTATGGATCGACCCCGATCACCAGTGGCTGAGGTTCCACTTTGAGCGAGAGGATGTTACACTTCATGCTAGCCAGATTCGCCAGCTGTTTGGATTCAATGAGTCATCTACTCGTCTTCATAGCTTGTGCTATGGTACCTCTGATCCTCCTCGTCGCCCTCACGGCGGAGTTGCTCTAGCTACAGCTCACGCCGCGGCTTTGTTCTGACCGCCCTTCTCAGATGGGTCGCGACGTTCTCCGGTAGATTTCACTACAGCAGCCAAGTACTTATATCAACTCATGAGATTGACGCTTCTGCCGCGGATGGGTTATAGAGAGGCCACCACTCATATTCAGCTCTGTCTCCTCGGTGCCCTGATCTCTCATTCAGAGTTTGATGTTGTTGACTTCCTTATTTGTGAGATTGAGGACATGGTATTAGATGGTCTTCGTGCCCGGCGACAGCTGCCATATGCTCACTATCTCTGCCTTATCTTCGCACAGCTGATTCGGCCACCGTAGTTCCAGGGCACTCTTGACGCCTCTCGCCTCCACTTTGGCTCATACCGTCCATCCCCTGAGGACCCAGTGCTGGCACCTGATCTAGTGATTGACACTCAGGCAAAGGATACAACTTTCATTAGTTCGAGACTCAGGGCACAGTAGTTCCTGATGATGATGATGATGATTTTGGGATTCTGCCTCCGCCTCTGCCTCCTGTGCCTCCACGCTCACATGACCATGAGGCCGGGAGTTCCCGTGCTGCCCCTGCAGCCCCTCCTACCATTAACCCTGCTCTGGCTACGATCCTCTAGACTCTTACTCAGCAACAGGCTCATCTGGCAGCGGTTCAGCAGCAGATGTCCGAGAGAATGCTATCGATGTTTCAGACTATTCAGGACAGACAAGACACTCTGTAGCAGCAGCTTCTGGCAGACAGGGCTAAGAACCGGGCCTTCATGACTCACATACTTCAGCATACCGGTGCTCAGATCCTCCTGTTCAGTCTACCCCCTCCAGCTGTTCAGGCTGCTGTTGTGCCAGCCCTTCAGGCAGGACCCCCTCTACCTTCGTTTGGTCCTTCTTCCTCTCCGCTCCGGCTGGTCACCCTGGTTTTCTCGTCGCCGGTCATCAGCTCCGTCAACGCTCAGCCGCCAGGGCCACCAGCTCCTGTTGTTACCACTGTTGCTGTGGCAGTGTCTGTGACCTCTTCAGCTCCGGCAGCTCCAGCAGCACAGCCTTTGTTCGAGTCAGTACCAGCTCTAGCTTCTACGGCAGATCCTAGATCCGAGACCGACTCTGACCCTCAGTTGGCATTTGCTTTTCTGCCACGACCGCGACCTGATGCGCCATCGCCACCTCCTTCCTCTTCTAGTCTGTAGGTTTGGGTTCCCTTTTGGTGTTTGATCCCAAAGGGGAGAGATATGAGAGTTGTGAGAGCTAGGGGGAGTTAGGGAGTTAGTAGAGAGTCATTTTGATGTAATATATGTGCTTGATACTCTCTGTACTAGCCCCACTTTTGTATGTCAATTTTGGCTCACAAACTCTATTATATACTCTCGATGCTTATGTTGATTGTGTGTGTATTGTGTTTTCGCCTTATATGTTATCACCAGTCTTCTATTTCTTGTTCATCGATTTGATTTCACTTTTATATGAACAAGAAACTTACGATGTATATGCGCTCACTCTTATTATTATGTTACACACTCCTGTCAAAAATTATTGAGTATAACTAACCATCTTCTCTATTGACAGAAATTTCAAAACAAACTACTCTCACAATCTTGTAGGGTTGTCATCAATCACCAAAAAGGGGGAGATTGAAAGCATCTAGGCCCCTGGTTGGTTTTAGTGATTAATGACAACATAATATTATATGTGACTAATGTGTGTTTTGCAGAGGCAAATGGTAAGTTAGGTCGCATTACAGGTACATGTACTACAACGGTGAAAACAATCCCGGAGATAAGAACTTGAAGCGACGGCTAAAGCGACGAAACAAAAAGTGAAGGTCTTCGTATTACAAGTGTCAAGGAGTTGCGGACACTCGTGATATAGTTAGGTCTTTTATTTTGTTTTAGCCGTACTATAAAGAGGGGTTGTCAATGAGTAGTTTGACCAAGAGAGTTCTAGTGTAGTGTTGGTGCATATTCACACTCACATATAGTGCTAGGTGTCACTTTAGAACATACTCACAAGTTAGAACGAAAACCGATTTGAAAAACAGCAGAAAAACAGAAACTAGGGTTTCTGGCTTTGGGGCACCGGACTGTCCGGTGTGCACCGGATTGTCTGGTGCACCTCTGCCAGTGGGGCCAGCCTGGCCCAGGGAAGAGGGTTCCTGCGCATAGAAACCCGAGACCGAGAAGTTCACGAGTTGAATTTTAGTGGCAGACCGGACAACACTCCGAACTGTCCGGTGTGCCATCTGCCCAACGGCTAGCTGTCAGAACTAGCCGTTGGAGTCGACCGTTGGCGCACCGGTGGCTACCGTTGGCAAAGCGGTGGCGCACCGGACTGTCCGGTGCGCCCATGCGCAGGAAAGTTCCTGTAACGGCTAGTTGGTGGGTGAGGGCTATTTATACCCCCTCCACCCACCATATTGATTGTCTTGTTGCCCACATTTACTCCTACACTTTGGTAGAGCATTGCAAGCACCACAAAGCCTAGTGAGGTGATTTGAGAATCTTAATCCCGCATTTGGACCTCATTAGCGCTAGTGAGAGCCACCTAGATCACACACCGCATGCATTAGGCTTCTCTTGGTCAAGCAAAAGTCTACGGCTTGTTACTCTTGGTGATCGGCATCACCTAGACGACTTGGTAGCGTAGGGAGCTCATTGATCACTGTGGAGATCTTGTTGGTGACCCGACTCAAGTTTGTAAGCGGTCATGAGGATCCACCACGCCGGAGTGGCAAAGGATCATCTCGTAGCGAGCACTTGGTTCTTGCGAGGACCAAGGGGGAGTGATACCCTTGCGCGTGTGCTCCAACGAGGAGTAGGGGAGAGTGCCAACTCTTCGATACCTCGAGAAAAATTGGAGGAGTCTTCTAAACCTTGCTTTACATTCCGCACTTAATTCAAGCATTTTACATTGTGTATTTGTTTAGCAAGTATTTGAAGTATTGTCTTAGCATTGTTGTATTTCTAGTATTATTCCTTTGTTGCTAGTTGTCGGGGTGAAGTTGGGCTCTTGCTTAGGTTTAATTAGTGTTGATTTTTAGAAAAGCCCAATTCACCCCCCTCTTGGGCATCGTGATCCTTTCAGATATGCTACTTCTCCATATCTTGTTTGAATCTGGTACGGTCCAATGTATCGAGGTGCTAGCTTGCCCTTGACTCCGAACCTTTTGATTCCTCTGATGGGTGACACTTTTAGGTAGACATAATCTCCCACTTCAAAACTCAATTTTCTTCTTCGGGTGTCAGCATAGCTTCGATGTCTGGACTGTGCTGTCTTCAGATTCTCTCGAACCATTGTGATGTTCTCTTCAGCCTCAAGTAGAATATCTGTACGGAACACCTGCCTTTCGCCAGGCTGGTCCTAATGCAATGGAGTTCTGCAATTCCTGCCATAGAGTGCTTGGAACGGTGACATCTTTAGACTGGTTTGATAGCTGTTGTTGTAGGAGAATTCTGCATACGGTAGCCTCTTGTCCCAACCTAACTTGTCTTGCAATGCATAATCTCTCAACATATCTTCAAGAATCTAGTTGGTTCTCTCAGTCTGACCATCTGTCTGTGGGTGATAAGCTGAACTGAACTTCAAGTGTGTGCCCAAAGCTTCATGTAACTACTGCCGAAAGTGAGAACTGAACTAGGTGCCTCTGTCTGATACTATCTTCCTTGGAACACCATGCAAGCATATAATTCGAGACATATATAGTTTTGCCAACACCGCGCTATTATAGGTGGTCTTGACTGGTATGAAATGGGTTGCCTTTGTTAAATGGTCCACTACTACCCAGATGAAGTCATAACCAACACGAGTGCGAGGCAAACCGACTATAAAATCCATCCCAATCTCATCTCATTTCCATTGAGGAAGCTGCAATGGCTGTAACAGACCTACGGGCCTCTGATGTTCTGCCTTGATTCTCTAACAACTGTCGCATACAACCACATATTCTGTTATCTCCCTTTTCATTCCATACCACCAGAATCTTTTCTTTAGGTCTTGGTACATCTTCTCGCTACCAGGGTGTATAGAATATGCTGTCTCATGAGCTTCCTTGAGAATCAGCTCCCGGATCTATTTGATGTCGGGAACACACAGTCTATCCTTGAACCATACCACTCCTGTGTCTTCACGAAAGTCTGGGCCTTTCCCTTCTATGATCAGCTGTCGTATCTCATTAATTTTCTCATCGTCTTTCTGGCCCTTCCTGATATCTTGCTCTAGAGTGGGTTCCAGCTCGACTGTCACTCCTTGAGCGTTATTTAGAAATCTGAGACTCAGTCTGTCGAATTCCTTTGCTAGCTCATACGTCATCGGGTGAGCGGCCAACATATTGGCTTGACTCTTTCTGCTCAAAGCATCTGCAACCACATTTGCTTTGCCTGGGTGATAATGCTCATAGTCTTTGATCAACTCTAGCCATATTCGCTACCTCATGTTTAGCTCCGACTGAGTGAATATGTACTTGAGACTCTTGTGGTCCATGTAGATATCACATTTCTGCCCATACAAATAGTGCCTCTAGGTCTTCAGTGCATGAACCACTGCTGCTAGCTCTAGGTCATGAGTGGGGTAATTCTTCTCATGAATCTTTAACTGTCGGGACGAGTATGCCACTACTTTCCCCTCTTGCATTAACACGCATCCCAGTTCGGTGTATGAAGCATCACAATATACTGAGAATGACTTGTGGACATCTAGCAGAATCAATACCGGTGTTGTTATCAACTTCTGCTTTAATGTCTTAGAGGATTCTTGGCATGCTGCGGTCCACTTGAACTCAACCTTCTTTGCCAACAAGGGTGTCATTGGCCTGGCAATCTTGGAGAAACCCTCAATGAAACACCGATAGTAACCGGCCATTTCAATGAAACTCTTGATTCCTCAGACATCTTGTCACACCCGGATTTCGGGGCACCAAGACCCGGGCGCGAACATAAACACCAGGTATGCTGGGACCAAGTCTCACACATATGATGTATAGTGGCACAGGATCGAATGTCACAACTTTATATATAACAGGAGTTCTATACAAAATAAATAATTACATTATAAGGAGACAACAGTCCAGCAACCCAAAGTTGACTGGGAGACGACGGCCTAGACCACTCGCGAACTCGTCACAGCATCCTCCAAGCGCTTCATCCTGTGGTACCTGTTCTTGACCTGTGGGGTGTGTGAGACAGCAAGAGTGAGCTCACATACGTTCATCGCTCAACAAGTTGTGGGGAATAATGTGCATGAACTCGCCAAAGGTGGGAGCTCACGTGAAGTGTAAGGCTTACCAAAGAGGATGGTTAGAGCTGAGCATTGCTTTTAAAGTTGGTCAAAATTTTATTAGCAGTTACTAAGTATAAGTAAGTACCAACCCAGTTAAATAGTAGAACAAAAGTAACAACTTCACCTGCGATGCAAATGCATATGACAAATTGAGTTTAAGTTCCATAATTTAATCATGTGAGTGTCCGAGCTGCTCATGACCGTGAGCACGGCTAGTATACTAGTTTTACACTCTGCAGAGGTTGCGCATCTTTACCCACAAGTCGTGTATCCCATGCCGCCAGGGTTTGCAAGGCCCTTAGACACTTCCGAGGTGAATGGCTAGGGATCCACTACGAGGCCTTTATAAAGTTCCACTAGCTTCTGAAAACCCGCTACAGTTTATAGGAAGTTCCAATGCAGGAATCCCTTGCAGGACCGCCATCGCAGCAAAATCCTCCCGAGGGCCTCCCTACACTGACCACTCCCTTACTGCCCTTGCCCCTTTCGGGTAAGGTAGTCTTCCACTAGCTTTCCTAATTAATCAGCCAAGGGCGTCCCATTAAACCCTTGTGGTAGCACTGTTTTCCCGGGTGGTTCTCCATGTTCCAATTAACATAATGATCTTATCATGAACAGTAAATAACAACTGATAATAAAAGTATAATCATGAATAAAGTGTATCTTCATACCCAAAACCACATAAAGCACTAGCAAGTACTACCCAAAAAGGTTCAGTGGTAAACAAGGTATAAAGATAATCAAACTAGGGTAACCTATTGGGACCCATCAAAATTAATCTATGCAGATCATTATGATTAATTAGAACATGAGTAGGTAAAAAGAAGTGATCAAGGGCACAACTTGCCTGGGACTTGAGATTCCAGGTACCAGGATGATCTTCAAGATTCTCGGACCTCACTGCTAAACGTAGCAATATATACAAACATGGTATAGGCAAAATTAACATTACACCAAACATAAGTACAAACTGAATAATAATAATCTACGCGTTGCTACGAGATCGTAGGAACAAGAATCACTAAATTTGGAGTTATAGTTATTTAGTTATGAATTTCTGAAGTTATTAAGCACCTAGAACAGATTAATTCAAATGAACAATTTTGCTTCAAGTTTCATGGCTAAACAGTGTTACTAGTTGTTAGTCAATATTAATACAAAATTATTGCAACTGGAATGACTCAATTTGGAGCTAAAATGAATTATATATGAATTCTTCAAGTTCTAGCATTTGTTTTTGTATTAAAATTGCATTTACTAATTCATTTACTTATTTTAAATACGCTCTGGACTGGGCCTCGATAACTAAAAAGCATAAGGGGCTCTGCGCAAAATATTCCAGGACTCAGAAGAATCCCCATGTGGACGGCGGGTTCAATTTGGGGAATCCTGAGGGGTTCTTACGCAAAAAGTCCACTACGAAGGGGTACGGGGCACTGTGAGTCGTTCGATCCACTACGGACGGCATAGATTAGAAGCTATCCAAACAGAACCGGTACGCATTATTAACCGCGCAATCCACGATCTACGGTCCAGATCTGAAGTCCACTTCGTCCAACCGTTATACACCCAGGTCCACAAGATCCTGATCTAACGGCCAGTTGCTCACCCACCTCTGATCTAATCCTGGCCCTACATCTAGATCCAACGGCGCTCGATCCATCGTCAACCTCTGATGAACTGCGGTGGCACCCAAGTCTCTTCACGGCCGTGCCATCGCCGGAGGCAATCGCATCGCAACCCAGTGCACCAAAGCCCGATTGAACGACTGCTACGCAAATAGGGAACGAAGGCGTATCCGATAATCATGAACTTACTGGCGATTGAGACGCAGTTGGTGCTGTACACGAGAGCCTGCGGATCCGAGGTGCCTCCATTGCTTCGTCGAGCGATTCAACAGGCATAGGTCGATCACCACGCCCGACAAGGCTCCACGAAGATCACCCGAGCTCCCGCGATTCACCAGGGCACCTTATTTGGGCTCTACTCCTAGTCTCGGGCATAGTCTGTATGGTGGCCTCTTTCTCGCTCCCGGCCATGGTGGTGCTCGGCGATGGAGCATACTAGGGCTCGACTATATATAACCGCGGCAAGGAGTCACGCGTTCGCGGCAGCGAGGGGCCGAGTCCCACGGAGGGACGAACGGCAACAACAAGTTCCCAGGCGGAGTCCGCGCGGCTTCATAGCGCCGGTAGTTCACCCGAACGCGAGGAAGCAGGAGACCATTCCGACAGATGGACCCCACGTGCAGAGAAAAGATATCAGGGCCGCAGCTAGCGCCCAAGGAACCGGCGAGTGGGACCCACATCCCAGTGAGAGTACGGGGAAGAGGATGGGTGCTGGGCCGGCTGTTAAAAAGGGAAAGAAAGGAGTTGGGCCACGATGAGGAAGAATTGGCCCATGCGCTTGTGAGTCATCTCTTCCCTTTTTCTTTTTTTTTCTTTTATGTTTTTCTAGTTTCTCTTCATATTATTTATAAATTTAAATCTAGTTTCAAAATTCCAAACTTAAAGTGATTATACAAACAAAAATAGTTCAGCATGAAATGCATATTTATTTATTTGTTATTTGCACAATTTAATTTCATTAGTTGAGTATGCAAAGAGAAATAGAAAGAAATTCAAGAAATCCCCAAACTCCCTTCTATAAATTTATTTATCTATTCATTTTATTATAATTTTTTTATACCAATTTTTGGGCTTTACAAATCCTACCCCCCTTAAAAAGAATCTCGTCCTCGAGATTAGTAAGAGGATGTAGAAGAAATTGTTTGTAGTCTATGGGTTAGTTTCTAATTGATTTTAATACCAAAACTCTTCTCTCACAAATTATCAGGTGATTAGAAAAACATGGGTATATATGGGTATAGCCACTTTATTATGCAGGATAAATGATATCTTTAAAACATTTATAGGTTTGGGTAAGAAAGAGTAGGATAAGAAAAGACTCCATCCAAGATTGTGGATCTTGACTCATCTTGGTGACCTCACTTGATCCTTGAAGACTTGAGTTGGTGCTCATCCTTACTTGATGAAGTTGATCATATTCTTCGGTCTTGTCTTATTGATTAGGAGTTAGTGTATATTATCGGGCTAGAGAATATGGTTAAGATAGGTATGGTTGAGATAGACTACATGATGTAGGTCAAAAGTTTGTGTGATGTTAGGTGGGGATAGGAAGATCATGCAATCCATCAAGACTCTATTGGTTGGGTTGGTCCCTCATTCTTTATTTAGTGTAGGGTGAACTAAGTTAAAACATGTGGAGAGGGTCTAATCTATTTCACAAGTATTAACTGGTCCATTAAGTAACTCACTTTAGATTAGATCATATTAGGTTAGATGGGATCTAGATTAGATTGGTATGACTAGCTTGACTAGATAAGATCTAATTGATTTGGTTTAGATCATGGTGGTCACCCTAGGATGGGATATGTATGCCTATTAGGACAAGATGGATCTCTAAGAATAAGATAGAGCCTTTTGAGATTAGTTAGATCTATTAGGATAAGGTAAAATCTTTTCAAGATAAGATGAATCTACTAAGGTAATAGAGTATCCTTTAAGATAAGATGAATTTATTAGGCTAGATATATTTTAATTAGAATAAGTTAGGATCTTTTGAGATAAGATGGATCTATGAGTGTAGGATAGAATCTTTTATGATGAGATGGATATTGTTAGGCTAGATACTTTAATGAGGGATAATCTAGTTTGTCTAGTTAGTTTTATAAGCATTATGTATATGCAGATGTAATTGTGGACATTACTCCACAACTCATCACACTCAATCAAAGATCCAAATCAGACAAATATCATAAGAACAAACACTCAAGCATACCAATATCTACAAAAATAGTTTTGCTTTTGTCCCTAAGATTAGGTCTCCTATTCCTAAAGTCACTTTAGGTTAAGGATTTCAAAGTGTGAAATCCAAGTTTGTCTTTAGAAAGAAAAGGTAAGAATAATCAGAGTAAAGCGGAATAGATGAGGATTGTAACACCCGGTTTTAAAGAACAAAGTCGGGTGCATCTCATACATGCGCCAAGAAGACAACATATATAATAACAGAGTGTATAGAGATAAATGTCATTAATATCAGAGTATTTATTACATAGCGGAAGACTTATTACAAAATAAAATAATAAAGATAAACGAACTAAGGATCGTCGGCGCCAATGTCGACTGGGAAACGCCACCTAGATCAGATCAAACTCCTCAGCTTGAGGCTCCTCCTGAAACACCTGATCTTCTCCTGTGGGGGGGGGGGTGTGAGACAGCAAGGGTGAGCTCACACATGATCATAGCTCAACAAGTTGTGGGGAACCAGTGGACATAAACTCACAAAGGTGTGGGTTCATGTGATGTGTAAGGCTAATCAATGATAGGGGTTAAAGCTGAGCATTGCTTTTAAGTAGTTGGTCAAAATTTTATTAGCAGTTACTAAGTGTAAGTAAATACCAAACCATAAATAAAGTAATAGAAACAAATTAATAACAAACCCATGCAATGCAAATGACAAAATTGAATTTAAGTTCCATAATTAAACATCAGAGAGTCCTGAGCTGCTCATGACCGCGAGCTCGGCTAGTATACCAGTTTTACACTCTGCAGAGGTTGTACCCTTTACCCACAAGTCATGTTACCCATCTGCCAAGGGGTCGCGAATCCCATACACCTCTACCTAGGAAGCGCGGCAGGGCAACACTACGAGGCCTTTACAAAGTTCCACTAGCTTCCGAAAACCCGCTACAGTTTATGGGAAGATCCAGTAAAGGGTTCCTGGCTGACCGCCATCGCAGCAAAATCAACCAGGGACCTCCCCGCACTGACCTCTCCCCTACTGCCCTTGGCCCTTTCGGGTAAGGTAGTCTTCCACTAGCTTTCCTAATTAGTCAGCCAAGGGCGTCCCATTCCACCCTTGTGGTGGCACGTGGTTCTCAAGTTAAGCTCTATGTTCCAATTAACATTAATGATCTCAACATGAACATAAACCGAATAACAAGAATAATTGGAACATAGATATAATAAATGATTATCCCAAAACCATATAAAGCAATAGCAAACTACCCAAGTGATTCGGGGGTAAATAAGGTAATGAGATAAACAAATCTAGGGTGACCTATTGGGTCCCATCAAAATTAACCTATGCATGGATAAGTGATATTAAAGAACATTATTGGGTAAAAAGTGGTCAAGGGCACAACTTGCCTTCAATGAGCACCTGCTCAGCTACTTCAACCTGCTGCACACCAGGATCCTCGGTCACGGGCTCTTCTACTCGCCACAATACAAACAAGCACAGTGCATATAGAGAAATTAACATTACACCAAACATACATACAAAATACACAGTAATAATCTACATACTAAAATAAAATCCTAGGAACAGAAATCATAATTTTCTGAGTTATAGATTTTAAGTTATGCATTTTCAAAGGTTTTATGTGTTTTAAATAGGATTAAGTGAGAAATAACTTTTCTTACTGTTTTCATGACATAACAGAGGCTCTAGGTGATAAAGAATAGAATTACAAAAATTTAGAAAGTGGAATGGATTAATTTGGAGTTCATATGAATTTTCTATGAATTTATAAAGTTTTAGTAATTATTTTCCTATTAAAATCCATTTTCTAATTCATTTAATCGATTTAACACAGTTCTGGATCGGGCCTCAATTACCAGGGAAGTCAGGGGCTGTCTAACAAATATTCTCGAGACACAGGCGCACTGCGCAGTGGACGGCGGGTTGTTTTCACGGAAACAGGGGGTTCTATTTGCAAAGTCGGCGATCCGAAGGGGTACGGTTCACCCAGAGCCGTAGGATTGCCAACCAACGGTGAAGATTAGATTGTCTTGCCATAAAACCATGGCCATCGGATTTTAAAGTGCCCAGATCATCACACACCCACCGGATCCGAATCAAACGGCTGACGATCCATCCCCAATCCCCCACCACACAACGCGCCCAGCCCGCATCAATCTGAGCCGCCCCTAACAGATCGAATGGCCAGGAGGGTCTCTTCTACCTACGCGAACGACCGAGCGATGGCACCAGGACGAGGTGTCGGACGACGGCTCCCTGCAGGCCGGCGGGCCCGGGGAGAAGAAGCGGCGGCTGAACGTGGAGCAGGTGCGGACGCTGGAGAAGAACTTCGAGCACGGGAACAAGCTGGAGCCGGAGCGCAAGCTGCAGCTGGCGCGCGCGCTGGGCCTGCAGCCGCGGCAGGTGGCCATCTGGTTCCAGATCCGGCGCGCGCGGTGGAAGACGAAGCAGCTGGAGAAGGACTACGACGCGCAGAGGCGCCAGCTCGATGTCGTCCAGGCCGACAACGACGCCCTCACCGGTTCTCTCTCTCTCATCTATTCTTCTCCCGTGGTGACCCGAGCAACAGCGCCGAGCCACAACGGCGGAACCACGCCGGTGATGCTCCCAACCACAACTCGGTGCCCTATACTAATCCGAAGGGAGGTGCGCGTGGTACGGGAATCTACGAACCAGACGGGGGCATAAACATACCAGTGGTTCGAGTATTGCGCAGTCCTGCCAATGACGAACTACGGTGTCGCGGCGCGCTCCGTCCATGAAGAGGTGTGGCCCGCGGTGTGTCGTTGCTCTGTTGAGAAATTTCTCCCACCACGGATGCAAAACTCGGTCGCGAGAGCCATGGACCCGTGCTGGGCGATTTGGTGACTCGCCCCGACTACTTGATGAAGCTCGGAGTGGTGGCGTGGTGCGATGTCCATGCGATGGCTCCCAGCGACGTGCACCCGGCGGTATTCGTCTCCCTCACTGCTTCGATTCCTCACACACACGAGATGATTCGGTGGCTCGAGAGGACGACCAGCCCCAGCAAGCACCGCAGCGATATTGGCACAAGCATCCACAGGCGGGATCAGCGGTGAGCTGGGAGGATAAAGACGACGCTACCCGTGGGGGAACTCTGCGACCATGCACATTTTATGGAGGAGGTCGCGACCGCATTGAGTTAGGAGTCCGCAGCGGCCATGCGGAATCTGCGGCAAGGGAAAAGGGGAGGCGAATATCCCCAAGGGCCGAGCTTCGCGGAATTCGTTGGTCAACCACCGCGCCGAGATCTGGGGGAAGAAGAGAACGGGGCTGACGGCGTGGGATGGTGAGGCTGCACGTGGGACCCACTGATCAGTGGCACACAGTGCAACCACGTTCCCGCCTGGGCTGCGCAGAGAAAAGTGTGGAGCTGGGCCGAAATTAGACAGGAACGGCCCACGAAGCCACTTCATTCTTTTCTTTTTATATTTTCTGTTTTCTGTTTTCTTTTCTTTTTTATTTTTCAATTCTCAATTTGAACTTCAAAATATGAGGGTGAAACTAGTACTCAATTTGAAGTTCAAGTATGAATTTGAATTTGTACTCTAATCAGAAATAGATTTTAATCATACCATTAAGTTTGTGTGCTTATAATTTTTGCTTTATACTTTATTTTATCTCTTTCTTCTCTTTTTTTTTCTCAAATCCTCCTCTCATTATCATTTTGTTTTTATTAAATTCATATTATTATTGTTTTTAATGCACAAACAAAAAACCCAATATGATGCAATGGTTTATTTATGTCTTTTTAAGGATCTATTCTTTTTACATGGGTGGTCACATGTAATGATAAATAATGGTCACCAAACATTGAGATCAACACTATTTTCATGGTTTACATATTTAGGTATTACAAATCCTACCCCCCTTAAAAATAATCTCGTCCTCGAGATTTAAGAAGAACTAGAGAAAAGATGGGGAAAATCTATGCGAAGCTCTTCTTCTCTTTCCCAAGTTGCTTCATCTTCACTGTGGTGACTCCATTGCACTTTACACATCTTTATCACCTTATTCCTTGTAACTCGAGTCAATGTATCCAAAATCTTGATCGGGTACTCCGTGTAAGTCAAATCACCCTGGACACTGAGCTCTTCCATGGGTAACTGCTCCTCGGGAACACGGAGACACTTCTTTAGTTGAGATACGTGGAACACGTTATGCACATCCGATAGACTAGCAGGTAACTCGAGTTGGTATGCCATCTCCCCAACTCTTCTAAAGATCAAGAATGGTCCAATATAGCGAGGGGACAATTTGCCCTTAACTTTAAATCTCCTCATTCCACGAAGTGGTGACACCTTGAGGTACACATAATCTCCTTCCTCAAACTCCAGTGGTCTTTTTTTTTTGTTATCAGCATAGCTCTTTTGCCTCTTGAATAAGTTCAGGCCCAAAGAATTGTCTTCCTCTAGTCTGATCCAATATAGAGGAGTCATGCACTTCTTGCCATATAAAGCCTCGAACGGTGACATCATAAGACTGGCCTGGTAACTATTATTATATGAGAACTCAGCATAAGGTAGACTCTTGTCCCAACTACTACCATGCTGAAGGGCACAAGCTCTCAACATGTCTTCCAATACTTGATTAGTCCTTTTAGTCTGAGGATGGTAGGCCAAACTAAACTTCAAATTAGTATCCAAATTCTCATGAAAACTTTTCCAAAGTCTGGAGGTAAACTGTGATCCTTTATCCGAAACGATCTTCTTTGGTACTTGTGTAGAGACTTAATCCGAGACATGTATAACTTAGCCAATTGCGATCCCTTATAAGTAGTCTTAACTGGGATGAAATGAGCCACTTTGGTCGGCCCATCCACAATAACTCATATAGAACCATGTCCTTTCGAGGTGCGAGGCAATCCAGTAATGAAGTCCATACCAATCTCTTCCCATTTCCACTCAGGTATCTTTAGTGGGTGTAATAGTCCAGCTGGTCTTTGGTGATCGGTCTTAACTCTTTGGCACACATCGCACATAACCACATGTGCAGCCATATCTCTCTCCAGTCCATATCACCAGCACTTCTGCTTTAAATCCTGATACATCTTGGTACTACCAGGATGAATAGAATAATCCAAGTCATGGGCTTCCTTCGATATAGTCTCACGAAGGCTTTCAATCTCCGGAACACATCTCTTGTCCTTGAAGCATACGGTGCCTTGCTCATCTTCCGTGAATTCCGGAACTCGATCTTCAGTAATCAGATCCTTAATCTCTTGTATCTTAGCATCACCATTTTGTCCTTTGCGGATCTCTTGCTCCAAGGTAGGTTCCATATCAATAATAACTCCTTTAGTGTGAGCAACTATCCCCAGGTTAAGTCTCCTGAAATCCTCAACAATCTCATCGGGTAGCTGGGCAACAACAGCTGAATGATCATGCTCCTTTCGACTCAAGGCATCTGCAACCAAATTTGCCTTGCCCGGGTGATAGTGAATCTCCAAATCATAATCCTTAATAAGCTCCAACCAACGGCGTTGTCTAAGGTTGAGATCCTTCTGAGTGAATATATACTTCAAACCTTTATGATCCGTGTACACTTGGCACTTCTCGTCCCATTTAAATTCTCTTCCTTTCTCCAAAAGCGAAGTCATAAGCTTAGCAATCTTAGAAAATCCTTCAATAAATCTCCAATATTATCCTGCAAGTCCCATGAAACTTCGGCCCTCCGTAACCGTAGTGGGTATGCTCCACACCACTATCTTCTTGACTTTAGCAGGATCCACTGATATCCCTCCATTAGAAATGATACGTCCAAGAAATGGCACCTCGCCAATCCAAAACTCGCATTTGCTGTACTTAGCGTAGAGTTGATTATCTCGTAACTTCTGTAGCACCAACCTTAGATGTTCTTCATGGTCACTCTCATTCTTAGAATAGATAAGAATATCGTCGATGAACACCACGACGACTCTGTCCAAATACTCCAAAAACATCTTATTCATCAAATCCATAAAATAAGCTGGTGCATTAGTCAATCCAAACGACGTAACGATGATCTCATATAATCCATATCGAGTCGAGAAAGCCGTCTTAGGAATATCTGATGGTCCAGTCTTCATCTGATGGTATCCCGATCGGAGGTCGATCTTTGAGAGTACCCTGGCTCCTCTCATCCGATTAAATAAATCCTTAATGCAGGGTAACCGAAACTTGTTCTTCACAGTGACATCATTAAGGGACCTTTAATCCACGCACATCCCTTGTAATTCCGTTAATTGTTTCTTAAGTTCCTTTAGCTCTTCTATGGACATCATGTATGGCCGTTTAGAAATAGGGGCAGTCTTAGGTAAGAGATTAATGACCAACTCAACTTCCATATCTGGTGGCAGTAGTTACTGCAATTCCAACTTCAAATCTTTCTCCTTTGGAACTGGTGAGTTCTACGGTTCCCCTAGCGCAGTGTACAAACCACCATTGCCTTTCTTAACCATGATATACCAAGGATCAAATCTATACTGCTCTCTTCTAACAGTATAGGGGTAGCCCATCTGGGTTAGAAATACAGGGTAAGAAAGAAAGAATTGTAGACAAGGCGAGTAATTATGAGGAATGTTACTGCGGGGGACTTATTAGCTAAGTAGATTAGTGTGTCACCTACTAAAGCTAATACAGTACCTTATGGTGGAACATGCTAAGATGCCCATCTATACTATTTCAATCAATCAAAGAAGCAAATCAGGCATTGATCATCAGAACAATCAACCAACATTTTTAATAGAGAAAATAATTTTAATTTTGTCTTAGGCCTCCTATCTCTTAAAAATGTCATAGGGGTAGGGATTCCAAAGTTTGAAATCCATCTTGTCTCAGAGTAGAAAAGATAAGATTGATCAGAGTAGAACAGTAGAAGGTGAGACAGGATCAAGATAAGTATAGAAAGATTCAGAGTAAGGTAAGTGTAGAATGATTCAGAATGAGATAAGTAGGTAAAGGTTTGTCCATTTCTATCTAGGTTTCGTCCTACAGTCAACATTTCCTCTGATACCACTTCTGTAACACCCGGTTTTAAAGAACAAAGTCGGGTGCATCTCATACATGCGCCAAGAAGACAACATATATAATAACAGAGTGTATAGAGATAAATGTCATTAATATCAGAGTATTTATTACATAGCGGAAGACTTATTACAAAATAAAATAATAAAGATAAACGAACTAAGGATCGTCGGCGCCAATGTCGACTGGGAAACGCCACCTAGATCAGATCAAACTCCTCAGCTTGAGGCTCCTCCTGAAACACCTGATCTTCTCCTGTGGGGGGGGGGTGTGAGACAGCAAGGGTGAGCTCACACATGATCATAGCTCAACAAGTTGTGGGGAACCAGTGGACATAAACTCACAAAGGTGTGGGTTCATGTGATGTGTAAGGCTAATCAATGATAGGGGTTAAAGCTGAGCATTGCTTTTAAGTAGTTGGTCAAAATTTTATTAGCAGTTACTAAGTGTAAGTAAATACCAAACCATAAATAAAGTAATAGAAACAAATTAATAACAAACCCATGCAATGCAAATGACAAAATTGAATTTAAGTTCCATAATTAAACATCAGAGAGTCCTGAGCTGCTCATGACCGCGAGCTCGGCTAGTATACCAGTTTTACACTCTGCAGAGGTTGTACCCTTTACCCACAAGTCATGTTACCCATCTGCCAAGGGGTCGCGAATCCCATACACCTCTACCTAGGAAGCGCGGCAGGGCAACACTACGAGGCCTTTACAAAGTTCCACTAGCTTCCGAAAACCCGCTACAGTTTATGGGAAGATCCAGTAAAGGGTTCCTGGCTGACCGCCATCGCAGCAAAATCAACCAGGGACCTCCCCGCACTGACCTCTCCCCTACTGCCCTTGCCCCTTTCGGGTAAGGTAGTCTTCCACTAGCTTTCCTAATTAGTCAGCCAAGGGCGTCCCATTCCACCCTTGTGGTGGCACGTGGTTCTCAAGTTAAGCTCTATGTTCCAATTAACATTAATGATCTCAACATGAACATAAACCGAATAACAAGAATAATTGGAACATAGATATAATAAATGATTATCCCAAAACCATATAAAGCAATAGCAAACTACCCAAGTGATTCAGGGGTAAACAAGGTAATGAGATAAACAAATCTAGGGTGACCTATTGGGTCCCATCAAAATTAACCTATGCATGGATAAGTGATATTAAAGAACATTATTGGGTAAAAAGTGGTCAAGGGCACAACTTGCCTTCAATGAGCACCTGCTCAGCTACTTCAACCTGCTGCACACCAGGATCCTCGGTCACGGGCTCTTCTACTCGCCACAATACAAACAAGCACAGTGCATATAGAGAAATTAACATTACACCAAACATACATACAAAATACACAGTAATAATCTACATACTAAAATAAAATCCTAGGAACAGAAATCATAATTTTCTGAGTTATAGATTTTAAGTTATGCATTTTCAAAGGTTTTATGTGTTTTAAATAGGATTAAGTGAGAAATAACTTTTCTTACTGTTTTCATGACATAACAGAGGCTCTAGGTGATAAAGAATAGAATTACAAAAATTTAGAAAGTGGAATGGATTAATTTGGAGTTCATATGAATTTTCTATGAATTTATAAAGTTTTAGTAATTATTTTCCTATTAAAATCCATTTTCTAATTCATTTAATCGATTTAACACAGTTCTGGATCGGGCCTCAATTACCAGGGAAGTCAGGGGCTGTCTAACAAATATTCTCGAGACACAGGCGCACTGCGCAGTGGACGGCGGGTTGTTTTCACGGAAACAGGGGGTTCTATTTGCAAAGTCGGCGATCCGAAGGGGTACGGTTCACCCAGAGCCGTAGGATTGCCAACCAACGGTGAAGATTAGATTGTCTTGCCATAAAACCATGGCCATCGGATTTTAAAGTGCCCAGATCATCACACACCCACCGGATCCGAATCAAACGGCTGACGATCCATCCCCAATCCCCCACCACACAACGCGCCCAGCCCGCATCAATCTGAGCCGCCCCTAACAGATCGAATGGCCAGGAGGGTCTCTTCTACCTACGCGAACGGCCGAGCGATGGCACCAGGACGAGGTGTCGGACGACGGCTCCCTGCAGGCCGGCGGGCCCGGGGAGAAGAAGCGGCGGCTGAACGTGGAGCAGGTGCGGACGCTGGAGAAGAACTTCGAGCACGGGAACAAGCTGGAGCCGGAGCGCAAGCTGCAGCTGGCGCGCGCGCTGGGCCTGCAGCCGCGGCAGGTGGCCATCTGGTTCCAGATCCGGCGCGCGCGGTGGAAGACGAAGCAGCTGGAGAAGGACTACGACGCGCAGAGGCGCCAGCTCGATGCCGTCCAGGCCGACAACGACGCCCTCCCCGGTTCTCTCTCTCTCATCTATTCTTCTCCCGTGGTGACCCGAGCAACAGCGCCGAGCCACAACGGCGGAACCACGCCGGTGACGCTCCCAACCACAACTCGGTGCCCTATACTAATCCGAAGGGAGGTGCGCGTGGTACGGGAATCTACGAACCAGACGGGGGCATAAACATACCAGTGGTTCGAGTATTGCGCAGTCCTGCCAATGACGAACTACGGTGTCGCGGCGCGCTCCGTCCATGAAGAGGTGTGGCCCGCGGTGTGTCGTTGCTCTGTTGAGAAATTTCTCCCGCCACGGATGCAAAACTCGGTCGCGAGAGCCATGGACCCGTGCTGGGCGATTTGGTGACTCGCCCCGACTACTTGATGAAGCTCGGAGTGGTGGCGTGGTGCGATGTCCATGCGATGGCTCCCAGCGACGTGCACCCGGCGGTATTCGTCTCCCTCACTGCTTCGATTCCTCACACACACGAGATGATTCGGTGGCTCGAGAGGACGACCAGCCCCAGCAAGCACCGCAGCGATATTGGCACAAGCATCCACAGGCGGGATCAGCGGTGAGCTGGGAGGATAAAGACGACGCTACCCGTGGGGGAACTCTGCGACCATGCACATTTTATGGAGGAGGTCGCGACCGCATTGAGTTAGGAGTCCGCAGCGGCCATGCGGAATCTGCGGCAAGGGAAAAGGGGAGGCGAATATCCCCAAGGGCCGAGCTTCGCGGAATTCGTTGGTCAACCACCGCGCCGAGATCTGGGGGAAGAAGAGAACGGGGCTGACGGCGTGGGATGGTGAGGCTGCACGTGGGACCCACTGATCAGTGGCACACAGTGCAACCACGTTCCCGCCTGGGCTGCGCAGAGAAAAGTGTGGAGCTGGGCCGAAATTAGACAGGAACGGCCCACGAAGCCACTTCATTCTTTTCTTTTTATATTTTCTGTTTTCTGTTTTCTTTTCTTTTTTATTTTTCAATTCCCAATTTGAACTTCAAAATATGAGGGTGAAACTAGTACTCAATTTGAAGTTCAAGTATGAATTTGAATTTGTACTCTAATCATAAATAGATTTTAATCATACCATTAAGTTTGTGTGCTTATAATTTTTGCTTTATACTTTATTTTATCTCTTTCTTCTCTTTTTTTTTCTCAAATCCTCCTCTCATTATCATTTTGTTTTTATTAAATTCATATTATTATTGTTTTTAATGCACAAACAAAAAACCCAATATGATGCAATGGTTTATTTATGTCTTTTTAAGGATCTATTCTTTTTACATGGGTGGTCACATGTAATGATAAATAATGGTCACCAAACATTGAGATCAACACTATTTTCATGGTTTACATATTTAGGTATTACAAGGATAGATTAAGAAAAGTATAGAAAAGAATCAGAGTAGCAAAGGTAAGTAAATATTGGTTGACCAGTTCTATCTAGGTTTCGTCCTACAGTCAACATTCCTCTGATACCACTTCTGTCACACCCGGATTTCGGGGCACCAAGACCCGGGCGCGAACATAAACACCAGGTATGCTGGGACCAAGTCTCACACATATGATGTATAGTGGCACAGGATCGAATGTCACAACTTTATATATAACAGGAGTTCTATACAAAATAAATAATTACATTATAAGGAGACAACAGTCCAGCAACCCAAAGTTGACTGGGAGACGACGGCCTAGACCACTCGCGAACTCGTCACAGCATCCTCCAAGCGCTTCATCCTGTGGTACCTGTTCTTGACCTGTGGGGTGTGTGAGACAGCAAGAGTGAGCTCACATACGTTCATCGCTCAACAAGTTGTGGGGAATAATGTGCATGAACTCGCCAAAGGTGGGAGCTCACGTGAAGTGTAAGGCTTACCAAAGAGGATGGTTAGAGCTGAGCATTGCTTTTAAAGTTGGTCAAAATTTTATTAGCAGTTACTAAGTATAAGTAAGTACCAACCCAGTTAAATAGTAGAACAAAAGTAACAACTTCACCTGCGATGCAAATGCATATGACAAATTGAGTTTAAGTTCCATAATTTAATCATGTGAGTGTCCGAGCTGCTCATGACCGTGAGCACGACTAGTATACTAGTTTTACACTCTGCAGAGGTTGCGCATCTTTACCCACAAGTCGTGTATCCCATGCCGCCAGGGTTTGCAAGGCCCTTAGACACTTCCGAGGTGAATGGCTAGGGATCCACTACGAGGCCTTTATAAAGTTCCACTAGCTTCCGAAAACCCGCTACAGTTTATAGGAAGTTCCAATGCAGGAATCCCTTGCAGGACCGCCATCGCAGCAAAATCCTCCCGAGGGCCTCCCTACACTGACCACTCCCTTACTGCCCTTGCCCCTTTCGGGTAAGGTAGTCTTCCACTAGCTTTCCTAATTAATCAGCCAAGGGCGTCCCATTAAACCCTTGTGGTAGCACTGTTTTCCCGGGTGGTTCTCCATGTTCCAATTAACATAATGATCTTATCATGAACAGTAAATAACAACTGATAATAAAAGTATAATCATGAATAAAGTGTATCTTCATACCCAAAACCACATAAAGCACTAGCAAGTACTACCCAAAAAGGTTCAGTGGTAAACAAGGTATAAAGATAATCAAACTAGGGTAACCTATTGGGACCCATCAAAATTAATCTATGCAGATCATTATGATTAATTAGAACATGAGTAGGTAAAAAGAAGTGATCAAGGGCACAACTTGCCTGGGACTTGAGATTCCAGGTACCAGGATGATCTTCAAGATTCTCGGACCTCACTGCTAAACGTAGCAATATATACAAACATGGTATAGGCAAAATTAACATTACACCAAACATAAGTACAAACTGAATAATAATAATCTACGCGTTGCTACGAGATCGTAGGAACAAGAATCACTAAATTTGGAGTTATAGTTATTTAGTTATGAATTTCTGAAGTTATTAAGCACCTAGAACAGATTAATTCAAATGAACCATTTTGCTTCAAGTTTCATGGCTAAACAGTGTTACTAGTTGTTAGTCAATATTAATACAAAATTATTGCAACTGGAATGACTCAATTTGGAGCTAAAATGAATTATATATGAATTCTTCAAGTTCTAGCATTTGTTTTTGTATTAAAATTGCATTTACTAATTCATTTACTTATTTTAAATACGCTCTGGACTGGGCCTCGATAACTAAAAAGCATAAGGGGCTCTGCGCAAAATATTCCAGGACTCAGACGAATCCCCATGTGGACGGCGGGTTCAATTTGGGGAATCCTGAGGGGTTCTTACGCAAAAAGTCCACTACGAAGGGGTACGGGGCACTGTGAGTCGTTCGATCCACTACGGACGGCATAGATTAGAAGCTATCCAAACAGAACCGGTACGCATTATTAACCGCGCAATCCACGATCTACGGTCCAGATCTGAAGTCCACTTCGTCCAACCGTTATACACCCAGGTCCACAAGATCCTGATCTAACGGCCAGTTGCTCACCCACCTCTGATCTAATCCTGGCCCTACATCTAGATCCAACGGCGCTCGATCCATCGTCAACCTCTGATGAACTGCGGCGGCGCCCAAGTCTCTTCACGGCCGTGCCATCGCCGGAGGCAATCGCATCGCAACCCAGTGCACCAAAGCCCAATTGAACGACTGCTACGCGAATAGGGAACGAAGGCGCATCCGATAATCATGAACTTACTGGCGATTGTGACGCAGTTGGTGCTGTACACGAGAGCCTGCGGATCCGAGGTGCCTCCATTGCTTCGTCGAGCGATTCAACAGGCATAGGTCGATCACCACGCCCGACAAGGCTCCACGAAGATCACCCGAGCTCCCGCGATTCACCAGGGCACCTTATTTGGGCTCTACTCCTAGGCTCGGGCATAGTCTGTATGGTGGCCTCTTTCTCGCTCCCGGCCATGGTGGTGCTCGGCGATGGAGCATACTAGGGCTCGACTATATATAACCGCGGCAAGGAGTCACGCATCCGCGGCAGCGAGGGGCCGAGTCCCACGGAGGGACGAACGGCAACAACAAGTTCCCAGGCGGAGTCCGCGCGGCTTCATAGCGCCGGTAGTTCACCCGAACGCGAGGAAGCAGGAGACCATTCCGACAGATGGACCCCACGTGCAGAGAAAAGATATCAGGGCTGCAGCTAGCGCCCAAGGAACCGGCGAGTGGGACCCACATCCCAGTGAGAGTACGGGGAAGAGGATGGGTGCTGGGCCGGCTGTTAAAAAGGGAAAGAAAGGAGTTGGGCCACGATGAGGAAGAATTGGCCCATGCGCTTGTGAGTCATCTCTTCCCTTTTTCTTTTTTTTTCTTTTATGTTTTTCTAGTTTCTCTTCATATTATTTATAAATTTAAATCTAGTTTCAAAATTCCAAACTTAAAGTGATTATACAAACAAAAATAGTTCAGCATGAAATGCATATTTATTTATTTGTTATTTGCACAATTTAATTTCATTAGTTGAGTATGCAAAGAGAAATAGAAAGAAATTCAAGAAATCCCCAAACTCCCTTCTATAAATTTATTTATCTATTCATTTTATTATAATTTTTTTATACCAATTTTTGGGCTTTACACATCTTTAGGTGCTTTCCAGTCCAAAATCGCTGCTACCTTCTTTGGATCCATAGCTAATCCTTCTAGGTTTATAATATGGCCCAAGAACAGGACTTCACTAATCCAGAACTCGCACTTTCTAAGCTTGGCATACAGCTGACAATCTCATAGCCTTTGTAATACTTTCTTCAAGTTCTCTTCATGCTCTTGCTCATTCTGGGAATATATGAGGATATCATCAATGAACACCACTACGAACTTGTCGAGGTAGTCTATGAACACACTGTTCATCAAGTACATGAAATAAGTTGGTGCATTCGTCAAACCGAATGACATGATAGGAACTCATATAATCCATACTTGGTGATGAACGCTGTCTTTGGGATATCCGAAGGTTGGATTCTGAGCTGATGGTAACCTGACCTCAGATCTATCTTCGAGAACACACTGGCTCCTCTCAACTAATCGAATAGATCTTCAATTCTGGGCAAAGGGTACTTGTTCTTGATAGTGACTTCATTCAAGGATCTATAATCAATGCACATCCTCTTTGTCCCATCTTTCTTCTCCACAAATAACAATGGGGTGACCTAAGGCGAGGTACTTGGTCTGATGTAGCCTTTCTCTAACAATTCATCAATCTGCTTCTTGAGTTCCACCAATTCTGGTCCGGACACTCGATAGGCTCTCTTGGAAATAGGGGCGGTGCCAGGTATAAGCTCTATGGCAAATTCAACTTTCCTTTCAGGTGGCATGCCCGGTAACTCCTCGGGAAACACATTTGGGAATTCTGATACTACGTTGATAGTTTCTAATGTCTCAATTTCCTCGATATGGGCGACGACTTGGTGACATCTTCCTTTCCTTGGTCCAGACAAGACTAACTCCACTAACGCTTCCTCTCCTGATAAAGACACTAACTTCACCGTCCTCTTGTTACAGCTAAGACTTGCTTGATATTTGGTTAGTCAATTCATCCCTAGGATGACATCTATAGTCGCATCCTGGTTACCCATTACTATTAGATCAGCGGGGAACTCTATCCCCCTATTTGGACTCTAGTACTAGGGCAAAATCTATCTTTTTGAGTTCTCCCACCAATTGAACTAATCCTCATAGGTGGATACATGGGTGCTACTGGTATATTGTGTGATTCTACCCATGATGCAGTCACAAAAGAATGCGTTGCTCTAGTATCAAATAACACATTTGCAGAATGGTACTCGACTGAGAACGTACCTAGTGCTACTCCTGGGGTCTCCTAGACCGTGTCAGCCTCTACGTGGTTCACCTTTCCATATTGGGCACGAGGCTGCCCACGATTGTTGCCTCCTTGTTGCAATGCATTCTGCCTAGCAGGGGCATTGGGAGATGGCTGCTACTGAGCTACTTTCTTTGGGCAATGATTCGCCCAGTGGCCTTGTTCCCCATAGTGGAAACATGTGTGGCCTCTTCCTTGCACTGGAGCTACTTGGTTGTTCTGTTTGGTTGCTGGGGCAGGAAGGCGAGGTGCCTGGTTGTTCTAACGTTGGTACTGATTTCCTCCCTGCTGGTTGTTCTGATGGTACTGCTGCTGCTACTGAGGGAACTGCCTCTGGTACTACTGCTGCTAGTTCTAACACTGATGTTGGTGCTGGTGACCTTGCTTGAATTGCTGAGGTGGGTTGCCTGAGTAGCAGGGACGGCTGCTACTCCCGACCTGAGATCCACCAATCTTGCGTTTCCTGTCTTCCATCTCTCGGCGCTTCCTTTCAGTCATTATGGCTCTGTCGATCAAATGCTAGAAGGTAGGGAAAATGTGGTTCATCAGCTGGTAATGAAGGGGGTCAACCAAACCCCTCAGAAAGTGGTACTGCCTCTTAGCATCTGTATTGACATCTTCCGACGCATAACGTGATAACTACATAAACTTGTCCCTGTACTCACTGATAGACAACAGACCTTGCCTCAATGCTAGAAATTCCTCCTTCCTTACTATCATAAGTCCTTCAGGCATGTGGTAAGGACGGAAGTTGTCCCTGAACTCCTCCTAGGTGATGGCTTCAGGGTCAGCACGGGTGGCGAGATAAGACTCCCACCAGGACTATGCTGCTCCCCTTAGCTGACGAGGACCATACAACACATTCTCACGATCGTTGCACTGAGTAGTGTGCAACTCACGCTCCACAGTACGCAACCAATCTTCGGCGTCCGTGGGATCAGCAGAATGGGCAAAGACAGGGGGATGGCCCCTCATGAATTCTACCCGCTTTTCTCTGGGCACCTGTGGCATCTGAACTTGCACCTGAGGTTGAGGTGGGGGTTGCTACTGCTACACCTGCTGCATTGCTGCTAAAGTCTGGCCAATTGCTTGGACTGTTTGAGTTTGCATCATGAACATCTGCTCAATAGTCATCGGGGGTGGCGGTGGCACCTGCTGCTGAGCTGCCTCCTCCTAGGGTGCCTGTTGTTCTTGCTGAGCACGTCTTCCATCTCTGCGCCTATTCTCGGACATCTGTAGAAAGCACACACACATCAGATCTGACTCTGCAGTTTTTCAGCATAAGCAGCTATCAAGCCAGTATGAAGATGTTACCATACAAAGCGCTTTATGGGAGGAATTGCAGAACTCCATTGCATTGGGATCAACTCGGCGAAAGAAAGGTCTTTGGTCCAGATATTTTGCTTGATGCTAAAGAGAATATTAGAATGGCCCGGGAAAACCTGAAGGCAGCATAGTCCAAACAGCGGAGCTATGATGACACCAGAAGAAGGGAACTCAATTTTGAAGTGGGAGACTATGTTTACTTGAAAGTGTCACCCATCAGAGGAACCAAAAGGTTTGGAGTCAAAGGCAAGGTAGAACCTCAATATATCGGGTTGTATCAGATTCAAGCAAGACGTGGAGAAGTGGCATATCAACTCAGCTTACCAGAAAATCTGTCCGCTGTGCACGATGTGTTCCATGTGTCTCAACTGAAAAAATGCTTGCGAGTACCAGAAGAGCAGTTGCCAACGGAAGACCTTGAAGTTCAAGAAGATCTGACGTATATTGAGAACTCAGATTCTAGAGACAGTAGATCGGGTCACTCGGAGAAACACCATCAGGAAGTGCAAAGTTAAATGGGGCCATCACTCAGAAGAAGAAGCAACCTGGGAAAGAGAAGATGATATGAGAACCAAGTACCCTGAACTCTTTGCTAGCCAGCCCTGAATCTCGAGGGCGAGATTCTTTTAAGGGGGATAGGTCTATAACACCCTGAATTTGGGGGTATAAAATTTCTTTCTAAATATCAATCAAATTCAGGTGTTACTCTTCTCTCTCTGTCTAGTTTCTCTCTCTGTCCTTTTCTCTTGGTTAGGGTTAGCTTAATTAGTGAGGGATTATTTATTTTATTTTTTGACAAAACATATGAGTCATGAAATGTTGCATCATGTTCAGTTCCAAATATTTTTTAAATTGTTGCACATGTTTGATTTGGTTTGAATTTGAAACTTGGTTTGAATTTGAATTGAAAACCATAGAGAAAATAAATAGAAAAGGCATTAAAAATTCCTTGAAATTGGAAAAACCTAATTTGGCCCATTTAGCCCAAGTCAGCTCAGCCAGTGCGCACGCTCGCGCACCCGCCCACGCTAACAGGCAGTCTGTCTCGCCCGCACGTTCTCTCCCTCTCTCCCTCCCGTTGCCCAGTGGGCCAGGCTTGTCGGCGCTGTTCCTCTCGCACGCGCGCCCGCTTCTCTCTCTGTCCCGCCGACCCCACCTATCAGCTCGTCCCCAACCTCCCGCCCACGTCCCCCGCCGTGGACGTGCCCACGACCACGTGATCTCCGGCCACCTCCGCACGTCCTCGCCCCCTTTTGAGCCCCATGCCCCGCTCACCCACTTCCCCCACTCACTTGCGCCATCAGCCGAACCCTCTCGCCCCCTCTCTCGCTCTGCGCACGTGACCAGGTAGCTCCGCTGCCGCTCACCAAAGACCGCTGTCCGTTCTGTGACCTCTATCGAGCCCATGCCCCTCCGTTGCCTAGGTGAGTTCGCCTCGCCGTCAGCTACTCGGGACACCCTTAGGTTTGCCTTTTTCCTCCCTGGTTTGTCCGGTCCGTGCTCACCGGAGCACTTCTTGCGCAGCCGGAGCCCACCACCGTCGACCCTGTAACACCCCTGGTGTTACTATCACTAAAAATTGAGCATGACATCATGAGCATTAGCATAACATGTGTTTGTCACACCTAGAGTGCATTCACTAGGTAAAAATTTCAAAAATGTTGTACTGATATGACTTGATGTGTGGTTAACCCTAGTGTAAAGTACTTAACCCTAAATCTAGGTTTATGGATATAAGGGAAGCCCAAATATGTTAAAACCACAAAAGATATGAGGACTAATCCTAAGATATCCTCTTGAAAGGACTTGAGTGGCATCCAAACCCTAAAGTGCTAAAACCCTGAAAAGACCCCTGGAAAACCCTAAATTAGAACCCTAGGGGGCTAAGTGTAAAATTGGTGCACTTTTGGACCAAAGTGCAAACACCAAAGTATTAGAGCACCATAAATCATATGTTTCACACATTTGAGGATTTGCAAATCAAAATATGGAATTTGGACCCATTTGCAAAAAGCACCCTATGAATCATATGTGGCTAAGTCTAAAGTTTAGTTGAATGGGTTCAACTTTAGAGCTCTATATCTCTAAATCCATTGGGATTTTGCCCTAAGTCAATATAGCAAACTTGTAAAGCTAAGATAGGAGTACAACTTTGCTTAAGTGATTAAGCCTTGGTGTTGTACAAAAATAGGAGATAAATAGGTTTGAAGTCTAGCTGTCAGACCACCCTAAAACTGAATCAAGACTGACAGTGAGATTTGCTCAACTTTGGATTCAATTCAAGCTCAAAGGATTAGGTAAATGAGTTAGGTCTCTATAGTCGATTTGTAGCTGGTTTATTGAGCTACAACTTTGATGCAGAGAGTTGGTCAGGTCACTACACGAAATTTGGAGCAAATCGCCCCCAAATAAGCTCTATCAGACCGACTGAATGGCATTGCGATGGTACAGTGCACTGAATAAGATCACAGGTGCAGTGCACCTCGCCGCCGGTGACCTTGCGCTCGGATTCATGCCAACACCGTGATTCACGCCTCGTTAAACATGGATAACGATCCCCGGGTAAAAGATCTTGCCGCGGATGAACTTGGAGGCACTGTTGTGCTCTGTCACTCATCCACTCGCGCCGGCGACGTGGCCGAGCGGCCCTCACCAGCATGTACGCCATTCACCATGGTGGTGCCATGCCTTAGGACATTTATCGCATCGTCGCGAGCCTTAGTGACTGCCTAGTGACCGCCATAGCTCATTGCTCTACGATCGCCACGGTAGATCGCCGCAGTGACTCACCCCCCCTTCTCGGCCGCCAGCACGATTTCTTCAAATCAGGCGCCACCGCTCAATGCCCCTATAAATTGATGGCCCGGTCTGCTGCGCCATGTTATCACCAAGCCAGAGAGCACCCACTCCTGCCCTCTATTAGCCACTATAGCCAGAGAATTTCACTCTTCCCCCAAATCTGTTTTCCGCCGCCGTGAAAGACTCCCACTGTGGCTAGCGCGTTACAGGTCCATTCCCACCCTCTGTTCCCTTGTTTCAGTTCTCTGATGTACCCTTGATGCTCCTCGACCCATCCAATTGAATTAGAACCCGTAGGATCACCGGGAACGTCTTGGTTTATCCATTACTCGCGCTGTCTCCGTGGGCAATATGATTAAGAGCTCAAACCTTGCAATTGATTGAGGGGAAACGATGGTTAGGGGTTAAATTAAGTGTCAGCCAAGCTAGAGCACCAACCGTTACCTATTCTGGCCAGTACGAGCTCGCCGGAGCTCGGTCTATCGCCGTCCACCATCGGGGATCGCGGGTTGTGAAGGAATAGAAGTACGAGGGTCTCGGTGCAATTGTCAGTGACTCATGGAAATAGTGCTACAGACTCTATTCAGATTGTTTAAATTGCCAGGGGCCATTACGCAAAGTCATCAGCGCGGGCGCGCGCGGGCGCTTTCGCATAGGCTTGGGCCGACTTGGGTTAGATTAAGCCCATCACTATTGATGCCTTTTCTTTTTCTTTTTCTACCAGACTTTGGAAATCCATAGAAAATTCTAGGAAAATACTAAAAATATGAGACCAATTTTATTGGACTACTAAATTTCTATAGTATTTAATAAAAATAGTTCTAGGATTTTTAGTCCAAACCAGGAATTATTCAGTATTTAAAAGGGCTAAAACCTATACTCATGGAATTTTAGAAATTAATTAGTAACTCCAAAAAGCACCAAACTTTTTGGATAAGCTTGAAATGGTATTTAAAAACCTTGTGTAAAGTTTGACTTGCTTTGGACATTGTTTGATCCCTAAGCCTAAAACCCTAGTCTTCTAGGTAATGCCTGCCCTCTGAAATGAAGAACTGACTCCAAAAACCCTAGTTCCCTGGAGTACCGTGAAGGAAAGTTGTATTCAAGAGACAACTTGATAAACCTTTTCTATTATAGCATTTCTCATAAGCATTACATGAGCATTCATGGTTATACATGATTATATATAGAGAACGAGGAAGAAGTAGTGGTTGAAGAAGGAGTTGCACCACCACCACCTGAAGACCCACCTGCCGGGAACTACTTTTATTTCAATATTTGTGGAGCAGAACCCGACTCTCCTACAACTCAAGGCAAGCCCCGGTGCATTTGCCATCTCCTTGCTATTTTAAACTCTTTATCACTTGACTGATGCATTAGGTAATAGGAGTTGGATGTTAAACCAATTGATGCATTTCATTCCTTGGATCTATTTATCATTCCTTGATTACCTGTTTTCTTAAAAAGGTTTTTCTGATGCTTAGTCCTGCTTTAGAAAAACAAATGTTTTGTTTTTAACAAATGTGATGCTTCACAGTGGATGGGATGTTTTCAAAAATAAAACTTGATGGTGGATCCATCATGGCCATGATGGGTTCAACATCAGAAAAGATGTACCTCTGTCAGGTACCAAACTTTGGGTTTTTAAATGATAAAGCTGAGACTGGGCGTGTGACTTGCACGAGAAGAGAGTCTCGGTGTAGTGTCTCCGTCTGTGTCGATTAAGGACCGTGTCGATGTAGGCTTGATGATTGAGGACCTTTTAATTGGTCACATGCCTCTTCATGGGTAAGCTTTGCCTCGGGCAGACTAATACCAGAATAGGACAACACACAATGGGAGTGGAGAGATGGCGAGAGTAGCTTGTACCCTCCATGGCAAGAGGCTGGACGGTGGTGTATCTATGCTCTCGGTTGGCGTGAACCCGATCTGGTCTTAAGAACCCCGGTGGCGAGTTGATATATGCAAGGGTTAAGTGCTACATATGTCATGTGATTGGAGATCCCCATCTGGGTATTAATCGATTCGGATAGCCGTTACTTCTCGGACATGAAGACTTGGTCACTGCCCTACATGTAGCACTCCAGTAAACAAGAAGGGTTGATAAAAGATGGCTAGTATAGGCCAAGTGCTTGAACTAGGGTAGAAAGAACTCTAGATTCAGGTAATGACTTAACCTGCTAATAAAACTAGATTTTTAAGGATCCACTATTAGTAAGCATTTTTGCAAACAGAGTCTTGATTCTTGATTCAGCCTTACCTTGACTCCCCCAAGCCAGCGTATCCTTGAGAGTCTTTTATTTTGACAGGTAAGACTTGCGAAAGTACACTTCATACTCAGGGTTTTCAAACCCATGTTGTTGTAGGTGAGGAAGCAGCAAACTTTTGTTGCTTTTGCTCTAAGGTGCTGCCAAAGGAAGAATCTCAAGAGTGAAGCCTCGGGAGGATGTTGTCCTCCTTTTAATAACATTATACTTTTATGTAGGAGGAGTTTTTGCCTCCTGAGTTTGTAATAATAATACTTCTGCACTCATATACCGCTGGTCTATAATAATAACACTCTTTCTATATTTTAATGTAAATTAAGTTACTATAATTGCTTTCGCTTATTCGTTCCTCCGATGTGTTGTAATATCTACGTGACGGGTGAAACGCTCTTGGGAAAGGTAAAAGATACAGATACCAAACTTGTCGAGTTATCAGGTGCATTTACAGGGTTGTCCGAGGTCCGCTGGACAAGGACAACTGTAGGTGGGCCTAATGACTTGGGAGGTTCCATCACAGCTGGTATCGGAGCAAAGCCCATCTCGTCAGATATTATGAGGCATTTCAGAAAGAAATTTGAAAGGCTTATCTATGAAAATTTCTTTCATTCTTATCTTACTACTTTCTGAAGTACTCATCTTATAAGACCAGGTAATAGAGTGCAATGTATAGGAGGTTGGGAATCAACGAGAGTTGATTCCGTAATTATGCATGCATCATGTTTAAAAACTATACTAATAAAGTTTTCCCCCTTATGGAGATATGCCGCCACGTACGGGGAAAACCGCGCGTAAGTCCACTAGACCTATTGGTGTACCTCGGCATCAGTTGGCTCCAAGACATGAAGGGAGCAGCGGTGGCAGTAACGACCCCATCGGAGACCTAGAAGCCCAAGTGGAGCAGCTTCGGACGGAGCTACATCACTGAAACAGGGTGTGGGTAGAAGATGGTCAGCGTATGAATGAGTTGAGAGCTGACGTTAGACATCTGCAAGACGAGCTTGCTGAACGGGATTTGGCAATCGATTGGGCTATCAATTCACATTCTATTGCTTGGGACCGGGAAGCCAAAGCTCAAGCCCGCGTGGATGAGCTCAGCACGACACTTGACAACTTGCAAGTGTATTGCAATACTTTACATGAGGAAGTCCATGTACTGTATTCGCGACTGCACCTAGACGTACCTGCCGACCCTATTGCAATGGGAGCCGGACCCTCAGGAACAACATCTGAAGGATTTGATGGGGAATTGGACCTTTTTAAGCCCCCTCCTTCTATGAACCTGGCTGACGAGCGGTCCCCTACAACAGACAGTGAAGCAACCAAAGACGATAAATACTAGAGTAGTATAGTTTAGATATAATACTAATGTAAAATAGGTAATGAAGTTATGTTGTACATTTGAGTCTGTATCATTACATTTTGGGAATGTAAAATGATGGTATGTATCGGCATGTTATATTTTTCCCAAATGTTTCTTTGCCTCAGATACCATCAAGGACTCGTGCGCATGACAGCGCGGGTACTTCTCGTGGTCAGGAAGACACGCCCAATCCACCACCTGTACCGCCAACATTGGTCAAGGCTATCGCTGCCTTGGTCAATGCGACCGCCGACAATACCCGCTTTTTACGCGAGATGGCGGGTAACCAATTCCAACAACAAGGCGGAAGGGCTCCTCCCTAGGGACCACGTGAGACTTCATACCTGAACTTCTCTGAAACCCGTCCCCCACTCTTCGTTAAAGCCGAAGACCCTCTGGAAGCTGACGAATGGGTATGGGTTATGGAGCAAAAATTTGGACTAATCTGCTGCACTGAAACCCAGAAGTCGTTGTTCGCTGCTCAACAATTAAGAGGCCCTGCCAGTACTTGGTGGGAAAATCTTGTGGCCATTCAACCGGACGGACATCAGGTCACGTGGGATGAATTTAAGTTAGCGTTTCGTGAGCACTATATTCCAGAAGGAGTGCTACACATGAAACAAGAAGAATTTATGCGACTCAAGCAAGGAGGAGATACTGTCATGCAGTATCTCAACAAATTTAATCATCTATCCCAATATGCAATTGACCAAGTAAATACTGACCTGAAAAAGAAGAATTGCTTCATGAGAGGCCTCAATGACTGGCTTCAAAGAAAAATGGCCACCTGCCTAGATCACACTTACAGCAGGGCTGTCAGCACAAATCTGGCAGTAGAAGCTAAGAACATAGGCCAAGGAAAATCGAAGGGATTCGGAGGTGACAGGTCCAATCAAGGACCTGAAAAGCGAACCAGGTTGGTAATTCGACCTGTTAATCAGAACCGTTCTTCACCTCGTCCACCCTCCTACCCATTCAAACAGCCTGTCTTCATTCGTCCTGCCACTGCCCCCACTTCTACAAGTCAGTCGAGTGCCCTTGGTGCTTGTTTCCCCGCCCTCCCTAGTTCCTCAACTGGCTGCTTCAACTGTGGGAAGTCTGGTCATTTTATCAAAGACTGCCCATATCCGAGGCAGAATAAATCCAACAATCAGCAGAACTCAGGGAGCTCAAATCAAGGCAAGGGAAACATGGCTACTAATTCAGTAGGCAATAATATCAAGAAGACTGGGTGAATATACTACACTCAAGTGGCCACGACACCGGAGGGAGAGCCGGTTATGATGGGTACGTTTCTTGTGGCCAATCACCCAACAGTCATTCTCTTTGATTCTGGTGCTTCGCATACATTCATAAGCAAGAAATTTGTGGAAAAATATTACATTCCTTGCACTGAATCAAGGGAAGGGTTTATTATTCATTCGCCCGAGGAACAAATATTTACTAAAGAAGTGGCCTTCAATGTGCCAGTAACATTGGCTGAACGGGATTTTCCCACCAATATGATTGTTTTGAAGGGCCAAGATATAGATGTAATTCTAGGCATGAATTGGTTAGCCCAGCACAAAGCTATCCTCAACATTGATTTGAGAACCATTAGGTTAAGCTATGGCCATGAAGAGGTTCTCTTGTCCATCCCTATAGCTATTCCAACTAAACCATTTGGCAGAGTCTATGAAGCTATCGTGCCAGAAATCCAAGATATTCCGGTCGTATGTGAATTCCCGGATGTCTTTCTAGAAGATCTGCCTGGATTATCTCCAGAAAGAGATGTAGAGTTTGTGATTGAACTGAAAACTGGTATGGCTCCTATTTCTAGAAGGTCGTACCGAATGCCTCCGAATGAGTTGGCAGAGCTCAAGACTCAATTACAAGATCTACTGGAGAAGGGATTCATCCGGCCCAGTTTGTCACCTTGGGAATGTCCCGCAATCTTTGTCAAGAAGAAGGATCAAATGCTTCGAATGTTCATGGACTATAGACCCCTTAATGAGGTCACAATCAAGAACAAGTACCCTCTTCCCTGGATCGATATCCTGTTCGATCAACTTACCGGAGCTCGGGTATTCTCTAAAATTGACCTCAGATATCATCAGATCCGTATCCGACCCGAAGATATACCCAAGACCATATTTACTACGCGGTACGGATTATTCGAATGTTTGGTTATGTCTTTCGGATTAACGAATGCTCCTGCCCACTTCACATATCTAATGAACTCGGTATTTATGCCCGAATTGGACAAATTTGTGGTGGTCTTCATTGATGATATCTTGTTTTATTCCAAGAATAAAGAGGAGCATGCTCAGCATCTACGGATCGTATTAACGCGCTTAAGAGAACATCAATTATATGCTAAGTTTAGCAAGTGCGTGTTTTGGCTGGAGGAAATCCAATTTTTGGGACATGTATTGTCTACAAATGGGATTGTGGTTGATCCTAGCAAGGTCAAGGATATTCTAGAGTGGAAACCGCCAACCACTGTGCATCAGGTTCGAAGTTTCCTTGAACTGGCTGGCTATTACCACAGATTTATCCTAGATTTCTCCAAGCTTGTAAAGCCAATCACAAGTCTATTGAAGAACGATGCAAAATTTAACTGGTCCTCAAGATGCAACGAAGCCTTCGAGCAACTGAAGGTATTATTAACCACTGCTCCAGTATTGACTCAACCGGACATTGAAAAGCCTTTTGATGTGTATTGTGACACATTGGGCAGTGGCCTCGGATGTGTCTTAATGCAAGAAGGTCGAGTTATAGCATATGCTTCAAGACAGTTGCGCCGGTATGAGGAACATTATCCAACTCATGACATAGAATTAGCTGTTGTGGTTCATGCCCTTAAAATATGGCATCATTATCTGCTGGGAAATATCTGTCATATATATACAGATCATAAAAGTTTAAAGTACATTTTTACCCAGTCAGAACTAAATATGAGGCAGAGGAGATGGCTTGAGCTGATTAAGTATTATGAATTAGAAATTCACTATCACCCAGGCAAGGCCAACATGGTGGCAGATGCACTAAGTCGTAAGGCTTCCTGCCATTGTCTTACAGCAAAGACTTCTGACATCACATTATGCCAAGAAATGGAGAAATTAAACCTGGGAATGATTCAGCATGGAACCTTAAACCAATTGAAGCTTGAGTCGGTTCTTCTGCAAAAGATTATTGATGCACAAAGAAGTGATAAGGGTATGAAACATATTCATGAGAAAATAAATGCCGGTAAAGCCAACTGTTTCATAAAGGATAATCAAGGCATAATATGGTTTAATAACCGCATAGTTGTGCCTAAAGATGATGATGTCCGCCAGCAAATTTTGGATGAAGCACATCTTAGTCGATATTCCATCCATCCTGGAAGCACTAAGATGTATCATGATTTAAAGCAACACTATTGGTGGACAAAAATAAAGATTGAAATTGCACGCTATGTGGCGAAATGTGACACCTGTAGACGTGTCAAAGCCATACACATGAAGACTGCTGGCCCACTGCAATCTTTGCCCATCCTGACTTGGAAATGGGAGGACATTAGCATGGACTTCATTGTGGGATTACCCAGGACAACAAAAGGGTTTGATTCTATCTGGGTTATAGTTGATCGACTTACAAAGATTGCCCACTTTCTTCCAGTCAAGGTAAAGTATCCAGTAATCACATATGCGGAACTTTACATTGCTCGTATTCTCAGTCTGCACGGGGTCCCAAAAACAATTGTGTTAGACCGTGGACCGTAATTTATATCCAAATTATGGGAAGAACTCCACAAATCTCTGGGTACTAAGTTGCTCCACAGTACGACCTATCATCCCCAAACAAGTGGACAGACTGAGAGAGTAAATCAAATACTTGAGGACATGCTGCGAGCATGTGTTTAGAATTTCCACAAAAATGGGATGAATGCTTACCATTGGCGGAGTTTTCATATAACAATAGCTATCAAGGGAGCATCAAGATGGCACCCTTTGAAGCTTTGTATGGACGACAGTGCTGTACTCCATTAAATTGGTCTGAACCAGGAGAAAGGTGGTTCTTCAGGCCTGATTTGGTGAAAGAGATGGAAGACAAAGTTCAATGTATTATACATAATTTGAAAGAAGCATAAGCTCGACAAAAGAGTTATGCAGACAAACGACGCTAACCCTTATACTTTCAAGTCCAAGATTATGTTTACCTGAAAGTATCACCAATAAAGGGTGTATCGCGTTTCGGTGTAAAAGGAAAGCTTGCACCCCGATACATTGGTCCGTTCCCCATTCTTGAACAATGTGGGCCAGTGGCATACCGACTCCAACTACTCGAAACATTGTCTGCAGTGCACAATGTGTTCCATGTATCCCAATTGAAGAAGTGCCTTCGGGTTCCTGATCGAATTATTGATGTGATGGATGTTACCTTGGAACTAGACTTAACGTATTTAGAACATCCTATTCGAATCCTGGATCAGAAGGATAGGATCACCCGAAGAAGAGTTCTCAAATTCTATAAGATACAATGGAACCAACATACGGAGGATGAAGCTACATGGGAGACCCAAGACTTTTTAGAAAAGAATTTCCTTGGCTTTTTAGCTTCATGTAATTTGTGAGATATGTGCGATTGTTTGTAAGAATGGAATAGACCCATACCACCCCCTGCCATGTAGGAGAAATAAGGAAATAAAAATATGACGTGTTTCCTTTTCCACTACTTTCCCTAGGACTTTAAATCTCAGGACGAGATTCTTTTATGGGGAGAAGGATGTAACACCCCTGGTGTTACTATCACTAAAACTTGAGCATGACATCATGAGCATTAGCATAACATGTGTTTGTCACACCTAGAGTGCATTCACTAGGTAAAAATTTCAAAAATGTTGTACTGATATGACTTGATGTGTGGTTAACCCTAGTGTAAAGTACTTAACCCTAAATCTAGGTTTATGGATATAAGGGAAGCCCAAATATGTGAAAACCTCAAAAGATATGAGGAATGATCCTAAGATATCCTCTTGAAAGGACTTGAGTGGCATCCAAACCCTAAAGTGCTAAAAACCCTAAAAAGACCCCTGGAAAACCCTAAATTGGAACCCTAGGGGGCTAAGTGTAAAATTGGTGCACTTTTGGACCAAAGTGCAAAAGCCAAAGTATTGGAGCACCATAAATCATATGTTTCACACATTTGAGGATTTGAAAATCAAAATATGGAATTTGGACCCATTTGCAAAAAGCACCCTATGAATCATATGTGGCTAAGTCTGAAGTTTAGTTGAATGGGTTCAACTTTAGAGCTCTATATCTCTAAATCCATTGGGATTTTTCCCTAAGTCAATATAGCAAACTTGTAAAGCTAAGATAGGAGTACAACTTTGCTTAAGTGATTAAGCCTTGGTGTTGTAAAAAATAGGAGATAAATAGGTTTGAAGTCTAGCTGTCAGACCACCCTAAAACAGAATCAGGACTAACAGTGAGATTGGCTCAACTTTGGATTCAATTCAAGCTCAAAGGATTGGGTAAATGAGTTAGGCCTCTATAGTCGATTTGTAGCTGGTTTGTTGAGCTACATCTTTGATGCAGAGAGTTGGTCAGGTCACTAGACAAAATTTGGAGCAAATCGCCCCCAAACAAGCTCTCAGACCAACTGAATGGTATTGCGATGGTGCAGTGCACTGAATAAGATCACAGGTGCAGTGCACCTCGTCGCCGGTGACCTTGCGCTCGGATTTGTGCCAACGCCGCGATTCACACCTAGTTAAACACGGATAACGATCTCCGGGTAAAAGATCTTGCCGTAGATGAACTTGGAGGCACCGTTGCGCTCTGTCACTCAGCCACTCGCGCCGGCGACTGTGACACCCCAGTGTCACTCAGGGTTTTTTTTCAAAAGCCAAACCTAGAACCATTATTTTATGTGAACCAAAGTGAGCATGAGCATCAAAATAACTTAAGTAATGATGAAATCACCAAGTACATACTTAAGAGTGGCTTGATCAAAGCAATTAAGTCCCTTAAAAGATCAGATTATACAACCCTAGTTTAAAAATCCCAAAATGAGCCCCATGGGCAAAATTCAAAAAAATAAGAAAAAGGGAGTGAAAAGTTTAAAATTTTGAGTTGAGCCAATTATAAAAATTGAAGTATATTTAATGGGCAACAAGAAAGGTTGAGAAAGCTTAGCCAAAATAGCTCAAATAAAACCCCAAATCAAGCTTTCCATGTATGGGCTTATTAAGAATTCTGAATTTCAGATTTCTGAAAATCAGACCTTGATCCAAAGATCAGAGATGTTCACCTTGATCCTTAACTCGAATCCTAATGGTCCCATTGACAAAAATGTGCCTAACTAACCCCTCTGTCGTGTGCCAGAAGATGGCATTGGGACGCGAGCCCTAGACATGACTAAACCTTGGATTTGCCTCGGATTTGCGCAGGGAGACAGACCAGATTTTTTGGCTCCATATCTCTGCAACCAGTAGGCAAAATCCTATGACCTCCACACAAGAATGGTAGCTTGTAGGGAGGGGAAGAGGTTTTGTGCATTGACCAAGGCGAGAGCAGGCTCGGATGAGCGACTACACGCGCCAGAACTTGGGCAGAACGCGTGCTCCCACGTGTTCGACCCTGGCCGGCGTGCCAGAGCTCGCCCAACCCGCGCGCGCGCGCTCCCCGGCGTTCGGTCAAGTCCGCCGCGCGCCCTCGCCCTCGGCCGTGCCCGCCCGTGCCTATAAAGCCTCCCCAGGCGCGCCTCACTTCACCCCGCACTCACCCTCTTCGGCCAGCCGCTTTCCTTAGCTCCGGCGAGCTTGATTTCCGCCCGCCATTGCCGCCCGAGCTTCGGCCACCGTGGCCAGCTCCCTCCAGCCATCCTCAAGCCAAGCCAGTGCTTCGGCCAGCTCCACCAGTAGCTCGTGAAGCTCGCCAAGCCCTCGGACCCAGCCGGACTTCACCGGAGGCCCGAGATCGACTTCGCCGGACTTCGGTCTCCCGCCGTCGCGCGTGGACCGAGCTATCCGGTGAGTCTCCGCCCAATTCCTTTCGCTCATGTCTTCTCTGGCATCCCGTGAACCTCTCTGACCCATTTAATTGACCTATCTCGCCGTGGCCAGGCCGGTCTCCTCGCCGCCGACGAGCATCCCCGCCTGCGCGCGTGGACCGACCGACTCCGGCCATCTCCGACGACGTTTCGCCCACCGTTGTGATCCCCAGGACCTCCCCGTCGTCCTCGACCACTTCACCGGAGCAGTCTCGCCGCCGGTAAGCCCCTCCGCCCTTTTCCCCGCCGCGGCTACTGTTTAAGTTTAACTAAGGACCTCGGGTTAGGAGGTGAAGAACCCGAGGGGTTTTCTGCAATGTCAGAGACCCTGGTGAATAGTAGCCTGAGGACTGATTCGCGAGGAAAAACTTAGAAAAACGTCCAGGGACCCCAGTGTAAAGTAGGTTTTCATTTAAATCGATTCTGAAATTCTTTTAAATAACCAGAGAACTTGTAAAATTCATAACTTGATAAATTCTTACTCAAAAAATGTCAAACCAATTTTGCTAGCCTCTGTATATTATAATCTATCATTTAAAAATAGTAGACCATATGCTTTCTGTTCAAAATTTTGGAGTTTAAAATTAAAAACAGAAATCCACTAAACCTTATTTAATCAAGGAAATTTAGTTTTTCTTCTGTGCTAGACTTAAGAAAATTTGTAGATGTTTATACCTTAGTTAGACACTGTTTAAAAATAATAAGAACCCCAGCATTAGAAATTATAATATAGTTTCTCATTTAAAGATGTTTTGACCAAAACTTAGAGAAAATCATAAGGGTATTAGAAACTAGTGAACAGTGACTAATATTATTTTTCCTAGTTTACTTATGTAACAGAGAACCTTGGAAAAATACAGAGACTATTAATTTGGACAAGTGTTAAATTACAATGAATTATTAGCCTAAATAAGGCTGAAAATCAATTATTAAAGAGGCAAAACTATAACCAAAATGCTTAACAAAAATCCAGTGAACTTGTAACCACCAGAGCCCCACTACAAAAATATGGAGCACCTCAGTCCAACTTTTTAAGTAAGGGAAATAAATACAAGGTGATAATAAGGCATTTTCCAATTAAATCATGAACACCCTCAAATATTGTGATAATGAGCAACCAAAAATTAGCTAAGTCCTTAATAATGTAAACTACCAGAGAAAAATGCAAGTCCATGAAAAAGAAGCAAACTCATACCATTTGCTAATAATTTAAGGGAAAGGCCATTTAATTCAAATAATGCACCCCACCCCCTTCCCTTAAGCAAAAAGATGCCAAACTTCAGAATGATTGCTCTTGCACAAAACAATGACTAAGAAAAATAAGAATTCTGTTGTTTGATATTTTTCAAATATAGTGGTAGTAGAAAGCACCTATTTAGCTAGAAACTTGAGAAAACCATAGAAAAATAATTAAAAGGTATTAATGGCTAGAAGTTTGTATCAAGTCCTATCATGACACCTAAAAGCCAGCAAAAATAAGTTCTGAAGAATTATCCACTGTTGAATATTAGTTGTAGTTCAAAGCACCTCTTCTACCCTAGAACTTAATAATTTTGTGCAGAGAAAACTATTCACCCTCTGATCCCCAAATTTTAAGAAGGAGAAACATACACCAGTAGCAAGCCACTGTAATTTTTACAGAATTTTTAGAATTTTATAAAAGCAACTTGTAGTTCAAACCTACTCCAAAACATTAAAGAGAATAAAGAAAGAGGAAAAAGGAAATAAACCCCACCTCAGTAAGTCTAACTTGAGTACTTGTCATTATCCCTAAGATTTAAAAGAATTCAGTGGAACCCCTAAAAGTAAAACCTACCACTTGCCTTAGCTAAAAGTTTAACTTAATTTACCAAGTATACCACCCAAGGGTCTTGCATAAGTAAGGTTAACTTTGTTTAACTCAAGAAAGATTATACACCTTTTAAGTTATGATTTCTAAAAGCACATGTCATATCATGCATATATCTTACGCATTGCATTCATTAGATTGTAATCTAGCCGACGGAGAGTACGTGCTCATCCCCGAGCAGGGACCTGTCCAAGAGGAAGGCCAGGAGCAGGCTTCAGAGGCTGCCATTGAGGATCTCCCCGCAGCCCCAGCAATTGAAGGCAAGCCCCGGTTTTATGCATAACCATGTTATTATATGCTACTTTACTACACTTAATGCTTGTAGGTTTGTAATGTGCACTTAAGTGTAGGAGTTGCTTGAAACCTCTAGATGCATGAACTTAGGACTCCTTTTTGAGATGAATACTAGTATACTAGGTCGAGTAGCTGCTTGCTAATTAGGATCTCGGTAGAAGTCGAGTGATTTTTCTAGCACTCGCGCGAGGTCAGGAATTGATTGTATTCATCTTGATAATGGGATATCTGTTGGTCTAT